>OY482672.1:8063330-9478330 GCA_960531455.1 Urophora cardui | reverse complement strand
GATTGTAAGCTTGCACCTACTGATAGCTCTGCCAACGTTCAATGCCACTGATGTAATTAAAAAAAAAACGTGCTTTGACAGTTTAATTTGCGCTTAGATAGCAGTTAACAACTCCAAGAGCCATACGAGCCTTGTGAGCTCATGGTTTTTAAGTGCGCAATTACTTGCAACTTGTAAGAAATAAAGACATTTTTTGTGAGCTACTATTGCTATCTTATACTAAGGTGGCCTAGCATTAAGTTTAACGATCATGTTTAATAATGACGAAAGTGACTAACTTCATTCAAATGCAATGAACTGAACGTCAATTGTCGACAGTTGAACAAGTTATTTTATTGGGCAAAACTCGTCTGAACGTTGGCAAAGAAGCGATGCGTACAACAGATGAGTCAATAATTGTATTCACTTTCCTTGGCTAATGTGACTTGTTAGGTGTGATGGGAATAATTTTCAATTGTTGTATGTACTATTTATTAAAAATTATTATTAGTTGCGAGAAAATATAATTTTTTTTTGTATCCTAGTATGGCCCATGGTAGGAAAATAGAAGGTAAAATCACTTCTTGACGTAGGCAGCCATCTTAGCCATTTGACTTTTATTGAATTTATGACATTTCATTGAAATCATGCTACCAGAGTAAACAGCAGCAAATGTTTTTTTGGGCCGAAATCTGAGGTTTCTGAAAATAAATTAATTTATTTTCAAAAAAGCAATTGTGATTTGTGCAAACTAAATAAATAAATAAATTTACTTTCATACGCGTAATTTGTGAAAAAAGATTTGCCTCTTCAGAGGATGCGAAAATACCGTGCACTTTTGCAAAGGCTCAGCGGTGAAGTTTTTTATGTTTTCAGCAATTCCGTTTATAAGGAATCAATGGCTTCAAGCGTGCCATATAGAGGAAGTTGATCTTCCAAAGAACTCGTTGATGTGCTCAGTGCATTTCGGTGCTAGCGATATTAGAAGCACAAACAACAAAACGTTATTATCGATATGCGCAGTGCCAAGTTATAATGCGAAAACAAAGTATGGACGCAATAATTAAAATGTGCATAAATCTTAAAAAATATGTATTTTTTAGAGTGCAATTAGTGGAACGCTTTGTGAACAAAAATCTCGAGGCTGTAGATACGTAAGTGCCTTATAAACAAACATTTAACTGGAAATATCTCGAAGACATCCTGATGAAAAAAAAAAGATTACAAAAACAAACAAAAAATGAAAAAAATTACAACTTAAATGAGTTTAATAAAGAACTTTAAAATATACCTTCTTGTTTCCTTTAATCTGAATTCTGCATTTCTGTTCCACCAAATTTTTGCTTGTATTGTACTCCTTCTCTTCCCTTTCTGTAAGATAGAAGTGAAAAAGAACGAGCAAAATGTAAACAAAAAATTTGTTCTGACATAACGATGAATCCAGCCTTACTTCTTTGTTAAATGCTCTGCCTGTTGTATTGCGTAAGGATTTGTATTAAATATTCGAGCCAAATACTTCCCTTTTTCACATACCTTATAATAATATATGACTTTCTTTGATAATTTCTGAGCTTTCTTCAACTAAAACTAAAATTACCAAAAATTTCTTAAAAAATCTCCATTTTGATATTTGTCCAATATGGCAGCCTCACTTATAATGTTTACAAAAAAGATACTTCAGAAAAATTCAATAGCCGTCAAAAAGTTTAAAGTGAAATTACCTTCTGAATTTTTATACCATGGTATGGCCTGTTTTTTTTTTTTGAGGAGAAATTCGCAAATCAATTACATATGAAACGGCTCTAAAGGCTGGTATCGACCTCTCAAGAAACAGCTCAAGAAATTTTTTGCTTTATTTCTTGAGTAAAAAATAGTAGTAGGCAAGAAATTTTGACGTTTAGTAATCCACCGTGAATACCAATTGAAATGAAGAAGAGCATCAAAAACGTAAACAAAATAAAGCTTTTTGTAAACATAAGCAATTAGTAATGCCTATATGACACTACATTTTTTCTTTTTTGCCATTTTCACTAACGATTTCCACGATTTTTTTTTCAACACGCAACAAACGTCAAAATTTCTTTATAGCTGACTGTGTAACCTAAATCAAACGCAAGTCGTCAATTTAACGCACGCACGCAAATTTTTCATATGCGTTGAACCGAAATTGACTTGCGTGCGTGTTCAGATAAAGAAATAGAAAAATACAGAAAATCAGAGAAAATCTTGTTATTTTGTGGAATATGTACCTAACAGACACGATATCAAAAGCAAGTGTCAATTTTTTTGCAAACAATCACCCACAATGCTTAATTTCAACTGTCACGCAAAACAAAAATTGGGCGTCGAATTTGCTTTTTACGCACGCCGTTCAATTTCGGTTACTCCCATACAAATTGTATGGGCATGAGAAATTTTTGACAGTAAATTGACGGCGTGCGTTTGATTTAGGTTACACAGTGATGCCAAATAGAACTTTGCGTTGCGCTACGTGACACTTTCTGCGTGACAGCTGGGATAAAATACATGAACCTATATAAGGTTTCTCACATAACAAAAAGTAAAGCTGGAGTTATATGTAGGTACTTAACGTAGCATGAACAAACTCACTCAAAATTTCTGTTCAATGGGGTTTGAGTACATTTGATTACGCACACTTAGCGTAACATAGAAGTCAGATCAATTTAGATATTTACGGAGCGCACATAAAGCGGCCCGTTTCTCAACTTGTTCCATGCTACGTTAAGTATCTACCCTGCAAGAACTGTGCAGGTCATTTGACCGGTCATATGACCGGCAGGCATGACCAAAAGTTTTGGGATATTTGCTATCACATTCTTAAGGGCGTCGGTAACTTTTGTGACCGTTTCATTCATCACGTTCGCGTATGTGTATTTTCAAATTCCATTCTATCCTTATCTATCTCATTGGTTTTGAACTTGGCTAGAACACATACGAGTGCAAATGTGTTGGTAATATTATATTTTTGTAATAGGGTTAGTAGTTTCGGTCACACAATTCTAGCAGGGTATAACCCCAGCTTAACGCAACACTGAAGTTACGTAAAGCACAAAGTTACCCAAATCCCAACTTTTGGGTGCGTTGAAATTTTTTTTTCAGTTACACTTTACTTCAAATGTAAATAAACAAATTTAAATTCCATACAATTGGAAAATTATTTAATAGATTTTTATTTTCTTGTTTATTTTTTTGTAAATAAAACGGAGAATGAGATTTTTCAAAAAATAAATATTTTTTGAGTGATGTTACAACGTTCATTATGGCATAGTTTTTCAGTTTTGCGTTTTTTGACATAGAAAGCGGCGTAACGCAAAGCTCGATGATATATTTCTTGGCAAAACCTGTGTTGCTGTGTTCGCATAACGTTGAAAAATAGTATTAAAAAAGTGTACTAAATTTCTTGAGAGGTCGATACTCGCTCAAGAAAGTGTCACAAGAAAAATTTCTTGAGCATTTCTTGTACGTCATTTTATATGAAACTTTTGCGTTTCTTGAGAGGTCGATACTAAGCTTTAATGAGTACTGATATTACATGTTGACAGTGGTTTTATAGCTATCCATGAAAACTTTGCTGATGAAAATAAATTCTTTCTTCGCAGATTTTGATTCAATATTGTTCCAAATGACTCAAAATTTATGGGGTATAATATTTAACACCCTCTGAGACTAATATATCAATTTTCTTAAAAGTACATTCTTATAAATTAATTTCCTAATTAGCTATTTTAAATAAAAATATTTTTCGTTATTTCGCTAACGAATTTTTATGATTCAATACTTCAAACCCTTAAAGATCTAATCATCGATACATATATAAAAGCATCGATTACTAAGTTAAGCCGATAACTCAACCACGAATGCAACACTGCGAGTACTGTACGAACAAAAATTTAAACGTCATTCTGTGTTGACATTTGCCACTAGAATAATAAGAAGAAGAACATTTCATTGCAGTTTACAGAAATTTTCATGAAAAGTTGTTAATTATTTATAAAATACGTGGTTAAAGGTACTAAAAGCAGTTTACTTTGTAAAACCAAGTAAAAGGTGCGTTTTCTATCAAAATTATTTGTTCACATGAAAAGTTAAATGAAGAAAATTTACAAATCCAAAATACCAGCATACATATGTACATATTAAACAATTGTGCTCATTGTACACAAAGCACCAAAAAATTATGGATTCACCAAAGTGATGGACACGTTTTATTATTTTTTATAGTTTATATATTTACTATTTTATGTTACGAAATAATTTAGAGTAACAATTTTGATTTGTTTGCATTGCAGGAGAAAGAAAATGTCGCAAGGGCTAACCACGCTGCAGGGCGGGTCCAATAAGGTATTCATACAGCGCGATTATAGCGAAGGCACATCGGTCAAATTTCACACACGACTTCCCAGCGAATTGGAAGGCTTGGTAAGTATAAGAGGCAGCGTCTGTGATTTTATTTGAACAAAATTGCTGTTGGAATACGTGCTGCTGTTGCTACTCAAGGTTATCATTGTTTAGATGTTCTTTCAGCATTTGGTTTTATGTACCGAAGTAACTTAAAACTGGGCAAAAATAACAATTTTAAGAACTTCAGCACTTAGATATGTACAATATAAACAACAATATCGTCAGCATCGCTGATATGGGTCGACTTTCCAATAATACCGCACGCCCCAAAAAAAAAATGAATTTTACTGGATGTTAGGGGAGGGGAAGTAGTTTCTGAATTTGTTAAGTTTAGCCCCCAGACGTACCTAGTTTTCCCGGAATTTGTTAAAGTTGTTAAATATTTGCCGGTAAAACCACCAATTCCTCATTCAAAAAAAAAAATTACTCTTTATTTTAGTAAATACTTAACTGATGTTTACACTTTTCACACCACGTATATTACTTTATATTTAATAAATTTTGCAATATCGCGTTAAAATATTTTTTTCAAAAATGTTGCAAATAGCGTCTTCCCCGCTGATATCGTGGCCAGAAGTGATTTCCGGGTCGATTTGGGTATAATGCGCCAGCTGTATTTATTTTTCAACAACTACGAAATTTTCAATGAATTTTTCCAAAAATGGTCTATGCATGTTAATTTTAGGTATTTTAACACAACCGATAACGTAAAAATGCTGTGCATCGATATAACTCCAGATGGAGGATTCTGTCGAATGAGGGTTATTTTTTAAAGCGCGGCCGAAGGACACCAACGCATAAGGGTGTTCTACGCTGTATTAATAAAAATTCTTGGGCCGGGCTCATTGAAATTTCACCGCATCAAAATTATTAATATTCTTTTTTCTTATTTGCAGGTGGAGCGTCAAGTGTTTGAGTCGACAATAAATAGACTAAACGAGTTTTTTGCCGAAGCGGAGAAAGGCTCCTGTAGTACATATTGTGAAGGTTGCATTGGCTGTATAACTGCTTATTTGGTTTACATGTGCTCGGAGACGCACTATGAAAAGGTAAGTGGATTTGCTTCAAAATGTTATACATACATATACATATGTATATATGTACACATATATTTTTTTAAACAACCTTACAACTATTTTACAAACAACCACAGACGCTACGTAAAATCTCTAAATTTATTGCTTCCCAAAATGAGCGCATTTACAACCCAAAAGGACTACAAATAATCGATCCAACGTATCGAGGCTTACGTGTTATAGAGATATCTGTGTTAGATCACCCGGGACGGACGTGACTTCCACTTTCACATTCAACCGAAGAGTTCTTCATGTGAAACACTGTATGTAGTACGTATGTATGTAGGCATGTGTGCGAGGGAGCAAAGTCTGTGACTAAAACCGAAAAGTAGCAATTGAAGGAAAATAAAGTCGAACAAAGCCGTGCTCTCTTGCATTCATTAAATTATGATTTTTGTTAAAGGTAATTTTACAAGTTTCCGTTGTATTAGTAAGGAAACAATTTTTTTAATGCGTTTAGTTCAAATTAATTTAAATATTTAGTAGAAATGTATTTCATTAAGATGCAGTGACAAGCGGACATATTCGTCGACATAAAAAAAGTATTCTCAGCGCAAAATGTTTACTGGCGTATGTTGATAGCTATACATACCTACGTGAAAAAATGTCTGCAATACCATTAACCTTAGCTTACGATTAGAAAATGTGCATATATATTTTTTCGCTTAATTCGTTTTAGCTGAAATATTCCAAAAAATTTTACATAACTGATTCATAATCCACAGAATATCTTTAAGAGCTGTATAATGTTCTATAGGCATGGTGTAGGTATAAACTAATTTCGTAAAATAAAAAAGAAAAATCACATTTTCCGCACTAAACTAACAATATATCAGAAGTTCATATATACATACATACATACAAACTAAGTACACTACCTATTTCAGTATCTGGTTGTTAACGACAAAACGAGTTTAATAAATAGGCTTTAAATTGTATTAGACTTCCACCTTACCCTTAATGAAAATCTATACTTATGAATGTTTTGTATAATTAGTGCGGAATGTAGTATATACACACATATGTTATTGAACACTTATCTACATATATTGTATTTTGTGCGCCATTTTTTATCATTTGTACGGAAATTACTACATGTCCAAAACACTTAAATGAAATAATTCCGTGTAATATCCAGGTAAACTAAGATCACCCTCTGCATATTAGAGTAAGAAAAGTTGCAAAATGTAAAACGAATTCAAATAGATCAGTCCCAAGAATTAGCTACTCAAACAGCTGAAAGCGTAAAATAAAAACAGTTACATACATAACTACATATGTATATTCATGAAGTGTTTAGTACAATCTGTATTGAAAAATTAATAGTTTTAAAAATAACATTAAAAAAAAGAGTATATTTAATGAGTCACAGATAAAAATGATCAACAACAAAAACTAAAAAAAAATTTAGGTATTGTTAAGCGTTTCATAGTTTAAAACAAAATATGCATGTATGTATGTATTTACTACTCATAAGCTGATGAAATAAACCAAAAGCCAATAAAGTAAATTGCGATGAGAATGAAATTGATTTGCTTTTCTTATGCCTTAATTGACACTAACCATATGAAACCTAAGAGCTGATGAGTACAGTTGGACTGGCAGCAGACAGTTTTTCGCCAAATGTAGGTAAACCAACGGTTGTCGTTATATGAAGACATCGCGGTACAAATTCATATCTCCTGCTGAAAATTGTGCTCAACCGACTTTCGACTCTAAGGCCAACACTCGGCGGCACCCCTCATTTAAATAATTTATGATTATCTAGTGATGATAAACGCAAACAATGTTTGATGACGTTTGATTATTTTGCAAGAATATGATTGCAACTAATGAAACTTAAATTTAAAAATTATTTTATTTAAGCAAGCACATTGCCGGCAAACAGTATTAGAAGCCTGTATCATTGAAGGACTTTAAATAACTGATTTGATGTCCTGCGTGATTGCGTATTCTTTGTGTTGCTCTTCTGTGCTCGTTATTAGGAATGGCACTCCCTAAGGAATTGCTGTTGACTGCAGCTAGTGTGACAGACAATCCTCCATCAAATGTAGATAAACCAGCGCTTGTCGTCATAGGAAAGCATCACAGCGTCCAAATTCATATATCCTGCTTAAAATTGTACTCAACCGACTTTCGTACATAAAATAAAACAACTTTTCTGGCTATACTTATGTAGCATATTTTTCTTTTTATTTTATTCTCTTTTGCATTGATTTACTTCAAAAAAAAAAGGTTTATTTTTGGTGCATTTAATGAAAATTTTGCAATCTAATAACGTACACATTTAATACATTTAATCTAAACATTTAACTTAAGAGTTAAGAAAATATATTATTTACACATAAACATGTACGAATGTACTTCATTAAATAGGTTTCTTTTTTGAATTGCATACGGTTTTTGATTGCGTTTAGTTTTGATAAGCATAGCACACAATTTATGTGGTGACTTTGATTTTTATGAAAGAAGAATATACAAGAAATTGATTGAACTTCTGCTTAAGTTGCATTAGCATGTGCAGTTTGTGCATTAGTATTTTAGAAGGGAATGCATAGTCACAAAAAAAGTACGCTTTAATTTCCAATATTTTTACGTAACTAAATCCAAAGTAACGGTTAGCTAAATGGTTGAAAACTAGAGTTTATATAATTTTTTATTATTATTTTTTACTATTTAACTGTATTTTCTTGCTAAATGCTTATATGGCAATTTTCACAGCTTTTACTTTATATTTAGCATGTACATATGCATATTACATACATATAATAAATTGTATGCATGTATGCATTTTCCTTTTTACTTACAGCTTAATAAATTGACATAAATGTTTAATCAAGAAGCAAGAAACACTAATAATAAGGCCCGGTTTCACCAACGTGACTAAAGCTAAAACTAAGTTTTGACTTAGTTTAGCCCAGATTTGAGGCTAACTTACTTTTGGGTTTCACCAAATAGTCTAAGAAAATAGCTTTGTAACCAACCTTTTATGGCGAATACTGGGTTTTTTGGTTGTTTTAGTTGCTGTATTTGCTCATTTTTTGTCATATTCGCTATGTTGGTAGTTGAATTTGCTAAAGCGACTCAAATTCTTAGTTTAGTTTTAGTCAAGGCAAAAGCTGACTAACTTGTGACTTAGCTTAGTTGCATTGTGAAACTGAAAACGTAAAAAAATCGGCTTAACTAAGTTGAGACCGGTTGGTGAAACCGGGCCTAAAAGCTGTATACAATAAGATACAAGGTAGGTAAAAACAAAGATCTTCAACAAACAATGCCAAAATGGCGTAGAGAAAGTGAAGAATTTTTTTAATCTTAGCAGCAGCTAGTGATGGGCGAGTCCGAGATGTTTAGACAATCGAGAGAATCGCCATCGTTGCAAAATCACAATCGAGTCAAAAGTTGACTCGCTCCTCGACTACACAATCGAGATGTTTTTGCGATTGTTCCGAGTCGGCGAGTCGGAGGTTGTTTCGATGACATCTCGACTACACAAGCGAGATGTTTTTGCGATTGTTCCGAGTCGGCGAGTCGTAGGTTGTTTCGATGACATCTCGACTACACAAGCGAGATGTTTTTGCGATTGTTCCGAGTCGGCGGGCCGGCTGTTGTTTTGATGATATGTTTTAGTTGATAAAATAAACTGAATGAGTGTTGTTGATGAAGAAAGTAGGATTGTTAATGGAAGTGAGGCAAATAAATATGTAAATAAATGCACCAAATTGAAAAATATGCTATATATAGACGCTGCATTTTTGCAATCACAATTAAAGAGTGTCGTGCTTAATAAATACAATTAATTATTTAAACATTAATACATTAATAAATTTTCTGAAGTGAGACGCTTACGAAACAAATTAATTTTACGAGCAGTAACAACGGCAATAGATTTGTACCACTGTATACTTTTTTAAGCAATTTTGATATTCAAGCGGCAACAACAAATGTTATGTATTTTTTGCAGCGAGTCCGAAATGTAGGGTTGCTTTGAAAATGAGAGGAATCATTAGCGAGTCCGAGATGTTTTAGCGATTGTTTCGACTGACGGCCATTTACGACTTGACTCGAACACGAATGAAAACCATCGGCACATGCTACACTATCAATATATATTGATGAAATCCGTGGATCGCGATTCATATTGACAGTGTAGCATCGAGTATTGATGGATCGCGATCCTGGATCGCGAATTTTTAGAAATTTTGCGATCCGCGATCCGGATCGCAATATTGACAATATGGATTGACTGTGTAACATGAAAATTTTGCGATACATCAAAATACGTGTATATTTAGAAATTTAGAAATCCGCGATATGGATCGCAATATTGGCAATAAACGAATTGAAAGTGAAAGTGGGAAAAGGACGGAAGTAAAATATTTTGAATCTCAGAGCGAGAAAAATATCGCAATATACATATTGAACGTGTAGCACCAGTTTGCGATTCATCAAACCATCAATATGAATCGTGATTCAAATATCGCGATTCATATTGATAGTGTAGCATTTGCCATCGAGAGCATTCGAGATGTTTCAACAATCGAGAGAATCGAATAAAACATCTCGGACTCGCCCATCACTAGCAGCAGCTCTAGAGGAGAGTCCACTAAGGTCAACACTCGGCGGCCCCTTCATTTAAATTATTTATGGATATTTACTGATCATAAATTCAAACAATGCTTGATGACGTTTGATTAATTTGCGAGAATATTATTGCAACTAATGAAACTAAAATTTAAAGAATAATTGTGTTTGTCTCAACTAAGCACACAATTGGGTGGAAAGAGTTTTATTTTTATGCCAATGGTAATGGGAACAGGATTGTTTTTATGTAGTAAAATTTTTTAAAGGAGTTAATTTTTTCTTACGCTTCAATTTATAACATTTCTTGTTTTTTTTTTTTGTAATTATCATTATTTCTTTCCTTCTTTTCAAGTTTGCTTTCATACGCAACTACAATTCAATTCAATTCTATAAAAACGCTTCCTCTAAATACATAATACTCATTTAACGGTACGAAAATGATAGACTCGCATCGCAAATGTGTACATATATACTTTGAGTTGCACTGCCTTTACTTAACATTTATAGCCAAATTGTACCTATTTTCCTACAAAATATATTTTGCAAATAATTTCTCATACATTTTTGCTTCTTAATTAATTTTAAGTTTAATTTTTATGTTTTAATATCAACACTATGTGTGTTTTTATTGCTATCGTCCCAAAGTGCATGGCGTAATAAGAAATTATTCCCACACAAACATACTTACAAATACTTTTCTCATTTAAGTTAGGCAATTTCTCAAAGATTTCTCTTAGCATTTTGTTTTGACTTTTAACAACTTTTCTCTATGCAAGTATTTATTTAAATCTTAATTCAACTAATTAACTTAATACGACTAGTGTAAAGTTGCATACCGCTTAAGCAGTCATATTTAATTTAGCAAGTTTTTTTTACCTATTTCTAATCTAACGGGTTTTAAGAAAATTTGACTAGCTGTTTTCTTGTTTTTTTCTTTCATAGCAACACATACCACTTACTAAAAATTAATTTTCACTACATATATGTATATTTGTTTAGTTATTAGTCGCTAAATTTAAACTTGAGTTTTAGCAAAGTCACACCTTTTTCTTTTTGCTTATTTAAGTTTTCTAGCTTTTTTTTAGTTTTACGCAAATCACAAAATATTTTATTATATTATTTTTTAAGTTTTAAAGTAAAATGCAGGTAAATTGATAAATTTTACTCCATTAAAGTGCAGAGTCCACTGAAGTTGAGAGTTACGAAAACAATCGAAAGTAAAATGTTTCTGTTTGATTTGAGAGATCATAGAGCAGTTTTAACAAAGATACCATTTGATTTATGCTTTATTTTGCTGTAAGTATTGTAAATATTCCTAATACTAAACCATTAATTATTTTCTTCAAAATTTTTATTTCTCGTTTGTTTTCTCCGAAAGGGTGGCAATATCAAGTATAGTGGATAGATTTTCTGCCCTTCCGTGTCAAATTTGGTTTCAGAGATGTGCCATATTCAGTACCGTTTACCGTTATCTGACCTGCGTAAATGTGAGTTTTTTCTTATTTGCTTCTACCTCACAATTAAATTACATTTTTATTTGCACAGCATTTAAAAAGTATTACGTTCATAATTTCCCTTTAGAACAAAAAGCTCTAGCTCCCCTAAATCCTTCTCACGCTCCAATTAGACATCGGTCATACCTCCACCGCCGCCACTCTGCTTGTCGGTGGAGGTCACCAAATTCTAATTGGAGGGTTTTCGTCACAATAACGAACACAACTTGGAACGCTTCTTTGTCTTATCGACAGCAGCAGCAGTGCCCGCCGCTATACCCGCTGACGATGTGGACGATGAAGCGGACATGTGACCGCTGATGCTGGCCGTGCCCATAGCTGTGGCTGTGGGAGGTGCAGATGCCGGTGCTGTAGCTTGTGAAGGACTTGTCGGACTTTTATCATCCAAATCCTCGCTAACATGTGAATCCAATAGTTTAAACGATGATTTATGCTTAACACCGTCCATGCTGTTGTACAGCGTTTTAGTCAACTTGGAGCGTACCGCTTTGCCGAGTGCGCCCGTCTTTTTGATGCTCAGCCGTGTACGATGATGTTCGGGTGTTGCGGCATCATCGCCATGCTGTTGCTGCTGCTGTGCATGGCAATTGAGTGTTGTTACGGTGAATTCGATATCTTTGATTTCTTCATCGGCACAATCTAAAGTGATTTTTTTTTCGTTAGGGCACGATCTATGAGCACGTTGTTTGTTTGAAAGACACTTACCTGCAAATTCCTCCACAGGTTTATCGATTGTATCATGATCAATCCAAGTTAAACCCATCTCAACTTTCTCAGCCAAATCCTGCCAATTGCGGCGATTCTCCAAAGTGCCTTCATACAAGGGCGTTATCCAAGGGAATGTATCGCAGAGCACGCGATAAAGCGGCAAACAAATTACGTCTATGAAACCCACTTGCATTTTTGGTAATTCGTCTTTGCGTTCGCTGAAGAAAAATTTCAAGAAGGTAGTTTTTTTTCTTTAAAAAAATCTTTAAAACACTGCAATCACTCACCGGTCCATCATCGCTATTGGTTGTGTATTCAACTGCAACTTCTCCAGATCGCCTTGATCGAAAAACTCATCCGCCACAAGCTTAGCCAAGCGGTGTTGCACCTCCCACGGCTTTGCTATGGCACTCACATCACAGGCGGTCATCATCATGCCGCAAAGTACTGCAAAAAACAAAAGTTCTTCGTTGTTTACCTTTTTGGCGATCTACATGGGCACAATGCGTGTTTTATGTCTCAACTTACACTCCTTCTTCTCTTCACTTTGCCAATCGAATTCACCATTTTCAACCAGATCCAAAAAGGCATTACGCTTCTTGAAGTACATTGCGAGATCGGTTGAGAGTATAGCATTTTCTACCGTTTTCATTACCGAACGATAGTCTTCCGGCGAAAGTGCCTAAAATGAGAAAAGTATAATAAAAGTTATTTTGTGTTTCTTTATCAAGCTTCTTTCCATAGTGTATTTCTTTAAATATATGCAATCCAGAGTTGGAACCACTAGTGAAGATAAAAACCAGATTTTCTGTAGTCTTAAACTCTTTCATCAACTCAGAAATTCAACTTCTACCCTCTTCCTTTTCAAAACTCACCTGAAAGATATTATTCCCCTCGGAATTCAATATCATTACACATTGATCAAAATGATGATGCTCCATAGTGCTTGTCGTGTATAAAATTGCGAGTGGTGATTCGGTTTTAGTTTGGAATGCATTATTTGTACCACGATGATCGAGATCATGACATAAGCACGCCACCAGCAGACCCAATATCTCCAAATCAGTCATAAAACGTTCCATTTTTCCAGTCTTCAACATAGCAAACATGGTTTGAGCGACATTCAGGGCATGACGCCAATTATGATATTTAACAGGACGGTAGTTTTTGCGTACGCTCAGCACCCAACGACAGAGAACCTGAAATCGGAATTGGCATTGAATGTAAATAAGCAATGTTCAATTGTTGGTAAATTTTCTTGACTTACCTCATAGGGTATTTGAAATTGTGCGACTAGATTGCATTGTAGAAACATGCGTAAGACAGCGCGACAAGTGTCATCATCACAGAGATTGAAATCTGTAGGAGAAAAATAGCATGATTGATATGCAAGAAATTAGTTGCCTACGTGGAACATAGTAAAAATTAAGTTTAATAGACTAAAGTCCAAAAAAAACACGCTTACCAATAAACTTAAAACTATATAGATCATACGTTTCGGCCGATTCAATTTTATCGTTAACCAATTTATTGGTCTGCTCTGCGCCCGCAGTTGCATGATAAGACAAACACTCCAAAGCCACCTTTTGCTTGGCCATTAATTTGCAAGCATTCTCATACATTTGCGTATTGTGTATGCCAAGACCACAAAATATCGCAAAAGCCTCAAATATCGATGCATCACAATCCGTAAAGGGTAAGCCAGTGCTCTGCAAATACATAAAAAACAGGAAATTTATATTTAGTGTGTGCTACAGAAAAATTTTCCGTCTAAAGTAACATTCTATAATTCTCACCTTATTAATCAATTGCGCCACACCAATCACCGTCTTTTGCGCATTCACAATTGGCATACATAAAATCGCTTTCGTGGCGTCTATTTCATTTTCGGTGCGTATTTGATTATGTTCGCGCGCCCATTCATGCACATCGCTAATATTTACCGTTTGACAGGTGGTTGCCACAAATTGCGCAATTTGCGCCAAAGTGGAATTGCAGAGATCATTGACGGAGGGACGCGAAATGTTGGCGGATTGATTTGAGGCGCCCAGCTCGAAGAGCACAGTGAAGCGTGTGCGTGTCTTTAGCTAAAAATGAGGCAAGAAAAAAAAACAAGTAAATAAACATATTTTAAAGCCAGTAAGGAAATACAGAAAAACATTTCTCCTTAAAAGAAAAACTCACTTTATCATCCTGCGCATCGTATTCAACATCTTTGATTGCGCGATTCAAACGGCTTTGTAATTGATTCGGTTTTTCAATAATTTTCTCTAAATGGCTCTGCAATTTGTGTAGGTAATAGTTATTTTATCTTCCTCTTTAAGCATAAATTTTTATTTCCAATTCACTTACCGCCTCACAACAATCCAAATCCACCAAAAATACCGCACAACGTTCACATTTCAACAACTCACGCGCTTCGGTCATTATTTTCGTCACCAAACATTCCAAATTATTTTGCTCCTCGAATATATTACGCGCCAAACTTAATAGTATTTGATTGCGACGATATTCCTGGACGGACATTTCAAATAATTGCGCATTTTGTATGCCAATGCCACAGAAGGTGAGGTAACGTCGAAAAATCTCTACATCATGCTCATCGAATTCCATGGAACCTGGCGGAGCGGAAAAGGAGAAAAGCATTTTTTATATTTTTATTGTGACGTCCCGTTTCGCAGCGACCAAAATATTTTTATATTATAACCAGTCGTTTCTTCTACCTCTACCTTTCTATTTCCCTTTCAATCTCCCCTTCCGCCTCCCATTACCTTCTCGTCTGCTTTTCCCACTGCCTTTTCCGTACCTTTTCCTTTTCCGTCCCTTTTCTTTTTCCTTTTCCATTTACCTTACCTTTCCGCCGAAAACCTTTCCATAGGAAAACGACATCTATAAAAAGCCCTGTTCAACACCTGTCATTTTGAACCAATTTCACTCAAAAACTTTCCGGGGTCATCCACCCATATCTGGGAACCCGTCTTGGGCATCGCAATAAAAAGAGCTATATGTTGAAGCCTTCCACGTCCTCTTTAACCGAGTTCCCCGTTACATAACTAACACACTATACAAATTAACAAAAACGGAGGTACCCTGACATAATCCCAAGGGGCATAATCCCAAATTTTTTAATTGGGATTATGTCACTCCCCCTAGGGTGACATAATCCCAACTTTTTTACTTGGGCTTATGTCACCCTAGGCGTAGTGACATAATCCCAATTGGGATAATGTCATTTTCAAGCCCAAAAAAACATTTCAGATTTTTTCTAAGATTTTATTACATTAAGCAAAAAAATTAAAGCTGACAATAAAGTTAATGTTGTTATACAATAATACATTGAGTATATGTATAAGATGAAATATGTATGTACTTAAATACACATGTTCTCAAAAAATTACTTTAAAACTAAAAAATTACATTAAAATTAAATATATTTACATATATACAGACTTTTTTCAATAAAACGATAGGTATATAAATATTTGTGTACATTGTATATATGTCTATAAAAAGATGAAAATTTGGAAGAAAAAATCGCGCGATTTTTGATTCCAAATTTTCGCCTCCGGCGCTTTTTTTTATTTTAAATCGATAGGTATATACATATGTATATAAAAAGATGAAAATATATATAAATATGTACATATGTCTATAAAAAATAAAAATTTGGAAGCAAAAATCGCGATTTTGCTTCGCACTAGTACCTACTCGAGTGATTTGGTATTCTGGCTCCCTTTTACCCACATAGGTGACATAATCCCAAGTAAAAAAATTGGGATTATGTCACACCATGGTGAGTGACATAATCCCAAATTTTAAAATTGGGGTTATGCCACTTGGGATTAAATCACGGCACCAAAAACGGATCATAAATACGGATTTTCTGAATACCTCGACTCCAGCGCCACCTAGCGGTAACAGAGTTTTTGATTACATATCAAACATACATGCCAAAAATGAATAGAATCGGATCATCATAATGCGGATTTTGCAAATATAGCGAATCCAGCTCCATCTTGCGAGAAAAAATATAGCCTGTCGAGAGGATTTATCCACAGAATAAAACATAAAAATTTCACAAAAATTTTTTCAGCAGTTTTTGAGCCATTTCCTCGCACGAAAACCCCCTACAATTTTATATTTCCAAGCAAGTGCAGGACACGTCTCTACCCGACCCTAACCCTCAGCCGGTAGAGTTCTCTTTCTGCAGTAGAATCTACTAATATGGATCCACAGTACTTTTGGTGTAGAATACCCTTTTGCCATAAAAATAATCTACTGAAAGCAGCAAATGAGAGCCAATTTGACTCTCCCTCTATTATGTACAGCAAATCTCCCTCTATTATGTACAGAACTTTATTGTTGTCATGTGGCTCCGTTAATCAAATTGCTTGGCCACCCTTGATCTACATATATACAGCGCACAATTACTTAGCTCTACTTAACCACTTACCATTTGTTTTATTGATAATTTGCGCCACTCCAATAACATCACCCTCATAATTACAAATTGGCATCGATAATATTGCATTCGTTTTATAGCCAGTCTTTAAATCGATTTCACAATTGAAACGTGCATCCTTGTAAGCCTCTTTTATGTTAATCATTTCCTTTGTTTGCGCCACCATACCGGCTATGCCAACACCAAACGGTATACGGATCTCTTCCGATTTGGCTTTCTTAACAGCATCCTTGAGCGCTGCATAAAAGTCAAAAACAAAAAGATAGTAAAAAACAAAGAGTTGAATAAGCCAAGCAAATTAACAGTTTGAGTGGGTGTAACTACTAAAAGCAATTTAATTCTTCCGAAGCAAAAAAAACTCATTCTTCACTTTTGCCTTCATTCGTTTCATTCGTTATTGCACTTCATTTGCATGCAAGACTAGTTAGAGCATTTGTTGATTTAACGAAACAACAACACAAAAATCTACTCTGCATGCATTTACTTAGTACCACTTGGTCAGTTTCATTTCTTTCTTTTCTTATACGCAAATGAATGATTGAAAGCAAGTCCAGCAGCTCACCTGTTTTCTGTGTCACATCGAACAGTTTTGCTATCAGGTATTTATTGTTTGGTGGTCCTTTGGCTAAGAACAATGAGCCACGATCCGCATGGGTAAGCAAACCGACATTGACTAGTATTTTATGGCACAGAACATCAATATCCAATTCATTGGCCACATCACGAATCAGCTCCATAAACAGTTCACCTTCATCCAAATCCATTAAATGGCGACGACTATCCAAGAGCGAATTGCCGCCAGCGGAGGAGCAGGATATGGTGGTGGTGGTGGTGGACAGTGAGCGCGAATGGCATTTCTATCAAAAAGTAGATGAGTTAAAAAACACACACACAAAAGAAGTTAAAACAACAGCAAAAAAACATTTTAAAATGGAAAATGGAAATTGCAAAATGGTAAATGACAAAAAAAAAATCGTAGAGAAATGCGTTTGAATTCTGCGTATGTCTTTATGTGTGTGTGTGTTATGAATTTAATGCACCAAAGAAAACAGACAACCAAAATCCTCTGTGTCACGGATTAGATTACATTTTAGCACTTGACTTAAAAGCTTCATTTTCAACATTGCATAAGCTTCAAAGTTGATATAATCGCAATTTGGCTTATTGTCCAAGCCATGGGATTATTTTGTAGAAAAATATGTGTTCGAGTGCAAATTTTTGCAACGAATGTTATTTATTACCTGCCTTTGCTATCATGACTTCTGCGCTACTTAAAAGTATTACGAAATGTAAACTTGCTATTTTACGGCATGTAATCCGCAAGATAGTGCGCTTAAGTATTTGAGCAGCAATCGATTTAAGTTGAGACTTGATTTAATCGTTGAGGAGTGATATTTTTACAAATGCTTGAAATGTGAAACGCGTTGAAGATAGATAAATTCAATGCTGAAAGCTTTAGCATTTATTGCAGCTTTCAAAAGTTTAAAGAGGCCATTTTGAAGTTTGTGTTTTTAAAGGGGCAGCAAGTTCTAGTAACTTTTACTGCCCCGTTGTCTTATAAGAAGTAGGAAAAATAACAGTACTGCTTATATTCACTAACTTCTATAATTATTTTTAATGAATACTAGCTGACCCGCCAGACGTTGTTCTGCCTAAAATTTATTCCTATAAAGCCTAAAGGAAGAGTCCTAGATTACCGTGTTGCTCACCATTATATCCCTACCCCTATCCCTATCCCAATCCCTATCCCTATCAGTGGCGGACCTAGCATAAATTGCCTGGACAAGCCTATGTGGGAAGCATAACCATTAGCCATTTATGTAATTTCCTTTGCTGTATTATTTAAAAGTCTGATTGCGTTCCGTCATTGACTTTGATTTAGACTTCTCTATTTCTTTTTAACATTTTCGAGTGGCCCGAATAAATACTTTTCAATGCTCGAACGCTCGTTTTTTTGTTTATTACGCGTATGTTTGTACGGGCATTTGAACAATTCGGGTATTTGAAGATCGTTTTTTCTCGTTTATTTTTTATTTTTTCCTGATACACATTTTTTTGTTTGTATACTCAGAGAAAAGGAATCAAAAATAAAATTTTTATAATGCACGTTTTAAACCAAGTCATTTTTATTTTATAAATGAAAATTTTTAAATTAAAAATTAAATTTTTTAAATTAAAATGCATTTAGGATTTAAAAAGAAACATGTTTAAATTAAAAATTAAAATTAATGGAATATTATTCCATTATTATATATTATTCCTTCAAAATCTCATTTTTAAATTAAAAATGTTTTTTCTTGATTTTGCAATTTTACTCTGGACATTTTTAAAATAAAAAAAAATCGTATTTACATAATTCTTAAATATAAAAACGTGCGCTAGGGAAATCTTACACGAATGCGCAGAGGTATTTTTAGTTTCCTTATACCGACGGAAATTCCAGCAATAGCAAGTGTATTTGCTTATTGCCTAATACCTAAAAAATGGGTGCTTTAGTGTTTGAAAAACTGAGGTCCAATTTGATTTCCACCGCTTTTTAAAATTATCTTGATATTGTGCCAATAGTCGCCAAAAATCACAATCAACCCTTTTATAATCTGGTATTTGATATCGTCGTACCATACGAAAACTAACATATTTAAAATTTCTGGCGAAAGCTATTAATAAAAAAATTCTGTACGAAAAGTAGAACATTTGACTTTTGGCCGACGAAAAGTAATAAAATCGAGTTTTGGCTGACGAAAAGTAATAAAATCGACTTTTGGCTGACGAAAAGTATCAGTAATTATGTACTGTTTTTACATTAAAATTGTTGTTGTTTAAACGAAATTGATAGTTTTCGTCAGCCAAAAGTGGATTTTATTACTTTTCGTCGGCCAAAACTCGATTTTATTACTTTTCATCGGCCAAAACTTGAACTTTTTACTTTTCGTCAGCCACAAAAAATCTGATGTTAGTTTTCGTATGGTACGACGATATTTATGTTTGCATGCACATGCAAATGTAAGAAATTATGTGCATAAGTATGTACCTACATGCAAACGAAAATCAAAGCAAATATGCATATGGCTGTGAATACTGAACTTTTGAATGCCGAAGCCAGCTTCGTATTCGCATACAAATTTGATGTGAAAAATAAAAAAAGTGCTTTGCTAGTTTTTTATTTTCAATTTATGTCTGAAAATAAGCAATTGGTTTCTCCTTAGCGAAAGCGAGAAAACAAGCTATGTTATTCTGTTTTGAAAGCCACGTAAAAGCTAATGTGTGGAAACGTTGAAGCATGCTCACTGTGCTGTGATTGGCTGTACAAACAAAATACACATTGTGAGGTGGATTGGTGGTGTATTTGCGCTATTTTCTTAGCAGGCTTTTAGGCGCATGTTACAGTGGGGGCTATATTATTGAGAACTTAAATAGTAAACACATTAAAAAACATAAAATAACCAGATTTTACAGAATTTCGTATGAAATGAACGAAAATGTGTACGCAAGCCGGGCTTCTCGACTTGTATGAAGCGACCGCCTCTGATCCCTATCCCAATCCCTATTCCTATCCCTATCCCTATCCCTATCCCAATCCCAATCCCTATCCCCAATCCCTAATCCCTAATCCCTAATCCCTATCCATATCCCTATCCATGTACCTAGCCCTATGCCTATCCTATCCCTCCGCATCTTCTAGGGTCACCCCTGGTCCACATTTTGGTCGATATCTCGGAAAACGGGTCGCATAGGGTCTTGAAAATCACCTCTTTTTTAAATACTCACCAACACCTTTTATTTGATACCCATTTTATAGAAAACCCGTCTGGGGTAAAAATTGGTTCATATTTCGGGAAATACCTTGAATACGGAGTCTTATATGGGACCAATAACTACACCATGTCCAAGCACTCGTCAACACCTTTCATTTGATACCCATATCGTACGAACCCGTTATAGGGTTACCCTGGCTGGCATGGTCGCCGCGGACATGCAGGACGAAATGCCTGCCTGTCGCCGGAGCACCATCTACACCATGAGGCACCCAGTTAAGGAACACAACACTATGCAAACAATCAGTTCATTAAGGGATATCACCGCAGAGGTCACCCAAACTTCAACCTCATCCAACCCGAGCCTCCCCCCATGGACTTCTCCAAGGAGGTCGCGAAATACATTAAACAACCGCTAGATCCAGCAACATATAATATATAATAATGCAATGGCGCTATTATAACTCTGACGAGTTTGATGGCCGAGCTTCTCTCCCAATTCGAGATGTGCTCCTTTTTTGTTTTTCCTGCTAATTGGGTGGACCTACAGTTTTAAGCCGGCTTCGAACGGCAAATGCATTTTTTGTGAGAAGCGTTTTCATGACAGAAATACACTCGGAGGGTATGCCGCCCACTGCCGAGAGATGAACGCTGCTCTTAAAAAACCCAATTATTGGATTTTTACTAATTAGAAAAATTTTTTGGCGTTTCTTCCGACTGGGGTTTGAACCCGAGACCTCTGGCACAGCAGGCGAGCACTCTATCCACTGCACCACAGCGGTCACATATAGGCATGCCTTAAGCAACATAAACCTGGCAGCAGTTTGCAGCTATATTTCCGCCCGTCCGTCCGTTCTACGTTGTCTTCAGATATCAACCGCCCCAGTTGCAGAAGAAGAGCTAGAGTTGCCCTTGGCGCAACTAAGATCGGGCTACTGCAGCAGACTTAACTTCTACAGGAGCAAGGTGGATCCCAAAATACCAAGAGAATGTCCTCTTCACATGCCCCTCAAAAACCTATTCACTTAGAACCTCTGCCCTTATAGACCAGCCCGAAGGAAGCGGAATAGGTCATCTGGGCAGGACTTAGTACTGCTACGACCACAACAACAACAAGATGGCCAGCTAATGGTTCGTTTGATTTTTTGTGGCCCCCAACAACATCACTTTGGCTCCTAAAAACAACACACGATGGGTAGTGTGGTTCCGTTATTCAATTTGCCTGGCCACGCTCGCACTCGAAAATATCGGCAGCCGAAAAATGCTTAGCAAAATAAATGCCTGTAAATTTTATAATTTTCATAATAATTTCTTTTTTCTTCCTTTTTGTTGCAAATATTAAAGGCTTACCCAATTGCACTGCCAGCATTAAATTCATAATTTTCCCGCACGTTTTTAGTGCCAATTGCCAAGTGTTTTACACATTTATTTTTTTTTTTTTGTATTTGATTTTCCGCTAACAAGCCACATGGCAAACATATAATTTCGTTTATTTTTAAGAAGCATTAACAAGCATTTTATGGACATAAACACTTGTACAAAAATATGATACAAAAAAATTAATAACTTCGAAATAACATATTCACGCATAAAGTTAAGCTAACGATTTAAGTTATTAACATTTTAAATCTTTAATATAACTGCCAAATTAACAGAGAATAAAAATTACAAAACCACTTAAATAACGCAAACTTTTTATGTCGCATATCACTCAGTATATGATGCTTGTTTGAGTGAAGTGAAAATACCCTGCAGGAAATCAATAGCTAGTGTGCGAAATTTTTAATTCCGAACTAGCGAAAGGGTGTCAAAAAAAGAACTAGCGCAATTGTAGTTAGAGCCCACTAGTACAGAAGTAGTGACAATTATAAGACACACTTTGCCGGCGGCTTTGTATATTTTTGCTTGCAATTCTCATATGTTTAGTGAAACATTTGGTATAAAGAGTATTATATTTGCATCTGTGCTTATATGAAATGAAAAGCTCTGCTCTGCTTGAGCAAGTCCTAACAAAATACTTTTCCGATCCGGCATTATTGGTGAACACTGTAGAATTTAGTAGGTACTAGTTCGGAACTAACGCGCAGAGGGTGGAAATTGACACCGCCTAGCACATCGCCAGTTGATAACATGCAAAAGAGATTTAGCTCGCACTAGTAGTTGCGAAAAATTCACAACCAACAAAAAAATACACTTCGAAATTTCATAAAAACTAAAGAATGTCTTGTAATTGTCACTCAATTACACACCTCTGAACTGTTAGGTATCTAATTGCAATTGTAATAGTGCCTTTTTGAAAACTATTCGCTTGTACTAAATCAGAAATTTTCTTCACTAGTTGTTGATTTCGCTGCAGGTTATGTAAATATGCGCCATACCATACATTCCACATGTGTAGATATGTATATTTAAAGAGGTCAGCAGCTCCTCTGACAGCTCATCAATAATACCAAAAAAAAAAAAAAAAACGCAATAAAAAGAATAGACGTGCGAATTGTTTGTTAAAAGAAGTGATGAATTAAAACTTTCACCAACTTCTAGCAACGAAGTCACGTGCCAGTTGTTGATTGTTTTCAATAAAATGACAATAAATGTCAAAAATATCTTATTTCGCTGTTTTTCCCCAGAAAGTTTTGTATCTACACGTGCATTTTACATTTGTAGAATGTCAAATCATTTTTCATCATAAAAACACGAATTTAACAAGTATATTAATCACAATTTTCGTATACATTAAAACAAGGCTGGCCAAGCAATTTAACTAACGAAGCCATAAGACGAGAAGGTGAAAGCGCTGCATAGCTTATCACCTTCCGGTCGCACGGCTCCGTTAGTCAAATTGCAACATCGTTTACCGAATGACAGAAGAAAAATTCGCTTTTATTAGCATGCAACGCAATTTAGTAAGCCATTTTTTGTGGCTTTTTGTTTTTTTAGAGCCACAGTGAACCAAAAGAGCCATTCGCTCGTCACCCTTGCATTAAAACGTACATACAGCGCGAGAGCGCGAAACTTGAGCTGCCTTTGTGTGTTTGAAGTCGTTCACATTACAGCAAAGTACTTGCCGAAAAGTTGTGATGCTGTTAAATTTTATTTTCAATAGAAATAAACTGAATTTTATAGATGCGTAATTTTCAATGAGCCAATTTGAAATTTAACTGCATTGTGAGTTAGGCGTTAAGTGAAGGTTTGATGTGAAATTTTGTTAAATTCCATGGCTTCAAAAAGTTTTGCATAGTTTTTTGAAACTAAAAGTTAAAGAAATATGTAGTAAAAGATATTGCCTCGTGGACTTCGATGGATGGATGCTGGAAGCATATAACGTCAAATTAGTGAAGACTAACGTAAAACGCTAAGCGCTACTACTTCGTTGGCTAAAAACAAATTCAAAAACTCCCCAATTAAAAATTCGATTTAAGAAATCCACAAATAGGGACCTGTTATTTCATGATTAAAAATCTTAATGAATATTAATTAAAGCATGTTTTGTTTTTGTAACAGTTGAAAGATTAAATACGATTATTTTCACATTTTTAATGATTAAAATTTAATTAAATTAAAAAGTACATTAACTAATCGATTAGTTAATTTTAATTGCATGATTATTTCCAATTATTTTTCGATTTTTTTCAATTGCATGATAAATCATTTTGTTTTTATTATTTTCAATTATTTCTGATTTTTTTAGTTACATGATTAATTAATTGATAGATTAGTAAATAGATTAATAAATTAATTAATCTATTAATTTTTTTTTCTTGTCTGAAAAATGTTACTCATGCGCCATGGCGTACATTTGTTTCATACGGAAAAGATAATTGAAAATAATCAAGCAATTAAAAATAAATCATACAATTAAAAAAGAAATTAATCGATTTATTAGTTGGACCAAATATTATGTTTGTTGGGTTACTATATTCTTAGTAGAGCTTTTAGGTCGCAAGCGAAAGCGTTTACTTAATAATAAAAAAAAATAATTATATAATTATTTTTGATTATTTTTTAATTTAATTGATTACAATCAAACAAAGAAAAACAATTACCTACATAATTAAAAATAATCAAACAATTAAAACCAATTAAGCAATTAAAAAAATAATAATAATATACAATTAAAAAAAATTATTTGATTACACATATGATTGTTTTTGATTATTTTTTTTAATAGCTATTAATCATGATTATTTTTATATTTTTTTAATATAATTGATTTTTAATTGATCACAATCAAACAATTAAAAACCATTACATAATCAAAAATAATCGAACAATTATAATATATAAGGAATTAAAAAAAATTAAGCAATTAAAAAAAAATTATTTATTATAATTATTTGATTATATGATTATACATATGCGATCATTTTTGAATGGCTATTTATCATGATTATTTTTTTAAATTTGTAAATTTAATTGATTGTTAATTGATTAAAATAAAACAATTAAAAATAATTTTTACGCCGAATTGATTGCTAAATGCAAGAAAATTAAAATAATCATTAAAATTAAAAAATTCAATAATTATACATTAATTAATTTTAATGAAAATTTAACACGTTTATATCAAAGAAACTATATCCGAATTTTGTTGAATCGAAATAGAACCGAATTTTCAGCTGGGTTGTTCTTCAAATATTTTTGAAATAGTTTGATCTTCCTTTTTTGCCTACGACTTAAGTGTGGCCTCAGGTTTACTTCAAATTATTTCATAAAATCTAAGTTGATTTTTTTCTGGCCTTAAAATCACTTGAAAATATTTCAAGAATAGTATGTATATTTGCAAAAAATATCTGTAAACATTACTCCCAACCTTAAGCAGTACTTATCTTATTATGACTTCCTTGCCATTTAATAAATTAAATTTTTTTTAACGAACTGCAGTAGCTTAGCCATTAACTACTGCTACTAGGAGTACTACCCGTAATAGACAACATTTTTCTACCAAATAAAAGAAATCCGAAATAACAAATTGAGCTACGGCAGAAGAGTATTAAGTATAACTTACAACATTTATGCGATTGTGATTTGTATGTTCTTCACGAATGAAAAAAAGTATTAGCTACTCCCATACAAAAAAGCAAAGAAAAAACTCAACTAACATTCAATGTTATTTATTGTTTGCTTTTATATTTCCTTTTATTGTTTCGCCGACATCAAATAACAATCATTGAGTGCTGCAAAGAAATTATTTATTAACTGAAATTCCGGTGAAGTGGAAATTTATTAGATTTTGTAAAAGCAAAATTCTTTATTGCACATGCTTTTATTGGCATACTTACATGTGTGTGCGTATATGTACCTATGCATGTCTGTACATGCAATTAGTGTTCTATTCATAATTCTTAACCATAACGAAAATATTAAATTTACAGTTTTTGTCGTATTTCACATTTACTATTTGCAATTCATTAATTCGACTTATGGCGTTTTCTTTTCTGACAAAAAATGTTGCCCTTTAATATCTCAATTATCGAATTACGTAACATGACTTTTTATAAAATGGCTGAATTTGTAGTTAATGGTGCCCTCTTACTTAGTCAGAGGACAACATTCGTTGAAATCACCACACAAGCTTACAAAATGGCTAAGAAAATCAAACAGGGCAACATTTTTTCGAGAAAAGAAAACGGCATTAATTGAGCATGAGCATTGTACATATGTATGTATATGTTTGTAGTATGTATGCACTATCAAAATATTACTCATACGCAGTGTAGTGCTAATGAAATTTAGTTTGACTGGTTGTGTACACATGGATGGCAAATCATAATAAATAATTACTTACATCGAATCTAAATGTAAGAGATTCGTATTTAAAGGTGTTTGTATATATGTATAGGTAGGTCTCTACACAAATATCCGACAGCTAAAATGCTTAGAGTAAAATTTTGCACGAAATGTAATTTAAAATTAATGTCTGTTTGTGTTAGTTACTAATCAAAAGCTTAGATTATTACTATTCATGTTAATAAAATGTAAATGAAATGTTTTTAGATATAATCTTGTGAATTTTGCTGCATAAACACACATAAATATGTGAAACCTTTTTCATATAAGCGCTTCTTAAAGAGTAAGATTGATATTTTGTATTATTAAAAATTCTTGTCTGCGCTTTGATGCCACAATAGAGTCGGAGCGCTGACGAAGTGTTGTGGATATGAAGAGAGACTTCATTCGTACTATATACACGAATGGTTGCAAGACATCAGAAGGGATAAGGCACTGCTGTTCACTGCAGTGAACTGGATATCTGTAGTTGTATCAGTTTGCCGCTTAATTGTAGTGTCTTTCAGGCAGAATTAGTAGCTGTAAAGAGAGCAGAAGGAATTACTTCTATCGAAGCCCATTAAAGTTAGTAGAAAAGGGAGAACTCCACTGCGTTGGAAAGATCAAATGGAGAGCGACTCGGCCTCCTTTGGTGTTTCAAGTTGGCGCCAGGCGGCACTAAAGATAGACAAGTAGAGCTATATTGTTCTCGACAAAAATCGTCTAAACGATTATGCGCCAATTAATAAAAAGAAAGAGGGCAGCAGAATTGATAGCGTGTAATCCCTGACGAAGAGGATGTATTAACTAATACATAGATTGTCAGACAGCCATAAAATCGCATAGCACCTCATCCAAGTGTGTGGCGGCCTGCAAGGAATCCTTAAGGGTAATATGCCGAACTAGTACATCTGTACTGGTTTCTAGGCCACAAGAGAATGGGTAGAAATGAGAAAGCTGATGTTGAGCTGACAAATAAGGCTGCGGGTTTCGGAGCAGAACACTCGATGTACGTTCCGATGCCGCTCAGGCAATTAGGATATATGGCAAACCAAGTGTATAAAGCGTGGAAACAAGCGCAGGGATGTAAAGTGTCCAAAACTATGTGCAAATCGTCTGATCCCAAGCTAACTAAATGGCTGCTATACCTGAGAAGTGATGAGCGTAGGCTTGGCATCGGTGTCCGCACAGGACACTGTCTTTTAGCATCTCACGCGGGACTATTTAGTTGTCGATAGTGACTGCAGGGCATGCGGATTGCATGAAGATATGTTGGAGCATGTTCTATGCTCGTGTGCTGTACTTTGCAGGCTACTAGTTCGGCTACTAGTGGCACTTGTATTCAGGTATCTCGAAACAGTAACCAAAATAGATGTAAGAAACTCTTGATATTTGCCCAAGGGAGGGCGTTGTTTTTCATTTCCAGGTACAGGCGTTTAATCTAGGAATGTTCAATGTATTCCAGATACTCTTGGTATTTGCCAAAGCGTCCAGGGTGGCTATTCAGTTTTAATGCAGGCTGTTAATGTAGAGGTGCACGTGTGCAAGAACTTTTCTGGCAACACTACGAACTTATTATGTGCCTATGTGAGGCCAATCTAACTTAAACTATTATTAAAAGTCTTTATACTTCAATTAATTGTATTGATTTGCTTTTAGCAAAAGCTTCAATTAAAATAACAGATTTTTAAAGCAGACTTTTAGCGCTTAAATGATTTTACTGCTTCAGAGCGGTATTCTTTCCTTTTAAAGTATTAAAACATACTTACATACATATCAAAAATAACATTTGTAAGTATGGTTTTTCCTTTTTTTGGAAAATCAAGCTTAAACGACACCTAAAATAAAAAAAAAAAACATTACGAGATTTTGTGTACACGCGCAAGCACTTATCTACATATGTATGTATGTGTGTATGCAAGTTGGTGCGAAAGAGACCTACGCAAATGCATTCAAGCACAACATTGCGTATGAGTAACCTTTTGCTTGAGTGACTTTGAATAATACATACATGAATTTCCTGCGTTTTTAAATTGGTTTTTGAATAACTGACAAAGTCGACAAAGTACCAATGATGATACTTAGAAGGGTATGAAAAAGGGCATATGAAAAACAAGTAAGGAAGCCTAAGTTCGAGTGGAATCGAACATTAGATACTCAGCTGTATGTTTTCATTGTTTGTTTACGTTTGATGGAAACACGGCGTATTTTATATAAAGCGAGTGCCGCATAAAGTGGGCGTAGCCACGCCCATTTTCAACATTTTTATCAGTCATACAACTAAGCTTATGAATATTATTCTTTGTGCAAAATTTCATCTCTTTATGAGTTACAAAGATGTGACGTTACAAATTCCCAAAGGATGTTCCAGAAATATCTTTGTTAAAAAGTAGGCGTGGTCACAACCGATTTCAATAAATTTTTGCGTGTCTATTAAAACAAGTTATAAAAGTGTATAAACCAAGTTTCATCATAATATCTCAATTATTTGTCGAGTTATGGGCTCCGAAACCTCGTAGATTCCTTTGTATCAAAGGAGGCGGTGCCACGCCCATCTTCCAAAATTTTTATATTTTTTGTTTCCGGTCTATTGTGGAACTCATGCCACAAAATTTCTATGAATTATCTCTATATTTGACAAAGATATCGCTTAAAATGTTTTTATTAGGCCACTTTATAATACACATATATAAAAGTGGGCGTGGCCGTCAACCCATTTTGGAAATTTTTCGTCCAAATATTTGCCTAAGTAAGTATATCACGCGTACTAAATTTCATTGATATATCTTCAATGCTTTCTGAGTTATGACTCATAAAACTTTAAATATTTGCCCCTTAATAAGTGGGCGTGGCACCGCCCATTTTTCAAAATATTTGTGTTTTCTGTTTTATGTCCATAGTTGGACTCATGCGACAAAATTTCAATGATAGATCTTTATATTTGACAGAGATATGGCTTAAAATGTTTTTATTAGGCCACTTCATAATACACATATATAAAAGTGGGCGTGGCCGTCAACCGATTTTAACTATTTTCCGTCCAAACGTTTGTCTAAGTAAGTAAATCACGCGTACCAAATTTCATCGATATATCTTCAATGGTTTCTGAGTTATGACATATAAAACTTTCCATGTTTGACCCTTAATAAGTGGGCGTGGCACCACCCATTTTCCAAAATTTCATCAAATTTCTTCCTAGGGGCCTGAGCTCAGCACGTGGGTAAAATTTCATCGCTCCAGCTGTATTAGTGACTGAGATACCAAATTTCCGATTTTTTCTATATAGGAAAAGTGGGCGTGGTCATGGTCCGATTTCGCCCATTTTCAATACCAACCGTCCCAGTCTCGATACCAACTTGCATTTCAAATTTCATCAAAATATCTCAATTTTTGCGCGAGTTAGAGTGTTTACAGACGGACGGACGGACGGACATGGCTCAATCGATTTCTCTTTTCACCCTGATCATTTTGATATATATAAGTCTATATCTATCTCGATTATTTCACTCTGTTACAATCCACCGTTATGTGATTAAAACTATAATACTCTGTGTACTAGTACAGCTGAGTATAATAAAATGTATGCAAAAAATTTATTGTGCGCACTTTTCGAAAGCAACGTGTAAGTATGTAGGTACGTATTTATATTATACCCAACTTTTGTGCAAAAAGGAAGTCTATAATAAAGCATTGGAAATATAACAAGTTATGAAGTTAAAAGTCATACTTGTATCTAGCCACTTCTAATTGTTCTTGCGAGTAGTTTACTATGTATTTATCTTCCCAGCAAACTAAAAAGCCTTCATCTATGTACGTATGAACAACGTTTCGTAAAATTAGCTCTCTAAAATCATGTTGCATGTTTTGAAATTAAAACTATCTGCAAAAGTACGCCAACAATTCTACGAATTGTACAAACAAGCCGTAAACTTTACGGCAGTGAACTTTACGGCAGTTAACAAAGCAAGCTAGAGTAGGAAATCCATACAAAACCGCATAAACTGACATATCAAACAGTGTAACAGCAAATAATAACATAACAACAGCTGTGTGCGCTACGCACATACTTAAATTTATGGCAACATTTTGAAAATGTTAAAAATTTTTAGGATAAAGTTGAGTAAGATAGTGAATATCTGTGTAGCAGATTATATTTTGCGTGAACGGCTGCTGCAGCGCAGAAATTTTATTGACTTTTGTGCATATTGAAAGGGATTGGGCAGGGTTTCAACATAGAACTCTATTAATTATGGTCCCTAGGCCGAGTATCCAGATATGGGTCAAATACATGGACCCGGATGACGCCGGAATATTTCTGAGCGATATTAGAACTAGATGAAAAGCGTCTACATAGAGATCTCCTCATTGTGATTCCTAGACCGGGTACCAGATATTTTTCAATACGAGGGCCCGGATGACTACGGAATACCGCTGAGAAATAAATATAGAGCTCTAGTTGATGTTATAATCAACACGGTTACCTAGGGAAAGGGAAAAGGCAACGGAAATGGAATGTAGAGGGATTGGGAGAGAGAGAGAAAGAGTAGGAAAGTGAATGAGAGAAGGAATAGTAGAGGAGGGAAAGGGAGAAGGACAGAAGAGGAGAGGTAAGGGAAAGCGGTAGAAAAGGAAAAGGGAAGGGAAGGGAAGGGGAAATAAGACAGGAAAGGGAAAAGAAAATTTAAATTAAATTAAAAAAACAAAAAACGGAAATGAAAGGGAAAACGAAAGAGAAATGGAATGGGAGTGTGAGACTGATAGGACATATCTGTGGTCACAAGCAATAACCGCTTAAGTCGACTTAGGAAGATTTCGAGTTATATATACTCTTATATTTCTTTAAAACCCCCATGCTTATAACTTAATTCAATCAAAAGATATATATAAAAATATTTAGGCTTAACTTACAATATAATATATATATAAATAATATATATATAAATTTATATGCGCACTTCATTAATTCAATTTATCTCTCTAATTTAAGACTCTATTTAGTTACCTTTAGGCATGTAAATATTATATTACATATTTGGTAATTCGTTTATATATAATGATTAGTTTTAATCCGCTGATAATGTATACGGTATATAAAAACTTGTGGTATATGCCACCTTTCTTAGGAAAAATTTATATGTGCAAAACGCATTTTCCCTGCTTCAAATGTCAACAAGTAAGATAAAATAACTTTATTCATACAAATCGCAAGTGAAGCAAATATAAATTTTTTTGGAAACGGATATTGGGTGATTTCCAACTTTTAGAAAAAATGCCACGCGGATCCACCTTGACAGAAACAGAGCGCGGTTTTATAATTGGACAAAGGGATGGTGGTGTACCATTGGTCGAAATTGCAACGAAATTGGGACGCCATAGAAATACGATTACTAATTTCCTAAAAAACCCGGAAAAATATGGGACTACCAAACGCAGTGGCAGAAAATCAGAGATTGATGAACGTTGTAAGCGAACAATTCGGCGTCTAGCTGTTGAAAAAGGTATGAGTTGCAGTGAAATTCAAGCCCATCTTAATCTTAAGGTAACAAGGAGACGAGTCCACCAAATATTATCCCAAAACAAAAATGTCACATATACTGCGCGAGTATCTCAATCTATGCTTTTAAAAAGACATATGACATCCCGTTTGGCCTTCGCCGATAAATATAAGTTCTGGGATACAGAGTTCCAAAAAGTTATATTCAGCGATGAGAAAAAGTTTAACTTGGATGGTCCCGATGGCTGTCAAAAATATTGGCGCGACTTAAGACACCCGAGGCAGAATCGTCTTAAGCGAAACCATGGTAGCGGCTCGTTAATGGTTTGGGGGGCTTTTGGGTATGCTGGAAAATCTCCACTCTGTTTCATCCCATGCAAAACCAATTCCCAAATGTACATTGAGTTATTGGACAATGTACTTATTCAATTTGCTGAAGAAGTTTATGGAAATTTAACATAGCTCTTAAACTACTGTATCCACTAATAAACAGGAAATCTAAACTCAGTAATGATAATAAAATTACAATTGCAAAAGTCATATTTCAATCCATAATATTATATGGAAGTCCTGTCTGGGGTACTTGTGCCAAAACTCATATTATGAAATTACAGATTCGACAGAATAAATTATTAAAAATGATGCTTGATTTGCCCTGGCATTTTTCAACTGCAGATCTGCATAGTCAAAATCAAATGGCTCTTCTTTCGAGCCGTATTGATAATATCACTAATAAATTTAAGCGGCTTTGTGAAATATCGACAAATCCATTAATTAGTAGTTTATATGAATAGCCATACAAATCAAACATATAGTCAGCTATGTATTGACTAGCATCTATTCTCAATCACCATTGAATATTGTAAGGTACAAAGGTTTTTTTCTAACTTCTCAAAATATTCCTAGTTATATTTTTTTTCCTTTAACCTCATTTATTCTAATTAACACAAATTATCTTTTACACAATACATACATAATAATCTAGTTGTAAGGTTTATCAGTAACCATATCTTCTTGAAATGTAATATATTTTAAATAAATAATAATAATAATATGGAAATGAGTGGATATTTCAACAGGACAACGCCCCAATCCACACCGCTCGTACAACAAAAGATTTTTTTTCGTCCAAAAACAACCCTTTGTTGGATTGTCCAGCCATCAGTCCTGACCTCAACCCCATTGAGGACCTATGGGGAATACTCTCGGCTAAGGTTTATAAGAATGGTAGACAGTTTCAGACCATGAAGCAGCTTAAAGAAACGTTGGTAAAGGAATGGGACGAAATAAGCATCCAAACCTTACAAAAATTGGTAGAGTCCATGCCAAGGAGATTGACTCAGGTTCAGTTGAAGAAAGGGAAGCATATAAATTATTAGAATTTATAAAATATTGTTATCTAGCCACATACATGTTACAAATCCTTCGACGCACATATAATTTTTTCCTAAGGGAAAATTAAATAAAAATTAAACTAAAATCACCAGTAAAGAAAGACTAATTGATTTGCTATTGCATTAGTTCATATCTAGTCATACTATATGTAAAAAATAATATTTAAAAAAATATAACTTTAGTTTTTTATAATTTTTATAAAATATTATTCCATGCACATATAACTATTTCACTGAGGTATATACTTAATCAATTTCTTAATGACTTTTATTTTTTTTATTTTTTTATTTTCAAAATTTGATCGCAACATTGTGAATGGCTCACTGATTTTGCGTCCATAGTTTTTAATCGACTTTTATGATTTTCTAAGAAACGCCTTCGAATATAAAAATCAATTTATCTCGAAATCATATTTTTCGACTTAAGCGATTATTGCAAATTGGCACATATATGTAGGTAGTGGGACGAACTTTTACAAAGATAAATTTTTGCCCTCACTTTTTTTTTTAATTTTTGCTGAGCCCTGTAGCCCGAGGAAAGCTCGCTGATCCAGCTACTTTCATTGATTTTAAAGTCTGCCATTTTTTCATTTCTAACGCCTATAATAGGCGTTACACAAAAAATACATTCGCCGTGCGTAGCCGGATTAAAACTGTGGGTCCACCCAATTAGTAGGAAAAACAAAACGAGCACATCTCAAATTGGCAGAGAAGCTCGGCCATAAAACTCGTCAGAGTTATAATAGCGTCAGTGTATTATATGTATATATTATTAGTAGTGGGCCACAGCAAAGCGTGGTAGGGTACAGCTAGTTGCTTAATAAAATTATTAATGCACTCAAATAATGAAGAGTTGTTTTAGCAAATTGCATGTGTTTTTATACAAAACATAGGATGGTTCATTGGCATAATAACATTGCTATGTTAATTCGTTTGATATATGTATGAGACTCACCCGCACCGGCGATGCCGCCATCCATTGCTGAAACAAATCAGACGTAACCGATGGTCGCTTCGGCGGCGGCTTACGCGTTTCAATAAACGCTTGCAAACGCGCCAGCGCCTCAGGCGGTGCACGTTCCATCAGCCATTTTTCAAATGCCTCTGGTTTTTCCTCAAACAAGCGCGCCACCTCATCGACCTCCTGTTGCGTAGCAACACCATCACGCCGCACTGTTCTAACACCGCCAGCTGCACCTTCACCTGTCAACACACCACGACCAACACCACCACCACCACCGCCACCGCCATTACTGCTACTACTGCTACATGCTATTTCGTTCGTGTTTGCGGTGACGGTTGGGTCTGTGCCAGCTACAGCGCCGTCCTCCTCCATTGGCGGCGGCACCACATACACCGTCGGACTACTGCAACTTAATGGCGAATTGCCGCCGTAGCTTGAATGCGTTAAAGTCGCCATATCGCAAGCGGAAATCGAATTAGTTGTGCTGCTGGGGGTCATAATGACATTGTTGCTCTCACTGTCGCCCATCTCAATGCCAAAGCCGACGCCTGCGCCAGCGCCAGCGCCATCACTGTGATCGCTGTTGAAGTGCATGAGGCGACTGCAGGTTGTTGTTGTTGTTGTTGCTGTTGCTGTGACAGTGGTGGGTGATTGAATTGAACGATTGCTATTTAAGCTGGTTGTCATGCTGCTACTTTGGCTGGTCATGGTGTCTACTTCAATGTCATGGTGGCTCACTGGGTTCGGCATGGTCTCAACTGTTGTTGTAGTTGACGCCGTCGCGGCTGTTGATATACTCGGCTGCTCCATCTGCTGCTGCTGTTTTATGTGGCTATCGCCATTTGTGATGGATTTATTATTCGAATTGACAGCCGGATCTTTGCCACCATCAACATCAACATCACACCCACCACCAGCAGCCGGCTTGCTTATGGGCAACGTGCCAGTTAATTCGCCAGCTGCTTTTGTGGTAATCGGAGAATCTGTTGCTGTTGCTGCTGCTGTTGTGGCTTCTGCAGTGGCAATTGACGTTGTTGCTGTTGTTGTTTTGCCTGTTTCTGTAGGTGCTGTTGTTGCTTTTGTTGCTTCTCTTGTTGTTGCAGCTGTCTCTGCGACATCGGTCATTTTATATTGCGTATGCACAAATATGCTTTTGTTTGCTGTATTTGTTGTTGTTTTTGCTGCTTACAAATGAGACATGTTGCTTTTGCCTTTTGCTATAGTCGCATGCCAATTCATTTACCCTTACATGTGCATTGATTAATTGCTCATTTTGCGTTATGCTTGAATTATTTACTTGATTCATGCGCATTTGTCTGTTCATAAATTTTATATGTACACACATTTGTTTAAATTAATTTTCTATTTAATTGATTGCATCTATATCCGTTGGATAATAAGCTTGTGAAATATTTTACTTAATTGTGTTCATTTACTTAATTTAATACTTTAATGCTTCTGCTGCCTCACATCAGACATACATACACCCACATATTCACACACACATGGCCATTAAAAGTCTAACGCGGCTGTCATTAGCTAATGCTAACGTCTACTTTGCTCTAACTATTGCGTCTTCTTCTTCTTCTTCTTCTTCTTCTTCTTCTTCTTCTGATGCTTCTCCTTTTTTCTCCTTTCTTCTTCTTCTTCCTCTTCTTCTCCTTCGCTTCCTTAGTAATTACAATCCAATCACGTTCTCTTGTCGCGCCCAAGTCGCCTTAGCCGCCTTTTGTCTCGTTCGTTTGTCTCCTATTTTTCCTATTGAATATCTGACTAACAAGCAACTTGTTGTTATTCTTGTATTTTTTACACCCTCACGCCTTTCGTTTGTTTATTCCAACACATTCCTTACACCTGCTGCTCTTCCTGCATCCGCTGTTAAGCGTAGATAATTGATGACCGTCCTTATTCTGCTGCTGCTGCTGCTGCTGTTGCTGTTGTTGGTTGGTGATTTGTTGCTTGTGGAGTTATTGCTTTGGAATCTTTGCAATTTGATTTTCTCTTTTGGTGTTGATGTTTGTAATTTTTGTTGTTTTTTGTTATTGTTATTGTTTTTAATGCTCACACAAAGTCAGCGTTATGAAGCACAACCCTCCATAGTTATTGCTGTAGTTGCTGTTGGCGTTGTAGCTCCTTGTTTTCTTTTTCCTTTGCAAAGTTTGCTTAAACTGTTGCATTTATTGTTTTTGCATTTGTTTGTTGCTCATCCATTTGCTCTGTATTGAACAAGCGTTATGTAGTTAAACAGTGTGTGCACCCCGCAGCTTAAGCTTGATTCATTCACTCAACGCAACTTTATTTATGAATCTCTGCTGCTTGTACTTAAAATCACAAAAGTTGAGCTCTCTCATCACTTATACTCGTACAGATTTTGTTGTTGAATCTGTTGCTATATAACTCCAGCTTGTTTTAATTCAATTAAATTTTTCGGCAGCAGCTGCTGCGTAACTCTTCAGCGCCTTAGTAAATTGATACTCTGCAAGTAGAAAAGTGAAATAGATAAAAGGAAATTTGTTAGTGATAGATTGGTAATAGTAATAATTTTTTGGCCGTGTAATTGAATAGGCCGAGATAGAAATATCGACAATAAAAATTAAAATTAAAAAAATTGTTTTAATTTAATTTGTGGCCTGGAGCTTAAAAAGAAAAATATATCTATTTATAATAAACAATTATAAAACTGTGTAGTTTCGGCAGGGGTAGTCATCTTAAGGCTTTAGCTCAATTCAAATTCAGCCTCACTGCTAAATAGGCTCCCTGTGTTTTTAATGCTTGTTACGAATTCATGCAATACCTGACTGAGCGCATTTGCTTGGTAATTAGCGTAAGAAAAATATTTATTTAGACATTCCTATAAATCGCTTGTCTTCATTAGAGAACAGCAGTCGCTTGGCTAATCTTCATTAGACTGTAATGAATTAGCTTATTATATTTAAAAGCTACATGCATACATGCACATACATATATTCTCCCAGTAGAAAATCTCTGTAGTGCTCCAGAGAGTAGAGCGCTCTTTTCAAGCAACCCCGAAGATCAACTATAGATCAGTGTTGGTCATTTGTGATTATCTTCTACAGAGTGCACTCGTTCCACTGTTTTGAAATCATGTTTAGAGCGTTTGTTTGATAAAAGAGACCATGATTTGCTGAACGTTTTCGACAGCATGGAAGCAATCCCATATTTTCTAAGGACGGTATGATCCCCTTTCTTACTGGGCTTATTTGTAGACTGCACAGTAGGCCATCTTGCCTTATAGGCACCAAGAAAGTCTGTCTTACGCTTAGGGGTCCCTAATGGTTATCTGAACTTTGACCCCTTTGCGACACCCCTTAACCGCCTTCTGGTCGGGACCAAAATTGATGTGCGGTATTTTTGAGTACAGCAGTATCGATTGTGCGTCTTGGATTAAAAAAAAAATTAAAATCAATTTTTCGAGTCTTCATACCGTAATCTGAACGTTGGACCCCTGTGACACCCTCTATGAATTTCCGATCGGGACCAAAATTTATATGTGGTATCTTTGACCGTGCTGTTACCGATGTAGGGGGTGAAACCGAAGAACATCGCTAATTTGAGTTTTATGCCACTATCACCAACACCGTCGGCGGTACCGAAATGACGTTTTCGGCAAATCGGCATTATGACAACCGAAGGCGCGCCGAATCTTTCGAAGTTCGGTAAATCGGCATTATGAACACCGAATGAACGAACATTTTGACAGTTTTTCGTGCCGAAATTTGCCGCAAGTATTTGGTTGCGGCGATATTAACAAAATATCAAAAAATTACAATAAAAGTTTAAGTAAATTGTGTAAATGCATGTATGAAGTTGGAATAAGTGTTAATATATGTAAATATATTAATCAACCGGTCGCGAGAAGCCACAAACATGGCGTGGGTCCATTGCATTTTCCACCGAGATTGAATTGCTGTTATATTCAAAGAAAAACTTCAGAGAAAAAATTGTGAAATAATGATAATTACAGTGATTTAAATACGTGTGTATGTAGGTTTTGGAAATTAAAATATATTTTCACCAAAGAATAATAATGCATTTTGTGAAGTTGATAACTATTGTTTGACTACTATAAAAAAGTAACTAACGAATTATGAATGTATATTACCAACAATTTACCATTTCAGTAAAAACTTTCGTCTCAATAAAGACGCATTCAAATAAATATTGCAGGTGGTGGAAGGTCGGCTTCAGTATAATGCTCCCGTCATATTTATTTTCAAACCACTAAGAATGTTTCAATAAATCCCTCAGGAAAAGTTCTGCGAATGATAATTTTACTAGTTATAACACTCCCGACTACGCAAAATTACTGTAAATCTCCAGATCTAACTCCAGAAAGGGAGTTCTGTCGGCTGAGGGTTACTTTTCAAAGCGCGGCGCAGTGCATAAGCTGCTCTACGCAAAAATACTGTGTTATTAATGAATTATAAGTTTCCGCAAGATTTCGTTTGCATTTTAGTGATCTATCGCCAAAAAAAAGAAACGAAAAATTCCGGTGCCGGGTACATTGTTATTGAAATTTTCCCCTGTTTTTGCATACAATTTGCTTTTATGTAGTTCAAAATAATTCTATGAAAAACAGAAAAAAGGACAAAGTAAAGGTTTTTTTTTCACGCAAAATTAAGACTATTATTTTTATTTTCAGCCTCTAATTAAATTTACGCTTGTTTACTTAAAGTAAAAGGATTGCTATGATCCCTTAAAAACTTTCTCTCGTTTATCAGATTCCTTTGCTCTTCTTCCTCCAGCTATCGCAATATAATCCATTATTTTATTATTTAAATAAATAGTTTTTAGTAAAATAAACTAACGATGTATCAAAAAGGTAAGAAACGTCAGAAAATCCCGCTCAATTCCGCCAGCCAGATTTAGAAAGGTAGGCGCATACGTGAATTCAGAACTTTAATATTGTAATTGGTATAGTTTAATGTCAAAATAATGTTTCGCCTTGGTTAAAATCTGTATTCGCTTGGGACTCGCCCATTCCTGTTGGCCATAGTGTGAATTTGCTTTGATTTTGACTTTACACTGTACCTTTCTAAATAAAAAAAGTAGTTTCTGAATTCGCCGCTGCGCCTACCTGTCTTGAATTTCGCATCAGTACTTGGCAACACTGATTCGAACACAGTTCACATATTTGGCTACACTGAGCTTCGAACCGTCGGGGTTGCTGATGCCATTTTCGATGAGTTCGGCGCCGTGGCTTTCGCATTTCGGTGCCGCCGACGGCGTTGGTGATACACACATTAAAGAACGCCCTGATATATATATTTACATATATCTGTGGCAATTTGCAATAATCGCTTAAGTCGAAAAATATGATTTCGAGATACATTGAGTTTTATATTCGAAGGCGTTTCTTAACAAATCATAAAAGTGGATTAAAAACGATGGACGCAAAATCAGTGAGTTAAGATCAAATTTTGTAAATAAAACTAAATGTCATGAAGAAATTTGATTAAGTATATACATCTACTTTGGCAGTTATAGCAACTTTAATATACCTCTCTTGTAAGTTAAGCCTAAACGTTTTTAATTATATCTTTTGATTGAATTAAGTTATAAGCTTGGGGGTTTTACAGAAATATAGAGTTTTAAAAGGAGAATAACATAGTATATATAACTCGAAATCTTCCTAAGTCGACTTAAGCGATTATTGCTTGTGACCACAGATATGTATGTATATATTTTCTTACATCTAGATGTCGCCCAACTAAATTTTGCTTCATATTGCAAAATTATGGAATAAGACACTTGTATTTAGTTGCTATAGAAGAAAAAAGACGCAAAGTGTTTTGTTGAGGAAGAAAGACGCAAAATTGTTTTGTTTCAAAGAAAGACGCATTAAAAATATTTTTCGAAAGAAAGACTTTATTTTTTTTGATAACGAAGAAAGACGCTTTATTTTTTTTTTTACTATAAAGGAAGACGCATTTAAATATTTTTTAGGAAAGAAAGACGTATTCGATATTTTTTTTTCTTTGTCAATATTAATGCTAATGCGTCTTTCTTCGCAGTTAATAATGCTAATGCGTCTTTTTTCGTCGAAATATTTTATAATGCGTCTCTGTTCGTCAAAATATTTTTTAATGCGTCTATCTTCGTCGACATGTTTTGTAAAGCGTCTTTCTTCCCCTACATATGTTTAATGCGCCCGTTTTCGTCGACAAATTACTGGCATGCGTCTTTCTTCTTCCGGAGCGACGATTTGTCATATACAACCTTATTTAAATATTGTCGTAAGGGACATTTATTCAAATACGCTCATAAAACATTGAGAACGAAATTATCATAAGGGACAAAATTATGATTTTTTCGCAAACTGCAAATTAAAAAAAAAAAACAAAAAATCAGGTTCAATATATTAATTAACTATCTAATCGCGTGTTCAAGTTCATTTAAATGTACCAATAAAAAACAGTAAAAAAAAACAAAAAAATGCTCTCCTGTAAAATTTGCTTTGTCCCTTACGATAAAGTCGCACAAAGGGGTTGATACCTATGATGTTTGCGTTTAGGTTCCTTTTAGGGCTCTTAAAATTATTCGACTATTCGATTATTCGGTTAACCGATTAATCGATTCATAACCGTTCACTTGCTAAAAAGTCGGTTGATGATATTCGATTAGTCGCCTTGCCTCAATTATTCGAATAATTGCTTTCCTTCGACTACTCGATTTATGTAGAAAATCGAATTTCAAAAATCGAATATTCCGTGAAAATTTTTTACAGATAATTTTAAAATATAAATATGCTTATTGTCTTTATACATACATATGTACATATGAAAGAAGGTGGGTGTGGGGTTTTTTTTTTGCTTCAATGAAAAAAAATATTCCCGCGGTATTTCGCGGGATTAAAAAAAAAATTTGTCCCGAAACCCTATCAACATAGAGAAGAGTCAAATCAAGAAGTTACAACGATAAAACTATTTCCGCGGTATTTCGCGGGATCAAAAAAAATTTGTCCCGAAACCCTATCAAAATAGAGAAGAGTCAAATCAAGAAGTTACAATGAAAAAACTATCTCCGCGGTATTTCGCAGGATCAAAAAAAATTGTCCCGAAACCCTGTCAACATACATAAGAGTCAAGTAAAAAGTTACAATGAAAAAAATTTTCCGCGGTATTTCGCGGGATCAAAAAAAAAAATTTGCCCCGAAACCCTCTCAACATAAGAGTAAAATTTAGGCGCGGACTATTACAATGGTGAGCGTTCTAACTAAGAAATAAAAGAAATAGAATTGGAATGCCAAGGACATTGACTGGTGGGCGAATTTTGCTGGCTCCTTCTTCGAGAAGAGCAAAATGTGCCAAAACAGCTAAAAAAGGGTTATTAAGGGGTTTTTCCTAATTTTTTCCTCCTTCACCTTCACATTCATCATTATCTTTATTTTCGTCTTCCTCATCAACATCTTCTTCCCTTTTCTTCCAAAGGAGTCTAAGGAGTCGTGAAAAGCGGCCAAAAACGTCGCCCTTACAATAGTCAGCCTAGTGCAGAAAGAACAAGTACCCTAGCGTGACGGAGTAACGACCGGAAAAGGGCGGGGAGTGCTTTGATTTGCTTCAACAAAACAAAAAATGTCCAAGAAATCACTTAAAATGTTGATGAAATGGGTTCATATTTATTTATGAATGTAATAAAATCGAAAGTACAATATTCGATTAATCGGAATGGAACGATTAACCGAATAATCTAAAGTGAGCAGTTAATCGATTAGTCGGCAGCTTTCGACTAATCGAAAATCGCTAACCGAATAATTGAAGTCGACTTCAGTCATAGTCGAATAAATCGGTTAATCGATTAGTCGATTTCCCCGAGCCCTAGTTCCTTTTACAAAGATTTTTTGTAAAGAAATGACAATTATGGCAAATAATTTTCTGCAACATTTTAACCCTCTAGAAACCACGCGAAATGGTTATTTCGACCCACTTTTTAGAAAGTCTGAAAAATTTGTATTTTTTTATATCGTTATTAATTTCTTAAATTTAGTTTTTATCTCAAATTTATACACTAAAATAAATCAAATGAAAAAAAAAAGCAACGAATATTTCTTCCAATAAGAGTACAATGAAAATGACAACAAATTTTGTTTCGCACGCGTGAGCAACCGAAAATTATTGCCAGCTGCGAGCTGTTAGATTTATAATGCAATTTAAAAGATAATCCAATTTTATTTTATAGTTTATTTTTTTTTTATTTTATTGCAAGAAAAATAAATTTATATAAATTAATATATACATTTATATTAATATACATACATACATATATACAAGTATGTATTTAGTACACGCTATTGCCAACTATTTTTTGTCAAAAGATCACAAACAAGCATCAACAGCGCGGAAAGCTGATTCCACATAAAACCTTTTCCGCTTTGCGTTACGCCGCTTTCTATGTCAAACAACGCAAAACTGAAAAACTATGCCACAGTGAACGCTGCAACATCACTCAAAAAATATTTATTTTCTGAAAAATCTTTCATTCTCCGTTTTATTTACAAAAAAGTAAATAAGAAAATAAAAATCTATTAAATTATTTTTCAATTGTGTGAAATTTTAATTTGTTTATTTACATTTGCATTAAAGTGAAACTGAAAAAAAATTTCAACGCCCCTAAAAGTTGAGATTTGGGCAACTTTGTGCTTTACGTAACTTCGGCGTTGCGTTACTTTTTGTTATGTGAGAAACCTCATATAGATACATGTATTTTAATCTCAGATGTCACGCAGAAAGTGTCACGTAGCGCAACACAAAGTTCTATGTGGAATCAGCTTAATGGTTGTCGTAGCTCCTTTGAGCACCAACAAACGTGCCGCAGCTAAAATGCAGCTTGTGACTTACAGACATGCATACTCACTCAGTTGTATGCATTTATGTATGTAAATACATATTTCTGTATGTATTTATTTTATGCGTTGCAGGTGAAATGCGCCAAGCTGGTGATAACTCTTTGTAGCTTATTGCCTTTACGCCGCCAAAGTGTTTGCAATCTGGTACTTCTTGTTCGAATTATACAATTTTATGGCTTGTGCTACAAATTGTTTTTGCAATAAAGTGCAAATAAAGTGTGCTTATGCAAATTGTTAGCAGTGAAAAGGGGTGAAATGTAATTCCAATTTTGTGGCAACAATATTTGTTTCTCTTTTTTGATTGTTTCAAAATTTGTGTGTCTCTAAATGTCAAGCGATAAACTTTATTTAAACATATTTTTTTTTTTTTTACTTTTTATTAGTGGTCACGGTGTTTTGCATCTTAATAAATATATGAAGTTGGATGATGAGGCATATAAGTGTTTGTATTCTGCTTGGTTGCAGTTTGAGTTGAAGTGATGTTTGTTTTAAATGATTTTTTGTTCTCTGAAAGTTACAACTTCGTGTGCTTTTAACATTTTTTCGAAGAAAGAAAAAAAAACTTTTTTAGGTAGGTCAGTAGAACCTAAAAACTTAAAAGACATAACCAGTCGCCCTTTAGCCGATCTCAGTTGGTTTATTAAGTGACTCGGCGAAAACTAAATGGTTCGAACATAGTACTCTAATATTTGGTACAGAAGTAAGTGCATCGAAATGGCGTTTAGTGAGCTAATTGGACCCCATACATACAGTCGCGGGCAGGCAGCTACCAACCCAACCAGTTTAGAAGACCGATGGTGCCACAAGTATCTTCAGAACTAATCTCTCTAGAATTTTATAAACACATTTCTCGAGCTTCCTCTAGCTAAAGGAGCGATCTGGTCAACGAATCACTTTAACCTATCTCTATAGAATAAGTTTTAGAAGACGATTCTGACCCTATAGAATTTTTCAAATCAGCACAAAAAAATTTTTTTTCTTTGATTTTTATGATTCGCGTCTTAATCGATAGCTCTCCGTGTCAAGAATTAGTTCCCGAAATATTTTTGCAAAATGAACATTTAGTTATTCGCCAAGAAAGTTTTACATCAACTTCTTTAAAAAAAATTATTGTTAATCGACGGTACAATTAAATTTAACGCGAACTACGCCAAATATTAGGTAATTATGTATATTTTAAAATAGTTTTTGAAAAAAATTAAAAAAAAAATGTCTGTATCCTTTTTAAGGATAATTGTTGTTATCAATGTTCTCCGCCTAGGAAAAATTCGGAAAAAATATTGTAGATGTAATGATGCATCGTAAGCTGAATTCCGAAGAAAAAAAGATGGGGACTCTTACCGTTTAAATGCAAAATGCGATTGAACGATTCCCCTCTTCAGCTTAGTAACATTACACTACTCTAAAATTATTAAATCAAAAATTTTTTTAACTATATGATTATTTTCAACGGATTGATTATTTTCAATTACGCGATTGTTTCTTTAATAAGATTATTTTTAATTTTTTTTTTCGTACAAAACAACTATAACATTTTTCAAGCAAGAATAAAAATAATTAATCGATTAATTAATTAATTATGTACATAATTAAGAAAATCAAAAATAATTGAAAATAATTAAATAATTTTATTAATAATGTAATTAAAAAATTGTAAAAATAATTGAAAATAGTCCAGATAATCATGCAATTACTTACTTACTTAATTGGCACATAACCGTCTAGACGATTCTGGCCGAGTACAATAAAGCGCGCCAGCTATTTCTGTTTCGCGCAGCATTGCGCCAATTAATCGGTTAATTAATGTAGGTACTATTTTAATTTAATTAACTGTTAATCATGCAAAACTTGAAAGTAATCGTATTTAATCATTAAAGTGTTACAAAAACAAAATTAATAATCATACAAATTTTATATATGTACATACATACATACATACATACATATGTGTATACTCGGTAATTAGACTTAAATATTATTTTCCTTTGTGTTTATTAGATTTCTTATCGCAAACATCTACATAAATTTGATGGCTGCAAAATAATTCAAAACATGCGATATTCAACTATGTACAAACTAAATATGAAAGACCTTTGTACACAATATGTACGTAGCTATCCAGCTAGGCCAACCCAAAAACTATGTTAGCAATGAAAGCTATGGAAGTCCTTGCAATTTGAGTGGCCATAGAGTGAAAAGCTCCACCGTGTTTTTGCATGTGCATGTTTGTTACTGTGCATGTGAGTGGCTGAAAATGCCATTGTGGCATGCCACTGCAATTTGTTAGCACACTGACTTACTCATATATGTACAAGCATTTGAACATACTTACACCTAAATATGAGCAACAACAACAAGTGTATGCTTACGTGGCATAACTGTTTTGTAGCGCTACAAGCACATACTGTTATGGAAATATTTATTTGGTAATTTTATCAAAAAAAAAATCCATAAAGCCACGCCATCCAAATATTGCATGCAATTTGTACACTTGCCTTATCTGCCACACATACAAAAATTTTCTCATGCTGGTTTGCCGTTTTGTTGTTTATTCGTTTCGTGCACAACACGTATGTACATGCTTTACTTCCGGTTACAATTATAAATTTATGACTGTTAATAAATAAAATTAGTTAATTTGGTTATCCGACTTATGTCAGAATGCGATGCGTCATAAAGTCAGAGTTTATTGGTAAAGCTATTTGCCACACGATGGAAGAGAATGAATGGCTGCATGTGTGTCTGTATGTATTAAAAAGCAATGATTTTTCGATAGAGTCTATTAAGCAAATTGCAAAATTCATGTTTAAACAAAATATGTGGAAAAGAATTTATGAATACACAAAAAGAATGTTTAAGTTTGATTATTTTAAAGACACACATCTTTTGAGCTTGAATGAGCCAATTGAGTTTGGATCACCTGAATAAAGTTTTAGCGTTAGAACTTCACTTTCTTCTACGGTCAAAAAGAATAAACCCTACCCAGCAAACACAGTCTCTAACGTTAGAAATTTTGTCGAGATTACCTTAGATAACTAGTGTAATTCTCTATATATTCTCAAATCGATAACTAGGGTTGAAAACTACACTAGAATTCGATTAGAGAAGGAGCCAAATCTCACGCCTTTTATCAATTCTCATTATATTTCTGTGATATATTGAATATACATACATATATTGAAATTAGATACTAAAAAATGGTAAAGTTAATATTACCGTAGTACAATGTTTTCCATTAAAAAGTACAAAAAGTACCTTTAATTTAAATAATAAGACTGAATTTTGTTTAAATTTCAGTTCTTATAAATGTGGTAAACATATACATGTCAATATATATAATCATATGCAATTTAGGCATATATTTCGTTAATAAAATCTAAACAATGAAAAAATCATGTAAAAGGAGACAAAGCTTTGTTTTTCATTTCAATTGGAAGTATTTGCAAATTCTGATTAGAATCTCATTAGAGAACTACATTAGAATTCGATTCGAGAATTAGCTACCCTTTTGTTTGAGAACGCTATGATTCTCGATAGATTTTCGAGTCGTCCTCTAACGTTAGAGGTTTGAGAATGAGGCTAGTTCTCGAGTCATTCTCAAATCGATATCTAACCTCAGTGTTTGTTGGGTATACACTCCGTTTTCAGAATGCCTTTAAAGCAAACCCCGCCATTTTGACTCATGTGAGTAAACGAGAAATATCACAACAACCAATGAAATTGCTCTGCGCTCTCCCGCACGATATCTCATAATTTTGCCGGGGTCTGTTTTAAAGCACCTCTTCTGGTACATATGTAAGTACTCTCAATTGGGTGTTTGGAGTTAATCAAAAAAGCCACGCAGAGTAAGCAAGCCTCTGGGAACTATGTAAGTCACGCCTCTTTGTTGCCCATTACTGAAATTTAATTACATATTATTTTCTACACCTTGTTTCTCGTTGCAAATCGATATGAATATCGCTGTTTAGTTGAATCATGATATAATTTTTAGTTGTAACTAGATGATGCCTGTCCTGCTTCGCTGGCGCGGAAGGTTCTTGCGTCCCTGGGTTTCATCAAGGGCCGTATCTCTTGGCACTCGTTCGGGGAGGCAAAAACCAGATGGAAGCGGTTGCAGTCAGTCATATAACGAGATGCGATCCTCAGCCATCCTAAAAATGGACAGCAGGAATAATTGCCGCATAACTGCGGTACTTACGGGAGATTGGATCATTGGCACACACGCGTTCCGATTGGGATTGGACTACAACACCTTGCGTCGCAGCTGCGGCCTTGTAGAGACGGAGGAGATGGTGGAGTACCTGCTATGCGAGTGTCCTTCGCACTACCAAGGCAGAATGAAGTTGCTTGGCAAACCTTTCTTCGACAGCCTCTCGGAACTCAAGGACTTCAGGCCTGAGGGGCTGCTCAGATATTTGAATTCAATGGAATGGATATAAGGGTGCGGGGCCTGCTCCGGTTTCCGAACTGTTCCTTATTTTCTAAGTTTACTTTTCATCAGTTGTGTACTTGGATTCAGTGGGACACGCCACTCAAACCAACCAACCAACCCTCTATCTATATTACTATACCTATCTCTATTGCTTGAAAACATGACGGGGCCAACCAATTCAACGTTTTGGTCTATGTCTTGGGAAATAGTTTAGACATCCCAACAAAAATTTAGCTATATTCAATCCCTGATTATTACCTTTGCTCTGATACCAATAATGCATAAAAAAATTTTCGGGGCCATTCAGGCTCACAATAGGGATTTTCTAAATATCTCAACTCCAGCGCCACCTAGCGGGTTAATTTTTTGTAATCGAGCCCTTCATTACATAGAAAATATACTTGCCAAAAACGAACACAATCGGATTCATAAATACGGATTTTGCAAATATAGCGATTCCAGTGCCATCTATCGGGACAAAATATAGCCTATTTCGTGGGGATCTACAAAGAATAAACTGTAAAAATTCCGGAAAAGTTCGTTTAGTAGCTTTTGGCTCATTTCGTTATACAAAAACGTCCTACAAATTTTGGTCCCGATCGGAAACGGTTAATGTGTGTCGCAAAGGGGCTAGAGTTCAGATAACCATATGGGACCCCCATGTGGTATCTTCGACTGTATTAGCATCAGGGTTGCGTGATTTTGATTTGACTGAATCACTAATCAAAAATATTTTCTGATTCTTGATTTAAAATATTTTGAAATCAAAGATAATTTTTATTTGTGATTTGTTTCAAAAAAGAATCAGAAATACCTTTTGATTCGTGATTCAAACTATTTTCAAATCAAAGATAAAATTGATTTGTGATTCATTTCTCAAAAGAATAAAACATCTTTTTTGATTCTTGATTCAAACTTGATTTCGAATCAAGATTCTTAATAAATTTTTGATTCGAATCAAAAAATTATTTTGAATCACAACTTTATTTCAAATAATGTGCTATGCACATACATACATACGTATTTGATTCGAATTAAAAATATATTTTGAATCAAGATTTCGAATTTTGAGAAAAATAGATCACAAATCAAATTTATCTTTGATTTGAAAATGGTTTGAATCACGAATCAAAGGGTATTTTTGATTCTTTTGAGAAATGAATCACAAATAAAAATTATCTTTGATTTGAAAATAGTTTGAATCACGAATCGAGTTGATTCTTTATTTGAAAGTTGATTTAAAATCAAAATTGATTCGAATCACGCAACGCTGATTAGCATCGACCCTGGGGGGTGAGGTTGAGGAAATATGCTATGAAATTTGTCTCCATACATTTGAGGACCACCCTAATATGTACATATATATATAGATGTCATCTCCTACACGTTCACAAATCAACAAAGTAACTATCAAATTGTTTTTTTTTTGTGCCTACAAAACTTGCCCTTTTCAGCTTCCAACATCTGTCGCTTCCGTCATATTTATGACTCATGTTGATCATAAAAAGTTTTGTATTGCAATTACACGCTCGTGTGCTGCATGTACAAACGTGCATACATACATGAACATACACGAGTATGTAGCACAAAAGTATAAAATCTGCTAAAGTGTCGGGCTTGCGAGTGTCAAATGTCGCAAATTAACTAAATGCTTGTAAAGCCTAAAAATAGTGCACACGCAACAACTAAGTACTAAGTACCACAACTATTCGGCAAAGATCACCATCATCAATTGCACGAGTATGTGCGCGCGTTTGCGTATAAAGTTAATTTCCAAATGGCGTGTGCAAAAAGCATTTAAGAAGAAGAGAAAAAAATGGTTTCAACATTTTACAATTGCGCACACAAGCAGCTAATTCTACTAGCTAAGCGGCTGGAAAAGCGAAAAAAGGGCGCTGTAATTACAAGTGCGAAGTTGAAAGGTGGTGCTAGATGAGACGTGGGCGGTGCGAGGTGGCATGACCTCCGCTGACTTAGCTCTTCAACAGCAACTAGCTCTTTAACTGCACATAACTAGTGTAGTTATTGTACGAGTACTTGCAGTTGCATTTAACCAAATGGCATTTGTTGGCCGATCACATTTCGCTACCCACACGCCTCAACATCCACTTAAACAACTGCAACCATGCTACACTCGCCTTATACCCTTCCGCACTAAGCTCAGCAACGTACACACGTACCCATTGGAAGCCAATTGGTCGTTGCGCTGTGGCTGTGTGGCATGTCAAGTGGCTTCAAATGCGTAAATCACCTCATTGATAAAGCCATCACGTATATTTAACATTTTACACACCCTAAACACCCGTTTAGTATAATAGTTTATATCTAGAAAGTGGGGAAAATAAAAAGTCCTTCGTCCACTCTACACTCAGTTCGTTTTACTTTTTATTTCATTTAAATGCTTTATTTTATTCTATCTAATAGAGACCGTTTTAATGACTTTGTTGAAATTGAATTTCCTGTGGCTTGACTTCTTGTCTTACTTAGGCCACATTGTTGCATGCATAACCATACTATGCATGTATGCGAATTCATTTCGTAGAGATTTGAGTAGCATTAAAACTCTAACCAGTTAAAATAAAATGTAACAGGGGCTACTGTTTGGGGTGGAAAAATTTTAAATGCATTTAGTAATCTGTGAAATTCACTTTAGGTTTTGTATATTGTTCTTAGAATCATGCCTTTACCACTTACATTTGTATCTTCAGCGTGTATTCTATAGATTTATTATACTTCACTGACACACACAAACGTAGAACAATTTCGTCGCTAACTACGTCATATCCCATGTTCCATATTGTCTTACTCTTAAAGCCCCGTTATAAAACTGAATTTTATCGCTCACAAGACCGGGACCGGTATCTTCTTCAAAAACGTTGGCTCTCTGTGTTGTTCATAATGTATGTGTCTCTCTTGGAACATTTGGCTAAAAACATGTCCCCAAAGCAGGGAAAAAAGACCTCACCAGAAAATGGTGACGGAATAAAAATTTCTTTCAGATTATCTAAATCAATCCATTTCTAGCATAACTTTTATATATAAAAAATCAACCAAATGCAGTACGATGAAAAGAATTATTTCCTTGCTAAAACCAAAAAAATGCAATAAAAATTTTTAGCTGGAAATTGACAATTGGGAAATAGAATTTATTTACGGATACTACCCTCCCAGTGTATTTCTGCCATGAAAAAGCTTCTCACAAAAAATGCATTCGCCGTTCGGAGCCGGCATAAAACTGTAGGTCCACCCAATTTCAGATAAAAACAAACATGTATGCAGAATTTTTTTAATTTCTGTATAAGGACTTAATATTCTCACCAAAATTGCATATTCTCAAAAAACGCCCCTGCCTTGTAAGCCAAATATGTACGAGTAAGTTGGTATAACGAAAATAAACTTTCCAACTGTCCAAAGCAGAATTCTTTGCATATGTAGGTATACACGTGTGAACCAATATATACATACATATGTATATTTGTTTGCATCTACGTGGTTTGCTAACTTTAAAGCTTTGCACACTTATGCAGCAACACCCACGAACAACAAGCAACTCTCTCCGCCACACACGCAATCACCTCTGCAATATGCAAATGGCAAACAAACAGAAATTCTGACAAGCGTACGAATATACAAATACATATGTTTGCATGTGAATTTGTTGAGATTCAGTAAGGACCGAAAATAATAATAGAAAAAAAAAAATAGAAGAACATAAACATTAAAATTAACTGAAATGGAATTAGAGAATAGAAACAGAAAAACAAAACCAAAAACAGAAAACCTCATAAAACACAAAACATGAAACAGAAAACAGAAAACAACAAACACAAAAAAAACAGATGAAAGAGGAAACACGAAATATGAGACATGAAACAGAAAAGAACAAGTACAAAAACATGAAATATGAAGCACGAAACAGAAAGCACAAAATACAAAACATCAAACAAAAATAAAAAGCATGGAACCGATAATAGAAAATATAACAAGAAACAGAAAACGCAAGACAAAAAATACAAAATATGAAACAGAAAACATAAAATTCAAAACAGAAAAAACAAAAACAGAAAGAGAAACAGAAAACACAAAACAGAAAATCCGAAAAAAACAGAAAATAGGTATCATAAAACAGAAAGTATAGGACAGAAAACACAAATCTGGAAACAAAAAACAGAGAACAGAAAACACAAAACACAAAACCAGAAAATAGTTATCTTTAACAGAAATCGCAAAACTGAAAACAGAGGTTATAAAATAGAAAACAGAGAACGAAGAGAACACAACGCAGAAAACAGAAAATTAAAAAAAAAAAACAGTGCACAAAAAACCGGAAACAAAACATAAAACATGATTAAGACATAAGACATAAGACACAAAAAAATAAAAAGTAATATTAACATGAAACAGGAAACATGAAACATAAAATATAAAGCATGAAACATAAAATATAAAACATGAAACACGAAACATAAAACATAAAACAGAAAACAAAACGTAAAACATGAAACATAAAACACAAAATATAAAGCATGAAACATAACTTGATTCGCCAACGAAACATGTAGCGAAACATCTCGCGAAATAACCCCTCTCTGTGTGGCTGATCGTTGTTCAGTTTGACATTTCTCATTCTTGTTCTTCTTAAATGTTTGTATGTTTGCTTATTTATGTGTTTTTGTTTTGGTTTTGGTTTTGGCTTATTTTTATAGTCGAATTGAAACGCTTTCATTCTTAGACCCTCTCTATATACCGTCCATTTTTAAATCAATTTCAAAGAAACTCTTTCGAAAGAAAAAACACTTTTCAAAACAAAAAAAATTACCTTTACGTTCTCGGTCAAATACATCTAATGCACTTAAATACATAGATATTCATACTTTTAAAACTTAACCTCTGCTTAACTGGATATGCACCAGCGACAGCCACACGAAATGTTATTTGTGGCGATTAGCAATTTTCCTTGCAAACCACAATGCAACACAACACAAACTGATAAATAAAAAAAAAAAAGGTTCAGCAAAAAAAAATGGATTGAATACTCAATTTTCAACTTTCCTTTGGGCAAACTGCATACAAAGTTTGATTTTAATTCAGCAACTCGCATGCCTTGCTGCATACCTTCTTTGCGAATTAAAGTTTCATCCATTGCACAACAACGCATTTCTATGCGAATGCATTTCAGAAGAATTGGTTTGCTTTGCTTTGCCTTGCTCGGCTCCTCCCGGGTGACTGCGCACGTACACAAATAAGACTTATACCATCAACAACCAAAGCTGCCAACCCAACCACTCTTGATTCAAATTGTCTGCTTTTCACCGCAAAAGTGTTTGTTTTGCTTTTGAGTTTGATGTTAAGTTTTTTTCATGTGGGAAGAGGAGATGATTTTGCTTAAGCTGCGTTGCTTTGTGGCAAGAGAAATAGGTTTTTTAACTTGGAATGAATTTAAATGAAATACCATTTCTATTAATTTAATTTAAATGAATAAATAAAGGAAGTTCTGCGCAAATTGTACAATTGCGTTCTGAGATTCATGGAGATTCTGAGAAAAATTTGCGTATTAAGCAATGGAGCAATGAAAATTTTTTTTTTTGCGCAAGAAAAAGCATATATACATTTTAAACAAAAAAGCTGAAAATTATTTTTATTTGTTTATGCATATTAATGTTTAAAACTTTAATCTCGATTAAGAGAACGCCTTTGATTTACTCAAGTTAGTATAATCAAAAAGGTTCCTTCCGGCTAATAACAAAACAAATTTTCTTCGCATGAAATACATAATTAATTAAATGCGAAAAACAACAAAACTTTTTCTTAAACAAGGCAAACTATATTAAAAAATTTAATAAAATTAGTATCCGTATAATGAGAAATTGCAGCTGTTCGCTGCCGGAAGGAAATCAAAGACTTTCTTGAACAAAAATTAAAACAAAAAAACTATAACAACAGCAAAGCCAACCTAAAACCTTAGGGTACAGCCAGACGACGCAAGAAATCACTTTCAGAAAGTAAAAAATTCAAAAACAAATACAAAAATTTGAATTTTTTACTTTTTAAAAGTGATTCCTTGCGTCGTTTGGCTGTACCCTTACGCCTCACTTAGTAACCATTCGCTTGTTAAAAAAGAAAAAACAGACCGCAAGCAAACGGCATCTGCATACAAACATTCATCAAACATCCTTAGGGAAATGATTGTACAAATTTTAAAACTTATTTCAAATTTGTTTGTATCACAAAAAAACAAAGAAGCTGTGCTCAGCAACGAAAACACTATTTCGGGCATTATTTGTTGCAGTGTTTCTTTTTTTATGTTTTTTGCCATTAAACCCTGCCACCGCATCTAACTTGCGCGCTAGTTAACACAACTAATCACCATTTTGTTAAGGTAAACGTTAAACAAATGTATTTTCTGCGAAAGTATTACAAAATAAAGGCTGCTAAGCTGCGTATAAAGGAGCACGCTAACTACACAATATTTTTTCCGCTTAATGAGCTTTTTAAGCCTTTTAGGAATGCGAAAAATAATTGCAAAATTTAATGTTGCAAATGGAATGTGTATGTAATTAAAATAGCTCAACATTTCTTCAAACAAAGTGCATTATGCTAAAAGTTGCATAAGCCTGGATATGTGTTAACATTTTCATGTCTGCTCTGTTCTTTGGTATTCGTATTTCTGTCTTGGATTTATCGGTCTTTTTGATTTTCAGTTTCTTTGGTTTCTGCTAACGGAATTTCTCTTGTTGATTTTTAGGATTCTTGTTATCGAAATTTCTAATTTTGAATTTGTCTCAGAGAAACGGCACGAGTATAATAAATAAATTTAAGGCAATAGACTCTAAAAGTGCCTGCTAATAGCCTGTCTCCACATAAATTAATTGGCTCTGGAATTATCTCGCCAAGTTATTCGCGAACTAAGCCATATCCATGTAGCCAGCGTTGTTCAGTTTGACATTTCTGATTCCTTTTCAATGTAGTTGAATTTATTATTAGTAACTCTTCAAATATGTATTTTTGCATATTTTTTTTCTTGGGTCTAGTTGTCAGATTTCGATAGATTTCCGAATAAAAAATTTAGAGAAGGCACCGATTTCACCGGGCTTGGTGAGATTGTTCAGAATGAATCCTCGTAGTGTTTCGAGTGTTCACTCTAAAAGCCCGTCTCCACATAACTTAATTCGCATTGAAATAAAGTCGCGAACGATCTCCCGAAATATCCCGTCTCCACGTAGCCGATCGTCGTTCAGTTTGATATTTCTCATTCTTGTTCTTCTTCAATATATGTTTTTTCGCTCATTTTTGCGTTTTTGTTTTGGTCTGTGTGAGATTTCGATAGATTTGCGATACAAAATTAGAGAAGGCATCGATATTATCGGGGTTGGCGAGGGTGTTGAGAACGAATAACGTATTTCAATCGTTATTCGCTTTCAGAATTTTGTATGGAAATTAGCGGAGTTCAGCACTGGATTCGTGATCGAACGACGATTGAGAGATTGAACAACGATAATGATAGGCCTGAGAGGCGGCAGCAATAATGCCGATTACCGCAACACTTAATTCGATTCAAATTTTACCCTGACAGACGGCAAGTATTGCGGATTAACAAAACAGCTGAAGGAAGGTAGGCGCAGCTGCGAATTCAAAAGCTTCTTTTTTATTTCCAAAAGAAGAGTGTAATATCAAAATCAAAGCGAATTCACATCACGGTCAATAGGAATGGGCGAGTCGCCAACGAATTCAGATTTCAACCAAGGCGAAATTTCATTTTGACATCACACTACCAATTACGATAACAAAATACATTGGAAATTTCTGAATTCGCCTATGCGCCTACCTTCTTATATCTGCTTTGGATTCTTCTTTTTCTTCACTTTCATTCACAATAGAGCTTTTTCGCCAGAGATGTCATTAGAAAATGCCCTAATCTGCTAAAATTGTGTGGACTAACTTAAGATATATTCGGGATTACCTCCAGCTAGTTCTGAAGTTAACTCCGAATTAGCTAGATATTCCGGATTATCGCTGCCTTCTGTCAATGCTATAAGAGCGAACGACGCCATGTGGAGACATGCTATAAAAATGGCTGCTAATGAACTAAAGCTTTAAATCCAACTTAGTTAGTTTATTTTGATATTTTTTTGACGAAAATTTTATAATGCCAAAGTTTCTATGGTCTCCAAGTTCAATTATATTTATATTTTACAAAATCACACTTGACATTATCCGCTTACAAGAGATGAGATTAAATACAAACATAACTGACGTGGTTAGTTAGTGAGAATAAAACAAAGAAACGAAACAAAAAAATAAATAAACATTTCAAGTTGAATTAGTTAGTTAGTTAGTTAGTTATATACATACACATACATAAATACAGATATATCCACTATGTACATAAAACACGCATTCATTTGGGGCCAACTAAGAGATAGAGTATAAAAATTTAGAAACTTTGCAAGCTTAATGAAATAATAAAACTTGGAATAGTGAGAGAAATACGTGAAGGAAAAACAAAACAAGAATATAAATTGATTGCGACATAAGCTATGGCATCCCATATGTAGTACATATATAGAATAGAAGATTTTATATGTTACATGCAACAAGTGACAGATCGAACAGATGTAGCATTCAATTTCATAAATAAAAACTTACGAGAATTCCCGCTAACTAACTGACTATTGACGTTCTTATACGGCGAAAGGGAGCACTTATTGACGCAGCAAGCACACTACATTAGATAAACAAGTGTAATTCTCAAACTATTCTCTAATCGAAGGCAAACATAGAAAACTATACTAAAATGCCATTGGAAATTGATTAGGAATCGAAAGCAAAACTACACGAGAATTCAATTGGAAACTGATTCGAAATCGAAAGCAAAACTACACTAGAATTCAATTGGAAACTGATAAGAAAAGAAGCATTTGCAAATTCTCATAAGAATCTGATTAGAGCACGACATTAGATTTCGATTCGAGATGTAATTTTTTCGATTTGAGAATTATGTCCCATTTTGTTTGAGGTCGCTGTGATTCTCGTCCAACGATTTTTGAATCGTCCTCTAACGTTGGAGATTTGAGAAAAGGATTAGCTTTCGAGTCAATCTCAAATCGATAGCTAAGCTCAGTGTTTGTTGGGGAGTTATTTACTTATTAGGGTCATTGTTGGCGGGGTGGGGTGATCAAATATGTATTAGCAACAGCAGCCAATGCCATATCTTTAACTGCCATGCTCTTTACAAATAAGTATGTAATACCATTTTTAGTGGAGTAACTTTACACCCTAATCCATAGCTATAAATGTTAGAGCAACACACGCATACCCAAGTTATTCCGAACACAGTTTTACACAGTCAACACAACACATTTTTATTTTTCTTTTTTTTTTTGCACATGGAATTATCCCTTTTCTATTGAGTTCCAAAGACTTATGTAAACTTAGACAACCCTACACATTTAGCATACGCACATGCCCTTGTGCGTAATATTTTTGTATGTTTATTTGTTGTTTGGAATTTATGACATATTTGGGATTGCAAGTCATGTCCCCAGCAATAGATTATGAAACGACACGCAAATATGTTACTTACGCCAATAAAGATGCATACAAATATACATATTAATGTATGTATGTATGTGTGTACATATGTAAATGACATGAAATAATAAAAATAAAGACACTCAAATGAGTAGAGAAAGTTCATATGTATATACAAAATGTGTATTTCTTGCTACTTAAACAAACCAACCAAACGCACTAAATGTTCTACGCTTGGGAATTTTCAATGCAAAATTAGCTTGCAAGTAAACAAATGCTGTTTAACTAGTCTATATGTAAGCCTGTGTATAAATGTTATTAAAAATGTTATTTGTGTGCAAATTGTCGTGAGAGTTTGAGAAATTGACGTTACCAGATGAAAGTATGCCAAAGCCGTTTAGTCTTTTCATTTAAGTAAACGCTTTAGCAAACACTTTCCAATTATTTTTGTGTGTGAAAAGCTATTATTTCCTTATTACTCGCAATTAATATATTCCCCCCCAGTAGGTATCTACTTGCATCACTGTCGCCGTCGGCCATAATCGCGTCACCTTTTTTTTACTATTTCTCAATTATCGCAATATCTGTTAACATTGGCTTGTCTAGCGCTTATCGCCGCCATTATTCGTTTATGTCTCGTTATGCCACATAATCGTTTTCGGCTTGTTGCGCGATGCAACAAGGAATTTAAACATGACACTTTAAAACAGCATAACTTTCAATGACGGTCATCTAAAGTTGATTGCATATAAAAAAAAATGCACAGCAAAAAGTCATAAAAATGGGTAGGGAGGAGTATCCCTTTTAGAAGATTACCATGTTTAATATTATATGAACTTAAACAACATTTTTTGCGTTTTTATTTGTTTTTTTTTTTTTTTTATTTGATAATGCACCACAAAAGTTTATTGAGTTGAGGTTCAACTCATACGCAGGACAAAGCTTGCAGTTCGTGCTTAATCCATTAAAATCAGCCACCTTTGCATTGCAAGCCAATTTGTGACACATGTCACGCTAAGAGATTTCACAGTCACTTGATTAACAAAATATTTTTTGGACTCCACAACACAAAAAAAAATGAACCGCGTAAAAATTCGAAACTCCATACGCCAAATCAGTAAAACAGTACACTTTGAATGCATCAATACACAGGCGACAACTTGACGTGACGTGGCGTGACTTGTTTTTTTTATAACATTTCGTAACATTTAAACTTTGTAAATGAAACTCAAGTTCTCATTTTTTTAGTGCTTAGCTCGAAATTAAATTAAATTGGGTTCATCGTACACACAATTCACTTTTTATTGATTTCTTATAACGTGAATGTTTGTGAAAAGTAACACTTCTGTCCTTTGTTTTATTTTATAGCCAAGCGTGACACAGTAATTATTAAATGTTATAAAGTAATAACGTTTTTATTACAATGGTTATTAAAGATATATTTTTTTTATTTTTTAATTGCTTACTAATATATAACACATAATTGTGTTTTATTGCATATAATTATTAGAAAATTTCAGTGCAAGCATATAATGCTGAATGTGAAGCGTATTTAATTGAAATATTTTTGACTGCTGTTATTAAAGTAATTTTTTTTTTGACTATAGAACGTATTAATTTGATTACTAACCAAAATGTAAAACTAAAAATGATAATAATTACAATAAACGAGTACTTGAAAAAATTGCTGTAACACAAGGTTGACCTTTTGGTACAATATGGCCCACAACATTACTTTGGCTCTCAACAAAAAAGGAGGCAAGCGCTGGCGCCGGTAACTCCAAACAAACACTATAATCGATCAACAAACGAGTTATAACGTTGTTGTCGTAAGTATATTTCCGTTAGTCAAAATGCTTGGCCAAGCTTGCTTTAATGAGTTTAGACCAGGGATTATCAAACTAACACTTTCATATATTGTGCATGTACTAAAAGCACAAAAAGCTCTTGCCTACATCCAAAAAATACACAATCAGGGTCAAAATTGGATTACTAACTTCAGAAAAAGTGACAAACAAACAAAAAATTAAGTGCAAAAACTACAAAATCATTGTTCCTAATAAAAATGATTATTGCGTAAAAATCATCATATATACATATATATATTATTTCTAATTGGTGTTTTTTTGCAATCCCTTTTTCTGCTCACATAATTTACCAAAATTAATAAGTAAGGCATCGGTTTAAAGGTATAAATTAGCTATGCATGCGAAACGGTGTTTTATTGGGCGTGGTCCTTTTTTTAAATAGTATTTTCCAAAAATAAAATGTTTAATTTTAACCTAAACGATTTGCGCCTAAAACTATGCCTTCAGAATTATTTTATTCTAACAAGAGTGTAGAGTTAAATACAAATTTCAAATGTAGATGCCGCTCCAGTCGAACAGTCGTGTACATTTCAAAACACTTGTATAAGCTTCAGCTATATGTTTGTATGTAAACATTACATTATTTTAGGCGAACACGTGTGTATTCATACCAACGCTGAATGGGGGGGTTTCAGTATAGGATGTGGTTATTTATACACAGCTGTACGTAGCACATTATATGTATATGAATGTTTACTTTTGATCACATAATGGTTGTACCTAAGACCATTTAATTTTTGAGATAGTTATGGACTTACATATATACATATATATAGATATATCAAAACGATCAGGATGAAAAAAATTTATTGAACCATGTCCGTCCGTCCGGCCGTACACACTATATAATACACATACCTATATACACAGGTATAATAAAAACATTTTAAGCGATATTTTTGTCAAACATATATGCAATTCATTGAAAATTAAATAAGTTCCACCAAATAAAATAAATAAAAGAGGGCGCGACAGCACAGACCATACCGACTGGCGCCACGTATGTTTTGTTATTTTTTGCGCAAGATGCGCCCGGGTCCGGCTAGTATTGAAATAAAAGAGACCACACCACCACACACGATCATTTTCAACTGTTCAGAGGCTGCACGAGTAGTACAACCTGCTAGCTCAATAGTTAAGAGCTGACTGAAAATCGTTGAACAAAAATCCGTCGTATGCACGAAGAGCTTTGTAGTGTCGATGTGAAAGCTGTCAGTGTGAAAGCTATAAAAACTTATGCACGCGTGCATAGGCTGTGATAATCGCTGGTTTAGACCGATCATATCGAGCACTTTTGCTTGTAAATTGGAAGAACCTACATACAGTTCTATATAACACGTTTTTTTTTTTTTTTTTTTTTTTGTAAAAGGCTTCTTATATACAACATAACGACTTACCGAACACTGTCAAGAGCCGACTTGCACTGAAAAAACTCGTGTAGTCGGAATTTTTTTAATTTTCAAGTGTACCGAGCGAACACGAAATGAGCTGAACATACGCGGGAAGTTTGTGTCACTGACATAGCCAAACTACGCCGTAATTAATTAAAAAACCTCCTATAGGAGGACCATTAAATTTTTTAAAAAAAATGCAATAAACTTTAAATGCAATTCGTAAGTGCAGCAAAAATCAGAAGGCGTAGATATTAAGACACCAACCGAACGTGTCAACGATAAGAGAGCAAGCAAGATTGGTTCAAAAAAGAAAAATAAAAGAAGAAGAAGAAGAAAAAGAAAACGGCTGCCAACACTTAACGGCTGTGTTACAGTAAATTCAACTCGTTCTGTCTGTTCTTTTAAGTTTGCAATAAACAAGTCTATAAATTAAATTGTGCTACTCAGCTGTTACATGTGCGCTTCAACAGGATATTTCAATATATAATATGTATGTACATTAGGCTGGGGCAATTTACTAAGCTGTATCGTGCCATCGAAATCGGGATTCCTCTAATTTTTCTTAGCAGAAAACTCTTCCTCGATATTTGTCTAAAATTAATTTTGATTTTTGGGAATTTATCGACAAAAAGGGATGTCAAAATTCGACAAAAAATGGACAAAACAAAAAAAAATAATAACCAAGCCAATATGCACATCAAATTCAATCAATTTTATGCTACATCCTCATTTTGGGGAAAAACTTCCATTTATGCAGCTAAAATTATGAAATGTTGTAGTTGGAGTACTTTTTGCACACAAAGCGCTGTCAGCATGAATATCGGATGACTATAACACAGAGATGATTCCACACCGTGATTATGGGCTAAAAAAAGAGCATTCTAGTTCCCCCATACCGCAAGCTAAATTCTAATTTTAAAATATTTTTACGATAATGAATTTAACTAATCCTTAAGTAATTTGCAAGAAAATTTAACATATATTATACACAGCTAGAGATATGTACGTAAATGCGAAAATATGCGATTTTGAGCATTCAGCCGCCACAAACGGAAATCAGGCTCCTTCCCGAAAACTACTCATCGGATCTTAATTCTGATTTGAAATTTCTATTCAGCGGCTTATTTTCTTGCCAATTTCTGATTTTCAGAAAACCGTCTTGGTTCATAAAAATCAAATTCCGGAACATCAAAATTAATTTTAGACAAATGCCGTGGAAGAGTTTTCTACTGAGAAAAAATTAGAGTAATCCAATTTCAATGGCGCGATATCGAATAATTTTCCGCCATACAAATCGCTCCGGTCTAAGGTATATGTACACAAGCATATAAACACATGTTGAAACATGTTTAGGAACTTAAATCAGCAAGCTGCAAATGTTCTCAGTATATTCCGGAAGTGAAACCGAAAAATGCAATTACTTTGCAGTTTTTACCTACTGTTCTTCTTCTTGTTCTTTATTTTCACCAATTGTTCATTGCTGTTGCTTACCACTCCTTTACAAGTCTCACTACATCAACAGCTTGTTTTTAATAAAAACCTTTTATCACAAACGACCGCATGTACATAGACCATTACGCAACAACAAAACCATAGCAATAATAATTAATATGTACAACAATAATGAAAATTACCAAACAAGTTGTGAACTGAGCAAGAAGCTAAAAACTCATGCCAACGAAAGGCTTTTTACTAACAAGTGAAAGTGAAATATGAGAAACCAAAACCGTGTAATAGGAAACGGCAAATGGAAAAAAAGAAAGTAACTAAAAAAAGTGGCAAGTGAGCAAAAGAATATAAACAATAATAACTGTGCACTTGGCAATGTCATTTGCTTACAATTTTTAAGTGCGCGCGCTCGCTCTGCTGCGGTTCGCCTCGTCAAATGGTTGACCTCACAATTTTTATTACCCCACAAGTTTTCCCATTTTTTAGGTGGAAAGCGGCAAGCGACAGGTGGCGGCGGCGGTTAATGGCTGTAAATAGAAGTATTTCATGCCGCATTTACTTTCGCCGCGCACCGAACGCCGCTTTTACTGCGCGTACTTTTACTTGGCGAACTTTCACTTTCTACTTGCCAAGTCATTTAGCTGTTTTATTACTACGAGTACGTATGTACATTGTCATTGGCCCTTTAGCCACTTTTGTAGTGGGGCACTTTCAAATTAACTTGTATCACAATGTCGTGCCTTAGTTATTATTTAAATTACTTTTAGGTGTTTACTTACTTACACATACGTACATACATACTTACGTCTATTTAATGTTATATTTTAAATATTTTAGCTTACTTTATTCTGCTATAAAATTATATACATGGAAGCAGACCTGTTAAATTCCGATTAGGATTAGTAATCAATTAAATTGTTTTGTTTTTTAATTGGTAATCATTATTTTAATTCTTTTGCAGAAAAAAAGTAATTTTAATGATTACCATTAAAAAAAATAAAAATAAAATCAAAAAAAATCAAAAAAAATCAATTTTGATTTTGCTGCGGTTCGCCTTTGATTTTTTTTGATTTTTTATGATTTTTTTTTGATTTTTTTTCATTTTGTTTGATTTTTTTCAATATTGTTGTAAAGAAATTTGGATATGCATGCACATAAGTATTCAGGTAGGCATGCATGTTTGGTCAGAGAGGCATAAAGTTTGTTTGTACAAATGTATGTGAACGCATATTAAAGTACGTAACCCTGCAGTAAATATGGGGACAGGTGTATCCAAGTCATTGTGTATTCTACAGCGACAACTGCACTAATTAAAATGTCGACAAATTTAGAAGTACAAAATTTGTATAGACCTTGGCTCGTTCGAAGTTTTTCGTACTAGATACGGATACAAACCCTTCCTACACCTGGGGAAGATTCATTTCTAGGTTCAGTATAAGGACAGGGAAGAGCGAATAAAGAATTCTGATTATGACAGAGATTATCTTTACGTAAATCTATTTGCAACATAGGAAATCGTCTACTGCTTTATTATGTAGTAGGCATGCGAAGACGAATACAAATTCCCAAAAAATCCTATTTGAGGAACAATTTCGGAACGTATGTACGTAATATTTCTGCCTTTTAAAAGAATACAATAGGGAAGAATACCAAATGGCAATAAAGCATGAAATAAAACAAGCGAAAAATATAAGAGACAGCAAAGTAGCCTACACTCTCACAGCAATGAATCCATCTGCCCCATCACTGATCGCACGGCGAACTTTTTTTTTGCGATACGCTCTAATGTACATACATACATACGTATATTTTAAAGTAAAATTCCAAGCATATTTGATTGACTAACATAGAGTACAATTATAACAAAGTTTTTATACCCTTCTTTTTATAATAATATAATATAATACAATGGCGCTATTATAACTCTGACGAGTTTTATGGCCGAGCTTCTCTCCCAATTCGAGGTGTGCTCCTTTTTGTTTTTCCTACTAATTGGGTGGACCTACAGTTTTATGCCGGCTCCGAACGGCGAATGCATTGTTTGTGAGAAGCTTTTTCATGGCAGAAATACTCTCGGAGGGTATGCCGCCCACTGCCGAGAGGTGACCGCTGGTCTTAAAAAACCCAATAATTGGATTTTTACTAATTAGAAAAATTGTTTTGGTGTTTTGCTCGGACCGTGGTTTGAACCCGAGACCTGTGGCACAGCAGGCGAGCACTCTACCCACTGCACCACAGCGGCCAATTTTTATACTCATATGAAATGGTGTTATAACTTTGAGCGGAAATGCAGAAGGAGGCATGACAGATCCACCAAAATATAACCGCTATGACGAGGATCATGAGCTGAGTCGTTTAAGCCATGCCCATCAGTCCGTCTGTATAAACGCAAACTAATCCCTCATTTTTTGAGATATCTACTTGAAATTTGGTACTTGGGTGACTTCTTAAGAGAAATTGGACCACTATAACATATAGGTCCCATACAACGGATTGTTCAGATATAGACATTTTGGACTATAACATCTCCATAAATAACACACATAATTCACCGTATAAATTAATGAAAATGAGACTATGTATCGCTTCTTTTCCTCATTCATGAATGTCATAAAGTCTCGATACAGTCGAAGACAGCCGCAATATTAGTTGCTTTTCATTGTATACCTAACTACGAGAACTTCTGTATTAAAGCCCAATTTATGAGTTAGTACAACAGCGAATGTTACACTAAAATGTTTGATTTGGCCACTTTAAACAATTTTTCATAAAGATAAATAATTTGATATAAACGTGCATCGTACCATGTACGGTCAATGACAAATTAACAATAATTCCAAGCTTGTAAGATATGTATAAACGTGTATGCCTCTCTGCACAAATATACGAGGAGGAAGCATATAGAGCCCTTATCCTGTTAGTGTGGGACTTTAACCGCACTACACCACCTACGCTCATCGTATCGAACCCCCCGGTACTGCCATTAAGCTACCGTCGTGAGTCTGCCTTAAAAGGCTATATACATACCTGCATACGTACAAATGTGCATATTTCTTTAAACGATATTGATAAAAATTAAAAAAAAATCAAAAAAAAATCATAAAAAATCAAAAAAAATCATAAATAATCAAAAATAATCAAAAATAATCAAAAACAATCAAAATAATTTTTTTTGATTATTTTTGATTATTTTTGATTTTTTATGATTATTTTTCCTTTTTTTTGATTTTTTATGATTTTTTTTGATTTTTTTAATGGTAATTGCAAAATAATCATTAAAATTTGAAAACAATGGGTAATCAATCATTAATTGGACAGTTGAAAAAATAATCAATCAAGCCGGTAATCATTACGATTAATAATCATTATTTAACAGGTTTGCATGGAAGTAGCTGAGGAAAATACACACACTTTTTTTTTAATTCCTATACTTGCTCGGGCTGCGACTAAAAACTTGGTACCTGGAAAGAACCACTCACAACCTTTTAGTTGTTGTTTTTGTTGCAGCGATACCAAACCCTACTTAGCCGAAGTGTTCTGTTCACAAGTTGTCATCGATGTCACTTAACGGGGGGCCCAAGAATATTGCAGCTTCTTTTGGGCTTGTCCAGAGGAACAGCGGTGTTAAGTGCGTCGATTTGAAATGGCATCTGAAGAAGTGCCGTGTGTTCGTGTGTTCGGCGTCTCTCCACAGGCCGGACATATCGCACCCTAAATCATAAAGTGGCACACCTCAAAATTCAAAAATTTTCAGGAGAGCCAAAAAACTTTTTTTCATTACAAGCAATCGTATAGCAAAGGGTCAGGTATAATGGTTATTTTTCGGTCGAAAGAGACAGTTATTCAAAAAAATTTTTTTTTTGGCAATCGCTAGAGATATGTTCCGTATACCCGTTTATGAAAAAACTCGATTTCGAAAAATTTTGAGTTGTGCCGCTTTTTGATTTAGGCTGCGATATGTTAGGTATGTTGTGACCGATTCTGACCCATTAGGAATTGAGCCTACTACAGAAACCCGACCTTAATCCCGACAAAGGTGATGTGGGTTTCCCCAAACAACTGCAATTCTTCTACAGCCATTGGTGGTGGTTGGTATCTTAGAATTACATAAGAGGAGCGGGATGAAATGAAGGTGGAAATTGTTTCATTGTGGATATCCACTAAAGCCTGTCTATATGACGCGGTATCACGGGGTTGTTTTTTTTTTATGAGATGACTCCTGACGTGCCAGGGGGAGGTTGGGGCTGCCTTAGATGTTTTTTTCAGACCGCAGTGGGTTACTGCATCCTAGGAGAACGCAAATAAACGGGTAAGGTCGGACAGATAACCGATAATTTTGGATCATGAGACGTTCTTGCCGCTGCTTGACAGCATAATCGAACAGCCTTCGGCGTAGGAAATGAAATGCACTTCTTCAAGTGGAGGTGGGAGTCTGGAGATGTATAGATTGAATAATAACGGGCAATGGACATCGGCCTGCTGAACTTCCTGTTTTATCTTCCTTGGTTTTGAGATGGGTACCATTCCTGTAGTCCACACGTGCCTGCCGGCCAATCAAGTAGTAGCAGCCTACCTCTACAGCCTCGACGAGAGGATAGAGATCGTCTACATTAAAGTGACAGGGCTGACTGTGTCGACGGCTAGAGACTGAATTTAAAAGTTGAGTTCCTTTACGCAGCGGTCTCATGGGTCGGATTGGCGGATGTGGTAGTGCTCCCGGGCTAAGGCGGAGGCTTGACTGGCGAAATGTGGTCGGATATCAGGGATCCTTGCTGCCGGGATGAAGCGTGAGGAATCTGCCCAAAATTTGTTCAAATCAAATCCAACCGAAAATAACGGTTATTTTTTTTCTAGTGTCTTGAAAAGGTTACGCAAAAATAACCTTTATTTTCTTTTGGTCCCTAATAACCATTATAAAAACCAAAAAACTGTTTTGGGCCTGAATAAGCCTTATTCAGATTTTTATTTTTTTTTTGGGCAGCTATAAAAATCAAGCCTATTTATTTGCCAATATTTCTGGACGATATTGGTATCAAATGAAATATGTTGAGCAGGGCTTTTGCATATAGGTGCATTTGTTAAGACTCGTAGGTCGGGTTCCCAGTTATGGGTGAAAAAGGTGGACCCGGATGCCCTGGAATGTTTTAAGCCATATTGGTATCAAATGAAAAGAGTAACCAGAGCTACAATCCCCGCTCAATACCTTTCATTTGATACCAATATCGTCCAGAAATATTGACAAATAAATAGATTTGATTTTTTTTGCTGACCAAAAAATAAATAAAAATCTGAATAACGGGTTTTCAGGCCCAAAACAGTTTTTTGGTTGCCATAACGGTTATTCAGGCCCAAAACGGTTTTTTGGTTTTTATAATGGTTATCAAGGACCAAAAATTTTTTTTTCATGATAATGGTTAAATATGACTTTTACCCCATTTCTCTTATAACCGTTACGTTCCTGAAATGTACATATTTGTTCGTTTAATTTCTAGCAAATGTCCTACGTTGCACTGATTTATAACTTTATTATTTCGTAAATTCACTTCATCGCGTTCTCCATTTGCATAACACCAAACAAATCCACTCCAAACTATGTGCATAAATAAGTGCAAGCAAATAAATATATGTATGTACGTATACATAACTAAATTGTATAAATAGTTTCGTATTAAATGCGAATACTGTGAAAACCTAAAAAAAATTATCCAGCGAACACCCACATAGACAGAGACATAGATTCATACGCGCTTGATCCCTAACAAAACCAATTTGTACACAAAATCAAATTTTTATGCAAACACACACACACACACAGGCAGAGCTCCGTCGCACAAAGTTATTGACATTCAATGTCCTTGTTAGTTGTTCTGCCTTGTTGTTAGTTCTTCTGCCTTGATTGCCTTGGTGTTGTGTATTAAATTCTTGCTTTTTTTTGTTTTATTGCTGTCACAGCCGCAGTTGCTGTATTTTGTCGAAAAACGCCCTTTGCATACAAAATAATTGCGCTCGCTTGCTAATGGTGAGTGGCGATACTTTTACATTGATTTTTGGCTTGCTATTTTTTGTTGTTGTTGCTACATATTTTTACTAGATTTTCTAGTGTGTTACGTGATGTTCACTAATTTTCTGTTTGCTGCCTTTACTTGTGTGCGTGCGACTGTGGTGTTCGTAACGTCCAGCGAGCAAATTTATCACGTTACGTATACGCCGCGTTGAACTCAAGTACTTGTTTTTTATCGTTTGCTTTGTTTACAGCTACTGTTCTGCATTTTTCGCCTCTTCAGTAGATTTATTGATTGAGTAATGGATAGTTTGAGTATTTACGAGAGATTTACAAGGTCTTATTTAAGTATATTTGTATCAGATAAATTATATGTATGTATGTATATAAGCTAAGCGTGATTATTTTAATACATTTAAATACTGAGAAGCCTTGTAAATATTATTATAAGCTTTGTAGATGATCTCTTGCGATAGCAGAGCAAAGATAGCTAAAGCTTTGTATGTAGAGTAATTAGCTTAGCAAAAATTTTGCACTTACTTGCCGAACAGTTGCCCTTTCGTCAGTTTGCGTTCACCTTTTCTTCTATTTCACTATGTATTACTTCCGCAATTCAACAACTTAGCAAGCAACTCAACAAAAGTTTAGCTTCGTCAACTGTTTAAACGTCTCAACATTTAATTAGGTGTCGGCATTTTAGCTACGACTATTAAATTGTGCAACAAGAAGCTTGTGCCTGCAGCACTTCAGCGCGCCCGAACTTTAAGCAAGGAAGTAGTGTAATTTTAAACTAAAAGCACATAGAATTACAAGAAGAAACTACAAAGTTGGCGGCAACAAAGTTGTAAAAGCTCAAATTGTTGTAAGTAATTTTGTTTCGTTTACAAAATATGTTTTTTCTTTGCTTGACAAAAAAAACCTCAGAAAGTGCTTGGGTAGTTTAAAAACTTAAAAGTGGCGACTTTAGGTAATGAGTTTATGATATTTTTGAGCAGCAACAAAGCGCTGTTTGCTGCAAAGAAGTTTGCGGCGCCATTATGCACTTTCTTGTTTTTTTTCTTTTGAAACTTGTTATTTTCTTCTAATTAATTGTTAAGCAGAAGCATTTTTAAGCTGCACTACCAAGGCAGTAATTTAGCGAAAGCTGTAGCCAAGCAAGTATGACTTGAAAAACAAAACTGGCTGGTTAAGGAAATAAACTTTTTCCAGCACATCTAAAGCGCTCATATACTCTCTTGCAAGTTCGTCTGCTATTTCGGTATATTGCAGTAACCACTACAACTTCTGGATTGCAACAAACTTTTGCTGTATTCGTCTGCAATGATCTTCTCTTCTCTTCTTGATTGGCGCTTAACCGTCTAGACGATTCTGGCCGAGTCCAACAGAGCGCGCCAATTGCTTCTGTTTCGTGCAGCATGGCGCCACTTGGGAACACCTACGGAGGCAGCATCGCTGTCCACCTGATTTGGGAGCCTAAATTGCTGAATTTGGTGAGAATTTCCACTACAGCGCAAATTTCTATCCAGTACAATCGTCAAGTACCTTGCCAAGTTCGCTGGCTTGAAGACAGCGTTTTCTATTACCGGCAACTACAATCTGTTAATTTCACATCTCTTAGTCCACAAGCACTAGCTACTGTTTCAGCAGCGTTAGGATATGTCGCATTAAATTTCATGTCACTCATACGCCTAGTCGTACATAATATTAAGCAAAAAAAAATATTAAAATTAGTTTTTAATCACATTTAGGTCCGGTTTCACCATCTCCGGTTAAGCACTTAACCAGAGATTTTTGCCCGGTTAAGCAATTTATTTGACAGCTCGCCATACGATTGACGCCAAACTAACCAGCGATTAAATTAACTGGAGGTGGTAAAACTGGCCCTTAAAAGTTATAATTTTAATCGATATGACAAAATTGCTTTTGGCTCATTATTCATAATTGAAAAATTAATGAAATTTATATCATAGTTCATTATTGTTGCTATTTTTTCCTAACATTTAAAGTAATGCACATATCAACCATTTACGATTTGTATAAGTACACACATATGTATGTATGTATATTAAGGTGGAGTGAAAATTTTTTTTTGGAAATTCAATTTGTTCCAAAGCCAGAAGGGCACCTTTGTAGCCCAGAAATAAGCCTATAAAATTTTATTGACCTACTCGCATGTTTAGAGGTGCCCCCAGCCCCGCAAAGTTGAAAGCAATAACCACGATCTGGTACAAATATGAAATTTTCAAAATTATAAAATCAAAAAACGAAGTATGAGGATTGATAAAGATGGCTAAGCTGAGTATTAAAGTGAATTTATTTTTTTTGGAAACAACAACAACAAAAGTTATTAAAGGTCAAAGTTTATAATATGCATTTTTTAAATTGCAATTACTATAAAACTACTGAACCGATTTCGAATATTTTTATACCATTCGATAGGTATTTTGATTCCCTTTAATTTGATATACATTTGATGTGGGTTCCATAACACCCCCTGCGGGGGTTAACCCCCCTTTTACCACCCTTAATTTTCATATATAAGATGTATATCAAATTAAAGGGAATCAAAAAACCTATTGAACGGTATAAAACATTCGAAATCGGTTCAGTAGTTTTTTAGTAATTGCAATTTAAAAAATGCATATTATAAACTTTGACCTTTAATAACTTTTGTTGTTGTTGTTTCCAAAAAAAATAAATTCACTTTAATACTCAGTTTAGCCATCTTTATCAATCCTCATACTTCGTTTTTTGATTTTATAATTTTGAAAATTTCATATTTGTACCAGATCGTGGTTATTGCTTTCAACTTTGCGGGGCTGGGGGCAGTTCAAAACGTCGTCCTATCGCCATAAAATTTTGTGGGGTTCATTAACTCGTACAAAGGCAACTTTTCATTGCTGGTACGTTCAAAAAAAGAACAAAGAAAAAATCTCCATATGTTTTCACTCCACCTCAATGTATATATAAAGCTTTGCATACATACCCTCCAGAAAAGCGTAAAGGATTAAGTAATGGTTAAGATATAAGTGAGCTGTGCTATTTGCTATTATGTGCTCATTCCCTCCAAATATCTCAAATAGAGAGAGGAAATTGAGTTTTATGCGCAAACATGGGCAAGGAGAACACAATGTCCAGCGATCGTAAAAAATTGCTATTGACAATAACTTAACTATAGAGGTCCATGCAAGGGAGAGTAGGTCTTCGTCTATATGACCTAATGACATCAACACACGGAAATAAACCTTTTTATAAGCATTTTTTCATACAACTTTCAATTTCAGGCATTATTCTTATCATCATCTGGAATACGCTTTAAATAAGACATAGTTTTTGGAGGGTTGCTACACACATATATATGTAAACACTTGTGTTACATCTTTCACATTGCCGCTTTAAATAACACATCATAAAATACTTGCTATGCCCTCTAGGCAAATTATACTACTAAATTACGACTGCAGGTTATTTATTATATAATAATAAATTATAAGCTTCCGTAATTTACATGTACCAGAAAACATTAACTATTACAACTAGACACGTTCGTATAAACATACTTACATATACATAAGTGCTTAATATATAGTATGCATGCAACAATGCCTTTAGGTTTGTCCAAATCGATTAGGTTTGTCAATTAAATCGCCATTAAGTTTCAAGGCAGTTACAATAATTAATATACATACATATTTATATACTGTATACTTACTATAATTTATATAGTATAAATACTACATATATAAACGCCTGACAATAACCTTGATTGAAATCAAAATGGATTTTCCTCACATTTGAGAATTCAGTAATTTCGCTCGTTTTCAAATCCCTCGACGATCATTTACGGCATCCTTTATTTATGAACTTGACTTGTGGGATTGTGTACATACGCACTAACGACTTTGCTGCTGATAAACAATTAACTGCGCTGAATTTAGTAGCCTAATAATTTGTTTATTTGCTGTTTGGTAAATTCCCTAAGCTCATTTTCAACGCGCATTAATTAGCACACGCACATTTAAACGTCTGGAGGAATGATGATGTACCTTAAGCTATAATTTATACCGAATCTAATGGGTTTTGACGTGTTTATCCATTTTTTTTTTTGCACATTCCTTTTTCGTAGGATTTTTGTTGCTCTTTTTTTTAGTGAAAATTAAAGCGAATTTCTCTGCGCAGGAAAGTAAAATTAAGTTTTCTCATATTTCAATTTAGTTTAACTTTTTGCGTACATACTTTTATTTTTAGCTGCGTGTGTAAATATGTATGTATGCATTTATGTATTCAATGTGTTCAATATGGTTCAACTGCGTATTGTGGCACACTTCCTCGCAAAATCGTGCGATTTATGTGTTTTGCATTTATGATTTATGATATAAACAGCTTATATTATGTAATGACTTTGTAACTGAATATATGTTTGTATGTAGCTGCTGTGCCAGCCACTTGCTTATTGTCTAAAAATTCTGGCCAACCTGTCAATTTGTCAAAGCAGCCATGTTAATACCTGTCAAAAAGATTTTATTATGTTCAACATGCTCAACACTCAGCTGTCAACGCCAGCATTTTTAGATATCAGAACATACAAAAATTACTGCTATGCTTCAAAAAGTGATACATGCACTCTAGGCTGACAGCCAGCAAACATTCTCGGAGCGCTCAAAATATGTGTATAATATGAGCCTTAAACTTTTGGACCGAAATATCCCAGCAAACATTCCCGGAGCACTCATAATTTTGGAGTCCTATATGAGTCCGAAATATGTGTGAAATATGAGCTTAAGAAATACCATCATATACTTATGAAAAAGAAAGAATGAAAAAAAGATTCATATATGAGAGTTCGATAAGAGTCTTTTAGGAATCCAATAAAAGTCTCATAAGTGCAAAAATAAGAGGAAAAAATATGAGCCCAAAAGGAGTTATATATGTAAGCCTCTTGTTCAGACTCCTACGATATAAGACGACAAACGCATGAGTGGAAATAAATTCATTTCGGACTCCAAAATGAGCTCATAATGAGCGTTAACACTTCAATTTAAGACTCCTTTCGAACTATTCCATGAGCCGGAATAATTGCTGGGTTTAATCACGAAATTTAATTTAATATAAATTATATTAATTGGTTGTAACTCCTCTGTCCGTGCTCAGTATTTACATATCAGACCGAAAACGACTCTAATGCCTCAGTTCTGCAACCACGAAAGCATTGGGGACGTTGGCTTACAACGAGGGTGGCCAGCAAACTTGAATAATGTAGCCAAACAACAACAATATATTAAAGTTTACAACAAAATTATTCACCAGAATTGCAAAAAAAAATGCAAAAGGCGAAAGCGCGCAATTTGCTTGTTGTTGAGCGCCAAACGCAGCCACAGTGATGTTACTAGTAGCCATAAAGAGCCAAAGGAGCCACTAGCTGGTCATACTAGTTTCGCATCACTTATTTTAAACTCGCAAAAATCTGCATTCAAGGCAAGGAATATTTGCCGCCAAAAAAAAAAATGTCAGCATTAGTGCTGTAAAACAATTGTGTGAGTCTATATGGAGAGCTTAGATTTCGCCAACTTAGCCCAACCTAACCAAATCTGCTCTACAATGAGCTATCCACTGAAATTCTGCGTAAAAGTAATGCTTATTTTTTGCTTTATCCACTTTTTCACTTTATTAATTAAATGTAATTTTAGTTGATAGTGTTTTTCTTTAACAAAACAAACTAAGCTAATGAAGGTCATGTTACATTAAAGCAAAAAGCTTATGTCATTGGGTGCTTGCGTGTAGCAGATTACTATGCAAATATTTCTATAAATTAATATTCCTGTGAATGTGTACGTATGTATGAGCATTTCCTAACGTAGCATAATTACGTTTGAACTTAAAGTATAAAATATAAATAGTTACTATGAAAACCAACAAAGCATCACTCTTGCGAATGAGTCTTACTTAGAACTAAATAGGCAATTGAAAAGTTGTTAACTCTGCTCTCACGACGAACAAAAATTTCTCGCGAATACTTTAAGTGTCATCTGATCTTATATATAAATAAAATAATTTATTCTTCCGCGCCTTATATCAACACGGTAATGTTGAGCTACTTGTAGATGAGACGACACTTGAAGTATTCGGGAGAAAGGTTTATTCGAAGATTTATAGACCTTTGCTCCACGGTTGGCTCGAGTCTAGAAGAAGAACATTTAATGAGCCTTACACAGTTAGTGACATCGAGATCAGCGAATAAAAATTCAGCGTCTACCTTGGCTAGTCCATGTCCCCAGAATTATTAAAGTACCTTAGATCCTGAAAATAAATCCTATCGACATACGCAAATGGCAACAATGGCGGAAAAGCGAAGCCTCAACTGGGTTTGAAAGTCTAGATTTCCCTTCGTGTTTCATTTACATTTTATTTTTATTCCTTCCCGTGTCTGTCTAACAAAAGTTTTCTACGTTTAAGTACAGCGGCGTTAACTGCCAGACAGTACGTAGACGCAAGGAAAAAAACTCTTCACAGGAAATGGCATATGTGTTACTTATGTATATGTGTATGAATGTATGTATGAACCATTAACGACTAAACAAAGTAGAAACAAGTAAGGAAGCCTAAGTTCGAGTGGAATCGAACATTAGATACTCAGCTGTACGCTTTCATTGTTTGTTTGCGTTTGATGGAAACACGGTGTACTTAATATAAAGCGAGTGCTGCATAAAGTGGGCGTAGCCACGCCCATTTTCAAAATTTTTATCAGTCATCCAACTAAGCATATGAATATTATTCTTTGTGCAAAATTTCATTCCTTTATGACTTCTCGTTACAAAGATGTCACGTTACAAATTCCCAAAGGGTATTCCAGAAATATCTTTGTTAAAAAGTAGGCGTGGTCATAAACCGATTTGAATAAATTTTTGCATGTCTATTAACACAAGGTATAAAAGTGTATAAACCAAGTTTCGTCATAATATCTCAATTATTTGTCGAGTTATAGGCGAAGAAATCTCGTATATTCCTTTGTCTAAAAAGAGGCGGTGCCACGCCCATTTTCCAAAATTTTTCTACTTTTTGTTTCCGGTCTATTGTAGAACTGATGCCACAAAATTTCAATGAATTATCTTTACATTTGACAAAGATATCGCTTAAAATGTTTTTATTAGGTCACTTTATAATACACATATATAAAAGTGGGCGTGGCCGTCAACCGATTTTGACAATTTTCCGTCCAAACATTTGCCTAAGTAAGTAAATCACGCGTACCAAATTTCATAGATATATCTTCAACGGTTTCTGAGTTATGACTCATAAAACTTTCAATGTTTGACCCTTAATAAGTGGGCGTGGCACCGCCCATTTTCCAAAATTTCATCAAATTTCTTCATAAGGGCCTGAGCTCAACACGTGGGTAAAATTTCATCGCTCCAGCTATATTAGTGGCCGAGACACCAAATTTCCGATTTTTTCTATATAGGAAAAGTGGGCGTGGTCATGGTCCGATTTCGCCCATTTTCAATACCAACCGTCCCAGTCTCGATACCAACTTGCATTCCAAATTTCATCAAAATATCTCAATTTTTGCGCGAGTTAGAGTGTTTACAGACGGACGGACGGACGGTCGGACGGACGGACGGACGGACAGACGGACGGACGGACGGACGGACATGGCTCAATCGATTTCTCTTTTCACCCTGATCATTTTGATATATATAAGTCTATATCTATCTCGATTATTTCATTCTGTTACAATCCACCGTTATGTGATTAAAACTATAATACTCTGTGTACTAGTACAGCTGACAGTGGCGGATTAAAGGTCCAGAGCGCCCTAGGCAGCCACTTTCTCGGCGCCCCTGTACCGACCATAAATGGCCATCATAATACTATAAATTTTAATTACCTAGTTGTTTTACACCCTAACAATCAAAATCTTTCCTCTTTATAATATTAGTGTAGATGTAGATATAGATGATGTAAAACCTTAGATAATTTGTTAATCTCTACATATAATAAAATTGTAACAGGTCGATGTCTGTACATTGCAGATATCGAGAAAAAAAATGATTGGGGGAAGCATTATTAAGCCAGTAGCATCTAAATCAACCATTTTTAGAATTTTTGTCTGTCTGTCTGTCTGTCTGTCTGTCCGTATGTTTGTGGCCGTATCACTCAGAAAGTGCTGAATGGAATTGAACGAAACTTTTTTTATTGGATTGCTAGACGCTCAACTTAAAGTTTAAGGTATTATTTGTTTCGATATCTCGACCGGTTTCGGAGTTATCGGCCAATATGTGCACCAAAATGTGTTAGTACAATATGGGTATCAAACGAAAGGTGTTTATGAATGCTGCCATAAACCATTTGATTAATTTCAATACCTAAACTGGCTTCGGAGATATCTCATAAAATGTGAACCTTCTTAATCTCAAAATGCTTAATATTAGAGGTCGGAAACTATCGATAGTCAGCACCATCGATAGTGTACGATAGTTTTTTGCAAACTATCGATAGTATATCGATAGTTGACGATAGTTTCGGGTGATTTGGGAGAGTCTACGGCTACGCTCACACTGTAACCGCCTTTTGCCGTCCGGCAGCAAATACATCCACAAACACATCTGTTGAGCTCACCCGATTTCACCTGAATGTAAACAAACTTTGCCCACCTGTCCTGGTCTCATTCTTACCAATACATGAACGTAATAGAAGATGATCCAATAAAACTTTTTTCAGTACATTGTTTTGTTTTATTAGCCATTTATTTATTAGCCATTTATTCTTGTTCAAAAAAATTAATATATTAACCAGAGACCATAACAATTATAACAAATAAATCGTCGCCCGGATAAATTAGTGTCGTATGTGAATTTTGGGCCGAATTGAGTTAATAATACAGTTATGCTAAACTAATCAAGATCTTTCGAATGACGTTATCCGTTTTTTGCTATCTCCTTTAGTTTAAGAGATATTGAGCAGAATTTTTTCGTTTGTGCAAGGTCGCAAGCGATTTCGTCTAATTTCCAATGTGCTTTTAATTGCTGTCATTTATTTAATTTATTTACTTTTATGAGAAATCAAATACAATATTCAACTAATTTTAAAAATCTTTAATTTAGTTCAAATTGGGAACACATTTTGTCGTACGTCATACAAATTTCCTGCAAAAATGTTGCTAAAGGTAACATACGACAAAATTTTACTGAAGAAAATCCTTTATAAATTCCAAAATAATAAACAATATATAACAAAATTAAAATAATTTAAGAACTAGCTGGACCCGTGCGCATCTTGCGCAAAAAATAATAAAATATACATGGCGCCAGTCGGTATAGTTTGTGCTGTCACGCTCATTTTAAAAAAAACATATTTATTTGGTTTTATGTCTACAGTGGAACTTATGGAACTTTCAATGAATTACTTATATGTTTGACAAACATATCGCATAAAATGTTTTTATTATACCTACAGTTCCTGAGTTTTTACTTATATATCTTTGAAAATTTGCCCCTCTTGGCCCATTTTTCAAAATTTCAGCATGTTTCCTCATAACGGCATAACGTCATTTCATCACTCGGGCTTTATTAGTGACTGAATTATCATGTTTTACATGTTTTTCGAAATACATCCATATGCCTTATTTTCAACCCCAATTTTCTCTGTTCCCATTAGAATCTGTGTACCCAATTTCATTTAAATATTTCTATTTTTGCGCAAGTTAGAGTGTGTACGGCCGGACGGACGGACATAGTTCAATCATTTTTTTCATCCTGATCGTTTTGATATATATATGTAGGTTCATATCTATCTCAATTACTTTATGGTCTTACGTACAAACGTTATGTCATCAAAAGTATACATACATATACATACATATATTGTATGTGCTACGTACAGCATATCCTATACTGAAAAGCCCCCATTTAGCATAGGCATGAATACACACGTATGCGCCTAAAATAATATAATGTTTACATACAAACATACAGCTGAAGCTTATAAAAGTGTTTTAAAATATACACGACTGTTAAAATGGAGCGACATCTGCATTTGAAATTTGAATTGATAGAATAAAATAATTCTGAAGGCATAGGCGCAAATCTTTTAGTTTAAATTTAAACATTTTATTTTTGCAAAATACTATTTAAAAAAAGTACCACGCCCAATAAAACACCGTTTCGCATGCATAGCTAATTAATACCTTTAAAACGATGCTTACTTATTAATTTTGGTAAATTATGTGAACAGAAAAAGGGATATTTATAAAACACCAATTAGAAATAATATATATGATTTTGTGGCCTAGTAGTGTTCTGCCAGACTTTGGAGAAAAACTAATCAGAAGTTTTGGAGAAATACAATTCCAAACTTCAAACCTGTTTTCCCAAAAGTCTTCAAATGCAACATACGACATTAATTTATCCGGGCGACGAAATATAAAAATCACTTGACAACAATTATTGAGCAATGGAAAAATTTTTCCATCATCAATAAAAATTACTCAAAGGTCGATATTTTTTCGATCAGATCATAATTGTTATGAGCAATTGATATTTTTTTCGATGTTCCATACCAATTTCTGGATGACGGATATTTTTTAGATCAGCTCATAATTAATTATGACTCGACCAAATGATAGCCCTAGCCAAGCGCTTTCATTTGATACCCATTTTGCGGTGTTCGGTAGTCCAAATGAAACCTGGGGCCATCCCCTTTCGTTTGATAGCCATATTGTAGGGTAATATTAATGTTCTTGGGCAATCACAGTTATCGATAAATTTATCGAAATATATCGAAGCCCAAATGAAACCTGGGGCCATCCCCTTTCGTTTGATACCCATATTGTAGTGTAATTTTAATGTTTTTGGGTAATCACATTTTAAACGACCATGCGACTGGAATGCATAGTCGTATTTATGTTGCTTTAACTACTTGCTAGTCAGCAATTCAAACCCTGCATGGAATAGTTACCGTTTGTTTGGTGCCCAGTGGTCACATTTCAAATTTTCAATAAACTATCGATAGTTCAAACGATAGTCGAAAACCATCGATAGTGTAAACGATGTTCAGAAACCATCGATAGTGACGATAGTGCCATCGATAGTTTCCGACCACTACTTAATATGGCTATTTTGTTATAAGAAATAAAATAATGGCTACCTGGGCCCTATTCCACAAAACAACTTATCAACTTTTCACTTTGCACATTGCAAATTTTTCGTCAATTTGCAAAACTTTGTGTTCCACAGAATTGTAAAATTTGATAAGTTATAAGTTGATTTGAAAAGTGTAATTTGAAAAGTCTTTGCAGTTTTTGTACTCTCTTTTCGATTTCTGTTCCACGTACGTTCTCTTGTGCAAAGTGCAAAGCTACTATTGAAAAGTGTAATTTGCAAAGACTTTGCAAATAAATGCGCTCTTTCGTTCCTCAAAAACTTTAAATTCTATGTTTGCAAAGCCGAATTTGATAAGTTTGTCAAAAATTTGCAAGGTAAACGATCGCTTTGCAAATTCACATTTTTATTACTAGTGAAGTTTTTAAATGTTAAGACGTGAGTTTTTGTTCGACGTAGTGAAGACGCGGTTATAGGAAGAAATTATAGGGACCGCATTAATTTTTCAGGACTACAAAGCTTTAATTTTAATGAGTGCTTCCGTTTAAACCAAACACAAGTTGATTTCATTTTAAATAAAGTTGGTGAATATGAAAAAAAAGCAAATATATGAAGTTCAAAAGTTTAAAATGTAAACCTTTTTATATTCAGCTGTACTAGTACACAGAGTATTACAGTTTTAATCACATAACGGTGGATTGCAACAGAATGAAATAATCGAGATAGATATAGACTTATATATATCAAAATTATCAGGGTGAAAAGAGAAATCGATTGAGCCATGTCCGTCCGTCCGTCCGTCTGTCCGTCCGTCCGCCTTTAAACACTCTAACTCGCGCAAAAATTGAGATATTTCGATGAAATTTGGAATACAAGTTGGTACAGAGACTGGGACGGTTGGTATTGAAAATGGGCGAAATCGGACCATGACCGCGCCCACTTTTGCTATATAGAAAAAATCGGAAATTTGGTATCTCAGCTATTAATATAGATAGAGCGATGAAATTTCACCCACGTATTGAGCCCAGTCCCTTATGAAGAAATTTGGTGAAATTTTGGAAAATGGGCGGTGCCACGCCCACTTATTAAGCGTCAAACATTGAAAGTTTTATATGTCATAACTCAGAAACCATTGAAGATATATCGATGAAATTTGGTACGCGTGATTTACTTACTTATGCAAACCTTTGTGGTAATACATGTTCAAAATTTTAGTGAAATCGGTTTGACGACCACGCCCACTTTTATGTATGGGAACTATAGAGTGGCCTAATAAAAACATTTTAAGCGATATATAAAGATAATTCATTGAAATTTAAAGATAATTCATTGAAATTTTGTGGCATAAGTTCTACAATAGACCGGAAACAAAAAGTATAAAAATTTTGGAAAATGGGCGTGGCACCGCCTCATTTTATACAAAGGAATCTACAAGATTTCGGAACCCATAACTCGACAAATAATTGAGATATTATGACAAAACTTGGTTTATACACTTTTACAACTTGTGTTAATAGACACGCAACAATTTATTGAAATCGGTTTATGACCACGCCTACTTTTTAACGAATATTTCTGGAACACTCTTTGGGAATGTGTAACGTGACATCTTTGTAACTATAAGTCATAAAGGAATGACATTTTGCACAAAGAATAATATTCATATGCTTAGTTAGATGACTGATAAAAATTTTTAAAATGGGCGTGGCTACGCCCACTTTGTGCAGCACTCGCTTTATATAAAGTACATCGTGTTTCCATCAAACGCAAACAAACAATGAAAGCATACAGCTGAGTATCTAATGTTCGATTCCACTCGAACTTAGGCTTCCTTACTTGTTTTGGTTTAAATTAAAAAAAAATGTCTGCTCCCAAATCCTCTTCATGCTTTTCCCTATTGTATCTTCTTTCCTACCTTATTTTTCTCCTTTTCTTCCATATTGTTCTGCCCCCAACATCCCCTTCATCTTTTCCATATTTCATCTTTTTCCTATCCTCCGTTTCTCCTTTTCTTCCTTCTTCATTTTATCTGTTTCCATAATTATTTTGTTTATTTTTTTCTACATTCAAACGCCACACAGTCGTTCATTCAAATTGTCTAATAACTATAATAGGGGCATCAGAATGAATACTTTTCCGGCAATCCAGCTCCGATTAACTGACATACTTCAACTTCATAAATTTTTTACCGCAAAGTTGAAGTACTGAATGTGTCGATCGTCATTCAATTACATATAATTCCACTCTGCTGTCAGTTAAACGGATTGCTGGATTGACGGAAAAGTATTCATTCTGACGCCCCTATATGTGAGCCTTTTATATTGTTTATTTCTCGAAAAAGCAAGTTGGAATTTCAAATCAAAAATTAGAATTTTTTCATTGAAATAAAATGTTACGACCAATAAAAGTTTAAAATTTAAACCTTAAAAGTTTAAATGAGAAAAAATGTAAGATTTAAACCAAAAAAGTATGAAATTTATTCCAAACAAGTAAGGAAGCCTAAGTTCGAGTGCAATCGAACATTAGATACTCAGCTGTATGCTTTCATTGTTTGTTTGCGTTTGTTCGATATAGGGTGTATTTTATATGAAACGAGTGCTGCATAAACAGGGCGCAGCCACGCCCATTTTCAAAATTTATATCAATCATCCAAATAAGCATACAAATATTATTGTTAGTGCAAAATTTCATCCCTCTATGACTTTTAGTTACAAAGACTTCACGTTACAAATTCCAAAAGGGTGTTCCAGAAATATCTTTGTTAAAAAGTAGGCGTGGTCATAAACCGATTTCAATACATTTTTGCGTGTCTATTAACACATGTTATAAAAGTGTATAAACCAAGTTTCGTCATAATATCTCAATTATTTGTCGAGTTAAAGGCTAAGAAATCTCATATATCCCTTTGTCTAAAAAGAGGCGGTGCCACGCCCATTTTCCAAACTTTTTTATTTTTTGTTTCCGGTCTATTGTAAAACTCATGTCACAAAATTTCAATGAATTATCTTTATATTTCACATAGATATCGCTTAAAATGGTTTTATTAGGTCACTTTATAATACACATATATAAAAGTGGGCGCGGTCGTCAACCGATTTTGGTAATTTTTCGTCCACACATTTGGCTAAGTAAATATATCACGCGTACCAGATTTCATCGATATATCTTTAACGGTTTCTGAGTTATGGCTTATTAAACTTTCAATATTCGCTCCTTAATAAGTGGGCGTGGCACCGCCCATTTTCCAAAATTTTTGTAGTTTTTGTTTTATGTCCATAGTTGGACTCCTGCCACAAAATCTCAGTGATTGATCTTTATATTTGACAGAGATATCGCTTAAAATGTTTTTATTAGGCCCCCTTATATTTCCTATATATAAAAGTGGGCGTGGCCGTCAACCGATTTTGATAATTTTTCGCCAAAACATTTGACTAAGTAATTATATTACGCGTACCGAATTTCATCGATATATCTTCAACGGTTTCTGAGTTATGACTCATAAAACTTTCAATGTCTGCCCCTTAATAAGTGGGCGTGGCACCGCCCATATTCCAAAATTTTTGTGTTTTTTGTTTTATGTCCATAGTTGGACTCATGCGACAAAATTTCAATGATAGATCTTTATATTTGACAGAGATATCGCTTAAAATGGTTTTATTAGGTCACTTTATAATACACATATATAAAAGTGGGCGTGGCCGTAAACCGATTTTGATAATTTTTCGTCAAAACATTTGTCTATGTAAGCAAATTACGCGTACCAAATTTCATCGATATATCTTCAACGGTTTCTGAGTTATGACATATAAAACTTTCAATGTTTGACCCTTAATAAGTGGGCGTGGCACCGCCCATTTTCCAAAACTTCATCAAATTTCTTCATAAGGGCCCGAGCTCAATACGTGGGTAAAATTTTAAAACTCTAGCTATATTAGTGGCTGAGATACCAAATTTCCGATTTTTTCTATATAGGAAAAGTGGGCGTGGTCATGGTCCGATTTCGCCCATTTTCAATACCAACCGTCCCAGTCTCGATACCAACTTGCGTTCCAAATTTCATCAAAATATCTCAATTTTTGCGCGAGTTAGAGTGTTTACAGACGGACGGACGGACGGACGGACGGACAGACGGACGGACGGACGGACGGACGGACGGACGGACGGACGGACGGACATGGCTCAATCGATTTCTCTTTTCACCCTGATCATTTTGATATATATAAGTCTATATCTATCTCGATTATTTCATTCTGTTACAATCCACCGTTATGTGATTAAAACTATAATACTCTGTGTACTAGTACAGCTGAGTATAAAAATACTTAGAAGTATTTAAACTTTTGTAAGTTTGAATTTTAAACCAAAAAAGCATAACAAACTTTTAAACTTTCGAAGGTTCAAAATTTAACCCAAAAAAAGTTTTAAATTTCTTTCAAACCAAATCAAAGCTTTAAAAAATTTCCAATATTTATAACAGTGAAGCTATCCCTCGCATAAGTCCATGTTTTTTGAGCCGACGCCAGTTGCAGTGACTGGGCTTTATTTAAAACTTCCTCCCAAGCTGCCTGCTTATCTAATTTATTAACCTTCAAAATGAAATATAAGCTTAAATATGTTCTAAATACTCACAATAATTTTATAAAAACATACTTACTTTATTGTTTCGAAAGTTAGCAAATAAAATATCTTTTTTTTTTTTTCTTTAATTACATAGCTTTAGTACGGCTAATTTTTTCTCTATTTTTATTTTTCGGCTCAGAAACACACAATACAAAGTGAAAAGAATCAAAACAAATGCAAAGACGTGTCAATGCTTTGTGGAACACCTTGCACGCTCACTTTTCAATAGAACGCAAAGACTTTGCAGAGAGTGAAAAGTCTTTGCAAAAATATGTTCCGTTAGCAAAGACTTTGCAAAACTAAGCGCAACGCATAGTGAGATTTGCAAAGAATATTGTGGAACAGAAACACTTTTCACTTTGCAATAAAATCGATAGTGCAAAGTGCAAAGTGCAAAGTTGATAAGTTTCTTTGTGGAATAGGGCCCTGGTAACCGACGTACAGAGTGTACTTATGTTATGGAGCGATAAATTCTCCTCATTGATAAATTGCGAGGGAGTCGTCGAACCCGATACCACAATCCCTGACGATGGAAAAAACATTCCACCACCCGACTATGATGAAGTGAGGACAGCTATACCCCGGGTTCAAAACAATAAAGCTCCTGGAAAAGACGGACTACCTGCCGAGCTGTTCAAACACGGACGCGAAGAGCTGGGCCCTATTCCACAAAGAAACTTATCAACTTTGCACTTTGCACTTTGCACTATCGATTTTATTGCAAAGTGAAAAGTGTTTCTGTTCCACAATATTCTTTGCAAATCTCACTATGCGTTGCGCTTAGTTTTGCAAAGTCTTTGCTAACGGAACATATTTTTGCAAAGACTTTTCACTCTCTGCAAAGTCTTTGCGTTCTATTGAAAAGTGAGCATGCAAGGTATTCCACAAATCATTGACACGTCTTTGCATTTGTTTTGATCCTTTTCACTTTGCATTGTGTGTTTATGAGCCGAAAAATAAAAATAGAGAAAAAATTAGCCGTACTAAAGCTATGTAATTAAAGAAAAAAAAGACATTTTATTTGCTAGCTTTCGAAACAATAAAGTAAGTATGTTTTTATAAAATTATTGTGAGTATTTAGAACATATTTAAGCTTATATTTCATTTTGAAGGTTAATAAATTAGATAAGCAGGCAGCTTGGGAGGAAGTTTTAAATAAAGCCCAGTCACTGCAACTGGCGTCGGCTCAAAAAACATGGACTTATGCGAGGGATAGCTTCACTGTTATAAATATTGGAATATTTTTAAAACTTTGATTTGGTTTGAAAGAAATTTAAAACTTTTTTTGGGTTAAATTTTGAACCTTCGAAAGTTTAAAAGTTTGTTATGCTTTTTTGGTTTAAAATTCAAACTTACAAAAGTTTAAATACTTCTAAGTATTTTTTGGAATAAATTTCATACTTTTTTGGTTTAAATCTTACATTTTTTCTCATTTAAACTTTTAAGGTTTAAATTTTAAACTTTTATTGGTCGTAACATTTTATTTCAATGAAAAAATTCTAATTTTTGATTTGAAATTCCAACTTGCCTTTTCGAGAAATAAACAATATAAAAGGCTCACATATAGGGGCGTCAGAATGAATACTTTTCCGTCAATCCAGCAATCCGTTTAACTTACAGCAGAGTGGAATTATATGTAATTGAATGACGATCGACACATTCAGTACTTCAACTTTGCGGTAAAAAATATATGAAGTTGAAGTATGTGTCAGTTAAACGGAGCTGGATTGCCGGAAAAGTATTCATTCTGACGCCCCTATTATAGTTATTAGACAATTTGAATGAACGACTGTGTGGCGTTTGAATGGAGAAAAAAATAAACAAAATAATTGTGGAAACAGATAAAATGAAGAAGGAAGAAAAGGAGAAACGGAGGATAGGAAAAAGATGAAATATGGAAAAGGATGAAGGGGATGTCGGGGGCAGAACAATATGGAAGAAAAGGAGAAAAATAAGGTAGGAAAGAAGATACAATAGGGAAAAGCATGAAGATGATTTGGGAGCAGACATTTTTTTTTTAATTTAAACCAAAACAAGTAAGGAAGCCTAAGTTCGAGTGGAATCGAACATTAGATACTCAGCTGTATGCTTTCATTGTTTGTTTGCGTTTGATGGAAACACGATGTACTTTATATAAAGCGAGTGCTGCACAAAGTGGGCGTAGCCACGCCCATTTTAAAAATTTTTATCAGTCATCTAACTAAGCATATGAATATTATTCTTTGTGCAAAATGTCATTCCTTTATGACTTATAATTGCAAAGATGTCACGTTACAAATTCCCAAAAAGAGTGTTCCAGAAATATCTTTGTTAAAAAGTAGGCGTGGTCATAAACCGATTTGAATAAATTTTTGCGTGTCTATTAGCACAAGTTATAAAAGTGTATAAACCAAATTTCGTCTTAATGTCTCAATTATTTGTCGAGTTATGGGCTCCGAAATTTCGTATATTCCTTTGTCTAAAAAGAGGCGGTGCCACGCCCATTTTCCAAAATTTTTGTGTTTTTTGTTTTATGTCCATAGTTGGACTCATGTGACAAAATTTCAGTGATAGATCTTTATATTTGACAGAGTTATGGCTTAAAATGTTTTTATTAGGCCACTCTATAGTTCCCATATATAAAAGTGGGCGTGGCCGTCAGCCGATTTTAACAATTTTCTGTCGAAAGGTTTGGCTAAGTAAGTAAATTACGCGTACCAAATTTCATCGATATATCTTCAATGGTTTCTGAGTTATGACATATAAAACTTTCAATGTTTGACGCTTAATAAGTGGGCGTGGCACCGCCCATTTTCCAAAATTTCACCAAATTTCTTCATAAGGGACTGGGCTCAATACGTGGGTGAAATTTCATCGCTCTAGCTATATTAATAGCTGAGATACCAAATTTCCGATTTTTTCTATATAGCAAAAGTGGGCGTGGTCATGGTCCGATTTCGCCCATTTTCAATACCAACCGTCCCAGTCTCTATACCAACTTGCATTCCAAATTTCATCGAAATATCTCAATTTTTGCGCTAGTTAGAGTGTTTACAGACGGACGGACGGACAGACGGACGGACGGACGGACATGGCTCAATCGATTTCTCTTTTCACCCTGATAATTTTGATATATAGAAGTGTATATCTATCTCTATTATTTCATTCTGTTGCAATCCACCGTTATGTGATTAAAACTATAATACTCTGTGTACTAGTACAGCTGACTATAAAAAGGTTTACATTTTAAACTTTTGAAGATCTTAAAATAAATCTTAATTTGTAATAAAATTTAACCTTAAAAGTTAAAAAACCTTTTAAACTTTTCGGTCGTGTCCTATATATCGACCAAAAAAGTTTAAAATTTATACCAAAATTTATTTCAGTGTTGTTTGGGCAATGGAAGAGTCGAACATTCGTAAGTAAAATAATTTATTGCCTATACATGCAAATAATTTTATTGGTATCACTTGCTATTTTGTTTATTATTATTATAATATAGTATTTTCGTAAATAAACATTAAGTGAACTTCATATATTTGCTTTTTTTCATATTCACCAACTTTATTTAAAATGAAATGAACTTGTGTTTGGTTTAAACGGAAGCACTCATTAAAATTAAAGCTTTGTAGTCCTGAAAAATTAATGCGGTCTCTATAATTTCTTCCTATAACCGCGTCTTCACTACGTCGAACAAAAACTCACGTCTTAACATTTTGAAAAACTTCACTAGTAATAAAAATGTGAATTTGCAAAGCGATCGTTTACCTTGCAAATTTTTGACAAACTTATCAAATTCGGCTTTGCAAACATAGAATTTAAAGTTTTTGAGGAACGAAAGAGCGCATTTATTTGCAAAGTCTTTGCAAATTACACTTTTCAATAGCAGCTTTGCACTTTGCACAAGAGAACGTACGTGGAACAGAAATCGAAAAGAGAGTACAAAAACTGCAAAGACTTTTCAAATTACACTTTTCAAATCAACTTATAACTTATCAAATTTTACAATTCTGTGGAACACAAAGTTTTGCAAATTGACGAAAAATTTGCAAAGTGCAAAGTGAAAAGTTGATAAGTTGTTTTGTGGAATAGGGCCCTGGTTGAAAGCAGGCATCATCTTAGAGTTGAAATCCAGTCTTTTTTGTTGGTACTTATTATTTACCAACAGAGTTGAAAAATAGAAGAGAAATTATACGCATACGAAGACGCGGCAACAGCTAGTATTTAATAAATTAACAAAATAAGTTTTGAATTATATATTGAAAAAAAGGTGATGCAAGATCACACGTACGCAAAGCAAGGCATCACTTTTCTCACAAGGCCCTTAAGAAAGTGCTGTCGACGATGCACAAAACATATGTCAGCGATGAACAGCACGTGCGGTGTCAGCTGAAGCTCACTGTCCCGTAGGGTGTCAAAGTTGTACAGACCGTCGTATCGTGGATAGGCGAGTGTGCAGACCAAAATTTTGGTTTGCACTCAAGTGTGCAGAAAATGGTTGCCAGAGTATGTAGTATATATTTATTTTCACAATAGATCTCTACATATCGTAAGATTTATTGGCAAAGTGGAGATAATGGGTCGTATTAATAAACAAAAAGCAATTGCTATTTCTCAAATTTTTTGTAATTTGACAAAAATTTGTATGAAGAAACTTTCAAAATTTGAGAAAAAGGCTTGAAAAAGTAATTGCTTTTTTATTAATATAATCTAATATTTTGATAATCGCCAAAAAAGTCGCCATCGCCAATTTTCATAAATTGGTCGCCAAAGTTTGTATACAATCGCCAATTTGGCGACAAATCGCCAGTACTGGCAAGCCTGACGACGCAACAAACGCGCAATATTGCACAATATATCGATGCTTGTGCAATATAATCGATTTATCTATTATCGGTCTATTATAGATCAGCTTTAATTCTTAATCGTCGATATGTTATTTTCTTTCTTTGTTTAAAAATTCTGAGCTCGCGCGCCCCTTGTAACTACGCGCCCCTAGGCAAGTGCCTAGTTTGCCTTAGGGATAATCCGCCTCTGACAGCTGAGTATAAAAAAGCGAATATTCAACGCTTTTACGCAACATCATATAAACGCACGTAATCTCATTAATCACTATAATAAATAATATTTGTGCGTGCAAATGCAGCTAAATATAAAACGAAAAGTGGTGCTGCCATTTTGTCAGCTGTAGTTTTCCTATTCAATTTACATACATATACGTATGTATGTCTGTAGTTCAGCTGAAGGACTATATACACCGCAGGCAAAAATATGACGAAGTGAATGCTTCATGAATCACTGATGAAATTCACCTAATAATGAGGAGGCAGGCATCAGTGAATACTTTAACATGAGTATAAAGACTGCTGATTTTCTTTATATAAATGATTCGCCTTCCTCAGAAAACAGGAAATAAAAAAGAAAGAAAATTGTACTCAGTTTCAACAAAGAATCACCAACGCTCATTCAGCAGTACAACAAATACATTTACTGCACGCAAGTTATTTCCATCAATTCTTAACAACATCGCTTAATGAATTGTCATTTTGTTTCATTTAAACATTTCTTTTAAAATATGTATGTACATTTCATTTATCTTTATTTACTTTAGCGTTGAGCACTGCTTCCGGTATATTTCATGTCTCTTTTCACTATATGTATTTCTTTCCGTTTCCCGCTCAAAACATTTTCCTTTTTAACGCTGTTTTGTTGCAAATTCGATTTTCTGTCACCTTCTCTATTTTACTTCATTGAATTGAAATTTCATTGATTAGATTTGAGAAAAAAGCAACGCCCACAACCGCAAAATGTAGCTGTCACAATAACAGAAAACCGCAGGTGTGTTTATGTATGTACATATGTCGCACAAAATTGACGCGCATTTCAATATTTGCATATACTATTTTGCAGATAAACAAATAAATAATTGAATGGTTTTATGTTTTCATATTCTTCTTTTGCTGTGTTTATTATTTTTGTTGTTGTTGTTGTTATTTTTGTTGTTATGCATATTGCTTTTCACGATTGACTGTCACACATTCAATTTCCCACCACATACGTGCTTGTACTTGCACGGTTATGCATTCAACCGTCGTTGTTGTTACATTTTCAACTCAACCAACACAAGTTTGCGTAGTCAATGTCATTACCTGACATTTTTACACTGATTGTCGTTACATTTCGTTTTGTTTCGTTTCGTTTTGCGTTAATGCATTCAACAAACGATGCACATAGTTATGTAGGTATTTATATGTATGTACGTAGGTGAAAGCGTAGGTTTTTGTGCAGGCACCTACATACCTACACATTCAAGAGTTGAAACGGACATGCACAGCTGCTATTAAGCCGTCACTCATACGTCATGTAGGACGGTTTTGTGCGCAACAAGCAGAAATGAGCACATCTGTTTTTATATGTACAAATACATGGATAGATATGTTCGTATTTCGGCTTCCTGAATAGGTATATGCGGATAGAATAGTTATTGCTGAGCTCATAAGCCGCATATTTTGAATTCAAAATCCACTAAGCCAGTACTGGTACATAGTTCTGCCGCCATTGTCTTATGCTTAGGTGCATTCAAAATGTTAGCCTATTAATATATAGATATGGGAGCTAAATATATTTTATAATTGTGCTATTTGGTTGACTAACACAATCGACTTCGACAGAGTTGAAAATGACCTCCGAGCCGTTCGAAACCAAAAGAGGTTGCAGACAAGTTGACTGCCTTTCTTACGATTTCTGCAACTTGATGCTGGAAAAGATAATTCGAGCTGCAGAACCAAACTGACATTAATTAGCAATTGAGATTTTTTAATTACAATCACTCTTGCCAATAAGTGCTACTTTGGACTAATTGAAATTTAAAGACCGCTCTCGACTAACGAAAAATCACGCTCTACAGCATGCTCATCGTTTCAGTCTTCCTTATTTATGGCTAAGAAGCATGCTCGATGTCAAAATCAGATGAGATGGCACTTGGCGTATTCGGGAGAAAAGTTCTTCGAAAGATTTGAGGACCTGCAACGAAGGTGATGCAATGATAAGCTGTCGGAGGGCTTTACACACACATTGACATTACTTATCCAGCGCATAAAAATCCAGCTGCTGTGTTGGACAGTTCATGTCATGAGAATGGATGAAGGTGCTCCGGCTTTCTCGAAAGCCACTGAACATGAAATGTTACTCATACGCCGTGTAGTCACTCGGAACTCGCACAATACTATATCTACATCTGAGTGGAAGTTCATAAAAATTTTCACACACACACCCCAGCTGAAAAAAGTTTCCAAGATTCAAAATTAGCTTCAATGGCGCCTTAAATCAATTTTTTTTTTTTACGCTCCAGTTCATATACATGTATGAGTATTTCTCTGAGTTCGGTACCATCGCAAATAGACACAATGCAAACCTACTTCTATATGATCATTAAATTTCCTTAAATCACTGTTACTGCATAAAATCTATGTACATATGTATGTATATGTACATATGTACATATATTACTTACATATATGTATGTATAACCACGAATGCATAGCTTAACGTATAAATTTAATGGTTTTTTCATCCAGTCAATTGCCACTCACAGCTTAAATTCTTTTATAAGTACATATGCACCTGAAAGCGCATGCAAGTGAAAAACGTTTTGCTGAGTAACTGCTGACTTTTAAATACATAAAAGCCAAATATGCATACGCTGACTTGCAAAAACTTTTTATAATATTTTTGGTTTCCATTTCGGCCCGCAAGCCAATAAAAGGTGGTAACAAATGCATACCTACAGCTGCATGGCAGATATGTATGTAATTATTATCGCATAAATATGCCCTTAATAAATTTTTAATTACATTTCGAGTACGTGGTATGCATATAAATCTGAAAATTATTGTGGAAGACCGATTTATTTCGACGCGGTAAGTGACTCGATGAAAATTGCAAAAAACATTATTCATATTCATATACATATATATATGTACATATGTATGTATGAATTTATGTACACGTGATGTATATCTGTTTTTATATGTCGCTAGCTTAGAGTGCAAACTGTGTAAGTCCATTTTTATGAAAAAGTGCTTTTAAGTGTAGAAAGCTAGAAAAATCAAATACGCACCACGCTAAACAAGTCTGTGATACTTGTCATTCTTCTACTCGTTGTTATTCAGTGATACGCAAATTGTGTAAATCCAAAAAGCGAAGAAAATTGTGTAAGTCCAAAATTTTTATATGAACAGAAAATTTTTTTTTCATTTTGAAATTTTTTTATTTTTTGTTTTTTGTCTCTCCTACAAAGTTTGAAAAAAAGGACTTACACAGTTTGCACTCTAAGCTAGCGATGTGCTGTGTATGTTTACCTGTTTATGCATGTAACTGCTTTTCAGTAATAGCACGGCCTGTCTGTCCATCGCCTGTTTGTTGTTCGTGTTTTTGTTTGTGTATTTGTTGTATTGCCAGCCTTGCGGTTTCTGTTGCATGTCGAAAAATGTCGATTTGAAACCATAAATTGCTGGCGGATAAAATTTAATTGAAATACGGCTTGCCGCTAGGCCAATAACTGATTAAATATGTATGTATACATACATACATAAGTACATAAAGGTATTGCATTGGTTGGCAGGTGCAGGTGCATTTAATTGCGTGGGTTCATCAATATCTAACCTGTGAAGGTGGACTTTTATGACATACTCTTTGACGTGGTGGTAAAATTTACCCCCGTGAAAAAAATCCAAAATCCAAATTTTTTTTATAATACCGTAGCATTTTATTGGATTTATTTTGTGTTTTTTGCATGGTAAATAAATTACAAAAAGCTTTTGTAAATTGAGTTTTTGCAATTTACAATCAATGAATTCGTAACAAAATTTTCAAATTTTTATTTTTTCTTTATTTTTCGTAAAAATATATTCGCAGTATTTTTGTAATATAATAAATTTGCATACCTATTTAATTCTTAAAATTCTCTCGAGCGAAATTCAGCAAATAGGTAGATCGTTAAATTAGCCAAATAAAAACAGGTAAGGAAGCCTAAGTTCGAGTGGAATTTAACATTAGATACTCAGCTGTATGCTTTCATAGTTTGTTTGCGTTTGATGGAAACACGGTGCACTTAATATAAAGCGAGTGCTGCATAAAGTGGGCGTAGCCACGCCCATTTTCTAAATTTTTATCAGTCATCCAACTAAGCATATGAATATTATTCTTTGTGCAAAATTTCATTCATTTATGACTTCTAGTTACAAAGATGTCACGTTACAAATTCCCAAAGGGTATTCCAGAAATATCTTTGTTAAAAAGTAGGCGTGGTCATAAACCGATTTGAATAAATTTTTGCATGTCTATTAACACAAGTCATAAAAGTGTATAAACCAAGTTTCGTCATAATATCTCAATTATTTGTCGAGTTATAGGCTAAGAAATCTCGTATATTCCTTTGTCTAAGAAGAGGCGGTGCCACGCCCATTTTCCAAAATTTGTCTATTTTATGTTTCCGGTCTATTGTGGAACTCATGTCACAAAATTTCAATGAATTATCTTTATATTTGACAAAAGATATCGCTTAAAATGTTTTTATTAGGCCACTTTATAATACACATATATAAAAGTGGGCGTGGCCCTCAACCGATTTTGGAAATTTTTCGTCCAAACAATTGACTAAGTAAGTATATCACGCGTACCAAATTACATCGATATATCTTCAACGGTTTCTGAGTTATGACTCATAAAACTTTCAATGTTTGCCCCTTAATAAGTGGGCGTGGCACCGCCCATTTCCAAAATTTTGATGTTTTTTGTTTTATGTCCATAGTTGGACTCCTGCCATAAAATTTCAATGATATATCTTTATATTTGGCAGAGATATCGCTTAAAATGTTTTATTAGGTCACTTTATAATACCCATATATAAAAGTGGGCGTGGCCGTCAACCGATTTTAACAATTTTCCGTCCAAAGGTTTGCCTAAGTAGGCAAATCACGCGTACCAAATTTCATCGATATATCTTCAACCGTTTCTGAGTTATAACATATAAAACTTTCAATGTTTGACCCTTAATAAGTGGGCGTGGCACCGCCCACTTTCCAAAATTTCATCAAATTTCTTCTTAGGGGCCTGCGCTCAACACGTGGGTAAAATTTCATCACTCTAGCTATAATAGTGACTGAGATACCAAATTTCCGATTTTTTCTATATAGGAAAAGTGGGCGTGGTCATGGTCCGATTTCGCCCATTTTCAATACCAACCGTCCCAGTGTCGATGCCAACTTACATTTCAAATTTCATCAAAATATCTAAATTTTTGCGCGAGTTAGAGTGTTTACAGACGGACGGACGGACGGACGGACGGACGGACGGACATGGCTCAATCGATTTCTCTTTTCACCCTGATCATATAAGTCTATATCTATCTCGATTATTTCATTCTGTTACAATCCACCGTTATGTGATTAAAACTATAATACTCTGTGTACTAGTACAGCTGAGTATAAAAAAAGTTTGATATTCACATTAAAGTACCTACTTAAATGCGCTTGAAAACAAATTTATTTAAAGTAAAAGAAAATTGACAAAAAAATAATACCCCTCCAAGCCAACTTCAGTTTGCGTACGTTCATGTTTAAACATTAGAGTGATCCTTGAGAAACAAATTAGAGATTTTCTTCTGTCTCACCGCCTACATCGGTAACAGCACAGTCAAGGGGGTTACTTGTGGCAAAATGAACTTTGACCCCTGTGTGAAACCCTCTAAACTTCTTCGATCGGGACCAAAATTAATATGCGGTACCTTTGAGTACAAGACTATCGACTTTGGGCATAAGATAAACAAAAATTTAATTTAATTTTTTCAGTCCTCATAGAGTTTTCTGAATTTTGACCTCTGCGCGACACCCCTTAGCCGTCTCCGATTGGAACAAAAATGTATACGTAGTATCTTTGACTATATTAGCTCCCACCTAACGGGGTGATATTAAGGAAATATGCTATAAAATTTGTCTCCATACATTTGGGGACCACCCTAATAAACATGCATCACTCGCAATACGCACTGGCGGCTATTTGATTTGAGATGAGTTGCAAGAAATGAATATATGAAGAAGATAAAATAAGTTCATAGAGAAATGTGTTTTCGTATAGAATGCAGACAAGTTAAATTGAGTGTGGGCAGAAGAAGATTTTTTTACATACATACATACATACATATGTACATTTTCTGCGAAAAATCTCGCGCGTGTAATAGGATTCACTTTAAATATAAAATAAAAGTATGTAAAAAAAATTAAAAGCACTGAAGAAGAAGTTATTAAATATGTGATATGCGTACTCTACTTATTACAAAAGTATGTACTTATGTTTATAAGCTTCATTCATTCAATGTTATTAAAATACATGTATAGTATGTACAAGTATGTATATGCCCTAAATGGGAAAAGAAAATTAATGATGTGGAGAGGCGAGATATTTTTGAAGAAAATCTTGTAAACTGAGATTGCTGTAAGGCATGTGGGAACTTTATTCCTGAGCGCACAAAAAAAATTTGCCTCACTTTAACACGCATGATATATTTGATATGAACAGCTTACAGATTTAAAATTGAAAGAATTTAATTTGGGTGAGAACAGTTTAAAAAGGAAATTAATTACCAAGATACTCCAAAAAGCTGCAATTACAAAAAGTACGCATAAAATACATGCAAAATTTATCCGCACCAACGAATTTTTCCACTAATACTCATCAATACTCAATATGATTTTTGTCATAGATATCTTTTGCCATTTCAACTGTTATATTATAGAATGTAAGCTTTTAAAATGCAATAATGCGCTTAAGTTCGATTTTTGGTTGGTTGGCAAGCAACAGTTGAACAGCCAATACAAAATCTCAAAACGATAGATATATAAATACTAACTACAGTTCTAAATCACAATAGCAACTAAGCCACTTGCAAAATGTTGTCGCACAAAAAATAAAATAAAATAGACTGGGTTGTCCTAAGCGAAGGGCAAAAACCATAACCACGGCGTATGAGTAACATTTTATGCGATTGTCGCAAATGCACATCACGTGTACCGCACACGCATATATAAGCATGCTCACGCATAGTTGCATGAAGTGTACTTATATGTGCCCTGTAGGGAAAATCTCTAGTTCCGAACTAGGTCGCTTCTAGTGCATTTTCCGACACTACTAGTGCGAGCTAAATCTCTTTTGCATGTTATCAACTGGCGAATTTAACACGGCGATGTCCTAGGCGGTGTCAATTGTCGCCCTCCGCACTACATTTTCGACAGTTCCGAACTAGTACTAAATTCTACAGTTTTCACTAGTTCGTTTATTGGCACAATTTCGATAGTTCTGAACTAGCTCCAAGTACCTAAAAATTCTACAGTTTTACATCTGCCGCTTAAGTGCAGCCTTTGACACACGTCATGCAAGTGGCGCGATGGCCGACTGGCTAACGCATTTGCCTTTCAATCTGAGGGTCGCGGGTGCGAATCCTGTCAGTGTCAAGGTGGATGATAATTTTTTTTTAACTAATATTTTTTTATTTATTTATTTAATAAAAATTTACAATAATATTTAAAAAGTAATAAAATAAAAAAAAATTAAAAATAAGCCTGAGGGATCGGAAAAGCATAATTAGGGGAACATTTCATTTCATAAGAGATGCAAATAGAAAACTCTTTATATAAAATGCTTCATTAATCATCTGAGAATTGCAAAAATATACAAAGCCGAAGGTAATTGAACGAACGAAAAATTTTCGTAGAATTTTTGTCACTTGCATACAAATCAAAGTGTGCTAATAATGGTCACTCAATTCAATCCTTCTGAACTGGTGACGGTCTAGCTACAATTAATCTAGTTCCCTTTTGACACCTTTTCGCTAGTTCGGAACTAGAAATTTTGCTCACTAGTTATTGAGTTCCCTGCAGGGTGTTTATATGTAGATACATATGTGCGCTCATAGGGCTATTTACTATCTGAGCACTTTGAGGACACAAAAATCTCCGAAAACAAACAATTTGCTGCCAAATAAAATATTTGATTAACACTTTTGATTGAGTAATCGATTAAGTAGTGACACTTATTTAATTACAAGTGGTGCGAAAATATGGTATGTTGTTGTCTGCAATACATATCGCCACTTAAACGTCATAACCGCCTAAGTGAAACTTCCTTAACCGCCTAAACGGCACCTTTGCGAAAAATTAAAATTTAATTCCTGACACGAATCTCTACGACTTCAGAGCTGAAAAGGCAATTAGCAGGAAATATAGAGCTCCCTGAACTCCCGAAAAATCAAATTTATTCTATGAGCCGGTAGAGCGTCAGGGCGTCAGGAACTCAAGGTTGGCAAATCTCATTATTCGCACAAACGGGTATGAAAATTTCACTTAGGCGGTTATGACATTCAAACTACGTTATACATATGTACGTACATATAACATTCGTTTTTTCATACTCCGCATACGTTGTATTAATTTAATGTTAAATATTTACTTGTGCAGATAAGTAAATATTAACATTGATAGTTGTTAAAATTTATTGTGGGCCATTAGCATATGTGTTGCTGTTCGTCGAGCGATATGTTGATGTTGTTTTGGTAATTGATGATGATGATGATAACGATGATGGTGATAATGATGATGATGATGATGATGATGATGATGATGATGATGAGGATGATGATGATGAGGATGATGATGATGATGATGATGATGATGATGATGACGATGATGATGATGAAGATGATGATGATGATGATGACGATGACGATGATGATGATGAGGATGATGATGATACCGTTGTGAATGAAACTGTATGAGTGTTTGTTGATATTGATTGAATTGTTGGTTTAACCGTCGCGACTGACCAATTTAGATAGCGGAGATCACCACGTTGTGATACGTGAAAAGTTACAACGAATACTTAACCGTTAGCAAGGCGTAATTTAAATTTATAGACCACTGAAGACATATGGCCGATCGCCAATACTGGAAGGAGGCACGAGTACGGCAGTCGGACTTCCAACTATGAAAGTGATGCCAATAGCTGGCAGTGCAGTAGGGTTGCCAAGTCATTCAATCTTGTATATGCACGTAAGGCTTATACGTAAGTTATGTAAATGAGCACAAGTCACTTAAACAATATTCTTTTTTTTGTTTGTTTGTACAATGTTTTTATATGTAAGACACTCTATTGCAATGTGGAATGCAACAGAAGCAGCAATTATTTCCCACGAGAAGCCCTTAAACAGAAAACGTCGAAATGGAATTGCCGCGTTGCCGCTTCAGTTCACCGCCAAACGGATGTTGGGCTGACTATTCAGTGTAAACTTCACAAGAATTTCACTAGGCGAAACCAAGTTAATGGCGATCATAAACTTTTCCCACCTTCGTAGCCTTCTCTGTGCAGTTGTCTATGCAATTATCTTTATATTAATAGGCTAACATTTTTTCCATACAAACAATTGCCAGGCTGTTTTGCACATTTAACATACTCATATTCACATAAAATTGATATGGATGTGTTCGTATGAGTCAGGAGCAGTGCATAGGCATATAATTTTTTCTATAAATTATATAATTTCTTTATAATTGATAAATAAAATTTTTAGTTAAGAGAAATAGATATCGTAAAAATGTTTACAAATATCGTAAACACAGTTGAAGAGTCGCTTTAATTTAAAAGCGCTCTCTCTATTTTATATGCATTGGCCCAGTTTACGCTCAGATCAAAATCAACGCCGCCAAATAACTCCTATTGCTTTTCCATTAAAGCGAAAAATGAGAGAGAGAGGGCGGGAGAGCACACTGAGTAATTTTAATTTTGACCAAGGCATATCTAACAGGTAGGCTCGGCGGCGAATTGAAAAACTTCTTTTTCTATTTACAAAGGTAGAGTGTAATGTCAAAATCAAAGCGAATTCACATCATGGCCAATAGGAATGGACGAGCCCCAAGCGAATTCAGATTTTAACCACGGAAGAATATCATTTTGACATTACACTCTACCAATTACAATAACAAAGTACATGGGAAATTTCTGAATTCGCCACCGGGCCTACGTTCCTAGATCTGCCTTGATTTTGACCATGATTTCGCGTCGGACCGTGATCAAAAGGGCAAATCGGTGTTGCGGTACAACTGGAATTTGGAAAGTGTTGCTTATCTCCGCGAAAAGGAATAATTCTTGTACCAATACAAAGTTGAAAAAATAAATTGCATGGTCGAATTTCGAGCACCGGCGATACTAGTATTATATTATTGCATTTATAAGAAGCTTAAAAAATTTAATTTTCCATAAAGCCAAATAGGCTTACGTATAATAAACTTTTCTGTCATTTAATTATATGTCTAAGAGTTTCGCACCTACACTGTTTGTACTGCTAACAGCTCTCACTTCAATTGCTGTGACATGCGACATTCACTTTTTTTTTTATTTTATTTTTTTTTTTTGTCAACAAGGTGCATATACAAGTAGTTTACTATTATGATTATCAAAATGTTATATGTACATACATTCACGTCTAAACACACTTATAGTAAGATTGATGGATTGTCTGCAAAGCGCAATTTTTTCATACAACCAGGCTACGCGTCACTGAGCCACTTATGCGCTGCTACAAATTATAAGTGTTATGTATACCTACTAAATCAAAGTCACCATAGCATTTGGAGATGGATCGAAACCAAAAAAAGTAGGCGCAAGCAGTTGGTATTGATAAATTAGATTTTGTATTACTATTAATATTAAATCAAAGCAATGAGTAAAAGCTTAAGTAGGCAAGCATTTCTTGTCAAGCCTACATACAAACATAAATATATATGTAGATATACATACATATTTGGCTTTATTATTATGTATTATGCCTGCAGCTTAATCAAATCGAAAATTCTTCATCTGCCTTTTGTTAAAAAAAAATAATTTACTCGCAACGAAATTAGCTACCGAAAGCAGATGGAGGATTTATGCTTTACCATTCCAGGAATGCCCGCATAAGCATACGCATATGTATATTCCCTCATTTCATAAGCTTATTAGCAAATTCAAGCGCATAACAAAGCTAATTTTATTCGAGGAATGTCAGTCCCCATCTGTGCTTTTAGTAAAATTGTCATCATCAACATAAAATATATGTATGTATTAGGGTGGGGCGATTTGTATGGAGGGAAATTAATCGATACCGCGCTATCGAAATTTGGATTCCTCTCATTTTTCTGAGCAGAAAACTCCTCCACGACATTTGCCTAAAATTAATTTTGATGTTCCGGAATTTGCTTTTTATGGATCAAGACGAATTTTTGAAAATAAAAATTTGGCAAAAATCGACAAAAATATATACAGGTTAATATGCACATCTAGTTGAAGCAGAATTTTATGCTGAATCCAGATATGAAATCGAAACTAAAATCGGATGATCCGTTTTCGAGATATAGCCTGATTTCCGGTGATGGAGGCTGAATGCCGAAAATCGCATATTTTCGCGATTATCTCTTGCTGTGTACAATATATCTTAAATTTTTTTGCAAATTTCTTAAAAATAGGTCATTACAATATATGACCAACATTTTAAAATATCAATTTATCTTCCTGTATAGGAAAACTAGAATGCACTCTTTTTTCCTTAGCCCAAAATCGCAGTATGGGACCTCCATGTTATAGTCATCCGATACTGATGATTTTCGCCGACAGCGCTTTATGTACAATAAATGCTCCAAATACAAAATTTCAGAATATTAGCTGCAAAATTTGAAGAGTTGTTCCCTAAAACGTAGACTTATGCTTCTGAAATTAGTTTTTTGCTTCCAATAGTACGCTATGGCGTATGAGTAACCTTGAGTTTTTTTTAGAGTTGACTAAAGTAAAAAAAACAAGTCCCAAACAGCATACGTCTACGTTTTGGGTTACAACTCCTCAATTTTTGCAGCTAAAATTCTGAAATTTTGTTTTAGAGCATTTATTGTACACAAAGCGCTGTCGGCGAAAATCATCAGTATCGGATGACTATAACATGGAGATCCCATACTGCGATTTTGGGCTAAAGAAAAAAGAGTGCATTCTAGTTTTCCTATGCAGGAAGATAAAATAATATTTTAAAATATTGCTCATGTATTGAATTGACTTATCTTTAAGAAGTTTGCAAAAAAAATTAAGATGTATTGTACACAACAAGAGATAATCGCGAAAATATGCGATTTTCGGCATTCAGCCTCCATAACCGTAAATCAGGCTATATCTCAAAAACGGATCATCCGATTTTAATTCGGATTTCATATCTGAATTCAGCACACAATTCTGCTTCAATTCGATGTGTATATTGGCCTGGATATTTTTTTGTCGATTTTTGCCCAATTTTTATTTTCAAAAATTCGTCTTGGTTCATAAAAACCAAATTCCGGAACATCTAAATTAATTTTAGGCAAATGTCGTGGAGGAGTTTTCTACTCAGAAAAATAAGAGGAATCCAAATTTCGATAGCGCGATATAGGTTAGAAAATCGCCCCACCCTAATGTATATGTGTTGTTATGTTTTGCGTTGATCATAAAATATACATACATACATATGTACATACACGTAAGGAAAGCTCTTGCATATAAACGTGTGTATATCGTGATACCATCCGAAAACTAGCACTTTCAAAATTTCTTACGAAAACTGGCAATTTAAAATTTATGTACGAAAAGTAGCACTTTCGACTTTCTGCTGACGAAAAGTAGCACGAATTATATACGGAATTCGTCAGCCAAAAATTGAAAGTGCTAATCAGACACAAATAATCGGGTGCTAGTTTTCATATGGCTCGACGATATATGTATTCCCTTGCGCCATAAAAACATTCTTGTTTTTCACCATTTCCGCCACGAACACAGCTAACTGTTGAATATTTAATTTATGTAATACAGTGTATGTATGTAGTAAGAAGAAGAAGATATTTGCTTGTTAACGTTGACGTGAAATGTCAAGACTTGTCTGATTTTTTTTTTATGTACATACCCACTAGGCCCATTTCGGAGGTGATGTGATTTTTTTTTCATGCCAGGACACTTGCATTTGTTAGATATATCGAGGGTAGGTACTCCTAAAGTGTGTTAAGTGGCATGAACAAATTGATCACAGATCATTTCTTCACTGACTAAAGTATGAGTTAAGAAGAGTAAGCCGAAACAGAAAAATTTATACGAATGAAGTACATAACAAAGTTAGATGGTAGGCAGCTATGTATATATTCAACACTGCAATATTGCTGCCATTCATGCTGAATACCTAAAAAGAGTATAATAACGACCATATGAAAAAAGCACGCGGTTTGGAATGAAAGCCCGAAGCTTTCACTTCATTGCTTTTTTTACTATACAAAGTCATTCATGAGAAGACGGCCATCGCCATTAGATAGTCATGGGGCATAGTCACCAGGGCCGTAGCCAGGGGGGTTTCATCGTTGTGCATTTTTTTTTTTGTTTTGAGAAAAATATAGAACCTATTTCGTGCACTCAATAAAAATAATAAAAAAAATTCTGGTTTCTAAAGTGCTATTTAGTCAGAAGAAAATTTTTTTTTACAAAACTTTTGGTTTTTATAAGAAGTTTTAAAAATCAGGAAACTTTTATTCATTTAAAAATTAGACTGTTCTATTGCAAATACGATGAATACTTTATTTTTGGTGATTTTATCCAAGTGAAAAAAAAATTATATTTTATGGACGAAAAACTCGGTTAGATTATCCAGCTATTTACAGCTGTAAAAGTCCGCCCCAAGATTTTTAGCTTATGTAGGACTCTATTTTTTTTTTTTGCAACTTTGTTATTTGACATCCTATTTTTAAAATTGATAGATATGTCATTTTAGTCTTTTGAGTAGGATTTGAAATTATCTTCAACTTTTTTTTCATTTCCATTGAATTCCATTTTCATTTGAAAATTAAAAAATAAACAGCGCAGCAGAAGTATAAAAAATAAAAACTTATACTGTACTGCAACTGCGCAGCCTTAATTTTTTTAAGTTGCTGTATTGTGAAAATTTGTACAGCACAGCAAAGGGCAAAAATAATTTCGAGTTTTTACAGCACTGTTGTTATTGTTTTTTTTTTTAATTTATGGGAACACAATCAAAATTGTAATGTACAAAAAAAAAACCAATTTTAAAAAGCCGCACTTAAAATTAAATTCTGTTTATCTGTGCTTTGCTGTCGACTGATCTGTTTGAAATTACACAGTAAAGCAACAGCACAAATAAACAAACCAATATATTCGACTCTTCTGTGCTTCGACTTCAGATATTTTCAAAGGAAATCGAAATTCAAAAGTTCTCAAAAAATTATGATTTCGTGCGGGGTTCAAACACCCAAAATACGGCCTTGATAGTCACGGAAGTTGTTATCTTCCCTAAAGGAAATGTAATGAGGAAAGTATTGATGGATTTGTAGATCTTTGGGCCTACTGGGCTTCTTCGCAATGCGCATAAACTTAAATACATAAGTGATTGTGTCGCATAGCATTATTAAGTACCTATGTTGCTTAGTCCATAAATACCTATAAAATGCCAGCAGCATTGGTAAACATACTCGTCGTTGATAGGCATTTCTAAGATTTTTGTCACTCGGGATTACAATCAGCAACACGCAAGTAATCTCTTATTTGCTCAGAAACGATAGCAAAGTGAGGTATGTATGTATATAATATTATGGTTACATTTAACAAAAATTTATATACATATAATTATCGCTCAATAGCTATGTAATAACATACATATGTGAACTTTATTGAACTGCTATTGCTTTCTAATACAAAAGGCGCATTTTCTTAATATCTTTATTGTATTAACATGATATGCACGACCTTCAAAGTTTATTGAAATATTTTAGTATTTCTATAGTTCAAGTAATGTTCTTTGGAAGGTATTTTAATGTTATTCAATAAATAAACAATTAATAATAATAATAATAATCAATTTGGCGCCAAGCGCTAGCAACCAAACGACAACGATGAAAAACTACAGTGAATGTGTAACATAAAAAAATCATTAACGAGTAAAAGCAGCGACTAATGCCGCTAACGAGTAACGAAAAATTAGCAGTAAGCAGAACAACGAATACCTAATGCTATTAAATAATGAGCAACGTTAAATAAATGGTGATTGGAGATGATTAGATTTGATTTTTTTTTCGTTTTTTTTTTTAATTTTTTTATCTTTTGCTTGTTAGCTGCTCTGAAAAAACGTGCACCTAGCGCTAATTTAAACTGAACGAAAAAAACAAAAACGCAAAAGCCAAACAAAAGCAATAGTGAAATGAACGAACTCAACACACACGCCGAGCAAGGCAATCAAGAACCCTCGCCTCGTTAATCATTCATAAATTTACGCTCTTGTGAATGCGCTTTTACTAAAAATACCGCTGGATTTACATGTCCTTATAAATTTTATTTTAAGCTCAAAAAAAACCGGATACAAGAAAAATGAAGTTATGTAATGGAAAAATGTTAAAACATTTACGCGTTCGTGTCACACATGCCAAGAACGTGCAACAAGACGCACCAACAAAAAGCAAAAAAAACAAGTAAGGAAGCCTAAGTTCGAGTGGAATCGAACATTAGATACTCAGCTGTATGCTTTCATTGTTTGTTTGCGTTTGTTCGATATAGGGTGTATTTTATATAAAGCGAGTGCCGCATAAAGTGGGCGTAGCCACTCCCATTTTCAACATTTTTATCAGTCATCCAACTAAGCATATGAACATTATTCTTTGTGCAAAATTTCATTCCTTTTTGACTTCTAGTTACAAAGATGTCACGTTACAAATTCCTAAAGGGTGTTCAGAAATATCTTTGTTAAAAGTAGGCGTGGTCATAAACCGATTTCAATAAATTTTTGCGTGTCTATTAACACAAGTTATAAAAGTGTATAAACCAAGTTTCGTCATTATATATCGATTATTTGTCGAGTTATAGGCTAAGAAATCTCGTATATTCCTGTTTCTAAAAAGAGGCGGTGCCACGCCCATTTTCCCAAAATTTTTGTGTTTTTCGTTTTATGTCCGCAGGTGGACTCCTGCTATAAAATTTCAATGATATATCTTTATATTTGACAGAGATATCGCTTAAAATGTTTTTATTAGGCCACTTTATAATACACATATATAAAAGTGGGCGTGGCCGTCAACCGATTTTGGAAAATTTTCGTCCAAACATTTGCCTAAGTAAGTATATCCCGCGTACCAAATTTGATCGATATATCTTCAACGGTTTCTGAGTTATGACTCATAAAACTTTCAATGTTTGCACCTTAATAAGCGGGCGTGGCACCGCCAATTTTCCAAAATTTTTGTGTTTTTTGTTTTATGTCCATAGTTGGACTCATGCGACAAAATTTCAATGATAGATCTTTATATTTGACAGAGATATGGCTTAAAATGTTTTTATTAGGTCACTTTATAATACACATATATAAAGGTGGGCGTGGCCGTCAACCGATTTTAACTATTTTCCTTCCAAACGTTTGCCTAAGTAAGTAAATCACGTGTACCAAATTTTGTCGATATATCTTCAATGGTTTCTGAGTTATGACATATAAAACTTTCAAGGTTTGACCCTTAATAAGTGGGCGTGGCACCGCCCATTTTCCAAAATTTCATCAAATTTCTTGCTAGGGACCTGAGCTCAACACGTAGGTAAAATTTCATCGCTCCAGCTATATTAGTGACTGAGATACCAAATTTCCGATTTTTTCTATATAGGAGAAGTGGGCGTGGTCATGGTCCGATTTCGCCCATTTTCAATACCAACCGTCCCAGTCTCGATACCAACTTGCATTTCAAATTTCATCAAAATATCTCAATTTTTGCGCGAGTTAGAGTGTTTACAGACGGACGGACAGACGGACAGACGGACGGACGGACGGACGGACATGGCTCAATCGATTTCTCTTTTCACCCTGATCATTTTGATATATATAAGTCTATATCTATCTCGATTATTTCGTTCTGTTACAATCCACCGTTATGTGATTAAAACTATAATACTCTGTGTACTAGTACAGCTGAGTATAAAAAAACAAAAACAAAAACCAAAAAACGAAGAACGAAGAACGAAAATAATTTCAATTCCCATTTGTCGTAAATTTCCATTCAGACTTCCCACTGAAATGTTGCTGTGTCAATTGCCAACGAAAGTGTGTGTGTATGTGTATGTTGCATATGTACTACCAACATTTCGCCATCAATTCGAATGAAGACACATAATGTCACATGCATACACACAAACACCTTTGGCCATTTGCATTGAAAAGAAATGCTTTTTCATTCACCACCGAATTGGCATAAGAAGCAAGAAGATTTTTCGAGTATTCATTCTTCCCCACATTTTTAATTTGCATACTTTTTGACAGCGAAGATTTCAAAAGGATTTTGGGGTTGACAGCAAGTCAAGTTTACACTGTACGAGCGTGGACCGTGACGAAAAGCAGCAAAGCAAGAATTGAAAGCAATTTAAAATGAACGAACCGAGGCAAGTAAATGCATAAGGACCCTACCAGTATTTGCATATATGTATGTACATATGTGTGTGTGTGTCTTCCGCTATTTACAAAGCATAAATGATTGCTAAATTTGACCTTTTTTCTCTTACTGACACACCATAAATAGGGACAAGTGCAGGCAAGTGTGAGAAGCAGGGTTGGTTATCTAGTATTTGAAAGCTCATTTGTATGCTGCTCAAGTATATTTCAACGTGCTTACGTGCTTTTAACGATGTACTCGTTTGCATAAAATCACTTAATTGCTGAAAATATAATTTACTTACTTGTACACCCATTTAACTAACTTGCACCTGAATTTGGTGGTGGCTGGTGTTGGTTGATACTCAAGTGTCAGCGCAGGTGTCAACGGTGGAAGAATATTTGGAATGAATTATAATCTACATAAGTGAGTTGTCAGATGCGAAAATGTGAAATAGATTAATTAAAGATGAAACTTTTTGGTATACATAATTTTTATAGCCAGTTGCAACTCTTCAGCTAATCGCACCAGTTCAAAGCTAGCGCAAAACTGGCTCATAAATAATGGTTGGTTCTCCATCCATCCCAATGCAATGCTGTCTTTTTTAACACCCTTTTATTAGCTTCACCTGTATGTATGTATGTATGTATGTATGTATGTATGTAACTTCATCCCATCCTAAAAGTTGCAACATTTAACTAAATTATTATATCTTTCAAACATTCACTTTTTTGTGTTCTCTCTATTATTTCTATTCTCCTCCGGATTCGAAACATGACATCAACAGCCCAACGGCATCATATAGTAGGACATTCAACATTATATTTTATGCTACATTGCGGCTTTTATGTTACCTTTCTTCAAAATAGCCTCTATGAATTTCAATTCACTCCCGTATACAAGCCAATAAGTAACAAGCTTGCAGGGTACGGAAAAACACTCACGAACGCTCAAAAATACATTCTTCTCAAATCACAAACAAATGTTCAAAGAAAAACGTATAACCACTCAAATAGCGAGCGAACTAACGCACAACAGCCAGCGATCGCTCATAGCGATGGCGATAAACTCAATGCATAAATTCACTCAAAAATAAAGCTTGAAGCTTTCTGTTTTGGGTTTGTTGTATTTGCAATGAAATCAACCGCATGTACAATGTACATACATACATACGTATGCAGAGCAAGAACTGGTTTTGTGTTTTGTGTAACAAGCTTTCTGTTTGTCGTTGTTGTGTTTGCAATAAAAACAATCGCATGTACATACATATGTATGCAAAGCAAGAACTGGTTTTGTTTGTAATTCATTTAATAGTAAGTGCTGAATCAACGAAAAGGAACCCTAATTACATTTTTATACTCAGCTGTACTAGTACACAGAGTATTATAGTTTTAATCACATAACGGTGGATTGTAACACCATAAAATAATCGAGATAGATATTGACTTATATATATCAAATTGATCAGGGTGAAAAAAGAAATCGATTGAGCCATGTCCGTCCGTCTGTCCGTCTGTCCGTCCGTCTGTCTGTCTGTACGCACGATAACTCGCGCAAAAATTGAAATATTTTGATGAAATTTGGAATGCAAGTTGGTATCAAGACTGGAACGGAAGGTATTGAAAATGGGCGAAATCGGACCATGACCACGCCCACTTCCCCTATATAGTAAAAATCGGAAATTTTGTATCTCAGTCACTAATAGAGCTAGAGTGATAAAATTTCACCCACGTGTGGAGCTCAGGCCCTTATGAAGAAACTTGGTGAGATTTTGAAAAATGGGCGGTGCCACGCCCACTTATTAAGGGCCAAACATTGAAAGTTTTATATGTCATAACTCAGAAACCGTTGAAGATATATCGATGAAATTTGGTAGGCGTGATATACTTACTTAGGCAAATATTTGGACGAAAAATTGCCAAAATCGGTTAACGACCACGCCCACTTTTATATATGGATATTATAAAGTGACCTAATAAAAACATTTTAAGCGATATCTCTGTCAAATATAAAGGTATATCATTGAAATTTTATGGCAGGAGTCCAACTGCGGATATAAAACGAAAAGCACAAAAAATTTGGAAAATGGGCGTGGCACCGCCTCTTTTTAGAAGCAGGAATATACGAGATTTCTGAGCCCATAACTCGACAAATAATTTAGATATAATGACGAAACTTGGTGTGTACACTTTTATTAGTTGTGGTAATATATGTTCAAAATTTTAGCGAAATCGGTTGGCGACCACGCCCACTTTTATATATGGGAACTATGAAGGGGCCTAATAAAAATATTTTAAGCGATATCTTTGTCAAATATAAAGATAATTCATTCAAATTTTGTGGCATGAGTTCCACAATAGACCGGAAACAAAAAGTAGAAAAATTTGGAAAATGGGCGTGGCACCGCCTCTTCTTAGACAAAGGAATATACGAAATTTCGGAGCCCATAACTCGACAAATAATTGAGACATTAAGCCGAAACTTGGTATATACACTTTTATAACTTGTGCTAATACACACGCAAAAATTTATTCAAATCGGTTTATGACCACGCCTACTTTTTAAGAAAGATATTTCTGGAACACCCTTTGGAAATTTGTAACGTGACATCTTTGTAATTAGAAGTCATAAAGGAATGAAATTTTGCACAAAGAATAATATTCATATGCTTAGTTGGATGACTGATAAAACAGCCAATGTAAAAAATTTACCAAAATTAAAATTACCAAAAAAAAACTACAATTTTTTTTACAAATGATAAAAATCGCTAGCTTAGAATGCAAATTGTGTAAGTCCTTTTTTAAAACTTTGTAGGAGAGACAGAAAACAAAAAAGAAAAAAAAATTCGCAATGAAAAAAAAATTTCTGTTCATATAAATATTTTGGACTTACACAATTTTTTTCGCTTTTTGGACTTACACAATTTGCGTATCACTGAATAACAACGAGTAGAAAAATATTACAAATATCTCAGACTTGTTTAGCGCGGTGCGTATTTGATTTTTCTAGCGTTCTACATAAAAATACACTTTTTCATAAAAGTGGACTTACACAGTTTGCACTCTAAGCTAGCGAAATGTAATTTTTTCAGACTATAATTTAACATTTTAGTACACAAATATCGCTTATAATACATATATCAAACTCCTAAGGCCCTTGGCCACTTAAAATCTGGAATGTTAAGAAGTGTATACATATGTGTGAGTGTCGGGTGATTGACGCAAATATCTAAAAGATTTGATTCTCATCAACGCGAGCCCGAACAAGAACGTGTAGCACGACGACTGCCGATTGCACTAACACACACAAAAAACTCACACATACACACTGCTTGACATGCCAGATTGTCAGTTGCCAAAGGCGTTTAACTATACTTCAAAAGTAAGTCTCATATTCTCTTCTGGAAATCTACGCGCATAGGTAGATTTTCAAGTTTTATGCGCCCAAAATTGAATTTTGTAAAATTGTTACAATTACAGAAAAAAAACATATCCACATATTGGAAATAGAATGGGGAACAATAATTCATCGCTTTTTTCCCGACCCCATACTCTGCACTTGCCCCAGATGGTCGTAACTTAGCATATCTGAAGTTAATTTTTTTGTTTTTTTCTTACATATTTTTAAGTGCTAGTTTCAACTTGAATATTTATTATTTAAAGCATTTTATTCGTGATGAATCCTAAAGGTTCAAGTAATTATTAACACTTTTCAATAATATCCTTGGTTTCCAATAATTCTAAGTTTATAGTTTTAAGGTTTTAAAGTTGGGATATTTAAAAGAAAATTATCACTCTTTTTCATGTTAAAAATTGGTTTTGTTATGTTGCTCTGTTAGACTCAGTCAAATTAACCCTCGGACATGATATCTAGTACAATTAGTGGTTAGCCGACAAAAAATTACGTCGTACAAAGCCGCACTTCACTACTAGATACAGGGTTTTTCATATGTACCTACAATAATTTTCTTTTTGTGCTTTATATTTAATTTTAATGTTTATATTTCTAACGCATATCTTGGTTAATGTAGGTGATGCTCGAAAGTAACCCAGATATTTAGCAGCGATTATTGTTAACTTTTTAGGCAGTATTTTTAGTACATATTTCCAATTTTTCAAAGTTAAGGAAGTACTTATAATAAAAAGGGGCTAAGAATTATAAAGCTACATTTTTTAGAAGATTATTGAGTATGCAATTTTGCAGCTCATTCAATTGTAATATAATAATATGCAACATTCAACTTTTTGAAAAACTTCATTGGCTTTTCGGAAATTTTAATTGGAACGGTCTCACGTACATATAACGCAAACACCCTACAGAAAAAAATTACTAAAATCGACGGAAATTTTTACAGCATTGAGAATAGCACTTTTTACACTAAAATTGGTTGGCTACATAACAGTACACTTAGAAATCTCCTCAAAATCTTCTAAAAATTCTGGCCGCGCTTTGAAATTTTTAATCCACTTTTAGAAATTTCTACGATTTTTCGGATTTTTCCATAAGCTTAGAAATCCTGCTTAAGGCGATTTTTATTGAAAAATTGTTTACATTTTTAAACGAAAATAAGAGAGTAAAATTTTCGACAGAACTATTTGAAATAAATTTAAAAACTCTGGTGTATGATTTTTTTTTTGAGTCACTGTATATATTTTTCAATAAAATCGACTTTTAAGTTAAAAGTTTTAACACAAATTATTAAAATTTTGCATTAAACAAGCAATTTGGAATAGATGTACATAATAAAATATTTTTGGCCGCATAAAACTTGAAAATCTACCTATGTGCTACGGTTATAAATAATAATTTTCTTATATAATTTAGTTTTTTAATATTCCATTTTGACAGACATTAAGTAAAATCTCAAGTTCAGATACTCTTATACATTGCATATTTATTCCCATTGTAGTTTATACTAATATTATTTGATTAAGATGATAAGTAATTGAAAGAAAACTTGAAATTTTAATAATTGGCGTTACTTTTCTGTTATTAGCATGTTAATAACAGCAATACCGTATAATAATTATAGCGTTTGTTGAGCCGTAGGGAAGTGTAGGAACCGTAGGAATTTTACCACAAAAGAGCGAATATAAGTACAAAGAATGTAAATTGTGGTAAAATTCCTGCGGTTCTTGCACTTTCCTACGGCTCAACAAACGCTAGAATTATAAGTAATACTTCGTGAAAAAGCGCTAAATTTCGAATTACCAATTTCGAAAAATTACTATTCTCATTGATTTTTTCCTGAAAAAGAAATGTATGCTAATAAAGTCAAAGATGGTTTTATGGTCAAAACGAATCTTTCGGGGGGGGCGGGGGGGGGGGTTTGTCACCAAAACCCCCCATTACTACGCCACTGTTGTTATACAATATTTTGTAAACGTGAGGTGAAAAAAATTTCTCTAAAAATAAAAAAAAAAAATAAAAAAAAAAAAAAAAAAAAATTCCCCACTCGGGACTCAAACCTGAGCTCCTTGGTCCGTAGGCAGCAACCCCACCATTACGCTACAAACGTATTCGGAGCTTTATTGTCTCAATTCGAATTTATTCAATCAGGTTTCTTTTTTTTTTTTGTTCTTTTCAAATGCTTCACCTCAACTTCTCTTCACTTTCTGAGTGTAAAATATAACAAAACGTTTGGGAAACTAGTTTGGAAAACCTTGAATAAAAGGGTTTGGAAAGTATTGCATAATAAGCTAGTTTACTTCACTGCATATTGGGATTTTTGGTAGAAGTTATAAGTACATATGTATGTAGATCTATTTCGGAGAACACCACATCCCATCAGACTTCTTTTTACTTTTATTCTTGCGTCCGCATAAAACATCCTTTAATGAAAAATTTCACTAAAAAGTTAAAAATAAATAATAGCTTAAAAAAACTAAAAAACACGCTTTAATCTTAAAAATTGTACTAAAAATTGAGAAATAATTTAATTAGAAGCAAAATGATGAACGAAAATATAAGTATTTAAGGAAAAGCGTGCGGGTGCTCAATAATATTTGAACATGAAAATATTCGATTCGTACAACTAGTACAAAAATATACCCAGTTGCGAAATTAAAGAGTACGATATATGAAATCTCAAAAAAGTCAAAATAAAATTATTAGTAAAAAAAACACCGATTTTAAATATTTTATGACATACTGAGCACCCCACGCTTTTCCTTAAATTCTTATATTTTCGTTCATCATTTTGTTTCTAATTAAATTATTTCTCAATTTCTAGTACAATTTTTAAGATTAAAGCGTGTTTTTTAGTTTTTTTAAGCTATTGTTTATTAAACAGTGATGTCCTACAGCGGCCTTTGCTCCCCTCTCCAGAACTCTAGAACCCGTTCTGAACTATCTTTAGTAAACCTCTAAACCTATTTGGTTCTTTCATTCAATTTTATAAAAAATTTCCATTTTTGGGAAATTTTGTTTACTGGTGAAATTGTGTTCAATTAGTCATTATGACTCACTACAGTTTAAGGCAGACCATTTTATTACATTTGAAAGAAAATCCCAAATCGGGAAATTTTGAAAATTAGTACAATTTTGTTAAATATCTATTTCGACTAAGCAAAATTTAAGAGAAACGATTATATCTAATTTAAAAAAAATTCGTTTTTGGGAAATTTTAAATTGAAGTATCTTTGAGTTCAATTTTGCCACTATGACTCGCTTTGATGTTTAGGCAACGAAATTTTAGTTGAATTTAGAAAAAATTCCTTTTTGGGAAAAGGAAAACCCATCTTATTACTCCTTTTAAAAATTTCCCTTTTTTGATAAATTTGGTAAATTAGTATTATTGTGTGAAATCTACTATTTTGACTCAATAAATTTTAAGAGAAACGATTTTACTTTGCCTTTTCGGGAAATTTTAATAAGAGGTCTTTTTCAATTTCGCTACTGTCACTCGTTTAAATGTTTAGGCAAAGAAACTTTATGTTGATGGAGAAATTTTCCCTTTTCTGGGAAAATGGAGCCCAATTTATGTATTACAGTTTTTTTTTTCAATTTTTTTTGGGAAATTTTGGAAATCAGTATAATTTTGTTAATTTTACTGTTTTGACTCGGTAAAAATTAAGCGAAATGATTATATCTAAATTAAAAAAATCCCTTTTTGGGAAATTTTAATTTGAGGAAATTTTTTTTTTCAATTTTCGTTTTAGCAAACAATTTTTTTCTTTATTTTAAGGAAATTTCACTTTCTGGGAATTTTTGTAAATTAGTATGATTGTGTGAAATTTACCATTTTAAAGCTTAGGTGACATATTTATACTGCATACATTTAAAAGTTTGGCATGCTGCTGGTATGAATATTTGTATTTGCATCCCTTAAAATCAGTTGCGAAGCATTTATGAACTCTCTAGTGCGAGACTATCACTTTACATGAATGCCCCCTACATTTGCAGCAGTAATTAAGGGAAATTTTTTCTACTAAACCCCTTATTCATAAAAAATATCAAAGGTTTATAGAGCTTTTTAAAATGACATTTCCATACAAATTTTCAATTATAAGAGTTTAATAAACCTATTTTATTTTTTATGAGTATCAGTGCTCGGTTTTATTTTTTGTCACACATTTCTTCTACTCAATCAAAAATCATGCATTTCATGGTTACTGCCTCTTACGAAATCAGTATCCGCATTCGCATGTCAAATTTTGCACATGATGACATTTGAGTGATACCGAAGCTTCGGAAGTTTTGCCTGAACAATGTCATAATACGGTTACAGCTATACATACTGATGTGATTGATGTCGTATCGCCGTTGGCATGCGTATCATGTGATATAGCCAATTTGAGTGACACCTTACATATATACCTACCTACATACACACATAAATGCTTGCTCACTTTGCAGCACAAAACCCACTTTTATTTCCAGAAATTTTCCACATACGGAAAATGGCAACACAGAAACAATACACGTGTATGATTATTTCTGTGCCCGCAAATTAAAGTAGCCTAACTCGAGATAATGCGAAATTGAGTTATTGTTATAGTGTTAATCTTTGGAGGAAACCCCATCGATCTGTCTTATCCCCATTTAAATTGGAGTAATATTTAAAAAGTTATTAAGATATAAAAATTATCCTAACTCAGATAGAAACATTTTGCACCAGTTAAAACAACTTATCTTCTAGCAAATCTCTTAAGTCTAGTATTGTATGAAAAATCGTTTTATTAAAACATCCTAACTAGAGTTATGTGGGTACTTCATGGACGTATTTATTTGCGTTTTCAGTTTATTAAAAAACTTAACTTCAGTTAGGAATTATAATTTTTTTTTATCAATTTTGTTTTCATAGCCTAAGTGGAAATAGGTTATTTTAAGTGATTTTTTTTTTTATTTTTACACAATTTATCTCGAGCTAGGTTTTTTTGTTAGAATATTTTTCTCATTTCATGCGTTATTATCTTCAGTTAGGTTTTTTTGTTGGAAGCAAGTGGATATGATAAACTGAGATAAGAGATTTTTCAAGGATATATATTATAGAAATTCAATTAATTATTATATACATGTTATATACTGTATACATAAAACACCTTTTTTCATCAATTAAACTTTAATGTGGACGCTGAGGTGCAGTGGGTAGAGTGCTCGCCTGCTATACCAGAGGTCTCGGGTTCTAACCCAGTCCGGACAAACACCACAAAAAATTTTTCTAATTGATTAAAACCCAATTATTGGGTTTTTATAAATAGCGGTCACCTCTCGGTAGTGGGCGGCATACCCTCCGAGTGTATTTCTGCCATGAAAAGGCTTCTCACAAAAAAGCATTCGCCGTTCGGAGCTCGCATAAAACTGTAGGTCCACACAAATTGTAGGAAAAACAATAGTTAAGAAACACACCTCGAATTGGGAGAGAAGCTTGGCAATAAAACTCGTCAGAGTTTTAATATCGCCAGTGTATTATTATTATTCTTTTTTTTAATTATTAATATTGATAGTTAAGCTTAAAAGCTAGAAACTAACAGATATTTTTTTATATAGCACTGGTGACTCAGGCCTTCGGCTAGTTATTATTGTTATTAAACTTTAATCGTGTAGCGTTTTACAAGGTATGGATCCTGGTAACATGGAGGAAGAAGACTTTCTGAATATTGATTATAGTAGCGACGACTCAATTAAGGACTCATTTTTTAACGATAGTCAGTCGGATACGAGGTCAGATAGTGCTGATTAGCCTATGCCTTCCTACACCTTTTTGCAATCTTCTGGATATTTTTATAAACGCTTTATACACTTTTTATTTAACTGTACATGACTGTGTTTCCGGACAACCTACGTGTTATATGTGGCATGAGACCCTTGCAAATTGTGGAGGCAATGGAATAGCATCGTGCTTATTCAAACACTTAAATAGTTTACCATTCAATATTAAACATGTCGTTTTTTATAGCGATTGCTGTCCTGGCCAAAACCAAAACTCTTCTATTAGTACTATGTTTTAAATCTTCATGCAAGGTGATACTAACATTGAGAAAATTTATCACAACTTTTTGGTTCCTGGTCATACGCATATGGAGTGTGTTGTAGACATGCCTTAATTGAACGAAAAAAAAAAAAAAAACAAACGAATATAAAGATTCATCACTGGGTTTATAAACATATGTACTTTGCACATGACTCTATATGTCGATTCCATCACAATTACCAGCTGTTTTCTATCAAACAGTAGTGCTACCGCGCCCCTTTTTTCGGCGGTTCCAGCTGTTATAGCTTTGAACCTCTCGCTTGGGAGTCTTCATTAATCATTTCCGCATAAACCAAGCTTCTAGTGGTGATTTCCCTAGTACCATGCCTTTTTCAGTATTCGGTAAAATAAAACGCAAATTCAGTTCGGGTTGAAAACGACCCGCGGCGTAGGATTATGGATTATTTTTTTTCAGGCCCAAACAATGATTAGCGAAACGATTTTTATTTTTTTTCATTCATTTCAAACAAAAATTAAAAGTCAAAAACTCTAAGACTTCTAATTCCACTACTTAGTTAGTTATATCCACTTAAATAGTTGTTTCGGGTCGTTTTCGACCCGAACGTAGGTCTACGCTTAAACCACTTAACTCGAGTTAAATGGAAATAAAAACCTTATTGAGAAGAATTCAACACAATAAAAGAACTTATCTATATATATATAAAAATCAAGCCCATTTCTTTGTCGCCGGCTTTCGCCCAAACGCGTGGAGGGATTTTGACCAAATTTACACACCAGCTTAGTACCTTGCCCTAGATGGTTTATATACATATTTTTTTCAAATCCGGAAGTCGGTTCCCGAGATATAGGTCAAAAGGTCAAAACGTGGACCTGGCTTTCCCCTGAATATTTTTGGACGATATTGGTATCAACTGAAAGGTATTGAGCAGAGAATTTACATAGAATAGTACCAATTGTGATTCCTAGGTCGGGTCTCCAGATATGGGTAAAAACGTGGACCCGGATGACCCTCGAATGTTTCTGAGCGATATTGGTATCAAATTAAAGGTGTTGAGCAGAGAATTTACATAGAATGGTACTCATTGCGATTCCTAGGTCGGGTCTCCAGATATGGGTCAAACGTGGACCGGGTGACCCTCGAATGTTTCTGAGTGATATTGTTATCAAATGAATGGTGTTGAGCAGAGAATTTACATAGAATAGTACTCATTGTGATTCCTAGATCGGGTCTCCAGATATGGGTCAAACGTGGACCCGGATGACCCTCGAATGTTTCTGAGCGATATTATTATCAAATGAAGAGTCTTGATGAGGTCTTCAGCACAGAACTATTATAATTGTGATGCCTAGCCCGGGTCTCCAGATATAGGCCACAACGTGGACTCGGATGACCCTCGGATGTTTTTAAGTTATATTGACATCAAATGAAAGGTCTTGATGAGGACTTCAACATAGAACTATTTTATTTATGATGCCTAGGACGGGTTCCCAAATATGGTTCAAAACGTGAACCTGGATGACCCCGGAAAATTTCTCAGTGATGTTGGTATCAAATGTAGGGTTTTGAGCGGGGATTTTACATAGAAATGAACTCATTACGATCCCTAGGTCGGGTCCCAAGGTGTGGGTTAACACGCGGACCCGGATAGCATCGGGATATTTCTCAGGGATATTGGTACCAAATGAAAAGTTCCGAGCAGGGCCTTTACACAGAGATCAACTGATTATGATTCCTAGGTCTGGTCCCTAAATGTGGGTCAAAACGTGGATCGGGATGGCCCCGGAAAATTTCTGAACGATATTGGTGTCAACTGAAAGGCAGGCTTTTACATAGAGATGAACTCATTATGATTCTTAGGTCAGGTCCCCAGATGTGGGTCAAGATGTAGATCTGGATGGCCCCGGATAATTTCTCAGCGATATTGTTATTAAATCATGGCGCATGACGATTCCTAGGTGAGATCCCAAGGTATGGGCCAATATGTGGACCCGGATAACACCGGGATATATATTAGGGATACTGGTACCAAATGAAAGGTGTTGAGCGGACTCTCATGGAGGACCGTATCCATTACGATTTCTTGGTCAAGTCTCCAGATACCGTACCCATTATGGTTCCTAGGTCAAGTTCTCAGATGTGTCAGCCCGGGATGCTTCTGAGCAATACTGATCTAAAATGAAAGGTGTTGACCGGGTCTGCTATATAGAGATATTTTCATAGTGATTCTTAGGCCCGATACCCAATTATGGGTAAAAGAGACGATTCGGATTCCACGGAATGTTTTTAAGCAATGATGGTATCAAATGAGAAGTGGAATACAGGGTATGTTATACCAAAACCAGTTCCCTAGGGAAAGGGGAAGAGTAATGAGACTGGAAAAGGCAAAGGCAAAGGGACGGAAAAGGAGAGGGAGAATATAATAAAAATGGAATGAAGAGGATGGAGAGAGAGACAGTGAGACAGGGAATTACAGAAGGTATAAGAGGGGGGAATAAAAAGGAGAAAGACAGAAAAGGAGAGGTAAGAGAGAGCGGTAGAGAAAAGGAATCGGAAATGTAACGGGAAAAGGAAAAGAAGACGGCAATGAAAGGAAAGGGAAAGATAGATGGAAAGGGAAAGAAGAAGGGATTGGTAGAGGGGAGAGGAGTGGGAGATTAATACGAACAAAAATGGGATAAGGACATGAAAAGGGCAAATTTTAGAAAATATACATTTTTTCCTTCTTTTTTTAAACTTATCTGACTTTTGCTGAGGTCTTGCAGCCCGAGCAAAGTTCGGTTTCTGGATACTTCCAACTTATTTTAAAGTGTGCCGTTTTTCGCTTCTAATGCCTATAATTGGAAGTGGGCCAAAGCAAAGCTTGGGCGGGTACAGCTAGTAATAATATAATATAATAATAATACAATGGCGCTATTATAACTCTGACGAGTTTTATGGCCGAGCTTCTCTCCCAATTCGAGGTGTGCTCCTTTTTGTTTTTCCTACTAATTGGGTGGACCTACAGTTTTATGCCGGCTCCGAACGGCGAATGCATTTTTTGTGAGAAGCTTTTTCATGGCAGAAATACTCTCGGAGGGTATGCCGCCCACTGCCGAAAGGTGACCGCTGCTCTTAAAAAACCCAATAATTGGATTTTTACTAATTAGAAAAATTGTTTTGGTGTTTTGCTCGGACCGTGGTTTGAACCCGAGACCTCTGGCATAGCAGGCGAGCACTCTACCCACTGAACCACAGCGGCCACAATAAAAGAACTTAACTAGAGTTAATTCTGCTTTTCGTAAAAATTGCATCCGATAAAAGCACTTAAGTTATAAAAGACAATTTTTTGCAATTAACCTTGCTTTAAGATTTCTTCCTTCTCTAACACATAAATCCATTATTTCCCCTTTTAAAAATCCGAATTGGTCCAATGGTTTGAATTTTGACAAAAAATTGAGTTTTCTCCGTTCACCATATTTTGAGTTAGGCTACTTTAATTTGCGGGCACAGATTTCAAGCTAGAATTTCCGCTTAAAGTGCTGTGAAATGGGTTTGAATTGTGTCGCGCATGAAAAATAAATTAGTATTTTAGCTTTTTGATTTGGTTTCGTGTAGAAGCAGGATAAGCAGGCTCCCGTTGTAAGATATTTTGGGTGTGACATTTTGTCACGCACGAGAAAAAAATTAGTGATTTAGCTTTCGGCGTCTGTGCGACACTTTGTCACATATGAAAAAAATCGTAATTTAGCTTTCAATTTCTGTTTTTGTGTAGAAGCAGTAAACAGCCGTTCTTTACAAAATTATGTATGTGACAGTTTGTCACGCATGAAAAAAATTTTAGTAATTTATATTTCGAGCTCTGTTATTGTGTAGAAGAAGTAAGCAGCTGCCTAAAAATTTGATTTTTGTATTTTTCCTTTAGGCGTGAAAACACGCCGAGTGTTTCATCGTTTTCTTATTTCTCCTTCCTCATGCTTTCAATATTGCAGTGCTTTTTCAACGATTTGTTTCTCTTTTCTTTTCTATGTTTTTCCCAAACCATTGAAAAATACTCTTTTTTTCTGTCACATTGTTTGCCTCTTCTTCATTTGGTTGCATTCGAAAAAGAGTAATTAAAAATTAAATCATTGCTGGCACTCGCGGCACTAATTGCCACAAACTCAACGGTCATGCATGAAGTTGCAAATGGTAAAAATGGAAAAAAGTAAGAAAAAAGTTTAACAAAAAAAAAATGTGTTTGTTTTTATGTCACGTTCTACTTTCACGAGAATAGTGTGTCGAAAATGCAAAAATTATCGTTAAATTTTGCTTTCGCTACGATTCGCTATGCGCGCACGCACTCAACGACAACAATTGCGTGCTAAAGTGCCGTTTACGCGAATAATTAAGTTTTTGAATTTTGCACTTCAATACTTTTATGTACATATGTACATACATACGAATACATGCATGCTGCAAATTCTTGTTAATTCTGTGTTTTAGAAAATAGTAAAATAGAAAATAGACAAGAAAATTTAAAATTGTTAATTGAAAACAGCAAAGGAGCATTTTTGGAAAGTTTTGCCACTGCAAATAATTTTTACCATATTGAGAATTAAGTTATATATGTATATTAAAAAAAAATCGCGCAAGTCCTTTAGTTCCATAAACACTTCAAAACTTTTTTTATAAACGCTTCATTTTCCAGCTTGAGCTCAAACTAATTTTTTTATTTTGCAGCTGTTAAGCATGAACAAATTTTTTAAGTAAATATAAAAAAATACACATCGCTTGTTAATGGTTTCCCATAAGAGAAAATTTTTTTATCTATATTTGTCAGATTATAACTAATTAATATTATGTGTGAAAATCATACATTTTATAGTGCTCTTAAGAATTTAAGTTATATAAGTCATATCAAGTGGCCGCTGTGGTGCAGTGGGTAGAGTGCTCGCCTGCTATGCCAGAGGTCTCGGGTTCAAACCACGGTCCGAGCAAAACACCAAAACAATTTTTCTAATTAGTAAAAATCCAATTATTGGGGTTTTTAAGAGCAGCGGTCACCTCTCGGCAGTGGGCGGCATACCCTCCGAGAGTATTTCTGCCATGAAAAAGCTTCTCACAAAAAATGCATTCGCCGTTCGGAGCCGGCATAAAACTGTAGGTCCACCCAATTAGTAGGAAAAACAAAAAGGAGCACACCTCGAATTGGGAGAGAAGCTCGGCCATAAAACTCGTCAGAGTTATAATAGCGCCATTGTATTATATTATTATAAGTCATATCATCAATTTGCTTGCGAGTTAAAATGTAGAACTGCTCCCTACAGATTTTCCTTGTTGCATGTTTAATAAGTCCGTGACATTTTGGAAAAGAAATATTTTTTCTTCAAAAAGGTATTTTATTTTTCAACATAATCTAGCTTGATACACATAGTTAGTCGAGTGTTTTTCAAATTCTTTTATTCCTTCCAAAAAATAGGATTTTTCAAGGCTCTCAAACCTACATATGTATGTATGTACATATATTTCGTACATCTATATATTAATAGGCTAACATTTTTTCCATACAAACAATTGCCAGGCTATTTAGCACATTTAACATACTCATATCCACATAAAATTGATATGGATGTGTTCGTATGAGTGAGGAGCAGTGCATAGGCATATAATTTTTTCTATATATTATTTAATTTCTTTATAATTAATAAATAAAATTTTTAGTTAAGATAAATAGTAATCGTAAACGTGTTTACAAATATCGTAAACACAGTTGAAGAGTCGCTTTAATTTAAAATCGCTCACCACCGGGCCTACCTTCCTAGATCTGCCTTGATTTTGACCATGATTTCGCGTCGGACCGTGATCAAAAGGGCAAATCAGTGTTGCGGTACAACTGGAATTTGGAAAGTGTTGCTTATCTCCGCGAAAAGGAATAATTTTTGTACCAATACAAAGTTGAAAAAATAAATTGCATGGTCGAATTTCGACCACCGGCGATACTAGTTTATATTAAAACCATGTATGTAATTGTCTCGGCATTTATACCAAGTGACGGCAGGATGCGTATTTCCACAAGCCTGTGATATTTGCATAAGCTTTTATACTTAAAAAAAAAAAAAAAAAGAAAGCGTGAGTAACGAGCACTCATGAACATTGATGTGTAAACAGTTTCGAAATCGGATTTTTATTCCCTTTGCCTTATTCTTTTTTCCCTGGTTTTCTATGTACAACGCGACTGTCGTTTTTATAATTTTTTTTTGTAATTGTCACTGCTACATTTTGTCGTTTTTGTTTGTTTTGGTGTTTGGTTTTTGATTTTTGATTTTTAATTTTTGATTTTTAATTTTTGATTTCTGATTTTGATTTGTTTTGTTTTGTTTAGCTCAGAAACATGCACGATCATTTGGGTCCACGTTCGACCAATATCTCGGGGCTCCCTGTAGAAATCCTGCTTAAAACCTTTCATTTGATACCAATATTGCTTAAAAACATTCAAGGATCATCCGGGTCCTCGTTTTGACCCATATCTCCAGACCCGACCAAGGAATCATAAATAATAGAGCTCTCTGTAGAAGGCCAGCTCAAAACCTTTCATTAGATACCAATATTGCTCAGAAATATGCAAGATCGTCCGGGTCCTCGTTTTGACCCATATATCGGGACCCGACCTAAGAATCATAAAGAGTAGAGCTCCGTGTAGAAGCCTTGCTCAAAACCTTTCATTTGATACCAATATTGCTCAGAAAAATTCAAGGATCATCCGGGTCCTCGTTTTGACCTATGTATATCCCGGGACCCGACCTAGGAATCATAAAGAGTAGAGCTCTCTGTAGAAGCCTTCCTCAAATCCTTTCATTTGATACCAATTTTGCTCAGAAACATTCAAGGATCATCCGGGTCCTCGTTTTGGCCCGTATCTGGAGACCCGGTCTAGGGGTCACAGTGAAAAGAGCTTCATATCGAAGTCCTGCTCAAAACCTTTCATTTGATACCAATATTGCTCAGAAAATTAGGTAGATGTAGGTATGCATATCCATACATTTGTATACATGTTTAAACAGGTTGGTCCTTTTTATTTTGCATATTTGTCGCATTTTCACATTTGCACGACTATGCATGCAAGCATTTGTAAGTACATGTCTAGCTACCTACCTAACACTGACAATGCCAAGGTCATTTACGGTTTACGCATTTACGCATTTACATGTTTACGCGTAAACTTTACCTGTTTTTGAAATTACTCGTAGCTACAGCAAAGATGTTTACACATCAAAAATATAAAACATATTGAGGCTTGTCTACATTTTTATGCGCGTCTGTTTGTTATTCAGAAAACGTTTTGGTTTTTTTCTCTGTTTGACCAAGAATGCAGACATGTCATGCATACAACTTAACAAAGCGATGTATACATGTATGTAGAGATGTATGTATGAAAGTAAATGAAAGGAGAAGAGAGGCAGTGCACAATAACACAACAAAAAGTTACAAAGAATAAAAATAAAGAACAAACATTCCAAAAATATTTACATATTCGAGTGTTGGTGCCACATCACACATGTGCATGCATGATCGCACACCTTTGCACACCTTTGCATACCTTTGCATGCACATACATACATGTTGTTTGCTTGGCTGCACTTATAATTGCACTTAAGCGCCAGCCCTGCTACGTAGATATGTACATATGTATGTATGTACCTACAGGTACTGCAGCCGTAAAAATGGCACAACACTTGAGTAAATGTAAACACTAACATTTTATCTGCATAAAATATATGCACACACAAGCATTTATATACAAATACATTGTATGTACTTATACACGCGTGTTTAAGATGGCAGGTTGTCTGTTACAAAGCGCTGATTTTGTACAAATATACATACATACACCGACAATGTAAGTTGTTGAGATTTAGTATTTCATCTGGGCAGAGTATTCTCTCAATTTCTTTTTCAATTTTGTTTGCAACCAATTAGTGATTCAAATTAAAAGTTAAATTGTGTAGGAAGATTGATTATTTTTTGTTTATATAAAAAACAAAAATCTTTAATTAAATCAGATTAGAGTTGGCGTAAGATTTTCAGTTAAGAGGGGAAAAGCTATCAGTTCGTCTTAAAAGCTGAAACAAGGAAAGTGTGAGCTCTTAAGTTTTCATTATCTGCGTTGTACAAAATAAGTGTACAGTTTTGGTGAGCGTTTTTGTAGTATGAAAGTAGTGGGCAGATGTAACTTCGTAAACCCTCTCATACTTACTTACGGTATCAGTGCTTTCGCAGGCAATTCTTCGAGTTTTTGGCGAAGCTAGTGTACGCAAATTTATAGCACATCATGTGCTTTATTCAGCAAACGAGTTAGTTTAGCTATTTTGTGGGTAGTTAATCCCTTAAAGGCTTATAACAATGTAGTAAATTGGGGTTGCGCTGTGTACCAGAATGAGAAAAATCGGTCTACGTGTGACTCTGCGTTAGACCTCAACCTAACCTAACTTAACCTAACGTAACCTACCCTTTTTAAAGCATACGTATGTATGTACATTATACCGTCTCGCAAAAGAAAACTTGCCGTACTCACGTACACGTTCAACATTCCAAGAAATATATGTTTTTTTTTGTTTTTGCTTCCTGTGGTCTTTTAGGTTCATTTTACAAAGACTTTTTCTGTGCAAACGCCTACTGAAATTTTGTGTGGAATAATTTTCTACAACATTTTAGCCCTTTAACCCGCCACCGAAAAGGTTATTTTGACCAGTTTTTAAAAATTCTCAAAAAATTGCATTTTTACAGTCGCTAGAGCGCTAAAAGGGGGTCATCTTAGAAAAATCTTTATAAAATGAAATGAATCTGGCGCAGTAGTGCCAGATTGAGGGAAATTTCCCTTTTTGAGGGATATTTCACTGCAAAATTTTTAAAGAGGGAAAAAAGGGACATTTTGTTGACGTCCATATAAAAAAAGGGATTTTTTGGTTGCAGAACTGTTTACATACCTAGATATGTATAATTTATAGTATAACTTAAATTAAGCACCTCTCACACTGAAAAACCCCCATTCAGTGTATGATCACACACGCCTTCGCGTTAACTTATGCAATGCAAAAAGGAGTCGCTTACATACATGCGTTCAAGTAAACATACAGTGAACTACACTGCGTATACGTAACATATATACAGGTGAAACTAATAAAAGCGTGGTAATAATCGCCACTCTTAGGTAATTTATTTTTCATTGTGCACATTCGTACTGTATTGTTAATAATCGAAAGAATTTGGAGAATTGGGAGCCACTTAAAAGCTATTTTCGCCTGACCTCATTTAAAGATAAGCGTAAAAAGGCAGAAACGATTTATGAAGAATTGGAAAGAATTCAAAACAAGGGTTATTTTAGATTTTTGAAGTACGTTCTTAACTTTTTCAATGAATTTAACGCATTGTTCCAAAATCGAAGTGTACTTATACACCGACTATGGCAAGAAGCTAAGACACTTGTGTTAAAAATTGCAAGAAATTTCTTAACCCTTAATTACATTCGTGGGGTAAATTTCTACCCCACGCCTCAGTTTTTTGCTTGTAACTCAGTCTTGGTTGTTGCTGCTGTGTTGAAATTCAGTGTATTCTCAGTTCTTGTTGTGCTCTCGCAGCGTGCGGTTGTTTATCTCATTAAGTGGAATAATAGCTGTGGTAGGTGGACGCTGGGGTATAAAATTACCCCACGAATGTACTTACGTAACTACATTTGTTTTGACTTTTTAGTAAATATGAAGCGGTTTTTGACTGTAGAAGAAATTGCAAAAATTTGTGAAGTAGAGGAGTTATCTGAAGATGACGAAATCAATAATTTTGTAGAAGATAGTGATATCAGCGACGGCGAATATGAGGACAGCAAACATGATAGCGAAAGTGAGACCAGCAGTGAAGACGAAGAAAATGAAAGTGAAGATGAAGAGAATGAAGACAATTGTATAAGAGAGTCTGGCTATTTTTATGGTAAAAATAGGTTCAAATGGGCAAAAGCTGCACCTGCAGCATCAAGAACAAGGGCACACAACATTATACATCTTTTTCCTGGCATCAAAGGTCCAGTTGCGGAGAAAGCAAACTTGACACCTCTTGAATCATGGTCTGTACTTATCACAGATGACATTATATCTTACATTACTATACAAACTAATGTAAAGATAACCGAAGTTATTAGTAACAGAACTAGCGATAATTTACCGGCGTTCGTCAGTCTTACTAATGAAATCGAAATTAAAGCGTTAGTAGGACTTTTGGTGCTGACTGGTATTTATAAGTCTAATCACGAAGATGTACGGACGTTATGGGCTACCGATGGAACAGGTCGAAATGGTTTTAGAGCTGTGATGAGTATGAACAGGTTCCTTTTTCTGCTAACTGTTCTTAGATTTGATGACATACACACTCGCACAGAGACAAGAGAAACTGATCGACTGGCTCTAATTTCTTATATTTTTGACAAATTTATGTTGAACTGTAAATCAAATTATATATGTTCAGAATATTTGACAGTAGATGAGATGCTAGTGCCCTTTAGAGGCCGTTGCCTTTTTCGGGTATACATGAAATCAAAACCAGCAAGATATGGCATTAAAATTATGTGTATGTGTACTGCAAGGACTCACTATTTATACTCTGCTTTTATATATTCAGGAAAAGAGCAGACAAGTCGTAACACTTATTCGATACCTTCCAAAACGGTCTTAAAGTTGGCAGAGCCTTTATTCGGCACAAATAGAAACGTAACTGGTGATAATTGGTTTTCGTCAATCGAACTAGTTGATGCTTTAAAAGCAAAATGATTAACTTACGTTGGGACCATGCGTAGAAATAAGAGAGAGATTCCTAAAGAGTTTCTACCAGCTAGATCAAGACCAGTTCAGTCATCTTCGTTTGGATTCGTTCGAGATAAAACTTTGGTTTCATATGTGCCAAAGAGAAACAAATCTGTCATCTTAGTGTCATCAATGCACCATTCAGCTGATATAGATCCGCACAGCTTGAAGCCTGAAATCATTGAATTTTATAACTTTACCAAAGGTGGAGTGGATGCACTTGACCAAAAATGTGCTGTATATTCAGTTTTGCGAAGATCGCGGCGTTGGCCAACAACCATATTTGGTGCTATTTTGAATATAGCGTGCACTAACAGCTTTGTTATTTGGAAAGCATCAAATATTGAAAGTAAATTGTCACGACGTGATTTTATAAAGGACCTGGGAATGTCTTTAATCAAGCCTCACATTAAAGAGTGTAGTAAAAAGTCGGAAAATTTTTCCAGAGACCTGAAAAATATTATTGATCAATTACTTGGGGAAGACCATGAAGCTGGACCAAGTCAGCCAAAAAAAACAAAAAGAGCTCGTTGCTTTATATGTCCTCGGTCAAAAGACACAAAAAGCACTAAACAATGTTCAAAATGTAACAATTTTATTTGTAAAACCCATTCAAAGGAATCCAAAATATGTACAGAATGTGACAAATAAAATAAGTCCCTTTTTATCTTATATTTGTAGTATTTTATGTAGTATTTGTAGTATTATATGCAGTACTTTTAGTATTTTATGTGGTATTCACTGAAGAATGTATGCACGAAAAGATACCATGTCAGAATTTGTATGTTATTTTATAAAAGATTTTTTGTTTTACTGTTGTCATTAACTATGTTTCTTTAATATAAATTACCACAAACATTTTCTTTAAAATAATTTTTTTTAAGTTTTGATTACAAAAGTATTGAACAATATTTTTAAGAGTGTAATTTTGAGGGTGTATGAAGAAACGCCATTTTTTGTTTTTGTTGTAACTTGTTTAAATAAAAATAAATGTGTTTTTAATAAAGAATTCTTCAATGTTTTATTCTGTATTAAATTTTTTTTTTTAAATCAATGCCTTCGAAAATATTTAAAAAATGGTATTGGGGTAGAAAATTACCCCACGAATGTAGTTACGTAAGTTGAAATAGCGAATGTAGTTGAGGGTTAAAACCCGACTTTTTTACAATTCCGTGGGAATTACAGCTAAAAGTTTTGGAACTTCCAACTCCGTAGTTACTTGAGTTGCATAACGTTTACGTTGGTTATGAATGCGAAGATATCTTGTCAAATTTAAATTTGGAGGAAAAGATTGTATTCAAAAAAAAGTGAGTGCGCTTTTATCAAGCTTCTACTTTTCTGATATGATTTTGTTCAGATCTATAAGGGTACAATTAGTCTCCACATAGGACATGCTCAAACAAAAGGGAAAACTTCATTCCATATAAATAGACCACAAGTTGTATTAGTCGCATGCTCCATTGCAAGTGATCCCGGATACATCCCGAATTAGTCGAATTTTTTGCAGGGATAGTAGGCGCATTTCTGTCGTACCCAAGCATGAAAAGAATACTCGCTTATTCATAAAATTACATTCAAAGTAACAACACCAACTCGACTATTTTTAATAAGCGAGTATTCTTTTCATGCTTGGGTACGACAGAAATGCGCCTAGTGTCAATGAAAAAAGTCAAATTATAAAAGCTCACAGTAGTGTTATAAATGAATCACAATTTAAAAAATTCCTCAACCATACCTCAGTAATCCCTCAATAAAAGCAGGTAGTGCATTCTTTTGCAGGTTGCCGCTGTGGTGCAGTGGGTAGAGTGCTCGCCTGCTATGCCAGAGGTCTCGGGTTCAAACCACGGTCCGAGCAAAATACCAAAACAATTTTTCTACTTAGTAAAAATCCAATTATTGGGTTTTTAAGAGCAGCGGTCACCTCTCGGCAGTGGGCGGCATACCCTCCGAGTGTATTTCTGCCATGAAAAAGCTTCTCACAAAAAATGCATTCGCCGTTCGGAGCCGGCATAAAACTGTAGGTCCACCCAATTAGTAGGAAAAAACAAAAAGGAGCACACCTCGAATTGGGAGAGAAGCTCGGCTATAAAACTCGTCAGAGCTATAATAGCGCCATTGTATTATATTATATTATTATACTAGCTGACCCGGCAGACGTTGTTCTGCTAAAATTTATTCCCATGAAGCCTAAAGAAAAGTCTTTGATTACCGTATTGCTAACCATTATCTTAGAGTCCATCTTAATGACTACATAATGATAACAAAAAATTGTCTATTCTCTGAATAAAAGTTATAGTTATATTCGCCGCGACAAACCTACTTCCCCCGATCCCTATCTCTATCTCAATCCCTATCTCTATTTCGGTCTCAATCTTAATCTCAATCTCAATCTTTATCCCTATCACCAACCCTATCCCTATCCCTATCCTTATCCTTATCCCTATCTCTATCCCTACCCTTTCCCTATCTCTATTTCTATCTCTATCTCTATCTCTATCTCTATCTCTATCCCTATCCCTATCCCCATCCCTATCCCCATCCCCATCCCCATCCCTATCCTTATCCCTATATATATCCCTATCCCTACCCCTATCCCTATAGCTACCTACCTTTACCTTACCGGGACCGTCCATCACCATCCGGGACCGTCGATCACCATCCGGGCCCACTACTTTAGTCATCTCTGGGAAACAGCCTTAGAAATCACAATGACAATAGCTGTATGTGGAAGCCTGCTCAACGCTTTTCATTTGCTACCAATATTGCCCAGAAACTTTCCAGGGTCACTCGGTCCCACGTTTTAACCCATATCTGGGAACCCGGCCTAGGTATCGCAATGAAAATAACTGGCCTGTTCAACACCTTTCATTTGATACCAATATTGGTCGAAGACTTGCTGGATCGATCTGGGTCTTCATTTAGGCCTGTATTCCGAGAAGCTTCCTTTTTTTCGAAATTCTATATACCCTACTATGTGCACTAACACCACATGAATCTACTGTGAATATTTCATAAAGAACGGATGGTTACTTTGGGAGTTTATAAAGGGCACACATCCACAGATGCACACATACACATACACACCGATTTTTCCAATTTTCGGACTTTTCCGGAGAGATTTTCCAAAATTTTCTTCCGTACGAACCATCTCCTCGAGAATACGAACAACTGACAAAAAATTTTACAGAAATCGGCCCAGCCGTTCTCATCTGATGAGGTTAGTAACATTTTTTACACCATTTTTATATATATAGATTACAAAATATTGCCACTATTAATAGCTAAATAAATTAAGCTAAATAAATTAGCACAGTAATTACTGTGTTTTTTTCTCCGTCAGATATCCGATTTCAGCTACTTAATAACACAAAATGGCTTTCGATTGAGTTTTGCTTGAAACTCTTTTAGGTACTCTTGAGATTGTGTTGAAAGTTGCGTATACGCACTGTCGCTTCAATTAAGTAAACTTGACGATAATAATGATACAGATCAGGGTTTGAATTTGCTTGCTGCAAAACAGCAATAGCCGATGTTTTTTGCTTATTGCTGAATTCAGCCGAGCCAATAACGAAAACACGAATCATTCGCTTCAGTTTTCAGCTGAGTCGTGTTTGCTTGTATAGTTAAGCCAAGCAACTCAATTTGAGAGGGTTGCTTTTACTTCCAGCAATTAGTTTAGTAGTAAATTTTTGCTTACAGTTGCTTATTTTGCTGAAACTAGTTTTTAAGCAAAATTCAACATGAAAAGATGTTTACAAATGGACATACATACATATTATGTGTATATACATACATACACATAAGTAAATATGTATAAAAAATCGAAATATGCGTAAACAAATCGTTTCAGCAAAATAAGCAAAAGCAGAAAAAATGCAAAGACACAACTAATTGCTGGAAGTAAAATGAAATCCCCCAAATCGCGTTGCTTTGCTTAACTATACAAGCAAACACGGCTCAGCTGAATACTTGGCTGGCCGAGTTTGCTAATTTACTTTTCGTTAGCAAAAGCAAAGCAAAAGCAAATGCAGCAAAAGTAGCTAAGCAATTTCAAACCCTGATACAGATTAAACTTAGCTTGCGTAAATATTTAAAACCAAACAATCCACCACCACCAACAACATCTTAACAACAATTAGCAGCACGAGTCAGCCTTGCTCGTGCGCGAAAGCCTCCGCCATTTACATACATGATTTATTTACAGCGCAATTATTATAATTGTTATTTCGTCTTCAAAATGGAACACTGATTAACTTACTTGCCATTAAGTCTAGCAGCGAGCACAGCTGCCTGCCTAGGCATTCTACTAACTAAATGCGTTTGCAACATTGGACTTAGCTGTGTTGTTGGTTGATTAAGTTGTTAAGTTTGTTTATGTATGAGTCCGCTGATTATGACATTGTTTATGCATAATAAAATTAACCAAAAATGGCTAAAATGTAGAATAAGAAAAATAGCATTTAAAAGAAATTGAAAGAACAGCAATTAAATTAAAAATACATGCAGTTTGAATTTGGCATTTAAAAGAGGGAGGACAGCAAAAGGGGAATTTCCTATGATAGCCTGAGGTCTAATTATCAAAAATAGTATTAAAAAAAAACAACAACATGTAAAGAAAAAAGTAGTAAAGAAATAAACGAATTTTAGTCAACGTAATCGAATTTCGTTAGCGTTTATATGTAAAAAAGCACCAGCCGCAATTCGTTGTAAGTTAGTTAACGTGTCACGCCACATTCCTTTCGCTCCCGCCACACTACTTTACTTACATATGTATATTGCACATTGTACTCGCATGAGCATTCCATTTTCCCTGCACAATTAAATTTATTTAACCGCAAAAGGCTGGCTGGCCGCTCTCACTCCCAAAAGAGTTAACTTACTGTCCTTCCACTGTCATTTATCAGTCACCATTCAGCAGTAAACAGTGACACTGATTAACACAAACGCCCAAATATTCAGCGATAGCAAACGCCCATGCACGCACATGCACACACTAACATCACAACACCACCGCCACCAACACCACTTACATAATCCTCTTTTGTCGGCGCAGTTATGGGCGGCGCGCGGCAAAATGAAAGCGTTTTCATGACAACGGCCGGTCATTAGTTTAAATGAAAATGAAAGAATTAATTAAAATTTCGGTCATTTGGTACATTAATTTCATTTTGGTATCATTTGCATTAACATTTTAATTTTTTGTTGTTTGTTTTTTTTTTTGCGCTGTGTGATTGTGTGTGTTAGAAAAGGGTTAAAAAATATTTAAAACAGGCAAACACACAAACACATTAACGCACATATAAATATATTTTTCTTCGTTAAAAAATCGCATTGTAAAAGTGACAAAAAATGCATGTTGTTGTTGTTATTGTACGCCCAACTCATTCAGCTGATTACTTTTTTGTTGCATTGTTGTTTTTGCAAGGCTGAAATCGATATCAAAATTGTGTTCTTTCCGCTTCGTTTTGAACTTTCCAACTTTTTATTCGGTTGCGGTTATTTTTTTTTTGTTGTCTTCTGCTTCCAACAGCAATTAATTAAAAGTTCATATTTAAATACATGCTTGACAAGTCTTAGCCAAATTCTTGTGAAACTATTTCAATACAAATTTTACTTTGAAGCAGATGCAACCGCAAAGAAATATATTTATTTTCATCTAAAGACGTTTCTTTAACATGTGTTGCAAACCGCAAGGCTCTCAAACTGTGAATTATGCGTATGTGATGAAACCTTAAATTTCTTTGAATTGGTGTTACAAAATTAAAGTTGGAAGCTTTATGGTAGAATATGCATAGATTATATGTAACTGCAAATTATTTTAGTTCCCTGTTTTTTTGTAAACAACTACAATTAACAATAATTTGCGTTTCAGCTATTACAATAAAATTTATTAGAATATAATTTCCTGCAATTTTCCAATTGTAAAAAACTGCAATCAACAATAGTTGACTTTCCAGCAATTGCAATCAAATTGATTAGCATAAGGTTTATTGCAATTTTTTGATTATTAGAAACTACAATCAACAATTGTCTAATATCCAGCTATTGCAATCAAATTGATTGGAATAACATTTAATGCAATTCTTAGATTGCAAAAAACTACAATCAACCATTATTTACGTTTCAGCAATTTGACTCAAATAGATAAGAATAAAATTTATTGCATTTTTTGATTATTAAAAATTATAATCAAAAATAATTTGCGTTTCAGCTATTGTAATCGAATTGATTAGCATAAAATTTATTGCAATTTTTTGATTGTAAGAAACTACAATCAAAAATAATTTGCGTTCCAGCTATTGCAATCAAATTGATTAGCTTAAAATTTATTGAAATCTTTTGATTATTGAAAACTTCAATCAACTATTATTTAAGTCCCACCGATTGTTTTGAATAAATCTTATTGCAATTCTTCAATGGCAAAAAACTGCAATCAACAATAATTTACGTTTCAGCTATTGCAATCAAATTTATTAGAATAAAAATTATTGCAGATTTGCAATTGGAAAAAACTACAATCGACAATAATTTACGTTCCAGCTATTGCAATCAAATTGATGACCATAAAATTTATTGCTGGAATAAATTTCCTTTTTCTCTGTCATATAAAAATATTGGTACCGATTGTAGGCTGTTCAGCGGTGTCACAGAATATAATCTAATCGAAATGATTTACATAGAAAAATGACTTTTTTTGTTGTGAATTATTGCATTGTGATTTTTGCAAACAAAAATTTACCATAAATATGACATACAATCAATATAATTTACAATCAATCAGCTAATTGCAATGTTATTCACATTATCTGATTGCAATGTACTTTGATTTCAATGTTTTACAGCAAATCACTACCTGTCAAACATGAATTACCTCAACTTGCAACTCTGCTGTAAAATAACAGCAACAAAAATCCTTTTTTTTTTGCTTACCCTAATACAAATAGTAATTATCACACCCATCGTTATTAGCACTTCTAGTAGATTAGCGACGAGTTATTACCGTTGTTATTATATCAATTCAAGTTATGAGCTTGATGATGGAATGGAACAAACATTTGAGCTTTTCAAACATACCTAAATGCATACTGTATCTATGTATGTTTATATGTATGTATGCATTTACCCATAATGTTGATCCACCTTAAGAACCAAAAGCGGAAATTGTTTCTCTTTATCACACATATAAAAGCGCTTTTATGCGTTTAACTTGGGCACGGGCATGGCATAGTAAATAGAGGAGGTAATAAAGCTTTTATTTTATTGCCGCACACCTGCGCAACAAGCACAATCATTTAAATCGCTGACAGTCATTTCAGTGATCCCATAATCATTGGAATTCATTCATAATTCTTAATTAAAAGTATTCGATAATTCGCACGTGTTAATAATACAACAAACTCTAAAGAAGTAAGCAGAAAAAACTGTAATAAAGTGAAATTTAAGAGAGAGTTTTCTGCGTTACAAGCTAAATTATATTGTTTTTTTTAAGCAAGTGACTTACTTTTTAGAACTTTTCTAAGCGTATCTGGTGATAAAACACTTCAATTTATAAAAGTTGATGGAAAAAGTTGGTTTTTCAAATGTTTTCACATACACAACAAAAATGTTACTCATACGCCATGTAGTTTGGAGTTTCTTAATTTACTTAACAATTTCTCTTGAAGCATAGCGTAGCCAGATAAAAAAAAAAACAAAGAAAGCGTGAGTAACGAGTACTCATGAACATTGATGTGTAAACAGTTTCGAAATCGAATTTTTATTCCCTTTCCCTTGTTCCTTTAATTAAAATGCGACTATCGTTTTTAAAATTTTTTGTTGTCATTGTCACTGCTACATTTTGTTGTTTTTCTTTGTTTTGTTGTTTGGTTTTTGATTTTTAATTTTTGATTTTTGATTTTTGATTTCTGATTTTGATTTGTTTTGCTCAGAAACATGCAAACTCATTCGGGTCCACGTTTGACCCATATCTCGGGACTCTGTGTTGAAGTCCTGCTCAAAACCATTCATTTGATACCAATATTGCTCAGAAATATTCAAGGATCATCCGGAGACCCGGCCTAGGAATCATAAAGAATAGAGCTCTATATGAAAGCCCCACTCAACACCTTTCATTTAATACCAATATTGCTCAGAAACATTCAAGGATCATTCGGGTCCTCGTTGTGAGCCACATCTGGAAACTCGGCCTAGGGGTCACAATTAAAAGAGCTTCATATCGAAGTCCTTCTCATAGTGATGGGCGAGTCCGAGATGTTTTATTCGATTCTCTCGATTGTTGAAACATCTCGAATGCTCTCGATGGTTTTCATTCGTACTCGAGTCAAGTCGTAAATGGCCGCCAGTCGAAACAATCGCTAAAACATCTCATAATCGCCAACGATTCCTCTCGTTTTCAAAGCAACCCTACAACATCTTGGAATCGCTGCAAAAAATACATAATATTTGTTGTTGCCGCTTGAATATCAAAATTGCTTTAAAAAACATACAAAGTGGTACAAATCTATTGCCGTTGTTGCTACTCGTAAACTTCATTTATTTCATAAGCGTCTCACTTCAGAAAATGTATTAATGTTTGAATAATTAATTATTATTATTATGCACGACACTGTTTAGTTGTGATTTCAAAAGCGCCGTGTATATGTATAGCATATTTTTCAATTTGGTTAATTTATTTATGTATTTGCCTCACTTCCATTAAAAATCCTACTTTCTTTATCAACAAACCTCATTCAGTTTATTTTATCAACTAAAACATATCATCAAAACAACAGCCGGCCCGCCGACTCGGAACAATCGCAAAAACATCTCGCTTGTGTAGTCGAGATGTCATCGAAACAACCTCCGACTCGCCGACTCGGAACAATCGCAAAAACATCTCGGTTGTGTAGTCGAGATGTCATCGAAACAACCTCCGACTCGCCGACTCGGAACAATCGCAAAAACATCTCCATTGTGTAGTCGAGGAGCGAGTCAACTTTTGACTCGATTGTAATTTTGCAACGATAGCGATTCTCTCGATTGTCTAAACATCTCGGACTCGCCCATCACTACCTTCTCAAAACCTTTAATTTGATATCAGTATTGCTCAGAAACATGCAAGATCATCCGAGTCCTCGTTTTGACCCATATCTCGGGACCCGACCTAGAAATCATAAAGAATGGAGCTCCCTGTAGAAGGCCAGCTCAAAACCTTTCATTAGATACCAATATTGCTCAGAAATATGCAAGATCATCCGGGCCCTCGTTTTGATCCATATCTCCGGACCCAACCTAGGAACCATAAAGAATAAAGCTCCCTGTAGAAGGCTTGCTCGAAACCTTTCATTAGATACCAATATTGCTCAAAAACACGCAAGATCATCCGGGTCCTCGTTTTGACCCATATCTGGAGACCCGGTCTAGTGGCCACAATGAAAAGAGCTTCATATCGAAGTCCTGCTCAAAAACTTTCATTTGATCCCAATTTTGCTCAGAAACATTCAAGGATCATCCGGGTCCTCGTTTTGACCCATATCTCGGGACCCGACTTAGGACTCATAAAGAGTAGAGCTCCCTGTAGAAGCCTTGATCAAAACCTTTCATTTGATACCAATATTGCTCAGAAACATGGAAGATCATTCGGGTCCTCGTTTTGAACCATATCTCCGGACCCGACCTAGGAACCATAAAGAAGAGAGCTCCCTGTAGAAGGCCTTCTCAAAACCTTTCATTTGATACCAATATTGCTCAGAAGCATTCAAGGATCATCCGGGTCCTCGTTTTGACCTATGTATATCTCGGGACCCGACCTAGGAATCATAAAGAGTAGAGCTCTCTGATGAAGCCTTCCTCAAAACCTTTAATTTGAGAACAATTTTGCTCAGACACATTCAAGGATCATCCGGGTCCTCGTTTTGACGCATATCTGGAGACCCGGCCTAGGGGTCACAATGAAAAGAGCTTCATATCTAAGTCCGGCTCAAAACCTTTCATTTGATACCAATAATGCTCAGAAACATTCAAGGATCATCCGGGTCCTCCTTTTGACCCATATCTGGAGACCCGGCCTAGGGGTCACAATGACAAGAGCTTCGCTTCGCTTCGTTGCTGTTGTTGCTGATATTTGCATTTGCACGACTATGCATGCAAGCACTTGTAAGTACATGCCTAGCACCTTCCTACCACCGACAATGCCAAGGTCATTTACGGTTTACGCATTTACGCATTTACTTGTTTACGCATTTACATGTTTACGCGTAAACTTTACCTGTTTTTCGAAATCACTCGTAGCTACAGCAAAGATGTTTACACATCAAAAATCCACCAACTAAGCATCGTCTTATAACTTAAACATTGTCGGCAATGAATGCATGTCCTTTTCTTGAAAAGCATTGCATGCAAATGAAGTTAATGCCACACTCAAAACTTCCTTTTACAACTCACACTCCACAAACCAGACTTTTATTCAAATTTTATGCAAATTTAAGAACTTTACAGCACTTGAGCACTTGGCCTATTCCCCTGAGCTAATAATGACTTCTAGTTTTACTGCTTAAATATACAGAAATTCATTCAACCTCAAGTGCATAAGACTCGTTTATATTAGGCGCATTTCTGTCGTACCCAAGCATGAAAAGAATACTCGCTTATTCATAAAATTACCTTCAAAGCAACAACACCAACTCGACTATTTTTAAAATATTCGAGTTGGTGTTGTTGCTTTGAAGGTAATTTTATGAATAAGCGAGTATTCTTTTCATGCTTGGGTACGACAGAAATGCGCCTATTAATATTCATACATATGCGAGTATTTTCTACTAACTAGTTAGAACGTGCGCCGGCACACACTTTAATATCACGTTTTGTTTGTTATGTTTAAAGCCACTTGAGACAATTTTTTAGTTAGCAAATCCCATTCAACACAAATTTGTACTTATCTACTACAAATATCTACGGCGCATTTAAATGAAAATCATGAGGGAATGTGAAAGAAATTTGTTAGTAAATAGAGAAAAAAGGTAAATTTAAGTAGCATTCTTAGCCGGAAGTACACATAAACGAAAACAAATAAAAATCAGTCAAAGTAAATTAGATCGTCTGCATACATACAAACGCGTTTGTACATGGCCATTTAAGCGGCTAAAAATAGAAACAAACAACATCCCCCAAAATAAGCGTTGTTATTGCAATGAAGTAAGAATAATCTGAGAGAATGGCAAAAGGACAAAAACGATGCGAATATTTTATGTATGTTTAGCGAGGCTTTATTTACACACAGCCAGTCTGGACAGATACAAAAATGCATGTATGTATTGATATGAGAATGAACATATTATGAATGTATGTATGTTTGTATATCTGAATTTGCTGGCTCAAAATGGACTCAACAAATAAGCATTACATAATGTCTCAATGCCATAGCAAAAAAAAGCAAATATGTATATATCTATCGAAATCTCACACAGACCAAAACAAAGACGCAAAAATAAGCAAACAAACAAATATTTAAGAAGAACAAGAAAGAGAAATGTAAAACTGAATCACGATTAGCCACGTGGAGACGGGTTATTGAGCGAGATGTTTTGCTACATGTTTCTCTGGCGAATCAAGTTATGTGGAGACGGGCTTTTAGATAGTTGGTTTTTCTAGCTTTGTACAACAGGGCGTATGTGTAACTTCTAAGTGCTTTTAAACCAGAAGTGCTAAAAAATTCGCACTGAAATTAATAATGATTAATTTTTTATTTGAAAGAGTTTTTAGTGCTTAGCACGAAATTTTTATTTTAATTCAATTTTTAATTGTTGGGGTAAGTGGAAAAAAATTCAACAACTATTTACAGCGAAGGTTGAGTGTATAGCTATTTCACGAAAAACCATTTTCGATCACCAGCACTCTTTTCGGAAGTGGATGCACCGGAATGGACTCGGGTTCAATCCCCGGTGCATCCACTTCCGAAAAGAGTACTGATGATCGAAAATGGTTTTTCGTGAAATAGCTATACACTCAACCTTCGCTGTAAATAGTTGTTGTATTTTTTTCCACTTACCCCAACGATTAATTTTTTAGTTTTTTAAATTTGAATGATTATTTTAATTGCGCTACATTATCCTGAAAATTAATAATAATTAAATTAAAAATTATAAAGAATAATCATGATTAACAAGTAAGGAAGCCTAAGTTCGAGTGGAATCGAACATTAGATACTCAGCTGTATGCTTTCATTGTTTATTTGCGTTTGTTCGATATAGGGTGTATTTTATATGAAACGAGTGCTGCATAAACAGGGCGCAGCCACGCCTATTTTTAAAATTTGTATCAATCATCCAAATAAGCATATAAATATTATTGTTAGTGCAAAATTGCATCCCTCTATGATTTTTAGTTACAAAGACTTCACGTTTCAAATTCCAAAAGGGTTTTCCAGAAATATCTTTGTTAAAAAGTAGGCGTGGTCATTAACCGATTTCAATACATTTTTGCGTGTCTATTAACACATGTTATAAAAGTGCATAAACCAAGTTTCGTCATAATATCTCAGTTATTTGTCGAGTAATAGGCTCGTATATTCCTTTGTCTAAAAAGAGGCGGTGCCACGCCCATTTTATAAACTTTTTTTATTTTTTGTTTCCGGTCTATTGTAGAACTCATGTCACAAAATTTCAATGAATTATCTTTATATTTCACAGAGATATCGCTAAAAATGATTTTATTAGGTCACTTTATAATACCCATATATAAAAGTGGGTGTGGTCGTACTAAATTTCATCGACATATCTTTAACGGTTTCTGAGTTATGGCCTATAAAACTTTCAATATTTGCCCCTTAATAAGTGGGCGTGGCACCGCCCATTTGCAAAATTTTTATACTTTTTGTTTTATGTCCGTAGTTGGACTCCTGCCACAAAATTTCAGTGACAGATCTTTATATTTGACAGAGATATCGCTTAAAATGTTTTTATTAGGCCCCTTTATAGTTCCCATATATAAAAGTGGGCGTGGCCGTCAACCGATTTTGATAATTTTCCGTCGAAACATTTGTCTAAGTAAGCAAATTACGCATACCAAATTTCATTGATATATCTTCAACGGTTTCTGAGTTATGACATATAAAACTTTCAATGTTTGACCCTTAATAAGTGGGCGTGGCACCGCCCATTTTCCAAAATTTCATCAAATTTCTTCATAAGGGCCTGAGCTCAATACGTGGGTAAAATTTTATCACTCTAGCTATATTAGTGGCTGAGATACCAAATTTCCGATTTTTTCTATATAGGAAAAGTGGGCGTGGTCATGGTCCGATTTCGCCCATTTTCGATACCAACCGTCCCAGTCTCGATACCAACTTGCATTTCAAATTTCATCAAAATATCTCAATTTTTACGCGAGTTATCGTGCGTACGGACGGACGGACGGACATGGCTCAATCGATTTCTCTTTTCACCCTGATCATTTTGATATATATAAGTCTATATCTATCTCGATTATTTCATTATGTTACAATCCACCGTTATGAAATCAAAATTATAATACTCTGTGTACTAGTACAGCTGAGTATAAAAATATGCAAAAATCAGGGACCGTAATCATTATGAGTTTAATAATAAAAATCGCCATTTAATCATTATATGTTGAGTTTTTTTATATTTCATCAAAAATAATCATAATTTTTTGAGTTTTATTTTTTTTTTATCAGAAATAACACTTATTATTCCTTGAGCGATATTTAATCCTTCAGAAATAATCATTATTGTGTGAGTTTTATTTTTCTCGATCAAAAATATCAGTCATTTACGAAGTTATATCGATGGGAATTTTTTAGTAATTGGCTAGCGTAGAACTAAACTGGTCTATCTAACAAAATACAAAATTAGAGAAAACAGATGAAACGCGTTTTAATGCGGTATGCGATTGTTGATGTATGTTAAGTGAATATTGTAAATTATTATGTTAGCTTAATAGTTAACTTAACCCATATAGTCCTAATGTTCGATAAATCGAACAGCAAATTTCAACATTTTTTATTATTTTTTCTGATCTGTTTTTCAGAACCTAAACCCAAAATTTTAATGTATTTTAATACTGTGGAATATTTTCTATAACATATGCGGAATGAAATACGAACAGTTGTAGCAACAGCGACAGGACAAGTATTTATTATTCAACAAAGTTCAATTTCACATATGTTTATATCTACACTTCTAGCATATTTTATAAAAAAAAATTGGGCCCGTAGCGATCAGCCTTCCTTACATTTTGCGGAACTTTGCGCATTGCTTCCTCAATTCCTGTTGTATCGATTTTCGCGATCTCCCTTTTGATTTTTAAAATCAGAGAATCAATGTTTTTGGGCTTAAATCCATTGCCATATACCTTCCTTTTTAAATTGGCCCAAAATGTTTCAATTGGCCGCAATTGTGGTACATTAGGAGGATTCTGGTCCTTGGGTACAAACTTTATATTTAATTTTTCATAGGCAGTCAATGTTGCCTTGGCATAGTGTGCAGATGCCAGGTCCGGCAAAAAATTGTTATATCATGTTTATGATATTTGTCAATGAACATTTTAAGTTGCGGAAGACATTTTTCGATATAAACGTTCGCATTCACAGCTAAACCAGTTTTAAAAAATACGGGGTCGCTGATGCCGCGTTCACTTATTGCTAGCTACAACAAAACTTTCTTTGGCAATTTAGTTTTGCTTTTTTCGGTAACGCTTTTATCTGGTTTGACATTGGGAAGTTTAAAGTAATATTTTGGCACCCATTCATGACCCTCCACAGTGAAATAACTTTCGTCATCCATTATGCAAATGTTTGATGATCTTGTAGAGAACAATTTTTGGGAAAGTGAGAGTAAGCGAAGTTTAATGGTTTTCTTTTGATTTTCTGATACCTGTGGCACAGTTTTTTTTGCACACTTTATTACTCCCATGTCTTTTATATATTTCTTTACTGTTTTATCACTCACTTTATATTTTTGTGCTAGTCTCCGATACGATTTAGCCGTTCGGCCTACAATTTCACTTTTCAACTTGGACCCTATTTTACAGTTCTGCAGTGCACATTTTTTTCCGGATCCAGGTTTTCTTTCCATAGTTTTTCCATTACCAGCATCCGTTATCACTTTATAAATAAAAGTTTTCTTGAATCCCATCGCAAAAGAATGGCGAAAAACATCATTTTTTGCCTTGCTTGGATTTTCTAACAAAAATTTACAAATTATTTTCTACGCTCAACTTCGTTCAATGACATTATTGTGACTGTGCTATACATAGATAGCTAAGCTTTTGGGAAATTATTACTGTAATAGTATACTTAATTTTCGCATACTTTGTTTTTCCCATGTAATGTTTAAATTATTTTAACCAATTTTCAAAACGAGTTCACATTTCATTCCGCATACGTTAATTGAAAATAAATATTTAATTTTAAGCCCCCAGCTTTCTCTGAACGGGGCGTTTAAGAAAAACCCTTAATTTTAATATGATTTTGAAATTGCCAAAATATATAAAAAAAAACCAATATTAAATAAAATTTAGTAAACACCTCATTTGGAAAGAAAATAAAATTCAAGTTTTAATTTGAATTTTATTTGCAAAGTCAATAAAACGAACAACTCATATATTTAAAGTTAGCTGTTCGATTTATCGAACGCTGGGCGTTACTCAGTGGTTTTTTTTCTGAGGGGCATAGGCACTGTACGAGCAAATGGTATTGGTGGTGCATAATTAAAATCCGGAAGAAAACTGGAAAAATGCAATAATGACTTCTGTTTTGATACCCAGAACAGTATTTTGATTTGTCGTTGGCAGGATAATAGCGGGGTTGCACTTGCCACCTATTTCGAGCAGATCCTGCCAATGGTGTCTGTGAAAGAATGGAAACCAACAATGAAGGGAAACTCTTAAGCCCAGCCGTTATGTGAACTATAACCAGCCCCAGCTAATGAAGAATTACAATATAGGGATTGGCGCAGTAGATCTGAACGACAATGCAGCACAGAATTATTATATCGCAATGCGATCCATGTGGTATTGGCCTTTATGGATTTCGACTTTAAATTCAGCTATCGTCAACGCATGGAAGCTTGACTCTTTCATTCGCCATTATTTAAAATAAATATTCTCCCCCGACAAGATTTTAAGGTGGATATTGCACATTCTCTGCTAATGACAGCGGATGACGAATCATAGGACTCTGAGGATATGGAGGTCGCGGAAGGCGACAAAAGAGACGTAATGATTGACCTGGATTTTCAAAGGATGCTCATCCGAGAAATCTGCAGCGAATCAAGGGACAATATCTCGTAGTCAAAATCGAAAATAATAAGAAATGGAGATACAAATTGTAAGACAAACCAATTTCCTTTTTGTGCAAGAGATGCCATTTTTCACTTTATACCCATTGTTTTGAGTCATAAGTATCATTTAAAAAACCAAAAGTAAATTAATTTTGACTTAAATATCTTATTTTTCTGTTTCACTTATCTAAAAATAAAATATGAACAAAAAAAGGAACATACGTTTTCTTTTGTTCGCAGGAAGAAAAACCCAAAAAATGTATACAGATAGGCCGAGCGTTCGATTTATCGAACACATGATATCTCAAAAACTAAAATTTTTATAATTTTTTTTTGATAACAGATTTGAATTCAGAGGCCCAAATTTACTTAAAGGTGAAAATTTCATCAAGATATGCTTCAAACAAATTTGCTTAGGACGATATGGGTTAACATTCTGCATAAAAAAAAAATTATTATAGAAACGTTTTTTATATAATATTTATATGTTACAAGAAAACTTGTTACATAGACCACTTTAGAATTTTTAATTTTTAAGAAAGTTTGAACTACAAATTGAAAATTATATGAATAAAACAAAAAAATATATGAAAGGAAGTACTTTAATTACAAAAATAACATACACATGTTCGTAAATGATCACCTCTGCATTAAAAGTAACAGTAACCTAGTCTTCTCCACGGGGGGCTGGTAGAAAATCTTCTGGATTGTTTTCTGTTTCATCTCTGCGGTTTACATTTGGAGAGACAGGTAAAAGAGGTGACGAATCGGTGGTACAAATTTCAACATTTTTTTTATATCCTGCATTTTTTTGAATTTCAAAACGCGTATGTCGCTGCCCTGATCTGGTGTAAAATTATGCAAGAACTCTATGAAATCATGTAGGTTCACGCTAGATTTCTTTATATCGACGGATTTATATGTTTCACAATAATCATCATTAAACTGCATCACAGATTCACCCTTGACAAATTTTGCCTTTTGCATTTGGGAAATTTTTCCACCGTAGTCTACTATACTAGTCCCTGAACATTGGCCGTCGTTCGTCAAATGACATAAATTTCCCCACCATATTGTTAACATCAAAGGGAACATGCTTTCTACAATTTTTAACCAATTCCATCCACTCATCTGGTGTAAGATCATACTGGTCTATGGTAGTCTATGCTAGTTGGACCACTTTAGAATTTCTTGAAATGACAAAAGGACGTGAATTCTAAAGTGACATTTTTTCGTTTGGACACTTTGGTACAGAAATAAGACCTACATCAATTTTGCACGGATAAATTTATGATTTTCAAGTTCAAAAATGTGCATAACTCGATTTCTGAAAAAATGTTAGATAGACCAGTTTAGTTCTACGCTAGCCAATTATGTTCCAGATCACTTCAGAGAAAATTTGAGTTTTTCGAACTAAGCAAAAAATAAAACTCAAAGAATAAATATAATAAATATATCACTCAAGGAATAAGTGTTATTTTCGATCAAAAAAAGAAAACTCATAAAATAATGATTATTTTTGATTTTTATGGATATCGCTTAAAATTTGTCGATCATAGTGGATTTGGATAGTGCTCTTTCAGACATGCACACACACAAACTCAATACTCTTCTACGATGTTTGCAAGTATTTGATTTTTTTCACTGAAAATATAACCAATAATGATTATTATGGGTCCCTGGCACAAATAACCATTTAATAAAAATTATACAATTTGTTTTTTAATTATGTGATTGCTTTGATATGTTTGATTATTTTTAGTTGCTTAATTGGTTTTAAATGTTGGATTATTTTTAATTGTTTTTAAATGTTTTATAGATTGCAATTTCATTATTTTATTTGTGCCATTATTTCTTTTTATATGATTATTTTAGCTATTTTATTTTATTCATTTTTTTCGTACGAAACATCTGTACCGCATGGCGTATGAGTAACATTTTTCAGGCAAAAAATAAAATTAGAAATAAAAATAATTAATAATAAAATTAATTATACAATTAATTAATAATTTTCGACTATCAAATCAAAAAAATGCACTAATCATCAAAAAAATCGAAAAATAATTGAATTAATCAATACAATCATTCAATTCAGACTAATTTTTCGATTAATCAATGCATTTTTTTTTATTTTAATCAACTGTTAGTCATCAAGAATAGTGAAATTAACCATATTTTGTCAATAAAGAGTTACAAAAACAAACAAAATAATCGAAAAATTACATTTCAGTTGCATTGGAAAAATCAGAAATATTTCAAAGTAATAATCAAAAAAATCGAAAAATAATTAAAAAATAATTTATAAAAATCAAAATAATCATGCAGTTTAAATTAATTAATCGATTAATTCAAGTATTTTTTTTTTTATTTTAATTTACTATTAATCGTATTAGGTCAATAAAAAGTTACAAAAACAAAAGAAAATAATCAGATAATTGTATTAATCATGCAATTAAAAAAAAAATCAGAAATGGTTGATAATAATCAAATAATTAAAAAGTCGAAAAATAATTGTAAACAATCAATATAATCATGCAATTAAAATTAATTAATCGATTAATTAATATACTTTTTTATCTTAATTAATTAACTATTGAACATTAAAAACCATAAGAGTTACAAAAACAAAATATGCTTTAATTAATAACCATTAAAATTTGTTATCATTAAATAACAGGTATGTTCTAAACTAGAGAATCGAAAATGTAGCTACGTATACAGATATTCCAAATTCAGTTCTTCTTTTAAAATATATATGTATGTATAATATTCTCTTTTTTGTTGGTTTTGGTTAAACGATAAAGTTACTTATGTTAAGAAAGTGATATCTTCATCTGTCTCGGCGGCTTTCGCTGAAAACGGGCGAAAACATTTTGCCATGATTAAATGTAAAAAACTGAAAATTCATCGGCCAGCCCCGCAAAAGAAATGTTGAAAAAAATTAGTTTTTCTTCACACTTTATCACAGCAAAAGTCACATAAAACCAACGGAGTGGAACAAAGACGTACGAGCACGAAAATAAAATGGCGACTTTAAAGGCGGTACGAATGCTGAAAACTTTTGCAAACAAAAAGCAACGCAAGATCAATGAAATGAATGGTGGACAACTCAATAGCATGTTAAGACGCTAAAAATAGAAAAAAAGGACTAAAGTGAAGTTAAAGGAAAAACTTGAATGAAAGTAAAGAATTGTGTAAAAAGTTGATATCGAAGAGCATAATAACGAGAAAGAGCGAAAAGTTTAAAAGCGCTGTCGCCAATAGAAGCAGCAGCTGCCACAAAGTGATGACGATGAAAACGACGTAGCAAAACTGTTTCACTTTACGCACGCAAACACAAAAAACTCAAAGTAATTGAACACAGTTTATTGCACAGGCTTAATATAAAAATGAACATAGGTATGTACATAAGTAGTTATGTTATTATTTATATATACTCATGCACATTTTCTTTGAGACTTTAAAAAAGTGCTGATTATTTGATTTTATGTAATTGGTTGTTTCTGCAATCCCAGCACGATTTATCAGCTGAAAAACAGCACATATTTCCTGCTGAATATTCAATAGAGATTTAGTTCTAAGATCTGAACTTTCCCTTTAGTTTTTGTGTAGGAAACACATAGTAAAATTGTTTAGTTTATCACTCTAGCACCACCACGAAGCGGTCGCTTTGAACTTTTCTTTAGAAATTCCGAAAAATATAGTATTTCGAAGGTCGCTAGATGGTTAAAATGTTCTAGAAAATTATTCGCCATTAAATTTCACTAGCGTTCTACTCAGACAAAATCTTTGTATAATGCAATCAACTTCAATATAGTTCCCTTAGCTTTGATTATAAAAACTAAGTCTTATAAAATAGGCAAAGCTTTTTGGAAAAACAAAAAAAAAGTGTACTAATTTTCAAATTGGCTTGTTTTCAGTTGCGAAACTAATAAACAATTCTCCAACTCAATCAAATTTTTTTTTTGGATAATGTGGCCAAAAAGGATATACGTTCTAAGTTGTTACAGCATCAATGACAACTCACGAATAATAAAGAAAGGAATGCCAAATGGCAATATAAATTAAGCAAAACAACAAAAGTGCGATAATAAAAGTAATACCTAGCATCATTATTCTTAGTAAAACTTATAAAAAAAAAGAACAAAAGTCAGTGTAAAACTTACGTACCTAAGAAGTAAACAAAACTAAGTGAGCTATTTTATTATATCTATTATTATTAACCCAGCAGAAAATTAAATGAGAATTTATGAAGAAGGGTAAACAGCAGGTGCTGCATCAATTTGCAAGATATGCTGCCTTTAAGGGATTTAGTTGTCAAAATGCTAACTTTTTTATTTTTTAGCTACCTTAAACATAACAGCATCATCATCATCATCACATTTTCAGGCTCTCTCTTTCCCTCTTTTGAGTATGTGGCTTTTGACGTTACAAAGTGTTCCACAACTTTTCGGCATGCCTTCGCAGACAACAGAGTTAATGTGCGAACAATGTGTAGTCGAAGTCGGGCATGTTGTTAATGAACCGCTATTCAGCACCATTAGGCCTAATGTTGTACACATTTTTGTTAAATGTGTAGTTAATGCTTTTTTTGCATAACTTTTCGCAGCATGTTTGAAGGTCACGCGTAGAGATTTGTATGATTTTTGATTAGAGCAAGTAAGTAAATTTGGAGCATTTTTCACAGCGTAATACTATAATCAAGCTTACGGTCTCTACGTCTAAAGAACTTTCTTTCTTCAATCAAGGTTTACGTAATTTCAAATCTTGAGATACCCAAAATTTTTCAGAAAAGTAGCCACCCAATGTAGTGATAATATTTCCTTTCTCTACTATTCCTCAAAAAAGAGAAGGAACAAAAATTTCCATGGTGAAGTTGATTTCATTATACTCCTCAACTGAAATCTCTAAACGAACTCCTCTCACACACCACATCTTTACGTAAGTAGTACCTACTAATTGTTGCATGTTCTCACAGCACGCACTCCAATTCATCCCAAAACAAGCGTAGGCCGCCAATTGATTTGTATGCAAGCAAGTACATATTTATTTGCGTTTATTTTAGCATTTAGCATGTGCGCTTGTATTTCGGAAAGTAGTTCTATTGAATTTTATAAATACACTGTGGAATATATTTGAATGTACAAGTACTTACATAAGTAAACAAGGAAGCATTATATTGTTAGTATATATTTTTTTCTAATGAAATCTTGTATTCCAAAGTGATTCAGATTATTTCATTGTATTTACAGAAGAGAATATTATTCAATTGTTTATTTTCTTTTAGTTAAGTAATTTAATTAAAATTTGTAGGTACTCACAGCTGAGCAGTTTTAGTACAAAAGTGACATCAATTGTTAAACAACAGTAAATATCAAATATCACATCAGCAACTTCTTTAGGTCTATGAAATAACTCCCACGAAATAAGTCCCACTTTTAAAAACGAAATAAGTCCCACCAAAAAATGCTATTTTGAAAATGGGAGTTATTTCGTTTTTAAAAGTAGGACTTATTTCGTCAATTGGTGGGACTTATTTCGTTACGCGTTTTTAAAGCCCGTCTCCACATAACTTGTTTCACCAAAGAAACATGTACCAAAACATCTCTCTAAATAACCCGTCTCCACGTGGCTGATCGTGATTCAGTTTAACATTTCTCTTTCTTGCTCCTCTTAAATGTTTGTATGTTTGCTTATTTTTGCGTTTTTGTTTTGGTCTGTGTGAGATTTCGATAGATTTTAGATACAAAATTAGAGAAGACATCGATATCATCGAAGTTGGCAAGATGATTCAGAATGAAACAGTGTATCAATCTTCACTCGCTCTCAGAAATTTTGTATGGAAATTGGCGAGTTTCGGCACTGGTTTCCGTGTCGAAACAAGATTGAGAGAGAAAATGGAGAAAAAAGAGCGAAACACGTTATGTGGAGACATGGTATTATTTTAAGTGGGACTTATTTCGTTTTGAGTGGGAATAAATTCGTTTTGCAAAGTTGGAGTTATTTCATACCCCTTCAAATATTTATCTGATAAATATATGATTTTTTTATGGAGGGGTGCGATAGAGCCATGAAATATAAGGCCATTATGGCTTTATTTCTCATTTTTTTCTTATGGAAAAAGTTATATATTGGACATTGCGTAAAAGGGACAACCATAATTTTTTGTCCTTATCTCTTTATTATTCCTCTGCTTTGATTATTCATATTATTCGACGTGTGTTTTTTTTTTTTTCGAAAAGCCAAATACTTATTATTTGAAATCGCATTAAACAGTGAAAAGGTGAAAAAGTGGGACTTATTTCGTTTATGAAAGTGGCACTTATTTCATTTAAGAAATATATTATTCAAGGGAGTTATTTCATTTTGAGTGGGAGTTATTTCATTTCAAGTAAATTTTTAAATCATTTAATTTTGGTGGGACTTATTTCGTTTTCAAAAGTGGCACTTATTTCGTGGGAGTTATTTCATTTTTTAAGCAATTTTTGGTGGGACTTATAAATAAAAAAAGTTACCCTTAAGCTTTTAAGGTGCTTCTACTCAAACTTTCAAAAGTGGCTATGTGAATTTTTCATATTAAGCCACCAATAAGAAAAAACCAATATGATTGAGCTCTATTTTATTGTAGTATTTGTTGTTATTACCTGAAAATTTAGCCCATAAGGAATTTAACGATATCTATAAAAAATAAAACCGTAATATGGCAGATTTTTGAAAATTCGATGTTAAATATTTGAGACAGTATTTTTCACATATATAGCTAGATTTGAAATGGAAACGCATAATAAATACAGTAAAAGGAGAAACTAAAATAGTAAATACTAAACATATATGAATTAACATAATTAAATTCTTTCACTTTGGTTCTATTATATTATTCTATTTGCTTCTTTTAAAAATGCATAAAATACCTACTTTAAATTTACACGTATATGAATATACTTAAAAACCATTTTTCAGTATGGAGGTATATTTACGAAACCTCCCTCCTGCTCAATCTTAGCGCAGAAAAATGCTCGGAACCGGCGAAAAAGGGAGACCTCCACTGCGTTGGGATGATCGGGTAGAAAACGAATTTGCTTCCCTTGTTATTTCCAGTTGTTGGCAGGCAGCAAAGTCATCAGTCGGTTAAAATACGAAAATTAATGGGTTCAAACGCTTAAACGCTTTACTCTTATAGTATAGGTCAAACGATTCTAGTGGAAATAAGATGGTTTTAAAATTTTCAGCGCCACTTATATGAGGCCACACCAATGTATGCCAAGGCGTATGAGTGACCTATTTTATATACATAGAGACTTTTGAAAGTGTATTAACCCGGATCTGCCCAGAATTTTTTTTCTTTCTGATTTTAAAAATGTTTTATAGGCTGACAATTATGAGTATAAGGATCATAGAAATACCGCCTATTTTTTTCTGCTACACACATACTTATATTTTGACGAAAAAATTATATCTAAATACAAACGTCCGCTTACAATTATTTTTTTTAAATAAAACAAGTAAGGAAGCCTAAGTTCGAGTGGAATCGAACATTAGATACTCAGCTGTATGTTTTCATTGTTTGTTTGCGTTTGATGGAAACACGGCGTATTTTATATAAAGCGAGTGCCGCATAAAGTGGGCGTAGCCACGCCCATTTTCAACATTTTTATCAGTCATCCAACTAAGCATATGAATATTATTCTTTGTGCTAAATTTCATTCCTTTTTGACTTCTAGTTACACAGATGTCACGTTACAAATTCCCAAAGGGTGTTCCAGAAATATCTTTGTTAAAAAGGCGTGGTCATAACCGATTTCAATAAATTTTTGCGTGTCTATTAACACAAGTTATAAAAGTGCCTAAACCAAGTTTCGTTATAATATTTAAATTATTTGTCGAGTTATGGGCTCAGAAATCTCGTATATTCCTGCTTCTAAAAAGAGGCGGTGCCACGCCCATTTTCCAAAGTTTTTGTGTTTTTCGTTTTATGTCCGCAGTTGCACTTCTGATATAAAATTTCAATGACATATCTTTATATTTGACAGAGATATCGCTTAAAATGTTTTTATTAGGTCACTTTATAATACACATATATAAAAGTGGGCGTGGCCGTCAACCGATTTTAACTATTTTCCGTCCAAACGTTTGCCTAAGTAAGTAAATCAAGCGTACCAAATTTCATCGATATATCTTCAAGGGTTTCTGAGTTATGACATATAAAACTTTCAAGGTTTGACCCTTAATAAGTGGGCGTGGCACCGCCCATTTTCCAAAATTTCATCAAATTTCTTCCTAGGGGCCTGAGCTCAACACGTGGGTATAATTTCATCGCTCCAGCTGTATTAGTGACTGAGATACCAAATTTCCGATTTTTTCTATATAGGAAAAGTGGGCGTGGTCATTGTCCGATTTCGCCCATTTTCAATACCAACCGTCCCAGTCTCGATACCAACATGCATTTCAAATTTCATCGAAATATCTCAATTTTTGCACGAGTTAGAGTGTTTACAGACGGACGGACAGACGGACGGACGGACAGACGGACGGACGGACGGACATGGCTCAATCGATTTCTCTTTTCACCCTGATCATTTTGATATGTATAAGTCTGTGTATGTGGCCGCTGTGGTGCAGTGGGTAGAGTGCTCGCCTGCTATGCCAGAGGTCTCGGGTTCAAACCACGGTCCGAGCTTAACAAATTTTTCTAATTAGTAAAAATCCAATTATTGGGTTTTTTAAGAGCAGCGGTCACCTCCCGGCAGTGGGCGGCATACCCTCCGGGAGTATTTCTGCCATGAAAAAGCTTCTCACAAAAAATGCATTCGCCGTTCGGAGCCGGCATAAAACTGTAGGTCCACCCAATTAGTAGGAAAAACAAAAAGGAGCACACCTCGAATTGGGAGAGAAGCTCGGCCATAAAACTCGTCAGAGTTATAATAGCGCCATTGTATTATTATTATTATAAGTCTATATCTATCTCGATTATTTCATCCTGTTACAATCCACCGTTATGTGATTAAAACTATAATACTCTGTGTACTAGTACAGCTGAGTATAAAAACACATGCTGCTTGCGTGACCATATGTTCACGCTGGGCAGATTCGGGATAATAAAACATTGATACTTTTGAAAGTGTATAAATAAAACATAGAGACTTTTGAAAGTGTATTTGTATTTAATGATTTTTTTTTCCAGAATACGGAAGAATTCTGCAATAAATTTTTAATGGACATTGATTGTACACCTTTAAATAGGTTACACAATCCATCAAAAACTCAACATCGAAAAAATTTCACATAGCCACTTTTGAAAGTGGCCTACTCATATTTCCATATCAAATCTCTCAGCCTGTTAGTGCTTATCATGCTGTAACGGATGTCTAGGATGTCATTAATGCGTCTAAAAGCAGCTGTTAGCTGTTGTTAAGTATTGTGAAATAACCTGTATATTAATCCGATATTTTCTTTAGAGTAAAAATGTTTTGTTTCAAGTTAAGCTAAAGGTAAAAAGTAATTCATTTTCATATCAGTAATTACCTTAGTTGTCTGCTGGTATTTTTAATTTTTAGCTTTTGTTCTAACACGATTTTGATTTTTTTCAGCTTTTCATCTTTTCGTGTTTTAATTAATTAATTTTTATACTCAGCTGTACTAGTACACAGAGTATTATAGTTTTAATCACATAACGGTGGATTGTAACAGAATGAAATAACCGAGATAGATATAGACTTATATATATCAAAATGATCAGGGTGAAAAGAGAAATCGATTGAGCCATGTCCGTCCGTCCGTCCGTCCGTCCGTCCGTCCGTCCGTCCGTCTGTCCGTCCGTCTGTAAACACTCTAACTCGCGCGAAAATTGAAATATTTTGATGAAATTTGGAATACAAGTTGGTATCAAGACTGGAACGGATGGTATTGAAAATGGGCGAAATCGGACCATGACCACGCCCACTTTTCCTATATAGAAAAAATCGGAAATTTGGTATCTCAGTCCCTAATATAGCTGGAGCGATAAAATTTTACCCACATGTTGAGCTCAGGCCCCTATGAAGAAATTTTATGAAATTTTGGAAAATGGGCGGTGCCACGCCCACTTATTAAGGGTCAAACATTGAAAGTTTTATGAGTCATAACTCAGAAACCGTTGAAGATATGTCGATGAAATTTGGTACGCGTGATTTACTTACTTAGGCAAATGTTTTGACGGAAAATTGTCAAAATCGGTTGACGGCCACGCCCACTTTTATATATGTGTATTATAAAGTGACCTAATAAAAACATTTTAAGCGATATCTCTGTCAAATATAAAGATCTATCACTGAAATTTTGTGGCATGATTCCAACTATGAACGTAAAACGAAAACCACAAAAATTTTGGAAAATGGGCGGAGCCACGCCCACTTATTAAGGGGCAAACATTGAAAGTTTTATGAGTCATAACTCAGAAACCGTTGAAGATATATCGATGAAATTTGGTACGCATGATATATTTACTTAGGCAAATGTGTGGACGAAAAATTACCAAAATCGGTTGACGACCACGCCCACTTTTATATATGTGTATTATAAAGTGGCCTAATAAAAACATTGTAAGCGATATCTTTGTCAAATATAAAGATAATTCATTGAAATTTTGTGGCATGAGTTCCACAATAGACCGGAAACATAAAATAGACAAATTTTGGAAAATGGGCGTGGCACCGCCTCCTTTTGGACAAAGGGATATACGAGATTTATTAGCCTTTAACTCGACAAATAATTGAGATATTATGACGAAACTTGGTTTATACACTTTTATAACTTGTGTTAATAAACACGCAAAAATTAATTGAAATCGGTTTATGACCACGCCTACTTTTTAACAGATATTTCTGGAATACCCTTTGGGAGTTTGTAACGTGGCATCTTTGTAACTAGAAGTCATAAAGGAATTAATTTTTGCACAAAGAATAATATTCATATGCCTAGTTGGATGGCTGATAAAAATTTAGAAAATGGGCGTGGCTACGCCCACTTTATGCAGCACTCGCTTTATATAAAGTACACCGTGTTTCCATCAAACGCAAACAAACAATGAAAGCATACAGCTGAGTATCTAATGTTCGATTCCACTCGAACTTAGGCTTCCTTACTTGTTGTTATTTTTTTTATACTCAGCTGTACTAGTACACAGAGTATTATAGTTTTAATCACATAACGGTGGATTGTAACAGAATGAAATAATCGAGATAGATATAGACTTATATATATCAAAATGATCAGTGTGAAAAGAGAAATCGATTGAGCCATGTCCGTCCGTCCGTCCGTCCGTCCGTCCGTCTGTCCGTCTGTCCGTCCGTCCGTCTGTAAACACTCTAACTCGCGCAAAAATTGAGATATTTTGATGAAATTTGAAATGCAAGTTGGTATCGACACTGGGACGGTTGGTATTGAAAATGGGCGAAATCGGACCATGACCACGCCCACTTTTCCTATATAGAAAAAATCGGAAATTTGGTATCTCAGCCACTAATATAGCTAGAGTGATGAAATTTTACCCACGTGTTGAGCTCAGGCCCCTAAGAAGAAATTTGATGGAATTTTGGAAATTGGGCGGTGCCACGCCCACTTATTAAGGAGCAAATATTGAAAGCTTTATGAGTCATAACTCAGAAACTGTTGAAGATATATCGATGAAATTTGGTACGCGTCATATACTTACTTAGGCAAATGTTTGGACGAAAAATTGTTAAAATCGGTTGACGGCCACGCCCACTTTTATATATGGGTATTATAAAGTGACCTAATAAAAACATTTTAAGCGATATCTCTGTCAAATATAAAGATATATCATTGCAATTTTATGCCAGGAGGCCACCTGCGGACATACAACGAAAAACACAAAAATTTTGGAAAATGGGCGTGGCACCGCCTCTTTTTAGAAGCTGGAATATACGAGATTTCTGAGCCCATAGCTCGACAAATAATTGATATATAATGACGAAACTTGGTGTGTACACTTTTATTACTTGTGGTAATACATGTTGAAAATTTTAGCGAAATCGGTTGACGACCACGCCCACTTTTATATATGGGTATTATAAAGTGGCCTAATAAAAACATTTTAAGCGATATCTTTGTCAAATATAAAGATAATTCATTGAAATTTTGTGGCAAGAGTTCCACAATAGACCGGAAACAAAAAATATACAAATTTTGGAAAATGGGCGTGGCACCGCCTCTTTTTAGACAAAGGAATATACGAGATTTCTTAGCCTATAACTCGACAAATAATTGAGATATTATGACGAAACTTGGTTTATACACTTTTATAACTTGTGTGTTAATAGACACGCAAAAATTTATTGAAATCGGTTTATGACCACGCCTACTTTTTAACAAAGATATTTCTGGAACACCCTTTGGGAATTTGTAACGTGACATCTTTGTAACTAGAAGTCATAAAGGAATGAAATTTTGCACAAAGAATAATATTCATATGGTTAGTTGGATGACTGATAAAAATTTTGAAAATGGGCGTGGCTACGCCCACTTTATGCAAAACTCGCTTTATATAAAATCTATCAAACGCAAACAATGAAAACATACAGCTGAGTATCCAATGTTCGATTCCACTCGAACTTAGGCTTCCTTACTTGTTTTTTTTAATTTTTCTGTTTTTCTGTTTTTTGATTTTTTCATTATCTTTTTGATTTTTGTTATACCTCTTTGTTTTTTATTTTCAACTAATTTTTCACTTAAATCTTTCTTTCACAGCACAAGCTAAATACTTACCTACATATGTATGCCACAATGTTAATTTTATTTATGTATTCAATTGATTTAGTTTATTTTGGTACTTCATAATTACACATCGGTAAACACATTTATTATACATTCATACCCTACAATACAATTATATATATGTAGGTACATAGGTATGTATATTGCTGATTTAGCAGCTCCTTTCCATATTTATTTATTTTGCTCTGTCACTGTCAACTTTTTTATGAGCGTGTCCACCATTGGCGTACAGACATACATACATATGTATTTATGTTCATAGACTACTTAAAGTATGTTCTGTATTATCAAAAAAACAATAAGCTTAGTATAAAGAAAAATGTACGTAGTACAGCCCACAGAGGCTCTGTATGTGATTTGCAATCAAAGTAAAGGCATCTCAGGGTGCCCCAAGGTTGTGGGAGTTGGGACTCTGGAAGGAACGCACATACGGCACGGTCGTGTTCTGCTCCATATTATCGAATCCGACAGCAATGCGAAAACGGATAATCGCTGTCCTATAACAGTCTGCGATACAAACTAGATTTTAGATTGCCTCTCCATCTAGAAAGTACTGGGGTAAACTCGCTCAGAGAATTGATATATGTATGTATCACTTATCACGGACAGGTCAAAGATGACAGGCGGAGTGCGAGCGTGTATCTTCGGAACTCAACCAGACAGTACTATATTAATCAGGCTCCCGGATACTTTCATATCAATCAGGTTCCCGGACGCGGTGAGCGTTTTTCAATCTGAAGCTTTCACGATACAGGAGACCGGCAACGATAGTGCCGGTGTCGAAAACAGGATAGGAATTTTCTCGTGTAGTAAGGCCTTTCTGCAGACTTTGGGATCTGTAACCGTATCATCAAACCTGGTCAGGCAATGTACGGAGTGGGTCATGAGTTTAGCAAGTCGACATAGGATATCTATGTATGTTCTGGGTGTCAGACCACCGCGCCTCGTAAGGCTCGGCTCTTGATACCGCAGGAGCGAAGTAGGTTATTGCGCCCCTGGTTTTCATCAAGGGCTGAATATCTCGACCCTCGGCGATCCTCAGCCATTCTAAAGATGGACAGAAGGTACATTTCTCGCTTAACTGCTGCAGTCACAGCAAATTGGACTATTGGTACCCACGCGATCCGATTGCACCGTAACACTCTGTGCCGCAAATTTACTCTTGCTGGGCCGGAAGAGACGGTGGAACATCCGATAAGAGAGTGTCCATCGCACTGCCAAGGCAGAACGATTTGGCAAATCTTTCTTCGACAACCATTCGCAACTCAAGAAATTCAAGCCTTATGGGCTTCTTAGATACCGAAAAATCAACAGGATGGATAAAGGGTGTTATGTTTATAGAAGCCTTGGGTGAGTATTATGTTAGCTCTGCATTAGCCTGAGCATTAAACTGCATGATTAGAGAATGAAAAGATTTTCAGTTGAGAAGTCTCAGGTTTCCAAATTGATATTCCCCTTTACTCTATTCTTCTGGTTCTTTAGTCACAAGTCGTGGTATCAAAACGGCGTCTCGGCGCTAATTGGAGTCAGTGGAACTCGCCACTCTAACCATATCAAAAATTTTCATTCTATTTTAACTATTAAGAATATAAAAATGTTCATCTAAATAAAATACTTTTTATAAATATAAATTGAAAATAATTGTATATAGTATAAGAGGACTACAATATCTTTTAAACTTTATGCTACGCTTAGCGCCGAGTTTTGTAAGCAAATCTTATTTTGTGGAAGAACGAATGACTTTTAAAAAGAACCTAATAATAATATTAAATGAATCTTTTCTTTTATAAACTTCGCAGCTGGTTAGGGTAGTGGAGCTAGTAAACGGACAACAACCGGTGATCGGACACTTTTTTCTTTAACCGTTTGAAATACATACATAAGTAAATTATTTATTTATTTGAAATTTGGAAAAACAAATTCAAAGTAACCACTAAATAATATTTAACGAATTCGCCACTTGCTTTTGGTGCAATTTTGAAAAGAAGCCATAAATGTGATGTCACATTTAGGTACCTAGTTTGCGTGTTGGAAGTGCAGTGTGCAGATCTTTACTAGCATATTTACCGTAAATATAAATACATATACATATACATATATTTATTTATTTTAATTACATTTTCTCAACTTTAGTTTATACACATTTCATTCACTAGCTTGATAACAAGTACAATACATGTAGGTAGCTTTTGTTTTTCTTTTTGTTCGATTTTTTGTTTGTTTTGTTTCTTATCATTGCAACAACTGCAGCTAATTTTGCCTTCTCTCATACGCATTTTGAATGAGTTAAGGTTATAAACACTTACATACATGTATCACATGACTGCAAACATGTGTGTTTTTTAATTCAAATTTTATTTATAAGCTGTTTTTTTCTGTCAAGCCCCCTTCCGCCACTATACCTACTACAAATGTATTTACTGACATACATATGCATATCGTCGTACCATACGAAAACTAACATCAGATTTTTTGTGGCTGACGAAAAGTAAAAAGTTCAAGTTTTGGCCGACGAAAAGTAATAAAATCGAGTTTTGGCTGACGAAAAGTGAAAAATCCACTTTTGGCTGACGAAAACTATCAATTTCGTTTAAACAACAACAATTTTAATGTAAAAACAGTATATAATTACTGATACTTTTCGTCAGCCAAAACTCGATTTTATTACTTTTCGTCGGCCAAAAGTCAAATGTTCTACTTTTCGTACAGAATTTTTTTATTAATAGCTTTCGCCAGAAATTTTAAATATGTTAGTTTTCGTATGGTACGACGATATGTATATGTATATCTATGCAGATATGCCCATAAATGTGTAAAAAACTCAGCCAGCCAACAAGTCTGCTACTCGTTGTCTGTCAATTCCTCTCTAATCGTTAGTAGTAGTCTAGCAATCCGTTATACGGTGCGTTAGTTTGTATGAATTATGTATGTATGTATGTGTGTGTCACTTCCAAGCGTAAATTCGCATTGGCTTTCTCACTCGTCTTTTAAAAGAAATTTCTTTCACGCACACATATATGTATGTAGGTATGTATATATAAGTTTAAGTGCATATTTATGTATGGATTTTATGGCAGCAATTTCATCCTCGCAGCTCAACAATTTTTTTCACGCTCAATCGCAAAATACACAAAAGCCATTAAAAACTAAAAAAAAAAAACACTAGAAAAAAAAACATTTTTAGAATTTTTTGTTAACAAAATTGATTTATTCACCTTTTTTTTATAACTTTTGCTTTTAAGATATTTACACCAAAAAAATTCTATAGAACTTCTGAGCTAATTCACTTTGTTTCTTTTTTTGATTATGCAAAAACACAATTTTTGTGTAACACATTCACCGGCGGCCTTAGCGCGTATCCGCTGCTCTCAATTTCCGTTAGACAACATTTACAGGCGACAGCAAAATTCACACTGAACTCACTCACGGTCGCTCAACGCTTTTTTATTTAAATGTGTGTGCGCTTGAACTTTTTTTCCTTCGTTGCTGGAGACTGTTACAATTTTTGTTGTTGTTGTATTTTTTTTTTTTTTTTGTATTATCTGCTAGCGCTTTATGTCGGTGTGTGTGCCCCAATGTTTACCATACCGTTATAATGTACCTACATATGTATTAGTATACGCACGTACTCTCTTCTCCACGCGCAGATTTAAACTCTCTTTGCAATTTATTAACTCATGCAGTCCAGTCACCAAAAGGAGACACAAATTTTGGTATTGCCACATGGTTTGGTTAAAGATTTTTGTATAAGCTTTTACTTTACAAGGGTACTACATTCGTCGGTCCTTATGAAGAGTAGCACATTTTAAGTAGGACTGGCATTCCTCGGTTTTTTGCATGAAAGAGTAGCACACACATTAAATTTTACGTCAAGGAAACTTGTCTGCAAGCTTAGAGTTTCAGAAAAAAGTAGTCTGATCTGACAACCCCATATATGTATGTATATATGGGTAGTCCAGTTTAAAATATATTTAAAGGTGTACAATGACCATTAAAAATTTATCGCAAAATCTTTCCGTATTCGGACAAAACGAGCATTATATATAAAATAGGTTACTCATACGCCTTGGCACACATTGCTGTCGCCTCATATAAGGGGCGCTCAACATTCTAAAATCATCTTATTTCCACCATAATCGCTTTATCTATATTATAAGAGTAAAATTTAAGCGTCTTAACCCATTAATGTCCGTGTTTTAACACACTGGTCACTCTTTGTTTTGAAGAAGTATTATAATATGTATTCTTCTTCTTCTTAATTGGCGCGTAACCGTCTAGAAGATTTTAACTGAGTCTAACAAATCGCGCCATTCTCTTCTGTTTCATAATGTCTGGCGCCAATGCGAAATACTAAGGGAAGCAAATTCGCTCTCTACCTAAACTTTCCAACGCAGTGGAGGTCTCTCTTTTCCGCCGGTCCCAAGCCTTTTTCTGAGTTATTACTTAAAGATAAGTACTCGTAAATACAATATAGTAAAAATATTTATTTTGAAATTATAATTTGTCTTTCGGTATAAGAGAACTAGAATGCTCTATTTTTTCATTTAAGCCCAAAATCATGTTATGGGGTCTCTATGTTATAGTGATCCGATATCGATGATTTTCGCTGACAGAACTTTGTGTACAATAGAAGCCCCAAATACAGAACTTAAGCTGCAAAAATTGAAGAGTTATTCTCCAAAATAGTGAAAAAAGTTTTTTTTTTTGCTTCCAGTACACTGTTATAAATATTGGAATATTTTTTAAACTTCGATTTGGTTTGAAAGAAATTTAAAACTTTTTTGGGTTAAATTTTGAACCTTCGAAAGTTAAAAGGTTTCTTATTCCTTTTTGGTTTAAAATTCAAACTTACAAAAGTTCAAATATTTCAAAATATTTTTTGGAATATTTTTCATACTTTTTCGGTTTAAATCTTACACTTTTTCTCATTTAAACTTTTAAGGTTGAAATTTTAAACTTTTTTTGGTCGTAAAATTTGGTTTCAACAAAAAAATTTAATTTTTGATTTGAAATTCCAACTTGCTTTTTCGAGAAATGAACAATATAAAAAGCTCATTTATAGTTATTAGACAATTTTATAATTTATATACTTTGGAATAAGCGGAAAAATCCAATTAGCTCATACAGCGATGGTAGATGTGATAGCTATTTCGAAGAAAAACCACTTTCTTCATTATCAGACATCTTCTCGGGAGCACACCAGGCATTGAACCTATGCTCCAACCATCAGTAGTCGAATATTAGCGAAACGCTAAGCACTGCGGCTACCGATGGTCCTGCTGAGCTGTTGGATTTTTCACTTATATATGCCATTGCTCTATTCAATCTAACCTCACTTAGTGTACGATTTTCGTACATCTGCTATGCAAGTGTTGAATAATGGTAGGCAGCTGACGGACAGCGGGCGCTGTGTACAGTAGTTGTATGTACAACAGCACAATTTTGGATTTTTCCGCTTATTCCAAAGTATAAAAATTAAAATTAAAAATAATAATTTATAATTTATTATTTTATTATTTTTTATTATTATTATAAGACAATTTGAATGAATGACTGTGTGGCGTTGCTTGAATGGAGAAACAAACAAACACAAAATAATTATAGAAACAGATAAAATGAAGAAGGAAGAAAAGGAGAAGAGGATAGGAAAAAGACACAATATGGAAAAGGATTAAGGGGATGTTGGGGGGAGAACAATATGGAAGAAAAGGAGAAAAAATGATAAGAAAGAAGATACAATAGGGAAAAGCATGAAGTGGATTTGGGAACAGACATTTTTTTTTTTTAATTTTAAACTTTTGAAAGCCTTAAAATAAATTTTAATCTGGAATTAAATCGAAACCTTAAAAGTTTAAAAATCTAAATTCTAATAATTTTTCGGTCGTGTCCTATATATCGACCAAAAAAGTTTAAAATTTATACCAAAATTTATTTGAGTGTAGTACGCTATGGCGTATCAGTAACCTTGAGGTTTCTTCTTTAAGGGCCGGTTTCACCATCTCCGGTTAAGCACTTAACCAGAGATTTTTCCCCGGTTAAGCAATTTATTTGACAGCTCGCCATACAATTAACGTCAAACTAACCAGCTAGTAAATTTACCGGAGATAGTGAAACCGGCCCTAAGAGTTCAATCTAGTTAAAAAACAAATTTCAAACAGCACAAGTGTATGGCGCAGAAAAGGCTTCGCTGTATAGACAAATTTGCATCTGTTGGAGGCTTTCTCCGCTGATTTTAGACTGTCCCACATTTTAGACTAACTCACATTTCGGTTAAGACATTCTGTAATGGCTAATAATGCTTATGTCACTTTTACCAAAAAAAAAAAAAAAACAATGAGTATGCGCAGTTATGTAAACATTCTCTGCAATGGCATGCGTTCTCTCACACGTAACCCCCCTCCCTACCCCCCCCCCCCCCGCTCTCCCCCAGTTACAACACATACATACCAAATAAGCTCTCCAAATTCTCTGTTGTTTCAAGTAAGCATGCCTTATTTGAAACGCTTCACAGCTATGCAAACTTGTGATAACAACTACAACTTTATAAACAAACACCACACAACAACAAATGCTGGAACAGCAAATTAACGTGGGGCGGGCAATTACATTACTTATCTATATACATACATACATATATACATAACTATATATGTACATACATATGCATGTATGTATATTACTTATAAGCTTGTACAACAATAACTGTGCAGGTCTGCTTGCTTGTAGATATGTATGTATGTAGTTCTTGTGTTACAATTTGTTTACGCGCTCCATTATAGCTACTTAAATATGGGGGAAGGTCAGCTGCGCCATGTGCGCCCAAAACACGTCGTTTACATACGTATGTACATACATATGTGTATAAGTACAGGTTCTCACCATAAAATCCAAGACTTATTTAATAATTAAAACAACACATTTAAAGGCTTACGAAATAAGGCCTGAAAATTATAAGGCACATTTTCCTGTGTTGATGTCATCAGGCAATAAGTAGTACTCTCTTTCTCTCTCTCTCTCTCTCTCTGAAAGCACATCTTATTCCAAAGGCTTATCCGCCATGCGAAATACGGCCTTGATAAGTATTAGAAAGTTAGTAGCAGACAGAGTGAGCGCATAACAGAAGCGGCGCTGCCAGCGTACTCCTTTTTTAGACCTGATTTGTCAACAATAAGCAAAACTTTTTTGCAGGGTTGCTACGTACATACATATGTACATTAGAGCGTCTCGCCTTACAGGCAAAAAAAAAAGTCGGCCGTACCTCCCCTCATATGAAGTGTTTTTGAAAAACATTTAAAAAAAAATTTTTTTTTTTTTTCTGGCAACGCTAGATGTCGCCCAATTGCATTTTTCTTCATATCTTCGGCATTTATTGTCGGATTTTAAAGTGTGATACACCAATTTTTTTGTCTCAAGGAGTGGGTTTTTCCGAAAAAAATTGATCTCAGGCGCTCCGTTGTGGTACCTACCCACCATATCTCAGTTTCTACCACCCTAATGTACCGATCTAATAACAGAAAATTAAAGACCGTAGAAAATCGTAAATCTTTTGCGAAAAAAGTACCTCAATTAATTCAGTAGAACTCGAAATAAAACAAATTTTGTTTTTAGTTGAAAGCCATACATTAGATGCCTTATTATACCTTTCATGAGAATGAAATGGTATTATAACTTTGTGCCGAAATACAAATATTGAAAGTACCAGAAGGAGGCGTGACAGACCCACCAAAATATATACCGATATGATCAGAATCATGAGCTGAGTCGATTAAGCCATGTCCGTCTGTCCGTCTAGTCCCTCAGTTTTTGAGATATCTGCTTGAAATTTGGAATGTGAGTGTATTTTTAGGAGAAGCTGATCATTTGTCGGAATCGGCCGAATCGGACCACTATATAGCTGCCATACAACCGATTGTTCAGATATGGACATTTTGGGGTATATCATCTCCATTTAAACAGCTAAGGGCATGAAACTTTGAAATTTTTGTACCCATATATACATAAATAATGTCACTGAAATTTGTCAAGATCGGACCACTATAACATATAGCTGCCATACAACCGATTGTTCAGGGTTTGTACTCATATAGACCAAAAAGATGTTAGTGTGAGTTGTCAAGTTCAAAATATGTTTAAATTAAGCAAAATCAGGCCCATTCATGAAAGGTATGAAGTTTTCGGTACGGCCGAAGACAGCCGCGCTCTTACTTGTTTTCTTTATACATTTTTCTTTATGAAGACCGTTTTTTTATAAATTAACTAGACTATTGTTTATCTACTTTTTTCTGTTTTATGTTTTGCCCTTGACATCATAATCAATTGTCATTTTACTTGGTGCGTGTTAAAAACTGTATGACTTTAGACTAAAAATAAATTGTGTTATATTTCTGGTTCTACTGATTGAATCGAAATACTTTTTTCGCAAAAGATTTATGATTTTTTACGGTCTTCAATTAACTGACATTAGGTTGTTACATTAGGGTGGTAGAAACTGAGATATGGTGGGTAGGTACTAGAGCTGCAAAACTATCGATGGCACTATCGATAGTATCGATAGTTTTTTTTTCGTGTCACTATCGATAGTTTTTTCCACTATCGATGGTTATCTCTATTCATTCTTGTAGTTTTGTCCCAAGAGAAGAATACTGAATGTTAGGGAGGAGTTGGATTTCGATATCAAATTGGTCAAATTAATACCCCAGCGGGTTAGGGGGCTTAGAATATACCCGTGATAAGGAATGTCTGTCGTAAGAGGCGACTAAAATCCACGCTTCTAACGATATATAACTTGTAGTAATTGAACCACACCTCGCTAAATGACATCTGGTCAATGTCAAAATTTTTAATTTTTTCCGATTTTTGAAAACTTGTAAAAATCAGAAAAAAATTATTTTTTTTTTAAATTAGCCAGTTTAATTGTTAACGTAATGTCAAAGATATCTGATAAAAACATTATTTTTAGCGATTTCTTTCATGTGAAGCAAAAAGGATATTTTATGGACTAAAAACTCGGTTATATGACTCATCCGTGTATAGGGCGTCGTTTTACAACTTTTTTTTTTTTGCAAAACACTATAGACTTCTTACGCGACCTTAAACTTCTCATATTCAATAGTAATGCCTTTAAAATAAGAAATAATTTGCTAGCACAGCTAAATTCAATGAAGGTGCAAAACACGGTAACTCGCATGGAACATGGTGCAAGGTTTCCAATATATTAGCTGCGGAATGATTTGTATCTGACAGCAGCTTTTGTGTCTTCAGTAGAGCTACTCGCAATTTGAAATCTTCTGATATAAAATGACAAGCAATAGTTAAGTAATTTTCATTATTCCTTTTTTTGCTTGGTTTTCCGACGGGGTAGGAATATGATGTATTGTGGAACGATTTTTTCACAAGGGATGACGAAAGATCGTTCCATAATACATAAGTATCTATCTCTTTAGCTTAAGGGCCGTTTACTCAACCTCTGATTAACGCTAACCCTATGAGAGGGTGAAGTCACAAACAAATTTTATCTTTTGTCTATACACGGATGAGTCATCTAACCGAGTTTTTCGTCCATAAAATATCCTTTTTGTTTCACATGAAAGAAATCGCTAAAAATAATGTTTTTATCAGATATCCTTGATATTACGTTAACAATTAAACGGGCTAATTTTTAAAAAATAAAACTTTTCTGATTTTTACAATTTTTTATAAAAAACTTAATTTGAAAATTAAAATTTTTTCAAAAATCGCAAAAAATTAAAAATTTTGACATTGATCAGATGTCATTTAGCGAGGTGTGGTTCAATTACTACAAGTTGTATATTGTTAGAAGCGTAATTCCGGCGAACATAATTTTTGAATAAAGTGATAACAAAAAACACAAAATTACTGTTACCATACAAAAAATTAAGAATTAAAAAAAAAATTGTTCTGTGCTCAGCAGGCCCATACCTATCCTCCCCCATAACTGAAATTCTTCCTATTTTTTTGTTTTTTGATTTATTTAAAGCATAGTGTATTCTACATTAATGAAATGTTTAAACAGTGTGCCTTTTGATTATCGGTATTTTACATTAATGAAATGTATGCCTTATGTACTAGTCAGCGCCAAAGATGCTAAAAAACAAATGTACTACTTTTAGTTTTATTACTATAGCGTTTTCAAGTCAAATGAAACCTTCTTCAAATCAAGTGCAAATTTTAAATTGAAAAAGGTTTAATTTAACCAAAAAATGCTATACATATAAGTGAAGTATTTAATTCCTATTTGTTGTTATTTTGTTAATTAATTAATGTTATGCGTTAAAAAAAAATTAAAGACTTTGAAAAGGAAAATGTAAACAAAACCATTCCTCTTTTTAAGGTTTAATTTAACCAGAAAATGCTATATACATACACAGAGAAAAAAGTACAATGGTTTTTTCAACCAACCTCTTGGTTAATGTTTTATTGGTTGATTTATTCATGTCAAAAGGAAAAAATGTAATATGTACATTTTCATTGTACCATTAACCAATATTTTGGTAACAATCAATATCAAACAGAAAGTTGGTTTCCCCAACGTGTATATTTGTTATATTAACGAAAATATTGGTTAATTCATATCTAAAAAAAGTAACAAGTAAGGAAGCCTAAGTTCGAGTGGAATTGAACATTAGATACTCAGCTGTATGCTTTCATTGTTTGTTTGCGTTTGATGGAAACACGGATTATTTTATATAAAGCGAGTGCCGCATAAAATCGGCGTAGCCATGCCCATTTTCAACATTTTTATCAGTCATCCAACTAAGCATATGAATATTATTCTTTGTGCAAAATTTCATTTCTTTTTGACTTCTAGTTACAAAGATATCACGTTACAAATTCCCAAAGGGTGTTCCAGAAATATCTTTGTTAAAAGGTAGGCGTGGTCATAAACCGATTTCAATAAATTTTTGCGTGTATATTAACACAAGTTGTAAAAGTGTATAAACCAAGTTTCGTTATAATATCTCAGTTATTTGTCGAGTTATGGGCTCCGAAATCTCGATTCCTTTGTCTAAAAAGAGGCGGTGCCACGCTCATTTTCCAAAATTTGTCTATTTTTTGTTTCCGGTCTATTGTGGAACTCTTGCCACAAAATTTCAATGAATTATCTTTATATTTGACAAAGATATCGCTTAAAATGTTTTTATTAGGCCAATTTATAATACCCATATATAAAAGTGGGCGTGGTCGTCAACCGATTTCGCTAAAATTTTCAACATGTATTACCACAAGTAATAAAAGTGTACACACCAAGTTTCGTCATTATATATCAATTATTTGTCGAGTTATGGGCTCAGAAATCTCGTATATTCCAGCTTCTAAAAATTTTTGTGTTTTTCGTTGTATGTCCGCAGGTGGACTCCTGGCATAAAATTTCAATGATATATCTTTATATTTGACAGAGATATCGCTTAAAATGTTTTTATTAGGTCACTTTATAATACCCATATATAAAAGTGGGCGTGGCCGTCAACCAATTTTGACAATTTTTCGTCCAAACATTTGCCTAAGTAAGTATATCACGCCTGCCAAATTTCATCGATATATCTTCAACAGTTTCTGAGTTATGACTCATAAAGCTTTCAATGTTTGCTCCTTAATAAGTGGGCGTGGCACCGCCCATTTTCCAAAATTCCATCAAATTTCTTCTTAGGGGCCTGAGCTCAACACGTGGGTAAAATTTCATCACTCTAGCTATATTAGTGGCTGAGATACCAAATTTCCGATTTTTTCTATATAGGAAAAGTGGGCGTGGTCATGGTCCGATTTCGCCCATTTTCAATACCAACCGTCCCAGTGTCGATACCAACTTGCATTTCAAATTTCATCAAAATATCTCAATTTTTGCGCGAGTTAGAGTGTTTACAGACGGACGGACGGACAGACGGACGGACGGACATGGCTCAATCGATTTCTCTTTTCACCCTGATCATTTTGATATATATAAGTCTATATCTATCTCGATTATTTCATTCTGTTACAATCCACCGTTATGTGATTAAAACTATAATACTCTGTGTACTAGTACAGCTGAGTATAAAAATATTTACGAAGCTTTATGGCTTCGGCTCTGTTGTTACCATCGCCTTCAACACCGTTTGTGCTTGACGAAGTTGAATGGCTGGACCCGAATTGTAGAGAGCGAGAGAGTGAGTATTTGGAATTTTCTTTGTTATTCAGTTAACATATTAACACTCTCTTATAGATCATACATAGCAGTGCTGCTCCTGGCATAAAAATATAACCAACAAATTGTTTAATAGTAACAAGAAATTGGTTGAAGATTTGAACGAACATTTTGTTATATCAACAAATATCATGGTTAATACCATGTCTCCACATAACGTGTTTCGCTCTTTTTTTCTCCATTTTCTCTCTCAATCTTGTTTCGACACGGAAACCAGTGCCGAAACTCGCCAATTTCCATACAAAATTTCTGAGAGCGAGTGAAGATTGAAACACTGTTTCATTCTGAATCATCTTGCCAACCTCGATGATATCGATGTCTTCTCTAATTTTGTATCGAAAATCTATCGAAATCTCACACAGACCAAAACAAAAACGCAAAAATAAGCAAACATACAAACATTTAAGAAGAGCAAGAAAGAGAAATGTTAAACTGAATCACGACCGGCCACGTGGAGACGGGTTATTTAGCGAGATGTTTTGCTACATGTTTCTTTGGTGAAACAAGTTATGTGGAGACGGGCTTTAATATAACCAAAAACACTGTCTAATATATCAACAATGGTAATGGGTCAGAATTTTTCAAATCAGCACAAAAAATTTTTTTTGCTTAGATTTTTATGATTCGCGTCTTAATCGATAGCTCTCCGTGTCAAGAATTAGTCCCCGAAATATTTTTGCAAAATGAACATTTTTGCAATAGTTATTCGCCAAAAAAGTTTTACACCAACTTCTTTCAAAAAATTTATTGTTAATCGACGGTACAATTAAATTTAACGCGAACTAAGCCACATGTTAGGTAATTATGTATATTTTAATATAGTTTTTGAAAAAAATTAAAAAAAAATTTTCTGTATCCTTTTTAAGGATAATTGTTGTTATCAATGTTCTCCGCCTAGGAAAAATTCGAAAAAAATATTGTAGATGTATTGATGTATCGTAAGCTGAATTCCGAAGAAAAAAAGATGGGGACTCTTACCGTTTAAATGCAAAATGTGATTGAGCGATTCCCCTCTTCAGATTAGTAACATTACACTACTCTAAAATTATTAATTTGAAATAATTCCAAAAAACTTCAGGTATAGGGGTTGGTCCGGTCTTCCTGATCTCAAAAATTGTTTTCTTTATATTTTGTATGGTTAGTTTTCGAGATAACGGTAAATTTTTGCAGTTTTTGGGTATCACTACATTCAAAACTATTCTTCGCTAAGGTAGCAAGTGCGATAACCGCAAGCAGTACCTTGTTAGAAACATAATTAAAATACGCTTCTAACGACATGCAACTTGTAGTGATTGAACAAACGCTTGCTCGTCAAAGTCAGAATTTTGTTGGTTTTTGCGATTCATTTTTTTATTCAAATATTTATCGATTTTATAAAAAGGATTATGCACAGTATACACAGTAGATTCTGAAATGTCTCTACATTCCAAAGTTTTGGCAACGCTTGGTATGATCGGGTTCCAACTATGGTCAGAAACGTTCCGGGGTCATCCGGGTCCACATTTTGACCCATATCTGGGGACCCGACCTAGGAATCATAATGAGTAAAATCCCTGCTCAAAGCCTTTCTTTTTATATCAATATTGCTCAAAAAATATTCCGGGGTCATCCGGGTCCACGATTTGACCTATATCTCGGGACTCGGAACAAAAATTAGTAAAACAATTAAAAAAAATCTCAAGAAATGAACAAATTTTTGACTAGCTATCGCTCAGCGAGGTTTTGTTCAACCGCTACAAGTTGTATGTCATTGAAAGCGTATTTTAATTTCCTTTCGAACGAGGTACTGCTTGCGGTTATCGCACTTGCAACCTTAGCGAAAAATAGTTTTGAATGTAGTGATACCCAAAAACTGCAAAAATTTACCGTTATCTCGAAAACTAACCATACAAAATATAAAGAAAACAATTTTTGAGATCAGGAAGACCGGACCAACTCCCCTATACCTGAAGTTTTTGGAATTATTTCAAATTAATAATTTTAGAGTAGTGTAATGTTACTAAGCTGAAGAGGGGAATCGCTCAATCACATTTGGCATTTAAACGGTAAGAGTCCCCATCCTTTTTTCTTCGGAATTCAGCTTACGATACATCAATACATCTACAATATTTTTTTCGAATTTTTCCTAGGCGGAGAACATTGATAACAACAATTATCCTTAAAACGGATACAGAAATTTTTTTTTTAATTTATTTCAAAAACTATATTAAAATATACATAATTACCTAACATCTGGCATAGTTCGCGTTAAATTTAATTGTACCGTCGATTAACAATAAATTTTTTGAAAGAAGTTGATGTAAAACTTTTTTGGCGAATAACTATTGCAAAAATGTTCATTTTGCAAAAATATTTCGGGGACTAATTCTCGACACGGAGAGCTATCGATTAAGACGCGAATCATAAAAATCTAAGAAAAAAAAATTTTTTGTGCTGATTTGAAAAATTCTGTCCCAAATATTAAACAAGTGTGAAATTAGTACTATTAACCAACGTTTGTTTGATTTTTCTCTCAGTGTAAGTGAAGTATCTAATTCTTATTTGATCTTTTATTTAATTATTGTTTTGCGTAAAAAATTAAAGACTTTGGAAAGAAAACTGTAAACAAGGGATGGTTTTTTTATTTTAGTGAAATATTCATAAAAAAACTATCGATAGTATCGATAGTTTTTTTTCGACTATCGAAACTATCGAGTGGTCCGACTATCGATGGTTTTGCAGCTCTAGTAGGTACCACAACGGAGCGCCTGAGATCAATGAGCTTTTTTTGAGAAAAACCCACTCCTTGAGACAAAGAAATTGGTGTATCACACTTTAAAATCCGACAATAAATGCCGAAGATATGAAGAAAAATGCAATTGGGCGACATCTAGCGTTGCCAGAAAAAAAATAAAATTTTTTTTTAAATGTTTTTCAAAAACACTTCATATGAGAGGAGGTACGGCCGACTTTTTTTTGGTGATACGCTCTAATGTACATCCATACATATGCAAGTATGTATGCAGGTGTGATTACTGCCTCATCGAAAAATATTTGAAATTGTAGAGAACAATTTATAAACGTAAGAAGCTCTGCAAAAAGCTTTAAGAGCTTAATGCTATTGCCAGCGCCAGCACAGGGTGGTAGATAAAAGCTGCTTCCCATAAAGTGAGAATATAAAACTAATTTTCTTTTGCGAATATTGAATGAAATCTTTATTTTAGTATACTTTCATGACATTCTGAGTTGTTATCTATGCCTTTCATATTATGTTGATAATCATGTAATATGAAAAATAAAAGATAACGCGAAGATCTTACTGGTTGCTTACTTTCTTTAAAAACTTATACATGCATACTTTCTTGTTGAGCTCACACAAAGCTATTTCCTTTTCTCCACTACTGTTTCTTCTGCTTGTTCTTGCGCTTGTACTTGCTCCTCACCATCCTCGCACACGGTTAGATCTTCTCGCTTTAAAAGTGGACGTGGTGTAACCGGTAGAAATGTATTACATATCGTACTTATGGTCTCACATGCATTCTGTTTATGTATAATAACAAAAACACAATTTTGTATTACATCGCCGGGTGTATTGTCAACATAATGGAAAACAATGTGAAATTCTTCGGTGCCACCGGTTGAAATGCGTTTACCACGCACACTGAAAAAATAAAGCAGATGCAGTTAGGGGATTTAGCTCTTTGAAATATATATGTAAATCTCAGCTCAGCTGTAACGCTTTGCAGCTCAATTTGAAGACTTTTCAGCAAGGCTGCTCAACAAAATGAACAAAATAATTTTGTTTCAAAAAATATCAATAAAAAATATCCAAAAATTATTTTGTTTTGCTAATTATCAGAAACAAAATTTTTTCGTTTCAAAAATTATCAATAAACCTTTAATCAGAATAATTTTGTTTCGTTGATATCAAAAAAATTAACAAACATATGTAAAATTTCTTTTCTTCATAGAAAACGAAATTATTGAAAAGTCAATTTTTTCGTTTAAATTTGAAACTATTTATTTTTGAAATAATTGTTTTGATAATTATCAAAACAAAAAAAATTTTGTTAATTTTTTTTGATAACAGTTGAAACAAAATAGATTTTGTTATGCTTTTTACGTTTATAAAATCGAATATTTCAACAGAAACAAAATTTTTTTTTGTTTATTGTTAAAAATAACGTTATTTTGCAGCCTTGCTTTTCAGCTCTTTGCCGACCCTCTTTAACTTATGTGTGTATGTTTTCTTATTATTTCAAATCAGTTTTACTTACGCCAATGCCTCACCGGGAATTGTCATATCGACTTCCTCATATTTCTTCAGCGCATAGTCCAATATTTCTTTCGCATCCGCTTCCTCCAGCTAAGATTTCAATAAACAAATAAGCATTTCTAAACATTTTTTTGTTTGAAAATCACAACTCACATCATTTAAACAGGTAACCGGGTCTGTCGCAACACAGAGGCAATACTGGAAAACCAATAAAAAAGTGTTTAATTCACAATAACGTATGTATGTAAATTAGTTCACTTTCAAATGCTTTTCTTTAAACTTACGCTTTTTGTGACATACAAAGTTAATAAACAAAACAATACACACACAAAACGCAGCGAAATTTTGCACATTTTATTTATTAATTATTTCTTTGTTTTTATTTATCATTTAGTTTTCGTGAGTTGTGCCTGTCACAACCAAAAAATCTCTACTAAAATATTAGCTACTCATAATTCTATAAGCTGAAATTTTGCTTCTACATATAATGATGTGAACAAAAATCAGTTGACTTGTATGTTTTGTTTTATTTTGTTATTGCTTCGTTTACTATTACTATTGTAAAGTTGCTAATTTTAATTCATTCGAATTTTATTGCACGCTACAGTCAACATTTTATTTTAGCAAGGCACCCAGTGACAATTAGTAGGAAAAACTAAAAGGAGCACACCTCGAATTGGGAGCGAATCTCGGCCATAAAACTCGTCAGAGTTATAATAGCGCCATTATATTATCTATCTATATATATATAAAAATCAAGCCCATTTCTTTGTCGCCGGCTTTCGCCCAAACGCGTGGAGGGATTTTGGCCAAATTTACACACCAGCTTAGCACCTTGCCCTAGATGGTTTATATACATATTTTTTTCAAATCCGGAAGTCGGTTCCCGAGATATAGGTCAAAAGGTCAAAACGTGGATCCGGCTTTCCCCTGAATATTTTTGGACGACATTGGTATCAAATGAAAGGTATTGATCAGAGAATTTACATAGAATAGTACTCATTGTGATTCCTAGGTCGGGTCTCCAGATATGGGTCAAAACGTGGACCCGGATGACCCTCTAATGTTCCTGAGCGATATTGGTATCAAATCAAAGGACTTGATGAGTACTTCGACATAGATGTGTTTTATTTGTGATACCTAGGCCGGGTCTCCAGATATGGGTCAACACGTGGACCCGGATGACCCTCGAATACTTCTGAGCGATATCGGTATCAAATGAAAGGTCTTGATGAGTACTTCGACATAGATGTGTTTTATTTGTGATACCTAGGCCGCGTCTCCAGGAATGGGTCAACACGTGGACCCGGATGACCCTCGAATACTTCTGAGCGATATCGGTATCAAATGAAAGGTCTTGATGAGTACTTCGACATAGATGTGTTTTATTTGTGATACCTAGGCCGGGTCTCCAGATATGGGTCAACACGTGGACCCGGATGACCCTCGAATACTTCTGACCGATATTGGTATCAAATGAAAGGTCTTGATGAGTACTTCGACATAGATGTGGTTTATTTGTGATACCTGGGCTGGGTCTCCAGGAATGGGTCAACACGTGGACCTGGATGACCCTCGAATACTTCTGAGCGATATCGGTATCAAATGAAAGGTCTTGATGAGTACTTCGACATAGATGTGTTTTATTTATGATACCTAGGCCGGGTATCCAGATATGGGTCAACACGTGGACCCGGATGACCCTCGAATACTTCTGACCGATATTGGTATCAAATGAAAGGTCTTGATGAGTACTTCGACATAGATGTGTTTTATTTGTGATACCTGGGCCGGGTCTCCAGATATGGGTCAACACGTGGATCGGATGACCCTCGAATACTTCTGAGCGATATTCTTATCAAATGAAAGGTCTTGATGAGTATTTCGACGTAGATGTGTTTTATTTGTGATACCTGGGCCGGGTCTCCAGATATGGGTCAACACGTGGACCCGGATGACCCTGGAATACTTCTGAGCGATATTCGTATCAAATGAAAGGTCTTGATGAGTACTTCGACATAGATGTGTTTTATTTGTGATACTGGAGCCGGGACTCCAGATATGGGTCAACACGTGGACCCGGGTGACCCTCGAATACTTCTGAGCGATATTGGTATCAAATGAAAGGTCTTGATGAGTACTTCGACATAGATGTGTCTTATTTGTGATACCTAGGCCGGGTCTACAGATATGGGTCAACACGTGAACCCGGATGAACCTCGAATATTTCTGAGCGATATTGGTATCAAATGAAAAGTGTTTAGCAGGGATTTTACATAGAGACGAACTCATTAAGTTTCCTAGGTCGGGTCCCAAGATGTGGGTCAACACGTGGACCCGGATAACACCGGGATATTTCTCAGGGATATTGGTATCAAATGAAAGATGTTTAGCAGGGATTTTACATATTTGGGTCAAAACGTGGACCGGATGGCCCTGGAAAACTACCCAGCCGTATTGGTATTAAATGAAGGGTGTTGAACAGGGATTTTATTTAGAAATGAACTCATTACGATTCCTAGGTCATGGCCCCAGATGTGGGTCAATAGGTATGTGGACTTGGATGACCGCCGGATGCTGCTGAGAAATACTGATATAAAATGAAAGGTGTTGACCAGGGCTGCTGCGTAGAGCTCTTTTCATAGTGATTCTTAGGCCCGGTACCCAATAATGGGTAAAAGAGTGGACCCGGATGCCACGGAATGTTTTTAAGCAACGATGGGAAGTGGAATGCAGGGCTATGTAAACTTTTGAAAATATAAATTTTTTCCTTCACTTTTTTAAAGTTATCTGACTTTTGCTGAGCTCTGCAGTAAGTTCGGCTTCTAGATACTTCCAACTTATTTTAAAGTGTGCCGTTTTCGCTTCAAATGCCCATAATAGGAAATGAGCCAAAGCAAAGCTTGGCCGGGTACAGCTAGTATTATTATATTAATATTATTATTATATTACCCAGTGCCTATAGTTATTACTTTAATTGTGTTATTGTGGCAAATGTTGAGATTTTTTAAAAGCGTGGTTAGTTATTTGTGTATAGAACGAGTGCACAAAAATATTTATGAAGTCAGCGCTTCATTCCTTGAACCTTTCTGACTCACTCACTCTTTTTCTATGAATCCCAATGTCAGCTACTTTCTCTCAGAAATCACTCAACTCTAAATAAGCTTTGCTCTTCGCTGTAATTTTGTAATAAACTCCTGAAAGTTTCAATTGTTTATCCAGCGCTTCAGTAATTAAGAAATTTCTTCCTTCACTTGCGCTATATTCGCGTCATTCTCCAACTTTATATTGAGTTCCAAAGTCTCAGTTATACTTACCAAATGAGCTCTAGACAGCCCTGTTTGCATTAATTGGAATTAGCAATACTGCTATCGCAGTCGCCGCGTAGTGAGAACTCAATATGCTGATTGTAGCGTATACAAACCTTTTCTTGTGTTTGGCAAAAAATTAAAATCATCATTAATCTCTTCCCACACGCCATCATAATTAAAATGTAAATGAGTACGAGCAAGAGTCAATAAATCACTGCTTTATGTAAATTTAAATCTGATGACATTTGCTTGACGATATAGAGACATATAAAATAGCAAAATAACGTGTGACCAATTACTCACGGAATGAAATACCACTACCATTTGGTCAAATTTGCTTTATTACACCCAGAGAAAAAACAACATAAAATCAAAAAAAAAAATATTGATTCATTAACGAAAGTATAGTAATGTCGAAAATTCTTATTTCAATATAGCACGACTTTATTTTAATGTTGCGCAATATCCAACGTATTTAATATTTTTCGGCATTGATTTAATATTTGATTCTTATCGAGTTGAGTTGTCGTCTTATTGAATCAATATGAAGGAATTATTAAATTAATAGTGAGCATTATTGATTCAAAACAGAGGCAATATTAAATTCAGAATGCCAATTATTAATGTCTAATGAAAGCGTTATTAAATTAAAAACGTACGTTATTAAATTAAAAACGTACGCTATTAATATTAAGTTACGAAATTATAGACCCCTCCCCCTTCTTCGAAAAGTTGTCCAATTGGTAAAAATTTGTTTGAATTGAAAAATTTGTTTGAAATTTTGAAGACATCAAATGATCTACCTTCAAATGACGCATCAAATATTTAGGCTCCTGGAATTGAGTGTGGCATTTAAAACATTCATACATGGTCAATTAAATATTATTCATGTAATTCATAAGTGACACTAAATTTGTTGATTTAAGATCAAAAGCGGTGTGGATGTTATAGAGATATTGCTGGATAAAATTCCATGTCAAAGCAGATGCATATTGGGTATATCTTGAAGAGGGGATGGCGCTGGAGATGAACTATTAAGGCTGCTTTCTTTCACCCATGTTCGAATGTCCGACCTTAAGGAATCTTCTTCACATTCAATATCAAACTAAAAATTATTTGAAAGAAAAAATCATTTCAAAATACTTGAGATAGGCTGCAAAGCACTACTTACCTCTTTCTTTCTCCATTCACTGAGCTTGCTACGAAATTTTGCCCGGAGGCCAATCGGTGGAATAGCTTCCTTTATGTCATCCTTCTCTAAATACTGTAGGCTCTCAAAAGTTACCTGCGCATCTACACTTATATATGTATGTATATACATATTTAAAATTAGAATTTGTTAATATTAATAATAATAGACAAACTTGCTTTGAAGGTACACCAAAACTTTTGATAATCCATGATCGTTCAGCCACTCGACCAACTTTTTTCTATCTTCTTCGTCATTGGCTTCATCGACGGACACATTATTTGGGTCACTTTTACTGAAATTCACATTTTCGAGTGCAAATTCTTGGACAATTGCGCTTTGTTCTTGCATAATTGTTACAATTTCACCATTTTCGGTGGATAAAACAGCGTCTTTCAAATTTAATTTAATCGACATTTGTTCAGAAGCCCGTGTGATAATTTGCAGCAAAGAATGAATCAGCTGATTGATTTAGAATGTTGCCATATTTATTTAAAAATGTTTCTTATTGATTCAATGCATTGAAATTTTAACGTTATTGCTGAATGTTGTTTCAATATTGATTTGATGTTGTGCAATATAGATTTAAAAATGTTTCAACTTAGTGCTAGAACCAATATTAAAAAATTCTTAAAATAATATTGTACAACATTAAAATAAAGTTTTTTCAATATTATTTTCGAAATAATTAATAAATATCATCAAATCAAAGTTGGATTATTATTAATTTAATGTATTTCAATATTATGTTTGCCCTAAGTTGAAAGTTATTGAATTAATATTTCGCGTTCTTGTTTTTACAATGCACTTTTTGGCTCAGTGTATACCATTATTTAGAATTTGCAAAATTTCGTTTCAATTACGTATTGTATAAAAATATGTTGTTAGTGAACATACATATGTACATATATTAAAGTTGCACGAGCATTAATTTTGTAGAACACTTTAACCCTCTAACAACCATACGAAGAGGTCGTTTTGACCCCTTTTTTGGAAAGTCTGATAAAAGTAGTATTTTGAAGAGCGTTAGAAAGTTAAAATGTTCTAGAAAATTTATCGCCATAAAATTTCACTAGTTATGCCGCCACCAGACAACAAACCTCAAACTGTATCGCAGTGTTATTTGCTTCAGCTCTCCCGTTAAACTACGTTGTTACTACAAATGTTATGTGTTATTTTACTTCATGAAGACGCCCTCAATCTAATGCTATAAAAAAAAACTTGTTTTTTCGCTAACTTAATAACTGCCCGTGTGTTTTAAATTAAAAAAACAAAAGTACATTAAACACTATATTCTATATATGTAGGTAGATGAATAATAAATAGACTAGTAAACCCGGCCACGCGATGCTGTGGCCTTCAATTACACTGTGCGACAATTTGAGGGAGAAAGAGCACTTATTGCTACATTTAACAGTTTTTTTGATTGCCATTTTAAATTTGACTAACCCTTAATGCCGATATATATTCTGCAATTTTTAAGCCCATAGATTCTTATTACTAAAATATAAAATTAAGCATATACATAATTACTGGTTATTTTTATTTTCCGTCGACCTAGATTTTGTATGCAATGATTTTGTCCGAGGAGTCCCATATTGAAGTTTTAATGCGAATAATTTTCTACAATATTTTATCCATATAACTACCTCCAAAAGGTCATTTGTCTTACTTCTCTTTCCCTTCCCCTTTCCCTTTTATTTGCGCTTCCTCTTCCCTATATCCATTTTATTTTCCGTACTCTTCCGTCTTTAGCTTCCTTTCCTTCGCCATTTCTGTTCCTTTCATTTTCCCCTTCCAGGGCAAGACCTTTCATGACACTTAAAATTTTGAAAACCGGACAAACTGTAGCGTAAAAATAAATTTTTAAACAGGTAGCAAATCATTTTGTAAAAATCGTAATAAATTACTAATTTTCAGGCCAAGCATTTTCATATGCCCGGCAAAGCAATTTCATATAACACTTTAAATTTAAAAATCAAACTGTGGGGTAAAAATAAATTTTGGAACAGGTGGCAACCCTCTTTGTAAAAATTATGATAAATTACTAATTTTGAGGCAAAGCACTTTCATATGACACCTCAAATCTAAAATTCAAAAAGACTATAGCGTAAAAATTAACTTTTGAACAGGTGGCAACCCTATTATAAAAATTACAATAAGTTACTTATTTTTATGCAGGGCCCTTTCATATGACACCTCAAATTTAAAAATCAAACAAACTATGACGTAAAACTGAATTTTTGAACAGGTGGAAACCCTTTTTGTAAAAATGGTAATAAATTACTCATTTTCAGGCCAAGCATTTTCATATGCCCGGCAAAGCCATTTTATATGACACTTTAAACTTAAAAATCAAACTGTGGAGTAAAAATAAATTTTGGAACAGGTGGCAACTCTCTTTGTAAACATTATGATAAATTACTCATTTTGAGGCAAAGAACTTTCATATGACACCTCAAATCTAAAACTCAAAAAGACTAACTATAGCGTAAAAATTAAATTGTGAAGAGGTGGCAACCTTTTTTATAAAAATTATAATACTTATGTTCACACAGATCCCTTTCATATGACACCTGAAATTTAAAAATCACACAAACTATAGCGTAAAACTGAATTTTTGTACAGGTGGCAACCCTTGTTGCAAAAATTGTAATTAATTACTAATTTCCAGCTCAATCCCTTTCATATGGTACCTGAAATTTATAAATCAAGCAAACTATACAGGACAATTAAATTTTTAAACAGGTGGCAACCCTTTTCAAAAAAATTAAAACTTCCTGCACATCCACAGGCCAGGCCCTTTCATATGACACCCCATTTTCGAAAATCGCTATAACGGTGTAAAAGTTATGGTGTTTACAAAAAATCGCTTAGCGTAATATATATAAAGATACATACTTAAACTTTTTATAATCCTAATTAAAAACAGAAACCCGTTTTCTGGCTTTAATATAGAAAATTAGTCATTCACTGTGGTTTTTTTTTCAAACAAAATTAGAATAAATCGTCGCTTGAATAATGAAACATCGTACAAGTAATATATAGAGGAGTCATATATTATACCTTGTTTCATTATACAAGCGACGGAATTACATATATATGTAGATACTTAGCTGTTACATATTTTTTATGTTGCTGATATCATAGAGCACAACGCGCCATTATGACTTATGTGAGCAGGTAAGCAACATCACACACATTTTAAGCAATGTAGCGCAATTCTTCCTTATCTGTCATAAAAATTTGCCCGGCTCTGTCATACGGTCAATGTTCATGCCTATGCCTACATATATCATACAAACATACCTTTATTAAAGGCGAAATATCTTCAAGGTCAATGATTGTTATCACTAGAGTTTGATATCAAGTTGTGTACTGAACAGAAACCTTTGATGATTAGGTAAATACAATCAGCTTTTTATCTTTGTATTAAATTCCATTTATAGATAGAGTTTTAGCGCTGGAGAAAACAATAATTAAAAGCAACAAAATGGGTGCCGAAGGGCTCTGTGAAAAAATATCTGTGGTTATTACTCATTTTCTATGTTGTGTTATGATAGAGACACACATCGTAGTATAGTAGAAATATTACGATCTATACCACATATGTGTCACTCTCATATTGTAGTTTAATTGAAAATTTTCATAGTAAAGCCAAATCATAGTATTGATATTATAATATTCATACCACATATGTGTCTGAGGCATTAGATAAAATGCTATCTAAGTACACTGAAATAAATTTTGGTATAAATTTTAAACTTTTTTGAACACGACCGAAAAGTTATTAAAATTTAAACTTTGAAAAGTTTAAAAGATTTTTAAGCTTTTAAGGTTTAGATTTTATACCAAATTACGATTTATTTTAAGACTTTCAAAAGTTAAAAATTTAAAACTTTTTTTGGTTTAAATTAAAAAAATATGTCTGCTCCCAAATCTTATTCATGCTTTTCCCTATTGTCTTCTTTCGTATCCTCTTTTTCTCCTTTTCTTCCATATTGTTCTCCCCCCAACATCCCCTTAATCCTTTTCCATATTGTATCTTAATCCTATCCTATTTTTCTCTGTTTCCATAATTATATTGTGTTTGCTTTTTTCTCCATTAAAACAACGACACACAGTCGTTCATTCAAATTGTCTAATAACTATATATTGTTGTTTATATTGTTCATTTCTCGAAAAAGCAAGTTGGAATTTCAAATCAAAAATTCTAATTTTTTCGTTGAAATAAAATCTTATTAACAATGAGAGTTTAAAATTTAAATCTTAAAAGTTTAAATGAGAAAAAGTGTAAGATTTAAACCATAGATGTAGAGTAATTACACTGCTCTACAGCCAAAAAATACTCTGAACGCGACCATCCTTTCTATATGTAAAATCGGTCGCTGATTCCGAAAATCGGGTTCATTTTTAATTCTATGGGAAGGTTTTTGAAATATCGGCAATTTACCGTTATTTGGCCAATGAGTCCACTTAATCCTGTATATCTCTTTAACACAGTGAGTTATCTTCCTTAGGGTCACACCAAACGAAAGAAAATTAAATTTTCTTTTCACGGCTCCTATAACATTTTTCTCTAGTTCTTATAGTTTCTGAAATATTGACGATTAAATTTGAATTTTTTCGATTTTTTACGATTTTTTGAAGAAAAAATTTACTTTGTCAGGCAATATCTTTAAAACCAATGATTTCACCTTCGGTTTTACTCGCGTGAAGCTCCATTCCACTTCCAAAAAAATAAGCTATCAACGAAGAAAATCCATGGTAAACTGGAAAAGTTATAGGCGATCAAGTAAATACAACCAAGTCGCGCAATGCCTCTGCACGGGTACATTCTATGCATATTGTACCAATACCTACACATCTGCAGTAGCAGCACATTGGCAGCGCGGTAGATACAAGCCCATTTACGGGTATAACATGCATAAAATATACCCGTGTAGAGGCATTGTGCGACTTGGCTGTATTTACTTGATCGCCTATAACTTTTCCAGTTTACCATGGATTTTCTTCGTTGATAGCTTATCTTTTTCCCAATAGAATGGAGCTTCACGTAAAAGAGTAAAACCGAAGGTGAAGACATTGGTTTTAAAGATATTGTCTGACAAAGTCAATTTTTTCTTCAAAAAATCGTAAAAAATCGAAAAAATTCAAATTTAATCGTCAATATTTCAGAAACTATACGAGTTAGAGAAAAATGTTATAGGAACCGTAAAAAGGAAATTTAATTTTCTTTCGTTTGGTGTCACCCTAAGGAAGATAACTCACTGTGTTAAAGAGATATACTGGATTAAGTGGACCCATTGGCCAAATAACGGTAAATTGCCGATATCTCAAAAACCTTCCCATAGAATTAAAAATGAACCCAATTTTCGGAATCAGAGACCGATTTTACATATAGATAGGATAGTCACGTCCAAAGTACAGACAAAAAATTTCATTTTGTGATCCAGTGTTATTATTTCATTTTGAAATTATAAAAAAGTCTTACAAATTTTCTTCAGAATCATAAAAGTCTTTTGATAATAATTTTTTCCTGATGAAAATTATAAACATCTTCTATAATTATTATTCGGAAACTTATATTTTAAAAATCTTTCCATAATAGTTATTTCAAATGTATTTTTTTAAGTCTTCAAAGACTTTTTCATTGAGACAAATTTCAAAAACGTCTTTGCGTAATTATTATCTGTAACAAATTGTTTTCTATATCTTCAAAGACTTTTCATTGAGACAAAGTTCAAAAATGTCAAAGAAAATTTTCAATAACTTTCATATAAGTATAAAATAAGAATAACTCACATATAAGTACTTTAAAATTCAAGCAAATTTCCAATTTGAAATTGTATGAAAGCTTTTTATCGAAGATATAAAAAATAAATTTGTTACTCAAAATAATTACTTAAAGATATTTTTGAAATTCGTCCCAATGAAAAACTCTTTGAAGACTTAAAAAACAATTTGTTACGGATAATAATTACTCAAAGACTTTTTTCAAATTTTTCTCAATAAAAAAGTCTTTGAAGATATAAAAAAAAATTTCTCATTCATAATAATTACAAAAAGACTTAAAAAAAAAATATCTCAGAAATAACTATTATGGAAAGACTTTTAGAATATGTTTCTTTCAATAATAATTATCTTTTGATTTTTATTTTTTCTTTTATAATAATAACAACTCTGATTTAAACCAAAAAAAAAGTATTAAATTTATTCCAAAAAATACTTTGCAATATTCAAACTTTTTTAAGTTCGAATTTTAAATCAAAAAAGAATAAGAACTTTTAAATTTTCGAAGGTTCAAAATTTGTCCCAAAAAAAGTTTTAAATTCCTTTCAAATTAATTCAAAGTTTAAAAAATATTCCAATATTTATAACAGTGTATTAAAAATAAATTTGTGTGCTCACAAAAAAAGAAAAGAAGTAAGAGCGCAAATTATCAGTTTTTTCTAAAAACGCACTCACATTCCGAATTTCAAGCAGATATATCAAAAACTGCGGAATAAATACATAATAATCTACAGCTTAATTAGAGAAACCATTTAGTACTTATGAATATGTGTACTTACAAAAATGTATGTACATGCAAATGTACAATCAATTAGCAACTGCTTTTAGTTTATAAATAAAACAATATTTCCGTTTCATTTGCGAATTTTAAAGCATTTTTTCTCAATTTTTGTTTTATTATTTTTCTCACTCAATTTGCACAACCTGTTCTTATGCGCTATGTTTCCTCACCACTTTTTCTTCGCCTTCACAATCGATGGTGACTTGTATGCCATTTGGCAACCACAACTGTGACAAGATATCGACATTGCATTGTTTCACAGCTCCATTACTATCAATTAAATCGACATTGTATGTGTGGCGAACACCGGCGACCACTTGTCTGCTTGCTGAGTGTACTTTGCCGATTCTAAGAATTAATTAATATACATGTATATATATGTATATACATATAATAAATATAATATATTTTTCATATATACATATCGAAGCCTACAAACAATACTGCACTAAGTCGACTTAGTCGTAGCTTAACTTTTTTTGCTTATCCTATCAACACTTTGATTTGATGTCTTATGCCGTTTTCTTTTCTCGAAAAAATGTTGTCCTTTTTGATTTTCTTAGCTCTTTTGTAGGCTTGTATGGTAATTTTACCGAATATTGAGCTCTAAGTAAGCAAGAGGACATCATTATCTACAAATTTAGCCATTTTATAGAAAGTTAGGTTACGCAATTCGATAATTGGGATATAGAAGGGCAGCATTTTTTTGCAGAAAAGAAAACGCCATTAGTGCAGTATTGTACGGAAGCGTCGATATGTATAAGAAATTTTGACTATGATATTTCTTATCAAAAACATTTTTTTACGTGGCAATTTCGATAATTATGATTTTCGTAACCGCCTTAAAAAAATACGAGTATTTTAGATAAGAGTACATGCATGCAAACATATGCATGTATGTATGTATGTATGTACGTGCGGTGATGATGATGTACATATATACTGCATAGTATATATGTATGTATGTATGTACATATATTTTATAGTAAACTCACTTATAATTTGGTCCTTCACCAGCAGCTAATTTACTCAAAGAATTTTGTAAAGTTTGTTCAGCATCTTTCAAATCATCACCGCTGAGGTTGCTAACACCGCCCACCAATCGCTACGCAAATGAGATCAAAATAAATATTGTTTGTAAATGTTCTCGTATAAAACACTAATCGGTAATCAAACAACTGTTTCTATTTTTTTTTTGTTGTTTTTCATTAGGTGTAACGTTTTTGATATATTTATTGTTATATCAAAAACGTATGTATGTGCATACATATGTTTTCCAATACATAAGCTTACATCAGATGGTTCAACCAGCACCATGGTGGCAGCAAAGCTAATCAACACAAACAACTTGCCGCTCAACATTTCTTGTTTTGTTATCGTATCTCACTGAGTTTACCGTGCAAAGAATAAATTCAAACTGTTCACATCTCCAAGCGAAACATTGCTTTTATAGCACAAAATATTAAAGAGCGTACACTTAATTTAAACAATGACAATTCGTCTGGGTATTGTGTAGGCAGACGGTGTAGAAAAACAAGAACTAGTCCAAATGTAAGCGAAAAATTTTTACAAGTATTATATATAGAAGTCGAGTTATATATGTACATATATCCCCGACCAAGGACTACGACTCCGGCTGCAATCCCCAGAGCTTCTGGTGAATGTTTTTGTCGTTAAAACAAGAAAATGAAAGAAAGAAAAACATGTTTTAATTTTTAATTAACGTCTCATCTAAAATTTTATTTTCAATTTTCGCCTGTAATGCCTCAGACACACATGTGGTAGAAATATTATAATATCAATACTATGATTTGGCTTTACTAAGAAAATTTTCAATTAAACTACAATATGAGAGTGACACATATGTGGTATAGATCGCAATATTTCTACTATACTACGATGTGTGTCTCTAGCATAATTGAATTATCTATGGGGTGATGATTTCATTCTTTGTGAATGATAATAAAACTCATAAATACATACATATTTATTTTCATATATAGATATGTTATTTATTTGTGATTGCAAACAAAGCCAAAGCGATCGACTGCACAAAATCATAAATTCACTCGCTATAAAACAATGGTGATTATATTTAATTGCTCTCTCACACACATTTTTCTACTCTCATTTTGTTCTTTGTTTACAAGCTAAAAAAATTTATACACATTTGCATATACAGTGGCTCTCAGAAGTATTTTGCATATTGCATTTGCTGAGAAAACGTTGGAAAGTCGCCTATTTTTTCGAATTAATTGAAAAATTTTTTAAAATGATATTATAGCTGAAGCTTCATACTACACAGACGCATTCATTAAAAAACAAAAATGCATTTCATCTTTAATATAAAATTAATATGTATAACAAAAAAAGTCATATATTTTTGCTCACAAAAGTATTTTACATTTTGGTAATTTTGGTGAATAAAAATGCATCTACAAGCTATTTAATATTTTAAATGATGCCTATTCTTTTTCGGAATGGCTTCCAAGGGCTTAGGGATGAACTCTACTAATTTTTGGCGAAATTTTATATTAAAGATGAAATGCATTTTTGTTTTTCAATGAATGCGTCTGTGTAGTACGAAGCGTCAGCTACAATATCATATTAAAAATTTTCCAATTAATTCGAAAAAATAGGCGAATTTCCAATGTTTTCTCAGTAAATGCAATATGCAAAATACTTCTGAGAGCCACTGTACATATATCTGTGGCAATTTGCAATAATCGCTTAAGTCGAAAAATATGATTTCGAGATAAATTGATTTTTATATTCGAAGGCATTTCTTAGCAAATCATAAAAGTCGATTAAAAACTGTGGACGCAAAATTAGTCAGCCATTCACGATGTTAAGATCAAATTTTGTAAACAAAACAAAATGTCATGAAGAAATTTGATTAAGTAGGTATATACGCCTACTTTGGCTTTTATAGCAAGTTTAATATACCTCTATTGTAAGTTAAGCCAAAATGTTTTTATTTATATCTTTTTATTGAAATAAGTTATAATCATGGGGATTTTACAGAAATATAGAGTTTTAAAAGGAGAATAACATGGTATATATAACTCGAAATCTTCCTAAGTCGACTTAAGCGGTTATTGCTTGTGGCCACAGATATATACATACATATCATCTGATTAAATTTAGTACATATGTACATACATACATATATATATATAAATAAGAGGGTCAATAAACAGCAGAAACGTTTTAAGGAAGAAAACCGATCATTTTGAGTATAATTGACATTGTTTTCGCTTCTGGAAGAAGATTATTTCGCTGTGAGACGTTGTTCTCCATTACTCAATTTCTCCCCTTCGTGGCGTATGTCTTTTTTCATTCACTCAATTCACTCCTTCTGAACTGGTGAGGGTCAAATTGCAATTGAGCTAGTTCTTTTTTGACACCTTTTCGCTAGTTTGAAATTAGAAATTTTTGTTCACTAGTTATTGAGTTCCCTGTAAAGTATATTCGCCTTTTCTCGCTATATACTTAGCTAGTTGTCGTGAGAAGGTAGCAAACAGCAGAACATTGATTTGGTCGAATTCACTTGCTGCCAAGCCTGCAAATATACCAATCTGAAGCAGTTATACCAGACGATTGTTCGACATAGGCCGGTTTTACCAACCATACTTAACTTTAGTTTTAGTTACGACTTATCGAGATTCTGTGCTAAACTAATTTTTCAGTTTCACCAACAAGTTGTATGTATTAAATAGTTTTGAATGCAGCAACCCTGACAGCTATTTAACCAATTTTAATCATATGTTTCCTCTGCGACAACCCTTAACCGTCTCCGATGAGGAAAAAATTATATGGGGTATTGAAGTTGAAGAACTGTGTATATTACCAACGTCTCAGGGGGTGAGGTTGGAGAAATATGATAAACAATTTGACTCCATACATTTGAGGACCACCGTAATGTACATACATACATGCTTATTTTCTTTTGTACGAAAAATATTTATACTAATTGGTTTGTTTTTCATATTTTTCTTATTTGTTAAAGTAAGTTGAGTTAGTTGCTGTGCGATAAATTTGAAAATATGACCAAATATCTTTTTTTTTTCATTTATAGCAGTCGATAGTCGTGCTAGAGAAAATTAAATTTGTATGTATGTATACCTTGGCCTAAAACAAAAATACAAATTTTTTATTTGCTGATATAAATTTATTATATTTTCATGACTTTTCGCCCATTTATGTACGTAGATCATCCACTAGGGGATAATTTCACTCGTTATATGACCATTTTACGTACGTATCTATGGGGCACCTCAATTCAGCATCCACAGTTTTATTCAACCCTGGATGCTTCCAAAGGGTAACAAGGCAATTTTCTACCACACTGCATTCGGGAATTTTTAGATCAACTTTGTAGTCGTAACGAATGGTTGCGGATTTTACTTTAGAAATTCTGCAAAGGTTCAGAAAAATAAAAATAAATTAGTTATTTGATTTTTTTTTGCTCTAGATGTATTAAAAAATTTTAAAATGTATTGCGTTGCAGACTCTTAGAACTCACCCGTATTTTAGTCCTTTACTATCTTTCAAATGCTTTAAGGAATTTTGCAGTGGTCCGCTATCTGTTGTTTTAACAGAGCCACCTATTTTTATCTGGAATAAAATTAGTTTTTATAGAGAAAAATATATTTACTAACATTGTACATATGTATTTATATCTCTTAAGATACATATGTACATATGTATATGTAGATATCTAATGATTTGAATATGTACATATATATGTGTAGGTACTCGTTATTAATTTTTTTTTTTTTTGTAGTTTTCTTAATGCATTTACCACGACAGCAACAAAGCCAAAGAACACCAAAAAGAATTTCACAGCCACCATTTCGACAAAGAGAAAATTCAACTTACTACTGACTGCTTGAACGCGGAGTGTCTTTTATACGAAAAATATTGAAAAATTATCTATGCCAATTTAAGGATTTATCACGAATATATGTACATATATATACTAATTATTTTTCTTAATTGTTGGAGTAAATTCAGTTAGTTCACGGTGCGTGAAATTGAAAAACCTGACCAAATTTAACTTTTTTAATTATAGAAGTCGATGATCGTGCCAGTTGTTAGATCGTGGAGTTGTTAGACAAAAGTAACGACGGAATAGTTAAGAGTACATATGTGCATATGTACATACATACATATGTAGGTGCAAATGTGCTAACATGCAAAACACATAACTTTATCACTAGTTTTGATAGCTTGACTCTAATTTCCCAATAAGATTTCTCAAAAAACAAACAAAAAAATATTACGTCGCTCGTCGACTTAAACGTCTAAATGAAAACATACCAAATACATATCGTCGCTGCGAGTACGAAAATAGTTATGTGTTTATCGGTAGCTTTTCAGACGATAAAAAAAACTGATTCGTGGCGTCCATTGAGAAAAGGTAAATGTAAAGGTAAAGGTAAAGGTAAAGGTAAAGGTAAAGGTAAAGGTAAAGGTAAAGGTAAAGGTAAAGGTAAAGGTAAAGGTAAAGGTAAATATACATGCATATATACGTAGTACGTATGTATTTATTTCAGCAAAACATTTGTGCAAATATCTGAGAATATAAGCAATTTATGTACTAAATAAATGAAATATATGTATGTACATATCGCACTCTAAATCATAAAGTGACACGACTCAAAATTTTTTGAAATCCGGGTTTTTATCATAAACCGGTACACAGAACATATCTGTAGTGATTGCCAAAAAAACTTTTCAATCGGTGTCTCCTTTGACTGAAAAATAGCCATTATACGCGGCCTTTTGCCATATCATTGCTTGTAAAGAAAAAAAGTGTTTTGGCTCTCCTGAAAATTCTTGAATTTTAAGTTGTGTCACTTTATGATTTAAAGTGCGATATGTACATAACATGCGTTAAAATAACAAGGCATTTTTCAAAGTTGAAATAGAATTGGCGATCCGTATATGTACATATGTATATCGTCGCTCCGGAAGAAAAAAGACGCATGCCAGTATTTTGTCGACGAAAAATATTTCGACGAACAGAGCCGCATTATAAAATATTCCGACGAAGAAAGACGCATTAGCATTATTAACTGCGAGGAAAGACGTATTAACATTAATATTGACCAAGAAAAAAAATCGAATACCTCATTCTTTTCTAAACAGTATTTAATTGCGTGTTTCTTTTAGTCTAAGATACGACAGAACAAATATATCCCCTCATCTGTTATTTACCAATGGACAGTGGTAACTGTTCCTAAGCATATTAACATGGGTTGCCTAGCTAAAACGCGTACGAAAGGTACTAAATATTTAAAACAAAAACTAAAATTTTTAGGTATACTCCCCCTTTCTGTTATTTAAAATATGTTTTTTGCTTTCTGTGGTCTTGTGGGTTATTTATACAAAGATTTTGTCTGAGGAGACCCCTAGTGAAATTTTATGGCCAATAATTTTCTAGAATATTTCAACCCTCTATCGACCTTCAAAATGGTATTTTTTTCGGACTTTAAAAAAAGGGGGTCAAAACGACCCTTTCGTTGAGGTGTTAGCGGGTTAACGTATTCCACGAAATTAAAGTTCGTGAAATTTTACTATATGTTTCCTAACAACATATTTCTATACGATATGTATTCAACCCTTTTTTTCCTTTATTTAGAAATCACTCAGGCACTTTTCAAAGCTGGCAACCCTCCAGTTTGCCCCGGATTTTGGTAGGCAACCCATGTTTTTTGAACTCTCCTAATTGCCCTCTTTCATCTGGTGTATCGTTTTTTTAAATAACATAAAAGGGGAGAAAACCTATTTTTTTGCACTTTTCAAAGCTGGCAACACTCCTGTTTGCCCCAGATTTTGATAGGCAACCCATGTTTTTTGAGCTCTCCTAATTGCCCTCTTTCATCTGGTGTATCGTTTTTTTAAATAACATAAAATGGGAGAAAACCTATTTTTTTGCACTTTTCAAAGCTGGCAACCCTCCAGTTTGCCCCAGATTTCGATAGGCAACCCATGTTTTTTGAACTCTCCTAATTGCCGTCTTTCGTCTGGTGTATTGTTTTTTTAAATAACAGAAAATGGGAGTATACCTAAAAATTTTAGTTTTTGTTTTAAATATTTAGCACCTTTCGTACGCGTTTTAGCTAGGCAACCCATGTGCGATGTGTTAATATGCTTAGGAACTGTCAGTTACCACTGTCCATTGGTAAATAACAGATGAGGGGATATATTTGTTCTGCCGTATCTCGGACTATTTATAGTAAAAAAAAATAAAGCGTCTTTCTTCGTTATCAAAAAAATAATGAGTCTTTCTTTCGAAAAATATTCTTAATGCGTCTTTCTTTGAAAAAAAAAAAATGTTGCTTCTTTCTTCCTCAACAAATCACTTTGCGTCTTTTTTCTTCTATAGCGACGATATATCGACGGCTGAGAATAAGATCGCCCTATTTCAAAAATTGTTTCAAAAACGCCCTATTTGAAAAATTGTTTCAATAACGTCCTATTTCAGATTTTGCTTCAAAAACGCCCTATTTGAGAATTTGTTTCAATAACGTCCTATTTCAGACAATTATTCAAAAACGCCCTATTTCACAGAAATATATATGGAATTTTCTCTGAAATAGGGCATTTTTGAAGCAAAATCTGTAATAGGACGTTATTGAAACAATTTTTCAAATATGGCGTTTTTGAAAAAAATTTTGAAGTAGGGCGGGCGATCTTATTCTCAGGGTGCGAAGAACGCTCAAAATAAACTCACTCAAACGAATTATCACTCTATAATTCTGAGCTATGCCACGCTCTCATGAGCGCAAATACACAGTGACAACGAACGCAAATGAACGCACGTCAACTGCGATCGATGGGTCTCTGCAGTGGCGATAAACTCTTACATAAATTCATTTTAAAATGAGAGATCGTTTGAAAATTCATTTTTTTGAAAATTCATTCTATGAGTTTATTTTATAATTTTTTGCGCTAGCGATCATTTTTTGAGTTTATCATTTTTTGATTGCTCTTTGAGTTTATCATTTCGTCGTACCATACGAAAACTAACATCAGATTTTTTGTGGCTGACGAAAAGTAAAAAGTTCAAGTTTTGGCCGACGAAAAGTAATAAAATCGAGTTTTGGCTGACGAAAAGTAATAAAATCAACTTTTGGCTGACGAAAACTATCAATTTCATTTAAACAACAACAATTTTAATGTAAAAACAGTATATAATTACTGATACTTTTCGTCAGCCAAAAGTCGATTTTATTACTTTTCGTCACCCAAAACTCGATTTTATTACTTTTCGTCGGCCAAAAGTCAAATGTTCTACTTTTCGTACAGAATTTTTTTATTGATAGCTTTCGCCAGAAATTTTAAATATGTTAGTTTTCGTATGGTACGACGATTTTATGCGTTCACAAGGGTTTGTTGTGCAGCAGCTAATGGCATTGTGAAGGCGCAATTTTTGGATGATGGCGTGCGTTTATTAGACCATAAATATGATGTATGTATGTATGTACATACATATTCATGCATGTGTGTACGTATATATGGATGTACATACATATGTATGTACATATTTATAATATTTTAAAAAGCCTTAGCTCCCATAGCGATAGGTATGTATACATATGTATGTATGTAGGTATATCGAGTTTAAATTTTATTAACCCGAATCAACCCACGAGCACCATATGGTAACGCTAAACATCCCCTTACATTTACAAGAAAATAAACAAAAGGAAAAGAAAACACACCAGGAAAATGCCAATTTTCAATGAAAAATTAATGTGGCTTTGCAAAAAGGTAAAGATCGTGTTATTCTGTGCTCAAATGTCGAAGCTATTGCGTGTGAAAATGAGGTGACAAAAATTAGTACTGAAAATTCCCGTTTTCAGATATGGCATGTCGGTAAATATAAGTATATTTTATAACTTTTAGAATAAATTGTTCAAATAATTACACTTTTTGAAAGCTAATGAAATCATGTATGTAATGTAAATTAGTTTTTAAAGAAAAAATTCTTCTTTCCAACATTTTTTTACATTTTTCTAAAGGCGTTACCATATGGTAGCCGTGGGTCGTCCAGGGTACAGGTTTTTTTTGTTGGGCTTCGCGTGATTTTCTCTGCCGTTGTGTAAATTTAACTAATGTAATGTTATTAATTTGTTAGAATTTTATAAATTTTCTGCTTTTAGAGCTTTAACATTACAAAAAATGCATGATTTCATTCAAGATCAAAATGAGGCATTCGACGATGGTGGACTAAATGACATACCAACTGTCATTTAGGTACATACATGGAGCCTCATCAATATTACAACATTTTTGGAGAAGATAATACTGAAGAGGAATGTGCGGGTAAACCAGATAATGTTTGCTCGGTCCAACTAAAAGGCAACTGAGAAGTTGTAATGGCTGGTAGCTCGACATTGCCCCATTTTGTCCAAGAAGATGAATGGGTGAAGAATATTTCACCATTTCCTCTTCCAATTTTTCCACTGGCGAATACGAAGATTGTCGTAATATACTACGTCATGTTCAATTAGAGAAGTTTTTTAATTATTGTTATTATTTATCAAGCACATTTGCGAACAAAGTGCAATACTGCTATTGGCCAGAATAGGCCAACCCTACATATGGAAGTATTAAAAAAAAAAAATATGTTATTTGCATAACTTTACTTAAAACCTACTTAAATCTCAATAAAGTGAATTAAATATGTGTTTTTTCCTGAGAAACTAAAAAAAAAAGTTTCCAAACATCATTTACCCTTTAAACAAAAACCTGTACCCTAGGCGACCCACGGCTACCATATGGTAACGCTAGTTTTTCACATTTTCCGGAAAAGTGCCACAAGGTATTGGAAAACGGACTTCAATTTCATGCTCAGGAGGTCGAAATTTATTGGTGTACATACTTTTATGAAAATCTGAAACAAAAAAAGTTCTGGGAAAATCCGGGTTAAGTATGTATTTATTCAAACTAATTAAATTATTCAATTTATTTAAATTAATATTTATAAAAATTTATATTTACATACCGATGTACCTAAATATATATTTATGTACATTTGTAGTCTATATGTATGAGTTAAGGGTTGTTAAATATTTTTTTAACATAAATACCCTGCAGCGAAATCAACTAGTTGTAAACTAATTGACAACTAGTTGGCCATACAGCTCAACTAGTCAGCCATCTATCTTTTTTCCATATTAGCAACTGGTATTTTTAACACGGTGATGACCTAGGAAATGGCAATTGTCAGTATCCACACCAGCATCATACCACTTGACTGACTAGTCAGTATACACACCAGCATCATACCAATTTGCTGACTAGTCAGTGTAGATATCAGAACTATACCAGTTGACTGACTAGTTTTACATGCTACTCCAATGAAAATAAAAATTGCAAAATAAAGTTTCTAATACATTTACATATTTAGTTATTAGAATATATTAAAGAATTCAGGCACATTAGATTGCGATCTTGCATATTAAATATTTAGGTAAATTAACATTAACATTGTGAATAAGTAACACGTTGACCATTCTAAGCTTGCCATTTATATTGATGATTTTCTGACTTTATACAAACATATCATGTACTTTTTTCTATGGCTGAAGTAGTATCTAATATACAGGGCTATATTAACATCTCAAACTATGTTATATTTGTGGCATTCACCTGATTTAATGATCTAATAATTTGCAACCAACTAAATCTACAATGGGCCTACTACGCAGGGTTCGAATACTACAACAACAATAAAGAAGTTGCCTTACTTTTACTGCATACGTGTTCATTGCAACCTCCAGAAACCCCGGATACATTCGTTTTTAATTTAAAACCCTTTTTTTGGCAAAACTTCTTGTTTCATAACTAAACTCAATTTGCCCCTATGAATCTAGTTGGGCAACTCCCATAATTTATCTAGTCAGTTAACTGGTAGGTTGGCTGACTAGTTTGGACTTTCGCTGCAGGGTACCTACATATATATGTATGTATTTAGTTCTTACTTGAAAACTAGAATACAACAATTGAGCGTTAAAAAAATAAGTTCGCATTTTATTTATTTGTACACATGTATGTATGTATGTATATACATTCCAAATGGAAAATATCATTACCCGCATTCCATTATTGAATAGACATACATATGTGCATGCATTAATATTATATACATACATACATACATATGTACAATTTAATAAAATCCGAACTTGTATTTTGAACGTACGCTCAGTTGTTCAATTCCAGTTTTAAAGTAAAATCTAAAGATGTAGGTACCTATGTTAAATAAAATATTTATATACCTAGACTACATATCGACGGCTATTTCAAAAATTGTTTGAAAAACGTCTTACTTCAGAATTTTTTTCAATAACGTCCTATTTCATATGCATATACATACATATTTATGTATGTGTCGAATGAATACAAATACATATGTATGTAAACTCATACATATATAAACTTTTTATTAGATTGAATAAATACATAATAAAATTGTTAAAGTGCAACTTCAATATACATATGTACATACATATATATCGCTATAAGACCTAAGGCTTTTTAAAATATTATAAATATATACATACATACATATGTACATACATACATATATACGTACACAAATGCATTCATATGTATGTACATACATACATATATCATATTTATCATCTCATAAACGCACGCCATCATCCAAAAACTGCGCCTTCACGATGCCATTAGCTGCTTAAACCTCACAAAAAACCCTTGTGAACGCATAGAATGATAACTCAAAGAACGATCAAAAATGATAAACTCAAAAAATGATCGCTAGCGCAAAAAATTATAAAATAAACTCAAAGAATGAATTTACCAGAGAAATTGTACGATAATTCATTTTTGAGTGAATTTATGCATTGAGTTTATTGCCACCGCTATGAGCGATCGATTGCTGTTGTGCGTTAGTTCGCTCGTTATTTGAGTGTTTATACATTTTTCTTTGAATATTTGTTTGTGATATGAGTAGAATGATATTTTTGAGCGTTCATGAGTGAGTTTTTCCGTACCCTGCTTATTCTCAGCCGTCGATATGCACTTAGTACTTCCTCTAAATAAAAATAAAAAACATAAAAATTGTGCTGATAAAATGTATTATATTCTTATGCTTTTCAACATTGCATCTTTCGCCCTTTTACATCATCCACTAGTTGATAATTGCACTAGTCATATTGCCACACTAACTGCTTCTCTTGGGGGCACTCCATTTTCACATAATGTGGCCAGTTTGGCTGTGTCCACATCTCAACTGCGCAGTTTTTATTTATCTTATTATTGGGAGCTAATAGATCAACGTTATATTTGTAAAGGATACCAGAGACGTTTTCATTGGTTACAGAGTTTATTGCCTTAATTCTGTAATAGTCCAGAAAGACAGAAATGAATAATTTTATATTTTTTTTTTTGTGGTTTCAGATGTGTTAAGCTTATTTTAAATATGTACATAGGGATGTACATATATTGTGTTTAGACACTTTTAGCACTCACTTGAACTTTAAACCTTGACTCTCATCCAATTTAGCTAAGGCTTTTTCCAGAGTTTTGGTATCTGAGTTTGAAGCAGCGCTCTGGAATAAAATTAGTTCCTTATAGAAAAATATATATATTCACACACAGACCTATACATATGTACATATAAGTATAATTTACTATAATTATCTTATAAGTCTTAAAGTGAATTAAATATACATATTACACAATAATTGTTAATTTTTTTTTATATAATTTTCTCACTGCATATGCCACGACAGCAACAAAGCCAAAGAACACCAAAAATAATTTCGCAGCCACCATTTCGCCTGTTTTTTAACAAAGAGAAAACTCAACTTACGACTGACTGTTTAGAACGCGGCTTGTCTTTTATACAAAAAATGTGATCAACTGTCTTATGTAAATTTTAGTTCTAGAACAAACGAGTGAGAATATATCGACGGCTGAGAATAAAATCGCCCTATTTAAAAAATTGTTTCAAAAACGCCCTATTTGAAAAATTGTTTCAATAACGTCCTATTTCAGATTTCGCTTCAAAAACGCCCTATTTCAGAGAAAATTCCATATATATTTCTCTGAAATAGGGCGTTTTTGAATAATTGTCTGAAATAGGACGTTATTGAAACAAATTCTGAAATAGGGCGTTTTTGAATAATTGTCTGAAATAGGATGTTATTCAAACAGTTTTTGGAATAGGGCGATTTTGAAACAATTTTTGAAACAGGGCGATCTCATTCTCAGCCGTCGATATGTAATAAATAATTACAGTTGGACAAATATTTACGTACCAGGGCCGTAGCCAGAAATTTTTTTCGTGGGGGGTTTCATCGTTGTGGAATTTTGTTTTGGAGAAAAATATATAACGTATTTCTTGCACTAAATAAAAATAGTAAAAAAAATTCTGGTTTCTAAAGTGCTATTTGGAAGAAAATTTTTTTTTTACAAAAATTTTGATTTTCAAATTTGGGTTTTTATAAGAAGTTTTAAAAAGCAGGAAATTTCTCACACTAAAATCACACTGAGAGAAGATCTTTAATGTTTTAAATTGATTTCAACAGATTTTGTTAAACTGTCACTAAAATAGCAAAATAAGCAAGTAAGTAAGCCTAAGTTTGAGGGGAAACGAACATTATATACTTAGCCGATAATGTTTTTTTCCCTGCGTTTATACTTCATTTTATATTTTATTAATAAGCTTTAATCGGCTTTCAGCTCGATTTTTACTCTGCCAATTTTAAGGGTAAGTCAAATTTAAAATGGCAATCAAAAAAATTTTCAAATGTGGTAATACGTTGTCTTCCATCTCATCCTCAAATTGTCACACGGTGTAATTGAAAGCCACATCATCGATGCTCGCACTAGAAAAAACAAATGAATGTTTACCTTGGCATAAAATAAAAATAACATTTTTTTATTTGCTGATATATATTATATTTCATGATTACTATATTTTCATGATTTTTAAATGGTGCATTTTTCGCCTATTTAGGTACATTATCCACTAGGGAATAATTTCACTCTAAATATTTCCATGCATAGTGTTCATTTTTGGAGCACTTCAATTCACCCTGCGTATAGTCATTCTTGTGCCTCCAAATGTCAACTTGGCAGTTTTCTCTTATAACTCCATTGGGACCGAATAGATCAGCTATGTATGTGTAATGAGTACCGCCTATGGTTAGGATGCTTCCGGACTTAAATTTGGAAATTCTAAAAAAGTCCATAAAGGCAAAAATTAATTTGGTTAAAATGTATTGCATTTCACATTTTTTTAGAACTCACTTGTATTGTACATTCCTTATTACTTTCAATGTAATTAAGGCATTATCCAAGGGTTGTTTATCTGTAGTAGGTTTACTTAACTGTATCTGGAATAAAATTAGTTTTTAGAGAGAAAAATTTATATTTACATATGTATGTACGTGTATATATATATATATATCTCATGATATATGGATGTACATATATACATATGTATAAGCATAATTTACAATAAAGCTCTTATAAGTCTTAAAGTGATTTAAATTTACATATTAGATAATAATGTAATTTTTTTTTTTTTTTAATATAATTTTCTTACTGCATATGCCACGACAGCAACAAAGCCAAAGAACACTAAAAATAATTTCGCAGCCACCATTTCGCCTGTTTTTAACAAAGAGAAAACAACTTATGACTGACTGCTTAGAACGCGGCTTGCCTCTTATACGAAAAATGTGATCAACTGTTTTATGTAAATTTTAGTGTCTAGAACAAACGAGTGAGAATGTATGTAATAAGTAATTAGAGTTGGACAAATATTTGCGTACCTGTGGCAAAAATTATTTATTTTTTTTTTTAATTTATAAACGACGCTGTAGGTACGTAGTACACAGAGTATTATACATACTTAGTTTTGATCATATAACGTTTGGTTATAGCAGCAAAATAAACAAGTAAGTAAGCCTAAGTTTGAGTGGAAACGAACATTAGATACTCAGCTGTACACTCATAGAAAACAACATTTTAAAATTAAAAATTAATAATAATAAATAATTTTTATTTTCACAATGCACATTTTAAATTTAATTTTTTTTATTTTAAATTTAAAATGTTTTTTCTTGATTTTACAATTTTACAATGAACATTTTTACAATAAAAATGTTCGTACTTACATCTCATGATATATCGTCGTCATAGAAGAAAAAAGACGCAAACTGTTTTGTTGAGGAAGAAAGACGCAAACTTTTTTCTTTCAAAGAAAGACGCATTAAAAATATTTTTCAAAAGAAAGACTTTATTTTTTTTTTGATAACAAAGAAAGACGCTTTATTTTTTTTTTACTATAAAGAAAGCCGCATTTAAATTTTTTTAGGAAAGAAAGACGTATTCGATTTTTTATTTTTCTTTGTCAATATTAATGCTAATGCGTCTTTCTTCGCAGTTAATAATGCTAATGCGTCTTTCTTCCTCGAAATATTTTATAATGCGTCTCTGTTCGTCGAAATATTTTTTAATGCGTCTATCTTCGTCGACATATTTTGTAAAGCGTCTTTCTTCCCCGACGTATTTTTAGTGCGCCTTTTTTCGTCGACAAAATACTGGCATGCGTCTTTCTTCTTCCGGAGCGACGATATGTATGTACATACTAACAAACACCCGTCCCACTTTGCGACAAATCACACTATCCCACTACCTGCCACTCTGCATTTCCCGTTCCCTCTATCTCTTCCTCCCCCTGTACTACTCTTGCTATCTCACCCTCTCCCATCAACAACTTTCCATGGCCATCCGGATCCACAAATCGGTGCTTATCATGATTACTACTATATTTTGATACAAATATTGCCCAAAAATGTTCCGAGCTATTCCGGTGCAAGTTTGGGCCTCAATCCCGGGAACCGATTGAGATATGCGTATCGCGTTAAATATATGTAGAAACTCTGGGCAGCACCTCCAATTTAATGCCAATAATGCTGAAAAGTATTTCGGTGTTATTTGTGTCCATGTTTCGGTCTCAATCCCGGGAACCAATTGAGATATCCATACAGTGTAAAATATATATGGAACCTCTGAGCAGCACCTTCAATTTGATGCTAATATTGCGCAAAAATATTTGTGGTCATCAAGGTCCACGTTTTGGTCTCTATCTGGAGAACCGATTGGAAAATTGGAATGGAGTGAATTCTTTAATTTGATACCAGTATTGCTTAAAAATATTTCGGAGGAATCTGGGTCCATATATTGGCCTATATCTTGGGAAGGGGTTGAGATAACAGAATTAAATGTGATCATAATTTTAATCTAATACCAGGTGATCATAGTAGTATCAAAATTTGAATGTAATCGGCCCGGTAGTTTCGGTGTCCATAAGGAACAAACAAACTTTCATCCTTATATATATAGATAGATGTACTAGCTGGCCTGCCAGACGTTGTTCTGCCTAAAATTTATTCCTATAAAACTTAAATAATGAATGCGAATACTAAAAAATTATCTGTATCAAGGTTATATTAAAATTATTTTCATTTATATGCCTTGTTTTGATATTCTACCACAAATGATTCAATGGTTTCTTAGTACCAAAAAGGGTATCGGGGGGCAGCGCCCCCATTTCAAATAATTCCAAATTTCTACCAGAAGTTTTGCATTAATTCCGTTTATCCTGCCACCAAGTTTTGATATTCTACCGGAAACACATCCAGAGATATTCAGCAAGAAAAATTGAGTTTGTATGGGAGGTGGCACGCCCCATTTTCCAACGGCTCCCAATTTTTCTCGTAAGTAACTATGATTCAGATATTGTTTATCTCCGTATCAATTTCCAGGATCGTACCATAAGCATTTCAGCATGAAAGACTAAGTTTGTACGTCTCTCAATATTTTTCAACTTTTTTTTAGCCTAAAACCGATTCTATGTAATTACGAACAAACTTGCACAAGCAAGTATTAAGTGTAGTCCATATGTATATGTAGTACAGTAGTAGTTAGTTTTAGCAGTAATTTTCTTACTGTATCTGTCACGACAGCAACACAGCTAAAGAACACCAAATATATTTTTACAGCCACCATTTCGACTGCTTAGATCGCGGATTTTCTTTTACACGAAAAATATTGATAATTTGTTTATGTAAATTTAAGGGTCTATCACGAATATTTTTAATTATTTTTCATATTTTACTTACATATGTAATTGTTGGGGAAATTGAAAACGTGAGCAAATATTGTCTACTTTTAATTATAGAAAATGATCGTGCTAGGAAAAACATACATACATATAGCTTGGCCTAAAACAAAAATATGACAATACAGTGAAACCTCCATTGGGCGGACACTCACCGTCGGGCAATTTTTGTCCGCCCAAGAGGGGTGTCCGCTTAAGGGAGTGGGTTCCTATTTTAGAAATTTTTTGGATTTGAAAGGATTTATTTATTCATATTTCACTGAAAAAAACAAAGATTCTTATGTCTTCAAAATTTCACTTAAATATACATATAAATATGTACATATACATACATATGTATGTATGTATATACATAAAGTATTAACATACATATTAAATTTCAATTAGTAAGTTGCTGAGAACTAGATATGTTGGGATATCTTTGAAATTATTTAAAAAATTGCGAAATTGTCGATTGACGAGGGGTTTTTTGCTTATTTAAAATAAAATCGTTTTGCAGATGGCTTTCAAATTTCTGCAACAATTCAAATGCAATAAGGTCTTTCGTGCAAAATCTTTTCAAATTTGAAACTGCAGTCAAAGCCATTTCGTTCGAGGAGATTGCATTACCCACTTTCAGCGGTAATACTTTCAGTATCGGTACTATCATCTTCAATGGTTTCGACGTTTTCGTCAGTTAGAACATTTAACTGGAAATCCGTGAATGTTGTTATATGAATCGTCCATTTTCAAAACCGGCCATCTCCAAAGTTTTAATTTTTTAAGCTAGGTATCAGATCCAATTCTAAAACATCACCTGTATTTAATATTAAAACAATTTCTTAACCAAAACCTGCCATATTCAAGTCAAATTACTCTATAGTAATAATAATAAACACAAATCGTTTTAGCCATTGGTTTCATAAGAGCAGTTTTTTGCATTTTTCTCACAAACGACTTGAGTGGAGATGGCCGGATTCATATCTATTCCAATAAAGTCATGCGGGCATTTATTTGGTGATTCCCCTTTCATCGTAGCGCTTTTTACCTAACAAACATTCCGCGAACTTTTTTTATATTTCTATACATACTTCAATTTTGTCCGCATAAGAGGAGTTCGTGTCCGCCTAACAGAGGTTTTTATGTGATTTGCTATGAAAAAAAATCAAAGTGTCCGTTAACGAGAGGTTCGTGTCCGCTTAGTAGAAGTTTTTAGTTCAATTCGATAGTAAATAACTGTCCGCGTCCGGCCAAGAGAGTGTCCGCCTAAGAGAGGGCAATTTGTTCTAAAAATTGAACCTAAACCTTGGTGCATGAAAAAATGTCCGCTCAAGGGAGGTGTCCGCCCATGAGAGGTGTCCGTTAGGAGAGGTTTCTCTGTATTTAATTTGCTGATACACGTAAATTTATTATCGTTCATTTAGGTGCTCGTACGTCATCCACCAGCGGATAATTTCACTCGCCCTATCGATGCCTTTGCGCGAAATTATCGTAGGTGTAATTTTCCCGAAATTTACTTTTTAATGCGGATTTATTCTACGTCCTTTAGCGCTACATCTGGTAAATTATCATAGCTGAAATCTTTATAGTTGTATGAGGTGGGTTTTGCCGAAAATTGGGGTAATGCTGAGTTTGTCCAAGATCGAGCAGAAGTCCCACAAACTTCAGCTGAATAAGAACATTTAGATGTACATACATACATATGTGTTAAAGTCGGGGGTTAACAGTAGAGCAGTAGTAGAGCGAAAGCAGTGCGGCGGCAGACCGGAGTCGATGGTGACATCTATTGTGTGTTTGGGTTCTTCGGAAGACTACAGGATCTAGAGTAACTACGGGACCTACGGAGACTCAGTGGACTGGCTCACACCTCGTATACTCCCTCCCCTCAGTTGCCTCCACCAATCCACGGCCAGAGCCATGACTGTTAAGAGAAGAGGCGGTATGTCATGAAGGCAGCTAGCGCGCCATCGCCTGGTCGAGAATGAGAAGGAATAACGTCTTCACCCTTCTCGCCAAGAATATCGACCAGTAAAATAAAAATAAAAATTCAAACATTTCGATTTTTCAATTAGATACATATATTTTTCATAGTACATGCAGTGATGCCAGATAATCTCAGCTAAAATTCCCACAGAAATTGGAAAAAAATCCCTAATTTCCCACATTTTAAATAAAAAAAATCCCACAAAATTCCCACCGAATTTATAGCATTTATTTCAGTAATATAAGAATATATAACAGGCAAATACAGCTTTTTTAATAGCTAAAGGTATCAGTTGTACAAATTATTTGCATTGTGAAAGTGGATATTATTTTTGTTGATTTTAAAGTTGAAGCAATTGATATTTTTATATTGAAAGGCTATTCATAATTTACTTATACTATTTAACATATCACTAGAAAGTTTGTTTCGCTTTTTACATTTAACATCCGTTACAATCGAAAATATTCTTTCTGATTCAGCATTTGAATAGGGTAACGTGAGTACAATTTCAAGTAAATATGGAGTTGGAAGTTCCAAAACTTTTAGCTGTAATTCGCACGGAATTGTAAAAAAGTCGGGTTTTAAGAAATTTCTTGCAATTTTCAACACAAGTGTCTCAGCTTCTTCCCCTAGTCGGTGTATAAGTTCATTTCTGCTTTGGAACAATGCGTTAAATTCATTGAAAAAGTTAACAACGTACTTAAAAAATCTAAAATAAGCCTTGTTTCCAATTCTTCATAAATAGTTTTTTACGCTTATCTTCAAATGAGGCCAGGCGAAAATAGCTTTTAAGTGGCTCCCAATTCTCCAAATTCTTTCCATTATTAACAATACAGTACGAATGTGCACAATGAAAAATAAATTACCTAAGAGTGGCGATTATTACCACGCTTTTATTAGTTTCACCTGTATATATGTATTTATGTAAACAAGTTACGTATACGCAGTGTAGTTCACTGTATGTTTACTTGTACGCATGTATGTAACCGACTCCTTTTTGCATTGCATAAGTTAACGCGAAGGCGTGTGTGATCATACACTGAATGGGGGTTTTTCAGTGTGAGAGGTGCTTAATTTAAGTTATACTATAAATTATACATATCTAGGTATGTAAACAGTTCTGCAACCAAAAAATCCCTTTTTTTATATGGACGACAACAAAATGTCCCTTTTTTCCCTCTTTAAAAATTTTGCAGTGAAATATCCCTCAAAAAGGGAAATTTCCCTCAATCTGGCACCACTGAGTACATGTTTTTAATTGTTGGAAAGTTGAGTTAATATTTCCATTCTACCTGTTCATTATTTGGGCACTTTAATTTAGCCGACGTACTCGCATTCTTTGCAATGGTAACTTCGCAATTTTGCCTCACACCTCCGTTGGCACCGGTTAGATCAGCGTGGTAGGTGTAAAGAGTACCGCCGCCTATGGATAACTCTGTTGCGGAGCTTACATGGAAAATTCTAAACAAAAGTTCATAGAGACCAAAATAAATTAGTTCATCGTTTTTTTTTTCTTTAAATGTATTAACTAAATTTAATACATAAGTATTGCGTTTCATCCTTTTTAACACGCTTTTATTAGCTTCACCTGTATGTATGTATGTATGTATGTATGTATGTATGTATGTATGTAACTTCATCCCATCCTAAAAGTTGCAAACGTTTAACTCAATTATTATTTTTTTGAAACATTCACTTTACTTTTATTGTGTTCTCTCCTCTATTATTTCTATTCACCTCCGGATTCGAAACGTGACATCACATGGGATTCAACCCAACGACATCATATAATGAGATTCAACATTATACTCTATGCTTCATTGTGGCTTTTATGTTACCTCTCTTCAAAATAGCCTCTATGAATTTCATTCAAATCACTCCCGCCAATAACAGAGAACGTAGATGAACAGAGAAGTTGCAACTACGAATAATCGTGGAAGCCAGAGACCCAACAAAATTCTGTTAGTGCATCTGGTGAATAAAAAATTTTAATTCAACACAGCTGGCTGTTAAAATAACAGAAGTAGAGCGAGTTCGTCTGTAGGAAGGAATGTTATAATAAATTTCTGCACATCTGCTGATATGGCTCATAATTCCTCCCATACACCAATTCCATCGATGCACTAATTTCCCAAAACCGCTGGTGTTTTAACTATTTTCTTATCGAATTTGAATTATAAATAAATTAAAATTAAAAAAAATCAATTAAAATTTATTTCAATTTGACTTTACTGGGACTCGAACCTGCGCATCAATGCATTTTCTGTATTAAAAACCATACAACAATGCATCAGTTTGCTACAAACGGTGAGTATTTTTACAAATTCCACATCGATTTTTTAATTATTTTAAAATTTTCGAAATTTTGAAAATGTAAAAACATTTTGTTGTCCATTTCATCTTGTTGATGGCCAACCCATCAACCTCGTTGATGAGCAACGATCAACCATCTCTATACCTATGCCAATGAAATTTAATTGTCACCCTCTCTGAACAAATAGATGATGCATCAATACATATGTACATATGTACATACATATGTACATCTATTGAGCAATAATAAATTGGTGGCTGCTTCAAAACCCTCACCATTCATCTTGGGGCACAGCAGCTGCTAGACTCTGATGACTGATCAACGAAAATCCTACTGTCGCCCAAACATATCAAAAAATTGTTGTGTACACAAAAGCATCTATTGAATTATAATTTTTTAATACAGAAAGATATGCACATAGAGGCGCAGGTTCGAGTCCCAGAAAAGTCAAATTGAAACTAATTTAAATTGATTTTTTTAATTCTTAAATTTATTTATAATTGAAATTCGATAAGAAAATTTTAAAATTACTTTGCTGTTTTGGGAATTTGGTGCATTGGTGAAATCGGTGTATGTGAATAAAACTAATGCCTGGTTTTCACTAGGTCATATATGACGTCAAATATTGTCAAACAAATGAAAACGGGTTGGCATATTGTGTCAAATGCGTTTGCAGTCAGTTTTGACCACTCGCTGTCATATAAAATGACAGCCATATGAAAACACTCAAATTGTGGTTTGCCAGCGCATTGGGCAACATTTGACACACAAAATTCATTTGCCAGCGTGTTGGCAAACTTGTTTCGTTTGTCAAGCTCACAGCTGATTCGCAGGGCCACGGAGTGTGTCAAGGAGTGAAGAGCTAAGGAGCTATGGCTTTTTCACGGAGCGGAGCTGGAGCTCAAATTATAGGTAGAAGCTGGTCTTCATCTAAAGTGATAAAGTAATAAATTTTTAAAGTTTATCAGTTTATCCGCATTTTACATGAAACCACCTTGGTAAATAATTGTTTAAACTCTTGTCAGTGTCAACTTGATTAATAAATAAAAAAACCTAATAAAATAAACAAAAAAAATGCCGAAGGAAACCACAATTTCTTCTTTTAAATTGAAAAACTAAAACTGACAATATGTCAGACTTGAGTTTTAACGAAATTTATAAATTTACGCAACAAAATCGTTCGGTAAAGTGATAAACTTTGCTTACATATATTTTCATACAAATTTTGACAGATAATTTATTACAATTAATATTTTATCACTTTACCGCATTTACCAGCAGTTTACCACTTTAGATGAAGACCCTTAATATTTTATTGGAATTCATAAAAAAATCTAAATGAGCAAAAAATGTTTCAATGCATATAAAAATTTTGTAGATGTATTGAGCTTTGTACTTTCAATACGAGAGCGTTTAGCAGGCCTGCTATAGAAAATAAAGGTAGGTTTAAAACCAAAGATGGTTTTAAAGCGATCCTAGATTATGCCAAATAGCATCGAGCTTACCTTTATCTCAGGTAAGCGTTGAGCGTCTCTTCTCATCATTAAAAATTTTCGTATCTGATTTAAAACAGTCTTGTCGATTTGAAGCAGAGCCAATATATAAAAAATCGGAGCGAAAACGGAGCCCTATGCAAAAAAAGGATGGGAGCTAATGCCTATATGACACTACGTTTTTTTCTTGTTTTTTTTGGTGTGGAAAATCCACCGAAAGTCAAAATACAAAAACAATTCTTCTGTAGGTTGAAAAGAGACAAAAACTCCCTCAAAAACAATTTGATTGACATTAAACTTCAAACTAAATGAAAATAATTGGCGTTTTCGATTCGCCATCAGACAAGCGAGGTCGGATCGAACAAAAATGTTTGAACCCATAATGAGTAGTAGCCATACTCGATAGCTGGTCGGTAAAAATTTCCCTCTGCTCGCTACCATTCTCATATAAATTTGGCAGAGAGAAATTTATAGCGAGCAGAGAAATTGTGAGTCGAAAGCGGCTAATATTTATTTCAAGAATTAATTTTTTTGGAAATTTGAATTTAAATTACTGAAATAAAAGTTATGAAACTCAGATGGCAGAGTAGCTGTGTATTCCATGTTATAAAGAGAAGCCAGTGCGCAGTATACTTTTTCTTCCGGACTTCTTCTTTCCCCTTACGGCCAAAGCAGAAGCTTACAAGAGGCAAATTTAAAATTTGTATTTCCATATATTTTTTATTTTATATATAATTTATTTTATAGTTGTCAAATTGAAACAATTGTCAGAAAAACCTGCCGAATGCGAAAAAACCTACCGAAATACAAGGTGGTTCGTTGGTTTTTAACCGCCTAGATGGTATTTTGTTGGTATTTCGTTTGGTTTTTTCAATATAGCTTGCTCGCTTGCGCCAACGCAAAACTGTATTTGACCATCTCCTTAACTCAAAAAACCTTGTAGAATACCGGAAAAAAAACGTAGTGTCATATGGGCATAAGAGCAGCAAAAAATTTTGGAAGCGGAGCAAACGAAAAAATCCTTTTCACCGGGGCCCTGGTTTGTCGAGCGCACAGCTGATTGTGATTGTGCGAGTATTATAAATTTATTTATTTATTTTGTTAATAGTATTTTAATATCAGAAAATGGAAGAGTTATTAGTAAACGATTTCCAAGTTTTTGTGCAACCTAGAAATAGCACCACCACAAGAAAACCACAGGTGAGAAAACTGACCTTGCTGTCCGGCTGTCAAAAGCTTTTACTTCACGTTTGACATCAGAGATGAAAACGGACTGTCAGTCAACTGACACCAAAATTTGACGGCAATCTTTGACCCACACTGCTCTATCGACTTCATGTCAGTTTTTGAAACCTAATGAAAACACATTTGACTCAAAATGACATATTGTCATCTAGGACAGTGATTTGACGTCAGTGAATTTGACCTAATGAAAACCAGGCTTAAGAATATCAGCAGATGTAAAGTAACACATTCCATTCTACAGCGCGCTGCTAATTTTTTCAACTTTTCTCTCAAATCTGTAATTCACCATCACTCAACTCTGGTAATGTTAACAAGATGCAATAAGCAAAAGCAGAAAAAATGCAAAGACAACTAATTGCTGGAAGTAAAATGAAATCCCCCAAATCACGTTGCTTTGCTTTTGCTTAACTATACAAGCAACATAGATGGGCATACTGAAGTAATATTGTAATTCAGTAAAGCAAACAGTAAGCAGTAAAAGAATATTCCTTACTTAAAATTTTTTACAGTAATAAGTAACGCTTCACTTGTTACTTAAAAAGTTTTACAGTAATAAGTACCGCTTTAATTATTACTGTAAAAAATTTCAAGTATTAAGTAAAGCGTTACTTATTACTTTAAAAATTTTACAGTAATAAGTAATCTTTACTCGTTACTCTAAAAATTTTACAGTAATAAGTAATATTTACTTGTTACTCTAAGACTACTTAAGTATCGAGGATACAGTAGCCTAAGTATTGGCATACATACACACGCTCACTGAATGAGCACAAGCGCATGCGCTAACGAGCATCTGAGAGATGATGCCCAATAAACATAATAGAAAAAATCTCGAACGTTGAAAAAAAAATATACAAAATTTTAAAATCAGAGCATTTTAAAATTCACAACTAAACGTATTCTCAATTTTTTCTCAAATATACCGAGGTACGTACCTAGGTATGTATAAATTAAGAATATGCAAATAAAAACTATATTTTTAGAACAATGCTCGGTAAAACTTGGGAAGCAAAAATTTATTTAAAAATCAATTGTAAATTAAATGTAAATTTATCTTAAAAACAAAAGTACATATTTATTTTATATTAAATAAAATTGATCTTCATCCAAATGTTATTTGAAGCAGTGGCAGGAAATATCGTAATTGTATTCTAGGTTAAGGTTTTATAAAAATTGTTATATTCTTCACGAATGGTACAAGCCTTTTAAGTTGAGAACATTTGAGATGCATTTGGGTTTTGGTATACATATGTATGTATATACAGTTGCTTACAAATACATCTCAAATTGAGAATTAAGAAAAATTTGTATTGGGTAATTTAGTAGGAGGAACAGTAGGTAAGGAGCAGCGTTACCACTGTGATAAAATTCTGTCAGCATTGTGAAGCAATTTCTCGCTCGGTAGGTATAAGGATTTTTCTTTAGGTATGTATTTCGAGTAAGCAAATAACTGGAAGAAGAAAGTTTTCATCTGCTTTACTTAAAAATACAAGTTCATCGATTTTTCGTTGAAGTTTTTTTAATAAGATGAAAATCTTTTATCGATTGTGAGCACATAGAATATAGGTATGTATATCCTTGCAGGAAGAAAAATAATGAAATGTTAAAAGTAGTTGACTTTTAATTGGCTATTTTGAGACAATTGAAAAAAATCAATATGTATCACACAGCAAGAAACCCATTTTTAGTTAGTTCATTGACAAAAGCTTTCAAATTCCTGATGAAAATATTTTTATTCAAGAACATTTTAACTGATTTTGCTGTGAAAAATCCTCTTTTTTAGATTTGAAAAGCGAAGCAATGGAAATACATATGTATAGCGAAATGCTTGTGAATTCCATGATTCTAAACTTGTATGCATGTAGCAGTTACATATGCAACCATGTCCCTTGTATTTTATGTATAATTTTATAAACATTAATAATGTTATATTTTGGGACTAACTATTTTTCACCCAAAAAAAGTTAGTTTATAATTACCTTCCAAGTAATGCAGAAGTACACATGACTGACTTTTTTATCGCCATTCCCATACAAAAGTAGTTAGCCTTTTTCAAAGAAAATATACCATTAACAGTTACCACTAGTGTCTTTGTAAACTGTTTAAAGTCAGTTTTAAGTTAGATGCCCTTCCTGCAGGGGTATAAATGTAATAAACAGTTTTGAGAATTGGTTAAATTTCGAAACCCGTATTTTTTCATTCTTCATGTTATCCCAATCGCTTTTAAACAAAGTATCTCTTATCAAAACATGTAGGTACTTACATATGTAAGTATTTATTACTAATAAGTGTAGAAAGAGATAATGGTAATTTTTCCCCCAAAATTGGTAGATTTTTTCAAGTAGATGGTTATTTTTTTGTTCTGAGTGGCAGGTAGTAAAGACCAAGTTGGATGCAAATGCGTACATATATGTATATGTACATACACATGGATTTGCGCTACATTGGTAAAAAGGGGTGTGAAATTTGTGATGCCATGATGTAGATACCCTACATAGCCATACAGATACCCTACAAAGAAATTCACATTAATCGGGAATTATTTCGGGATCGCGCGCAATGGAACATGCGACTGCTCGTAATTATATCTGAACGACGTTGGTCATAATAAATAATTTTTATTAAATTGTATGCATGTAAAATCATTTATACATATGTATGTATATGTACATATGCAGGTAAGTATTGGCTGGCCTAAAATTTAACATGACAGTAAATTATTGTTTCTTTTGAAATTCAAACAATACTTTTTGGTAAGCTTGCTTAGGTAGCCGACTGTGCAGTTTTGTTTTCAGAGAGAAATTACATTGAATTTCGTTACGGATACTTAGTTATTAGCCTAAAACTGGGGGTTAACGTTCGTTAATGTAAATCATCATATTTTTTGCAACTCAAACAATCGTTTTTGTATGCTTAGGTAGCTGTTAAATTTTTATTTTTCAGAGAGAAATTGAATAGAATTTCTTTACAGATCTTTAGTATTTAAGCAGAATCTGGGATTTCCCGCTAATGGGAATGCATTTCTCTCTCTCTCTCTCTCTCTATCGCTCTCCGAAAACGAAACTTACCAAAACGGATAGTTTTTGTTTCAAAACAAGAAAATCGTGCATTCCCATTAGCTGAAAATCCCAGATTCTGCTTAAATACTAAAGATCTGTAAAGAAATTCTATTCAATTTCTCTCTGAAAAATAAAAACTTAACAGCTACCTAAGCATACAAAAACGATTGTTTGAGTTGCAAAAAATATGATGATTTACATTAACGAACGTTAACCCCCAGTTTTAGGCTAATAACTAAGTATCCGTAACGAAATTCAATGTAATTTCTCTCTGAAAACAAAACTGCACAGTCGGCTACCTAAGCAAGCTTACCAAAAAGTATTGTTTGAATTTCAAAAGAAACAATAATTTACTGTCATGTTAAATTTTAGGCCAGCCAATACTTACCTGCATATGTACATATACATACATATGTATAAATGATTTTACATGCATACAATTTAATAAAAATTATTTATTATGACCAACGTCGTTCAGATATAATTACGAGCAGTCGCATGTTCCATTGCGCGCGATCCCGAAATAATTCCCGATTAATGTGAATTTCTTTGTAGGGTATCTGTATGGCTATGTAGGGTATCTACATCATGGCATCACAAATTTCACACCCCTTTTTACCAATGTAGCGCAAATCCATGTGTATGTACATATACATATATGTACGCATTTGCATCCAACTTGGTCTTTACTACCTGCCACTCAGAACAAAAAAATAACCATCTACTTGAAAAAATCTACCAATTTTGGGGGAAAAATTACCATTATCTCTTTCTACACTTATTAGTAATAAATACTTACATATGTAAGTACCTACATGTTTTGATAAGAGATACTTTGTTTAAAAGCGATTGGGATAACATGAAGAATGAAAAAATACGGGTTTCGAAATTTAACCAATTCTCAAAACTGTTTATTACATTTATACCCCTGCAGGAAGGGCATCTAACTTAAAACTGACTTTAAACGGTTTACAAAGACACTAGTGGTAACTGTTAATGGTATATTTTCTTTGAAAAAGGCTAACTACTTTTGTATGGGAATGGCGATAAAAAAGTCAGTCATGTGTACTTCTGCATTACTTGGAAGGTAATTATAAACTAACTTTTTTTGGGTGAAAAATAGTTAGTCCCAAAATATAACATTATTAATGTTTATAAAATTATACATAAAATACAAGGGACATGGTTGCATATGTAACTGCTACATGCATACAAGTTTAGAATCATGGAATTCACAAGCATTTCGCTATACATATGTATTTCCATTGCTTCGCTTTTCAAATCTAAAAAAGAGGATTTTTCACAGCAAAATCAGTTAAAATGTTCTTGAATAAAAATATTTTCATCAGGAATTTGAAAGCTTTTGTCAATGAACTAACTAAAAATGGGTTTCTTGCTGTGTGATACATATTGATTTTTTTCAATTGTCTCAAAATAGCCAATTAAAAGTCAACTACTTTTAACATTTCATTATTTTTCTTCCTGCAAGGATATACATACCTATATTCTATGTGCTCACAATCGATAAAAGATTTTCATCTTATTAAAAAAACTTCAACGAAAAATCGATGAATTTGTATTTTTAAGTAAAGCAGATGAAAACTTTCTTCTTCCAGTTATTTGCTTACTCGAAATACATACCTAAAGAAAAATCCTTATACCTACCGAGCGAGAAATTGCTTCACAATGCTGACAGAATTTTATCACAGTGGTAACGCTGCTCCTTACCTACTGTTCCTCCTACTAAATTACCCAATACAAATTTTTCTTAATTCTCAATTTGAGATGTATTTGTAAGCAACTGTATATACATACATATGTATACCAAAACCCAAATGCATCTCAAATGTTCTCAACTTAAAAGGCTTGTACCATTCGTGAAGAATATAACAATTTTTATAAAACCTTAACCTAGAATACAATTACGATATTTCCTGCCACTGCTTCAAATAACATTTGGATGAAGATCAATTTTATTTAATATAAAATAAATATGTACTTTTGTTTTTAAGATAAATTTACATTTAATTTACAATTGATTTTTAAATAAATTTTTGCTTCCCAAGTTTTACCGAGCATTGTTCTAAAAATATAGTTTTTATTTGCATATTCTTAATTTATAAATACCTAGGTACGTACCTCGGTATATTTGAGAAAAAATTGAGAATACGTTTAGTTGTGAATTTTAAAATACTCTGATTTTAAAATTTTGTATATTTTTTTTTTCAACGTTCGAGATTTTTTCTATTATGTTTATTGGGCATCATCTCTCAGATGCTCGTTAGCGCATGCGCTTGTGCTCATTCAGTGAGCGTGTGTATGTATGCCAATACTTAGGCTACTGTATCCTCGATACTTAAGTAGTCTTAGAGTAACAAGTAAATATTACTTATTACTGTAAAATTTTTAGAGTAACGAGTAAAGATTACTTATTACTGTAAAATTTTTAAAGTAATAAGTAACGCTTTACTTATTACTTGAAATTTTTTACAGTAATAAGTAAAGCGGTACTTATTACTGTAAAGAATTTTAAGTAATAAGTAAAGCCATACTTATTACTGTAAAATTTTTTAAGTAACAAGTAAAGGCTTTACTGTAAAGCGCTACTTATTACTGTAAAAAATTCTAAGTAGGCAGTAAAAAAGGTAAAAATAATGAATTACTACTGGTACTTAAAAGTGCCCATCTATGACAAGCAAACACGGCTCAGCTGAAAACTGAAGCGAATGAATCGTGTTCTCGTTTTTTACTCGGCTGGCCGAGTTTGCTAATTTACTTTTCATTAGCAAAAGCAAAGCAAAAGCAAATGCAGCAAAAGTAGCTAAGCAATTTCAAACCCTGGTTCAAATTCTATTTATAGCACGGTTACCGAACTTGGTAATTACCAAAATAGGTTATTTTTCGCTGTTGGTTTCTTGGTAACTTTCACATCTGTTTGTTTTCAAGAAGTTGTTTACTATTTTTGGTATACAAGAAAAATATGGAAGTGATTATAGGACAATGAGAATATTTTGGAGCGCTGACTGTTCATTGTGAATAGGCACAGGCAAATAAAGAAGAGCATATCTCCGATTAAAAACTGAAATAGTTTTGCTTCGATACACATAGTACATATTAGTTGATATTTTAATATGAAAATATTTGAATATGAAAATATTCGATTCGTACAACTAGTACAAAAATATACATACCTAGTTGCGAAATTAAAGAGTACGTTATATGAAATCTCAAAAAAGTCAAAATAAAAATATTAGTTAAAAACAGCGATCTTAAATATTTTTTGACATACTGAGCACCACCCGACGCTTTTCCTTAAATACTTATATTTTCGTTCATCATTTTGTTTCTAATTAAGTTATTTCTCAATTTTTAGTACGATTTTTAAGATTAAAGCGTGTTTTTTAGTTTTTTTAAGCTATTATTTATTTAGAACTCACTTGTAGCTCATTCGCCTATCTTCATTCAATACATATAAGGCAACTTTCAGAGGATGGTTATCCGTAATAGGTTTACCTAACTGCATCTGGAATAAATTTCTATTGAGAAAAAATTTTTATTGAGAAAAAATGTTTATAGAGTAAAATATATTTACATATGTATATCTCCCCAGAAGGCCCAAAGATCTACAAATCATCAATACTTTCCTCATTACATTTGCTTTAGGGAAGATAGCAACTTCCATGACTAATATGCCCCATGACTATCGCACGGCGATGGCCGCCTTCGCTTGAATGACTTTGTATAGTAAAAATAGCAATGAAGCCAAAGCTTTGCGCTATCATTCCAAACCGCATGCTTTTTTCATATGGTCGTTATTATACTGTTGTTAGGTATTCAGCATGAATTTTAGCAGTATTGTAGTGCTGAATATACAGCTGCCCACCAGCTAACTTTGTTAATGTACCTACTTCATTCGTATAAATTTTTCTGTTTCGGCTTACTATTCTTAACTCTTACTTTAATTAGTGAATCTGTGCTCAATTTGCACGTACCGCTTAATGTATTCTAGGATAACCTGTGGTATATCTAACCAAAGCAAGTATCCTGGCATGAAAAAATCGCATCACTTCACAAATGGGCCTAGTGGGGTGTTCAGTAATTTTTTCAGACAATGATTTTTGAACTCAGTTTCAGTGTATTTCTCATACTGAATATGCACATATGTAGATATACAAATCTCATTACATACATATATACATACATATATACAATGTAAAATATGTAAAATACGTATTTTTTCATTTTTTTTTTGTAATTTTCTTACTGCATTTGCCACGACAGCAACAAAGCCAAAGAACACCAAAAATAATTTAGAAGCCACCATTTTGACTGTTTTTATTTATTAACAAAGAGCCAACTTACTAGTGATTGCTTAGAAAGCGGGTTGTCTTTTATACGAAAAATATATATATGTATGTATGTAAATTTGATCAACTGTTTTATGTCATCTTTCGTGTATTGATTCTATACTATGGAACGAAAGAGTAAATATCTAATAGTTAATTCGGAGACTATAAATACATAGGTAGGTACATATCGACGCTTTCGTGCAATACTGTACTAAGTCTAAAAACTGTGTTCTGCAGGAGAAGCTCTCAAAGCTTAAATTCGGGATTAAAATTCAGTTTTATGCTAAGTGTGTATGTATATATTCACTTGTAACTTCTATTTGGATTGAATGGTCAATATCAAAACATGATGGCATATGTATACATAGTATGTATGTACCTAAGTAAGGGTAGGCTGTATATAAAACTGCAAGAAAAGTAAAAACTTGGTAGGTAAGTGGTTTTTCATGCGAAGTTCTCAATATTCTATAACAATCTCAAATTGTATTATAGGTACACTTTTGCTTATTGGATTGTCCGATAGACACCAAATTTTTACAGCATCCAAATTAAGATACATACATACTTAAAATCCCAAAAACGGCAAAACTAACTAAGTTGCCTTGGTAAAGTTTTGTTTGCAAGCGTCGATATGTACATCCATATATGTAAACAAACAAACCAAAAGTACACAAAACTACTTATATAGGTATTTACATATGTATGTAGTTTTGAATACATAACGTTTGGTTATAACAGCAAAATAAATAACAAACAAATAAGGAAGCCTACACTGAAAAAAAAAATATTCTCGCCATCAAAGACCTAAATGTAATTCAACATCAAAATTAAAGAAATCAAATCCCCAAAACAAGGACATTTTGGCAATGGAATGGCGCTTAAGAAATTTTCCCTTATTTTGATATATGCATTTTTTTACAAGTATGTATATGAAACCATGCTAACACATCTTTATTTTATAATCCTTTTAACATGTTTTAAGGAAAATTTACTCAAAGCAAAGAAAATAGTGTTCTCCATATACATATATCACATTAGATACCCACCTCTACTATGCTTTTATTGCAAAGCTCTGTAAAAAAAGCCTTTCTCCGCCTAACCTAATTCGCCTTCGAACAATCTCGCCAAGTTGTTCGTGAACTAACTAACTAACGCTATCGTCGTTCATTTTGACATTTCTCATAATTGTTGTTGTTAATGTTCAAGGTATTTGGATTTATTTGCAGTAAACATTAGAACTGAAAATTTGCGATACAGAAAAAGTTTAAATTAAATAAAGATATAATTTTATATACAACAGAGCTTATTAACTCATTCAATATCCATATGTATTTTTGCTTATTTTTGCTTTTTTCTTTTGGTCTGTTTGTCAGATTTCCATAGATTTTCGATATAAAATTAAAGAAGGCATCGATTCTACCGAGGTTGGTGAGAGTGTTCAGAATGAAAAACATTGTTCAATCGTTCCTACTCGAACCATCATATGGATTCCACAATATCGCGTGTAGGGTCTACACTGTACACTCTTTGGCCGTCTGGCGCGTTCCAGTTGAACCAATTGTGCTTAGTATGGTTGAAATTACTCAGATCTCGCCACCTGTCATTTGCTTCTTTGAAATACAATTCCTTCAGCGTGAGCTTGCTAGTAACCAGCGGCATACCTAAACCCTTGCACGACATCGAAAGCAAGTTCGTCTGCCATCTCGTTTCCCGGTATGTTACAATGTCCAGGCACCCATACAAGGTGCGTTTTTCTTTTTCATTTCTTTTTTTACCCTCACCATTTTTATACTCAGCTGTACTAGTACACAGAGTATTATAGTTTTAATCACATAACGGTGGATTGTAACAGAATGAAATAATCGAGATAGATATAGACTTATATATATCAAAATGATCAGGGTGAAAAGAGAAATCGATTGAGCCATGTCCGTCCGTCCGTCCGTCCGTCCGTCCGTCCGTCCGTCCGTCCGTCTGTCCGTCCGTCCGTCCGTCCGTCCGTCTGTAAACACTCTAACTCGCGCAAAAATTGAGATATTTTGATGAAATTTGGAACGCAAGTTGGTATCGAGACTGGGACGGTTGGTATTGAAAATGGGCGAAATCGGACCATGACCACGCCCACTTTTCCTATATAGAAAAAATCGGAAATTTGGTATCTCAGCCACTAATATAGCTAGAGTTTTAAAATTTTACCCACGTATTGAGCTCGGGCCCTTATGAAGAAATTTGATGAAGTTTTGGAAAATGGGCGGTGCCACGCCCACTTATTAAGGGTCAAACATTGAAAGTTTTATATGTCATAACTCAGAAACCGTTGAAGATATATCGATGAAATTTGGTACGCGTAATTTGCTTACATAGACAAATGTTTTGACGAAAAATTATCAAAATCGGTTTACGGCCACGCCCACTTTTATATATGTGTATTATAAAGTGACCTAATAAAACCATTTTAAGCGATATCTCTGTCAAATATAAAGATCTATCATTGAAATTTTGTCGCATGAGTCCAACTATGGACATAAAACAAAAAACACAAAAATTTTGGAATATGGGCGGTGCCACGCCCACTTATTAAGGGGCAGACATTGAAAGTTTTATGAGTCATAACTCAGAAACCGTTGAAGATATATCGATGAAATTCGGTACGCGTAATATAATTACTTAGTCAAATGTTTTGGCGAAAAATTATCAAAATCGGTTGACGGCCACGCCCACTTTTATATATAGGAAATATAAGGGGGCCTAATAAAAACATTTTAAGCGATATCTCTGTCAAATATAAAGATCAATCACTGAGATTTTGTGGCAGGAGTCCAACTATGGACATAAAACAAAAACTACAAAAATTTTGGAAAATGGGCGGTGCCACGCCCACTTATTAAGGAGCGAATATTGAAAGTTTAATAAGCCATAACTCAGAAACCGTTAAAGATATATCGATGAAATCTGGTACGCGTGATATATTTACTTAGCCAAATGTGTGGACGAAAAATTACCAAAATCGGTTGACGACCGCGCCCACTTTTATATATGTGTATTATAAAGTGACCTAATAAAACCATTTTAAGCGATATCTATGTGAAATATAAAGATAATTCATTGAAATTTTGTGACATGAGTTTTACAATAGACCGGAAACAAAAAATAAAAAAGTTTGGAAAATGGGCGTGGCACCGCCTCTTTTTAGACAAAGGGATATATGAGATTTCTTAGCCTTTAACTCGACAAATAATTGAGATATTATGACGAAACTTGGTTTATACACTTTTATAACATGTGTTAATAGACACGCAAAAATGTATTGAAATCGGTTTATGACCACGCCTACTTTTTAACAAAGATATTTCTGGAACACCCTTTTGGAATTTGTAACGTGAAGTCTTTGTAACTAAAAGTCATAGAGGGATGAAATTTTGCACTAACAATAATATTTGTATGCTTATTTGGATGATTGATATAAATTTTGAAAATGGGCGTGGCTGCGCCCTGTTTATGCAGCACTCGTTTCATATAAAATACACCCTATATCGAACAAACGCAAACAAACAATGAAAGCATACAGCTGAGTATCTAATGTTCGATTGCACTCGAACTTAGGCTTCCTTACTTGTTATACATAAGTCCATTTCTATCTGGATTATTTCGTGGGGATACAGTTGTTAATATATGTATGTACATATGTAGGTGTTTGAATTGATTGTAAATGAAATGTTTTCAATGTTGCATGTTGACAATAATAGGCAGCTGTAGATGGTTATGACACCAATAATTATTTACAATAAATCAGTTAGGGTTATTTTATGGATACAGTTATAGCGTTGTGGCTAAGTCAAGACTAAATCCAACTTTAAACAAGTAAGGAAGCCTAAGTTCGAGTGGAATCGAACATTAGATACTCAGCTGTATGCTTTCATTGTTTGTTTGCGTTTGATGGAAACACGGTGTAGGTACTTTCTATAAAGCAAGTGCTGCATAAAGTGGGCGTAGCCACGTCCATTTTCAACATTTTTATCAGTCATCCAACTAAGCATATGAATATTATTCTTTGTGCAAAATTTCACTCCTTTATGACTCTAGTTACAAAGATGTCACGTTACAAATTCCCAAAGGGTGTTCCAGAAATATCTTTGTTAAAAAGTAGGCGTGGTCATAAACTGATTTCAATAAATTTTTTCGTGTCTATTAACACAAGATATAAAAGTGTATAAACCAAGTTTCGTCATAATATCTCAATTATTTGTCGAGTTATGGGCTCAGAAATCTCGTATATTCCAGCTTCTAAAAAGAGGCGGTGCCACGCCCATTTTCCAAAATTTTTACGGTTTTTGTCTTATGTTCGTAGTTAGACTCCTGCCATAAAATTTTAATGATATATCTTTATATTTGACAGAGATATCGCTTAAAATGTTTTTATTAGGTCACTTTATAACATAGGTGGCCACAAATTAAGCATAAGGGAGCCACACGAGAACAACATCAATAAAAATTGCAACAACCTTCTTCTCGGAGTTATAAAAATATTATTTTGCCAAATAACGGTTTATTGCAACAACATACATAAAAAAAATCATACCATGAGCACTTTCTATTCTTAGGTGTCATTTTGAAAAGAACAAATGTACAATGTACCTACATACATACATATGTATAGATATGCTGCAGCTAGGCATTCAAATATTTTGCTAAACAACATGAACGAGGTAGCAGATATAAATGTACAACCATATGTACATATGTATCTATGTATGAAGGCGTAACTACACAATGAATGTCGGTCGAAGCTGGACCGTTAGGTTTGAGTGCTCACCGCGACGAAGATTTCTGTGAAAAAAAAAAATTTGCGTTATTCTGTCGAAATTGATTTGGTTGTTGTTGGGAGCCACTCGGAGCCACAGCGATGTTGTTGGGAGACAAACGGAGTCACTGGAGCCATTGGGTGGCCATGTATGCTTTATAAGACCCATATATAAAAGTGGGCGTGGTCGTCAACCGATTTTGGAAATTTTTCGTCCAAACATTTGCCTAAGTACATATATCACGCGTACTAAATTTCATTGATATATCTTCAATGGTTTCTGAGTTATGACTCATAAAACTTTCAATATTTGCCCCTTAATAAGTGGGCGTGGCACCGCCCATTTTCCTAAATTTTTGTGCTTTTTGTTTTATGTACATAGCTGGACTCATGCCACAAAATTTCAGTGATAGATCTTTATATTTGACAGAGATATCACTTAAAATGTTTTTATTAGGCCCCTTTATAGTTCCCATATATAAAAGTGGGCGTGGCCGTCAACCGATTTTGGCAATTTTCCGTCAAAACATTTGTTTAAGTAAGTAAATCACGCATACCAAATTTCATCGATATATCTTCAACAGTTTTTGAGTTATGACTCATAAAGCTTTCAATGTTTGCTCCTTAATAAGTGGGCGTGGCACCGCCCATTTTCCAAAATTCCATCAAATTTCTTCTTAGGGGCCTGAGCTCAACACGTGGGTAAAATTTCATCACTCTAGCTATATTAGTGGCTGAGATACCAGATTTCCGATTTTTTCTATATAGGAAAAGTGGGCGTGGTCATGGTCCGATTTCGCCCATTTTCAATACCAACCGTCCCAGTGTCGATACCAACTTGCATTTCAAATTTCATCAAAATATCTCAATTTTTGCGCGAGTTAGAGTGTTTACAGACGGACGGACGGACAGACGGACAGACGGACGGACGGACATGGCTCAATCGATTTCTCTTTTCACCCTGATCATTTTGATATATATAAGTCTATATCTATCTCGATTATTTCATTCTGTTACAATCCACCGTTATGTGATTAAAACTATAATACTCTGTGTACTAGTACAGCTGAGTATAACAAACACCAGACGACATTTTACTAAATACATACCTATGTAGTTTAAAATTGTCATTGTTATTTTTTCTTTATTATTTTTTTTAATTTCAGTCCAATCATAATGCGCTCTAAAGCCATCATGATCTCATATGCGCCTATTATTCATTTTAATACCTGGCAAATACATACATATATACATAGATAAATATGTATTACGAGGGCTGCTCGATATATTTTTAGCCTACCAATGAAAAAGTGTTGCCAGGTGAAATCTGACATTTCCATTGGAAAGTCTGACATTTTTTAGCATAATCGTACTCAGTGACTTGAAAATTTTACTTTGGCAAAAAAATGGAATTAACTCGTGAACATTTTCGTGCGATCATTTTTCACAACTTTCGACGTGGATTATCACGACAAGAGTGCGTTGATTAACTTAAATCTTTATATGGCGATGAAGCACCATCCTATCCTACTGTGAAAAATTGATATAATGAATTCAATCGTGGCCGATAACATTGATGCCGTGCGTGAACTCATAATGCAAGATCGTCATGTGACATACCGTGAGATAGAGACATCCTTGGACATTTCTCCCACAAGCATACATTCGATATTGCATAAACACCTGGCAGTAAAAAAGGTTTGTTCTAGTTGGATCCCGCACAATTTCACTGTCGCTCAAAAAAAGGCTCGTGTCGATTGGTTCAAAGAAATGTTGCAAAAATACGTTTGCGGTGCTTCAAAAGACGTTTATAAGATCGTCACGGGTGACGAATCATGGATCTATCCGTATGAACCCGAAACACAATAACAATCGACCGTGTGGGTCTTCGAAGATGGGCCAAATCCAACGAAAGTTGTTCGTGGAAGAAGCACTTCGAAGCAAATGGTCGCCTGTTTCTTAGGCAAATCTGATCATGTGGCGACTGTTCTGCTTGAGCAACGGAAGACGGTCAATTCTGACTGTTACACCACAATATGTTTGCCTGAAGTCTTCGGAGAAATTCGAAAAACGAACAAGAGAAGACGAATCATTGTTCACAATTACAATGCGAGCTCTCACACATCGGCTCAAACCAACGCCTTTTTGGCCGGCAAAAACGTCGAATTGATGGGTCATCCGCCGTACAGCCCTGACTTGACACACGCACGCCCCGCTCATCAAGAAAAAAATTCGTGGTCAACGATTTTCGTCTCCAGAAGATGCTGTTCAGCGTTCAAAAACCATGTTTTCGAGGTGTCTCAATCGGAGTGGAAAAAGTGCTTCGACAATTGGATTGAGAGAATGCAAAAGTGTCATGCTGGAGAATACTTTGAAAAACAATAAAACCATTTTTGATGATTAATATTCGCATTTTCATTATTAGGCTAAAAATATATCGAGCAACACTCGTATGTAGTTTTAATTTTCTTACTTATTTCCTTCAACCTGTGTAAATATTATATTTAGTACTTACATCAATGAAAAAAGTGCTAATTTTCTTTATAAATGTGCTGCAATATACTATTTATTAACCTTTAATGAGTTTTAATCGCGCATTTTTCACACAAGTTTAGATACATACATACATCATCCTTTCGGAAAATTTCACTAGCCTAAATGCTGCTTTCTATCGGTTGCTCTCCGGTGCAATTGATTGTAACCTTCTCGCTTCGCAACCATGCCTTTTTCAAGATATCAACATTGCAATTCTTTACGTTGCCATCAACATCGATTAGATCAACGTTGTATTTGTAGATAATGCCAGAGACAGTTTGCTTGATTGCCGATTTTACTTCGAAAATTCTGCAATAATTCGTTAACATATGCATACATATATACATGCATATAAGTATTGTAAGATAAAAGACGCTTTTTCTCGTTTTTAGTAAGTACTCACTTGTAGTTGGGTCCATCTACACCAGCAGCCAATTTCTTTAAAGAGTTTTCCAGAGGCTCTATATCGCTGTGTTTGACAGATCCGCCGAGTCTTCCCTGAAATTTGAAACGTATATACACTAAAATAATCTCAAATGTAATTAAGTGGTGCAAATTGTAATTGAACCCTTGCAGCGACTACATAATCAATGTCAATGTAATCAAGAAATTACGCCCGATTACCCTATGCATTACCACTTAGAGCAAACAGTGAGCGCTTAGGTTGCCCTAGGTTACAGATAACCTGTTGTAGAATGCCTTCTCAACATTGCAAAAGGTTAACGCTGTCGCCCTAGGGTTAATAATAATATAATACAATGGCGCTATTATAACTCTGACGAGTTTTATGGCCGAGCTTCTCTCCCAATTCGAGGTGTGCTCCTTTTCTGTTTTTCCTACTAATTGGGTGGACCTACAGTTTTATGCCGGCTCCGAACGGCGAATGCATTTTTTGTGAGATGCTTTTTCATGGCAGAAATACTCTCGGAGGGTATGCCGCCCACTGCCGAGAGGTGACCGCTGCTCTTAAAAAACCCAATAATTGGATTTTTACTAATTGAAAAATTGTTTTGGTGTTTGGCTCGGACCGTGGTTTGAACCCGAGACCTCTGGCACAGCAGGCGAGCACTCTACCCACTGCACCACAGCGGCTACCCCTAGGGTTAGGTGGTTATTAAAGTTCCACTTAAGTGAATATGTAGTTTAAACGACGATATGTACTTCCATTTTCTTTTAGTTTGACTTACTGCATATGTCATGACAGCAACACAGCTAAAAAAGACCAAAAATAATTTCGCTGACACCATTTCGACGGACTGTTTGTCTCAAAGAGAGAAGCCAATTAACTACTGACTGCTAAAAATTAGGCTTATATTTTATATGTACGAGAAAAATGTTTTACTGTTCAAATATACATACCTACGAGCATGTGATGAAGCAATGTTTAACTATGTATGTACCCTGCAAAAATTCCGAGCACCTACTCCATTCTCTAATCCATGGAGTGTTCGCTATGGACCAACCGAGTACTCCATAACTTGCCACATTTCATACAAAAAATATTGTCCCATTAACATTGCATGTCATTGCAATGGAGTATATAATCCATTCCCGCATAACAATCAAATTAATCCATGGAGTACATACGTTGGATTAATTGATTGAGTACCTAATATAACAACATATGTATGTATGTATGTATGTATACGAGTACACGTGATTGGTCATCGCGATAAACATTTGATTTTCTTTATGTTCGGCTAACTACGAGCCGATGCAGATAAGTATGTACATGTGCCTACGACTTCCGATTCATTTAGAATTATTAGTGCTCCAACCTACCACAAATGGACCATATAATCCAATGATTTTTGCAGGGTAAACCTGACTTTCACAAAACCACATACATATGTACATACCAGAGTTGTTAAGGAATTCATTCCTTTCGGAATTCAATTGCGTTTTTGGATTGCAGCCCGTAATTCCTTTTTCGGAATGGTGAATTAAAATTTCAATTCCAATTCCTTTTTGCATTCCGGAATTGTATTTCCTTTTCCAATTCCTCAAATTACAATTTTTTTCAATTCCTTTTGTGTGCTAATAAAGTTTGAAATTGTTTCTTTTTTTTTTTTTTTTTTTTTGAACATATAGAAAGGAATGCATTACTTAACAAGTCTGGTACATATACATATATGATGTTTTAAGAAATTTTTTAAGCAATATTTCCATTAATATGTAAATACTCGTATGTAGATAGATATGTACATATGTTTGTACATATTTTAACACTTGTTTTTTGTTTAATTCAGCTGTTTATACATGCGAATGTACATCAACAACATTGGTCTATCCTAAATTCATTTGAGTAACAAAACTAGCAAGTGTTATGAGTCACATTCCTTCATCTTTATACTCACACTAGCAAATACCCGTTGCTTTGCAATGACGAATAATCTAAGTTAAGTTAAGTCATCAAGTCAAGTCGAGTCAAGTCAAGCCAATTCAAGTCAGGTCAAGTCAAGTCAAGTCAAGTTAAGTTAAGTTAAGTTAAGTTAAGTTAAGTCAAGTCAAGTTAAGTAATTCCGCTAAAGCCCTGTTCAATACCTTTAATTTCATACCAATATTGTTCAAAAACATTCCAGAGCCATCCGGGTCCACATTTTAGGCCATATATGGGGAGGATGTCTAGGCATCACAAGAACTCTATGTTGAGTTCCTGCTCAACACCTTTCATTTGATGCCAATATCGCAGGTGTAGGTGCACGCGTTCTTGAGTTATAGCGTAGTGTGCATGCGTAAACAGGTTTTTGATTGCCACCGAGACAAACAACAAACCGTGCAAAAACAAAGATATGAGCCGCCTGCGCTGCTCTGCCTGGCACGACTGCGACTGCGACACTGAACACGGCAAATGTCCAAACAAGTCTATGCTTGCGCTTTTTTAAGTTTTTCGAAATTTAAAACCGGGAAAACGGTATTAAAGTCTCAGAAATTCTTTTCCGATGTAAGGAGTGAGACCGCAGAAAATCCCTAATTTGCTTTTTTTGAGGACTGCCCTAATTTAGATAAGAATTTTACATATTTTTTTTCAGCGAAATCGATAGGTATGCATGTTTTTTTTACCTTATCTACATGTAGATTCTAAAATTTCAAGCGCTCTACTTATGTACACGGATGGAACTATATTGATGTCACATCCATATATAAGCCGGGTATCCACATCACAAGAAATGCTAAAACTCCATATAAAAAAACGCTTAAGAAATGGTCAAGAAATTTTCTTGTGTCAAATTTTCTTTAGGCAGTATCCACTTCACAAGAAAATCTATTAAAATTTTTGACGAAAAATGAGGTTGGCAACGCTGGTTTTGCCAAGAAATATATACGATTGTATATATTTCTTGAAGAAAAAATCAAACGTCAAAATTACTTAAGAAATAAATGCCAATTTTTTCTTGAGCAATTTCTTATGATGTGGATACCCAGCTATATGGATAACAAGCTGACGCGGCAGACGTTGTTCTGCTAAAATTTATTCCTATTAAGCTTAAACAAAAGTCTTAGATTACCGTATTGCTCATCATTATCTTAGAGTCCATCTTAATGACTGCGAATAATAAAAACATTTTCTATTCTCTGAATAAAAAGTTATATAGTTATATTCGCCTCGACAAGCTTACTTCCCCCGATCCCTATCTCAATCTCTATTTCTATCTCTATCTCTATTATCTCCATCTCTATCTCTGTCTCTATTTCTACCTCTATCTCTGTCTCTACCTCTATCCCTATCTATCGGATTTTGGCTGAGAACTTTCTATTTTTTAATTTGAAAAGCCATTAAGGAAGGAATAATTTCACAAAATTTTCATACAAAAATCCGATTTTCGATTTTTCCAATTTTCCGACTTTTCCGGAGGGATTTTCCAAAATGTTCTCCCATAAGAACCTTCTCCTCGAGAATAAGAACAACTGACAAAAAAAATTTACAGAAATCGGCCCAGCCGTTCTCATTTGATGAAGTACTATACATTTTTTACACCACACTCAAAAAAAAATTCTCTCGATCAAAGACATATTTTTCCTTAGTTTGAACACGCGTTCCAATACAAAATTTTCTTTGTTTTGAGTAAATTTTCTCAAAAATGTGGAAAAAACATTCAAAAGCGCTCAAACAATGGTGGTTTATATTGTAATTTAATTTATCAAAATTAAAGAAATCAAATCTGCAAAACAAGAAATTTACTCAAAACAAAAAAATAATTACTTTATTATTGAGCTCTGAAGACCATTTTTTTAAGGAAAAATTGGTGTGAAAAATTAAAATTTTTTTGGTAGAAGTTATAGATCCATTTCGGAGACCACTACAATGGATCTATAACTTCTACCAAAAAAGTATTAATTTTTCACACCAATTTTTCCTTAAAAAAAATAAAAAAAAAAAATGATCTTTGGAGCTCAATAATGAAGTAGTTATGAAAATAAAAACGACAAAAATCCAAAAAGTAAAGAAAATAATGTTCAATATAAGGAAGCAATTTCTTTGACCCCTCCATATAATTTTTTTTTCTCAGTGCATTTTTGTATATATAGATCCTGTCTGATCCATAACCTATGGATGTAATATCCATATAATGAGTATCATATCAAAAAAATAGTGTACTGTATAAAGAAATATGGATATGACATCCATAGTTTGTGGATCAGACAGGATTATCCATATATACATATATAGCATTTTCAGGTCAAATGAAACCTTTTTCAAGTCAAGTGAAACTTTTTTCAAGTCAAGTGAAACCTTTTTCAAATTAAGTGAAACCTTTTTCAAATAAAATGAAACCTTTTTCAATTTAAGTGAAACTTTTTTCATTTCAAATGAAACCTTTTTCATTTCAAATGAAACTTTTTTCATTTCAAATGAAACCTTTTTCAAATTAAATGAAACCTTGTTTAGTTAATACAATAACATTCTTATATCATTTTTTTGAACACGGCCTTTACACATCGAACGTTAACAATTCAAAATATTTTACAAAATCTGCACTCCAAGCTAGCGATATGTATAAAAGTTCAACATCACCTGAGAACTTTTTGCATTTCAATGTTTTTGTTGTTTTATTGTTGGTTGAATTAACAATGAATTGATTATTGGTAATTTTTACTCTTGAGAAATGTTAGAAACGTTGAATTGCACGCTCAATTAACCACCCAACTTTCTTCAGGACTTAACGGAGTTCCTCTCACACTCCGAATTAGGAGAGCTTAATATCCCAGCAAACATTCGGACTCATATAAGCGTCAGTAAACATTTCTTAAGCTTATATACCACATAAGCCTCTGTGGTGCTGTGGGTAGAGTGCTCGCCTGCTATGCCAGAAGTCTCGGGTTCAAACCACAGTCCGAGCAAACACCAAAAATATTTTTCTAATTAGTAAAAATCAAATTATTGGGTTTTTTAAGAGCAGCGGTCACCTCTCGGCAGTGGGCGGCATACCCTCCGAGTGTATTTCTGCCATGAAAAAGCTTCTCACAAAAAGTGCATTCGCCGTTCGGAGCCGGCATAACACTGTAGGTCCACCCAATTGGTAGGAAAAACGAAAGGAGCACACCTCGAATTGGGACAGAAGCTCGGCCAAAAACTCGTCAGAGTTATAATAGCGCCATTGTATTATAATAGCGCCATTGTATTATATTATATACCACATATGTCACACCTATATATTTCGGACTCATATCAGACTCCAAATTATGAGAATTTCAAGAATGTTTGCTGGGCTGAAAGAGCTTGATCTACTTAATTTTAGTATATATATATATATACATCATGTACATATATAAAAATAATGAAACCAATAACAAATTAAACAATTAAATTGTTGTTGTGATTATTTTGCAAATATCTATATATAGGTACATATATATTGTTGTACATAGTTACCACTACTAACATTCAAAGTTCAATAACTTTCCATGTGTAAAACCCGTGTACAAAAAATGTATATAAGAATGTTATTGTATTAACTAAACAAGGTTTCATTTAATTTGAAAAAAGTTTCATTTGAAATAAAAAAAGTTTCATTTGAAATGAAAAAGGTTTCATTAATTTGAAAAAGGTTTCACTTGACTTGAGAAAAGTTTCACTTGACTTGAAAAAGGTTTCATTTGACCTGAAAATGCTACACTGAGAGAAAAAAAATATATGGAGGGGTCAAAGAAATTGTTTACCTATTTTGAACACTACTTTCTTTGTTTTGAGTAAATTTTCCTTAAAACATGTTAAAAGGTTTATAAAATACTAGAGGTTACCCGCGGGTTTCACACCACGTGCTTTCAGAAATATTAGCATATTGAGTTTGTTCTGAAAAGTTACACAGAAAATATATCATTATTGACGTCAAAGATAGTTTTCTTATTTTTTTGTCCGTTGAGTATATAATTATCTCATATGCCCTTCACCAATTATCAGTTCCCTACTATAAATATTTCAAGAGATTTTCGCTGTAAAAATTTCAGTCTGTATGGGAGGTGCCCATCCCTGGTTTACCAAGACCTAGCGTTTTTACCCGTTTAATATATAATTATCTCACATGCCCTCACACCATTTTTCAGTACCCTACTACAAATATTTCCAGAGATATTCGCTGTGAAAGTTTCAGTTTGTATGGGAGGTGCCCATCCCTGCTTTACCAAGACCTAGCGTTTTTACCCGTTTAATACATAGTTATCTCACATGCCCTCACACCAGTTTTCAGAACCCTACTACAAATATTTCCAGAGAAATTCGCTGTGAAAATTTCAGTTTGTGTGCGAGGTGCCCATCCCTGCTTTACCAAGACCTAGTGTTTTCCCCGTTTAATATATAGTTATCTCACATGCCCTCACACCATTTTTCAGTACCCTACTACAAATATTTCCAGAGATATTCGATGTGAGTTTGTATGGGAGGTGCATATCCCTGCTTTACCAAGACCTAGCGTTTTTACCCGTTTAATACATAGTTATCTCACATGCCCTCACAATAGTTTTCAGTACCCTACTACAAATATTTCCAGAGATATTCGCTGTGAAAGTTTCAGTTTGTATGGGAGGTGCCCATCCCTGCTTTACTAAGACCTAGCGTTTTTACCCGTTTAATACATAGTTATCTCACATGCCCTCATACCAATTTTCAGTACCCTGCTACAAATATTTCCAGAGATATTCGATGTGAAAATTTCAGTTTGTATGGGAGGTGCCCATCCCTGCTTTACCAAGACCTAGCATTTTTACCCGTTTAATACATAGTTATCTCACATGCCCTCACACCAGTTTTCAGTACCCTACTACAAATATTTCCAGAGATATTCACACCAATTTTCAGTACCCTACTACAAATATTTCCAGAGATATTCGATGTGAAAATTTCAGTTTGTATGGGAGGTGCCCATCCCTGCTTTACCAAGACCTAGCGTTTTTACCCGTTTAATACATAGTTATCTCACATGCCCTCACACCAGTTTTCAGTACCCTACTACAAATATTTCCAGAGATATTCGCCGTGAAAGTTTCAGTTTGTATGCGAGGTGCCCATCCCTGCTTTACCAAGACCTAGTGTTTTTCCCGTTTAATATATAGTTATCTCACATGCCCTCACACCAGTTTTCAGTATCCTACTACAAATATTTCCAGAGATATTAGCTGTGAAAGTTTCAGTTTGTATGGGAGGTGCCCATCCCTGCTTTACCAAGACCTAGCGTTTTTACCCGTTTAATACATAGTTATCTCACATGCCCTCACACCAATTTTCAGTACCCTACTACAAATGTTTCCAGAGATATTCGATTTGAAAATTTCAGTTTGTATGGGAGGTGCCCATCCCTGCTTTACCAAGACCTAGCAGTTTTACCCGTTTAATACATAGTTATCTCACATGCCCTCACACCAGTTTTCAGTACCCTACTACAAATATATCCAGAGATATTCGCTGTGAAAGTTTCAGTTTGAATGGGAGGTGCCCATCCCTGCTTTACCAAGACCTAGTGTTTTTCCCGTTTAATACATAGTTATCTCATATGCCCTCACACCAGTTTTCAGTACCCTACTACAAATATTTCCAGAGATATTCGATGTGAAAATTTCAGTTTATATGGGAGGAGAGTGCCCATCCCTGCTTTACCAAGACCTAAATTGTTTATCCGTTGAGTATATATTTTTGTATTATTCCTTCACAAAAATTTTCATTATTCTAGTACAAATATTTCAAGAGATATTACGAAAAAAAGGAAAATTTTGTATGGGAGGTGCCCATCCCTGACTTTTAATCAGATTAAAAATATGCCTATAGCAATTACCGGGTGAAAATACCTAGGTGTGCAAAGTTTCGTGAGGATCCGTTCAGTGGTTTTTTCGCCAATTGAGTTTAAACACAATTTCCATTTCACATTTATAATATAAGATTGTTGTTACATGCGTTACCATGGTTTCATATACTTGTTTTGAAAAAATTCATACATTAAAATAATGAAAAATTCTTTAAGCGCCATTCCATTCCCAACTTTCCTTGTTTTGAAGACTTGATTTCTTTAATTTTAAGAAATTAAATTCCCATACAAATCCCCATGGCAACGAATTTTTTTGAATGTTTTTTTATGTTTTTCCCACATTTTTGAGAAAATTTACACAAAACAAAGAAAATTTTGTATTGGGACGCGTGTTCAAAATAAGGAAAATTATGTCTTTGATCGAGAGAAATTTTTTTTTTTGAGTGTATATATAGATGTGACATCAATTCGTAAGGTTATAGAAAAATGTACCTAACAAGTTTTTACCATTATCTACATTGTACTACAATGATTGTAGATTCTACGATTTCAAGCGCTCTACTTATGTACCGTTTCTTAAAGAAACTTTCTTTTACTACATATAGAAATTGTAAGTTTATTATACAAATATAACATTTGCTGCAATAAATTTATTATATTTCAATGATTTTTAATGGCATACATATCGTCGTTTAAAGTGCATTTTCGCATAGTGGACGGTGATTGAATTTTACAGGAGAGGATAAAAACTATTTCATTTCAAAACCGTTACTTATTTATGCGTACAAACTTAAATTTAAATAGTTACGTAGATCAGTTTGTTAGCTAAAACATCAACTTAGTGTAAAAAAAGGAAACAAAAATGTCCCTTACGCGAAAATGCACCTTAAACGACGATATCTTAGGCCTTTTTACAACACGGATAATTGACACAGTTTTCAATTTTGTATGTATGTATATATGTATGTATGTATGTACATACATACATACTTATTTCAAAGCCCTATAAGACCAACATAAAAGCTTCTTTTTGGGATAGCCATGGCATTCCATACTAGCTGCCGGACCTTCTCGCTTGTATGAAGGGAGTACATTAATGTAAACATAACATATGTATTTACGGCCACGTAATATCTGTAATAATCTGTAATACTGCAAATACTGCAAATTTATAATGTGTAGGATTCAAAGTGGTGAAATTAATTTTTTTAATGCGTTTTCTTATTGTTAGAACTCACTTGTAACCTCCCTTTATACGATCAGGAGACTTCCTCAATGCATTTTCCAGAATTTCTTTATCAATAGGGTCAACATAGAATTCCATCTGAAATTTAATAGGCAATACAAAAATATATACACACACATAAATGGATATACATATGTAGATATGTACGTAAATTAAGTAATGCCCCCATTACACTTCACCTCGATCTGGAATACTGTCAATCTTGATTTTACTTTATCTAAATCATAATTTTGTGCTCTTTTAAATATTGTAACATATTAAATAGCGTAAGAATATCCTTTTACGTTTAGCGATAAGCCACAAAATAAAATATTGCAGTTTAACTTTTTATGAACAGGACTTAAAACATTTTTGGCTTAAAGCCAAAACAACAACAACCACTGCTCTTTAAGAATTTTTGACTTCCTCGGACGAGTTTTATGGCCGAGCTTCTCTCCCAATTCGAGGTGTGCTCCTTTTTGTTTTTGCTACTAATTGGGCGGACCTACAGTTTTATGCCGGCTCCGAACGGCGAATGCATTTTTTGTGAGAAGCTTTTTCATGGCAGAAATACACTCGGGGGGTATGCCGCCCACTGCCGAGAGATGACCGCTGCTCTTAAAAAACCCAATAATTGGATTTTTGCTAATTAGAAAAATTGTTTTGGTGTTTTTCACGGACCGTGGTTTGAACCCGAGACCTCTGGCATAGCAGGCGAGCACTCTACCCACTGCACCACAGTGGTATGTATGTATATATCGCCGAACCATACAGACCGCAGAAAATCGCTAATTCGATTTTAAGGACCACCCTAATTTACATATCGTCGTACCATACGAAAACTAGCATATTTAAAATTTCTGGTGAAACCTAGCAATAAAAAAATTCAGTACGAAAAGTACCACATTTAACTTTTGGCTGACGAAAAGTATCAGTAATTAGTATATACTGTTTTTACATTAAAACTGTTGTTGTTTAAACGAAATTGATAGTTTTCGTCGGCCAAAAGTCGAACTTGTTATTTTTCGTCAGCCAGAAGTCGAACTTGTTACTTTTCGTCAGCCATAAAAAAAACGTTAAATTTTTAAAATCGCATTCAAATAACAATGTTACAATAGGTAACAATTTCGACGGTATTTCGAAGGATTAACAAGAAAATTTTGTCCCGAAACATACATACATATTAGAGCCCTAGATACCCGGGTATCCAGCAATTCGATCTGATCGTTTTTGTTTGAAGCCCGTTTGTTGTTCAAATGCCCGTACAAACATTCGAGCATTCGAGCTTACAAACAAAAAAAATGTGTATCAGAAGAACACCCAGCAGTATTTATCAGCTGGAAAACAGCACATATTTCCTACTGAATATTCAGTAGAGATGTAGTTCTAAAATCTGAACTTTCTCTTTCGTTTTTATATAAAGGTGGCGTCGAAAATCAACTACCTGAAAACTGCAGAACGAGAAGGGCGAGTTTCTTTATGAAAAAAAGGTCTGAATACGCAGGGAGAACTTCCATAGCATATATTTCAATACACTTGATGGCTTCACTTCGTGTTCAGTTATTTTTTCAGCAATGAATTTTGAACTCAGTTTCAGGTTATTTTTCATACTGAATATTCTACTGAATATGCACCTCCTTACCTCAAATACTGCTGGGCAACAATAAAAAAAACAACATACAAAGAAAAAAAATAGTAATAAACAAAAGAAAAAAACAAAATTCAAAATACCCGAATTGTTCAAATGCCCGTACAAACATACGGGTAATAAACAAACAAACAACTGTTCGAGCATTTGAACAACAATTGTTCGGGCTACTCGAAAATGTTCAAAAAAAATCGAGAGCTCTAATACATATGTATGTAGGTATGTATATGTACCCTGCATTAAAAATCCGCAATGCATCCTTAATGAATCACTGATGCAACTCACCTATGACGAGGAGGCATCAGTGAATACTTTCATATAAAGACTGCTGAATCTATATATCGCCCCCTCAATATAACAATAGCGTATAATTTTTTTTGGGTTTTGAGAAAATCGAGTTTAAAGTTTTTGTCAAATCAGATATCTATTAAATTTTTGAACAAGAAATTATACACCATTTTTTCCAATGAAATTTTGACCCACTTTGTGGAAGTAGAATTTGACGAAATTTTGACCAGACATAGAATCAATGATGGAGATTCTAAATATGCAATAAAAAAATAATGGCGTATGAGCACATACGCTATTGTTATATTGAGGGGACGATATATAAAAATGATTTGGTATTTAATTGTAACGCTAAAACTTGAAAAGGGCTGAACCAAATCAAATACTTCCTTAGGAGGGTTTGTTTGTTGTTACCCCGCGAAAGTTTAGTCGAAGAAAAAATTAAAAAATGTTGGGGGGGGCGTGGCACCTCCCATACAACCTTAATTTTTAAAGCTGATTATCTCTAAAAGAGTTCAAGGTAGGGAGCTGAGAATTGGTATAGAGCTAAATGATATCAAAACCATTCCCACGCATAAAAGTGGGGGTTGTCGGAAAAAGGGGCGTGGCAACTCCCATACAAACTTAATTTTTCATGCTGAATATCTCTAAAATTGTTTACGCTAGGGGCTTGGAAATTGGTGTGGAGATAAACGATAACAATTCCATATTAACGCAAAATAATAGGAGTTATACGAAAAGGGGGCGTGGCACCTCCCAACAACACTTAAGCTGAATATCTTTAAAAGGATTTAAGTCAGGGACCTGGAAATTGGTACAGAGCTATATGATACCAAAACAATTTTTGCGCATAAAAGTGTAGGTTATCGGAAAAGGGGACGTGGCACCTCCCATACAAACTTAATTTTTCAAGCTGAATATCTATAAAAGCGTTTAAGGTTGGGACCTGAAAATTGATCAGGAGATTAACGATATCAATAGCGTGCTTCTGAAAAAACAGTAGTTTTGGGAAAAGGGGGCGTGGCACCTCCCATGCGTTCTTAATTTTTAAGGGTAAATATCCCTAAAAGCGCTCATGGCATGTACATAGAAATCACTATGCAGATATACGATATCAATACCATGTTCACCCAAAAAAAAAAAAAAGATTTATCGAACAAGTAAGGAAGCCTAAGTTCGAGTGGAATCGAACATTAGATACTCAGCTGTATGCTTTAATTGTTTGTTTGCGTTTGATGGAAACACGGTGTATTTTATATAAAGCGAGTGCTGCATAAAGTGGGCGTAGCCACGCCCATTTTCTAAATTTTTGTCAGTCATCCAACTAAGCTTATGAATATTATTCTTTGTGCAAAATTTCATCCCTTTATGAGTTACAAAGATGTCACGTTAGAAATTCCAAAAGGGTGTTCCAGAAATATCTTTGTTAAAAAGTAGGCGTGGTCATAAACCGATTTCAATAAATTTTTGCGTGTCTATTACCACAAGTTATAAAAGTGTATAAACCAAGTTTCGTCATAATATCTCAATTATTTGTCGAGTTATGGGCTCCGAAATCTCGTTGATTTCTTTGTCTGAAAAGAGGCGGTGCCACGCCCATTTTCCGAAATTTTTCTATTTTTTGTTTCCGATCTATTGTAGAACTCATGCCACAAAATTTCAATGAATTATCTTTATATTTGACAAAGATATCGCTTAAAATGTTTTTACTAGGCCACTTTATGATACCCATATATAAAAGTGGGCGTGGTCGTCAACCGATTTCGCTAAAATTTTGAACATGTATTACCACAAGTAATAAAAGTGTATACACCAAGTTTCGTCATAATATATCGATTATTTGTCGAGTTATGGGCTCAGAAATCTCGTATATTCCTGCTTCTAAAAGGAGGCGGTGCCACGCCCATTTTCCAAAATTTTTGTATTTTTTGTTTTATGTCCATAGTTGGACACCTTCCATAAAATTTCAATGATATATCCTTATATTTGACAGAGATATCGCTTAAAATGTTTTTATTAGGTCACTTTATAATACCCATATATAAAAGTAGGCGTGGTCGTCAACCGATTTTGGCAATTTTTCGTTCAACCATTTGCCTAAGTAAGTATATCACGCCTACCAAATTTCATCAATATATCTTCAACGGTTTCTGAGTTATGACTCATAAAACTTTCAATGTTTGCCCCTTAATAAGTGGGCGTGGCACCGCCCATTTTTCAAACTTTTTGTGTTTTCTGTTTTATGTCCATAGTTGGACCCATGCGACAAAATTTCAGTGATATATCTTTATATTTGACAGAGATATCGCTTAAAATGTTTTTATTAGGTCACTTTATAATATACATATATAAAAGTGGGCGTGGCCGTCAACCGATTTTAACTATTTTCCGTCCTAATGTTTGGCTAAGTAAGTAAATCATGCATACCAAATTTCATCGATATATCTTCAATGGTTTCTGAGTTATGACATATAAAACTTTCCATGTTTGACCCTTAATAAGTGGGCGTGGCACCGCCCATTTTCCAAAATTTCACCATATTTCTTCATAAGGGCCTGAGCTCAATACGTGTGTGAAATTTTATCACTCTAGCTCTATTAGTGACTGAGATACAAAATTTCCGATTTTTACTATATAGGGGAGGTGGGCGTGGTCATGGTCCGATTTCGCCCATTTTCAATACCATCCGTTCCTGTCTTGATACCAACTTACATTTCAAATTTCATCAAAATATCTCAATATCGCGAGTTATCGTGCTCACAGACGGACAGACGGACAGACGGACGGACATGGCTCAATCGATTTCTCTTTTCACCCTGATCATTTTGATATATATAAGTCTATATCTATCTCGATTATTTCATTCTGTTACAATCCACCGTTAGGAAATCAAAACTATAATACTCTGTGTACTAGTACAGCTGAGTATAAAAATGAGGCATTGCACCTCCCATACGTACTAAACTTTTGAGGCTGAATATATCTAAAAGTGTTGGAGGAGAGGCCTGAAAACCATTATGGAGGTATACTATATCAATACTCTTACTTACTTAGTTAAAATAGCCAATACTCAGTGAAAATAAATATCCGGAACAGAAAACTAAAAATGTTGTGTATCGTGCAGCCTCAAACTGAATACTAAAATTATATATTTTTGAAGTTGTATACACAATGAAGTAGTGAAAAATCGTTAATTTTCTATTAAAAATAATACGAAATATGAAATTAATAAAAAAAAATCTATTTTGGGCAGAACGAAGTTTTCCGGGTCAGCTAGTTTTTCATATAAATAGTTTGCTTTCCTCAGAAAAAAAAAAACAAAAACAAATAAAAATATGTATACTGAGTTATGACGACAGTGATGAATATTCAACAAAGAATCATCACTGATCCTTCAGCAGAGAAACAAATTTACTGCAGGGTATGTATGTATGTACATACATATATATATGTATATACATTTCAATTTGTTCCAAAGCCAGAACGGCACCTTTCTAGCCCAGTATTAAGCCTGTAAAATTTTATTGACCTACTCGCATGTTTAGAGGTGCCCCCAGCCCCACGAAGTTGAAAAAAATAGCACGATCTGGTACAAATGTGAAATTTCTAAAATTAAAAAATCAAAAACGCAGTATGAGGATTGATAAACAAGGCTAAGCTGAGTATTAAAGTGAATTTTATTTTTTTGGAAACAACAACAACAAAAGTTATTAAAGGTCAAAGTTTATATTATGCATTTTTTAAATTGCAATTACTTAAAAAACTACTGAACCGATTCCAATATTTTTATACCATTCGATAGGCATTTTGATTCCCCTTAATTTGATATACATTTTATGTGGTTTCCATAATACCCTCTCTGCGGAGGTCAACCCCCTTTTACCCCCCTTACTTTTCATATATAAAATGTTTTCACTCCACCTTAACATACATACATATGTATATCAACTTTTAATTTTTCTGTTTCTGTTAAATTTATTTTAATCGACTTACCGCTATAACAGCGATAAAGCTGAGAAGCACCAAAAATAATTTCGCTGAAAACATTTCGACTGACTGCTTGTCTTAAAGAAAGAAGCTATTAAAGACTGACTGCTTAAAATGGGAACTGCGTTTATATGTACGGAAACAATGATTAGGTAGGTACTATTCAAATATATAAGCATACATACGAGTATATAGGGGAACTATACGTGTACCAATCCTATCATTCCTATACCAAAGAAAAAAGCTAATTAAATACTGACTGCTTGTCTTAAAGAAGAAAGCCCATTACTTATATACTGACTGCCTCAAGTGGGGGCCGTTTCTTATATGTATGTACGAGAACAATTCCCTGCAAAAAAATGTGCGATTCATCCCGAAAGAGATTTGTCCCGGATTGATCTCTTTCGAGAACAATCGGTCCACAATTAGTCCCCGATTGTTCCCGAACGGGTATAAATGTAGACTAATTGTTCCCTAACGGGTATAAATGTAGATTAATCGCTTTCATCCCGAACGGGTATAAATGTAGATTAATCGCTTTCATCCCGAACGGGTACAAATGTAGATTAATCGCTTTCATTCCGAACGGGTACAAATCTAGATTCCTTAAATGTAGAAATTTTACAAAAATATGCAATGTATTTAAAAAATTGTAGAACAACCGGTAAAACGAATTGAATACCCTTTCTTTTAATAACAATGATGAATAATAATTTTAACAAAATGTTGCCTAAAATATTCTATGAAAAAATACCTTACATTAAGTACGCTCATATAATGCATACTCAAAACTTCATTTTTTTTTTTTATTTATTTATTGAGATTTTTTTTTAAAAAGTAAAACATTATATAATCTTTATTTAAATATGTATGAACATTTACAATTTTTTAAAGATTGTTATTAAAAATTGCCTTGGCGAACAACTTGGAAAAATCTACATTTGTACCCGTTCGTGCTGGAAGCGATTGATCTACATTTGTACCCGTTCGGGATAAACGCGATTGATCTACATTTGTACCCATGGGGATGAAAGCCATTAATCTACATTTGTACCCGTTCGGGATGTAAGCGATTGATCTACATTTGTACCCGTTCGGCATGAAAGCGATTAATCTACATTGGTACCCGTTCGGGTATACAAGTTGAACAATTAGTCTCTTCATAGGACATGCTCGAACAAATGCGATCAATTCATAAAGGGATGTAAAATTGTATTAGTCGCAGGCTCCCTTGCGATTGATCCCGGACACGTCCCGGATTAATCGCATTTTTTGCAGGGTTATTAGGCACTATTCAAATAAACATATATAATAATAATACAATGGCGCTATTATAACTCTGACGAGTTTTATGGCCGAGCTTCTCTCCCAATTCGAGGTGTGCTCCTTTTTGTTTTTCCTACTAATTGGGTGGACCTACAGTTTTATGCCGGCTCCGAACGGCGAATGCATTTTTTGTGAGAAGCTTTTTCATGGCAGAAATACTCTCGGAGGGTATGCCGCCCACTGCCGAGAGGTGACCGCTGCTCTTAAAAAAACCCAATAATTGGATTTTTACTAATTAGAAAAATTGTTTTGGTGTTTTGCTCGGACCGTGGTTTGAACCCGAGACCTCTGGCATAGCAGGCGAGCACTCTACCCACTGCACCACAGCGGCCACATATGTATGTACATATATCATTCCTATACCCATATATATAATACTTCTATATTGCTACTATTCAATTGTTTTGTTGGTCAAACTTCACAGTAACGATATACTGTAAGAAAGGGAAGCAAGATTCCATGGGTGTCGTTAAACATTTCTTTTCAAAGACAAGGGGTCTACAGAAAAATTTGGTACTATGAAATACATAGGTATGTTATTTAACAAAGGTATGGGTATGAATATATGTACCTACATACATATGCATGAATAAAAATGAATTTTCAAAGAGCGCTCATTGGACGCTCACGAGCGCATAAAATGAATTTCACCGCTGGCGCTCATTGATCGCTCGCGAATATTCTTTTGCATTCGTAAATTTGTGTGAGGCATTCTTCGTTGTTGAATGTACGTATGTATGAATTTATCGCCACCGCAGAAATCAAGAATAGTCGCTGTGTATATTATTGAAGTAAATGAGAATTAATTTTACAGAAGAGCATAAAACTCCTTCATTTCAAGCTTATTTCTGCGTATAAACTTAAATTTAAATAGTTATGTATATCATTTTGTTGACTAAAGTATCAACTTCGTATAGAAGTAGGAACATATTGAATTATTGGCAAATTTTATTTTTGGCACAAGTGCCGCTTAGGCGGTTAGCAATTTCACTTAGGCGGTTATGAAATTTAAACGACGATATATATATTGTGACTTTATTTAATTTACGAAAATATAAATTATCTGCCTTATTTTTAGCATGTAGGTATGCATACATAAGTTATTTGGTTGTGAACTACGTTGAAATAATAAATACATGTGTACAATTTTGTTTTCGAAAGATTGGCATTTCATTGTTTAATCTAATGCTTTGTGTTTTTATAACGACCATGAAAGTTTTATATGAAGGGAATAACGACCCCTTTTATCCCCCTTCTGTTTTTTTTTTGTAATGCTACTACAATTTTGCAAATGTGTGTGTGACATATATTCACATATACGACTGTTGCTTGTGTTGACGCATGCGCACAAATTACATATGCAGTGAGAAACGAGTTCAGCGCGACCAGAACTGAAACACATTGAGTAGATAGGTTGTTAGCAATATAGAAGTATTATATACATATATGCCTATACCTGGCTCACACATCAACTTATGTAGTTTGTATTTATGTATGTATGTACGTATGTACGTGTGTACATATACCCTGTAGGGAAAATCTCTAGTTCCGAACTAGGTCGCTTCTAGTGCATTTTTCGACACTAATAGTCCGAGCTAAATATCTTTTGCATGTTATCAACTGGCGAATTTAACACGGCGATGTCCTAGGCGGTGTCAATTGTCACCCTCTGCACTACATTTTCGATAGTTCCGAACTAGTACTACATTCTACAGTTTACACTAGTTCGTTTATTGGCACATTTTCGATAGTTCTGAACTAGCTACAAGTACCTACAAATTCTACAGTTTTACATCTGCCGCTTAAGTGCAGCATTTGCCACATTTCATGCAAGTAGCGCGATGGCCGACTGGCTAACGCATGTGCCTTTCAATCTAAGGGGCGCGGGTTCGAATCCTGTCGATATCAAGGTGGATGATAATTTTTTTTAAATTTTTTTAACTAATATTTTTTTATTTATTTGTTTAATAAAAGTTTAAAATAGTATTTAAAAAGTAATAAAATAAAAAAATTAAAAATATCCCGAGGAATCGGAAAAGCATAATTAGGGGAACATTTCATTTCGTACAAGTTAGGGTGCAAATAGAAAACTCTTTATATAAAATGCTTCACTAAACATCTGAGAATTGCAGAAATATACAAAGCCGACGTCATTTGAACGAACGAAAAATGTTCATAGAATTTTTGTCACTTCGAAATTGCATACAAATCAAAGTGTGTCTTATAATGGTCACTCAATTCACTCCTTCGGAACTGGTGAGGGTCTAACTACAATTGATCTAGTTCAATTTTGACACCTTTTCGCTAGTTCGGAACTAGAAATTTTGCTCACTAGTTATTGAGTTCCCTGCAGGGTATGTACCCCAAATGTAGACGTATGCTGTTTGGAATTTGTTTTATTGCTTTATTCAACGCTAAGGAAACTCAGGTTACTCACAAATTTGCAAACAAAATTTAGGATATATTGTACCTATACAGCAAGGGATAATCGCGAAAATATGCGATTTTGGGCATTCGGCCTCCAAAACCGGAAATCAGGCTATATCTCGTAAACGCCTAATCCGATTTTAATTCTGACTTCATGTGTGGATTCAGCATACAATTCTTATGCAATTTGATGCGCATATTGCCTGCTTATTTTTTTGACGATTTTTGTCCATTTTTTATTTTAAAAAATGCGGCGCTTGGTCCATTAAAACCAAATTCCGGAACACCAAAATTAATTTTAGACAAATTTCGAAGAAGAGTTTTCTAGTTACCCAGAAAAATGAGAGGAATCCCAATTTCGATGGCGCGATATGGGTGTTTCCATGAAATGGTCCACCGTGACTTAAAAAATCAAAACGCTCGCAGAATTTTTATAGACACAGAAATTAAAAGAAAAATGTTGATATTTTACTATGCAAAAAAAAATTTCAGCCCTTTATAATTTTAAATCCCAAAAAATTGTATGCAAAACTTCTAACTCTTTTATTCAATTTAAAAGCAGTATAATGTATTACTTTTAATTGCTGCTGACGAAATAAATATACCTATATGTAATATCGCAGTTTGGTATATAAGTAATTGATACAACTACAAATGAATATAAAAATGAAAGAAGAGATCAAACTGTGCATCAATAACGGTATTTTTTCATTTCTATTTTGGCAACATTCGTATGTCACGTGCGTAATGCAAAAGCACTATATAGTGCCATAATTAGCGCAGTAGCAGTTTAAGTGTCTTATTGTTTTGTTTATTAAGCAAATTTATTGTTTACTATAATATTATATTAATATAAATAGCCCTCTGCAAAAGTTAAATTTTTTTTTTACTTTTGAACTTTGTCACGTGCGTAATGGTAAGTACGAAAAATTTAATGCTCTTAATTAAAGTCCATTTGATAAATATTATTTTACTTTTACAACAAATATTATAGATATCAAGTAATGCGAAAAATCAAAATCGGTGGAGGGAGAGGCTTAAGCAAGATGAAAATAAGCTTAAAGAACATAGAAAAAAACAAGCTGAAAGAATACGGGAATATCGCAAGAGAAAGGCATGTGAGGCCAAAATTAATTGAAATATATTGAAAGAAAAAAGGGATAGAGATTACATTCGACAAAAAAAAAATGTAGAGCAACCAAGAAAACTTCAAATACCCAATTAAAAAGTGGTTATATGTGTAAACAAACCAGAGACGGAAAATAATTGTCAACCATAAAATTTCTTTAGGTTTCGCTCAGACAAAAACCCAAATCTTTAAAAATAAAAATTTTTGTCTGTGATAAATATTTTAGAAATTTTTTTTATTTCAGTCTTTTGGTGATAAAAATATTATATTTTTTTAGAATAAAACTCACTTGCTGTCTTATAAAAGATCTTTATTTCAGGGATTTAATACAGCTAATTGCAGTGTAAGAATATTTCAGCTAAAACAAAATGTTAGAGTCGCCATTTTGGCTTGTTATTTCCAAAAAATTATGTAGGTATTAAGAATAAGTTTTACAAGAATAAATTTTCCATGAATCCTTCGCTATCTAATTGGCAAAATGGTCGTCAATCTTTTGTCACAATTTTAATTAGTGCATTTTTTAACATATTTACTTCCATCTCGTATGTTATTTTAGTTTTCTTCTTTAGAGGTTCTTTAGTTACGTCTTTAACTTCCGCATTTTTAAAATAATTATTATGCTTCGCTACAAAATGTCGCTTCATATTCGTGAAATAGTCGCCAACTTTATCTGCAAATTTTGCACTGCGACTTATTTTCTTCATTCTCAGTTCGCGAACTTGTTCTTTTGTTGTTTTTCCAATCACGAATATTGATAAAATGTATTTGAATCAGCAGAAATTGCTTTATATCTTTTTTTCATTCACTTCAATTTTTTCTACTGAAAGTACAACTCAGTGAGTAACTGAAAAATAAAAATTAAAGTTACTCACAGACAAAAATAAAAATTATTTTTGTCTTTTGATTTGAATCTTTCAGTGAGTTTTAAAATTTTTGTCTTCAAATAATTGTTATTTTAAAGACCTTTTGAAAGTGTTGACTGAAATTTTCGATGTCTGAAACAAACACTATGCTAAGCTATGAAGACGGTAGAGAGGGCGTTACCAAAGAACGCAATAAAGAGAGATGAAGTTCTACAAGCTTTGTATGTATAAAAAGTATCCCAAACTTTCGAATAATGAATCTGAGACACCAGTATGTTCAAACGATAATATGTTGGAAAACATTAAAGCAGTCCACGAATTTTATATCCGAGATGACATAAGTGTTCAAGCTCCCGGCCGGAAGGATACTTTAATCTGCAATAAGAAAGTAGTTGCAAAGCGCTTTATGATTGTATCTGTATCTGTATCAGAATTAATTTTTATTTTTTATTTTCCATTTTTGAATAAAAGTTTAATTTTTTGTCAAAAACTTCTGAAAAGATATGTAAAATTACTAGAATATATATGAAGGTAAAAAGTGTCACGTGCGTAATGTCACGTGAGTAATCAATAATTTTTTTTTTCTTTAGCCAACCCATGATCAGTTGTTTTCGAAGCAAACATGATTATGAAGCTCCATTATTAACCTTTATAAAAAAAAATTTACCGGAATAAAAATCTCCTACAATTCGCTTACTTTCGCATTTTTTCTCTCGGTTCTAAAAGCAACTTCCATTTTTGTCACGTGCGTAAGTCAACTTTGATCGACTGGAACTCGGGTATCCAGTGCTCAATTTTCCAATACTTATACTTTTTGGAAAAAACTCATCACATGCAATGCAGCGATCCTAAAAGATGTGACTTCTTCCCATTGTATTTCTATTTTTACAACATTCAAACGCAATTAAACGTGTACAAATGTCGCGTGCATAACCATGGAAACACCCATATCGATTAATTTCCATCCATACAAATCGACCCACCCTAATATACATACATATGTAGGGTTAAAATGTTCTAGAAAATTATACGCCATAAAATTTCAGTAGGTGTCTTCTCAGAAGAACCCTTTGTAAAATGAACCTAAATTAGGTACATTAGGGTGGTATAAACTAAGTACTGGGTGGTAGTGACCCCAATGACGCACATAAGGTTAATAATATTCCATAATATAAGGCGTCCTTTCAAGCCAAATACATTGGTGTATTAAACTTAGAGATCGGACTATAAATACCGAAGATATGAGAAAAATAAATTTTAGCGACATCTAGCGGGGTCCAAAAAAGAAATTAAAAAATCCATAAATGTGTCCCTATAAGGCGAGTCGGCCTAATGTACATACATACATGTGTACATATATCCCACATATGATTTTTGTGAAATTATTGATCATGATCATGTCCGCGTCTTTTACAACCCCTCGGCACGATTAATATAAACATATATGCGCTAATTTTTTGATCATAAAAGAGTCTTTTATCGATAGAAAATGGTACCCTACACGCGACTCTTCATTGGGAGTCATTTCAAATATTTTTATCATTTTTTTTAATCAGTTTTTTAATAATTTTTCATAACTATGTGTACAATTCTTTTAAAATCACTTCAGTTTATTTTATTTATGTTTTTGTTAATTTACATAAGTATACCTATATATGTATATACATTGTTTTCATGTAAAATATACATACATATATAACAATTTCTTTAACATTTGTGTTTTTCTTTTAAAACTACGTAGTGAACTTTATTCGCTATCTACAAAAAAGAAATGAAAACTTTATTTCAACACAATATATATATTTTTTTTTGTTTTTTTTTTTTTAATACTAACTTAGCTTAGTTTAGATATTAATTAGTTTAAAAATCTATAACATTTCTTTTAAATACTTTTTATGCCATAAAAATTGCGATGAACTCCATTGAAACATACATCATGTATGTATGTATGTATGTATGTTAGGGTGGGGCGATTTGTATGGAGGGAAATTAATCGATACCGCGCGATCGAAATTTGGATTCCTCTCATTTTTCTGAGTAGAAAACTCCTCCATGACATTTGCTTAAAATTAATTTTGATGTTCCGGAATTTGGTTTTTATTAACCAAGACGAATTTTTGAAAATAAAAATTTGGCAAAAATCGACAAAAAAAATATCCAGGTCAATATGCACATCGAGTTGAAGCAGAATTTTATGCTGAATCCAGATATGAAATCGAAACTAAAATCGGATGATCCATTTTCGAGATATAGCCTGATTTCCGGTTATGGAGGCTGAATGCCGAAAATCGCATATTTTCGCGATTATCTCTTGCTGTGTACAATATATCTTAAATTTTTTTGCAAATTTCTTAAAGATAGGTCAATACAATATATGAGCAATATTTTAAAATATTAATTTATCTTCCTGTATAGGAAAACTAGAATGCACTCTTTTTTCCTTAGCCCAAAATCGCTGTATGGGATCTCCATGTTATAGTCATCCGATACCGATGATTTTCGCCGACAGCGCTTTATGTACAATAAATGCTCCAAATACAAAATTTCAGAATATTAGCTGCAAAATTTGAAGAGTTATTCCCTAAAACGTAGACTTATGCTTCTGAAATTAGTTTTTTGCTTCCAATAGTACGCTATGGCGTATGAGTAACCTTGAGTTTTTTTTAGAGTTGACTAAAGTAAAAAAACAAGTCCCAAACAGCATACGCCTACGTTTTGGGTTATAACTCCTCAATTTTTGCAGCTAAAATTCTGAAATTTTGTATTTAGAGCACTTATTGTACACAAAGCGCTGTCGGCGAAAATCATCGGTATCGGATGACTATAACATGGAGATCCCATACTGCGATTTTGGGCTAAGGAAAAAAGAGTGCATTCTAGTTTTCCTATACAGGAAGATAAATTAATATTTTAAAATATTGCTCATATATTGTATTGACCTATCTTTAAGAAATTTGCAAAAAAATTTAAGATATATTGTACACAGCAAGAGATAATCGCGAAAATATGCGATTTTCGGCATTCAGCCTCCATAACCGGAAATCAGGCTATATCTCGAAAACGGATCATCCGATTTTAGTTTAGATTTAATATCTGGATTCACCATAAAATTCTGCTTCAACTCGATGTGCATATTGACCTGGATATTTTTTTGTCGATTTTTGCCAAATTTTTATTTTCAAAAATTCGTCTTGGTTCATAAAAACCAAATTCCGGAACATCAAAATTAATTTTAGGCAAATGTCGTGGAGGAGTTTTCTACTCAGAAAAATGGGAGGAATCCAAATTTCGATCGCGCGATATAGGTTAGTAAATCGCCCCACCCTAATGTATGTATGTATGTATTAGAGGGCTGTACGAATGGATTCGAAAGGACCAACAAAATATTCGCGGCCGTCCAATTACAGTACCTACTTGTTTCTGTCGTTTGCGAATAAGCGCAAGTAGAGCACAACAATAAACAGAACCAATACAATACTTATTCTTAGCGACAATTACATGGCCTTAAAAAGGTTCTGCAAATAGTGTGCACTACTTGCGAATACTTCATATTTTCATAAACACACATTCAGACGTTGTGTTCAGCCCCTGTAGGGAAAATTTCTAGTTCCCAACTAGGTCGCTTCTAGTGCATTTTTCGCCACTACTAGTGCGAGCTAAATCTCGTTTGCATGTTATCAACTGGCGAATATAACACGGCGATGTCCTAGGCGGTGTCAATTGTCACTCTGTGCACTACATTTTCGATAGTTCCGAACTAGTACTAAATTCTACAGTTTACACTAGTTCGTTTATTGGCACAATTTCGATAGTTCTGAACTAGCTACAAGTACCTACAAACTCTACACTTTTACATCTGCCGCTTAAGTGCAGCATTTGACACAGTTCATGCAAGTGGCGCGATGGCCGACTGGCTAACGCATGTGCCTTTCAATCTGAGGGCGCGGGTTCAAATCCTGTCGGTGTCAAGGTGAATGATAATTTTTTTTAACTAATATTTTTTTTATTTTTTTATTTAATAAAAATTTACAATATTTAAAAAGTAATAAAATAAAAAAAATAAGCCGAGGGATCGGAAAAGCATAATTAGGGGAATATTTCATTTTATACAAGATTCAAATAGAAAACTCTTTATATAAAATGCTTCACTAAACATCTGAGAATCGCAGAAATATACAAAGCCGAAGGTAATTGAACGAACGAAAAATTTTCATAGAATTTTTGTCACTTCGAAATTGCATACAAATCAGTGTGTCTTATAATGGTCACTCAATTCACTCCTTCTGAACTGGTGAGGGTCTAACTACAATTGATCTAGTTCCCTTTTGACACCTTTTCGCTAGTTCGGAACTAGAAATTTTGCTCACTAGTTATTCGAGTTCCCTGCAGGGGCAAAATTACGCTGCTAGTGTGAGTGTGTGTATGTCAAGGATGGGCATTTTTCAACTACCACTCAAATTTGGTGCTCGAAACCTATTTAGGCAGTGGAATCATTGAGAAGTTAATCAACACATCAGCTTGTGGTGAAATGTATGTACATATGTATGTGAGTATATGTGAGTCGTTAGTTTTGAAATTGGCATAAGTGAACTAGAGTTGAACAAGAAATTGAAATAGGGGTGAACTAGAAAGTGAACTAGAACTTTAACTAGAACGAACTAGTAGATGAACTTGAATATCTTTGGGGTTTGACTGTATGTGTATGTATGTGCATAGCCACTTATTTGAAATAAAGTTTTGATTCAAGAATTTTATTCGAATCAAAAACTTTATTCGAATCAAAAATTTTATTCGAATCACAAATTTATTAAGAATCTTGATTCGAAATCAAGCTTGAATCAAGAATCAAAAAAGATTTTTGATTCTTTTGAGAAATGAATCACAAATAAATTTTATCTTTGATTTGAAAATAGTTTGAATCACGAATCAAAGGGTATTTCTGATTCTTTTGTGAAACGAATCACAAATAAAAATTATCTTTGATTTGAAAATATTTTAAATCAAGAATCAGAAAATATTTTTTATTAGCGATTCAGTCAAATCAAAATCACGCAACCCTGATACTTCATAACATGGTCATTATTATGTTTTACTCGATCGTGGCGAATAGTGTACACTAATCGCTCCAACAGAGCAAATAGAAATAAGGTCCGTTCGGCGGCTGCAAATTGCAGCAATTTGCAAACAAAGAAATATATGTCTTGCTCTCCGAAAGAGAGAAACTTATGCAAATTTACTGGCATTTCAACGAACAGAAATTTGTCAAAATTTGCAGCAAATCAGCTGTTTGTCTTTATTCACAAGTGCATAACAAAATTAAAATTTTACGAAATGAAATCGAAGGGAAAGCGGGTCGGCTTTCCATTATTCCAGCACGCCCTGAGAAAAATGACTTATGCAGGGCGGTAGAGAGGCTCTCACAGATCTCAAAACTGAAAACCAAACTTGCCGGAGGCTTATAGTTCCCGAGATATTCCTTCTTAAAGTTGTGAAAATACTACGCAGGACATCACCGTGGCGGTAGCCACGGTTGGGGCACACGTTCGTACGGATGGCGTAGCCCAGGGTTATTTTTTATAAGCGCGGCCGAAGGCCGCCAACGCAGAAAAGTATTCTTTTGCGAAATTTTCGCTAAACTGCATGTGTGGTGAAATTTGTATGGGAACTTTAACAGCAAATATCTCGGGAACTATAGGCCTCCGGTAGGTGGGGTCTTCAGTTTTGTAATCTGGGGGCCCCCTCTACCCTCCTAAAAAAAACATTTTTTTCTAGTCGTGGGGGGCTCGTCTAAAATTTACCTATCTCGGAAACCATAAGCCTCCGGCAAGTTTGGTTTTCAGATTTGGGATCTGTGATAGCCCCTCTACACCCATGTATAAGTCATTTTTCTCGTGGCGTGCTGGAATAATGGAAAAATTTCCCAATAGTTCGCAGTTTTGGTGTTTTGTTTGGTGGATTTTACAACTTTACCAACAAAAATCTCATAAACTATAAGTTTCCGGCAGGTTTTTATTTCTGTTATAACATCTGTGAAAAAGTTATTTTTTCGGGGCGTGCGACATTAATGGACAATTTTCCCATTTAAGTAGTATACAACCTCCTATTTGCGATTCAACAACGCAGAATCCCGAGAGTGCAGACGATGATCCCACTGCGGTGTCATTAACACGTTTCCTTTTAGCTGGTACCTTATTAAACAAATTAAATCATTTAAATAAACTTTGTAAATTAAAATAATATAATTTTATCACTTCATTTTCTATTGAATCACATATATTCCCGATTTTCATAGTTTTTTGACTTGAAATCACTTTCGATTTTTTTTTAAATTGCAACCATATGATCGCAAATCATATGTTTTTTCAGTCTACTGAACTCTGCAACGACAAATTTTGTCAGTAAAACTTTGCAGCTTTCTTCTTCTTTGAACTGTCAAAATTGCGCTCTCTTCTGCAAATTTTGACTGAGTTTATGCCTCAAAAAACGCGAATTTGCAGTTTTTTCTGCAATTTGCAGCAATTTGCTGCCGCCGAACGGTCCTATAGTATGAAAAGTATGGGTTTTTATAGTGAAAAGTATGGGTTTTAGTCGTCGCTCCATTGAAATTGTGCTGTGACTAATTGTACAATGCATAGAGTATTCGCAAATATAGCAGAGGCAAATGGTATTGTGCAGAGGTCTAGTATGTATGCATGTATGTATGTACATTAAGGTGGAGTGAAATTTTTTTTTTTTGAAATTCAATTTGTTGCAAAGCCAGAACGGCACCTTTGTAGCCCAGAAATAAGCCTGTAAATTTTTATTGACCTACTCGCATGGTTAGAGGTGCCCCCAGCCCCACAAAGTTGACAAAAATAGCACGATCTGGTACAAATGTAAAATTTCTAAAATTATAAAATCAAAAAACGAAGTATGAGGATTGATAAAGATGGTCAAGCTGAGTATTAAAGTGAATTTATTTTTTTTTTTTTGGAAACAACACCAACAAAAGTTATTAAAGGTCAAAGTTTATATTATGCATTTTTTAAATTGCAATTACTTAAAAAACTACTGAACCGATTCCAATATTTTTATACCATTCGATAGGCATTTTGATTCCCCTTAATTTGATATACATTTTATGTGGGTTCCATAACACCCCCCGGCGGGGCCCAACCCCCTTTTTACCGCCCTTGCTTTTCATATATAAAATTTATATCAAATTAAAGGGAATCAAAATACCTATTGAACGACATTCGAAATCGGTTCAGTAGTTTTTAAGTAATTGCAATTTAAAAAATGCATGATATAAACTTTGACCTTTAATAACTTTGGTTGTTTTTGTTTCAAGAAAAAATAAATTCACTTTAATACTCAGCTTAGCCATCTTTATCAATCCTCATACTTCGTTTTTTGATTTTATAATTCTGAAAATTTCATATTTGTACCAGATCGTGCTTATTGCTTTCAACTTTGCGGGGCTGGGGACAGTTCAAAACGTCGTCCTATCGCCACAAAATTTTGTGGGGTTCGTTAACTCGTATGAAGGCAACTTTTCATTGGTGGTACGTTCAAAAAAAGAACAAAAAAAAACTCTCCATATGTTTTCACTCCACCTTAATGTACATATATTTGCTTATTGAAATATTTTCACTTTTCTGCATCGCAGATATTGCGGCAATTCCATAGGCGATGCCAACAAACACTTTGGCATACCATATATGTATGTACATATGTACATGTGTAACTACATTTCACTGCCTTCCGTTTGACATGAAACCTGTTTTTTTTTTTTTTTTTAAATATGTATGGGCACATGATCCAACAATTGGGCACGATCTGGGAATATGGCCGAGCACATTTCACATTCGAAATAACGTCTTCTACGTTCCGGTTGCGTTGTGACGGCTGGTGACAAAGGCTCCGTTGCCGCAACAATCGATGCAACGCCGCCATCTGTGGGCGAGAGCGAGGAAAAGGATGAATCTGTGACGGAAACTAATGAACCACTGCCGCCCGCCGATTTACCATATACATCCAAGCTATAGGTAGCGGCAGTATATGATGTAGGCGTTCGCTGATTGCACAATTCCCCCTCCAGCTTCTCTTGTCTGCTGCATTTGCTTTGCTTACTTCTCGATGCACCGCCACCGCCGCCACCACCGCCACCGCTGCCACTTTGACCGCTACGTTTTTGGGTTCTTGTTACGGCATTTGCGTGCGTTTGCACATCCGCTTCGAACTCGAGATATTTACGATTTACGGTTGAGTTGCGTTTGCGTGGTGTACGTGTTGTGTAGCTGCCAATACGTTCATTACTGCTGCTGCCAGCAACACCAATACCAACACCACCATCCCCGCCACCACCACCACTACTAACACCAACAACAATCTCACGTAAATCCGGTGAGGTTGGCTCAATTTTGATCATATTATGCTGTTCCTCTTCGAGGAACTGTGTGGACGACTCACTGATGTAGCGGTGACGTTCGGTGCGGTCGCATTTGATGGGCGAACGTAATATCTCCTCCAAATCATTAACTATGCTCGGATTGAATTTCTCGTAGGCCTCCTTGCGCAGCGTGGACGTGCCATCGAGAAATTTCGTATCGTAAAGATCGAGATTTCGTGTTTCCGTGCACGGCTTCTGCGCATTTGTGTATAAGCGTGTATGTTGGTCGTAACTTCGCTGCTGCTGCGGCTGTTCATGCTGCTGGCGCACATCATTTTGTGTGTGTTTATGGTGCATGTGTGACGGGCTGGAGCTGATTTGTTTTGGCAACTCAGCTGCCGCTGTAATCATGTCATAATCATTGTCAATTGTTGTGGCGCCACCACCACCACCACTATGGATTACATGTGCCAAATCACTTTGTTGCCTATGAATCACAATTTGCTGCTTGGAGCGTGAGCGTTTACGTCCAACACCATCGCCGCCATTGATGCGCAACTTTTCGGTGTGTATCATACGCGGTCGCATTGCTTTATTTGTTGTTGTCGTCGTTGTTGTTGTTGACTTTTCTGTGCGTTTACGTGTTCTATTAGCAACTTGATTTTTATTGATCCTCACCTCTTGCGTACGCTGTGAACCGCTGCTATTCGCTGGCGGTGGTGGCGTCGTCGTCGGCTCGCCACCGGATTTATACCTCACTCTACGCTCTTCACTGTCCGCATTTTGGTTAAGCGTTGAGCCTACGACTAAGGTATCTATACTTTGTAAAGTATTCTCCAAGTTGGAAAGCAATGTATTCGAATTAATTAGTTTCGTTTGCCACAATGAATCCGAATTACTTCCAGTTGATTTATAGCGCGGTTTTCTCGGTCGTTCCATTAGCAAATCATTATCTGGCATAATTAAGGTATGTTCGCTATCGCCTATTAATGTGTTCGTATTGGAACTAAGGCGGTTTTTATCACGTTTTGATTTGGCGTTTGCTTTAGCGCTGGGGGGAGGAGTAGTCTCAGTTATGCCTAAAATGTCATCAACATTATCAACTATATCAAAATCGGAGATGTCAATATCGCTGCCATTTGTATCGTTTTGCTGACTGTCAGACTTGCGTAGGCGTGCAATTTCATGTGCAATTTCATGCGGTTTGAGCTTCCTGCGTCGCTTGTATTTTCGTGGACCAGTCTATAAGAAAAAGCAAAAAAAAACCAAAAAAAAAACTCAAAATTTGCTTCAATTGCATAACATAACTAACTAACCACTGGTTGCCTTTGCATGGCCGTATTCATATCGCTGTGCTGTATTAGATGCTTTACTAATTCGCCAGACGATGACATATCCATGGCACACACCGTGCAATGGTAGGTGTTACGTTTCGCATCCAAGCCCGAATGATGTGAACGTATGTGTTCGCGCAGCACGACACGTTGATTGAAGGCACGCGCACACACCGAACAAGCGTACGGCTTCTCACCCGTATGTATGCGTTCGTGTTTGCGTAATGTGCCGCCATCGGCAAATGCCTTCCAACAGAAACGGCAACCGTACGGTTTTTCGCCCGTATGTATGCGCACGTGAATTTGTTGTGAACTGCGCGAGCCAAAAGTTTTGCCACATTCATTGCAGGGAAACATTTTGCCCGGCGCATTCGTATGCGAATGCCGATGATTGGAGAGGCTGCGTCCGTCGGGAAATTCCTCTTGACACACATCACATATAACGGATTTGTCGCGATGCGACGACATGTGTCGCTTCAGACGCGCTTTATTGTGAAAACTCTTGCCACATTTCGAGCACGAATGACACTTTTCGCGCGAATGATCCCACGCGTGTTTGATCAATGCCTTACGATCGCGACATTCCTTGCCGCAAAGTATGCACGAATTGGGTGTCATATCGTGTTGATGCACCGTTTGTAGGTGGCGTTTAATTGTGACTTCTTCGAAGAAGCTCTCGCCACATAGAACACATCTGCAAGTGTAAGCTAATTTAGCACATAGCTGAAGAAAAATGTATGAAAGCAGTGAAACTTCATGCGACACATATGTATGTATTTGTTTGTGGTGCATAAGAAATTTCACTTAAAAATCAAAAAGCAAAAACATACTTAAATGGTGGAGAACGCGCATGAATTTCGGCATGCGCCAATAAATCTAAGGCTTCAGCAAATGTTTCGCCGCAGGTATTGCAGCAATGCTGCTGATCTTTATCGTTGCGCTTCGCCACAACATCGTGTTTACTTTTTGCATGGGTCTTCGCGTGTTTGCGTAGTAGATCTTCACGATGAAATGATACGCCGCATTCGCTACAATAAAATTCGCCGTACAAGCGCTCGGATTCCGATTCACTTTGTGTCTCATCCGCTTCTGCCTCCTCTGGATCGTACTCTGAATTGCTATATACGAATTGATGCATTTTCTGATGCTCTTGCAGACTGGCTGCATCCCAAAACATTTCATTGCAATCACTACACTCGTGCGGCTGATCTTCGCTGTGAATCTTGACAGAAAAATTCAAATAAATAAATAATTGTTAATATATGTACATACGGTCATCCGCGCCTACTCAATGTGTCTCACCTTTGTATGTGCTTGCAATGCTTTCTGGCGTGCAAATGCCAAGCCACACTGCTGACAAACAAACGGTTTACTCTCATCGATAATGGGAAAATTTACTTCATGTGCTGGTGATTGATTTTGTGTGAATTTTACCACAGCCGTAGAGGCTTGCAATTGTTGGCAGTCGTCGTAAACGGCTTCGGTTTCATTGGCCAACGGTTCATTTAAAACATATACTTCTTCTTTGGGCTTTAGACGGCTAATACGGCCACGTCCTACAGTTGTTGAGGTTGAGGTAGATGAACTGTTACCGCTTGCATTGTGCGATTTACGACTAGATTTTTCATTACGTTGCACGTTACGTATTTGCGTAGTCCAATCCTGTTCATAATAGTGATCATTAGCCGGACGCTCTTTCTCCGTGAAATGCATAACTAGAGAGGAAAAACAAATAATATAAATACGTTTTACGTTTTGCACATTCGATAAACATTTAGTGCAAGCTTGACACAACATTTACTTCTACTTACACTCTGCATCCATTTCAGGATCAGGCGCATCAGCGTGTGCTTTCAAATGATTTATCAAATCCGAACGACGAAAGAAACGCGAACCGCACAACTTACACAAATGTGGACGATCATTTTGATGCGCAACCATATGGTTCATTAAGTTTGTCTTTTTGCGAAACCGGCGACTACAGAAATCACACGGATATGGCCGAAGTGCTGTATATTCATCCTGGACTGTGGGTAGCGGTACATCCATGTCAAGTGAGACCTGCGTGCCAGAACCAATTATTTGTTCCACAGGTATTTCCACACTAGAATTAAAAATTTTATTTAAAAAAAATTTGAAGAAAATACATATATATAAGTATGCAACATCTTTCACTTACCGTTCCTCGCCTTGACGCTGCACCCAGTCATCAGTTATCACCTCCTCCGTTATTATTTGTGGTGTATCATCGACAAACTCGTCAACATATTCACCAGCCGCACCACTGCCTCCCTCTACCAGATGCTGCTGACCCCGTTGCAACTCAGTGCTAACAACGGCAGCTTGTTGCAGCACTTCAGCAGCACAGCCGTCAGATGCGGCCACAACAACAGTACCATCACTTTCGGTAGTTGCACCTATGATATCTGCTACAATTTGTCCATCTCGTGCCATAAATATTAAATTCTCAGCTGCTATTTGATCAATATCGTCATCGGTATTTGGTATATTACCACCACCGCTACCATCGCCAGCATTGTCATTATTCCCATCATCTTCGCCAGCGATTAAATGATAGGCGTTGGTACTCCCTTCGGCTTGCATAACGCCATTCAACGCCAGTAATTGTTCTCCGGAAGTTAATTGAGACTTCGCAATCAATTCGCCACAGTTGTTAGTAGCGGTTTTCATGGAACTCAGGTTGCTTTGTATCCACTTTATTTCATATGTTCGTCGATCCATTGCTTTGATATTATTTCGTATATTTTACGCTATTGACAATTTTTCACTTTAAGTAATATTCTGCAATAGAAAACATGTAATTTTAATCGTTTTATCTAGCATAAACCTCCTGCTAAGCCCTGGACCAAAGTGAATTAATTCTCAAAAGAAAGTAAAAATAAAACATTTACCACGAGACTACAAATGTTGCCATATGTTTCTTAAAATGAGATAGTCTAGATTCTAGTTTAGACAAAATGGATATACAGTAAAACCCGCTTTAGTACCTCCCCGCTTTAGCACCTAACCCGTTTTAGTACCCAACATCTGCAGACACTATGGCTTTTGTAAAAAATATCGAACAAATTTACCTCTTTAAGTACCTCCCCGCTTAAATACTCAACCCGCCTAAGTACCATAATTTGTTCTGCATTAAATAAAATTTTACGTACGTTTTCCCCCGGTTAAGTACCTTTCTGAATACAATTGCTTTTTTCAAGCGGCAACTCATTATAATCAATTGTTTACTTATACCCATACTAATTTATCGAAAATCAAGATAAATATATACATATAAAATAAAGATTCGTAAAAGCAAATAGCGTATATCGCTAGCTTAGAGTGCAAACTGTGTAAGTCCACTTTTATGAAAAAGTGTTTTTTTATGTAGAACGCTAGAAAAATTTAATACGCACCACGCTAAACAAGTCTGTGCTACTTGTCATATTTCTACTAGTTGTTATTCAGTGATACGCAAATTGTGTAAGTCCAAAAAGCGAAGAAAATTGTGTAAGTCCAAAATATTTACATAAACAGAAATTTTTTTTTCATTTCGAAATTCTTTTATTTTTTGTCTCTCCTACAAAGTTAAAAGAAGGACTTACACAATTTGCACTCTAAGCTAGCGATATGTAATATGAAATACGTTTTTAATTAATATGTAATCAAAATATTTTTTGTTGAATAAATTTTTTGTTTGTGATTAAATAAGTTATCTCCAATGCCCAACAGAAGGCACTAAAACGGGGTTGTTTAAGTACCCAACCTGAGGTACTAAAGCGGGTTCTTATAAGTACACAATCCGCTTAAGTACCTCAAATTCCTGTCAATTTTAGGCAAGGCACTTATGCGGGTTTTACTGTAGTAGGTGAGAATCCATATAATATTTTTAACAAATGTGTGTTGTTGTTTTAAACACTGCATATTTTATGCTGTAGCTTCTTTCAATTGCAAACTATTAAAACTTGCGTTGAAATCAGTACCATGTATTTTCGAATTAATTGATTTTAAATAATAATGGTACGGCAACACTATGCAATTCCAGTAGTTGTTTCATATCAAGCTTATCCCCTATAGCTCCCGTTCTGATTTCTCATCGTTTCACGTTTATACACTGCCTTATCGACAGATGATTACCACAAATTTGTGCCGCATCCAATCCATCACCATCGGCTACCATATGGAAGAGTTTACACCAAAACCAAAATCAACATGGTCAAATACATATTGATTTTTTCATTGGTACTCTTTGAAATTTGTTGCACGTTGATTCGGTGTCGGCGCCATATCACAATCAAAATTGCGAATATAAGGGCCCTTGGCCACTTAAAATCTGCATTGTTAAGCGGTGTATATGTGTGAATGTCGGGTGATTGATGCAAATATCAAAAAGTTTTGATTTTAATCGCCGCGAGCCCGCCAACAAGAATGTGTAGCACGATTGACGATTGCTCTAACACACACATAAACACTGCTTGACATGCGAGATGGGGTCGGCTTTCCATTATTCTAGCACGCCCTGAGAAAAATGACTTATGCAGGGCGGTAGAGGGGCTCTCACAGATCTCAAAACTGAAAACCAAACTTGCCGGAGGCTTATAGTTGCCGAGATATTCCTTCTTAAAGTTGTGAAAATACTATGCAGAAGGACATCACCGTGGCGGTAGCCACGGTTGGGGCACACGTCCGGACGGATGGCGTAGCCCAGGGTTATTTTTTATAAGCGCGGCCGAAGGCCGCCAACGCAGAAAAGTTTTTTTTTGCAAAATTTTCGCTAAACTCCATGTGTGGTGAAATTTGCATGGGAACTTTAACAGCAAATATCTCGGGAACTATAGGCCTCCGGTAGGTGGGGTCTTCAGTTTTGTGATCTGGAGGCCCCCCTCTACCCTCCTAAAAAACCAATTTTTTCTAGCCGTGGGGGACTCGTCTAAAATTTTACCTATCTCGGAAACCATAAGCCTCCGGCAAGTTTGGTTTTCAGATTTGGGATCTGTGAGAGCTCCTCTACACCCCTGTATAAGTCATTTTTCTCGGGGCGTGCTGGAATAATGGAAACATTTCCCCAATCCAGATTGTAAGTTGCCAAGGGCCTTAATGACGGAATCGCAATTTGGCGTTCGGTCGGTCGCGCTTCTGACAAGTGAGTAGAAATGTATTGAAATATATGAAGCAAATCGCATTGTGACCTCAAGCGTTTGATCGTAAAATTTTTTTAATATCGTATATTTATTGCAACCCTGTATAACGCCCGAGTTGAACATTTCTCTAAGTCGGGCGTTTGACATTAAATAAATTCGAATTGTTTTCTTTCGATGAAAAATTGTAAAATTTATGAAAAAATTCAACAAAATATGTTAGTGGCAGTGAACATGTTTGCAATCCAACATCTAATATCGAATGTCAGTGTGAAGCGGCTTGGAGGTACGATCAACGCGCGACCGACCTAACGCCAAATTGCGATTCCGGCATAAAGATTGCCACACATGACGACAGAAAACGCTCTTCACTTGGGCAGAAAGCCCTCATGTGTGCACATTTCCCGAAATACAAGGAAATCGAGTTTTTGCATGATTCAATAATAAAGGTTTTCGCATGACGACATACCTTCATACATAGTGGGGCGATAAATGTCATGCAAAGAGGAATGTCGAAGAATTTGACAGATTCGCCCCCTATGGAAATGCTAGGTTGCGTGTGTGTGTGGCATATGTCAACAAAAAAATGCTTGTGTTCGTGTGTTTATGAAGATTGAAGAAGAAGTCAGCTGATCTTATGCATTCTCCTTTATTGTTCCTCCATGAGTTTTTGTAAACGAGCGTTTCCTTTCCGCCCAAGTGAAGCGCCTTCTCTGCCGTCATGTGCTGCTAGCCTGAGTTTGCTCTCCCGCTCTCATTTTTCGCTTTAATGGAAAAGCAATAACAGAGATTTGACCATTTTGATTTTGAATATGGCGTAAAGTCGGCCTATGAAACCAACAAATACTCCAAGTAAAATTTTAATTGAACAAGAATTCCATTTCCAAACTAATATCTTACGAGGTTATGTCCAAATGAGGTTAAGGTTGTTTATTTATTTACAAAGGTTTATTTGCCGCTTCCCAAACATACCAAGTTATAGTACTGCAATCCAAATTAGAGAATCATTTGTTGCGGCCGAAAAGAAATGTGGGTCGTTGCGTAGTCACGCGATTACATCACAGCACAAGAATAGATAAAAATTTTCTTTGACACAAAATATCCCATTTGGTTTGCGGCGAACACTTCTCATTCACTTGCTTTGTCAGAATGTTCAACAGGTGGCCCACTTTTGTATTTCTTTATTTTTTGATAAATTTTCACAATGAAATTATAATCACATTTTTTCTAAACTTTTGAATTTAAAATGGCAAAATTTATGATTACTTTTACGCTTAACAAACGACTGACAAACAGCTTTGCCTTCTTGTTGAAAATGCGAAACGAACGATGTGTAGAGATGGGTGAATGTGGTGCTGGTTGGTAAAGGTGTTTGCGCAATATTGCTATATCGACCAAAGTAATAAATACATAGAAAATCCAAAATAAATACTTGAGTATGTAATTTAGTTTGGGTTCATGTAAAAAAATTACGTAATAAGAAATGATACAATAAAATGATTTAAGCAAAAGCTTTTTAAAAACAATACAAAATTTAATACATTGGCATCTAAAGGAGAAGCGCTTCAAAATGTCGATAACATTGTTCAGTGGTTGGTGTCTTTGCTTTGGCCAGAGAAAGTAAATAGCAGTTTTCCCAGAAAATGGCAATAGCAGAACATTTGTCGGCGCAGTGGTAAGAATTTTTGGTAGTAAAATATGCCGCTTAAAATATTACCAATAACGCTCAGAATAGGACCGCAATCACCTTCTTGATTTTATATGTAGATGTAATTTATATGATCATTTTTACGAAGAACTCACGAAAATTAATTATTATTCTCCAAACTTGTGTAGTCTGTTCATTGACTTCAGAAATTAAACAAATAAATATGTATGTATGTACATAAATAACTTAAACAGATTTTACATGGGTATGTACATAGATCAGCGATCGGCAGCGCTGGCAGAGCTACAAGCACAAACATTGCACCTATGCTATGTATGTGCCAACTTGCATCTCCCTATGCCCACATCATACTTCACTTTCATTCCATATTTTTACATGTACATGATAAACTTCACTGACCCCAACTTCCACCAACGATAAAGTTATTTGAATAATATTTTCGCTTTGTACAAATCACCTCTTTGTTCTTCCGCTTTCATGCAAAGGAATGCGGTCAATTCCGCAATGCTGCTGGTTGAGCAGCTGCGTCAAGAATTAGGAACGATGACGACGTCTTTCGCACATTGTTGGCGATCTTCATTATACCTAAATAAATAATTTCTAAATAACACGAAGGCAAAGCTTAAAGAGGTGGAGGGTATGCATGCATTCATACGTATGTACATACATAAATACTGTGCTGTTGCTGTTGCACTTTCATAAAGATCAGCAACATATTTCAAATGTATCTGAGCAGCCGAGGGAAGAAGAGCAAACTCTGCAGATTTTCGCATAAAGCGCACACACATACCGGCACACATATTCCCCACTAGGCAGGCCAAACGACACGATACTAGCGCAATCGTGTATTTGGGGCGCACGCACGTCATGAGAGCACATATCTAGTGAGAGATAGCGATCGGCGAATCGCCGCTAAACTTAACGACGGCAAACAGTGGCTAACGAGCAGCAACACGAGTAACGGTGCGGGCCCCCCATTTAAAAGTTGGGGCAAATTTAATTTGAAAAAGAAAACAAACGAGCGCCACAACAAAATCAAACACAAATCAAAGGTAAAAACAAAATAAAAGCAAAAAATAAACAGAAAAATGCACGAAAGTCTTCAGCGGGTGTAAGGTGGGGTGGGACAAAAACGCATGGGCGGTGGATAAATCGAAAGGCGCAACATGTGAAATGAGTTGGCCGAAAGGTGTTTTGCTTAGAGTAGGTACCTACATTTGTGCGTATGGATGTATGCACGCGTGCATGGAAATATGTGTGTGCGTGTGTGTGACAGGGCGTCTAGTGAGCGCCCCCAAAAGGCATTTCGATATTCTCGCGGCGCACACTCAAAAATATGTAGGTACTTTTTTTCGTTTGCTCGTTTACAATACGACGATCAACTGCAGAACACGCGACGCTAAGCTATTTTCATTTACGTTTCGAAGACGAGTAAACAGTTTGGCGTGAAACGGTTTTCAGCTTGTGGCAGGCGTGACTGAATTCAGATTTAATTTTTTTTGTGTGAGAAGTGCGTGCACTCGAAAAGTGTATGTATGTAGGTATAACAATAAAAAACGTTTTCGAAAACCAATAAAATTACAAGAAAATACAACAGTGAAACCGTTTTCGACTCTTTTTTTCGGGGAATGTGCAAATTTTTGTTTCTTTAGAAAGCAAAGAACAAGAGAAAGAACACAGTAAATTTTGTTAAAAAACACTAAATGTGCTATAAAACAATAGTGGACATTAAGATAAGCTTAAATGCACGTAGACAACAGCACTGAGAAATGGATTTAGTTTTCGGCATTAGCTAATGGCTAAACAAAATTAAGGTGCGTATGAATTTCGTTTATAGATAATCTTACGGAAACTAATAAAAATTTTCTAATTTATTTAATTTAACGAGCACAGGCCCAGGTTATATTTTATTTTTTATTTTTTAGAAACTAGAAAAAAACTTTTTAAGCATGGATGTAACTACAGCTGTGGCAGAAGCAAAAGTAACCTGATGAGTCTTAGAGGGATCTAAGGTGAAACAGCTGTAGTTACATCCATGCTTAAAAAGTTTTTTTCCAGTTTCTAAAAAATAAAAAAAATAAAAAAATTAAAAAAAAAAAATTTTCTTAATTTTCAACTTGAGAAACATTTGAAAACTAACCATATCTATTTATGTATTCTCAAATCTCAGACTTTAGTTCTCAAAAGCAGTCCATAAAAAATGCATAAATATGCCATTCGGAGCCGGCTTAAAAATGTAGGCCCACCCAATTAGTAGGAAAGAACAAAAATTAAGGAGCACGCCTCGAATTGGAAGAAAGGATCGGCTTAAAGCTCATTAGTTATGTATGTATATGCGAGCCAGTCTATGTACATATTTACATATGTATATATGTATGTTTATTAGCATATGAATCTAGGCATCAGTAATGCTGTATTCATTACTTTGTTAACCAAGTTAAAATTTGATTAGCCGTCAACTGCTTGACACCTATTTTTCAGTGAATTTACTACTACTAGAGTGCTGCCTACTGTCGAAACTCGACGGTTTTTCTAGATGTTTTCTTATGACTAAGGTGCAACTATAGTTTTTGTATAATTGTCTGTTCTTATTGTCACTGTTACTATTTTGTTGTTGTTGTTGGTGTTGTTGTCGTTAATCGTCTTCATAATTCTCCTACCTACTTCTTTCTTTCCATTTCTGCTCTTTTCTTTCCTTAATTTCTTTTCTACTTATTCATTCTTATCCTTCTTATTAATTGACTGTGTTTTTTTGTAGTGCTTTTGCTACTTTTTTATGTTTCTACTTCTTTGAAACTACACACCACTTCCAGCCAAGCATATTCACAATTGCATGGTAAGTTTGGTGAACACGCACAAACTCACCTATGCATGCGCATTGATACCGCTCTGTTGTATTGGAAAGCATGCAACAACAACCACATGGCAATTTTCCAACGACGATTGTGGACGCATTTTTCAACCAATTTTAATGAAAACTGGCGCAGTTCTATTTGAGAGCAAGGCCTTTCTAATGGCGTTCTTAGTTTTAAAATCGGTTCGGTAGTTGATGGAATAAAATTTATGTTACAGTATTAATAATATAAGATATAGCTAGTCATATTCTTTACTAAAGCATAGTACTGAGTTCGAATTTCACGTGAAACTGCTGTCAAAATTCATACAAAAAAACTGGTTGTGAAACATGTGTGAAATTTCACAGATATTTCACAACAAAGTTGTACTGAGTTCCTGCCGTGGAAACGTTGCGCAACATTCTAGCAACATTATGCCAGCAACATTTTTTCACGCCAATTTAAATATACATACAATGCCATTTATTTTCGAGTGAAAAGTGACATTTGTTGAAATTGAAATTTATATTTTGTATAACAATTTTTTATTGGCCAAAATTTGAAAGTTAGTTCTGAGGCGATGATCCAAATATTTTCTTTTTACATTTCGTTATGGCATTTATTCTCATTTGTCAAAAAATGTTTCTTGAAACATTTCACGGCAAAATAAATGCATGTTGCTGGCTAAATTTCACTGCGGTAAACTCAGTACCTACTAGGCTTAAGCAATAAATAATATGTAATTCATTATGCCCATTAATGAATCGAGAGTATGTACATACACATGCGATTGTCAATCGAACATTCGCATGCTATTCCCCTACTCGAACTATGCGAATAGTTTTAAGCCTGCCAATAGATACATATGTATGTACATATGTATGTATGCTTACTAGAGTGCGTTTAAAATTAAAATTAACGATATTTTACAGTCACGCCACCTCAATCGATAGTAACATAACTAGTTACAGATATAACACATAAATTTTGGTCCTTATTGTTGGCGGTTTAGTGGTGCTTCACTGGGATCCAAATTCTGATGGCCACGAAAGAGCGTAAAGCGAACTTTTTTTTGCGGTACGCTCTAATGTACATATGCAGGTACCTATGCAATCTAAAAAAAAAATGTAAGTTAGGTACAATAGCAATTATTGAACTTGCAAAAAAAAAATCAATAAAGTGGGTAATGTACATACCTAGAAATAAATGAAAAAATATATTTGTACGAAATTCGTTATGAGACACGCATGCACAATGGAAGACGCGCATGCCAAAGCATAAAAATTCTGTAGGTGCCACAAATACACATGTACAATATACATACCCTGCAGGGAACTCAATAACTAGTGAGCAAAATTTCTTGTTCCGAACTAGCGAAAAGGTGTCAAAGGGTAACTAGATCAATTGTAGTTAGACCCTCACCAGTTCAGAAAGAGTGAATTGAGTGACCATTATGAGACACACTTTGATTTGTATGTGATTTCGAAGTGACAAAAATTCTATGAAAATTTTTCGTTCGTTCAATTGCCGCCGTCTTTGTATATTTCTGAAATTCTCAGATGTTTAGTAAAGCATTTTATATAAAGAGTTTTCTACGAGTATTTGCATCTTGTATGAAATGAAATGTTCCCCTAATTATGCTTTGCGATCCCTCAGGCTTATTCTTAATTTTTTTTTATTTTATTACTTTTTAAATATTATTGTAAATTTTTATTAAATAAATAAATAAAAAAAATATTAGTTAAAAAAAAATAAAAAAAAAGTTGTCATCCACCTTGAGACGGACAGGATTCGAACCTGCGCCCCTCAGATTGAAAGGCACATGCGTTAGCCAGTCGGCCATCGCGCTACTTGCATGAAGTGTGTCAAAGGCTGCACTTAAACGGCAGATGCAAAACTGTAGAATTTGTAGGTACTTGTAGCTAGTTCAGAACTATCGAAAATGTGCCAATAAACGAACTAGTGTAAACTGTATAATTTAGTACTAGTTCGGAACTATCGAAAATGAAGTGCAGAGAGTGACAATTGACACCGCCTACGACATCGCCGTGTTAAATTCGCCAGTTGATAACATGCAAAAGAGTTTTAGCTCGCACTAGTAGTGTCGAAAAATGCACTAGAAGCGACCTAGTTCGGAACTAGAGATTTTCCCTACAGGGTACATACATACATACATGCATACAAACCCTGCTTGGAACTCGATAACTAGTGAGCAAAATTTCTAGTTCCGAACTAGCGAAAAGGTGTCAAAGGCGAACTAGATCAATTGTAGTTAGACCCTCACCAGTTCAAAAGGAGTGAATTGAGTGACCATTATAAGACACACTTTGATGTGTATGCAATTTCGAAGTGACAAAAATTCTATGAAAATTTTTCGTTCGTTCAATTACCGTCGGCTTTGTATATTTCTGCAATTCTCAGATGTTTAGTGATGCATTTTATATAAAGAATTTTCTCTTTGCATCTTGTATGAAATGAAATGTTCCCCTAATTATGCTTTTCCGATCCTTCAGGCTTATTTCTAATTTTTTTTATTTTATTACTTTTTAAATATTATTGTAAATTTTTATTAAATAAATAAATAAAAAAATATTAGTTAAAAAAAATAAAAAAAAAAAAATTATCATCCACCTTGTCACCGACAGGATTCGAACCCACACCCCTCAGATTGAAAAGCACATGCGTTAACCAGTCGGCCATCGCGCTACTTGCATGAAGTGTGTCAAAGGCTGCACTTAAACGGCAGATGCAAAACTGTAGAATTTGTAGGTACTTGTAGCTAGTTCAGAACTATCGAAAATGTGCCAATAAACGAACTAGTGTAAACTGTACACTCAGCAAAAAACGCACGTAAATCTGACTATTTACACCTTGATTTGACTATTTTTACCAATGGTTTTGCGCCTAGGATGAAAATAGTGATTCTGACTACGTTGCACTTCATACCATCATAATAAATATTAAGTAGTTAAAATGAAAATTAACCATACTCGACTTGAAGTGTTGTCATAGTAGAAACAACTATGAAAAATAGTTGTCCTAAATATGTTGAAAAATGCAGCATAATCAAATTGAATATTTTATAGTCAAGTTAAAGTTACAACATAGTTGTTTTAAAAAATGTTCATATTGAAGCTGACTATGACATATTCTTAAGTTTACTATGATTCATATTGAAGATCAATATGTTTTTATTCAAGTCTAAAGGTTCAGACATTGGTGACTTGTAAGTATTTCAGTATCGTTAACCTTATTGTAAATTTATCGCTATCCATGTGAGCTGTTAGTGGTGCCGTAAATCTGTAAACAGCTGACACTTGTCGAGGCAGATCTTGGAAGGTAGGCGCATAGGCGAATTAAGAAATGTATTTTGTTATTGTAATTGGTAGATTGTAATGTCAAAATAATATCTCTCCTTGTAAAAATCTGAATTCGCTTGGGACTCGCCCATTACTATTTGCCATGATGTGAATTCGCTTTGATTTTGATATTATAATCTACCTTTGTAAATAAAAAAAGAAGTTTCTGCAGTCGCTAATGCGCCTACCTTCCTATATCTGCTTTCACAAGTGTCAGCTGTTTACGGATTTAGGGTTGCTAACCAAAATCCAATTGGTCTGTAAGTTAAGGATACAGCTACAGAATTACGATAAGGCACCAATGACTAGTAACACAGCTTGTCGTAAGGTTGGTTGAATCAGCTGTTTTATAAGGTTACAGATAAGTCACCAATGTCTGCACTTTAAGAGACAGCATATTTGTTTTAAATATATTTCATACTGAATTTAACCACATATGTATCTAAACTTTGTGTGTACATATGCATATACATATGTAGATATGTATACATATGTGCTTTTTTAAAGACTTTTATGTATTCACGTGGGGGGAGCGCTGTAGCTCCAAGGTTCGGCGAGAGTGGCAACCTCTGGGGTACGAAAAATGGCTTTAAATAAGCCAACTCGTTTCCCTTGTGGAAAATGAGTTATATTTGAGTTGCTCAATCATGCTATATAGCTCGAACAATGTATAAACCATCTAAGAATTACGGAAAGTTGAAAAGCCGCATTCAAATGAAGGAACGAAAATCTACGCAGCATAAATTGCTTTTACTGTGCTAAATATTTAAATTTACTATGAACCATATTGAAGTTGAAACATCAACAGTAGTTAAAATAAATATGTTTCAACTTGAGGATGACTATTACAAATTTTACAATGACAGGTGTTAATACTTGTCCAGTTGGATTGGTATTTACTAGTCAACTCAAAGTTTTTCATATTCAAGTTGAATATCTTTCATACTTGAACGGTTGAAATAATACGTTTATATTCAGATCAAGGTGTTTCATAGTCATATTTCCGTGTTTTCATAGTAAAAAAGCGAATAGTAAAGCTAAATATTTTCATAGTCATTTTTACGATGCGGGTTTTCTTTGAGTGTAGAATTTAGCAATAGTTCGGAACTATCGAAAATGTAGTGCAGAGGGTGACAATTGACACCGCCTAGGACATCGCCGTGTTAAATTCGACAGTTGATAACATGCAAAAGAGATTTAGCTCGCACTAGTAGTGGCGAAAAATGCACTAGAAGCGACCTAGTTCGGAACTAGAGATTTTCCCTACAGGGAATGTACATATGTTTTTTGACGTTTAATTGTGTATGCAAATGATCCAGCCATCCTCAGTGATATCTTGCCGCCGCCGCCGCCGCCAATGTCATTTTGTACTCTCCTCTGCCTTTTTTCACCGCTGGAATGCGGTGGTTATACGTTTTTTCAGTGTTGTTGTGTTTATTGTTTTTCTTTTTTTCCTTTCGACTGAAAATCTATACCTATGTTCTACTCTGCTAATATCTTGTTAATTCGCATGTTTTCACACACCACAAACAATACGCACAATAACAACAACAACAAATGTAAAACAATAAAATATGTACCTACATAAAACTAAAATATTTCTGGCCACATTTTTTTTTTGTTTGCTACTGTCACGCACTTGTTGCTTATGGGTACAAATAAATATTTTAATTTTGCATTTTGTTTTTGTTTAAGTATTTCGTTTTATTTTTTGTGTATCACTTTATTGTTGTTGTTGCTTTTATCTCCATTTATTGATTTGGCGACACATAATTAATATTCCTTACAGGCATTTACTTGAAAATACGATACCTACTCAATACTGGCAGGTGAGCTGCTGGTTCTTGTTTTATATACATATGTACATACATACATATCGTCGCTGCGCCAACAAAAAGAGCTATACGTTTTTCAGCAACTTTTCAGGAGAGCAAAAAAAACCGTTTTCTGGTGATCCTAGAGAATATTTTTTCTAGTTTGAATTGTTAACTAATGATACTACACATACATATGTAATAGACTTGTGCAATTTTTTTTTTTACTTTTTTTGACCAACCACTTCGCATGAAGCATTTGCGCCGTTTTACAGCACATAGCTCTTTTTACAAATTGTTTAAATTTGCTAGTGGGGGTAAGAAATCGTGAAAGATGTGTATACAATTCTTCGCTAGGGTCCGATGCAATTAGCGATAGCTTGGAAATGCATTATTTAATTAACCAGTGCCGCTCCTATTTTGAAAATTGGTCACATACGCTTTTTTTAAATAATTTTTTTACACAAAAATAACCTGAAATCAAAAAACAATTATACGAAAATAGATGTATAACTGATTTTACAGAGTATTTCTACTACTGAGAGCATATAGCTGTGTTTGATAACTTCTAACCAAAGAAGGATATCAGAAAACGGGAAATGCAGAAATGTGGCTATCGGATAGCGCTAAATAAATATGTAATAAAAAAAATCGAAAAAAAAACATAACTGAGTTTGTTGGCGCAGCGACGATATGTACATTAGACCGTATCGCAAAGAATAAAGTTCGCCGTACGCCCCCGCATATGATGCCTTTTTGGAAAACATTTCCGGAAAAGTTTTTCAATTTAAAAATCTTCTAGAAAATTAATTGGCATAAAATTTCATTAGGGGCCTTCTCAGAAAATTTTTCTGTAAAATTAACCTAAAAGACCAAAGGAACCGGAAAACCTACATATATTCCTCGGAATTTTTAACGTGTTTTATTTCGGGTGCTGCTAAAGCGATCGAAATACCTAAGTATTTTGCAAAAGATTAATGATTTTTGACTACGTTTAACAAGCAGGCATAAAAAAAGGTACATTGGGGTGGTATAAACTAAGTACTGGGTGGTAGTGAACCCAATGGCGCACATAGGGTTAATAATATTCCACAGTATAAGTCGTCCTTTCAAGCCAAAGACATTGGTGTATGAAACTTGGAGATCGGACTATAAATACCGAAGATATGGGAAAAATAAATTTTAGTGACATCTAGCGGCGTCCAAGAAAAAATAAAAAACTTTTCCGGAAATGTTTTCCAGAAAGACATTATATGCGGGGGCATACGGCGAACTTTATTTTTGCGTCCCTATAAGGCGAGGCGGCCTAATGTATGTAGATAGGTATGTTGTACAGTGTGCCAAACTTATTTTTTAAGTTGTTTTTTTAATATTTCACTTATTCGTGCTATGTTAAAAACTCGCAGATACAGATGTGTATGCACATCAATCGCTCTATTTGTTTAAACCTTAAATATTATTTAGCGCCTCATATTCAAGTGTGTGTGTGTGTTTACTTTATGGGCCACTATGCGCATGCGCCACGTCCTTTTTACGTTCTTTTTTCCCAAGAACTGCAACGATTTCTTGTTATTGATTTGTAAAATTTTGCGCTTTGGGTGGTAAAAGCCAAAGTTTATTTGCAAAGTAGAGAAGCTCACTTTTTGTGCGAGCACAGAACACACATACATATCTACAGATATCTAAAAAAAAGATCAACATTCTTGCGCGAAGGTTTTTTATGGTGAAAGCTTTAAACTTGTATTTTGCATGCATAAGTTATTTCCATGATTACTTATCACCAATTTTTGCTCTCTGTTTTCTTCTACGCCACTTCTTTTCAATGTTGTTTTATTTATTTTAGTATCGTAACTTAATTCACAAATGATTTAATTTGTTTAGCGAAACTCTATCAAACCTTTTTATACCTTTCATGGGAATGAAATGGTATTATAACTTTGTGCCGAAACACGAATGGTGAAAGTACCAGAAGGAGGCGTGGCAGACCTACCAAAATATTTACCAATATGATCAGGATCATGAGCTGAGTCGATTAAGCCATGTCCGTCTGTCTGTCTGTCTGTCTGTCTGTCTGTCTGTTTGATCGCAAACTAGTCCCTCAGTTTTCGAGATATCTGCATGAAATTCGAAATGTTAGTGCCTTTTTGGGAGAAGCTGATCATTTGTCGGAATCGGCCGAATCGGACCACTATAACATATAGCTCCCATACAACCGATTGTTCCGATATGGACATTTTTGGGTATAACTTCTCCATTTAAACTGATAAGGACATGAAACTTTGAAGTATTTGTACCCATATAGACCTAAATAATGTCTCCGAAATTTGTCAAGATCGGACCACTATAACATATAGCTACCATACAACCGATTGTTCAGATATGGAAATTTTGGGGTATAACTTCTCCATTTAAACAGCTAAGTGCATGAAACTTTGTAGTATTTGTACCCATATAGACCTAAATAATGTCTCCGAAATTTATCAAGATCGGACCACTATTAAATATAGCTACCATACAACCGATTGTTCAGATATGGAAATTTTGGGGTATAACTTCTCCATTTAAACAGCTAAGGGCATGAAACTTTGAAGTATTTGTACTCATGTAGACCTAAATAATGTCTCCGAAATTTATCAAGATCGGACCACTATTAAATATGGCTCCCATACAACCGATTGTTCAGATATGGACATTTTTGGGTATAACTTCTCCATTTAAACTGATAAGGACATGAAACTTTGAAGTATTTTTACTCATATGGACCTAAATAGTGACACTGAAATTTGTCAAGATCGTACCATTATAATATATAGCTTTCATACAACCGATTGTTCAGATATGGATATTTTTGGGTGTAACTTCTCCATTTAAACGGATAAGGACTTGAAACTTTGCTGTGTTCGTACCCATATGGACCTAAACGATGTTACTATGAACTTTCAAGGTCAAAATATGGGTAAGCTAAACTAAATCAGACCCGTTCATGAAAGGTATGAAGTCTTCGGTACGGCCGAAGACAGCCGCGCTCCTACTGTTTTGATATTAATATTTTTTTACACAATATGTTATCGAGAAATCCGAGAAACGAGATTTAATCGAGAACCCGAGTCTCGGTTTTCTCGATCCTCGAATTTCTCGACACTGCTCGAGATCGAATCGTAAGCCCTAGTATGTACGTACACATGCAAAGTACCGCTTAGAAAAAATATACAGTGAACTTTCAGCTGACATGCAAGTAACACCTTTTTTATTATCACTTATTATAAGGTAACTAAACTCGATATAATCCCTTAGTATAATGAATGAGATAAGATTTGTTTGCTATATCGAATAAAACTTGTTAAGTATAATGTATTAAAACACCATATAAGCCCTTATTATAAGGAATTATCTAAGCCTTGAAAATAGGGTTTCCTCTCAGAGAGAGAGAGAGAGAGGGAGAGAGAGGTCTGATGGGTTCAGCACATGCAGATAATACGATTTATAAGTCTTTTTACATACAACTCACTTCGAATTTTCAGGCATTATTTTTAAAAAAGTCTTATCATCATCCCAAAAAGGCCTTAAATAAGGCGTAGATCTTTTGGAGCGTACATATGTATGTACGTACAAAAATATTTCTACATATGTATGTATGTATGTTATTTGGTGTACCTTCCCTGCAGGGAACTCAATAACTAGTGAGCAAAATTTCTAGTTCCGAACTAGCGAAAAGGTGTCAAAAGGGAACTAGATCAATTGTAGTTAGACCCTCACCAGTTCAGGAGGAGTGAATTGAGTGACCATTATAAGACACACTTTGATTTGTATGCAATTTCGAAGTGACAAGAATTCTATCAAAATTTTTCGTTCGTTCAATTTCCGTCGGCTTAGTATATTTCTGCAATTCTCAGATGTTTAGTGAAGCGTTTCATATAAAGAGTTTTCTATTTGCATCTTAACTTGTATGAAATGAAATGTTCCCCTAATTATGCTTTTCCGATCCCTCAGGCTTATTTTTAATTTTTTTTATTTTATTACTTTTTAAATATTACTGTAAATTTTATTAAATAAATAAATAAAAAAATATTAGTCAAAAAAAAAATTAAAAAAAAAAAATTATCATCCACCTTGACACCGACAGGATTCGAACCCGCGCCCCTCAGATTGAAAGGCATATGCGTTAGCCAGTCGGCCATCGCGCCTCTTGCATGAAGTGTGTCAAAGTCTGCACTTAAGCGGCAGATGTAAACCTGTAGCATTTGTAGGTACTTGTAGCTAGTTCAGAAATTGTGCCAATAAACGAACTAGTGTAAACTGTAGAATTTAGCACTAGTTCGGAACTATCGAAAATGTAGTGCAGAGGGTGACAATTGACACCGCCTAGGACATCGCCGTGTTAAATTCGCCAGTTGATAACATGCAAAAGAGATTTAGCTCGCACTAGTAGTGTCGAAAAGTGCACTAGAAGCGACCTAGTTCGGAACTAGAGATTTTCCCTACAGGGTTGGAAATGCTTACGTATGAATTTCTAACGCTCACATGATTTTTAATGGAATTTCATTTTTCGTAATAAATTTAAAATTTATTTCGTTTCTTTTGGCTTGACATAAAACAATTTTGCATACATAAAATTATGTATGTATATTCATACATATGTACATATGTAAGTACATAGGTAGGGATGTACCCACTAGGCCCAAAGGAATTGCAAATCATCAACACTTTCCTCTTTACATTTAATAACATAACGACCTCCATGACTATGCCCTATGGCTATAATTGACTGCAAATTTAAAAAAACAAACACCAATGCACTCATAAAATTACAGCTCAGAATAACATAAAAACTTGACAGTTGCATTGCAATAAAAAAAAATCTTAAAAAAAAGAAATCAACAATCAAAAACCAGCAGGCGCAAAACAGCTTGACAACGAAAGGGAAAGTGCATGAAATCAAATGCGGCTAGCAAGTATAAGCACTACGAGTGTTTTATGATTGCGAAGCACGAAAATTTTGATATGGCAAGGCATCAAAGTGAAATGCAGGCGTGTATGTATGTAGAAAACTGAGGAATGACGACAGCAAATTTTTTACAGCAAAAAAAAAAAAAGAAAATTAGGTAAACATGTAAATACAAACATGCCTGTGTGCTCATTGTTTATATTTGCATATACATGCCCGTACATACCTGCATAAGTACATATACAGTGCATTTGCAGTATAATAATAGAGATCCACAGCATTTGCACAAGCCAAAAAAGGGGAAAATGGGAAAAATGGAAGACAAATTTTAACGATGTCCGATCAAACAATATTTGTTGCATTTCATGTTGCGCTATTTAAAATTGCGTCGACAGCCAAAAATATCAAAACCATAACAAAACTTTTGAAAACAAGCCTTAAATACGCGCCACACACGAAATTATTGAGACATTAGCAGTAATTTTTTGTTTGGCCGGCCTTTGGAATGAATGCCCACGCATCTGCATATATGTACATATGTACATACATACATATCTGAGTGTGCCATTACGAATTAAATGCATTATTTGTTTTTCTCATGTGCAATTGCACTTTTTTTAAGAATGTTTTTAATTTTATTTTTTAATGTTTTTAAACATTAATTTCATGGCGGCATAAAAATATGATCATTTTGTAAAGTTATTAAGCGTCACACAGTTTTGAGTTCTACATGTCGTATGAGTGATGCATTAAGTGCAGACATGTATGTATGTATGTACATTAGGCCGTACCGAAAAAAAGTTCACCGTATAAGTATGATGTCTTTTTGTTTAACATTTGCGAAACAAGTTTTATTTATTTTTTGGACTCCGCTAGATGTCGCCCAAACACTGTTTGTGTAATTATAACATAAAACTAAATACATATGTACATATGTATATCACACCCCCAGTGGCGTAGCTAGAGAATTTTTCGGGGGGGGTCACAGCCAATGTAAAAAATTTACCAAAATTAAAATTACCAAAAGAAAAAATTTTTTTTACAAATGATAAAAATCGCTAGTTTCCAATGCTAATTGTGTAAGTCCTTTTTTAAAACTTTGTAGGAGAGACAAACAAAAAAGAAAGAAAAATTCGAAATGAAAAAAAATTTCTGTTCATATAAATATTTTGGACTTACACAATTTTTTTCGCTTTTTGGACTTACACAATTTGCGTATCACTGAATAACAACGAGTAGAAAAATATTACAAATATCTCAGACTTGTTTAGCGCGGTGCGTATTTGATTTTTCTAGCGTTCTACATAAAAATACACTTTTTCATAAAAGTGGACTTACACAGTTTGCACTCTAAGCTAGCGAAATGTAATTTTTTCAGACTATAATTTAACATTTTAGTACACAAATATCGCTTATAATACATATATCAAACTCTTAAGGCCCCTGGCCACTTAAAATCTGGAATGTTAAGAAGTGTATACATATGTGTGAGTGTCGGGTGATTGACGCAAATATCTAAAAGATTTGATTCTCATCAACGCGAGCCCGAACAAGAACGTGTAGCACGACGACTGCCGATTGCACTAACACACACAAAAAAACTCACACATACACACTGCTTGACATGCCAGATTGTCAGTTGCCAAGGGCCTTTAACTATACTTCAAAAGTAAGTCTCATATTCTCTTCTGGAAATCTACCCGCATAGGTAGATTTTCAAGTTTTATGCGCCCAAAATTGAATTTTGTAAAATTGTTACAATTACAGAAAAAAAAAACATACCCACATATTGGAAATAGAATGGGGAACAATAATTCATCGCTTTTTTCCCGACCCCATACTCTGCACTTGCCCCAGATGGTCGTAACTTAGCATATCTGAAGTTAATTTTTTTGTTTTTTTCTTACATATTTTTAAGTGCTAGTTTCAACTTGAATATTTATTATTTAAAGCATTTCATTTAAGTAATCGTGATGAATCCTAAAGGTTCAAGTAATTATTAACACTTTTCAATAATATCCTTGGTTTCCAATAATTCTAAGTTTATAGTTTTAAGCTTTTAAAGTTGGGATATTTAAAAAAAAATTATCACTCTTTTTCATGTAAAAAATTGGTTTTGTTATGTTGCTCTGTCAGACTCAGTCAAATTAACCCTCGGACATGATATCTAGTACAATTAGTAGTTAGCCGACAAAAAATTACGTCGCACAAAGCCGCACTTCACTACTAGATACAGGGTTTTTCATATGTACCTACAATAATTTTCTTTTTGTGCTTTATATTTAATTTTAATGTTTATATTTCTAACGCATATCTTTGTTAATGTAGGTGATGCTCGAAAGTAACCCAGATATTTAGCAGCGATTATTGTTAACTCTTTAGGCAGTATTTTTAGTATTTCCAATTTTTCAAAGTTAAGGAAGTAATTATCATAAAAAGGGGCTAAGAATTATAAAGCTACATTTTTTAGAAGATTTTTGAGTATGCAATTTTGCAGCTCATTCAATTGTAATATAATAATATGCAACATTCAACTTTTTGAAAAATTTAATTGGCTACTAGCTGACCCGGCAGACGTTGTTCTGCTAAAATTTATTCCTATGAAGCCTAAAGAAAAGTCTTTGATTACCGTATTGCTAACCATTATCTTGTCTATTCTCTGAATAAAAGTTATAGTTATATTCGCCGAGACAAACCTACTTCCCCCGATCCCTATCTCTATTCCGGTATCAATCTCAATCTTAATCTCAATCTCAATCTTTATCCCTATCACCATCCCTATCCCTATCCCAATACCCCATCCCTATCACCATCCCTATCCCTATCCCTATCTCTATCTCTATCTATCTCTATCTCTATCACTATCACTATCCCTATCCCTATCCCTATCCCTATCCCTATCCCTATCCCTATCCCTATCTCTATCCCTATCCCTATCTCTATCCCTATCTCTATCCCTATCCCTATCCTTATCCCTATTCCTATCCTTATCCCTATGTCTATCTCTATCCTTATCCCTATCCCTATCCTTATCGCTATCCCTATCTCTATCTCTATCCCTATCCTTATCCTTATCCCTATCTCTATCCCTATCCCTATCTATATCTCTATCTCTATCCCTATCCTTATCCTTATCTTTATCCCTATCCCTATCCCTATCCCTATCTCTATCCCTATCTCTATCCCTATCCCTACCCTTATCCCTATTCCTATCCTTATCCTTATCCCTATCTCTATCCCTATCCCTATCCCTATCCCTATCCTTATCGCTATCCCTATCTCTATCTCTATCCCTATCCTTATCCTTATCCCTATCTCTATCCCTATCCCTATCTATATCTCTATCTCTATCCCTATCCTTATCCTTATCTTTATCCCTATCCCTATCCCTATCCCTATCCCTATCCTTATCCCTATCTCTATCCCTATCCCTATCCCTATCCCTATCCCTATCCCTATCCCTATCCCTATCCCTATCCCTATCCCTATCCCTATCACTATCTCTATCCCTATCCCTATCCCTATCCCTATCCCTATCCCTATCACTATCCCTATCCCTATCACTATACCTATCCCTATCCCTATCAATATCCCTATTCCTATCCCTCTCCCTATCCCTATCTCATCCCTATCGCTATCCCTATCCTTATCCTTATCTCTATCCCTATCCCTATCCCTATCCCTATCCCTATCCCTATCCCTACCCCTATCCCTATAGCTACCTACCTTTACCTTACTGGGACCGTCCATCACCATCCGGGCCCACTACTTTAGCCATCTCTGGGAAACAGCCTTAGAAATCACAATGACAATAACTGTATGTATGTGCCAGCCTGCTCAACGCTTTTCATTTGCTACCAATATTGCTCGAAAACATTCAGGGGTTATCCGAGTCCACGCTTTTACCCAAATCTTGGAACCCGGCCTAGGAATCACTATTTAAAAAGCTCTTTGTTGAAGTCCTCAACAGCTTTCATTTGATACCAATATCGCTCAGAAACTTTCCAGGGTCACTCGGTCCCACGTTTTAACCCATATCTGGGAACCCGGCCTAGGTATCGCAATGAAAATAACTTTATGTTGAAGGCCTGTTCAACTTCTTTCATTTGATACCAATATTGCTCGAAGACTTGCTGGATCGATCTGGGTCCTCATTTAGGCCTGTATTCCGGGAAGCTTCCTTTTTTTCGAAATTCTATATACCCTACTATGTGCACTAACACCACATGAATCTACTGTGAAAATTTCATAAAGAACGGTTGGTTACTTTGGGAGTTTATAAAGGACACACATCCACAGATGCACACACACACATACACACCGATTTTTCCAATTTTCGGACTTTTCCGGAGGGATTTTCCAAAATTTTCTTGCGTACGAACCATCTCCTCGAGAATACGAACAACTGACAAAAAATTTTACAGAAATCGGCCCAGCCGTTCTCATCTGATGAGGTTAGTAACATTTTTTACACCATTTTTATATATATAGATTCGGAAATTTTAATTGGAACGGTCTCACGTACATATAACGCAAACACCCTAAGAAAAAAATTACTAAAATCGACGGAAATTTTTACAGCATTGAGAATAGCACTTTTTACACTAAAATTGGTTGGCTACATAACAGTACACTTAGAAATCTCCTCAAAATCTTCTATAAATTCTGGCCGCGCTTTGAAATTTTTAATCCACTTTTAGAAATTTCTACGATTTTTCGGATTTTTCCATAAGCTTAGAAATCCTGCTTAAGGCGATTTTTATTGAAAAATTGTTTAAATTTTTAAACGAAAATAATAGAGTAAAATTTTCGACAGAACTGTTTGAAATAAATTTAAAAACTCTGGCGTATGATTTTTTTTTTGAGTCACTGTATATATTTTTCAATAAAATCGACTTTTAACTAGAGCCCTAGATACCCGGGTATCGAGCAATTCGATCTGATCGTTTTTGTTTGAAGCCCGTTTGTTGTTCAAATGCCCGTACAAACATTCGAGCATTCGAGCTTACAAACAAAAAAAATGTGTATCGGAAAAACAAAAATAAAAAAAACTACATATAAAGAAAAAAAATAATAATAAACAAAAGAAAAAAACAAACTTCAAAATACCCGAATTGTTCAAATGCCCGAACAAACATACGGGTAATAAACAAACAAACAACTCTTCGAGCATTTGAACAACAACTGTTCGGGCTACTCGAAAATGTTCAAAAAAAAATCGAGAGCTCTACTTTTAACACAAATTATTAAAATTTTGCATTAAACAAGCAATTTGGAATAGATGTACACAATAAAATATTTCTACCTATGTGCTACGGTTATAAATAATAATTTTCTTATATAATTTAGTTTTTTAATATTCCATTTTGAGACATTAAGTAAAATCTCAAGTTCAGATACTCTTATACATACATTGCATATTTATTCCCATTGTAGTTTATACCATGGTATAAAAATTCAAAAGGTAATTTCACTTTAAACTTTTTGACGGCTATTGAATTTTTCTGAAGTATCTTTTTTGTAAACATCATGAGTGAGGCTGCCATATTGTAAAAATATAAAAATAGAGATTTTTTAAGAAAATTTTGGTAATTTTAGTTTTAGTTGAAGAAAGCTCAGAAATTATCAAAGAAAGTCATATGTTATTATAAGGGATGTGAAAAGTGAGAAGTATTTGGCTCGAATATTTAATACAAAGCCTTACGCAATACAACAGACAGAGCATTTAACAAAGAAGTAAGGCTGGAGTCATCGTTATGTCCGATAAAATTTTTTCTTTACATTTTGCTCGTTCTTTTTCACTTCTATCTTACAGAAAGGGAAGAGAAGGAGTACAATACAAGCAAAAATTTGGAGGAACAGAAATGCAGAATTCAGATTAAAGGAAACAAGAAGCTATATTTTGAAGTTCTTTATTAAACTCATTTAAGTTTTAATTTTTTTGTTTTTGTAATCTTTTTTTCAACAGGATGTCTTCGAGATATTTTCAATTAACGTATCTACAGCTTCGAGATTTTTGTTCTCAAAGCTTTCCACTAATTGCACTCTAAAAAAATACATGTTTGTATTTGTATATGTAACGTTTTGTTGTTTGTGCTACTAATATCGCTAGCACCGAAATGCACTGAGCACATCAACGAGTTCTTTGGAAGATCAGCTTCCTCTATTTGGCACGCTTGAAGCCATTGATTCCTTATAAACGGAATTGCTGGAAACCTAAAAAACTTCACCGCTTAGCCTTTGCAAAAGTGCACGGTATTTTCGCATCCCCTGAAGAGGCAGCTCATTTTTCAAATCTTTTTTCACAAATTACGCGTATGAAAGTAAATTTATTTATTTATTTACATAGTTTGCACAAATTACAATGGTTTTTTTGAAAATAAATTAATTTATTTTCACAAACTTCAGATTTCGGCCCAAGAAAACATTTGCTGCTGTTTACTCTGGTAGCATGATTTCAATGAAATGTCATAAATTCAATAAAAGTCAAATGGCTAAGATGGCTGCCTACGTCAATAAGTGATTTTACCTTCTATTTTTCTACCATGGTTTATACTAATATTATTTGATTAAGATGATAAGTAATTGAAAGAAAACTTGAAATTTAAATAATTGGCGTTACTTTTCTGTTATTAGCATGTTAATAACAGCAATACCGTATAATAATTGTAGCGTTTGTTGAGCCGTAGGGAAGTGCAGGAACCGTAGGAATTTTACCACAAAAGAGCGAATATAAGTACAAAGAATGTAAATTGTGGTAAAATTCCTGCGGTTCTTGCACTTTCCTACGGCTCAACAAACGCTAGAATTATAAGTAATACTTCGTGAAAAAGCGCTAAATTTCGAATTACCAATTTCGAAAAATTACTATTCTCATTGATTTTTTCCTGAAAAAGAAATGTATGCTAATAAAGTTAAAGATGGTTTTATGGTCAAAACGAATCTTTCGGGGGGGGGGGGGGGGGGGGGTTTGTCCCCAAAAATTTTCAGGAGAGACAAAAACTGCTGCTTCTTATTTCAGTTAAAAGAGACACTGATCTTAAAGATTTTTTGGCATTCCGTTGAGATATATTCTGTGTACTGGTTTATTTATTATGAGGGCATGCTGTTTTTTTGTTTTGGAAATTTTATGTACGAAAAATTTATGCGCAGTTGAACTTTTAGGCCTTTTCTTAATTGTCAAGTATGAAAAATTTGTTTGTGAAATTTAAAAAATGTTAATAATCTGTTAAAAAAAAAATAGTTTGACATCATTTTAAGACCAACGTTGTACTATTTTAAGCTCAATCTTTGTTTTGAAAAACCTGATACATATATTTCTGTTCTTACTTCATTTCAGAAGAGGTTAGGTTAGGTGGAGTTAACTGTCACCACAATTTAATGCACTTTGCTCAAGTTTTCTAGATCCATAAAGCCTTTCCAAGATTAGACACGCAAGAGGCTAAGCAAACGCGTTTGCTTAAAGAAGCGCAGAATGCCCTCTATTTTTATGTATTCTAACTCCGCCATACACTGAAAGAAATGCGTGCGAATGACTGCAACAGCATGTGAAAGTGACATGAATAATTGTCAACACTTTATTTCAATTTATTTCGCAATGCTGCAACTGCGACAGAATTTGTGTGTGTTCAGTACCAATATCGATCTCCCTTCATCCAATTGTAAGTCAAAATTGACTGGAAGTCCCACTGGTAGACTTCCCGGTTCATCTTGCGTTTGGCTATTCTTGAAGTGCGATCGCAATCAGTGCTTGCATCTGAGTTGCTCTATTAGCAAACTAGATATTCCTCTTCTTCTTTTTCTAAGCATTTCTTGTATTTTATGTGTGTATAATAAATGATAACAAAATTGCTTGCTCTCTGTTTGCCCACCGTACCACGCATCGCACACTCTCTCGCGCTGTCAAAATCAGCTGTTGTCACTTCTTTTATTGAAGAGCACACCGTGCATTTAAATGCTTTCTACATTTTGTCACTGTCACACAAGCCAGTGGAGTTAATGTGTTCAACGGTTGTATTCTTTGCATTGCCAATATAGCCTCTCTCCTCCCCCTTATCGGCACCATCATCTGCTCTATTCATTTACGCCCATCACATTTAAATGCCGCGAACCGAACTGACTAATTTGCTCTAATTTTCGCTTCAAAGCATTTTTTTCCGTATCGTGTCATTGAATTTGTCTAGGCTTCTGCCTTCATTTGCTTGTATGTTAATATGAGTATGTGTGTGTTGTTTTCTCTTAAATTCTTAGGATTTTTCTATAGTATGTATGTATGTATATTTTCAGTGGCATCATGACTCGTAATGTATTTAAAAATAAATTCACTAAACAAATAGTATTCTCGCTTGGCACCTCACTCCTACTGATCGCTATCCCCAACATCAGCTGTTTTGTTGTGATGCAATCGGATTTTTTTGTATTTTTTTTCTTTAATTTTCAGAATTTACGGAATTTTTAGAATTTTCCACTTTTAATTCTCGCGAAATATATGTATGCTTGTATGTATTTTATTTTCCTTTATGCCTTTTCTTTTTTGTTGAATATATGTATGTAAAAACATCAAATGCTTGGAAATGTTAGGTCAATCAAGGAAAGTGAGCAGAAAGGGAAAACCTTTAAACGAAAAAAACGACATAAATGCGCATATGAGTGCAAAGAATGTAATAATAATAATAACACAATGGCGCTATTATAACTCCGACGAGTTTTTATGGCCGAGCTTCTCTCCCAATTCGGGGTGTGCTTTTGCTAATTTGCGAAATTACTAATTGCCCCAGATTCATGAGAGACAATTAAATGCAACCTAAGTATTGGCTTAAGAAAAAGTGGAACAATTATAGCGTTCGTTGAGCCGTAGTAAAGTGCAAGAACCGTATGAAAATTACCACAATTTACTTTCTTTGCCACTGTGGTGCAGTGGGTAGAGTGCTCGCCTGCTATGCCAGAGGTCTCGAGTTCAAACCACGGTCCGAGCAAAACACCAAAAAATTTTTCTAATTAGTAAAAATCCAATTATTGGGTTTTTTAAAGAGCAGCGGTCACCTCTCGGCAGTGGGCGGCATACCCTCCGAGTGTACTTCTGCCATGAAAAATGCTTCTCACAAAAAATGCATTCGCCGTTCGGAGCCGGCATAAAACTGTAGGTCCACCCAATTAGTAGAAAAAACAAAAAAGAGCACACCTCGAATTGGGAGAGAAGCTCGGCCATAAAACTCGTCAGAGTTATAATAGCGCCATTGTATTATATTATATTATTATGTTTGATAAGTCGATATTAGCGTTTAGCAAAATGCGGTTGCCTTTTGTGCCACCTTTTATGTAGACTTACATATATGTTGTAAATTGGATACATACACGTATACATATGTACATATTTTCATATGTGCACATTTATCTATGCTTTTTATACCTTTCATGAGAATAAAATGGTATTATAACTTAGTGCCAAAAAATTTTTGTCGAAAGTACCAGAAGGAAGCGTGGGGGACCCACCAAAATATATACCGATATGGTCAGAATCACGAGCTGAGTCGATTAAGCCATGTCCGTCTGTCCGTCCGTCCGTCTGTGTGAACGCAAACTCCCTCCCTCAGTTTTTGAGATATCTGAATGAAATTCGGAATACAGGTATGTTGTTATATGCAGCTGATCATTTGTCGGAACCGGCCGAATCGGACCACTATAACATATAGAAAACAACCGATTATTCAGATATACATGAAATTTTTTGATGTAATTTGTGCATAACTTCCCCATTTATACAGCTAAGGACATGAAACTTTGAAGACCACTATAACCTATATAACCTATAGCTCCCCTACAACCGATTGTTCAGATATACACATTTTGGTGTATAACTCCTCCACTTTAACAGCTAACGGCGTGAAATTTTGAAGTATTTGTACCCATATGGGCCCAAACAGGGTTACCGAAAATTGTCAAGATCGGACCACTATAACATATAGCTCCCCTACAAGCGATTGTTCAGATATGGACATTTTGGTGTATAACTCCTCCATTTTAACAGCTAACGGCGTGAAATTTTGAAGTATTTGTACCCACATGGGCCCAAACGGGATAACCGAAAATTGTTAAGATCGGACCACTATAACATATAGCTCCCATACAACCGATTGTTCAGATATGGACATTTTGGTGTATAACTCCTCCATTTAAATAGCCAAGACACCATTTTTTCTAATAAATCTTTCCATAAATGAACCCACAGAATTAAAATTATAAATTAAACTTAATCCGGCTATGTACATACATAGGTAACTTTTCATTTCCCCACTCATGAAAGGTTTGAAGTCTTCGGTACGGCCGAAGACAGCCGCGCTTTTACTTGTTTGCTTTCGCTTAATTCATTTTATTGGCTCGATGACAAATTTGCGCAAAAAGCCAATCAATTGATTTGTGCCGCTCTACTACTACTCATTTAGTTAAATATAATTGTTTTTCTATTTGCATTTAACTGATTTCTTGTTTAGTGAGTTTTATATAGTTTTTTATTAGCATTTTTATTGTTGTTGATTGCCAATTAAATTATAGTTGTTTACTGCAAGTGCTTTTAAGTGTTTTCCGAATGACTTAATTAAAGGAGAAATGGTTTCTTTTGCTGTTCTATAAAAATACATGCTTTCATATAAATATGTACATATGTAAATTTTATTTTATTATAAATAATAGCACATAATGCTTGCACTTTTGTATACCTGAACATATACAAGCCGTACCAAGAAAAAATAAGCTTAGTAGGTACCTATATGGAATTAAGAATAGAACCAACTTCCATACAAGAGTTTCAAGAATTGCAATCCGCTGCAGTCTCATCTGAGAAATTTTTTTTCTTATAAAACATCAAGGTATTCCATTTCGAATTTCACGCACTCTTCACGTTGTCTCAATAAAGCCTATTAGATTTTTAACTTTCTGAAAGTTCGCTTGCCTCGATTTGTGAACTGTTTTATGGTAAGAAACTCCTTTAATAAACTATGGGAATTTTAATTAATGTAGAGTGGAGATTCCAAGTATTTTTAACCAAAAAGAAATGCATGCCTGTGTGATAGTGTGCAATTTATATATTTATGTACGTACATATTTTGCATAAAATATTTTTTTTTTACTTAAATCACACCTACATCGTAAAGCAAACTGTTTAATTTACGCGCACAATCACACAAAACGTCAATTCAGTCGCTTGCCTGCCTCAGCCGCAGTACGACGGACGACCCTCAGCCTCTCTCCGCTTGCCACTTAACGCTTGAACTCATAAATCATAATTTTTACATTCATTTTCTCATTTTGCATGATTTGTATTCATCAACAAAAAAGCACACATAGATTGACAAAAAAAAAGTTGAAATAAAAAAATAGAATTTAGTGATTCCAGCAGCAAAAAGTGAAGAACACGCAGCTCCAGACTTTTTCACCACTTGTACCTACTGTATATACCCAATTAACAGAACGGATTCGCCTCGAATTTGAGACGAGTTTGCTTCTATGTTTATATTATCGCGACGATAGATCGACGAATCCAAATTTCCAGACCAGTCACCTCTCATTAGTGATTCGAGAATTTAGACGCATTGGCGAATACATTCTAGAAAATCTTCTTCTACGAATCCGCCTCTAATTCACCACGATATCATCCGAGCTTTTGCGTTTCTTGAGTAAAGTTTTAAATTGTAAATTAAAACCCAAAAGGAAATTTCTTCATGTAAAGCAAGATTTAACAAAATTAATAAATGCTATTGCGACAATTGATTTTTCTCGAGTCCATCTCGAGCTCGTTAGGAGCCCGAAAAATTACATTCACCTCAGCGAATTCAGCTGGAATTCGCCGCGATATCATCCTCACTTCTGTGTTTATTGGGTAAGAGCATACATATGTACGTTTGTACATAGTATATCTGTATGTATGTACATATAAGCATGTACATAAATTATGTTTGTTGTTGGCTACCGAAATTCACTTTTTTTTCAATTATTACTTTTTGCGCGTATGTCAAGTCGATTTGATTTCGCATGTAGATACATATGTATGTACATACACAGACATATACTCAGTTAACCCCCTTAAAAAACGTGTCTCCAATTGTTGCATCTACATATCACACCCTAAATCATAAGGTGACACAACTCAAAATTTTTGAAAATCGGGTTTTTATCATAAACCGGTACACAAAACATATCTCTATCGACTGACAAAAAAAAACTTTACAATAGGTGTCTTTTTTGACTGAAAAATAATCAGTATACGTGGCTTTTTCGCATATGATTGCATGTAAAGAAAAGTCTTTTGCCTCTGCTGAAAATTTTGGAATTTTGAGTTGTGTCACTTTATGATTTAAGGTGCGATATGTACTTACATATTTATGTACATATGTATGCATGTTTGTATGGTTGCACCTCTTCTGCCCACTTGGTCTTCACATGTCGCATGTGGCGTAGCATTGCATCGCTCGACTGCAGAAGAAGAAACCCCTCGATGCTTTCGAAACAATTGTTTTCGACGAGACGCGACGTCACGGTGTTTTTGCGTAGTTTTTGTTGTTGTTGTTGTTGTGATACGCGCTATATGCGACAGCGCTGTATAATTTTGAATATATATGTATGTAGGTACATATGTATTTTTTCGACTACTTAGGGGCAGCAAATGCCTGGCATTGTGGCACGTTTGTGTGGTTACTCTTAATCAGTGGCCGTAGAAATCTTTCATCGATTGTCCCCAGTCTGCTGCCCCCCTTGCTTCATGTAGGTATATTCTATATGGTACATACATATACATCTATACATATAGGTACATACTTATGTAGATACATATGTACTATGTGCATACTAGTACATACATAAATCCCAAAAACAGTTTTAGCAGCGAATTTATGTACCTAAATTGGAATATCCGGTAAAATGTACATAATTTAGTGGATTTAAAACTAGCTCACTTATTTACTTGATTGTACCTACATATGTATGCATGTAAACACCAACGAAGGGTATATGCATATGTATTTACTCCCAACAGCATATAAAAAACGAGCTTGAAAAAAGAAAATAACTATAACAATACAGATCTAATCAGCATATGACCGCTTAAACTTCATAACCGCCTAACCGACAATTTTGCCAAAAATTAGAATAAAATTCCTGACGCTCAACTCTACGACTTCAGGGCTGCATTAGAAGAAAATATAGAGCTTGTCGAACGTCCCAAATACCAAATTTAGGGTATGCCCCGATAGAGCTGGGCGTCAGGAATTCAATCTAATTTTTCGCATTCGTGATGTCGGAAACATGCCGACTTAATCGAATTTTTTTGTAGGAATATTTGCTATGCCAAAAACAAATTTCACTCTTAAGATGCACAGACGTACATATGGCACCCTAAATCATAAAGGGGCACAACTCAAAATTTTTCGAAATCGAGTTTTTTTCATAAACGGGTATACGCAAAATATCTCTGGAGATTGCCAAAAAAAAACTTTTGAATAACTGTCTCTTTCGACCGAAAAATAACCATTATACCTGGCCCTTTGCTATACGATTGCTTGTAATGAAAAAAAGTTTTTTGGCTCTCCTGAAAATTTTTGAATTTTGAGTTGTGCCCCTTTATGATTTAGGGTGCGATATGTATATATGTATAAAGCTGATCTTGAATGCAGTAGTAGCAGTGACAGCGACATTTGTACATATCGCACCCTAAAACTTAAAGTGACACAACTCAAAATTCCAAAATTTTTAGAAGAGCCAAAAAATTTCTTTTTTATAGGCAATGATATGGCAAAAGGCCACGTATAATAGTTATTTTTCAGTTAAAAAAGACTCTGATGGAAAAGAATTTTTGCTAGTCGCTAGAGATATATTTTGCATACTGATTTATGAAAGAAAACCGATTTCGAAATATTACGAGTTGTGTCACTTTATGATTTAGAGTGCGATATGTACATATGTATGTATGTACATATGTACCTATGTATTCAAAAGTAACGTCCGAGACAACAAGCCACTTTGGCGATGTAAGTGAATGTCACCGTCTTGTTAAATGGAATAATAATCGTAAATAGACATAAAAAAGCAACTTAATTGCAATTCAGAAAAATGAAAAAGAAGAAATAAGAGGGAAAAAAGCGAAGAATATGAAAGAAAAATTACGAAAGATAAATATGTATATTTTATGTAGAAATAATATGCACTGAAGGGAATGGTCAGCAGCATATACATATGTACATACATACATATGCACATAAATGCATATTTGTATATCGTTACAAAAACGAGTAGTAAAACAGAAATTATGACAATGACGAGGGTCATTTCAAGCGTGAATTAAATTATAAATGAATATATCATGTGAATATTAACAGAAGCAATGTATTGGCAATTATTTTTTTTATATATTTTTAATATGAAGGATTAGCTAAAGCCAACATTGACAGAGGATAAGAACAACAATTTTCAATATTCTCTAAGAATTGTATGTATGTAACTACATATGTATCGAGCTTTGATTAAATATTGCGCTGGAGAAGAATTTTCTTCGCATATTTTAAATCTTTTTTATATATTTCACTATGAACTACTATTTAGGTGCATGTGCATGTATTTTTAGCTCGAAAATCAATGGTTATGGAAAAATTTCCAATAGGTATACTTTTATAAAAGAAACATAGCATACCTATAGGCGCTGGCAATAGCAAAACTAATGGCATTTTGTGTTTCTGAAAAAAAAAAATTTTTGCCCTGTTTGATTTTGTCTGCTGATTTCACCGAATATTGAAATCTAACCATGATTCAACTAACTAACTAAGTAAGAAAGCACCATTTTCTACCAATTCAGCCGTTTTGTTTTCGATAATTGGGATATAGAAGGGCAAAATTCTTTAGCAGTAAAGAAAATACTATAAGTACCTACATAAATGCAATATCTGTTTAGTTTTGAAAATGGTATCTTGATTCTTCAATAAAAGGCTTCAACTATGTACGAAATTTAGTATGGCTTTCTTATACATACTTGTATATGTACCTAGATGTTGTATATAAAGTTCAGTTATTCAAATTTGAAGGCACCATTTAACACCTTCAATTTGGGCAATTTTCTTTACGCTGAACACTCAATACAAGTGCAGACACTATTCTAGAAAAAAGTTTAAATATGTCCACAGAGAAAAGTGTACATATCTTTTTTTTATTATGTGGTGCAACCTTCAAATAGCAAGCTGTGAACTAAAATTGTTCAAGTCGATATAACAACATACATACTTATGTATAAAAATAAAACATAATAAAAACAAAGCAAAGTAAAAACTAAAATAAGAAAAATCGCCCAGAACCAAAAACTGATTGAACATCGAACAAAGAGTAACAAATCAAAAGCACAGGCAATTGGGAAGCACTGAGCCGGCAAGGCTGTGCACGGACACGACGAACGAAGAAGGTGTGAACTTGAAATTGCTTGCACGCGTCTAGACAACAAAACTGTGCAAGCGGCGACGTGTATTGTGTCGCTGTTGGAAATGATGATTAAAAATAGATACTTTTGTATTTTTTTTACTTCTCAGTTTTTATTAAAGTAAATATTTTTATTGGCACTTTGAAATAAAAAAAATCTAGGCAAAAAAAACTCTGCTGTTTTGCAAATAAATTTAACAAAAGTTGTGTACATGTGTATGTATGTGCATACGTATTTAAAGTATTCCAATTTGATTTGACAGCAAAACAAAGTAATTACTGAATAGCTGAGGTGTAAATTTAAAACGACAACAGTAAAAAACAGCTGCGAGAAATTTTATGATGCGCGTGCGAAACGTGTCCAGAAATATAATTTACTAATTTACGAACAATTTCAATATTTTTATGAAATTATTAATTATATTTCCTCAGGTTTTTTTTTATCCATTTTTTCTAAATTATAGTAAAGCTAATAACACTACCCGACAAAAAAATATCCTCGACAATTGGTACATGATTCCTATGTAGAATTTTCTGCTGATTGCAAGTACCTATGTAATCAGAGCGACCTACTTCGCTCTCCCAATCATCGTTTACGCTACAAATATATCGGAACCTAAACATAAAGTGACACAAATCAAAATTTTTTGAAAACGGTATTTTTTGCTCTCAGTAGGGATTTTAAAGAACTCTTCAATCAGTGGCTCTTTTGACAGAAAAATTGCCATTATATATGACCTTTTGTCATATCAGTTATCGAATCATTTGGATACCCAACACAACATATAGACCACATATGGTAATTAGTGTTGCCAATAGTGCGTTATTTTAATCTTGCAAAGCAAATATTCCCACGTTTTATTATTTTCTGTATTTCCCGATCCGCAATGCCTTCTCCGGACAAGAAGTATGCATCTATTTTGTACGTCTGAACTACTTCCTCGTTGTTCAGCTGTCATAGCAGAATTGTCATTTTCATCACAAGTGAAACTATATACGAGTAGAGTGGAGATTGGAGATGTGCTGTTCAGCATTGCCACTTTGGCTACTTTTTACCAAAATTGGTTACAATTTTTTCGTTTGGTTACGTGGTTACTTTCGGCCGATTTTGGTTACAATCAAGGTCCATGTATTCAGTACACCATAGTTGCATTCAATTTTTAGGAATACGCTTTTAATTTTTCCAAACTATAAAATATTTGTTATCCAAATAGTTTTGTTTTTTTTTTTTTTTTGATCAAATTACAAATAACACTACCCGACAAAAAAAATATCCTCGACATTTGATACATGATTCCTATGTAGAATTTTCTGCTGATTCCAAGTATGTAATCAGATGGTTCAAAAGTAGAACAGTTTTCGAGATATTTAGAAATTTCTGTTTTTGAGCTAAGAAAAAAAAAGTATGATTACTCATCTGTCAATATCTCCACCATTACCGTCTCGATTTTTACGTTATTTAATTTTGTTTTGAGAGCATGAAATACCCTTTCCAGCAAAGCAAAAAATAATTAAAATCGCCGTTAAAGTGACGGAGTTATGGCGAACAAAAGATTTTTTTTAATGAAAATTTTCAGGTTTTTTTCGAAATTCATCTTCTATTTTGTAATTTTTTTTTTAAGAAATATTAAATATCCTCCTGGTTTCACATTTTGAGTCAATAACCTATTTCTTAGTGAACATTTTGGCACTTTCCGGATTATAATCTGTGGGAAAATGGCAAAGTTATAAGAGATTAAGTGAAGAAACCTATATTTATATTTTCATTGAACTTCCAAATCTGGCAAATGTAAACCACTATAACATTAACACTAGTTTACAGCAAAAAATACCAAGAAATCGGGGTATAGGGGAAAATTTGCATGGGCCCCGTGAGCTCAAAACTATTTAGTTTTATTTTTTGCACGGTTAGGCTTTTGAGATAACGGTAATTTTGTGTTTTTTGGTTAGCACTTCATTCAAAAATATTTTTCGCTAAAGTTACATGTGCGATAACAGCTAACAGTACCTCGTTCTAAACGCTTTTAACGACATACAACTTGTGGTGGTTGAGTAAAAACTCACTGAGCCATAGCTGTTCAAAATCAAAATAGGCTGTTTACTCAAAGTGTGAAACCAGGAGGATATTTAATATTTCTTTAAAAAAATTACAAAAAAGTATATGAATGTCGGAAAAAAAACTGAAAATTTTCATTAAAAAAAAATCTATTAATCGCTATAACTCCGTCAATTTAACGTCGATTTTAATTATTTTGGCTTTGTTGGAAAGGGTATTTCATCCTCTCAAAATTAAAAACGTAAAAATCGAGACGATAATGGCGGAGATATTGACTAAAAAGTAATCCTACTTTTTTTCTTATCTCAAAAACTGAAATTTCAAAATATCTCGAAAACTGTTCTACTTTTGAACCATCTGATTACATATTTGGAATCAGCAGAAAATTCTACATAGGAATCATGTATCAAATGTCGAGGATATGAAAATTTTTGAAATTTTGTCGGGTAGTGTAATTTATTGTTGGGGATAAATGGAAAAAATTCAACAACTATTTCCAGCGAATGTTGAGTGTAAAGTTCTTTCACGAAAATGAATAAGGCAAAAGTGGGAAATATTCTACAGCTTTCACAGAGTTTCAGTGGTCGAGCGTGTAAAAGCGTTCACACATTGCGGCTGAAGATGGAATATATCACGGGTTCGATCCCCTTGAGGAGCATCCACTTCCGAAAAGGTTGCTAATGATTGAAAATGGTTTTTCGCAAATAGCTATACTCAACCTTCGCTGGAAATAGTTGTTGAAATTTTTCCATTTACCTCCAACAATAAAAAATTTAATTAAATTATTTTCGTGCTAAGCACTGAAAAGCTTTTTGGTCCAAATATTTTATTTGACATGAGCCATCGACCACATTAGAAATAAATCTATTCTAGCGAATTTTCGTCGGGCGATTTTCGTCAGCATTTTGGTTCTACTCATTGTCATATCTGGCCGTGTTTTTAAATGTTGATAGAACGCTACGACCGGGCGTTATTGCCCTCGACCTGGGATCTGTTTAAGGTTTAAAGATGTAAAACAATTGATATATGTATTTTAGTTTTTGTTAATCGTATATATTGTTTTGCTTTCAAATAAATAGCCCTAACCTTAATGGGACATATGCCTATATTATTAATTTATTTTGGTTACTTGTTTCTATTTTTGGTTACTTTTATGTATTTTGGTAAATTTAAAATTTTTTAAGTGGCAACGCTGGTGCTGATATAAAGTTGCAATAAATACCATCAAATTCTAAGCGACACACAGTGGTCCCAATCGCTTATCTAGCGCGAATTAAATCAGTAGCTTCAATAAAGTTAGTGTTTTGTAGGAATACCTGTTGATTTATTTTATAAAAACGCATCCTGCATAAAATAAAGTAGATGTAAATGTTTTTTTAAGATTCATAGAAGCAATTGGTAAATTAGGGTGTGCAAAATTTTTTTTTTTTTTGATATAGTGAAAATATTGTTTAGGACACCGAAATTTGGCCAGTAGAAAGTCCAGCTATTAATTTTAATATTAAGAGGTGTGCAATGAAGGTATTTTTTATATTTTTAATTATTATTTTTTTTTTTTAATTTATAAAAGCGATATGTACATAATATAATTTTGTGAGGGGTTTTTGCGATCGTGTATATTTTTTGTGAAATTTCCGAGAATTAGTAGCAGTAACTACTACTACTACTAGCCTACGAAGCGGCAGAAAGTTCTTGAATGGTCCAGGCTGAGGCGAGCGCTCTTGCTTTTTTTTGCTTCACCCTAGCTCCACTCTCACTAAACTTTTTCGTAGGTCTTCCACGCTTTGAAGGTCCAGGCTGAAATTCCTCGCTTTCTATAGGCAATACAATTTCAGACTGTAACCAATCGTTATTAGTTATAAGAAAACGTGATAAACTTGTTTTTACACTTTTCCACCGTTTTTCCACACTTTTAATCAAATTTTCTAATATTTTTTCACAATTATGTAGATTTATATTATGCCTTTCCGAAAGAACACATTTTAGGGCACTGGAGCAGTTTTTCCTAGCCAAATGTTTAAACTTAAGCCACTCATCAAACAGTTCCATACGGGTAATTGCCTGAGGACACCCTAAAAAAAAATTGTCAAAATTATAGAAAGTCGAATAAAGTTTTCATTTATGGTAATAAGTATCGCTAAAAGGTAAAGCTATTTTTTTATAACATTCCCAACACGTGCAAATGCGTGAAATTTTTTATAACCTTAGAAATTTTCGAAATTTTTTTTTTTAAATTGATTGGTTATAAAGTAAGCCTTTTTCAAATGCAATATTTATTCTATTCGTTAAAAACTTATACAACTTACCTTCTGATGTTTTTTCCATGACGTACAACAAAAAAGAAAAACACGTGGATTTACGATCGATTGCAAGGTTTATATAAAATACTCGACCGACGATTTTACGGGTACACACTTTTTGAGCACGATTTTTGTTCATATAACAGCACTTATTGCATAAATTTTTTTTTTATTTAAATTGTATACACTTTCGACTATTAGTTTAGTTTACAAAAAAATTAATATGACACCTGTCAATTTTTGATTAAATTCGCCCTAAAAAAACAATTGGAACCACAGTGCGACAGTTGGATTCTGCTAATTGTCGAATGATATAACTAAACTATTATCGTACGTCACATAAAAAGTTAGAGTTCTCGAAGTTCCTTTTTGCAGTGAAAGGTGCAATAATACACAAACTTGGACATGTACTAATGTGTTCTAAAGAATATAATACGCTTAAGTGTCGACCGTCATCACGTGTCACGTCTTCTCATGTCAATAAATGCAAAAAAAAGAAATATACTCCTAACATATGTGTGTATGCACGTCTAATATGCAAATAGAGTAAAATGCCAATTGAAGCGAACCAGACACCCACCTAGTGACCTGTACTTAGGACTCACCATTTAGCAGCGATTAAGAGGCATTATGCTGCACTTTATATATTAGACATGTGCGTTTCATATGGGCAAATATGCACATATGTACGAGTACATACATAAATTTATTTGCACATACATATGTGTGTAAGTTTATGCGTTTTACTCCTTTTAAGTTGTTGGTTTTCCCTGTCGTTTAAACTCAATATATTGTCGTTTTCCATTTTCCTTTCTATCTCATATACATACATATGCATACAATGTATGTATGTATGTACATCTATATGCACATACATACTATGTGGAAACGCTTTGACAGCACAAATAATTATGTTGGAAAACTGTTTGCTTCCGTTATTGAACGGTTTTGGTTGCTTTATTCTGCTTTTTTTATGGTGGTGAAGGTGTCAAAGGAAGACTTACACATATTTAATATGCGCAAATGGTGTCGCAAACCGAAACTCAACTCAACTCAACTTTTGTGTACTTTGTGGGCAATAGGCCTGAAGAGAAAGAAGAAATGACAGGAAGACAAAGCGGCTATGCGGTACAACCCAACAGGTGCAACACGATTCAAATGCTTTAAATAATTAAATTAAGCAATGCAAACACCTTACATGGCGGTGCAGGTATACATACCCAGCAAAAAAGTTTTGCTTATTGTTGACAAATCAGGTCTAAAACAGGAGCGCTGCTTCTGTTGTGCACAGTGATGCCGAAATTGGGCCTTTCGGACCAAATCTGGTCCGATAAATTTACTTTGGGCTGTTGGGCGGCTAAAATCAATTTTGGTCCGATTTGTAATATGAATATATTTAGTGGAGACGGACGCTAAACATTTTATCTTTCCCGTGTAAAGTTCTTTTATAGTTAGTGAAACACACTATTCGTATATCTATTAGAGTTGGGAAATTTAGTTCACTCAATTGGTGAGCGCTCTCTTCAGTGAACTAGTTCACTTTAGTGACTGCATAGGCTATCCAGGAAGGAAGTCCCAAGAAAGCGTTGTCTGCCGCTGTTAAGAGCCGAGCAAAGCAGTGGCAGATGAGGTGTTCGATTGTCTCCTCGCCTCAAGCTTATGCAGCATCTGCGGTAGGGTGCACCTAGCCTCTCTGCGTGTTTCCCGATGAGGCAGTGTCCTGTGAGTACCACCATAAGGTTCGAGATGTCATCTCTCCTTAGAGTACTTATTTGATGGGATCGCTTGTGAACCCATTTCTGCCAGATTTTCCTTGATGTTCGACATACTGGCTTCTGTTGCCATCTATCGCTTGCTAGTTTATAGACATGCTGTTTAAGAATTAGATCGTTTGTGGCTAAGGCATACCTACCTATGCCTTATGGAAGAACCTGCTCGGTAGTGCCCTGCCTCGCAATTTCATCCGCCCTACAATTGTCATTGATATCCCTACGTCCCGGGACCTACACGAGGTGCAGACAGGTCTGTTTGACCATCTCCTTTAGAGATCGGCGACAGTCTAATGTTAGTTCTGAATTAAATGAGTGGGAGTCAAGATTACTTAGTATGTACATATGTATTTAAAAATAAATATGTAATTCCATTTTAAGTTGACTTCTGATTTTTGGGCCTTTTTTGGCGGAATTGGGCGGTAATTTGGTCGGTAAAATTTTTTTTCAGTGGCAACACTGGTTGTGCACTCACTCTGTCTGCTCCTAACTTTCTAATACTCATCTAGGCCTTATTTCGCATGGCGGATAAGCCTTTGGAATAGGGTTGCCAGACGTACTGATTTGATCAGTACAGTACTGATTTTTCGTAATGTGTTATGTTGTGTATGTGCGCTCTAATCATTTATTTAAGCGTAACCACCTCTCACCGATGACGAAAATGTGTCCGAATTTCATCGGTGTTTTTCTCGTAATCATAACCACGGCGGTGGGCAGGAAGCGACGATAGGTTGCATGAAAATGTCGACAAAAAAGGAAAGTGGGGTTGTGTTATGTGATGTTTATAGATGAAACATCCGTTGAAATTAAAATCCGAGCTGCTCCTTTTTCAAGGATATCCACATTTTTTGTTTTTTTTTTGAAAGGATCAAATATTGATGAAATCGAAAATTCGCCAAACTCCAAATTTTTCCGATTTCTGTACATTATCTGGTAGCTAAAGGATACAACAAAAAGGAAACAGGACATCTGTAGTGGAAAAATCCAATGTGAACAGGACCTAAAGGATAACCACTGAAATATAAAATAACACAAAAATTACCCACTTTAATTTGCGTATAACTCCTAAAATGTTAACCCTACGTGAAAATTCCTTATTATATGTTTCATTCAGAATAAATAAAGAAATATTTCTTTGATATACAATTTTTATGTACCTGCAGTGCTTAATGTACTTTGGTGCATCTAAAGTGAAAATTTCAAAAAAGTACGTTTTTTTTTATGGTGCTATTTTAAGTTCTAATATTTTGCTAGTTTATGTAAATATTTTAATCTAATGATCCAAATCTCATTCTTACATATTTATACGTTAATATTAAAAAGAATTAGAGCTGAAATACGCGCTAGCTGTGCACGGTGGGCGGTAAGCAACAATAGGTTGCATGAAAATATCGAAAAAACGATCCCCGGCTAAAAACTTACGTAAAATGATATTCTAATCTACTTCATAAACACAGAGCAAGCATGAATAACATCTCCAACATTTTTTTTAACTAAAATTAGTACCAGCACACAGTTAGGCGAATATTCGTTGGGCCAACGTTTTTTCAATATTTCCATGCAACCTATTGTTGCTTCCCGCCCACCGTGCACAGCTAGCGCGTATCTCAGCTCTAATTCTTTTTAATATTAACGTATTTTCAAAAAAAAAAACAAAAAAATGTGGACATCCTTGAAAAAGGAGCAGCTCGGATTTTAATTTCAACGGATGTTTCACCTATAAACACAACCCCACTTTCCTTTTTTGTCGACATTTTCATGCAACCTATCGTCGCTTCCTGCCCACCGTGGAGGAAGTAACGCGAACGTTAAAAAAGTCATAGAAACATGATTGACAGTTAACGATACGGAAACAAAAATAAAATGCCAGTAATAAAGACGATTTTCTCCGCATATATTGTTTTTTTTTTGGAAGGCAATGTACTGATTTTTTCGGGAAAGGTATCTGGCAACCCTACTTTGGAATAAGGTGTGCTCTCAGAGAGGGAGAGAGAGTACTCCTTATGGCCTGATGACACCAACACAGGAAAGTCAGCCTTATTTTAAGCCTTATGCCATACAAATTTGCTATCCTTATAATTTTCAGGCGTTATTTCGAAGCCTTTAAATCTTCTGTTTTCATTCTTAAATAAGGCTTAGATTTTTTGTGGGTACACATGTACATATATACATGTGTGTATGTATGTGTCGTTCGAGTTTGTTTGTACTATATGAGCCCTGAAGTTGCTGTTGTAAATTTTAATTTTATTTTAATAATTTTAGTACTTCTGCTCTAGCACTTGCTTAAGCGATTTTTATATTTTGTACATCGACGTCAAGTTAATACCTCTTTAAAAATGCTTATTTTTTATAGTCAGCTTACTCCAATTTATATAAAGTGAAAAAAGCATGTATACCATGGCGCCTGCTACTGTCGAAGCTCGAGACTGATTCTAAGTTTTCTTCAACATCCCTGCTAATTCCTCGTTTGTGGACGCCGTCAGAAATAGGAGGGCCGCTCCGAGTCGTTCGAGACCAAACAAGATTTCAGTAAAAATTACTCCCTTTTGTGTGATTTCTTCAATTTTTATGCTGGAAAAGATAATTCCAGCTGTAGAACTTAACCATTATTGCAATTGAAAAGTAAAGTGCTCTCTCGGCTCACGCTCCACAGAACGTTCATCGGTCCAGTCCTCATGTACGTCGCAGAAGCATGGACGATGTCAAAATCCGATAAGATGACACTTGTAGTATTCGAGAAGAAAGTTCTTCGGCAGATATATGGATATTTAATGATTAGCTGTACGAGCTTTACGCAGACATCGATATTGTTCAACGGACAAAGTTCCAGCGCTGCGTTGTGCAGGTCATGTCGTAAGAATGGATGAAGGTGCTCCGGCCCAAAAAGTAATTCCAACGAAACCCGCTATGGGCAGGAAAGGCAGATTTCCACTGCGTTGGGAAGATCAGGTGAGGGCTGAGTCGTCCTCCCTTTGGTATTTCCAATTGGCACTAAGGCGGCACGAAACAAACTCGATTGGCACGCTTTATTAGATTCGGCCAAAATCGTCTAAACGTTTACGTGCCAATTAACTAGAAGAAGAAGTTTATGGACGCATTTTTGAACCAATTTTAATGCAAATTGACACATGGCTACATCAGAATTATAACTTACTAATGGTATTTTTCTTATTAAAAACAGACTAGTAGACTCGCCAAAGAAGCGTGTGCAAGTATTATGTAAACGTATTAATAATATATATTGCTACATACATAAATATTTCTATATACTGGATAAAATGGGTAACCTCCAACCGAGTATTAAGATTATTACCCAAGCCAAACTTTTTCCTTTCTCAACTGCTTTCCTTTATTCGCTTTTCATTAATTTTATTATTTTATTATTTTTTATTACCTTTTCCTTTAGTTTTATGCATAAACTTGTAAAATATTCAAAATAATTTAATGTTTTATTGTAATTTTGTTTTTTTCTCTTTCTTTTTCTTATACTTACAGCTCTCTTTCTTATTGTTGTTATTAATTTGTAATCAAAAAACGCGACACACGCAACTAAGTTTCCACTATTTAACGGCGCATCCGGCGGATATTGGTTTTTGGTTGACTTTACAATACATATTGTTTATTGGTCGCAAGCCATTAGAGTGGTGTCGTGTCTGACAAATTGGAGTTGGCCATAAATAATTAAAAAAAAAAAAAAAAAAATCGTGTAGGCAAACACCCCCGCCAGTCAGCGGTACATGTGTGTGCGTGAAGCAGCAACAAGTGCACTGCCAATTTGGTTTTTTTTTGTTGCTACTTCAAATTTAATAACGGCAAACAAAGTTGTGTTTAGTACTTAGTGCCTTGCATAGCGGAAGTTTCACAAAATGTCTGTTGGTAAGTTCATACGTGCATAGGTATTTATTTACATAAATAAGTTCATGCGTGTACGCGCATAAGTATAATTTTTTTTAAGCTATATAATATGCATATTTCCTTTCTGATCTTAATTATTTTATAGTTTTTGACCAAACTAGAAGTGCTTTAACTTCTTCGGTCTAATAACTTGTGTAAATTACTAACTTTTCTAGCTCAACTTGTCAACTTTTTTTGGCTTTAAAAAGCATTTTGGTTGATAAGTGATTTATGCTTGATTTGGCAATTTTACATGCTGTCCTCTTTAGCTTGAATTATTAAATTCTTTACATGTTGTCTAAATGAAATCGTTTAGCACGTGTTATAAATATGTTTTAAGAAATTATTTCGTTTTTGTTGTGAAGTATGTTTCCTTCGTAAATATATTATTTTACATACTTAAATATTATAGCTCCATAACAGCCGCACAGTGGGGGCACCTCCATACAAACGCGGCCAAAAATAGTAATAATTAAGCTAGAATCTTGAACTCGGAACTTAAGCTTTTTTGGTTGAAATTAGTAAACTGTGAAAATTTGAACAAAATCCACCCACAAATACGCCCACCTCCCATATAACGGTATTTTTGAAATTTCAGCATTTTCCTAACTATTATAGCTAAAATGCTCCATTTTGATTAGTGTATACATTTTTGAAATATAAATCAAATGCGGTAATCATTTTGGAAAAAGGGTAAAGCACTTCACCGTTTTTAAATTAAAAATATATGCACTTTTAAGTATGTTATAAGCATTTATCATAAAACTTTCATACAAAAAAATCGCATTTCAAAAAAATTTTATACCGGAAATGAAATTACACTTTTCTAAAGGAATTCAGTGTGATAAACCTGAATCTGGAGTCAGATTTTCCAAATTGTTTCTAGTTTCTGAGATATTCATGCTCAAATAGGCAAAAAACACGTTTTTTGGCTCTATTCCCTGCTTAATATCTTTTATATAATTACTTTCCACTCAAATTCGATTTAACCAGTTGAAAGCACAATCATTACCCTTGAAAACAGCGTTTAGTATCTTCGAATATCTTAATTAGAATTGGAAATATCGATATTTAAGTTTCACCATTTTGACAAATATTCCCCATACAAAAAAATTTAAACTTTTTGAAGCATACTTCTGGGCATTTTGTATGGGAAAAATGTACCAAAACTCAAAAAACACCTTCCATAAAAATGTTCATAAAACAAAATGGAGCAAACGAATTTTTACAATTTTTTCGCCAGTTTTTAAAAGACATTCAGGAGCATCAAATATTAAAAAATTGAGGAGGTATTTTTTGTTTTTTTTTTTAATTTCATTTTAAAATTTTACAATTTTTTTTTTATATTCTAAAATAAAAAAGCTGCCAAAGATAATAATTAACGCTGATAAAAAAAATTACCTCATAATTTTAAAGTATGGACCATTTGCTGAAAGACGATAGAGAAATATTCGATTAGTCGCCTAAATATACACGTTTTTCATAATGTCAAAAGTAACATACACAGTAAAAATTTTAGTTTAATTTTAATACCATTTTGGTATTTATATATAACAATGCCAAAAAGCATAAAATTAAAACCATTCTGGTTTAAAAAAAAGAAGAGAATATTGAGAGACAGAAATTATTCTTGGTGTCAAATTAATACTTTCTTGGAATTAAATCAAAACCAAATTTTCATTATTTTTAAATATTTCTGGTATTAAAAATAGTTGAAATGGTATAAGATCAATCCAAATTTGGAATAAATTCTATACATTTATGGAATTAAATCAAAACCAAATTTTGATTATTTTTATAATATTTTTGGTAATACAAATATTTTAAATGGTATTAAATCTATCCGAAATTTGGAATAAATTTTATACTTTTTTGGATTTAAAAGTATACCCCATTAAAATTTCCAGTGGATATACTGCGAATAACCCATTATCCCAAAGATTAATGAGAAATTGAATAACGATAACATAGTTTATTTACATAAAAATCCAAAACAGTAGTAGTAAACACTTAAGTACCTTATATATCGAGCCCTAATCCTCATAAAAGTGTATCCAACAAAAAGTAAATTTTACAGGACATAGTTTTTTAATTGGTTTGGCATACAGTTTGTATGCAGCCTTGAAGCTTATTTAGTCCCTAACTTCGAAACTGCACATCAGCCATGAAATTTTGGGAGTTGATGCATGTGATAGTAAATTGTTGATCTCCATAAAAAAGCTGAAATCGACAATTTTGTTGGATACACTTTTATGGCGGTAAGGTCTCGATATATATACATATTGTCACTTTTATACTAATATTTTGGAGATGTCCAGGGAAATTTCGGCACCGTCGCGGTTCTTGCAGTGATACTGCCTTATGACTGAAAATATAAAGCAAAATTTACCCTCATGATATTTAATTAATCTCCTGCATTACTTACTTGATATAATTATTAGATTTGTGCCATTTATTTGAGTATATTTGATTACTCCTCAGGATTGCAGGTTTGAAAACATTTTGTTTGATTTTATTTTTACTTTTTTCTGATATTTTTTTTTAATATTTTTTTGGTTTTGATTTCAAACCAAAAGTATTTTGATGGTAATATAATCGAGAAAGAGAAAGTTTTTTATACTTTTCAGGATTTGTTTTTAAACCATAAATGATTAAACTTCTTTAGAGAGGATTTTAATACTTTTCAAGACTTTATTTTGAAACTATTTTGGAATAAATAAAATTGTAAAACTTCTCACAGTTTACAAATAAGACTTTTTGGCATTAAAATTCAAATTTAATTCCGAGAATGATTAAATTAAGCACCAAATGGTATTAGAAATAAACTATCATTTTTTACTGTGTAATTAATGCATTTACAAAAACGCAGTTTTAGGCAGATGTGAAAAAAATTATAAAAGCAAATGGAGCAAGTGGATTTTTAAAATGAAAATGCCGTTTGACTAAGAATATATCATTTCAAAGCATAAAAAAAATTGAGGAGGTAATATTTTTTGTTTTTTTTTTTATTTTTTATTCAAAGTCGAGGAAAATTTTTTTATCATCGACATTTTTTGTGAATATTTGAAAATTCATATAAATTCAATTGAATTATTCAACAGTGAGCGCTATTTACAACTAAGTTATTTTTTCTGAAAGAGAAAATCATTATCTATGTAACGATGTATCACTCGTGTATGTAGGTTAACAGTTAAATGAGAAAGAGCGTTTTGTATGAGGTGTGTTCATTGAGCAGGGACGGAAAATAAAAATTATTTTTTTTTCCGAAGCTATAAAAATCATCGGTTAAATAGCTTCCCCGAAGAAAATTATTAACTTCTCCTTCATCCCCGGACCTCTGGCATTAAAATCCTGGCCGCAATATATTTTTGTGATTTTTTTGAAAAAAATCAGAAAATAATCGTTAAACTTTGATTTTTATTTTTTCGAGCCAGGAATAAAAATTATTCCCATCCTTTTATTTTTTAAGGATAGAATAAAAATCATTTGTCAATAACTAATGAACCGCTTGACCGAATTTAATAAACTTGGTACCAATGGATAGACGGCTTCAAAAGCTTTCAAATGATGGTCAATATGATATGATTTTTTGCCTACATTAGTCATATATGTACATACATATGTATGCAGGTGGCAATTGCTATTTTAATATAAAAATCATTTGCCTATAACTTCTGAACCGCTTATCCGAATTTAATAATTTTGGTACCAATGGATAGAGGACTAAAAATACTTTAAAAAAAGTCAAAATGACAGAGTTGCCACCTATTGTTATTTTAATATAAAAATCATTTGCCTATAACTTCTGAACCGCTCGTCCGAATTTAATAAACTTGGTACCAATGGCTATAGGATTGAAAACACTTTCACAAAAAGTCAAAATTACAGAGTTGCCACCTATTGTTATTTTAATATAAAAATCATTTGCCTATAACTTCTGAACCGCTTATCCAAATTTAATAAATTTGGTACCAATGGATAGAGGACTGAAAACACTTTCACAAAAAGTCAAAATTACAGAGTTGCCACCTATTTTTAGTTTAATATATGTATATATCTAATATAAAAAAACATGTGCCAATAAATAGTGCAAATTGAATAAATTTGGTATAAATAAATGGAGCATGGAACTTGTTGTATTTACATGTTAGAATTTTCACAGAAAGGTACGCCAGTAAAAATATCCGCAATTTTTATATGATTTCAAAAAAGTGTGGACAATTTTTTTATTCAAAATTACAAACATATGCATATGTAGGTATGTATATATAGTTTTATGAAATAAAGAAGTACTGAAATTTATTGATACATATTTTCAACTATAGACAAAAAACAAGTAAGGAAGCCTAAGCTCGAATGGAATCGAACATTAGATACTCAGCTGTATGCTTTCATTATTTGTTTGCGTTTGGTGGATTTTATATAAAGCGAGTGCCGCATATAGTGGGCGTAGCCACGCCCATTTTAAAAATTCTAAAAGGGCGTTTAAGAAATATGTTTGTTAAAAAGTAGGCGTGCTCATGAACCGATTTCGCAAAAAATTTTGAACATGTATTATCACAAGTTATAAAAGTGTATACACCAAGTTTCGTCATAATAAATCAATTATTTGTCGAGTTATAGGCTCATAAATCTCCTATATTCGTGCTTCTAAAAGGACGCGTTGCCACGCGCATTTTCGAAAATTTTTGTGTTTTTTGTGTTATGTCCATAGTTGGACTCCTGCCACAAAATTTTAGTGATATATCTTTATATTTTACAGAGATACATATATCTTAAAATGTTTTTATTAGGCCTGTTTATAATACCCATATATAAAAGTGGGCGTGGCCGTCAACCAATTTCGGCAATTTTTTTCCCAAACATTTTCTTAAGTAAATAGATCACGCGCACCAAATTTCATCGATATATCTATTACGGTTTCTGAGTTATGATTTATAAAACTTTCAATGGACGGACGGACATGGCTCAATCGATTTCTCTTTTCAACCTGATCATTTTGATATATGTGCACTAGTACAGCAGAGTGTAATGATTTTGTTCATGTTGAAATCATTGATTTTAAAAACACACCAAAGATGACAAATTGTTTCAATATATATCCAAAAAAAATCATATCATTTTTTTCATTTTGATAATTGCCAAAAAAAAAAAATAAAGTAAAAGAATAACAGATTCATTGTTTTTCGATAATAATTTAAAAAGACATGGCTTTCAAGCACATATAAACTACTTATGTATGTATGTATGTATTTGCTTACTTATAGCTAAATATCACATAGCATTTTGAAGATTGTTTTAGGAAAACTCACTATACTGAGACTTTTTCGTTCCCCTTTGATGATCAAACACTGATTAATCACCACCGCGATTAGAAGAAGTCTCGGAAATGAGTCAGACAAGCGATCACCTTTCCGAATCTTTTTCGAGCCCCTTTGGTGACTAAAAAAACGACCCAATAAAGATTCAAAAACCATCAGGAATCGATTGAAAAATTACACAAAAAGGATTTAAAAACGATTCAAAAATTAACCACAAAAGATTCGTAAACGATCAGAATGCGATTCAAAAAACGATCAGAAAATGAGACAAAAATTGCCATAAAAAAATTCAAAAACGATCAGAAAACGATTCAAAAATTACCAAAAAAATATTCAAAAACGATCAGTAAACGGGAGTAAAAATTACTAAAAAAATGATTCAAAAACGATCAGAAAACGATTCAAAAATGATCAAAAAAAATTTTCAAAAATTAAAAAAATAAAATCGAAAGGGACTCGAAAATTATTAAAATACGATTGAAACAAGACTCGAAAACGACTCCCCTAGAAGAGTTGGACGTAGGGTACCATTTTCTGCCAACGACAGACTCTTTTACGTTCAGAAAATGAGCGCATTTTCCGTCATTTTAAGCCTAGAATATGATCGAAAATTTCACAAAAATGAAGGATGTTGTTGTGCTGTTGCACAGTGTAATTATAAATTAAAACAAACCTAGATTGAAATATTCTTATTTAACTTTAAGAGACAAATTGTTTCTAGGTTGTCTTCCGCTAAATTGTTGCGCAAGTCCGTCAATATCAATTTTAAGGCGGAAAAGGCTCGTTCCACACTAACTTGCGTAGCAGGCACTGAGTGCACTGCAAAAGCTAGTTTCCGCAGCCATGGGAATGAATATTTCTTTTCATTCCAATATTTTATTAAATCTGAATCTATGTCTATTCTTTTTTCTTTATAGAAGTCTATTTCGTAAAAAGCTTTCCTAATTTCATCTGAAGCTTCCGGTGAATCTTCCTCGGACGAAGAGTTTTCTAGCTCAAGTTCCCGTATGCAACTCCTTAAAATGGATGACGAACTTTGCATGGAGGTTTCATCTACTAAAAAAGCTGTATCTTCTTCTTGTTGAACTTCTTGCGGAATAGACCTCCGATCCTAAATGATAAAATGATTTTTATATTAAAATAACAATAGGTGGCAACTCTGTCATTTTGACTTTTTTAAAAGTATTTTCAGTCCTCTATCCATTGGTACTAAGTTTATTAAATTCGAACGAGCGGCAAATGATTTTTATATTAAAATACCAATAGGTGGCAACTCTGTCATTTTGACTTTTTTTAAAAGTATTTTCAGTCCTCTATCCATTGGTACCAAGTTTATTAAATTCGAACGAGCGGTTCAGAAGTTATTGGCAAATGATTTTTATATTAAAATAACAATAGGTGGCAACTCTGTAATTTTGACTTTTTGTGAAAGTGTTTTCAGTCCTCTATCCATTGGTACCAAATTTATTAAATTCGAATAAGCGGTTCAGAAGTTATAGGCAAATGATTTTTATATTAAGATAACAATAGGTGGCAACTCTTTATTTTGACTTTTTGTGAAAGTGTTTTCAGTCCTCTATCCATTGGTACCAAGTTTATTAAATTCGGATAAGCGGTTCAGAAGTTATTGGCAAATGATTTTTATATTAAAATAACAATAGGTGGCAACTCTGTCATTTCGACTTTTTTTAAAAGTATTTTCAGTCCTCTAGCCATTGGTACCAAGTTTATTAAATTCGGATAAGCGGTTCAGAAGTTATAGGCAAATGATTTTTATATTAAAATAGCAATTGCCACCTACATACATATGTATGTATATGACTAATGTAGGCAAAAAAAAAGGTGGCAACCCCGTCATATTGACCATCATTTGAAAGCTTTTGAAGCCGTCTATCCATTGGTACCAAGTTTATTAAATTCGGTCAAGCGGTTCATTAGTTATTGACAAATGATTTTTATTCTATCCTTAAAAAATAAAAGGATGGGAATAATTTTTATTCCTGGCTCGAAAAAATAAAAATCAAAGTTTAACGATTATTTTCGTCCAAATAAAATAAACAGCCAGAAATAATTTTTTTTTATGGATTTTTATTTTAAAAGGAATAAAAATCCTGGTCCCTGTCATTGAGAAATAAAAGGACCTATTTTTTGCTCAACTTTGGGCACCCTGTACGGCTAAACGAAAAGATACTCAAAAATTTTTATATAAGCTTTTTTATTACAATTTGATGTATCTGTCGATCTCTATTTAAAAAATGGTTTTACTCATACTTTAATTTTGAATTTATTTTTGGCCGCAATCACCCATTGTGAGCCGTATAGAGAGAATTTTCTTGCGAGGAAGTTATCGTGACACTAAGCTAATGCAGCCCACTAACCATGCAATTTATCGTACGACCTGGGCCGTTGTGGGCTTGTTGTACAAGTTTGACAGCAAGTTGGATGAAGATCAAACGATTTTGATATTTTGTCGCGTTGTACAACAAATTGGAAGGTTATTAGATATGTTTGACAAACTTCATAATTTTTTTCTCACAGAAGTGAAAGCATCGCGTGCATCGCGTTGAAACTAATAAATAAAAGTGGCAAAATTTAATAAATTGTTACAAAAATATTGCCACATGTGCAATATTAAGTGCGAAAAATGTGAACAGCTAACTTATATATTTTTATAACATAAAAATTAGAATTCTTTAATTATTACATGTACAATCCGTATACATTGGCTTGTTTTTTACTCTTCAAAGCGTTGGTAAAAATGATGTTTCACGGTAAATCGACGTAGAAGTTGAAATGTTGGTGGCGAAGCATGCGATTTACCGTACGACGGTGTAGTACAATAAATGGTTTGGTTATTGGGCGGCATAAGACTCAAGTCATGACCTAAATATCAATAAACAATCTGCTATATATGTCGTTTTCGATTCGCCATCACACAAGCGAGGTCGGATCGAACAAAAATGTATGAACCCATAATGAGTAGTAGCCATACTCGCTAACTAGTCGATAAAAATTTCCCTCTGCTCGCTATCATTCACATATAAATTTGACAGAAGGAAATTTATAACCAGCAGAGAAATTATGAATCGAAAGCGGCTATAGATACAACTCAAAATTTTTCGAATCGGGTTTCTTTCATAAATCGGTATACAGAATACATCTCTAGCGACTGCCAAAAAATATTTTACATCAGAGTCTTTTTTAACTGAAAAATAACTATTATACGTGGCCTTTTCCCATATCATTGCCTATAGAAAAAAATGTTTTTTGTCTCTGCTGAAAATTTTTGAATTTCGAGTTGTGTCACTATGATTTTGGGTGCGCGATATGTATCTTAGAAATCACTTGCGTATGTGTTATTTATTAGTCTGATTTTCATATAAAAGCATATTAATTTTTTTCACTCAGCAGTGGATTCATTAAGAAAGAAAAGTAGGAAATATTTAGTCTGGAAACTGTGCAACATCTCATGCTAAATATCATTTCAATAAACACCAAACACAGTACATGCATACATTTATACTTACATACTTACATAGACATGTTCTATTCATACAAATTTCAAACGAAAACTCATGTAAACTACAGACTAAAGCAATTGATTATTCTCACAAAAATCTCATTAGTGTGTCATAAACAGATTGAGTGTATGCACATATAACCAAACAAGGAACGAACAGTAGTTGAAAAGTTCACAGAACCGTGTCGTGTTCAGTCCACCCACAACAACCGCAGCCGCAGCAACATTAACTGCTGCACAACAAGGGAAAGCAAAGGAGGAGGATAAAACAATGAGACAAGTGCAACAAAATTTTAAACCGTATAAAATGAAAATATATGTACATATATAGAGTGATACATATGTACATAGATACATACATATGTACATAGATACATGTACATATGTATGCATATAAGGGGTCAGATTTGCAACAACAACCCTAAAACTTCATACACTACTCCTACCATACCATTGAACGATTAGCTATTTGTAGGAGTTATCATAACGTCCTTCAACATTTCCACTGTATGTTCATCACACACAATAGCGCCGAGTTACGAAAAAGTTGAGGGCGAGGAATTGAGTACAGTTGGCTGCTGATCACTGAAAATATTCTAACAAAAACATTAGCAATTTCCCAGAACGTCAAACAATGTATCTTCTCAATTAGATAGTTTTAGTGTGTTGCGTGTAAAATGCTCAAAACAAATGCGGACAATAGAAAATTATTATTTTTTTTGTTTTTTTTTTTTGTAATTATACACCATGTATATTCTACATTGTACGAGTACATAGTGTGTGTATTACATATATTAATATTAATAGTGTTTTGAAAGCGAAAGGGAAATTTTTGAAAAATAAATGTAAATGAAATGTAAGCGATTTGTAGAGAACAACCCAGTTAAGAGGAGAGAAGGTTAATAGGGTGTTACAGTTACAGCATATTGGGCGTATTGAGATTGACACATTATAGCGGCATTGTGTGTGTGCATTTTTATGCAGGCCGGGAGCACGGAAATTTGAAGCTGTAATGAGAAGAAGAAGAAGAAATGAAGAAGAAGGGGAAGAAGAAGAAGAGAAAATGAAGAAGAAATAGGAATAAGAGAAGAAGAACAAGAATAAAAGAAAAATAAAAATAAATTTTTTTAAGCAAAATGATATATGTACTAAAGGCCTGCAATTGTTGAACTATTTAACATGCCACATTTGCGACATCATGCAAATGTCATGCCTTGCCATGTTGCTCATACATGTTTAACAACGACATACAAAGACACTATCGAAAAAATTCAAATCAAACCTATACATTTTTTTTATAATTGTTTGGCATGCATGAACATCGAAAAACAATTTTTCAATACATGCGACACATGCGACACTTGCGACATATTGTGGCAGCATTATTATTTATACTACAATTCCGTAAAAATTAGCATTGTGAGCGAAATCAAATCAAATTTTGCAAGTGGAAGATGTGCTGAATATGAATCTGGTCTCAACAAAAAAGAATTATAATAGTTATGTACCTACATACATATGTATGTATAGATACATAGCCCAGAAGCCAAATTGACATGTACACTAGACTAGACATGAAAAATCTTTAAAAGTCCGTCCCTAAATATAAAGCTAATGTTAAGGAGGTCTCCTGACAACATTTTTTTTTTGATCCCGTTTGATCCCGCAAAAAACCACCGAATTTGTTTTTTTTTTATAATTTAGTTATTTGAATCCGATTTTTAAAACTGATATATCATTATTTTTGTCCTATGAAGCTCTATATTTCCTTCTAATGTTCTTTTGAATTCTGAAGTCGTTTTCACATACATAGCTGGGTCTGCTATCTATGTTGTACGTCCATAAATTATCCTTTTTTAGAGGTCAAATAACAAAGTTACAATAAAAAATCTTTTTCGGAGGTGTTTCGCGGGATCAAAAAGATGAAAAATATTGTTCCTTAAACATAATCTAGCACATATCTGTGTTCATATCGAACAGTAGCTTATGTTGAAAGGCAAATTTTCAAAATACTCTTAAATTTGTGTAATTTTCTAGCAGTTCCCCGCACAGGTTTATTAAGTAAAATCATTGAGACTGAAGCCGGTTGAAAGCCCGAGAAGGAGTTTAAACATCATAGGATATCATAAAATTAAGAAGGCCGGTAAAGTCAGCAATTTCAAAACCATTAAAATCTTATCATTTTCTGTTTACTGAGATTCTGAATTACGGAAAAGATGCATTCAGATAGAGTAACGAACGATCAGCTGCTTTTATGCGTAAGTAATTTCACCACGAACGTCGCGTTTTAAAAATTTGGAATTTGATTGCGGAAAATATATATTAGGGGCGATCATATGCAAAATTTATTCATATTTATTTCATTCATAGTTTTTCTCAATGTGTGCACAAACACAAATTTATAACAGATGTAATAAAAACATTTGTAATGAACATTCAACAGCTACAAAAATGCGTGAAAATTGTAGTTCATTATTATCCCCCTATTTTCTGAAATTACCTTTTTCATCTTTATATACGAAAAAAATCGTCCTAAAACTTTATAAGAATGTATAAAAATGCTTCTGAATTCATTACTGCATAAATAAAAGTAAAAACCAAATACCAAAATAATGTGTTTCAAAATTACCCCATAGGTAAGCCTCAGAGTCTCACTTTCAGTTCTACGAACTTTTTAAAATTCAGTGATTAGGAATTATTGATATAAGGCCATAGATATTATTTATATTTATGTTAATAATATGATTAGGGTTAATGAACAATTATAATTATAGCTTATATCCTTTTCCCTATCTCTATCCTTATCCCTATTCCTATCCCATTTCGTTTTTATATATGTACATACATAGTAGATAAATATTTTCTCAATAAAAAAATAATAATCTACATTGAATGTATGTACGTACGCACATATATTTTCATACAACAGCATGAAAACATACTGCAGAGGCATGTTATAGAAAACAAAATCGAACAACAGTATAGGTAACAACAATGACATGTTACAACATAATGTTTGAGTTCGAACGACATGGCAAGACGGTATGTTTAAGTTGGCACAACATGGCAAGACAGTATGCTTGTGATGACATGGTATGACAATGTATGAAATTTTTTAAAGGACAATTTTACAGAAAATGTTGAACTTTGCAGTACTTTAATATGTACATACATAGGTATGTACATACATATGTATAGAGATTAAAAAAAACACAGCAGAGCTGTGAAAATTCACAATAGATAAAACTTCACATTTGTAGATCTTACATTTAGAGTTATTTTCTTGTTTAAGCAAGCTAAATTAAAAATTTCCCTAAAGGTAAAATTTTTAGGAACGTATTTTTAAGCGAGAACTTAGTCATTTGGGACCATTTTCTATCAAATGAAACCAAAATAAAAATTTCCCAAAAAAATTTCCCTCAAGGGAAATTCAAGAAAATGAACATTTCAAGAAAAATCGGTACTGGGAACTGCGTTCTGTAAATCTACATACATATGTATCTAGACAAAAAAACAGCAGAGCTGTAAAAATTCACAATAAAACTTCACAATTGATCAATCATTTCTAGATCTTAGATTTAGAGTTATTTTCTTGTTTAAATGATAAAATTGTTAGGAACCTATTTTTAAGCGAGAAGTTAGTCATTTGAGACCATTTTATGTCAAATGAAACTAAAATAAAAATTTCCCAAAATATTTCCCTCAAGGGAAATTTAAAAAAAATGTCCATTTCAAGAAAACCCGGTACTGTTCTGTAAATCTACGTCAAAATAAAAATTTCCCAAAAAAATACTAATTGAAATTTTTTAATTTTCAAAAACTACAATCAACAGTAATTTATATTCCATAAGTTGCAATCAAATTGACTGCAATAAAATTTATTGCAATTTTATATATGTATGTAAACTATGTATTTCAATTGTAATTTTTACAATCAAAACTTTATCTAAGTAATTTGATTGCAACGCAGTGTGTAATTTTTTACAGAAGTAGGACCTAAGTATGGGTTCATTGAATAATAATCTTATTTGAATAGCCATAAAAACGAAAGTAAACTTTCCCAAATAAATTTTCACACTGCTTAATATTTCCATTACGAGTATTTTTACATTAAACAAGTAAATTTCCATTAGATACCCCATTTACCAAGTATAGTACGTATAGCAACGTATAGAAAATACGAATCATAGCAACTACCAGCCACTTGAGTTGACATTCTCAAGAAATGAGCCATAAAAAAAAACTGCAAAATCTCAGCGATGACTTATTAATAGACATGAATTTTTATGAATTTACACATTCATATGCACATACGTACATACATACATATTTAATTCCCAGCGCCACTTATAAATTAAGCGTAAAGCAGGCATGTCAAACTTCATGCTCGCTTGAACGCTTCTAAAATGTTGCAGCAGAAAACACTTACATACATGTACATACTTGTGGGAAAATCTTTGGGAAAAATTGGCCTTCATTACATACTTATTACGATAAGTATTGTAGATGTGAATTTGAAGCACAGCAGGCGCTATTACATAGTTTTTGTTGTTTAATATTTTTTGATGTAATTCAAATTGTATTTGTAGCTTAATAAAGGCATTTTAATATAGAAAAGAATGGATGAAATCTCTGCAACATTTCATAAAATAAATATATTCATATTTATGTATGTACTCGTGTGTATATAGTAAATATAAGCTTCTTCATTTGTTGCAACATCAAAAGGTAGTCTCATTTTTCCCCCTTTTCTCCTCTCGACTCATTACAAGCAATTTATTTTATAGTTTGCTCGATTTTCCCATATCACAGCACAAACTGTCATTTAATGTCAACACTGAGGTCATCTATTAATTTTTTACGCTTTGCTTTATTTATAGTTACGCATCACTTATGTATGTAGGTACATTAAGGTGGAGTGAAACTTTTTTTTTGGAAATTCAATTTATTCCAAAGCCAGAACGGTACCTTTCTAGCCCAGAAATAAGCCTGTAAAATTTTATTGACCTGCTCGCATGTTTGGAGGTGCCCCCAGCCCCACAAAGTTTAAAAAAATAGTACGATCTGGTACAAATGTAAAATTTCTAAAATTATAAAACCAAAAAACGAAGTATGAGGATATATAAACATGGCTAAGTTGAGTATTAAAGTGAATTTTTTTGTTTTGGAAACAAGAACAACAACAGTTATTAAAGGTCAAAGTTTATATTATGCATTTTAAAATTGCAATTACTTTAAAACTACTAAACCGATTTCGAATATTGTTATACCATTCGATAGGTATTTTTATACCCTTTAATTTGATATACGTTTTATTTGGGTGCCATAATACCCCCCTGCGGGGGTCAACCCCCCTTTTACCCCCCTTACTTTTCATATATAAAATGTATATTAAATTAAACGGGAATCAAAATACCTATCGAACGGTATAAAAACATTTGAAATCGGTCCAGCAGTTTTTAAGTAATTGCAATTTAAAAAATGCATAATATAAACTTTGACCTTTAATAACTTTTGTTGTTGTTTCAAAAACAAAATAAATTCACTTTAATACTCAGCTTAGCCATCTTTATCAATCCTCATAGTTCGTTTTTTGATTTTATAATTTTCAAAATTTCATATTTGTACCAGATCGTGCTTATTGCTTTCAACTTTGCGGGGCTGGGGGCAGTTCAAAACGTCGTCCTATCGCCATAAAATTTTGTGGGGTTCATTAACTCCTATAACGGCAACTTTTCATTGCTGGTACGTTCAAAAAAAGAACAAAAAAAAATCTCCATATGTACATACATATGTTAGGGTTGGGCGATTTACTAACCTATATCGCGCCATCGAAATTTGGATTCCTCTCATTTTTCTGAATAGAAAACTCCTACACAACATCTGTCTAAAATTAATTTTGATGTTCCGGAATTTGGTTTTTATGAACCGAGACGAATTTTTGAAAATAAAAATTGGGCAAAAATCGAAAAAATATCCAGGCCAATATGCACATCGATTTGAAGCAGAATTTTATGCTGAATCCAGATATGAAATCTGAATTAAAACGGATGATCCGTTTTCGAGATATAATCTGATTTCCGGTTATGGAGGCTGAATGCCCAAAATCGCATATTTTCGCGATTATCTCTTGTTGTGTACAATATATCTTAATTTTTTTTTTGCAAATTTCTTAATGATAAGTCAATACAATATATGAACAGTATTTTAAAATACCCCACCCTAATGTATGTACGATCATTATTATTATTGTCTTGTCGTGTGTGATACTTCTTCTAAAAAGGCATATGGCAACAAACATTTCAAGTTGACGATGAAGATCTTTGAGAAGATTGACATGTGAGCGCATAAATAAATGTATATAAATATCATTTGGGTTGGATTAGCAAGATTTTATGTTCAGAGATTAGAGGCAATATAAAACAAAGAGGCTGAGCACAATGTCAGCCAAAGTTTCTGAAATATACCGGATGATTATATGTATGTATGTATCTTTCAGGTAGGGCTACATACTGGAAGTCGTGATGATATGTTGGTGGGTTGCCTAGCCAGCTCATCAGCCATTTCGTTTGCCTGAATATCGCGAAGCCACAGCACCCAGATCAGGAATACATTATGTCGACTTGCTGAGCCCATGACCCACTCTCTGCACTGCCTGACTAGGCTTGATGACTCCCTTGCAGATCCCACAGCCACAGTACCAGCTTTTTGCGTTGCAAGTAGAGTCTTGCATACCTTCTGTGTGGCGAAAATTTCGTATTGAAATTTTGCTGACCTCTAACACCAGATACATACATTCTCTACTAAATCATTGTCGTAAGAAAAAAAGGTTTTTCTAAAATATCCATGGGCCCCTTTAACTTCTATAACACAATCAAATTTAAATTACTTTCCTAATCAAACGTAACTCTTCCTGCTGCATACTTTGACTCAGTAATTAAAGTAGGAAATGTGTAAAAAAGGGCGCACTGGAATATTTATTCGCCCGTTCGTGTTCTTCATTGTTTGCAACTGCCATTGAATAGAGTCGAACAATAATAGATTGAAATTCGTTTACAATATGCAATTCCGCTGCTATTTGACAATAATGCAATAATTATTGCTAAATAGGAACTGACAATTTAAAAACTTATACATATATGTACATAAACTAGCCGACAACGCGTGCGTACGGAATGCACAAATATTATGCATAGCACAATAGCCCAGCAGGAAAGGCAATTGAGCTGAAATTGTTATGGAGTTAAGGGATTAAGAAACTAATGCATTGCATTTTTCACTAGAAAAATTTCAAACTACACGTTTACACGATTTAGTTAAAAAGTCTATGTGAATAGGTTTAAATAGCAGAAATTGTAAAAAAAATTTGTTCATGAAATTAGCGATGCACTCCATGTGATGGAAAGCACAATTTTGGTTGATGTAACTTTAGACCCTTTGGCAAGCACTGCAGTTTTCTTGCAGGGCACTTAAAAAAATTATGAAGGCACGGGTAAATATTCGCTCCTGCATTCACGCACATTCGCAAGCGTTTTTCGCTCGCTAATTGTTTTGTAATTAATTAAACTACCATTCATAAATTGTCAATGGGCACAACGCAGAGCAGCAGCGACAATAACGAATTTTTAGTGAATGAACGAACTGAATAGAAGTAAATTAAAAAAAATAAAATAAAAATGTTATTTTCGCTTATTTGGCCAGCTGATAATGAATACAATTCTTTTACAGCTTCAAAGACAGAGTAGTAATGGGAGAGTCCGAGATGCCTTATTCAGATTTTAAAACATCTCAAATGCTCCCGATTCGATTTTTATTTGTATGTACTCTGAAAAAAAATACCTACCCGTAGTTATTTAAATCAACAACTTTTGGCTGTTGTATCTTCGTCTTTGATTCAACAGCAAAAGTATTTTGTTTGTTTTCGCCAAAGTTTTTGATCCAACAATTCATTCAAAAACGGGCGCTGTTGTTTCAAAAATTTGCTTGCTTTTAAAAAATTTTTTGTGAGAAAACATATTTTGTGAGAATGATGGAGATAATATGAAGAGAAAAATCCAAACAAAAGTTTATTTTTAGCATACAATTTTCTCCAAAAGTCCCAGTTGTTGACTTAAAGGCAAAAGTATTTGATCCAACAGTTTCCGTTGTTAACAAAACTAATGAGAACAATTTTTTTTTTTAATTTTGTTTTTACAATGATTCATATAATTCGTAGATGCTTTTTCGGGAAAGGGGAAGTATAAAAGAATGTTTTAAATTCAATATAATGTTAAATGTTCCACTACGTTATGATTAGATAGAAGTTCAGGTCGATGTCATGGTTCGAATCCAGAGGGGAATATAAAATAAAGAAGAAAAAGCAGAATAAGAAATAAAGATAGCAACCAGTGAATGATAAGAAGGAGAGAAGAAAAGGAGAAAAAACGGAGGCTACATATTTGCAGTTGGAACCCGGGTGGAGAGAAGATGCAAACAGAGATTTATTTTTAGGTAAAAATTTTTTACAACAATCTCCGTTGTTGACTTAAAGGCAAAAGTATTTGATCCAACAGTTTCCGTGGTTGACTTAAATCAACAACTCTCGCACCTTTGAAACAACAACGAAGCGTTGTTGGGCACATTTTAACTGCAGAAAGTAGTTGATTTAACAGCGAAAGTCTTTAGATTTACAGCGTTCGTTTTTTTTTTCAGAGTATGTATTCGAGTCCGAATAATCATCAATCGATGCAATCCATAAAACACCTCGGACTTGTCAACGATTCCTGTAGTTTTCAAAGCAACCCTAATGCATCTCAGAATTGTGTATCACTAATCGAAATAACCTCCGACAATGGGAAAATCATGATTGCGTAGTCGAGCAGCGATTTTGCTTGGTTGCAATTTTGCAACGATGGCGACCCTCTCCATTGTCGAAACATCTCGGACACGCTCATCACTACTTCAATGAATAAAAAATTCATACAAAAATTGTACAAATTTCCAAGCTTGAGGCTCGACTTCTGGGGAAAATTTGTTCAGTAACGAGCAAATGTGAAACTCCTATTAAATACATGGAAGTATGAAATGCAAACTTTTAGTGATATTTAATTCGTAAAGTTCGTATTTCAATGGTTTGAAATTATATTGATTTATGAATAAATATTTGCGTACATCAAAAATTAACTTCAAAAGAGAAACTTTTCATTAATTACTGTCTATTGCTGTTCTTTTAAGTAAGTTACAGTTACAAGTTTTAAATAAGTTACAGTAACCTAGTTTGGTAACTCAAAAAAGCGACTCATTGTTATAATATAATGAAATATTTTGCTTCTTCTTTTATATTAAATCAATTCTGCCGAATTCTATTGTGGTGGTGCACTCTACATAGTAGAGCAGCGGCAAGTGTGTGAGCTCTAGTTTCTTGCCACAATGCATTTCCTTTACATTTGCGATAATGCAAAGTATTAAAATACGCTATTATTCAAAAAAAGAAGGTATTGCCATACAAGTTCAAATACTAAAATGAATTACTCTGTGTACAAATGCATTTTTTTATATTCTAACAAGCCACTGCTATTTTATATTTCTTAGCTTCTGAGTGTATGACAAACTGCGAAGGAACTTTCGCTTCTGAGATTTAGATTTTAAAGCACTCCAATGCAGATGGAACTAATTTTTAACTCACAGTCTCGGATTTACCAACCATACTTAAAGTCCGTCTCCACATAACTTAATTCGCCAGAGAAACATCTAGGAAAACATCTCGCTAAATAACCCGTCTCCACGTGGCTGATCGTGATTCAGTTTAACATTTCTCTTTCTTGTTCTTCTTAAATGTTTGTATGTTTGCTTATTTTTGCGTTTTTGTTTTGGTCTGTGTGAGATTTCGATAGATTTTCGATACAAAATTAGGGAAGGCACCGAAATCATCGCGTTTGGCAAGAGGATTTAGAACGAAACAAGTGTTTCAATCTTCACTCGCTCTTAGAAATTTGTATGGAAATTGGCGAGATTCGGCACTCGTTTTGAGGTCGAAACAAGATTGAGAGAGCGAGTGCAGAAAAAAAGAGCGAAACACGTTATGTGGGTCATAGCCTACTCCGATGCGGAAATTTTCGGCGTATCCAAATCAATACCTGTAACGATATCTAAGTTAGATGTAACGTTGCATGTAGAGGATAATTGCAAAAGTGCTCGACATAAGGATATCTGAAATATATGTATGTCTGTAGGGGATGGAGTCTGGCGACCATTGCTAGACTGACGGTCAATGAACAGCGTTGTTATAAATAGATGACTTGTTGTAAAACATCTATCGATGGACTGCGAAAATCTGGTCATCGCTATTACCTGTCAGGCATGATAGAAGGCCTTGCCATGTAACTTCTGGCGAGGTCATCACTTCTTTCACGATTTGCCAGTAATGCAGAGTGGAATGACCTTCCATTACCCATTCCACGTAATGCAAAGTAGAATGGGGTGCGAAAAATGAACTGGAATAAATACCAGTGGAAATTTCCATCATGCCTTACATTGTTCGCCTTCTTTCTCTGCTTTCCTGTAAGGTATTCTTTATTTGATTCACTAGAATCCTTACGGTATTGCGTGAATTATTCGGTCGGCGGTAATGCAGCGGGTAAGTTCTTCCCTCCAATGACAAGCCCATGCTAATTATGTCAACGAATGTGGAAGCGATTGCCAGGGTTTTTCTGGATTACCCTCTTAATTCCACGGTCATCAAATTTTTGGTGGGACAGCGCATATCGCCTAACGGTGCATTAATTTCAAACTACATACTTAAGCCTACCTACTTTCAATGAAAAGTTTTCTTATTTGCATGAAAAATTTCTTGCCGTCGAACAAAAAACCACCATGTGAGCATCATAAATAAACCAAAAATTCCATTATAATTTAATTACATGAAAACAAGAGCATAAACTTCTAATTACACACCTCATAGTCATTTGTTGTCAGCATAAAATAAATAGCATTGCAACATACAGTCACACACACATTCATACATACATATGTATATGTATATATGTAGGGAAAATACTTCAGCTGACATAAGCTTGGTAAAAATATTTTTTTGCCTCTTATGCTTGTTGTGTATTCTTTTTTCGCCGCATTTACCTACAACTTTTTCTAAATAATGTGTTTTTATACTCAGCTGTACTAGTACACAGAGTATTATAGTTTTGATTTCCTAACGGTGGATTGTAACAGAATGAAATAATCGAGATAGATATAGACTTATATATATCAAAATGATCAGGGTGAAAAGAGAAATCGATTGAGCCATGTCCGTCCGTCTGTCCGTCTGTACGCACGATAACTCGCGCAAAAATTGAGATATTTTGATGAAATTTGAAATGTAAGTTGGTATCAAGACAGGAACGGATGGTATTGAAAATGGGCGAAATCGGACCATGACCACGCCCACCTCCCCTATATAGTAAAAATCGGAAATTTTGTATCTCAGTCACTAATAGAGCTAGAGTGATAAAATTTCACACACGTATTGAGCTCAGGCCCTTATGAAGAAATATGATGAAATTTTGGAAAATGGGCGGTGCCACGCCCACTTATTAAGGGGCAAACATTGAAAGTTTTATGAGTCATAACTCAGAAACCGTTGAAGATATATCGATGAATTTTGGTAGGCGTGATATACTTACTTAGGCAAATGTTTTGACGAAAAATTGCCAAAATCGGTTGACGACCACGCCCACTTTTATATATGGGTCTTATAAAGTGACCTAATAAAAACATTTTAAGCGATATCTCTGTCAAATATAAAGATATATCATTGAAATTTTATGGAAGGTGTCCAACTATGGACATATAACAAAAAATACAAAAATTTTGGAAAATGGGCGTGGCACCGCCTCCTCTTAGAAGCAGGAATATACGAGATTTCTGAGCCCATAACTCGACAAATAATCGATATATTATGACGAAACTTGGTGTATACACTTTCACTACTTGTAGTAATACATGTTCAAAATTTTAGCGAAATCGGTTGACGACCACGCCCACTTATATATATGGGTATTATAAAGTGGCCTAATAAAAACATTTTAAGCGATATCTTTGTCAAATATAAAGATAATTCATTGAAATTTTGTGGCATGAGTTCTACAATAGATGGGAAACAAAAAATAGAAAAATTTCGGAAAATGGGCGTGGCACCGCCTCTTTTCAGACAAAGGAATCAACGAGATTTCGGAGCTCATAACTCGACAAATAATTGAGATATTATGACGAAACTTGGTTTATACACTTTTATAACTTGTGTTAATGGACACGCAAAAATTTATTGAAATCGGTTTATGACCACGCCTACTTTTTAACAAAGATATTTCTGGAACACCCTTTGGGAATTTGTAACGTGACATCTTTGTAACTCATAAAGGGATGAAATTTTGCACAAAGAATAATATTCATAAGCTTAGTTGGATGACTGATAAAAATTTAGAAAATGGGCGTGGCTACGCCCACTTTATGCAGCACTCGATTTATATAAAGTACCTACACCGTGTTTCCATCAAACGCAAACAAACAATGAAAGCATACAGCTGAGGATCTAATGTTCGATTCCACTCGAACTTAGGCTTCCTTACTTGTTTTTTATCAAATTTCCTTTTCCAAAATGAAATTTAACGGCGCGTGCCCCCTGAGAACTGAACTCAGTGCTATCCCTGTAGGGAAAATCTTTAGTTCCGAACTAGGTCGCTTCTAGTGCATTTTTCGACACTACTAGTGCGAGCTAAATCTCTTTTGCATGTTATCAACTGGCGAAACACGGCGATGTCCTAGACGGTGTCAACTGTCACTCTCTGCACTACATTTTCGATAGTTCCGAACTAGTACTAAATTCTACAGTTTACACTAGTTCGTTTATTGGCACAATTTCGATAGTTCTGATCCAGCTACAAGTACCTACAAATTCTACAGTTTTACATCTGCCGCTTAAGTGCAGCCTTTGACACACTTCATGCAAGTGGCGCGATGGCCGACTGGCTAACGCATTTGCCTTTCAATCTGAGGGTCGCGTGTGCGAATCCTGTCGGTGTCAAGGTGGATGGTAATTTTTTTTTTTTTTTTTTTTCTTAACTAATATTTTTTATTTATTTATTTAATAAAAATTTACAACAATATTTAAAAAGTAATAAAATAAAAAAAAAATTAAAAATAAGCCTGAGGGATCGGATAAGCATAATTAGGGGAACATTTCATTTCATACAAGATGCAAATAGAAAACTCTTTATATAAAATGATTCACTAAGCATCTGAGAATTGCAGAAATATACAAAGCCGACGGCAATTGAACGAACGAAAAATTTTCATTGAATTTTTGTTACTGTGAAATTGCATACAAATCAAAGTGTGTCTTATAATGGTCACTCAATTCACTCCTTATGAACTGCTGAGGGTCTAACTACAATTGATCTAGTTCCCTTTTGACACCTTTTGCGCTAGTTCGGAACTAGAAATTTTGCTCACTAGTTATTGAGTTCCCTGCAGGGCGTAGTAAAAATATTTTTTTGCCTCTTGCGCTTGTTGTGTATTCTTTTTTCGCCGCATTTACCTACAACTTTTTCTAAATAATGTGTTTTTTTTTATCAAATTTCCTTTTCCAAAATGAAAAATAACGGCGCGTGCCCCCAGAGAACTGAACTCAGTGCTATGGTAACGCAATGCTGCATTGTCGTTTTGGTGTATAAGTGAAGTTTTACTGTGGCATTTTGCTGCCGCCTCAGCAAAGCGTGTATTTAGAGGGGGGTGAGCAGCAAGTTTTTTTTTTTGGTTGCAGTAGAGGAGCACAGAATTTACCTTACCTACGGCTGTGGCAAAATGCAGTGTGGCTTCCAATTTGTTTATACGTACTTACATACATACATACATCTATATAAACACCCATGCGGAAGTTTCGCTCTCATTGAAGCACAAAACATTTGTACATACCGCCCCGGTCTCATGCCACTAGCAAACACCGCTTACCGCCAAAACCATCAAAAGCAATTATGTACATATATTTGTTTTCGTTTACATTTTGGTTTGAATTTCCTTCATATACACAAAGTTTCTTAAACTTTGTTGGTTTCATAGTGATAGTTGTTGTTGCTGCTGGGCCGCCGATGTCAAACAGCTAATGTTGGAAAAACTTGCAGGTCAGCGCATAGAGAAATTTTTTCTTGTAAGTGACTTCAATTTCAGTGCGCTTTTGATCGTACGGCAAGTTTATTAGAGCTTCAGCGAATTTTTGTTTATGTACTACTTCGAAGCAGCTAATTTATGGTGGACAAGAGAAAAACAAATATTGTGGCTCTTAAGTAGTTCACGGCAGTTCTTCTTAAAACTAAAAGGCTTATACACAAAAGATTTCTTGTGATTCTTGAATGTGGCTCATTTTATGTACATACAAAGTTGTAAGAATAATAAGCATACCTACATAAATAGATACACATCTACTCTAGCATTTGCAATATTAGCTTTATGTATATAAACAATAAGTTTGTTTATTATTTTAATAAATAAGGCTTTAATAAATCATTGAGTAAAATAATTTAGCAAAGAAATGAATGAATTTGAAAATATTTAGGTCTGAGGCGGTGGCTTCCGTTAGAGTGGCATCATTTCGGCGGCAAAATACGATATAAAGTGAAGCAGTAGGAGGTGAATATGGTTAGGTTGCGTTGGCCGAGATCCAGTGATCCCTCACATGAACCACATATTGTGCTTAGTGTTGCCAATCGCGCTTTGAGGGATTATGTTAACTATATGGATCTTGGAGTGCAAGTATTCGCAAGTTTTACTATTTTGTGTACTTCCCGATCCAACGTGTTCCACCATCGGGGTAGTTGCATGCTGTGCACGCCTGACTGCACCAGTAGATATATAGATATATAATTCTGAACACAGGAGATGGTGTGAGACAATATAACGGCCGTCAGTCTGCAGTCTGCTCTAGGAAGCGGAAGTTACTTGATTTACGTTCTTTGCATTATATGACCGAAGCATGATTTTGGCGATGTTGCAGGATGACAGGGTCTCCCACTCGGAGTCGCCTTTGCGTGTCAGTGCCTGGTCTATTTGAGCTTTTTGTTAATTTCCTTCCTTAATTGGCACGTAACCGTTTAGACGATTCTGGCCGAGTCCAATAAAGCCCGCCAGCTGTTTCTGTTTCGTGCAGCATGGCGCCACATGGCAATACCTAGGGAAGCAGTGTCGCTGTTCAGCTGATCTTCCGAACGCAGTGGATGTCTGCCTTTTCTTCTGCGTTCAGCGGGTTTCGATAGAAATACTTTCATGGCCGGCGCACCTTCGTCCATTCTCACGACATGATCTGCCCAACGCAGCCGCTGGATCTTTATTCGCTGAACAATGTCGATGTCTGCGTACAGCTCGTCGTTAAATCTCCGTCGATACTAGCCCACGCGTTCGCCAACGCGCAAAGGTCCATAAATACTCTCTGATACTCAAAGTGCCATCTCATCTTTGACATTGTCCATGCTTCTGCGCCGTACATGAGGACTGGAACGATGAGCGTCCTGTAGAGGCTGATTTTTGTTCGACGAGAGAGGGGTAATTTGGGGGGGGGGAAAACGTTTTCCAGGCTCACTTACGCTGGTGATGTCCGGCTAGCACGTCCCTCGACTATCAGGCGTCCGAGTACGCAGTAGATAGCAATGCATCTATTCGTACAGAGTTCATATAACTTGGCCCTACAGTGCTTCAGACACATAAAGGTAGTTGTCGCTGCCGTGCTCGCTTTGATTACTGGCTGGCTGTCGATGAGGGATTGCCAGTGTGTCAGTTGAGGTGATAGGCCCCAAGTTTTGCCAAGTGGCCTGCTGCAGGCATACAACGCATTGGTGGCTTTCTTGACTCTTTCCTCCTTGTTAAGCCTCCACGTCAGTTTGCTGTCCAATATGACTTACAGTTATCTCGTGAATGATTTCCAGTTTATGGGAGTCCACTTATATTTTTTCGTAAATATCACAAGATTCGTTTTGTTCGCATTTATTTCCAACTACATTCTTCTGCCCCAGTTATGTATATTTTTGAGTGTTCCTTCTAGTATTTCTTTCACTGTATTTATACCACAAGATCGTCTGCATAGGCGGTGACCTTAGCTCCGTCCTCATCCATTTGTAAGAGAACTTTTTTGACCACTAAATTCCACAACAGGGGTTATGCTGACTTAGAAGATCCACATCTCCTGCAATGAGGTCGGCCTGCGGAACCCTGTGCACGATGGACCATGAATTTTCCACTGTGCTACAAATACTTACGATATATACTATACTGCCTAAAATCGAACTTAAAACCACTCTAACTCTACTTAACCAAAACATTTCCACCAAATTTTAGTTTTCTACCAAGTTCGTGCTTTTTACTCACTGTAAAATTTCAGTCTATGTATAAAATGCAATTTATTCAGCAGAAAACAAACAATAAGTGTAGCTATCACTAATGATCACCCTCACTGATCGAACTGTCTTTGTAGATCAGTGACACCTTTTTTTGTTCTATTTGCTGCCAGCGCTTAATAGCACTTAGTAAAAATGTAAAAACAAGCGTTCCTAAAAATTCACTGTAAGTGAAAAAAGTCTAAAAAAAAAACAAAGTAATACGACACTAAATTCGTACACACGAGCCCGTGTGCCGCCTGCCAATGATCTCTTTCGCGTCGCTCGTCGCGTTGCGTTGCGTCCCAGCCGCACAGCTCATAACATCTGTTGAACAGATTTTAAATGATCGGTGGTTAATGTATAGCTGAGAATGACATATAAAAAGAGGGCGAAAGAGAGAGTGGAAGCGAGCATCGTGGGCACCGTTAAGGTAGCGGCAGGCGGAAAATGTGGCCATCAAAACAAACGTTAATTATTTTCATAATAACAATTGAAACAAAAAAGCACCGAATTTTTTCACTTAGTGCACAAAGCAAAGTGCGCATAACAAAAAAAATTAAAACAATACACGAAAGTGAGAATGACGTAAAAAATACTTAGGCAGCGGTAGCAGAAGACGTAAGAAGACGCTTGTAGGGTTCATTGTCTTTATACTGTATAAGAATTATTACTTTGGAAAATGTATTTTTAAAAATATAGATTGAATATGTTTTTGTTTAATTGTTTTGTGAAATGAAAATTTTCATTATATATATTGAAATACTTTCAAATTGTTAACAACATAATTTTTGTTAAATAATATATATTATAAAATTTTGATCAAAGAATTTTAATACCTACAATTGGCGATCCTGCCTCAACCGTGATCGTATCTGCTATATATATTAACAGAATAAATTGAGTTACAAAATAAATATAATTTAAACAACACCGCTGCAGTGCGCTATATTGGGTCTACAACGGCATTCTACAAATCTTCCCCTCGGGTTTCAACAACCGCTACTTTATCATCTATACTGCTAGCAAATCGTACTAGAATCAATTAATCTGCTACATACCACTTAAAAAACCAAAATCTACAGCAACGCAAATATTATCTTGTGCTGCAATATCATATACAACAGCATCTGCTACAACATCAGTTACATTATCCGAACAACAACAAAGAAAGAGGAACTTTCCATTGTACAAAGAACCAGATTTTATCACGTTAAAATTGATCAATCTTTCATTATTAAATAAGCAATCAACGTTTATACAAGGGAAGCAATTCCTCACGAAACGGATGAACACAAAGACGGATAATATTTACCACACGTATTTCAAGTCCTACTGAACAAATACGCTACTAATAACTAATCACCGTACTTATAAATTGGTGAGCTGTATCCTTTCCTTTGAGATATTAATACTTATATATGTATGTGAACATAATTTAATAGTACTATAAAAATAATTTATTATATATATATATGTATATATATATATATAAATTTTCAACTTCCCTTTCACAGATCATTATACAGTAAAATCTTATATTATGTTTCACTCACCTGCACGTAACATACACACATCTACACCAAGACAAAATGATTTACTTTTGAGTTTAGAATCAGAATTTCTAAATCCTTCTAGAAATCAAAATTACAATGAAGTTTATGCAACTTCAGTCAAACTTCCACAATTTTGGACACAATGTCCTGAAGCATGGTTTATCAATGCTGAAATGCAATTTAATACTAAAAATATAAGTCAGGAAACAACAAAATATGAATATATTGTTGCTGCACTTCCTCAAGAAGTAATAGTTACAATTTTAGATTTTATTCGAAGTCCCCCTGAAAATCACAAATATTCTGAATTGAAGAAAATTTTAATTGAGAGGCATTCATTGAGTGAGAATGCAAAATTAGATAAAGTTTTATATGATTCAGAGATGGGTGATCGTAAACCATCAGAGTTTTACCGATCTCTTGTACTACTTTCTGGCTCTAATTTTAGTCAAGATGTATTAAAGAAACTTTGGATGAGAAAATTACCTAAAAATTTAAATGTTATGTTAACTTGTTCGAATTCAAATGATATTACTGAATTGACTAAATTAGCAGACAATATTTGGGAAACCATTAACAAAGATGAGATAAATGTAGTGAATAGTTTTCAAAATTCAAAAGAAAATTCAGTTATTACAAATTTAGTTAAAACGACAGCAATGATTTGTAAAAATTTTCAAAAATTATCTTTGGAAATGAATGAAATTAAGACAGAACTTAATCAAAATTATTCAAGATCGCGTTCAATAAATAAATATAATAGAAACCCTACTAGGTATCGATCAAAATCTCGTGATAATTGGTTATGTAGATATCATTTCAAATTTGGAGAAAAGGCTCAAAGATGTGAACAACCTTGCAATTTTTATAAAAACAAAAATTCATTAAACTAAATTCATCCGTTGTTGCGGTGACAAACAACGGAAATTTAGATATTTATACACGTCGCCTGTTTATATTTGATAAAAGTAATAAGTTAAATTTTTTAATTGATAGTGGAGCAGAAATTTCTGTATTACCGGTAACCAAATTCTCTCATACAAAACGCTCTTCTGATATTATTCTTACTGCAGCTAATGGTTCAACAATCTCGACATACGGTAAAAAGGTTTTAAATTTAAATTTAGGCTTAAGACGTGAATTTCCATTTACGATTGTAATAGCAGATATAGCGAAACCAATAATTGGTGCAGATTTCTTATGCAAGTACGGTCTTTTGATTGATATTAAACGTAAACGATTGGTTGACCCAGTAACAAATCTTTCAGTTAATACCATTTCATATATTTGTGATATTCCTCTTCCAAAAATTTTTGTAGTTGATAATAAATACACCAAATTGTTAAAAGAATTTCCTTTTCTAATAACTGAACCAGATTATTCGAAACCAGTTAAACATACAACAGTACATAGATTAGTTACCGAAGGTAATCTTCCTTATTCTAAACCAAGACGTTTAGATCCCATTAAATTCAACGTAGCTAAAACTGAATTTGATTTTTTAGTAAAAACTGGTATATGTAGGCCTTCGAACTCTTGCGTAGCATCTCCACTTCATTTAGTACCAAAAAAAGAATTAAATGATTGGCGGCCTTGTGGTGATTTTCGCAGATTAAATGTTTTAACTATACCAGATCGTTATCCTTTGCCACATATTCAGGATTTTAATATGAATCTGAGGAATAAGACTGTATTTTCAAAATTAGATTTAGTAAGAGCTTATCATCAAATTCCAATGGCAGAAGAGGATATTTATAAAACTGCAATCACAACTCCTTTTGGTATGTTTGAATTTATTCGTATGCCTTTTGGACTTAGAAATTCAGCACAAACATTTCAAAGGTTTATTAATGAAGTTGTTAATGGATTCGATTTTGTTTTTACATATATTGATGACCTTTTAGTTGCTAGTGAAAATGAAGAACAACACTTTAAAGATCTTCGTACATTGTTTCAACGTCTCACAGAATACGGGTTAAATATCAAACCGAGTAAATGTATCTTTGGTGTTACTAGTATTGACTTTTTAGGACACAACATATCAGGAGCAGGAATTAGACCTTCTGAAGAAAAAGTTTTAGCTATTCGAAATTTTGAACGACCAACATCTATTAAACAAGCACAGAAATTTATTGGTATGGTTAATTATTATCATCGATATATACCAATGTTAGCTGAGCTTACGGCTGTGATCTATGATTTAATTAATCAAACTAATATGAAACGTAATAAGACATTTATTTGGGATGAGACATCAGATAAAGCCTTTGAATGCATTAAAGATAAGTTTGCGTCTATGATATTGTTAAATCATTTTAACAAAGATGCAAAGTTGTCTTTAAATGTTGATGCATCTAATACGGCAATTGGTGGTGTCATACATCAAACGTTTAATAATATATCTGAACCACTTGCATTCTTTTCAAAAAAACTTTCTCCTTCTGAAATTAAGTACAGTGCATTTGATAGGGAACTATTAGCTATTTATTTGAATATAAAACATTTTCGGTATCTATTAGAAGGACGACAGTTTACAATTTTCACAGATCATAAGCCTTTGATATATGCTCTAAATTCAAAAACTGAACGTAGTCCGAGACAAACGAGACATATGGAATATATTGCACAATTCACCAATGACATTCGTTATATTAAAGGAAAAGAAAACGTCGTTGCTGATGCTTTATCACGAGCTTTTGAGGTGGATGCAATTAAAACTGCGGAACTTAATTTCAAAATTTTACATAATGAGCAAGAAAAAGATAATGAACTCAAAAATTTAACAACTACGGATTCTATGCATAATCTTAAACTAATTCAACTTAAACTTTTAAATTTTAGTATCTGGTATGAAATGACAGGTGAGAATCCCAGGCCATTTGTACCAATTACTTTACGTAAGATTGTATTTGATAAGCTACATGGGATTTCACACCCTGGTATAAGAGCCACACGTCGTCTTATAACTAAAAAGTACTATTGGCCAAAAATGAACAAAGAAATAAATGTTTGGTCAAAAGAATGTACAAATTGTCAAAAATCAAAAATTTTTCGTCATACTAAATCCCCTGTTTATAAAATTCCAATTCCGAAGAATAGATTTGAACATATTCATTTAGATATTGTTGGACCTTTACCTGTATCAAAAGGGTATCGTTATATTTTGACAATTATTGATAGATCCACACGTTGGCCAGAAGCTTATGCATTAAGAGACATTTCGGCATCAATAGTTGCAAATAAATTTATGAATGAATATGTTTCTCGTTTTGGGTACCCTTAAAAATTACAACTGATCAAGGTACACAGTTTACGTCAAAATTATTCTCGGAGCTTACAAAATTTTTAGGTAGTCATCATATTATGACTTCTGCATATCATCCTCAAGGAAATGGTATGGTAGAAAGATTCCATAGACAATTAAAAGCAGCTATAATGGCTAGAAATGGAACTAATAATTGGTATGATGATCTTCCTATAATACTTCTAGGTTTAAGATCAATTTATAAAGAAAATATTTCAGCCACGCCATCTGAAATGGTATTTGGACAAAATTTACGTTTACCTGGTGAACTTGTTGTTCCATCAGAAGAAATATTTTCTCATACAGAGGTTTTAGGGAATTTACGAGAATATTTTAAAAATGTCAGTTCAAATCTTAAACATAATCAAAATTCGGAAACAGGTATATATATTCCAAAAGACTTAGAAACTTGTAAATTTGTTTTTATACGTGTTACTAATAAGAAATCATTAAAACAACCATATGAAGGACCTTACAAGGTTGTGGAAAAAGACAAAAAATATTTTAAACTTGAAATTGATAATGAAATTAAAACGATTCCAATTGACAGACTTAAACCAGCGATAATAGAAACTACACCTACTTCTAACAAACACGACAACGCCAAAACGAAATGTGTTACTTTTAATTTACTTAATATTGATTCTCGTGAAAGGGGAGTATTGTAGGGTTCATTGTCTTTATACTGTATAAGAATTATTACTTTGGAAAATGTATTTTTAAAAATATAGATTGAATATGTTTTTGTTTAATTGTTTTGTGAAATGAAAATTTTCATTATATATATTGAAATACTTTCAAATTGTTAACAACATAATTTTTGTTAAATAATATATATTATAAAATTTTGATCAAAGAATTTTAATACCTACAACGCTTCTCCGAAAAAGTAACATTTGTATCTTTACCTACACACGAGTAGTGCTCATCCATATACTCATGCGCATCACTGACAGGGTGAGGGCGCGAACGTCTGATGACAATTTAAATATTTATGACTGAACAGCTAAATTCGGCAGCACCCCATTTTGGGTATTTTTCCATACACATTGCCCTCATACGGCGCTGAGCGAGGGGAGAAATGTTTGTGAAGGAATGCGTGTGTGTATTCGTACTTCATACAAATCAAAGCGAAATGGAATGGAATATTTATACGCTAGAAGCAGATACCCTCGCCAAAAATGAGACTAAACCCACAGGTTAATGTCAAATGTCAACTAATGCACCCCTGGGGATTAAGGGTAACTTTTTTTTTTCTTTTATCTTTTGCCATAGAGTGTCCACTAACTAGAATTTTGGAGTGCAAACGACGAGATCTTGTAACGAGCTTAAGGTTAAATAAAAATGATCATGCAACATTGAAATTGATCTGTTTATAGCAACAATTGCTTATGTCTCAATTCGTTATTGATGATTTATATGATTTCTCACTTCATTTGTAATTCGAGACACACTTGTCACAAACAGTTATACACAAGCAGGATATATTGATGTAGGGTACCCTGCAGGGAACTCAATAACTAGTGAGCAAAATTTCTAGTTCCGAACTAGCGAAAAGGTGTCAAAACGGAACTAGATTAATTGTAGCTAGACCCTCACCAGTTCAGAAGCAGTGAATTGAGTGACCATTATTAGCACACTTTGATTTGTATGCAAGTGACAAAAATTCTACGAAAATTTTTCGTTCGTTCAATTACCGTCGGCTTTGTATATTTTTGCAATTCTCAGATGTTTAATGAAGCATTTATATAAAGAGTTTTCTATTTGCTTCTCTTATGAAATGAAATGTTCCGCTAATTATGCTTTTCCGATCCCTCAGGCTTATTTTTATTTTTTTTTTATTTTATTACTTTTTAAATATTATTGTCAATTTTTATTAAATAAAAAAATAAAAAAATATTAGTTAAAAAAAAGATTGAAAAAAAAATTATCATCCACCTTGACACCGACAGGATTCGAACCCGCGACCCTCAGATTGAAAGGCACATGCATTAGCCAGTCGGCCATCGTGCCACTTGCATGAAGTGTGTCAAAGGCTGCACTTAAGCGGCAGATGTAAAACTGTAGAATTTGTAGGTACTTGTAGCTAGTTCAGAACTATCGAAATTGTGCCAATAAACGAACTAGTGAAAACTGTAGAATTTAGTACTAGTTCGGAACTATCGAAAATGTAGTGCAGAGGGCGACAATTGACACCGCCTAGGACATCGCCGTGTTAAATTCGCCAGTTGATAACATGCAAAAGAGATTTAGCTCGCACTAGTAGTGGAGAAAAATGCACTAGAAGCGACCTAGTTCGGAACTAAAGATTTTCCCTACAGGGGTATTTACTATGTACATACATATGTATCAACATGTGTGTATATCATGCTCTACAAACGTGTAACGCACACGCGCGCATTCAGGATGCACCTGCGTTCGGTGATCACAAATGACATCACAAGTGATGCAGATGAAGATCACGCTAAGAAATAGAGATAAGCAAAGAAACATCACCATTCTAGTAGTCAATGCATTGCCTAGTAGTCAATGTTTTGTGGTTGTGTCTGCGGTTAGGCGACAATATTGTTTTGGTAATACAATTGACAAGACCTTACATATTTATGTACATATACAAATACTTCTACTACTTAATTAACATACAACGCACCTTGCACGCACTTCCGTTCTTAGTTTCCGGTAAGATTGGATTGAACTGTATAAAAAGATCATCTATTTAGTTTTCTTCTACAAAATTTTTAGTTACACAGGGTGCATTCGGCTGAATTCTTGGAAAATTGATTTACTTTATATCACATTTCTTTTTGGAATTTCTCTTTCATTAGAGAACGCATCACAGTTAAACGTATCAATCGCAGAAGGTTTTGAAGTATTTCTAAAAATAATTTTGTTTCTTTCGTATTAAATGTTTTTCTCGATATTGAATCAATATTACTATAAAGTATGCTGTGAGTTTGTTTCATACAATTACGTATGGTGCACCCTGTTTATTTTCTATCCAGTATATGTATGTGTTCCTTGTTTAAATATCTGTCTCACTTTTATGCTTAAACATATAGATATCTATGCGCGTCAACGCACAACCAATAAAACTCTTTTATTTGAAGTTTTTATGTTGCGTTTGGCACCTTCATATAGCAGGTATTAAAATTTGTATTTTCACACTTTAGGTTACAGATGTGACAATTGATAAAAAAGCCTGAGCATTTACCTATATGAGATTTCTTGTCACTCATATGGTGTATGTGCATATGTATGTAAGTGCACATAAACATCTATGGTGTAGTTATCTACTTGATATGACATTTGAAACAAGATTTCAGTAAATACCATTTAGTTATGGTGCTATTTTTTTCTCATTACTTACAAGCAAAAAAAGTCTTACAGTCCTTAAGGTACATTGCTAATTTCTATGTGAAAAAAATACCTCACATGGCCACGATATATCGGCCTCTGAAGAGCTGAGAAATGAACTTAGATCAGCACAAACCCTAGGAAATGGTGAAATTTATGCCATTAAGGATTTTTTAAACCGCAATTTTTATAGTTTCGGAGTCGCCGAAGGTTTTTGCGGAGAACATTAGAATATATTCTATTAAGCAAGCAAGATCAATCAATAGAACCAATAATTGATGATGAATAAGCATGATAAGATAGACCTTCTATGTTTAAGAGTTTGTGTGTGGGTCAATCAACATACAACTGTATCAATACGTTGATCAAGGCTCTGAAGAATTTAATGATTGTAGAGCGCAAATCGCAGGAAAATCTTCTTTACTCTCTCAAATCTATAATGAGAGAGTCCAATTTGGAAGGGCCTTGAGATTATGGCAGCGTACGGCGCAGTGCAATAACATCTGCACACAGAAAATGGGTATTTTCCAATCTGATATTTCTTTCAGTAACTCAATTGCAGCAAATTATTTTTTAAATTCACTTCTAAATCTAATTTGTACCGTTTTTCATCCATCTTCTGTACATTCTTAACTCCCTTGACCTTTGTTTTTCTTGCTTGCCCTAATCCTGTTTTAACAAATTACTTGTCCCGCCCCTAAGTCGCTTCTCAAGCATTTTCAGTCTGCCTACGATTGTTATTTTAAGGGCAGATGTAAATACTTCAGCACTCCAAAAAAGTGTTAAATACATCCGCTACTCAAGAGAGTTGAAGATGAAAAATTAAAAATACATATTTTTTATTGCAAATGTGTTGTTTTTTTTGGAACAAAAAAAATGTTGAAAGAGATTTTTAATGAATGAAAAACTAATTTGTCATTTAATATGATTAGTTTAAACGTGTTTTCTTTTTGTTTTTTTTTTGTTGTTCTTTTGTTGTTTTTTTTTTGTTCTTTTTTTGCTCTTTACATTCTAGACATGCTTACAATATGAGGTTATTAATTTTCTAGCTAATAAAATACTCAAAGAAAAGTAGAAAAATAAGTTACACTTTTGCATTAAACTTTCAGATTAATAATGTTTTATGAGACATAATTTCCGCAGCTAAAATATAAACTAAATGTTTCTCTTATATAATCACATTTTTTTTATTATTTGCCCTTTGCTCATTTCTTACAACTGTGCTGAACTACCAAAAAAAAAACAAGCAAGCGCCTATGCATTCTTTAAAAAAGTTTAGAATTCACCACACTTTTATTAACACTCAATTTTATACCGACTATCCTTTTTTTCTTAATATCTATTTTGTTTACAATTTTCATTATAAATCACTGCACAAATTATACGAAATAATAATAAAACATTCCCTCCTATTCAGTTCATTCAATAAAAAGCCCAATCTAACTAATAATTCTAATAGTTTGTATTGGGTGGTCTAACTGTCAGCTCTAAATGTCAAATTCCACATAAACTTTAAAAATTACTGCGGAAGTTTAATTTATGTATGTTTTTTTTTTTCCAACGAAATTTACTCTCCAAGTAACGCAAGTTAAAATGATAGGAGGAAATCGAAAATTTAAAATAAAACATTTTCGTCAATAAAAAAGTTAAAAGTTTTCAACAGAGCAGAACGTTTTATTGAGATGCGATTATGAATTTATAATTTCATAATCAAAGGCAAGTGTGCGTGTATGCACCTGTGGTTAGCATTTGAGAAGTCGGGCAATAAAAAGTACATAAATTATGAAAAAGGAAAGAGTTTCCCCTGCTTCAGAACACTAAATACATACATATGTAAGTACTTGTATATACAAAAACTTCCGGGCGCGGAAAGGTCAAAAAAGTTTAAGTATACATAAAATTTGTTTTGTGCAAGGTGTCACAAAAGTTTTAATCGTTTAATGATATGTATAATATCGATTAATTCATATGCTACTCAACTTTGTGTCTCATAGAATGTTATAGCATGTCTACGAGGGACTTATGCTCGCTATCAATATCGCAATTCAATCCCCAAATCGTCATCGGCCATCTATTCACATGCCGTCACGCTAAATTCTATACAATCGTAGGGTGAACCCTGTCTCCCCTTCTTATGGAAGGGATCCTATCTGAATTATTCCACCAATTACTATAAAATTACCATTACCACACCTCTCTCCATCACTATTACTAGTACAATTACCATTACTGATCTTATTATTGGCATTATCATTAGTAGGGCATGGAAATCTATGCAAATACATGTTTTTCTTAGATTTAGGTAGAGCAAAATAAATAAACAATCTTTGCGAATCGTGAAATTGTCTTAAAAATGGCATTCAAATGTTTCTGCATATTTTGCATATTTTGGTCATATATGCATATTTTTACATATTTTGCGTTGTTTGCATTTTTTTATTACATATTTCGCATTATATTGCCTATTTTTGTAATTTGCTAGTTGACAGTTTTATACAATTCATGCATAACAGCCATCTGACGACGAATAGAGTTTCGTGTAAACACGGCTATTATTAGTATTTTCGATACGGTGCATACCTGTCGACAAAGAGCCGTTTTCAAACATGCTCCTATTACCTCTGTGGATGTAGAACGTTCGTTTTCTATGTATAAGAGCTTTTTTTCACCGAATCGGCAAAGTTTTCTTTTTGAGAGTATGAAAAAATATTTCATTGTGTACGCTAATGAATCGTTGAATAAGGATTAACCTTTGCAAATTATGAAATGTTCAAGACTGAATTTATGTATCTATATATATATATATATATAAACATACATATGTATAAACGTACAACGTAAGAGCAAAATTGAATTAAAAAATGTTTGTACCTAATTTATTTAACTATTGTAACTTCAATAAACATGAATTATCTGAAGTTGAAAAATTTGAATTAATGCATTTTTTTTGATTTTTCATGCATATTTCTCAGTTTTTGTTGCATTTCTTATGCGCATATTTTTTATTTTTTAGTACATGCCCTAATCATTAGTATTGATATTGCCACTATAATTGCCATTACCGTTAACACTACAATTACCATTACCATTACCATTACCATTACCATTACCATTACCATTACCGTTACCATTACCTTTGCCATTACCATTGCCATTACCATTAACATTACAGTCAGCATTACCAGTTCAATTGCCATTACCATTAACATTAACATTACCATTACCATTATCGTTACCATTACCTTTACCATTACCATTGCCATTACCATTAACATTACAGTCAGCATTATCAGTCCAATTACCATTACCATTAACTTTAACATTACCATTACCATTACCATTGCCATTAACATTACAATCAACATTACCAGTTCAATTACCATTACTATTACAATTACCATTGACATTACCAGTATCATTACCATTGCCATTACCGGTACCATTGCCATTACCATTACCATTACCATTGCCATTAATAATAATAATACAATGGCGGTATTATAACTCTGACGAGTTTTATGGCCGAGCTTCTCTCCCAATTCGAGGTGTGCTCCTTTTTGTTTTTCCTACTAATTGGGTGGACCTACAGTTTTATGCCGGCTCCGAACGGCGAATGCATTTTTTGTGAGAAGCTTTTTTCATGGCAGAAATACTCTCGGAGGGTATGCCGCCCACTGCCGAGAGATGACCGCTGCTCTTAAAAAACTCAATAATTGGATTTTTACTAATTAGAAAAATTGTTTTGGTGTTTTGCTCGGACCGTGGTTTGAACCCGAGACCTCTGGCATAGCAGGCGAGCACTCTACCCACTGCACCACAGCGGCCACATCATTGCCATTACCAGTTTAATTACCATTACCATGGCCATTACCATTAACATTATCATTACCATTTCCATCACCATTACCAATGCAGTATGAGTTGTTGCAAATCTTAAGTAGTACTGATCATTTGCTGCAATTTCCTAAAAAAAGGAATTAGCATATTCTTTCATATGACTTTCTTCTGCACCACCTTGTGTTTCAGCATCGAATGATGAATTATTTATTTTAATTGTTTTTTATACTCAGCTGTACTAGTACACAGAGTATTATAGTTTTAATCACATAACGGTGGATTGTAACAGAATGAAATAATCGAGATAGATATAGACTTATATATATGAAAATGATCAGGGTGAAAAGAGAAATCGATTGAGCCATGTCCGTCCGTCCGTCCGTCCGTCCGTCCATCCGTCTGTCCGTCCGTCTGTAAACACTCTAACTCGCGCAAAAATTGAGATATTTTGATGAAATTTGGAATGCAAGTTGGTATCGAGACTGGGACGGTTGGTATTGAAAATGGCCGAAATCGGACCATGACCACGCCCACTTTTCCTATATATAAAAAATCGGAAATTTGGTATCTCAGCCACTAATATAGCTAGAGCGATGAAATTTTACCCACGCGTTGAGCTCAGGCCCCTATGAAGAAATTTGGTGAAATTTTAGAAAATGGGCGGTGCCACGCCCACTTATTAAGGGTCAAACATTGAGGGTTTTATAAGCCATAACTCAGAAACCACTGAAGATATATCGATGAAATTTGGTACGCGTGATATACTTACTTAGGCAAATGTTTGGACGAAAAATTGTTAAAATCGGTTGACGGCCACGCCCACTTTTATATATGGGTCTTATAAAGTGACCTAATAAAAACATTTTACGCGATATCTCTGTCAGATATAAAGATATATCATTAAAATTTTATGGCAGGAGTCTAACTACGAACATAAGACAAAAACCATAAAAATTTTGGAAAATTTTAGACAAAGGAATCTACGAGATTTCGGAGCCCATAACTCGACAAATAATTGAGATATTATGATGAAACTTGGTTTATACACTTTTATAACTTGTGTTAATAGACACGCAAAAATTTATTGAAATCGGTTTATGACCACGCCTACTTTTTAGCAAAGATATTTCTGGAACACGCTTTGGAAATTTGTAACGTGACATCTTTGTAACTAGAAGTTATAAAGGAATGAAATTTTGCACAAAGAATAATATTCATATGCTTAGTTGGATGACTGATTTTGAAAATGGGCGTGGCTACGACCACTTTATGCGGCACTCGCTTTATATAAAATCCAAACAAACAATGAAAACATACAGCTGAGTATCTAATGTTCGATTCCACTCGAACTTAGGCTTCCTTACTTGTTTTTTTTTTTTTGTGTATGTTCCCTTTTTCTACAATCCCCCAATACAATATTTTTCTTCATCTAACACACTCGCTTCCAATGAATTTGAGTAAATAAATAATCGATGTTGAAAATCTAATACAACTAGTGATCTGTAGAGATCACTTTTGCCAACACATTTCTTATACACACATTCACACTAACATATCTATCCACATACAAAAATAGTTATTGGGGGATTGTGCATTGCTGATCTGTGCGCATTTGTTGTTCAGTTCATGTAGCAGTTCATGTAGTTCATGCACATCGAAAACGAATCAAATCGACAGCAATCAAATCAAATCAAATTGATATTGAATAGGCGAATTGTTCAGCAATTTCAGTAGCATTTTTGTAATGTTTAATGACTGGAATGTGGCGTAAACGACTGCCTGCCTCTATGGGTATATGGGCTGATATTATTGCATGCTATTTGTGTTGCATGCAACAAATGTAGCAAGCGAACTGGGAAGTAGCAATGCAGCATAAATTTAGTTTATTAAACTTGCAGTCAGAATGGCATTGCATGCATGTCCAATAAACATTTTTCTTCATTCTCAACTTGAGCAGTATAAGAGAAGTAAGCATTTGTTCTCAAATGCATTTCAAACAAGCGCCGATGGCGTTCGCAATTTGAAAGGTAAGCTCATTTTTAATGTTTTAATGTTTGATTTTGTGCTGAAATTGAGAATTTAATTTTTTAAACGTTTGAGATTTTTTCGTCTTATGTTTGTTGGGTTAATTTAAATTTATTCATAAATATATGCCTATAATATATGTATGTATATATGTAAATATTTGCGAGTTTGTGCGTATAAATCCACCATTTATTTTATGCTCTATAGAAACGCAGCCGAAGCGACGCGTCGTCACATGGATCATTTGACGATCATTTGATTGCCACAGCGGTGATCAATGCATGAATACATAACTACAGACGTACATATTTATGTATGTACATATGTATATATTTACAACTGCTTGTATTTCTGTGTGTGCATTAAAATCACAAAGTCAAGTCGTCCTCTTCCTGTTGTTTACTTGCATACAAATGCACACACACACGCAAACATGCACATACAAAAAAAAAAATACTCGTACATTAAATTTGTGCATTTATTAAAAAATATTATGCTTGCCTCATTTGCTTTTATACAATTACACATAATACATACATTTATTTATATATGTAGTAGGTTTATTCCTTTCGCTGCTTAGTTGCACGTGATCGTCACTAAGTTGTTGTATCTGCTTCTGTGTTGTTGTGCTTTAACGGTCGTTAACTATACGTACTAATCTAAGGGTCAGAAAGTGTACAAGTCAAAAACATTAAAGGGGCGCCAAGAAGGGACTGACTGGCTGGGCTGTTGTTGTTCAGCTAAGCAACGTGCGGCACATACCTAATGTTGCATAATGATTTTTTTATATGCTTATACATAGATACATATGTACTCTGAAAAAAATACCCGTAGTTAACTCAACAACTTTCCGCTGTTGAATCTCCGTTTTTGATTCAACAGCAAAAGTATTTGTTTTAACGGCAAAGTTTTTGATTCAACAACTTTCCATAGTTAATTCAAAGACGGGCGTTTTTGATTCAAAAACTCCCTTGCTGTTGAAAACTTTTGAAGTAAATAAAAAATAGAAAATTGTTTTTTTGTCAAACACGTTAAATTAATTTAAATTTTCGGGAAAAATATATATATGTACATATATGCAATATATAATTACAAATAAAGGTAAGTCACAATAATGATATTATTTATATATTATTATAATATATTAAAATTATATGTACATACATACATATATACGTTGAAAAATTTATTTTGTATTTTCAGGTTAAATATGTTTGATTATCCCGTTTTTCCGATAGCGAGCAATCGAACGAGCCAAATCTGGTAAACCTTGTCGGCGATGAGAAAATAATCAAGTTATTCTTGTCGTGGGAGTTATGTACAGGTGCATTGATGCAGTTCAATGAATGCGGTATCAAAAATATTGAACTGCTTGCAATGATGCACTCCCACGACATCGACGAAATATTAAATAAAAAAGAACTCATCACCGACAGGATAAAATTCCGCAAACCTACAAATGTGGCGGTCGGCAAACAATAAAGAATGTGTTATGATATAATAAAAAAAATAAGTTGAGTTTATGTGTTTGTGTTTGTGTAAAAAGCCCTGCAGACAGTGATAGTCATTTGATATATCATTTGAGGCGCACGATTGATGGATAATTCTGTCACACACTGCCTACAAGTTTCCATAATTTTTATATGGACGGTGTGAAAAATGTGATGAAAACCTTTGTGTCCGTGTCTCTTTTCATCAATCGCGTTGTGCAAATGATGTATCAAATGACCATCACTTGTTTGGTGAAACCGGGCCTTAGTATTAATATTACTATGTAAACATATATTATATAAAAAAAATAAAATAAAATAAAATAAAATAATATCTATTATATTAAAAAAAAAAATTACTATTGTTTACAATTTTTTTGATGTTAACCTAAAAGCGTAAGTATTTGCTTCAATGGTGCCCGTTTTTGGACCAAAAACTTTTGCTGTTAGTTCAAAAGCAAAAATTGTTAGCTTAAATACGAAAAGTATTTAAATCAACGGTGCTCGCTTTTGGACTAAAAAATTTTGCTGTTAATTCAAAAGCAAACACTGTTAACTTAAATGTAAAAGTATTTCATTCAACAGTTTCCGTTGTTAACTTAAATACGAAAAGTATTTGAATCAAAAACGCTCGCATCTTTAAAACAACAACGGAGCGTTGTTGGGCACTTTTCAACTGCGGAAAGTTGTTAATTTAACTGCAAAAGTCTTTGTATTTACAACGTTTTTTTTTTTCAGAGTATATTTGTAAGTTACAAAAAAAACCAAGAAATAAATGGCATGAAATAAATATGTAAAATAATATATATAAATGTGAAAAATGAAAAATCATACATGAATATTTGCATACATGCTCTGTGCTCTGTTGATGCTTTTGCTTCATACTTGCAACATATTGTTGCATATTAACTTTGGCATGCTAGCAAGCGAAATGTTGTACAATTTCAATAGTTTTCTATATTCCTCGCTCCCCCTTCTCATATTCCGAGTTAAGCAACAAACTTAGTTCGAATCCTTTCGAATGGATATAACCAGAGGTGACATTTGTATGCACATATATTGTCTCAATAAATTTTGTCAACGGTGCAACCCTCTCAAATCAACCTGTCAACAAAACACGTACAACAATAATAAAACTCAAACACAACTCACAATCGACTTTTGCGAAATACAAAATGATTAAAAACCGTAAGTTATGTCAAGTATTTGACGCTCAAAAGGGTTTACAGCGCAGAAAAGCGACCCTCAAACTGATATACATATGTAAATGCATTGAAGAGTTGGCCTAGGGCATACTTGAGTGTTTACAGATTTACGACCGCAACTGCGTATGTATGTATATCTTACCACGAAGGGAGTTGTAGTAATAAAAATCTTAATAAAACTTATAGTGAGTATTTCTTTCACCAGTACTTAAAGTCAGCCCAATATGCTCATTGTTGCATGCAACACTTGCTGCAGAAGGAGGGTGTGTTTTAAGGTGCAATTGATGTGTAAAGATCAACATAAAGTGTGTGCAATTATATTGGAAGCGAGTGCTAGAAGCAAAATATAAAATTTTAGACATACCTATAGACACCAGTGGCGGAACTTGCATAAGTTGGCTGGGCAAGCCTATGTATGAAGCATAGCCATTTACGCAATTTTCTTTGCTGTATTATCTAAAAGTCTGCTTGCGTGCCGTCAGTAACGTTGATTAAATTCGGTTTACATATTTGGTTTGTTGTTTATATCCATACCGTATGAATCTGAATGTATTGGAATTAATCGAGAAAGTGAAGATGATCAAGAATAATTAAATTTTGATATACATATGTACAATGGATAATATAAAGATATGTATGTGACTTTTGTTGTTTCAACTGTACCTAATTTTGGTCAGCACTTCAACAAGTCTGGCTTAGTCGAAAGTTAATTCAATTTCTCCACCATCAGAAAGATAATTGTGGTGGGCTAATGCGCTATGAGAACTTAAGTAAAAATAAAAAAATAACCAGATATTAAAGGAATTCGTAAAAAAAAAGAACGAAAATATTTAGACAAACCGGGCTTTTCGGCTTGTATGAAGCGTCGGCCACTGGTAGACATACATATACCCTCCAAAAAGTGGTATAAATTATTCGTTCAAAAAAGGCGTGTATAAGATATCGCTCAAATGCAGAGTGAGGAAATAGATTTTTATGAGCAAACATGGGCTAAGAGAGTACAATGTGCTGCGATCGTAAAATATTGTGTATATAAGTACACACCGTTTGTCGCTTTGAAAAAATATTCAGTGAGCTTTCAAATGAATTAACTACGCCTTATTCCCCATGGCGAATAAGGTTTCCTCTCAGAGAGTGAGAGAGAGAGAGAGAGAGAGTATCCTTATGGACTGATAACATCAAAACAGCATAATAAGCCTTATTATAAGCCTTTTCACACAAAACTGACGTCTATTAGAAATTTCAGCCATTATTTGATATGCCTTATGCTCATCTGAAATATGGCTCAAATAAGGCGTTTGATTTTTTGGAGGGTATGTGTGCATATTTTTATGTATGCTATGCATTTTATCACATATTTCTGAGCGCAAGCCACCACATAAATAAAAAAAATATGGAAGAAGAATAAAAAAAGAATAAAAAATTGCAAGTGGTCATGTATACCCAGTAGTGAATTTTTGTGCATTAAATAATTCGTTTTTTATATATTTGCCTATCCAAGGTTAATATTATTAATAGAATTTGCCTCACAATTTATTATAACTATTGTAATATGAATGACTTAAAATTAAAAAAAAAAAGTATAACATTTTCGTTATAATCTCAGCATATCTCAGAGCTCCTCTAGGGCTTTAGTGAGAACTTTGACATATCGACACCTGAGAGGAAGTACATATTTCAAAAATATCTCAATTCAAAATTTAGTTCAAGAAAGCAATATTTTAAAATTCTATTCTAAAATGCCCCTTTTCAAAGGAAGTTTCTTAAAATAAAATTAGAAATTTACGTGTTTTTAAAAAAAAGTTTGAAATTTTGAAGCGTTTTTGAATAAAAGTTTGAAATGATGTCGATATGTGCTAGCATTACTGGGTATACGATTTTTTTCATAAATATCACCTAAGCCATTTTTTAAAACCATCAACCAAAAACACAATACACATGTTTTCAAGATCGCCAAAAGCAAAACAAATTCTTCCACACATTCATTGTAGGATCGGCAATCAAATGCTAAACGGTCAACCCGCCTTTTGGCAACAAAATACATATATACAAACATACATATATACTTTACATATGTCAAATTACCTCTCACACGCCTCATTGCTCTCATGCAGCTCCTCAGTAGATGCTCTAGGTACTAACGCATTCGGTCGCGCCTGTTCTTACTACTTGCTTTCATAGACTGTTTTTAAGTGGCATGCAACACGGCCGAACTGCTCAAAAAAATGCACTCCATTCCTCCTACAAAAACAACTATTTTACTACTACTTAAGTAAATACATATGGCAGCGCATAAGTATGTATGTATGTATATATTTTGCCACTTTTAAAGACACATGCACGCCCTCAACAACACATTTTCGGACACAGTACTCATGTTCATATGTGCATATGTGCAATTTTTTTGACTGTTTTCATTTCCAACTTTTACGACTTTTTTGCCTTGCCAAACAGTTTTCAATTTCTTGCCTCGATTTCTCAATCGTCGCGCAACTACATACATATTCATGCACTTCTTCCACGCCATTGCCACTTTAAGATCATGGCCATGCGGCGGTCGGTGCGTCCGTCGCTCCGTCTGTGGCACAGCAGTTGGCCACTTCAATTCACTTTGTCTCTTTTGTTTTTGTTTTTGTTTGGCTGTAAATGCCTTTTTGATTTGGATTTGTTGTATTTTTGAAGTAGAAGTGTTTTTCTTTTCGTTTTTCTTGCTTCTGGACGCTGCTAATTTGATGTTCTCTGAAACACATTAGCAGAAATGCCACATATGTTCGCGTCGTCAGTTTTACTCGAGATAGTGTATCTTCATGTTATCTGTTACTTATGTTTATACTTGTATTGATTTTAATGGGCAATTTCTTGAATTTTAATTGCCACTAGCTAATACCCGGCGCGTCGCTGCCGCCTTTGCTATATTTTTTAGATATCTATCCCTATCCCTATCCCTATCCCTATCCCTATCCCTATCCCTATCCCTATCCCTATCCCTATCCCTATCCCCATCCCTATCCATATCGCTACCCATAATTCTATTCCTGCCCCTCTTTCTATTTCTATCCCTCTATTTTCGGAATTTCGATTAAAGTATAATAATTTTCTCGATTTGAGAACTACTTATATCCCATAATGTTTGAGAACGCTACACTCAGAGAAAAATCAAGCTAAATTTAAGTATAACGGGCTTGAATCAAGCCTAAAACGTCATGAAAGTCTGTTAAACTTGAAAATGCTAAAATCAAGAATATGTTCTTATTTTTAGCACGATTTTTTGTAGAATAAAAAGCTTATATTAAGAATCTTCCGTTTTGAAATAAGCTTATATAAACTTATTATCAGCATTGCCTATGATTGATTTAAGAATGAACATTCTTATTTTAAGAATGTTCAAATTTTTTTTAAGAATACTTATTCTTGCTTTCCACTTTTTCGACATTCAAAATTCGAAATCATTTTACCCACCTAACAAAAATAAAAAAGAAAAATGGTTATTTTTTTGCATTGTGTTTTATTTTAAGACATACATATACATGTATTTACATATACATATTTGCAATGAGATGTAGTTCTTATAACTATAGGTATATAATTCAGTCTCTATATAAATACACAAATATGTAAGTGTAGATTTTAAAACAAAAAATATTTGTATATGCAATAGAGGACTTAAGATAATGTTACAACTATAACTATAACTATAACTATAACTATAACTATAACTATAACTATAACTATAACTATAACTATAACTATAACTATAACTATAACTATAACTATAACTATAACTATAACTATAACTATAACTGCTTGCCCAGAATGTTGTACTACAGCTACGGACTACATAGCTTACTACATCAGCTGATGACTGATTTTGTGGCAACGCTCGAAAATGTGAACACAATGGTGTAGCTCAGTGTATTTCATATATGTCATCTTTTTTATATTTTTGTACAGGGGATTCCTTAAATTCCATAAAAACTCTTTATTTTTTACAAGTTCAATTCATCTTTCAGTTTCTTCGTCCTTCATTTCGAATATCCGTCATTAAAAAATTGAGCTGTCACACTGTAGCGCGCTACAAAGTTAAAGTTAACTCTACTTCTACTACAGCCACAACTACACGCTACAGACACAGCTACACATTGTGGGCATTGCAATGCAATTGTACTGTTTTAACTTTTGACAGCTCTTACTACGTACTACAGCCACACCATTCTGGGCAAGCAGTAACTATAACTATAACTATAACTATAACTATAACTATAACTATAACTATAACTATAACTATAACTATAACTATAACTATAACTATAACTATAACTATAACTATAACTATAACTATAACTATAACTATAACTATAACTATAACTATAACTATAACTATAACTATAACTATAACTATAACTATAACTATAACTATAACTATAACTATAACTATAACTATAACTATAACTATAACTATAACTATAACTATAACTATAACTATAACTATAACTATAACTATAACTATAACTATAACTATAACTATAACTATAACTATAACTATAACTATAACTATAACTATAACTATAACTATAACTATAACTATAACTATAACTATAACTATAACTATAACTATAACTATAACTATAACTATAACTATAACTATAACTATAACTATAACTATAACTATAACTATAACTATAACTATAACTATAACTATAACTATAACTATAACTATAACTATAACTATAACTATAACTATAACTATAACTATAACTATAACTATAACTATAACTATAACTATAACTATAACTATAACTATAACTATAACTATAACTATAACTATAACTATAACTATAACTATAACTATAACTATAACTATAACTATAACTATAACTATAACTATAACTATAACTATAACTATAACTATAACTATAACTATAACTATAACTATAACTATAACTATAACTATAACTATAACTATAACTATAACTATAACTATAACTATAACTATAACTATAACTATAACTATAACTATAACTATAACTATAACTATAACTATAACTATAACTATAACTATAACTATAACTATAACTATAACTATAACTATAACTATAACTATAACTATAACTATAACTATAACTATAACTATAACTATAACTATAACTATAACTATAACTATAACTATAACTATAACTATAACTATAACTATAACTATAACTATAACTATAACTATAACTATAACTATAACTATAACTATAACTATAACTATAACTATAACTATAACTATAACTATAACTATAACTATAACTATAACTATAACTATAACTATAACTATAACTATAACTATAACTATAACTATAACTATAACTATAACTATAACTATAACTATAACTATAACTATAACTATAACTATAACTATAACTATAACTATAACTATAACTATAACTATAACTATAACTATAACTATAACTATAACTATAAATATAACTATAACTATAACTATAACTATAACTATAACTATAACTATAACTATAACTATAACTATAACTATAACTATAACTATAACTATAACTATAACTATAACTATAACTATAACTATAACTATAACTATAACTATAACTATAACTATAACTATAACTATAACTATAACTATAACTATAACTATAACTATAACTATAACTATAACTATAACTATAACTATGTCGCTGTCGCAGTTCATAGGATTTATCTGAGTCATTAATTTCTACATAGGCGATAGTGTGCTTCACCTTATCTGCTTTTGTATTTTGTTATTTGGCGTATATCTCACCGCTCGGAATTTTCCGGTCACTCTTAGGTATGAAATATTACTCCTGAGGTAAAAGAGAAACATTTTGGATGCCATTTTAAAACATAAACTAAATTCGCATCGCGAGAACTCTTACCTGTTCTTTTTTCCAATCAAACGATTTCTTGTGAAACTCCATTCGCAATCCCAGCGCAATCCTTCAAATATGTACATATGTATATATCTTTATATATAAATGTGTATGTATGTTTACATATCGCGAGCGGATAACTCACCTTTAACTATTAAATACAGCTCCCGAATTAAATTCCCTTAGAAGCTTTCTTGAGCAAAAAATTTAAAATTACTATGAAATGAAAGTTATGTACATATATAAATATTATTTCGAAGACACTTGGCCATTGTGTTCTTAAATTAAGAATTTCATTCTTAAAACAAGATTTTTTCAGATTTTTATCTTGTTTCAAGAATGCCATTCTTGATTTAAGATTGGAGAAACTTAAATTTTAAATATGTTTCCTTAATTTCAGTTATTCTTAAATCAAGTACGACCGAGCTTGATTTTAGCCCGCAACTTTTCTCTGAGTGTATGATTCTCGGCAGTTACTTGAGTCGTCCTCCAACGTTAGAGATTTGATAAAAGGGCTAGTTCCGCAGAGTCATTCCCAAATCGATTTCTAACCTCAGTGTTTGTTGGGTAGTTATGCATTTTTGAAATTTCGATATTTTGTGTAAAGGTATTATTTGCTTTAATAAAACTCATATCATGACATGTTCCAACTGATAATTCTTCCAAGTCAGCAAACAAAATAAAAGTCCATTTTAGCTTCGCTATTGAATAACAATTTAAAGCATAGCCACTTTTGTGTGTGGTAAATGTTTGTTGAATAGTCGTAATCAGTAATGCAGGACACAACAAAAAAACCGAAAAAAAAAAATTACGACAACAAAAGGCGCATTTGTCGAAGCACGCGCATGCGCAATGCAACGCAAACAAAACAAATCAAACCGCGCTGGTGTGTTTTTATGTTTGCATGTATGATGTGCCTTTGTGCTGCCAAAAAATCAAAGGAAAATCATTGATAAATGTATGTACATATGTGAGGAGACAAATTGTTGTTTTAAACGTGAGTTTCTTCGATCGCTGCACGTGTTGTATGTACATATGTACATTTGCCGAACATTCGCGCAATCGAATCCCAAAAAGCGGCCTAATCAAATATGCGTTAAGCGAATCTATCAATGAAAAACCATACGATCGTGCATTGAGAGGAAAATCTGAACTGAACACACACACACACATGCACAAATAAACGCACAGCCAAGGGACGAAGACGACACAATGCGTGAGCTGCGGTTTTTAGCAGCAGGTAGAGAATGTCAGCGAAGTCGAGCACGCAGGAAGAAGTCAAAACACACGGCGACACACACACAAAAACGCCCACAAGTGCGTAAACAAACGAAAACAACGCTTTGGAAAATCGTACGCATCTCTTAGCTGCCTTCAAAAAATTTTCCAACTACGTACATACATACATATGTATGCGCTGTGGCAGAATTTATGCTGCATGCTACATGCAACATATGTATGTGTACGTTGCAACTGAGCTACGCGGCGCAGCTCGGCACGAACGAATGAGTGGGTGCAATATGCTTGCCAGACGTTAATTGCTTGCATACGTATGTATGTCTGTTTGTGTGTGTGTATGCGTACGTCGAGTGATCTCGCAGTATGTGCAACAACAATCAGTAAGCGAGTGCACGGCCGAGTAACGTACGAGGGTCATATAGCATATGCAGAGTTTTGTTGTTGCCTTTTGCTTGGTTGCGCTGTGATTTCCCTCATGAACATACGCACAACGTACAACAACAATGTCGAACATTAAATGCAAATGTATTGTAAGGTTGCTGATGTTGTTGTTGCTACAAACATGCATAAATACATACATATATATATGAAACAAAAATTAAAACAAAAACCCCAAAGCAAACGCGTGGCTGCCAGAGAAGAAGCGAAAGAAGAACAAGCATTGTAGTAAAGGCATTTTAATATGTAAACGCATGAGGGGGATTCACAACAAACGCAGCAGCAACATATTTATGTACGTTTATACATATGTATGTTTATATGTATGTTTTTATGCGCATACTCATACATATTCATGCGTAGCAATCAGAGGCAGCGCAACAGCAACAACATATGTATAAAAAATAACAACAACAAAAGTCGTTGCTGTTGCTGCCACGCCGTGTCGCCACTGCCGCGACTTGCATGCACGTCTGCAGAATTGAAGTTTCGAATTTGTTTATTCCGTTTCGGGGTGTCAATGCAGTAGCATGCACGAGCGCAATCGGCGACGCAAAACAAATAATTTAAAAAATAAACTTCAGTACTCACTTGAAAGAAAGTTATTTATATTGAAGAAGACTTGAAGTTGAAGTTGGTTGTGTGTTTACTTGGCTTCGTGTACGATCGATTGAATGCCGATCGTGGGTGGTTACATCGTATATTCTTAGATAAACTCGCATACTAAAGACTCGTATTTGCATAACGAGTAAATAAAACTGTGTTTTGAAAAGCGCTTCTGCCTTTGAAGTGGAAAAAGCGCGGGTTTTTCGCCAAAAGTTGCTGACTAAAACATTCCAAAAGAAGGCAACTAAGGAGAGTGTTGAAGAAAAAATAATTGAAAACTAATAAAAATATGATTTTGTAAAAAGAATTATATTAACCATTAAACAGTGCATACGAAAAGTTCATTCAATTGGTTTTGTGAGAATTACAAAAAAAAAAAAAAACAAAAACAATGTGTGCATTTTACAACAAACAAACTATTTAAATAACTTAAAAAATTAATAAGTTAAAAAATATATACCTACCGTAAAAATAACATTGATCTGTAGCCCATCAGCATAAAATCAAATTGAAACGGCTGCCTTACATAAATTATATTTATACAAAATGTTTATCGCTTTGGATCAAACCAACGCATTTTTCTCAGGTAATACAAAAGTGAGACTTTTCTAGAAAAAACTCAAAACGATTTTTTAGAAAAATATTTTCATTTATTCTTTTTTTTTGTTTTTGTTTTTTTTTTAATTCTTTTGAAATTTACTCACTTACTTGTCTTTCATACACATCACTTCGTTGGTCGAAGACCCAATGATCTGGTAAGTACATAGGTATGTATGTACCATAGATGGGCATACTGCAGTAAAATCAGTAATGTAGTAAAAAAGCAAGTGCAGTAAAGCTTACTGAATGCTCATGAAATTGCAATACCTATTAAAATATTACTTAATGTTGAAAACTATTCGAGTGCAAACTGAGTTTTGCGAAGATTTTGGGTAGAAAGTCAAAGACAAATATTTTACTGCTTGAATACTGGTAATGAATTACTACTGATACTTGAAAATGCCCATCTATGGTATGTACATAAATGCCAGAAGGAGAAAAATTATAGCCATCAAAAAGTGATACCAGCAAACACAATTTCTAACGTTAGACAATTTGTGAAGACTACGCTAAATTAGATAACTAAGTACACTCAGGGAAAGAAAATTATAAAAACATATGAAAACGTGCTTAAAATGGGCAAAAACATATTTTTTTTTTTTTTTTTTTTTTTTTTTAAAAAGTGATGTATGTAAATACCAACATTTTTATTTTAAAAATGTTCATTGTAAAATTTTTAAATCAAGAAAAAACATTTTAAATTTAAAAATGTTTATTCTTATTTTAAGCACTATGAGGAAAAAAAAACGCTGCTGTGTTCTCTATATAATTTTCTCTTCCGGATTCGAAATCGTATCCAACGGCATTCTCTCCATCTTCTCTCAATCCGACCCTCCGACTACAAAAATATAGCCTCCGCTTGTTCTCCTCTTCTTTTCTATTTCGCCTTCACTGTTTGCTATCTTTATTTCTTATTCTCCTTTTTCTTCTTTATATTATATTCTCCTCCGGATTCGAACCATGACATCAACCTGATATTCAATCCAACGCCATCACATAGTGGAACATTAAACATTATATTGAACTGTAATAACCTATTTATACTTCCCTTTTCCTAAAAAAGAATCCATGAATTATATGAATCATTATAAAAACAAAATTAAAAAAAAATCGATTCTCATTATTGTTTTTGTTAGATTTCTCACAAAAAAATATTTTCTCACAAAAAAATTTTGAACAAAGGGCGAGTTTTTGAATCAACATTCATTTTCATTTTTAATTTAAGTATGTTTCTTTTTATTTCCAAAATGCATTTTTACCTCAAAAATTTCATTCTTAATTCAAAAATATCATTTTTTATTTAAAAATTTCTCTAACTGTTCTCTAATCGCAATCGAAGGTAGAAAACTACACTAGAATTCAATTGCAAACTGATTAAAAAAAGAATTATTGGCAAATTCTCATTAGAGAACTACATTAGATCTCCATTCAGGAATAATAATTTTTCGCGATTTGAGACAGCTGCTCATTTCTGTTTCGTGATGCGTGGCGCCAATTGGAAATGCCAAGAGAGGACGAGTCAGTCTTCAGCTTCCTCCCTATATTTACATTTACCAACCGTGAAAGAGTTGCTTTAAAATTATTTACTAAGTTGAAAAGAAAATCTGCCAAAATATTGCATGTAATTTTTAAGCTCGGGGTATATTTTATTATAAAATATCCGCACGTAATGCGGTAGGGCGGGAGAAGAAAGGACCGCTAGTGAAATTTTATGGCAAAAGATTTTCTAGAACATTTTAATCCTCTACCGACCTTCAAAGTACAATTTTTTCGGACCCACTAAAAGAGGTTCAAAACGCCCTCTTCGTGCAGGTGTTAGAGGGTTGAAGTATTCTACAAAATTAATGTTTGTGCAATTTTACTGTATGTTTCTCTAACAACATATTTCTATACGATATGTATTTTAACCTTTTTCTCATTTATTTAAAAAAATCATTCAGACGAAACTTCGCAAATTTACAATGGCAATGAAAAAGAAATGACGTAAAACGGTTTTGGGGTTTTACTACATATCTGGGTAGTGTTCTTTCATTCTGTTTAGGAATTATTCCGCCCCAGACTACAACCATCAAATTGCGTCACAGTGATAACACAACCAATTAAAAATCGAGATCACAGAATATATTTCCCTGCAGAGAAATCAATAACTAAAGTTGTCAAAAATGCACTAGTTCAGTTGTAGTTAGGCCTTCGCCAGTTCATAAGATTTCCACAGATTGGCCATTACAAAACATTCTTTAATATGTAAGAAGTTTTGAAATGAAAAAAAAAAATGTTATTGTATGCACATTTCTGCAATTTCCAGAGTCTGAGTGAAGCATTTGAAATGAATTGTTCCCCTTTGAGCAAGTCCTAAGAAAATAATATTTGACTAATGAATGGTAATGCCCAGAGATTCAATTCACAGTTAATTCTTTACCTCAGTCTGTTTTCGAGATATAGGCCAAAATGTGGAGATGGAAGGCCCCGAGCTTTTTTGGGCGACACTGGTATCAAATGAAAGGTGCTAATCAGGGTTTCAAATCTTAGCCTGTTCCCAATATATAGGGCAAAACAAAGACCCTGATGACCTCAGAATGTTTTAAATAAAATTGGTATCAAATGTGAGGTATCAATCAGGGTTTTAGTATAGAGTTATTTTCATTGTTATGTCCAAATCGGCTCTGTAGATGTACTTATGTCAAAACATGAACTCGGATTGCCTAGGAAATAGAGAGAAGGCTAGGAATAGGAAGAGGAGCAGGAGTAGAGGAATGAGAGAGAGATAGGAAGAGGGACAGTGATAGGGACAGGGATAGAGATAGGGATAGGGATAGGGGATAGGGATAGGGATAGGGATAGGGATAAGGATAAGGATAAGGATAAGGATAAGGATAAGGATAAGGATAAGGATAAGGATAAGGATAAGGATAAGGATAAGGATAAGGATAAGGATAAGGATAAGGATAAGGATAAGGATAAGGATAAGGATAAGGATAAGGATAAGGATAAGGATAAGGATAAGGATAAGGATAAGGATAAGGATAAGGATAAGGATAAGGATAAGGATAAGGATAAGGATAAGGATAAAGATAAGGATAAGGATAAGGATAAGGATAAGGATAAGGATAAGTATAAGGATAAGGATAAGGATAAAAATAAGGATAAGGATAAGGATAGGGATAGAGATAGGGATAGGGATAGGGGTAGGGGTAGGGATAGGGATAGGGATAGGGATAGGGATAGGGATAGGGATAGGGATAGGGATAGGGATAGGGATAGGGATAGGGATAGGGATAGGGATAGGGATAGGGATAGGAATAGGGATAGGTATAGGTATAGGGATAGGGCTAGAGATAGGGATAGGGATAGGGATAGGGATAGGGATAGGGAGAGGACGCTAACCGCGCTTTGAGTGATGTATTATTTTCTCAATTCATTTGCATATATATAATGGTTCACTTAATAATTAATTAATACAGTGTTGATATTGTTAAAACTTAACTAAGATAGTAAATAATACTGCCTGCGAAGTAATGTAATATTTATGCTAATGTATCAGGCTAATGTAATATTTATGCTTTGTTATGTGTAGTACAAACAATATTTTAAAACAGTTCTATTCATTAAATTTTTTGAGAGAGTTTACAATATAGGTTTTCAATGAAGAGATAAGATGTTGGTGTTCAGAGATTTGTTTTAGGCTGTATGCTGACGTTCTGTACTCCTCGCAGAGCGTGGTATGTTTCAAGCGATGACGAGCGTATCGAGCGTCATTGCAAAGGAGATACCGAAACGTTGTGAATAGATTTTTGCTTCGTCTGGAGGTTGGAAGAATGTCTTAGTTGTAGAGCCACTCGAAGCATTAATATATTCTTGTTGCCAAGTTTCTGCTGTCTCTAATCGTATATGGCTTTTAATGGAGCTAATTGCGCATTGATTAAACACTATGTTAGATGAGGAGATGCCCTGCAGTAAATTTGTTTCACTGCTGAAGGATCAGTGATGATTCTTTGTTGAATATTCATCACTGTCGTCATAACTCAGTATATTTTTATTTGTTCTTGTTTTTTTTTTTCTGAGGAAAGCAAACCATTTATATGAAAAATTCATCAGTCTTTATATGAAAGTATTCACTGATGGCTCCTCGTCATAGGTGAATTGCATCAGTGATTCATTAAGGATTCATTGCGGATTATTACTGCAGGGTGGATGCTTCTTTGGCATGAGTATCGGCGAGCTCATTACCTTCTATTCCAACGTGTGCTTTGACCCAGGGATAGGGATAGGGATAGGGATAAAGATAGAGATAGAATTTGTGGGAACTACTAGCTAGTTCAAAACTACCCAAATTGTGCAAATAAACGAACTAATGCATACTGTACTGAGCTATCGAAAACGTAGTGCAGAGGGTGTTAAAATCGCCAGTTGGTTGTATGGAAAAGAGTATGAACACGCGATAGTAATGTCGAAAAATGCACTAAGAGCTAACTATTTCTGAACTCGAAATTTTCTCCACAGTGTTATCAGACCTTAATAAGTTAGTTCTCGTAAAATTTTTACTAAAAAGCTCTTTCAACTATGCAAAAAACTTAAGGGAAACAACAAAAATCTTTTACTATTTAACCAAATATGTTAATATATTCTTTCTGTGAAAGCCCAACAAACGAAGTACACAATTTAAACAACAAATATCATCTCTTCATTTCGAATCATTTCCATTTCCATTTCCTTCCTTACAGACAATCCATATTACTTCTACAATGACAGCAAATCATCGCCGCGTACGCCAGATTCGCAAAGTTCCGCTTCCAGCAAAGCATTTTCGATCTTCAAGCGACGCAATTCGAAGGGCAGCAGCAGCCCGCGTGTCATCATACCGCCGGAACAAACACGGCTAATTACATCGGCGAATCTCGATTCGGCGGCAACAATGACTCTAGGAAGTCCGCGTGGTAGTTTTGGCTCATTGGGCGGCTTTTCACAAGTGAGTATCTAACGAATGAAATTGAAAATGAGCTTTAGTTCCGTATTTTATGAGTTTGTGTAATGGCAATGGCAATATTAAACTGTTTACAAATCATAAAACTGCAATTAAAGTCGGCAATAGCGCTGATTTTTTTTTTTTTTACTTTTTTATTTTGTGTTGTGCACTTCTAATGTCATTCATGTTTTGATTTCTTTTTTGTTTACATATTTTTTTTTTTTCTTCTATTTTTCTTTCCCAGCAATCATTTGAACTGCAGCCATTGATGTATCGCCAGCGTTCGTCGAACTCACATTCGGAAGCTTACCGCGAACGCATAGGTTCCTATAATGAATCGAATGCGTCCACATGTGGCGTTGGAAGCGGTGGCGGTGGGGCAGGCGGAGTCGGTGACTTTGATGATGTGTTTTGCATGTCGCCCTCGAGGTGAGTACATACAAAGATATATTTACCTACAAATATGAATGGGAAGTGTTTATTAAACAACAAATGCAACAAAGCTGGCACATCCAAGTATTGTCGAACGCCAAGTTTACCGGGCGTGCTTGATGAGCGACTGACAACTGTGATGAATGCAGCTGTTGACATTTGGGATTAATTTGCTAATCGCCCTTGCAATTTTCATCTTTTTCTTCATCTACTTAGCAGCAAAACTTTTACATTTTCTTTTTTGTTTTCTTTTTTTCTTTCTATTTTTTGTTGACATCGACATCTTCCCGCGCCCAACAACAACAGCAAACAACATCATCACACGCTGCCAAGCAGCAATACGCGACGTCACTCCTTCGGCAATTGGCGGCAAAGCAGCGAGCGACATCATCACAAGAACACCGGACAGAGTACACCGGATGAGGTGCCGAATATGATGGCACCGCGACCGCCCGTCTTATCGCCAAATAAATATCGCGGCGCGCATCGGCGAAGAGGTGAGTACAATTCTTTATTGCGCTTATTTTTCACGTTTTGCATTTATGTATGATATTTTTAGCGTATAAAATTAGAGTAAGAAAAAAATATAGTACACGCGATCTAAAATTTTAAATTTAAAAATACTTTTTCATAATTGCAATTGCATTGAACATGAAATGTAGATCGTGGAATGGCAGGAAAAGGTCGCGCAAGCCATAATTTACTTTTTTATCTAATGAGGGTTCTCTCTGGTGTTTGGATGTGGTGGACAGTTTATACATATATATATACACCAGCGCTCATGGCAAATCTTGGCGCCTAAAACTATGCAACGCGCATTTTTTTTTATAGAAATGATACAACTTTGCTGTTCCTTAACTGTAATCTACAATGTAGATTCTTAAAGGTTCAGACATTGGTGACTTATAAGTATTTCTGTATCATTAACCTTATTGTAACTTTATCGTTATCCATGTGAGCTGTTAGTGGTGCCGTAAATCTGTAAACAGCTGACACTTGTCGAGGCAGATCTTGGAAGGTAGGCACATAGGCGAATTCAGAAATTTCCCATGTATATTGTTATTGTAATTGGTTACTATTGGTCATGATGTGAATTCGCTTTGATTTTGATATTATAATCTACCTTTGTAAATAAAAAAAGAAGTTTCTGAATTCGCCTATGCGCCTACCTTCCTATATCTGCTTTCACAAGTGTCAGGTGTTTACGGATTTAGGGTTGCTAACCAAAATCCAATTGGTCTGTAACAGAGATCAGCAGCGGTGCACCGCATTTTCTAAAGCACCGCAAAAATACTTATTTTTTAAGTGGCTGAAAAAATAAGTACCCAGAAAAAAAATTCACCGCCACCGCATTGATTGAAAACCTAAATGATATTGCGGTATGTAGTGTTGTTTACACCGCATACCGCAAACACCGCATAACGCAAACACCGTATACCGCAAACACCGCATATCGCAAACACCGCATATCGCAAACACCGCAATCACCGCAAACACCGCATTTGTTTATTTGTATGCTATTCAGTGTTGCCGGAAATTTTTCACACACTGCAAAGGTATAGGCAATTGAAAATTCATTTGTACATAAATACATAGATATGAGTTACTGATTATAAGATATACAGCAAATTTATTCTCAATTATTTTTTTTTTTTTGTGTGCTTTGTTTTTGTGGCAGTTTTTTGAATAATAAAATATTTTTCAATAATGAAATAATCAAAAACTCATTTTTGAAATCCAGTCGTATTGGATTTCAAAAATAGGGCCATCAGAATGAATACTCTTCCGTCAAACTAGCAATCCGTTTAATTGACAACATAGTTGAATTAAATGTATTTAAATGACGATCGACACATTCAGTACTTCAGCTTTGCCGTAAAAAAGACATCTAATTCAACTATGTTTCTCAGTTAAACGAATTGCTAGATTGACGGAAAAGTATTCATTCCGACGGGCGCATAATAAAATGTATAAAAATAAACATGTGTATTGTTTTTACTCCAATAAAATGACAAAAACTTCGGTTTCAATCAATGTATCGTAGCCAATTTTATCGATTGTGAAAATTGAATGAATGCCTCGTTGGAAAATAAAGAATTATGTCACAGACAAACAAAAATGTGTAAACAAAACTTATAGTTGCATGTGTATTACTAAGAAACCATAAATGTGATTCAAGGATTTTAGGAAAAAACTCTATTTCATGTAAATAGGACATATTTTTATTTTGAAATTCATTAGTCAAATTATTTGGAATGTAAACAAACTCTAAATTTTAAGTGGCCCTTTCAATGAAAAAATTAAAAAAAAAACCAATCCTAAGAGTTTTCCTAGTTATATAGGTATTCTTTGGTTAAAATCAAATTGTAATTAGTAGTATTTTTCATCAGAAATCCATAAGACGGTAAAAATTACAAACAAAAAATCGCACTGGCAACATTGTAAATATCTCTATTTGGGAAATGCGGTGTTTGCGGTATGCGGTGTTTACAATATGCGGTGTTTGCGGTGTTGTGATATCCATACTACCGCATACCGGAATTGATCAAGAAAATGCGGTACGGTGTTTATTATGATCGCATATTTTGCGGTTGCGGTCATACTCCCACCGCATTTTTTATTACTCTAAATCACAAAAAATGTATCGCATGCTGATCTCTGGTCTGTAAGTTAACGATACAGCTACAGAATTACGATAAGGCACCAATGACTAGTAACACAGCTTGTCGTAAGGTTGGTTGAATCAGCTGTTTTATAAGGTTACAGATAAGTCACCAATGTCTGCACTTTAATAGATCATCGATCCTAATGGTGCCTTTTCGAGATATTAAGATTATGGTGCACTACTGCGAAACAGCAAAAGAAGATTGTTGGATACTTTAAGGCGCTTATCAATACTTTTTCTTCCTACGTTGCTTTTAACAAAAAAACTGTGATCTAAAAACGTTATAACCGTTTTAGAAAAATGTTATCCTGCAGCATACTGAATTAGACGCTTTTTCGATAGCGCTTTGAGAATAAATGTCTCTTCTTGGAATAAGAATAAGAAATGTAAGCAGAAAATGCGAAATCTACCATCAAAACAATGACTTACATACATGCAATGAAACGAAATAGAATAGAATTGTGGTAGGGCCGGAATAAAATGTCTTTCCAAAGCACTCAGGCATATTTGCCCATTATGGTTAAGGCCTTTAGAAACCATCGGGATGTAGGGAAAAAGGTGGTATAGTGGAATCAGAATTCCTCTGCAAATTTCCCAGATTATTTTATAAATCTGAGAAGTTTGTCGAGTGGTAGTGAGTGTACAACCGCGAAAGCCGGAAAATGCTCTGTGCCGTCGTCATCCTCCTTCAGACAAGATAGATATAAGGAGCTCTCGATGATGCCTATGGTGCTCAAGTGCATTCCACATGGATTGTGCCCCATGATCAACCACAACTAGACCAGCGCCCGAAGCTTGCTCCTTCTCTGCTTGAGGAGGAAGTTTGTTACCTCCATGTACTTTTACAGTAGTCTGTAGAGTTCCAGCGTCTCCCGTGAGTTTCCTCCATGGAGTATCTAATGTATGTATGTGCTTCACAGTGCGCGTCATACTTGGCCTTATAATTGGCTGGGATCCGGTTGGTTGCTCCGCTTATCCGCAGTTTGCCAATTCATCGGCCAGTTCGTTACCTTGAACACCACAGTGCTTGAAAACCCGTCGTCAGTGTACCTAAAGCATAATTGCACTTGAAGTCGGCCTCCAGGCGCCAACGGGATCCATTACCGTATTCAGTTTTTGATCCGTCTGTGTAGATGATTTTCTTCCGTATTCCCAGTAGAGTTTCTGGATGTGTCCGTTGATCTCTTGTGGTAAAATCCACAGTATATCGTCTACCACAGGATACTTGCTGCACCAGCTTATCATTTGCGGCCATAAACGAAGGGTATTGCTCTGACAGCCTGTTAAACAACTCCCCGTGCCCGAGCTTTAATTGTCGTACCACAGCTCGAAGAAGAGTCGTTTTCATAGCCTTCTCTTGGATCAACAAAATCCAGAGGGAGCAGATTCAACAGAGCATGTTGTAGTTATTGCACCCCCACTCATTCCACACTCTCCTCTGCAGCCTTTACAGCATCTATATATTAATAGGCTAACATTTTTTCCATACAAACAATTGCCAGGCTGTTTAGCATATTTAACATACTCATATCCACATAAAATTGATATGGATGTGTTCGTATGAGTCAGGAGCAGTGCATACCCAATAAACACAACGGATTCGCCTCGAATTCGCGTCGGATTCGCTTTCTCTGATTACACTGGTCGACAAGTTTTTGTTACAGAAATAAAAGTCTACTTTTGTAAAGGATTTCGGTGCGCTGAATCCGAATCTGAAGTCCGATTTTCTGTAATACGTACAGTTTTTTAGATATTCATGCCCAAAGAGGCGAAAAACACGCTTTTTGGCTATATTCACTCCTCAATATCTTTTAAATTACTTACTTATTTTAAAAATTGATTAAAGCTATTGAAAACGCTGACATTTCTCTTGAAGAAACCGTTTTAATATTTCACATATCTTTCTTGTGACTTGCAATATTGCATATTAAGCTTCATTAGTTTTGCAATATTTTCTCCATACAAATTTAATTAAAAATTTTGAAGCACGCTTTTAGGCAGTTTATTATATTATGGACGTATGTAAAGTGGCTTCGTAAAAAAAATTGTTCTGCTGAGCAACTACAAAATTTGATTGCGCCTATAACATGCTACAAATGCTGCCGTTGTTTTCGACGTCAAATACCTTATTGTGCAAAAACATATATTACTATATACCTAAATTAGATATCCGAAAAATTAAAACGTTGTCTTCAAGAGAAATGGCCGGGCTTTCAATAGCTTTAATCAATTTTTAAAATAAGTAAGTAATTTAAAAGATATTGATGAGTGAATATAGCCAAAAAACGTGTTTTTCGCCTCTTTGGGCATGAATATCTAAAAAACTGTACGTATCACAGAAAATCGGACTTCAGATTCGGATTCAGCGCACCGAAATCCTTTAGAAAAGTAGAATTTTATTTCTGTAACAAAAATTTGTTGAAATTTTGTCGACCAGTGTTATATTATCGCGGCAATAGTTCGCGGCGATAGATCGGCGAATTCGAATTCGTAGGCATGTCACCTATCACTAGCGATTCGAGAATTTGTTCATTCTCGGATCGCTGGCGATTCGAATTTTTTATCATTAGCGATTCGAGAATTTTTAATTTCTCTGATCGTTGGCGATTCGAGATTTTTTTATAAATGGCGTTTCGAAAAATTAAAAGTTCAGAGTTTGGTTTACTGGCAATGGGTTAAATCCGTATAAAATAATACAAAGCACTTAAAATATTTTTATAAAGAAAGTTTAACTTTCATGAAATAACAAAGGCTTTTCAAATAAATTTAAGCAATAAATAAAGTCCCCTTATTTAAACAATTTTGAATTGGGTTTTCTACATACTCGTATCTATTTGATTATAAACCGATTTGATCTACTTTCGCGAACTCGCCACGATAGCATCTGCGGAATTGTGATATTCGAGTTCAGGTATAAATGTAAAATTTCAGAACTATAATGATTTTTTAGTGCAAAACAATTTAAAAAAAATAGAAAAAATGATATCGCGAAAATTGATTTTCTCGAACTTGCCGCGAACTCGAGGCGAGTCCGAGAAATTACATTCGCGAAAATCTGCTTTTGCGAACTCGCCTCGAATTCGCCGCGATATCATCCTCGCGTCTGTGTTTATTGGGTAGGCATATAATTTTTTCTATAAATTATTTAATTTCTTTATAATTAATAAATAAAATTTTTAGTTAAGAGAAATAGATATTGTAAACGTGTTTACAAATATCGTAAACACATTTGAAGAGTTGCTTTAATTTAAAAGCGCTCTCTCTATTTTATATGCATTGGCCCAGTTTACGCTCACATCAAAATCAACGCGGCCAAATATCTCCTATTGCTGTTCCATTAAATGTGAGAGAGGGCAGGAGAGCACACTGAGTAATTTTAATTTTGACCAAGGCATATCTAACAGGTAGGCTCGGCGGCGAATTGAAAAACTTTTTTTATTTACAAAGGTAGAGTGTAATGTCAAAATCAAAGCGAATTCACATCATGGCCAATAGGAATGGACGAGCCCCAAGCGAATTCAGATTTTAACCACGGCGAAATATCATTTTGACATTGCGCTCTCCCAATTACAATAACAAAATACATGGGAAATTTCTGAATTCGCCACCGGGCCTACCTTCCCAGATCTGCCTTGATTTTGACCATGATTTCGCGTCGGACCGTGATCAAAAGGGCAAATCAGTGTTGCGGTACAACTGGAATTTGGAAAGTGTTGCTTACCTCCGCGAAAAGGAATAATTTTTGTACCAATACAAAGTTGAAAAAATAAATTGCATGGTCGAATTTCGAGCACCGGCGATACTAGTACTAGTTATTCGCGGACTTAACCATAGTCCTACGCAAGCACACTACAGCGGAGCACGTGATAATTGGTCTGACCAAAGCTATGTAAATCCACATCATTATTGCAGGTCTCAGACCTCAGTTCCTACTGAAGGTTCTTCTGCACTGTCATACACTGCATATATGTACATATGTACATACAATTGTCTCAATTTTCATTCCATTTGTTTACACGGAAAAGCGTTTCTAGTGCTTCTGCGATCGTGATCGTTAGTGCCGCGCGCCAACAATATTCAACTTCAAGTCGCGATGGCTGTAAATTTTATAGAATTTTTATGCGCAAGCAATTCATAACAATAGCTTTTCGATTGCTACGCGTACGACAACAACACTTTTGCATACTAAAATTGCACATATGGGCAATTTGTCAACAAACAGCACAGCAACTCGATTGAAAACAAAGAGCAACAATCGGCAATTGGTTTATGTTGTTGGCGTTGGCTAGCGGCGCCAGTGAACGCATTTTGTTACAACTTTTTATGCAAAAAAAAAACATAAAATAAATCTCTGAAGAAAATCATGCAAACATAAACATTCCCATAATTTGCATACATATATGTATGTACATTAGAGTGGCCCTTACGCCTATGGAAAATTTTTTTTCCACTTTTTTGAGACGTTACCCCCTGAAATGGTTTCATGTACGAAGAAAATATTCCCTGTTTAATATTTGCGCGATTGGGCAACGTTAACCCGTGCCACAATGTGTTGAAATAATGAACCAAGGGTTATATGGTTCTGTGGACGTTTATATTGGACGAATTCTCTTATATTTTGAGTTTTAATAGATTACAATGTTGTTATTTATTAGGCTCCACAAATAAATGATTTATGAATAAAAAATATGTACTGATATTCTATATATTGAAGTAATAAAAAGTCATGGATCCTTATTTACTCATATATACAAATAATTTAAGAAAATTGAAATTTTTAATATATATTTTTCATGTACTCGTACATACATATTTATATGGGAAATTTTAAAAATAAGTGCCCTCTATTAGTGTAATGGTACATTGTTTTTCATGCATACGTACACAAATAAGAAATTCAGATTCAATTCAGAACTTTAATTCTCTTGAAAGTCCATTGAAAGCGCTTGCGGAGCAGTGTAATAACTCCCACATAAAAGGAATTAAATAACTCCCAAAGAAGGAAATGAAATAAGTCCCAACACACTGCGGGTTATTTCATTTGTCTATAACAATTTGCAACAGCACTTTTGAGCAAGCTAATTCTCACACAGAATGAAAAAAATATCCACAGTGTAAAACCCTCAAACAACTGCAATAGCTGTAACTTTGTATACTACTTTAACCCTCTAACTCTCCGACGATGACGTCGCTTTTACTCCTTTTTTAGAAAGCCCGCAAAAGTTCGAAGGTCGTTAGAGGGTTAAATAGTTATAGAAAATTGTTTGCCATAGAATTTCACTAGGTATCCACCGACAAAGGTACCTAAATACCACAGTCCAGGGACCTTATGGAAGTGATTTTTGTGACAAAATTTTATTTTGAAACTTTTCTTATTTTTATATCAGAATTCAATTAAAATGGTGTGCAAATGTAGAAAATTGGAAACTTAAGCTGATTCCACATAGAACTTTGTGTTGCGCTACGTGACACTTTCTGCGTGACAGCTGAGATTAAAATACATGTATCTATATGAGGTTTCTCACATAACAAAAAGTAACGCAAGGCCGAAGTTACGTAAAGCACAAAGTTGCCCAAATCTCAACTTTTGGGGGCGTTGAAATTTTTTTTCAGTTTCACTTTAATTCAAATGTAAATAAACAAATTTAAATTTCACACAATTGAAAAATAATTTAATAGATTTTTATTTTCTTATTTACTTTTTTGTAAATAAAATGGAGAATGAAAGATTTTTCAGAAAATAAATATTTTTTGAGTGATGTTGCAGCGTTCATTGTGGTATAGTTTTTCAGTTTTGCGTTGTTTGACATAGAAAGCGGCGTAACGCAAAGCGGAAAAAGTTTTATGTGGAATCAGCTTTAATTTTCTAAGTGCCTCCTTGGATGAAATTTTTACAAAAGATGAATGGGAAACCGATATTATATTTGTGAAGCATTTTGAAACGGTAGTTACGCTGACTACGCGTAAAGTGACCATGATACGGACACAAACTTTCCCAATGCCGACAGAAACTCACTTTGTGCTAAAAAGGTATCTATGCGCGGCATGTCCTTCAGTTAACTGACTTCACCAGTTGCACATTTTAAAATTATTGTATTGGAAGAAAATAATATGGACTATGATTTTAAATTAATATACAATTCTTAAGTGAAATGTTTGATTTTTTTGTTTTAATACTATGTTGCTTTAGACGTGAGAACCAAAATTTAATGTCATCTACATACGTACATACATCTTCTACGATTCTTGCTACTCAAGCAATTGCAACGGTAAAATAATAAAAGTATTTTGATTAATTTTATGCAAATTCAAACTTGTAAACATCTCATAACCAAAAGCAGCGCTTACTAAAAGTGATGTTGATAATTTTTCAACTTCAACTCGTTGTGGCATGGGTTAGAGTTGTTCAATCGGGCCAAAATTTTCAGGGTATTATTGTTTTATTAAACAAAAACATATCAGGGGGTAACACATGCAAATTTCCGACTTTCGAAAATAAGGGCCACTCTAATGTACATATGTATAAGCAAAAAAGTACGCAATCTCACTTAGCGGAAAAAGAGGAGCAGCGCGGCTGTTCGACTGCCGGCAATTCAGCAAACAATTTATTGTATGTATTTTGCTGCTGCTGCTGCTACCGTCACAAATCAATTCAAACACATAGCAATTTATTATTTTATTTATATGTATGTATGTATGTGCAATTTGTTTGTTTTTGTTGCTTTTTGCCATTAGTTTATGGTTATTTGCTTGACATTGACAGCAGTGAAAATGATTGAGAGCATTTGTCGTTAGCAAAGAATCGCTAATCACTTGACGACTCGATTCGCCTCACTCAACTCAGCTGTGCGACCCAGTGCGTTCGCTTGTCACCAGCGTTGCCGTTGAAAAATTTTCGTGGTGGCTAGATTTGATTTAATTTGTGGCTAAAAATGGCTAAAAAATTTGGTACGTGGCTAAAAATGGTGGCTAAAAAATTTTGCTTCAAATTAACATGTTTTAAATTTATTTTTCAAATTCAGGCACAAAAGTATTGCATACAATATAAGGAAAAAATCATAAGTTTGTGTAAAAATAAAATATTCATACATACACTAGCTGACCCGCCAGACGTTGTTCTGCCTAAAATTTATTCCTATAAAGCCTAAAGGAAAAGTCCTAGATTACCGTGTTGCTCACCATTATATCCCTACCCCTATCCCTATACCTATCCCTCCACACCTTCTAGGGTCACCCCTGGTCCACATTTTGGTCGATATCTCGGAAAACGGGTCTTATACTTTTTTCGGCTATAAACCATGTCGGGCTCAAATGAAAACTACGTGCAAAATTTCATTTAATTCAGTCCAGCCGTTCTGGAGTTATAGCGTCAGGAAGGAAGACGCGACTTATACCATGTCTCCACATAACGTGTTTCGCTCTTTTTTCTGCACTCGCTCTCTCAATCTTGGTTCGACCTCAAAACGAGTGCCGAAACTCGCCAATTTCCATACAAATTTCTGAGAGCGAGTGAAGATTGAAACACTTGTTTCGTTCTCAATCCTCTTGCCAAACACGATGATATCGATGCCTTCTCTAATTTTGTATCGAAAATCTATCGGAATCTCACACAGGCCAAAACAAAAACGCAAAAATAAGCAAACATACAACATACATACACATTTAAGAAGAAAAAGAAAGAGAAATGTTAAACTGAATAACGATCAGCCACGTGGAGACGGGTTATTTAGCGAGATGTTTCCCTAGATGTTTCGCTTGTGAATCAAGTTATGTGGAGACGCCTTTTATTTTTATATAATAGATAGTATGTACTTAACTATATATAAAAAAATTGGATATCACATTCATTATCTATCATTAGGTCGTCATCACTAATTGACTCTTTCTCTTCATAAATTAATTCTTTCTTCATTAATTTAATGAAATCTTCTGTTAGTTCAAATTCATTGCAACATTCTTTAAGCCATATCCTTCCTATGTGCAAAATTATGGTTTATTACAAGCGGTGGCTAAAAACGTGGCTAGGGGCAAAACCGAAATTTTGGTGGCTAAAAAAACACGGCGGTGGCTAAATCTAGCCTCCAAATGGCTAAAACGGCAACGCTGCTTGTCACGCTTTCAGCTTTGTGGCAGGTTAAGGCGCGGCCATTGGAGCTGCCGACGACGAGGAGCGCAGCTCTCCCGTTGACAAGTAGGAAGCAGTTGTGGGCGCATGCGCGAAATTTAAATGAAATGCGAATAACTAGAAAATCGCAGGCAAATACAAAAATATTAGATTCAGTTAAATCTTCTGAGCTTGTACACCTAACACAGTAGCTAATAAATAATTTATGTCAAAAAAGCCCTAGTGTATTCTTAGAGAATGCCTACATATGTACATACGCACACACAAAATTTATTTCAATAATTGCCAATTTAAATGCTTCAAATGACTTAATGTTAATTATTATTTGATGAGTGAAAAGACCAAACAAACCAAATGATGCAAGAAACATGTGTTGCTGACTACATTTATGGGATCAAAATAATTTGAATAATAGAAATGTCTTTAAGAATTATTTATGGTTTTAATGCTACTCGTGTAACTACATACATTTGTACATACATATGTACACTGTCAAATTGCTTGTGTATGAAGTAATAAATTATCCACGATAGAAATGTAGTTATATTCAATTAATTAGGTATCATTTTTAATATTTTTTCTTCTGAGCGTTATTCTCACTGGATTTTTGGTTTTTGTTTTGCTTGTTTTTGGATGCAAATATGTATCAAGAAATCAGTTGAAAAAAATTTCTTCAAATGAACTGTTGCGCCCTTAAGTTAGATTAGGTAAGCTTAAACTGGCTGACCATATGGGCCCTCACATGGACTAAATAAGTCCTTAGTGTTACCAAAACGGTTCGTCGAAGTGAACACCCCTAAATTTAACGCCTTAACTGAACTGAAAAATAAAGGCGTCTCTTTTTCAGGTATGTACCAAAAATTTCCTTAACCCTATTGCAGTTACTGATTCGATATCACTGAATAAAACTGCCGCTAGTGGGCAAAGCTGTAGCCTAGAAAACGAAGAACATGAACAGAGCGCACAAGCTCTACCGTCTCTGCATGCAATACGCATCCCTACTACACCTATTGTCACCACTACTAGGTACTACACCATTTCCAGATGGATTTTAGAAAGTGAAAATTGGATTTTAGAAACGTAGGTTAGAAATACAATTCAAATTTTCCAAAATCCAATTGACTCATTCTAAAATTCAGTTGACGCTTTCTACAATACACCTGGAGATGGTGTAGACCGATTTTGGGCGCATACAATGCTAAAAGACCCCAGTAAGCAATCTTCGAACATCCCTCTGCAGTGATAGCACCTATTTAGTTAATTTAACCCTGTCGTAAAGACATAAATATCAAATAGCGGAAAAAATACCATTAAAAATGCCATAGACTACGAAATGCGACAAACTAAACCCGTTTTGGTCACTTAAATTGCAAGCTAGGCATCCTCGAAACATATTCCAAAATACATGGCTACCATTCGGATTGCATGTGTTAAGATTGTGCCATAAACTACGAAGTGCCACATACCAAACCCATTTTAGTCATTTAATTTCCATTTCATGTATTTCGAAATATATTCCGGGATACATGGGTCGCATTCGGATCGCAAGGGTTAAGATTGTGCCATACATTTCGAAATGCCATAAACTAGATCTATTTTAGACACTTAATTGCCTAGCTAAGCATCCTCGAAACATATTCCAGAACATACGGCTCCCATTCGGATAGCACGGGTTAAGATTGTGCCACAAACTACGAAATGGGTTAAACTAAACGCATTTTAGACACTTAATTCCCTAGCTAAGCATCTTCGAAACATATTCCCATACGGATCGCACGGGTTAAGATTGGACCATAATCAACGAAATGTGCCAAACTAAACACATTTATTTCACTTAATTTCCAAGCTAAACCTCCTCGAAAGATATTCCTGGAAACATGGGTCTCGCTCGGATTTCACGGGTTAAGATTGTGCCATAAACTACGAAGTGCCACATACTAAACCCATTTTAGTCATTTAATTTCCATTTCATTTATTTCGAAATATATTCCGGATGGGATCGCAAGGGTTAAGATTGTGCCATAAACTACGAAATGGGTTAAACTAAACGCATTTTAGATACCTAATTGCCTATCAAAGCCTCCTCGAAAGATATTCCAGGAAACATGGGTCCCATTCGAATCGCAAGGGTTAAGATTGTGTCATAAACTACGAAGTGCCACATACTAAACCCATTTTAGTCATTTAATTTCCATTTCATGTATTTCGAAATATATTCCGGGACACATGAGTCGCATTCGGATCGCAAGGGTTAAGATTGTGCCATAAACTTCGGAATGCCATAAACTAGATCTATTTTAGACACTTAATTGCCTAGCTAAGCATCCTCAAAACATATTCCAGAACGCATGGCTCCCATTCGGATCGCACGGGTTAAGATTGTGCCATAAACTACGAAATGGGTTAAACTAAACGCATTTTAGACACTTAATTTCCTATCTAAGCCTCCTCGAAAGATATTCCAGGAAACATGGGTCTCATTCGGATCACAAGGGTTAATATTGTAACATAAACTACCCTTTTTAGTCACTTAATTTGCAAGCTAGACATCTTCGAAACACATTCCGGAACACATGGGGCCCGTTCGTACCCTTCTTTGCCAGCTCATCAGCTTGCTCATTTCCATTATGGCTGGTTTAAATTTTCTCTCCATCACCTTATGTACCTACAAATATATTGATGCCATAAAAATATATGCAAATTTACCAATTTCCCCATATTATACCTATTGACTTTACATTTCCGCAAGTCCATTACCTTAACACAATAACAATTCCATTTGGCCAGAGCCTTTTATTAAGTGCATTTGTGTGTGCTTAGTTTATTTATACAGCAGTGCAGAGCGAATGACTGACAACAAATAGACAAATGGGCAAATGACAGGCAAAAATATATGTATGCCCTGCCAATAATGGCAAAGCTAAGAAAAAAGCACAACACTTGTTTAGATAAACTGTTATGAAAGTATGACCCCAAACTGTCGGTGAACTCTTGCGTTTTGTGTTAATTCACCACAAATGGTTTTTAAAGCAAAAAGAAAAGTTAATTTGCGCAGCGCTTGTTTTTGTTCCATACCAAGTTCGATTAAGTTTCAGTTACTCTTTTTTTTCGAGCTCAACATTAACCAACTGGCAACAGCAACAATAACAGTAATTAATTCTTTATTGACAAACGTGCCATTACGGAAAAACGGAAGCGAAAACTTAAAACTTGCTTGGATAATGAGCAGTGGCGTAGCTAGAGAATTTTTCGGGGGGGGTTACAGCCAATGTAAAAAATTTACCAAAATTAAAATTACCAAAAAAAACTACAATTTTTTTTACAAATGATAAAAATCGCTAGCTTAGAATGCAAATTGTGTAAGTCCTTTTTTAAAACTTTGTAGGAGAGACAAACAAAAAAATTCGAAATGAAAAAAAATTTCTGTTCATATAAATATTTGGACTTACACAATTTGCGTATCACTGAATAACAACGAGTAGAAATATGACAAGTATCTCAGACTTGTTTAGCGCGGTGCGTATTTGATTTTTCTAGCGTTCTACATAAAAATACACTTTTTCATAAAAGTGGACTTACACAGTTTCCACTCTAAGCTAGCGAAATGTAATTTTTTTCGGACTATAATTTAACATTTTAGTACACAAATATCGCTTATAATACATATATCAAACTCTTAAGGCCCTTGGCCACTTAAAATCTGGAATGTTAAGAAGTGTATACATATGTGTGAGTGTCGGGTGATTGACGCAAATATCTAAAAGATTTGATTCTCATCAACGCGAGCCCGAACAAGAACGTGTAGCACGACGACTGCCGATTGCACTAACACACAAAAAAACTCACACATACACACTCCTTGACATGCCAGATTGTCAGTTGCCAAGGGCCTTTAACTATACTTCAAAAGTAAGTCTCATATTCTCTTCTGCAAATCTACGCGCATAGGTAGATTTTCAAGTTTTATGCGCCCAAAATTGAATTTTGTAAAATTGTTACAATTACAGAAAAAAACATACCCACATATTGGAAATAGAATGGGGAACAATAATTAATCGCTTTTTTCCCGACCCCATACTCTGCACTTGCCCCAGATGGTCGCAACTTAGCATATCTGAAGTTAATTTTTTTGTTTTTTTCTTACATATTTTTAAGTGCTAATTTCAACTTGAATATTTATTATTTAAAGCATTTCATTTAAGTAATCGTGGTGAATCCTAAAGGTTCAAGTAATTATTAACACTTTTCAATAATATCCTTGGTTTCCAATAATTCTAAGTTTATAGTTTTAAGCTTTTAAAGTTGGGATATTTAAAAAAAAATTATCACTCTTTTTCATGTTAAAAATTGGTTTTGTTATGTTGCTCTGTCAGACTCAGTCAAATTAACCCTCGGACATGATATCTAGTACAATTAGTAGTTAGCCGACAAAAAATCACGTCGCACAAAGCCGCACTTCAGTACTAGATACAGGGTTTTTCATATGTACCTACAATAATTTTCTTTTTGTGCTTTATATTTAATTTTAATGTTTATATTTTTAACGCATATCTTGGTTAATGTAGGTGATGCTCGAAAGTAACCCAGATATTTAGCAGCGATTATTGTTAACTTTTTAGGCAGTATTTTTAGTATTTCTAATTTTTCAAAGTTAAGGAAGTACTTATCATAAAAAGGGGCTAAGAATTATAAAGCTACATTTTTTAGAAGATTTTTGAGTATGCAATTTTGCAGCTCATTCAATTGTAATATAATAATATGCAACATTCAACTTTTTGAAAAATTTCATTGGCTTTTCGGAAATTTTAATTGGAACGGTCTCACGTACATATAACGCAAACACCCTACAGAAAAAAATTACTAAAATCGACGGAAATTTTTACAGCATTGAGAATAGCACTTTTTACACTAAAATTTTTTGGCTACATAACAGTACACTTAGAAATCTCCTCAAAATCTTCTATAAATTCTGGCCGCGTTTTGAAATTTTAATCCACTTTTAGAAATTTCTACGATTTTTCGGATTTTTCCATAAGCTTAGAAATCCTGCTTAAGGCGATTTTTATTGAAAAATTGTTTACATTTTTAAACGAAAATAAGAGAGTCAAATTTTGTTTGAAATAAATTTAAAAACTCTGGCGTATGATTTTTTTTTTGAGTCACTGTATATATTTTTCAATAAAATCGACTTTTAACTAGAGCCCTAGATACCCGGGTATCGAGCAATTCGATCTGATCGTTTTTGTTTGAAGCCCGTTTGTTGTTCAAATGCCCGTACAAACATTCGAGCATTCGAGCTTACAAACAAAAAAAATGTGTATCGGAAAAACAAAAATAAAAAAACTACATATGTATAAAGAAAAAAAAAAAAAAATAAACAAAAGAAAAAAACAAACTTCAAAATACCCGAATTGTTCAAATGCCCGTACAAACATACGGGTAATAAACAAACAAACAACTCTTCGAGCATTTTAATAACAACTGTTCGGGCTACTCGAAAATGTTCAAAAAAAAAATCGAGAGCTCTACTTTTAACACAAATTATTAAAATTTTGCATTAAACAAGCAATTTGGAATAGATGTACACAATAAAATATTTCTACCTATGTGCTACGGTTATAAATAATAATTTTCTTATATAATTTAGTTTTTTAATATTCCATTTTGACAGACATTAAGTAAAATCTCAAGTTCAGATACTCTTATACATGGCATAGTTATTCCCATTGTAGTTTATACTAATATTATTTGATTAAGATGATAAGTAATTGAAAGAAAACTTGAAATTTAAATAATTGGCGTTACTTTTCTGTTATTGGCATGTTAATAACAGCAATACTGTATAATAATTGTAGCGTTTGTTGAGCCGTAGGGAAGTGCAGGAGCCGTAGGAATTTTACCACAAAAGAGCGAATATAAGTACAAAGAATGTAAATTGTGGTAAAATTCCTGCGGTTCTTGCACTTTCCTACGGCTCAACAAACGCTAGAATTATAAGTAATACTTCGTGAAAAAGCGCTAAATTTCGAATTACCAATTTCAAAAAATTACTATTCTCATTGATTTTTTCCTGAAAAAGAAATGTATGCTAATAAAGTCAAAGATGGTTTTATGGTCAAAACGAATCTTTCGGGGGGGGTTTTGTCCCCAAAACCCCCCCCGTTACTACGCCACTGATAATGAGAATTCTATGCATGTAGATATACATACAAATGTATGTATGTATGTATGTATGTATGTATATATTTTGACTAACGCACAACACGCGCCTCCTAAAGTACTCTTACATACGTACATACATACATAAAGAATAGTTTGGCGCGTGCCAATTTTTCGAAGCCAATTTTATTAGCATATGGCCAATTATGTATTTATGTAAGTACAAATATACTGCTTTGAATGAGGAAGTACCCCACCATAATTGGCAGAGTTTACTTCTTGTGTTTTTTTTTTTTTTTTTGCTCTTTCTCTTTACTTTTTACGCTTCTGCTTTCATGTTTGCATATTCAAATAAGTCGGCGTAGCGCAACTAAGTTCAAGAAACAAGTCGCAAAATGGCTTTAACGCACATCAAAGGTGTGCTGTGCTGTGTAAGTCATCTGGTATGCTGATGTCAATATTAATAAACAAACTTTGAAACATATTTTATCATCTCCCCACTCACTAGTTTTCAAAACTTCGCACAAATTTGGGTTTTCTAAGGCAACAGTGCGCAAAAGTAAAGCGCATTTCCGCAGGGAAATTTTCCAGTTGCCAACCAAGCGTTTTGTGTCAATTGCATGCGTTTTGGAAATAAATAAAACATTGTCACGTTGCATCAAACGCAAAATAGGTAAACAAAAAATGTCAAAAGCAACTTTATTAATTTGCATTTATTTACATACGCACATTAGGCCGTCTTGCCTTATAGGCACCAAAAAAATTCCGCCATACGCTTCCATAGCGACCTTAAAAATATTATTTTTTGCAGACTTGCTAAGAAAGTGGTCAAAATAACTTTTTCATGGGGGTGCTAGTGGGTTAAAATTTTCTAGAAAATTATTCGCTATAAAATTTCACTAGGGATCTCCTCAGAAATATGCTTTGTAAATAAGACCTAAACGACCACAGAAAGCAAAAAACATGCATAAGTACATATGTATATTCCTCGGAATGTTTAATGTGTTTTATTTCAAGTTGTGTTGAAGCGATCAAAATACTTCTTTCGCAAAAGATTTATGATTTTTGATGACGTTTAACATGCCGGCTAAAGAAAGATACATTTGGGTGGAAGTGACTCCAATGTCGCACATATGTAGGGTTAATACAATTAGAAACTAGAAACGCTCATCTCAAGCCAAACACATTGGTGTATCAAACTTAGGGATCGGACCAAGATATGAAAAAAAAAATTAGTTTTAGCAACATCTAGCGGCTTCAAAAAAAAATAAAAAATGTTTCCAGAAATTTTTTCGAAAAAGAAATAATATGGGGGCGTACGGTGGACTTTTTTTTTTGTTCCATATAAGGCGAGACGGCCTAATGTATGCGCATGTGTATGTGCATTAAGGTGGTTCAAAAAAAATAAAACCCAACAAATCATTTGGGAACAAGGCTATTTTTATTTTATTGTTCCTAAAACAACATATCGCACACTAAATCATAAAGTGGCACAACTCGAAATTTTTTTAAATTGAGTTTTTTTCATAAGCCTGTTCTCTACATATCTCTAACGATTGCCAAAAAAAAACGTTTCAATAAGTGTCTCTTTTGACCGAAAAATTCCCATTATACGTGCTATTTTGCCATATGATTGCTTGTAAAGAAGAAAAGTTTTTTGGCTCTTCTGAAAATTTTTGAATTTTGAGTTGTATCATTTTATGATTTAGGGTGCAATATGTTCCCTTTTTTAATGATAAAAAAGATTTCTACACTTTAATATATTAAGGCAAATTTTTCGGTATACATTTCCGTCGTACAGTCGCGTGAAATGCGGTTTCTTCTGCGGATTTTGGGAGAGCTTGATTTTCTTCATACATTGTTGGACCACCCTAATGCGCATATGTCCCTAACGCCCTCTTTCCCTACCTCCCCCACCAACGCCGCTGCCATGACAGCAACAACTAACTTGGTGGTCCAACTTACAAAATGAACACGTTCCACGCGTTGCATTGCATTGCGGTTTTCCAAAACAATTTCCTTTTCTGGTTTTCTCCAGCTGTCGATAACATTTTGATATATTGCAGGTGATTTTGGGTCAGACGTCAATTCCAATACAATTACCGCATGTCATGCCATCATTCATGCCATGCCATCACTCACTCACATTTCATATCATAACTGGCAATTTCACTTTGCTGGCAGGAGGCAGCGCAAGTAATAAGAGGCTTTGCCACAGGAGTCTCGCACAAGAAGCGTATGGTGGCAAAAATATGACTGAAAATCCAGTGCGTTAAATTTTTTTTTTTTGTTCTTTTTTTTTTTGTTTTTTTTTTTTTGTTTTTTTTTTTACTTTTAGATTTTTACAATTTTTTTTCGTTTTTATTATTTTTTGTTGTTTGGAAATCAATGAAATATTTATGAACTGCTGCACATGTTATGCACAACTGTTTACTTAGCCATTCCTTTTTTCACTTGTTGTTGTTGTTGTTGTTGTTGTGTGTTTTAGTGGGTGTTTTTATATGCATTGTTTGTTGTTCTTGCGCTGTAAAATGTCTTACATTAACCAGCCAAAAATGTGTTGGAAAGGGTTGAAGGGGCAGTGCGCGGGTGTTCAAATGAAGCAAAGTGTATGTGATGCTTAAAAGAACTGTTCAACATCTGTTAATCAGATTTCCCTTTGTGAAAACGAAGACTCACTTTTTTTCTTCGAAATTTTGATTTTATTTTTTCGTGGAATGAATTTTCTCGAAATTTTTGGGGATTTTTCATTTTTATGGACGTTGTTTTAAATATGTATGAATGTTTAGTGTGCCGCTTGTTTAAAAGGTCCAACAAACACAATCTCTAACGTTATAGCAATTGTGGAGACTATATTAGATAACTTGTGTAATTCTCCAACTATTCTCGAATCGAAAGCGAAGGTAGCAAACTATTCTCAAATCGATATCAAACCTCACATTTGTTAACTTTGTTGGATCTGTCTACAATTTGCAATTTGATTTTAAAAGGCTACAAATAACTTTCATGGTTTGGCGATCTTTTATGTAAATCATAAACAGCTTTTAAAAAAAAAATATGTTTTGGCAAAAAAATCAATTTCAGTTCATTCACCACTCAAATGGCACAGGCACCATAAAAGCGCACAAGCATAAACAAAATGGAAAGGTTAATGACTTTCAATTGCAGTAAAAAAACGTATTTAGTAATTTACGATGTTTTATGCAAGTTAATCGCAATAACAAAAACCAATGGATGTATGTATGTATTGCATGCACTTCCTTTACGGAAACTGCATATCCGTAATTTTAACTTTTATGCATGCGCAAGTCCTTCGCTGACCTTTTTCAGTGTGACCATGTCACGTACCACAAGTAATACAAACGTGCGATTTCGGATAAACATGGCGTATGTGATGGATGTTTGATAAAACAAAACTGAAAAAAAGTTTAAATATACCTTTCATGAACATGAAATTATATCTATTATAACTTACCCCTTACAGCAAGTTTGGCTCGCCAATGGCTGCATTGGCTCGCTGTGGCACACAACAACAGCTTTGGCTCTCAATATGTATTAGCTTTCAAAACGACTCTAAGCACACAATTTTTTTGAGTAGCACTTTACAGGGATTTGCGATTAGTCCTAGCAAGACAGTCCTGGGTTTCTTTACACGGAAGAGAAGTCTCAATCTCCCGGCGCTCAAGGAGTGTAAACTTAAGTCTTTCCGAAAAGGAAAAAATTTTAGGAGTGCTTCTAGACGCAAAACTGGTCTGGAGAGCTAACGAAGAGGTGAAGGTAAACAAAGTACTGAAAATTTTCGGACAGTGTAAAAGAACCTTCACGTGGGGTCTGAGTCCAGCAATAGTGATGTGAATTTACAAAGCTTTGGCTGTGACAACGATGTGTTGGCCACAGTCCTTCGGGTTGTGGCATGTGGAGCTCGGCCACTGCTAGTTATTTAGCAGTCTGTCAGAGCAATATCCTTTGTTTCTGACAAGCTTGTACTCCGAGTATCCTTTGGTAGACGATACACTGTCGATTTTCCCTCAACAGAGAGAGAGAGAGATCCAGAAACTGGAAAGGTCGAAGAAAATCATCTCCACAGACTCATCCAAAACATAATATGGTACTGGATTTGTGTAGCACCTAGGAGCCGACTTCAGGCGTCATTATGCTTTAAATACAATGGCGACGGCTTTTCAATCGGAGATTTACGAGTATGCCATACCAAAAGCAGCAGAATGGATAATTGCTGAGATGTGGCGTGGACACCAAATTTGTATTTGCAGCGTGAGCCAGGCTTCACTGAAAGCACTGAAAACTGCGCGAAGCTCTTCAAAAATTGTCCACGAATGTAAGTTGAAGCTTGAACTCGTAGAAATCTACACTGAAAAAACAACTTACTCAGATTATGGAAAAGTGGGAATGATTCGGCGCTAAAGACATATTTCCATATTTTGATGTACGATTTTCTTCAAATCAAGGAATAAAAACCACGTTTTAAAGAAAATTGTACATCAAAATATGGAAATATGTCTTTAGCGCCGAATCATTCCCATTTTTCCATAATCTGAGTAATTTTTTTTTTGAGTGTATATATATAAAAATTACTTGGTGTTTAATTGTAACGCTTAAACTTGAAAACGGCTGAACCAAATCAAATACTTCCTTAGGGGGGTTTGTTACCCCGCGAAGGTTTAGTCGAAGAAAAAATTAAAAAATATTAGGGGAGCGTGGCACCTACCATACCATCTTAATTTTTAAAGCTGATTATCTCTAAAAGAGTTCAAGGTAGGGAGCTGAAAATTGGTATAGAGGTAGGTGATATCAAAACCCTTCTCACGCAGAAAAGTGGGGGTTATCAGAAAAGAGGGCGTGGCACCTCCCATACAAACTTAATTTTTCATACTGAATATCTCTAAAATTGTTTAAGGTAGGGACTTGGAAGTTGGTGTGGAGATAAACGATAACAATTCCATATTAACGCAAAATAATAGGAGTTATACGAAAAGGGGGCGTGGCATCTCCCATACATACTTAGCGTTGGAAGCTGAATATATCAGAAAGAATAAATGGCAGGATCCTGAAAATTTCTGTAGAGCTAAATGATATTAAAACCACTCTCACGCATAAAAGTGGGGGTTATGGAAAAAGGGGGCGTGGCACCTCCCATACGCACTTAATTTTTTAAGCTGAATATCTCTAAAAGGATCTAAGGCAGGGATCTGGAAATTGGTACAGAGCTATATGATATCAAAACATTTTTTGGGCATAGAAGTGTAAGTTATCGGAAAAGAGGCGTGGCACCTGCCATGTAATCATAATTTTTCAAGCTGATTATCTCTAAAGGACAACTTAATAGTGGCAAGCACTTTAAAAGGCCCGTTCAAGGGAGAGGAATGCTTACTTCCCCGGATTCCCGTATGTTCAACAGATTTGCCCTTCCAATTTCACTGGACAGCAGCCACTCATAGAATCAAGTATAGCGGGCACTGTGAAGTACATCAGAAACTGCATGAGGGAAACTCGGACTCTGCGATACTAAAAATTTGAGTCTTCTATTTTGATTTTTTGTCTCTTCATAGAGTTTTCTGAACTGTATCTACTATACATATATGCAAGCATTTAAACCTGCACATTAGTGCCGGAAAACCATCGATTGAACTATCGATGGGGCCGATGCCATAGCGATTATCGATGGTTTTTTTAAACCATCGATAGTATTTTACTTGGTAAATAACTATAACGTCTGTTAAAAAAATTAATCAAAAAAACTGAGATTTATAATTTTTAAGGTACTTGTTTGGAATATGTGGGCTGTGAATATATAAATAAAAGATTATTGAATAATTTTATGCAAAAAAACTTGCAAATAAAGCGGTTTTTTCACTGAGAATTGAGCAATTTAGGTTTTGATTTCGCCTCTCCTATTATTTTGTGGACAACTGTATACGTACAAATGTGTGTATGTAGTATTCTTACTTTGATTAGTTATTGATTTATTTTTTGTATTGAACTTTTTACATAAACTTTGGTTTTTATTAATTTTATAATATGTTTCTAATAAAAATTTATATTTTTCTTTTAAATATGAGAACGTAAGTACAGACATGCATACATATGTCTGTATATGTGCATTAAATATTTGAGTACCACCTTTCCCTCTAACGGGCCACCCACGTACATATATTAAACCATCGATACTATCGATGGTTGCCTTTAAAACTATCGATGGTCAATCGATGGGACCACTATCGATGGTTTTCCAGCACTACTGCACATAGTACCTATGTACATATGTATATGTATATGTATATGTACATACGAAAAACATGAAAACGTATATACATATGTATTTACATACATAAATAATAATCGCGCCCGTATGGCGATCACGTTCCTGTTCTGCAACATAAAAATATGTTTTCTTCCTTTTAATTATTTTATAGCTGCTTATCCTTTTATATATTTTTTACTTATATACACTTTTCTGCTTAATGTTTGCAAAGTCAGCTAGCTACTCTGGGCAGCACTTGTTGGTGGCGCACAGTGGGGGCACCTCCATACAAACGCGGCCAAAAATAGTAATAATTGAGCTAGAAACTTTAAACTCGGAACTTAAGCTTTCTTGATTGAAGATAGTAAACTGTGAAAATTTGAACAAAATCGGCCAACAAATACACCCCCCTCCCATATAACGGTATTTTTGAAATTTTAATATTTTGTTAACTATTATAGCTAAAATGCTCAATTTTAATAAGAGCACACATTTTTTAAATATAAATAATATACAGTAATCATTTTGGAAAAAGCGCAAAGTATTCCATGGTTTTCAAATTAAAAATATATGCACTTTTGAGCATTTTATAAGCATTCATCATAAAATTTTCCTTCAAAAAAATCACATTTAAAAAAATTTTTATACCACAAATGAAACTATACTTTTCTAAAGGATTTCAGTGTGCTGAATCTGAATCTGAAGTCAGAATTTTCAAATTGGTTCTAGTTTTTGAGATATTCATGTCCAATTAGGCAAAAAAACACGTTTTTGACTATATTCCCTGCTTAATATCTTGTATGTAATATTTTTTTTATTCAAAATCAAATACACCGTTAGAAAGCATAAACCATCCCCCTGAATATGGCGTTTAAATTTTTCAGATATCTTTATTAGAATTGGAGAAATTGTTGTTTAAGTTTCATTAACTTTGCAAATTTTCCCCATACAAAATTATTAATACTTTTTGAAGCATACTTTTGGGGATTTTTTATGGGAAAAATGTATGAAAACTTAGAAAAACTCACTCCATAAAAAAGTTCATAAAACAAAAAAGCGCAAACGAATTTTTAAGATTTCTTCACCTGTTTATAAAGCACGTTCACTAGCACCAAATATTAAAAATTTGGAGAGGTCATATTTTGTATTTTTTTTTTATTTCATGTTGAAATTTTCCAATTTTTACACAATTTTTTTTTCTGTTCGAAAAGAAAAAGGCTGCAAAAAAATAATGATAACGCTGATAAAAAAAATTCTTTCATAATTTGAAAGTGCGAACCATTGCCTACAACACGGTGAACAAACTATTCGATTAGTCGCCTAAGAATAAGATTTTTCATAATGTCAAAAGTAGCCTAATTATTGCGTTTTGAAAAAGGCACTTTTAGTCAAATGGGAAAAAGATTATTTAAGCGAAAAGCGCAGGTGGATTTCAAGAATTAAAATTCAGTTTGATTAAAAATATATCATTTCAAAACATATGAAAAAATTGGGGAGGTCATATTTTTTATTTTTTTTATTTTTTTGTTTAAAGTTGAGCAAAATTTTTTTTTTACGACTTTTTTTGTCAATATTTGAAAGTTCATATAAATCTAAGAGTTACCGCTGGTTACAAAAGGCTTATTGTTTCTAAAAGGCCAAATCAATATCTATGTAATGATGTATCACTCGATTACATACGTTAATAATTGAATGAGTTACAGCATTTTGTATAAGGTGTAATTGTTGAGAAATAAAAGGACCTATTTTTTGCTCAGTTTTTAACACCCTGTACGGCTAAACAAAACGAGACTCAAAAAATTTTATATAAGCTTTTTTTTTACAAATTGTTATATCTGTCAATCACTTTCAAAAAAATTTGATTTGCTAATACTTTAATTTCGATTTTATTTTTGGCCGCTATCACCCAGTGTGTGGCGTCTTGGCCGCTCATAAACAATAAATGTCTCGCGTTGACCGTGTCTTAACTTACTTGCTTGGCACTTAAATCAAACAAACAACAGCAACGAAAACAAGCAAAATTGAAAATCAACCAGAAACATGTGACAAAATATTATTATATTAAATGCAGCAGCGACAAATTGACAGGCATATGGTTACATATTTAATTTTACTTTGTTTGTAGTATGTACTGTATATAAATGTATGTATGTTTGTACATATGTTGTACATTATTGTCGCGTATTTGTTATTATGACAGGCGCGCATCAACAAAATAAATATTTGAATGCACGCCTGCGCCTACAAAGTCACATATGTACATACATACATAGAGACATACAGCCATCCATTTAAGCCAACCATTGACCATTCTTTGCCTTTGCCGGTACATATTTAACCATTCTTTCGTCCAGAGCGCATGCGCGTCGGTCGTGCAACATAAACGCATTGTGTGTGCGATTGTTTTTAGCTGCGCGGCGCGTTTTTGTATCGCGCGGCTATTCCGCTTTGCAAACACATTGGCACACACTTACAATTGCCATAAAACCGCGCAAATAAATTGCTTACCTTTTTTATTGCAAATAGAATAGTTGATTGGTGTGTCTGCCTGCACAGCTTGTCGCCAAACTTTACTACTACCTGCCGCTTCCTTTAACAATAAAAAAATATATATGTATATATATGGTCTGGTTAAGCGCTATACCACCCTATTCTACCGCTTTCTTTGCACTCTTCTCAGAAAACACTGCATCCAATTAGCGTCGTTGAACAAATGTGGCATGTTGAAGTCAATTTTCGTTATCTTTTCAAATTCTAACTGTCAAACTGCCAATTTAGTATATTTGCAAAGTACACAAAATGTGTCTAACGCGCCGAAATGAGGCATTCATTGGCTGGCCAATTCAATTTGTATGGCCAAAAAGCGAGGCAATATGCGTGACCGTGCCATTTTCACTTGCTCGCCCATTTCAGCTATTTATATGTACCTACGCCGCAAATATTTATTTTGCATTTACAATGACGCCTTTTTTGCAGTTAATTAACTCAACGTCATTTAAAATGTCATTTATTTGTCATATAAACGCGTATATATGTACATATGTATGTATGTATGTAACTGTGAAGCGTTTGCGATGGCGCTTGCGCTTGCGCGTCCAAGCTATTTATAGACAGCAACGCTTTGACGCACGAACGTTGGGTTGGGAAGCGCGTGCGCTCGTTTTGACGGCGGCGGTTTCTACTGCTCATAAAGCTAAAGCTTTTTATACTCAGCTGTACTAGTACACAGAGTATTATAGTTTTAATCACATAACGGTGGATTGTAACAGAATGAAATAATCGAGATAGATATAGAGTTATATATAGCAAAATGATCAGGGTGAAAAGAGAAATCGATTGAGCCATGTCCGTCCGTCCGTCCGTCCGTCCGTCCATCCGTCTGTCCATCCGTCTGTCCGTCTGTCCGTCAGTCTGTAAACACTCTAACTCGCGCAAAAATTTAGATATATTGATGAAATTTGGAATGCAAGTTGGTATCGAGACTGGGACGGTTGGTATTGAAAATGGCCGAAATCGGACCATGACCACGCCCACTTTTCCTATATATAAAAAATCGGAAATTTGGTATCTCAGCCACTAATATAGCTAGAGCGATGAAATTTTACCCACGTGTTGAGCTCAGGCCCCTATAAAGAAATTTAATGAAATCTTGGAAAATGGGCGGTGCCACGCCGACTTATTAGGGGGCAAACATTGAAAGTTTTATAAGCTATAACTCAGAAACCGTTAAAGATATATCTATGAAATTTGGTACGCGTGATTTACTTACTTAGGCAAATGTGTGGACGAAAAATTACCAAAATCGGTTGACGACCACGCCCACTTTTATATATGTGTATTATAAAGTGACCTAATAAAAACATTTTAAGCAATATCTTTTTCAAATGTGAAGATAATTCATTGAAAGTTTGTGGCATGATTTCTACAATAGACCGGAAACAAAAAATAGAAACATTTTGGAAAATGGGCGTGGCACCGCCTTCTTTTAGACAAAGGAATCTACGAGATTTCGGAGCCCATAACTCGACAAATAATTGAGATATTATGATGAAACTTGGTTTATACACTTTTATAACTTGTATTAATAGACACGCAAAAAATTTATTGAAATCGGTTTATGACCACGCCTACTTTTTAGCAAAGATATTTCTGGAACACTCTTTGGGAATTTGTAACGTGACATCTTTATAACTAGAAGTCATAAAGGAATGAAATTTTGCACAAAGAATAATATTCATATGCTTAGTTGGATGACTGATAAAAATTTTGAAAATGGGCGTGACTACGCCCACTTTATGCAGCACTAACTTTATATAAAATCCATCAAACGCAAACAAACAATGAAAACATACAGCTGAGTATCTAATGTTCAATTCCACTCGAACTTAGGCTTCCTTACTTGTTTTCTATGCATTTGTATATGTTTGAATGTGTGGCGCAGACTGTACCCCATTAAACACTGAAAAAGAAATTCTCAAACGTTTGAGGAAATATTGTTTCTCAATTTGCGAATCAGCATATATATCATTTGAAAATAAACATATTTTCAAGTGGTTCTCAAACATGTTTATCATTTTGAGAACAATTTGAGAAGCATTTGAGAATAAAATTATGTTTGAAACAAGGCTGCACAACGATATCAACAAAAATATTTTGTTTTGTTGAATATCAAATAAAAATTAACAAAAAAATTTTGTTTTGTTGAATATCAGAGTTGTAATTATTATAAGAGAAAAAATAAAAATCAAAAAATAATTATTATTGAAAGAAACATATTTTAAAAGTCTTTTCATAATAGTTATTTCTGAGATATTTTTTTTAAGTCGTTTTGTAATTATTATAAATGAGAAATTTTGTTTTATGTCTTCAAAGACTTTTATATTGAGATAAATTTGAAAAAAGTCTTTGAGTAATTATTATCCGTAACAAATTGTTTTTTATATCTTCAAAGACTTTTTCATTGAGACGAATTTCAAAAATATCTTTAAGTAATTATTTTGAGTAACAAATTTATTTTTTATATCTTCGATAAAAATCTTTCATACAATTTCAAATTGGAAATTTGCTTGAATTTTGAAGTACTTATACGAAAGTTATTTTTATTTTATACTTGTATGAAAGTTATTGAAAATTTTCTGAGACTTTTTTGAACTTTGTCTCAATGAAAAAGTCTTTGAAGATATAAAAAACAATTTGTTACTGATAATAATTACGCAAAGACTTTTTTCAAATTTGTGTCAATATAAAAGTCTTGGAAGACTTGAAAAATATATATTTGAAATAATTATTATGGAAAGATTTTAAAATATAAGTTTCTGAATAATAATTATAGAAGATTTTTATCATTTTCATCAGGAAAAAAATATTATCAAAAGACTTTTATGATCCTGAAGAAAATTTGTAAGACTTTTTTATAATTTCAAAATGAAATAATAATTATTCTACATCTCTGTTGAATATCAAATAAAAATTATTGAAATTATTTCGTTTCGTTGATTATCAAAAAAAAATTATCAAAATTATTTTGTTTCGTTGATTATCAAAAACAAAATAATAATAAAAATTTGTTTCGGGCTTACGGCTTCATTTTACTTTGAATTTTTATTAACGTTATTTTTTTTTGATAATTTTTTTTGTTGGCTACCGAAACAAAATTTTTTCAATATTTGTTTTTTGATAATCAACAAAACGAAATTTTTTGTTTCATAATTTTTTTTGATAATTATCAAAACAGTATTTTTTTGTTCAGCACTTAACGTTAAAATTTTTCAAAGTTGAATTGAAAACAAAATATTTTTTCGATTATTGATAAAAAATAACGTCAATGTGCAGCCCTGGTTTGAAATGGGTTTGAGAAAATGGACGTTCTCAATTTGAAAATCAGCCCAAAATCCCGTGTTAAAAATGTGCCTTTTAGTTTGAGAATGCTATCAAGGGAAATTTGAGATGCATTTGAAATAAACGTTTGAGGTTTGAGAAAAGGGTATATTCTCAAATGCATGTCAAATTGAGAATAAAGAAAAATGTTTATTGGGACGTGTTGGTGGAACCACAGGCACGTACCCAAACGTACTCCAAAACGCACACACAAACACTAACGCACACACACACATATCCAGGCATTTGCGCGCTCATTGACTTACACATGCGCAGTCACATACAGCGCTTTTGATTTATTTCTTTTTTTATCGCCTTAATCGCCTTTAAATATGCCTTTACTTCGTTCGTTTGCTTTTTACATACACACATATGCAGTTGTATGCATGTATGTACATTTTTATTGTTTTATTGCAATCTCTTTTGTTTTGCTGCTTCGCTAGTGGCATTGGCTTTCGTTCGGTGCTTTTAACTTTGCTACTTCAGTTCGATTCTTTCGATTCTTTAAGCCACTTCGTTTAATTAAACTTGCTAGAATTCGAAGCTCAAGCGGCATACAGAGAATTGCTTTGCCTTCTTCAAAAGGTTTATGTATATACGGCTTTGTGCTATGAAAAGTTTGTTAGCCAAGTTTGCATTTGTATGTGCCATAGAACAAAGAGATGCTGATGTGAAGGATAATTTCTGCCTTTTGGTTGGCTAATTTAGATTATGGACGAAATGTGATCTTTCTGCAACTGAAGTGAATCAATGAAAGCGATCGTGTGTAACTTTATAGTGTTTTACTTATAAACATAATTAATTTTGTCGTTGTTGTTAAGAAAGTTAAAAATCCATTTTTGCTGCTGCTTTAAGCGAAAGCATATTCTTAAGGAAAATGGAATGCATTGAATTGGAAACATTTTGTTGTGGTGAGTTTGATTTTTAATAAAAAAAAGTTATGCAAATTGATATGTTGTAAAAAGTCTTTGTCTACTTTTGGAAGAATTTTACGAAAGTTTCACAGTTTTTTCGCGTAGTTGGGAGTGTTAAAATTAGTAGAATTAGCATTCACTGAGCATTTCCTAAAATTTTCATTGAAAAATTTCAAGTGGTTTGCAAATTTAAGACATTTCTGGTTACAACAAAACTTGTGAATTCATAAAAATGTATTTCTATAAAAACACCACGCTAATTGCGTGATAGAACCGAATAGAAATTATGTCCCTTTATGCTGCCTTTATAAACAGGAATAGAGTACACTCTTCAAGCATTCAGGGTATGATCTATTGAGCCGCTACCATCACTTGTGATCTCTTATCCTTTTTGTCTTTTTTTCATATTGAGAACACTCTGATTCTGTTTTTTCTGTGAAATCATGTTTAAAGCGCTTTCACTCCTAAGAAGGAGACATGTTTGTTATTCGTTGTTTTGTACTGTACGGCAGGCCCCTAGCTAGGGGGGGGGGGGCATTGTGGGGCAATGCCCTACCTTAAAATTAGAATGCCCTACCTTAGAAAGGCCAACAAGTGAGCTGAATTATTATAACTAAATTTTTTGTCATAGTTTGAGATAAAAAATTATTGCGGTTGCAATGTATGATATGGAGAATCCACCCTGCACCACAGATATAATTAAATAAGACCATCGATTTTTTGTAGTTTGGTTAAAGGAATGGTTCATTCCGGCACTTTTCTGACAAAAACTAATCTCACTGTGAACGAACAACATCAAAAGCGCGGAATTGATTTCTAAGGCTGTGTGCTAATCTAAAACATTTTACTCGATGGAAAAATGAGGTGTCTAAATTTTCTATGGTTATCGTTTAATCATTTTAACACATAGATACTGTGTTCCTTATTCAGTGGGAGTTTGTGGGACTTCTACTCGACCTTGGACAGGCTGAGCATTACCCCAGCCTTCGACAAAACCCACCTCATAAATAGCTCCTCTCCCGATTCATCCGACCGCTGCTAGCCACTCTCTCCCTCTCTCTCTCTCGTGACGGAAAGCTGTTAGCCCATCCATATCGCAAGCGGTGTGTGTGTGTGTTCGATTTTAACACATAGATACTGTGTTCTTTATTCAAGTGGGAGTTTGTGGGACTTCTACTCGACCTTGGACAGGCTGAGCATTACCCCAGCCTTCGACAAAACCCACCTCATAAATGGCTTCGAAAGCTTGTACAGTCTGTATATTGTTACAAAAGCGTTTTTTAAACCAAGTTTGAAAAAAAAATAATTATTAGCGAAATTATACACATATGCGGCTATAAAGTCTATGTTCCCTAATGCGAAGACACCGATTTCTTTGACTTTCGTGATATAGATATGGAAACTAGCCAAAGTGAACCACTTCTTTACTTTACTTCATAAAATAATATTGCTGAATTTATCCCATAATCTTGGACGTGGCAATACGAACAAACACACCACTAGCTTCATCAGCTTCAGTTGAGCGAATGTTTTCATTATCCTTAATTATAAATAATCCAAGGCGGAATTCCTTAACTGATATTTCTTTTGAAAATTTAGTACTAATGAAAGCTAACTCATCATGTTAATGGAGTTGCATGCGAAAAATTTGCAAATATATGCACTCGTTTTAATATTTTATTGTTATTAAACTGTTATCTTATATTTACAATGAAATAAAAAAAATTACAGAATTGAAAGAACAACTGAAAAAGAATTGAAAGTAATTGAAAATCAACTGAAAAAGAATTGAAAGTAATTGGAAAAGAATTGCAAAAGAATTGAAAAATGTACGTACTGAGTATCAAGTACCAGTATAATATACTTATACTTGGTAATTGGGCTTTTCAATTACTGAGTACTGGTAATGGTAATTGTACTGGTACTTGGTTTTTTCCAGCTCTGATTGTGATACATTATTTACTTCCGCCCTACCTTAAACCAACGCTGCCCTACCTTAAATTTAAGTCTAGCTACGGCCCTGCTGTACGGTAGCACTCCACCGTTCTCTATATAGCGCTCAATAAACACTCGATTTGTACTATCTATTATATAAAAATGAATGTGTGCCTGTTTGTTTGACTGTGACCTTTATGGACTCCCAAAGCACTCCAGCGATCTGAAAATTAATTTCTTCTATACAATAACGACTTAAAATTTACACTTGCACCTTCGATTAACGAAAGGAGTGAGCACTTAAAAGTACTCCAAATATATTATATAGGTACGTATATGTAATTATTGCCGCGGTGAATATCTAAAGTGATAAACTTAAATAAAAAAATCAATAAATTACGCATAACAACAACAACAGCAAAACGTGTTGAATAACTACAAAGGCAATACATTTTCTTTCAAATGCAATTCAAACAAAATACGGAAGATATTTAAATGCGAGCAATCTACGATACACGTACATACATAGAATTACATATCACCATAAACATTTTTCCTAATTTTCAACTTGGGATTCATTTGAGAGCTAACACTATTCTCAAGCCTCAAACGTTAGTTTGCAAATGCATCTCAAATAGCTGTTGATAACGTTCTCAAACAAAAAGGCACATTTTTCTAAGTAAAAAGTTAGTGCAACTTTTGAGAATGTCGCTAAACTCAAATTGAGAATTAAGGGTTTCTAAAACTTTTCAGATTTCTTAGTCTGATGTTTATAGGGTTGTTTGTATATAGTAAATGCAATACCGTAATCTAGGAAAAGGTAAACCAATTGGCTTGGCTCTGCGTTTTTTTCTATACAAGTCAATTGACTGAGCGCTCAAGTGTCGTTTATTTGGGTGCTTTTGTAGGTGCTGATGCATGCCGCACATACGAGTAGGCATACATACATATGTACATTCGTAACCGACTATCTACTGCAATAAACCTTTCTTTTGCGCCGCGTGATATGAGAGCACTTATTTTTCTGTAGATATGTGCATACATAGACATAGCACCACATATACCCTGCAAAAAATGCGATCACTCCGGGATACATCCGGGACAACTCGCAAGGGAGCATGCGATTACTACCCATTTGTATCTCTTTATATGGGTTGAAGTGTTCTCTTTTGTTTGAGCATGTCCTATGAGGAGACTAATTGTACCCAGTTTGTACCCGAACGGGTAGCAAAAGCGCACAATTGTACCCGTTTTGTACCCGAACAGGTAGCAAATGCGACACATCCATTTGTGCGACTAATTGTACCCGGTTGATACCCTTTCGGGTACAATTAGTATACATATGTACCCGTTCGGGTACAATTGGGAACAATTGTAGACTAATTGTACCCGAAAGAGAGCGCTCCCGGACAAATCTTTTTAGAGACTCGTCGCACACTTTTTTGCAGGGTAGCGCATCAATAATATATTTACATAAAATATAACACATAGAATGCACATTTGTACATACTTATGTGCATACTTATTACATGTACTTATATACATACATACATACATACATATATTCTATACCTCCATCAAAGTAGTTGAAAAGTAGATTACTTGCACAATTATGCCACTTAAAATGCTCCACACGATTACCCGATCACGAGTGCAGAAGGCATTGAGAATTTGTTCGCTTAATGCAGATTGAAATGAAATATTTTAGCAGACGTTGTTGTTGTTCTAATTCATGCATATTTTTGTATTACGCTGTGAAAAAAAAACATTTTGTTTTCTTATTGAATTCGCTTAGAATACAAAGCAAATATAAGTTCTAACAAACGTTTCGTCCCTCTGCCTCAAGTCAATTTGCTGCTACTGCTTTCAATGACCTCCTTCGGACTTCTTATAGGAAAATATCAAAAATTAATAAGCAATATTTTTTTCAGTGTATTCGCCTACGCAGTGCAAATGTGCTCAATTCAAGTGCATATATACATACATACATACATAAATATGTATTCAAATAAGCTTCAAAAATTTATTTCCATATAATCATTATTTTTATGACCGGCCACGATGTTTATTGTCGCTTGTTTTAATTTATTTAATTTTCATATGATTTTATATTTAATAAAATACAATTTATTCTTACTACACACTTATGCCACATTGTATGCATGTTAAAATTTTGTTAAAAACAATTTGATTTTCATAAGCGTATGTATATGGACAATTGTGTGACCAATTATTTTGTCGTTTTGTGATGTCATAAAATTTGATTGTCGCCTTTTCTTTAAATCTTGTGGTCTGCAATTCTAAAATTGTGATCAGTATGAAATTGCCTTATATCGATATTCGGTAGTTTCTTTTAGATAATTAAATTATTGCTGTTATTTTTTGTAGATTCATTTCTTTAGATATTTTAATTTTAATGTTATAAGATTATAACAAGTAATCATGATTAATAGGCATCAAAAAAACATAATCAAAAATAATCGTATAATCAAAATTAATCAACTGAATTTTTTTAATTCTATGCCTATTTTTAACTTTAATTATTTTTAATCATTTGATTATGCGTTAATTAAAAAAATAAAGCAAACAAAAACGAAAAATAATTAATCAATTAATTAATTAGCATGCAATTAAGGAAGCAAAAATTATTCAAAATAATAAAATAATTGTATTAATCGTTTAATTAAAAAAATTAAAACTAATTGATTAAAAATCGAAATAATCAATTGAGTTAGAATTAATTAATCGATTGATTAGTTAGCTTACATTTTAGTTTAGTTAACTATTAATCTTTAAAGACTTACAAAAACAAAACGCATTAATTAATAATCATAAAAAAATTTAATCATTAAATAAAAGGTCTGCTTTTGCGCTGGAGTAGAGAGTGCAAAATAATAGTAACAGGGACCGTAATCATTATGAGTTTTATAATAAAAATCGCAATTTAATCATTATATGTTGAGTTTTTTATATTTAATCAAAAATAATCATTTAGGGGATTCACAACCTGTCATATTACATCATATCGTCATAAGTCATAATATTTTGTTATTGCTTTCTATGCTGTATGTGTACTAAATAAATACAACTCTGCACGATATGTTTTTGGGTCGTGGTATTTAATCAGAGGTTTTGTTTATTTCTTCACAGGGCTTCGGAAAAGTGATCTATAACTATTTCCGTACAATATTTTAATATGACATATGACTTTATGAGACTTTGTGAATCCCCTAATTATTTTTTGAGTTTTATTTTTTTGATCAGAAATACATAACACTTATTCCTTGAGCGATATTTAATCGTTCAGAAATCTATATTATTAATACGCTAACATAAATTTTGTTCCATCTTCTCCGTCGAAACTACTGAACCGATTTTAGAACTAAGCACATCATTAGAAAGGTATTGCTCTCAAATAGAACTGCGCCAATTTTCATGAAAATTGGTTGGAAAATGCGTCCATAATCGTCTTTGGAAAATTGCCGCGTGGTTGTTGTTGTTGCATGCTTTTGCACACAACAGAGCTGTCTCAATGCGCAAGCATATGTAGCTGACCTTGTGCGTTTTCACCAAACTTACCATGCAAATCTGAACATGTTTGGCTGGATGTGGTGTGTAGTTTCAAAGAAGTAGAAACGTAAAAAGGTAGCAAATGCACTACAACAAAAACATAAGGTCAAGTAATAAGAAGGATAAGAAAGAATAAGTAGGAAAGAAATTAAGGAAAGAAAAGAGCAGAAATAGAAAGAAGGAAGTAGGTGGGAGAATTAGGAAAACGATTAACGACAACAACACCAACAACAACGGCAACAGCAAAATAGTAGCAGTGACAGTAGCAACAAAAGGAGCAGCATCAACAGGAACAACAACGGAATAGTAACAGTGGCAATAACAACAAACAATTATACAAAAATTATAGTTGCACCTATGTTATAAGAAAACATCTAGAAAAACTGTCGAGTTTCGACAGTAGGCAGCACTCTAGTAATCATTATTGTGTGAGTTTTATTTTTTTCGATCAAAAATATCACTCAGTCACGAAAATTTGAGTTTTTCAACCTAAGCAAAAAAATAAAACTCAAAGAAAAATTTTTATTTCTGAGCGATAAATATATCACTCAAGGAATAAGTTTTATTTTTGATCAAAAACATAAAACTCAAAAAATAATGATTATTTTTGATTTTTATGGATATCGTATAAAATTTTTCGATCATAGTGGATTCGGATAGTGCTCGTTCAGACATGCACACACACAAAATCAATACTCTTCTACGATGTTTGCAAGTATTTGATTTTTTTCACTGAAAATATAACGAATAATGATTATTATGGGTCCCTGAATAGTAACGAAGAGAACCATGGTTGTATAGAACAAAGTCTCTTGCTAGAATGCCAAAATGATGTCAAGAATCCTATCTTGAGATTATTACACTACATATTTATAGTACATACTTTTTTCGATATTCAAAAACACATTATAAATAGAGACATGGATGTTTGTATTACTTAACGAACAATTTTTTTTTAGAACTTGTCATGATGATAACAATTATAGGTGTTAAAGAACTTGAATTGATAAATTTTGCAAGCAAAATTCGCCTGTAGAAAATTCACAACAATTTGTTGTTATCAAATAAGTAAACTCCAAATTATATTTTGCAGAAATTTTAAATGAAGTTTACTTACATAGTTACCAAGAGAGAATACACTGCTATTTCCTTAAATATTTTTAAATATGTAACCATTCACACTCTATCTCAAAAAAAAACCCAAATTAATTTATTTCCTCTTTTGTACAACAAATTTTACCCCCAATATCCGTCCTCATGTAAATTTTCCCCCAAAAAACAAAATTTCAATTTCCCATTTGTCGACTGTCGCACACCTCTCAGAAGAGGCTCTGCACGTATCCGTTCTTTACAAAAAAAATTAAAAAAAAAAATATATTTACTTTCCTAAAGCGCTGTCTGTGCGCTTCCTGCTTTCAAAAAAAAAAAGAAAGAAAAGAAGTAACGAGAAAGCGTGCGTGACTTTCATAATAAAAAGTATAATTATACCAAACAAAAAATTTAAAATCTCTGCTTAATAAAAACATTCAAAAAAGCAAAACTAATAACGAAAGCCAAAAAAAAAGCATTCAAATGCGCATCAAAATAAATTTGGTAACCTAATACACAAAACACTTTGTAAAAATATCCTTGCATGCGTGACTAGCGAGCGACTAGACTTAACTTTTTAAGCGTAAAAAGGGGGGGGGGGGGAAATACTTTTTTTATAGAAACGAATGTGCACATATGTACTTGTATATGTATGTGTGCATGCATTTGTGTGTGTTATGTGCCTTTGCAAGTACGTGTAATGCATTTGAGCGCAGCGCACACTTGTCGAATTTCTACGCTCAAATGTCTTCCCTTCTTCTGCTGCTGCCAAATAAACGATTTTAACCCTTTGAATGGACGCGCTCCCCTTCTTTGCCTATTTCGCGTTTTGATAAAAATAGACACATTGATTGAATTTCCTATGAAGCAAAGTAATGTAATTTAAAGTCTAGACATGAAAACTCATTTAAAAGTGGGTTTAAAATTAAGAGAAAAAAAAAACAATTAAAAATACATGCTCGGCCTCTAAGAGCCTGCCTTCCTGGCTGCCCTTCAAACAACGAATCCTTAAAATATTATTATGCATACAATTATTATTTTGAAGCACATGCATTGCATGCTTGAAAAACTAAAAAAAAAAAAAAATTTATAGAAAAGCATTTCTACAAACGTTCTTCTAGTTCCAGTTGCGTTGTTGTTATGTGTGTTTTTGGTTGCGGTGCATAGATTTTTCTTTCGATTTTTCATCAACCGCTTGCACTGCTCGCTTATTTTTATTATGGTTTACGTTTACGTTTATGTTTTGGTTTTGTTTTTCTTTTTTTTTTTTTTTATTATAGCTTTGTTGTTGTTGCTTTTTGTTTTTTGATGCCACATCTCATATTCGTATGCATTTGCATTTGTTGCATGCCACCAGATGTGCCAGCAGAATGAAAGGGAAACGCGCACAGATGCCGGTATTAAATTTACATACATACATACATACAAAAATGAACGCATTTGCCTTTGTTTTTGTTTTCAACACGCGCGTGCCTTCAATTGAAAGCAACAGCAAAATCAAGCAACAGCGGCAGCAGCGCAGAAAATGCTTTTTTAAAAATAGCAAAAGTCTGCCGCTTTTTCCCTCTTCTGCTTCTTCTTTTTCTGGCTTTTCTTTCAACAAACAAAATTTGTATGATTTTATGAGTGAAATGTGTACCTTTGGAACAAAAACAGCGACCTAATATGTATGTAAAATGAGAAAAGATTTGTATACATGCTATAAAAGTTTTTCTAAAGAAATTGTAAAATTTTTTTTTTTTTGAAGAAATTAAGGTAGTAGTTTTTTAAACAATAATAAACTTGGTATGAAGAAAGTGTTTCTTAAAAGAACAATCAGCTAGAACAGTTTTCATACTTTATCGCTGCTTAAAGTTACCGTAATTTATAAAAAAAAATATATGTATAGAATTTCTTTAGAAAAACTTTCTTATATTTACCCAAAATTTCACCAGAAGACAGACACAGAAAAAGTACCTTAACCCAGCAAACATTTTCGCAGTCCTCATAAATTTGGAGTCCAATGTGAGTCCAAAATACATACATATGTATGTACATAATATGGGCCTTAATCTCTTGGAATCCTCAGAATTTTCGAATCCTAAGTATGAATCCGAAATATGTGTAAAATATGACCGTAAGAAAACTTTCAAAAAAATATTTTTTTGTTAGTAGATGCTTTTTCAAAAAAAGAAAAGTATAAAAGCATTACAAAAGATAATAATAAAATAAAATATTTAATGCCCCTCTATATGATGGCGTTGGATTGAATTTCAAGTTCATGTCATGGTTCGAGTCCGGAGGAGAATACAAAATAGACAAGCAAGTGGGGAAGACGAAGAATATTCCACAATGAGTGCAGCTGAGAACAAGCGGTGGTAAAGCTACATGTTTGTACTTGGAAACCGAATGCTAAAGGATTACGAGAACTGGTTCAGGGAACAGAAAAAGCCAAAATTTTGATTTGTTTTTAATTATAATAATTACTTTTATGTGAGTTCTGTATGAACTATTGGCCAGTTTTATTTAAGAAAAATTGAAATGGATTCATAACTTCTACCAAACAAATTTTTTTCAATTTGAAACTGGCCAATAGGTCATACAAAATTCACATAAAAAAAATTTTAGTCTTATCTGGCAAATACAGAAGTAATTAGTATTACTAGTCGTAAAAGAAGGAAAAAACTATGATATATGACTCCGATAAGAGTCTTTTTGGAATCCAGTCAGAGTCATACATATAAGAGCAGAAATAAGAAGAAAATAGGAGTCCAGATGGAGTCGTGTAGGCCTCTTATTTAGGCTCCTACCATATATGAAATTAGGCTCATATCGGGCGACCACCTTACATACATTTCGGACTCCAAAATGAGCTCACAATGCGCGTGAACGCTTCGGCTTAGGACTCCTCTCTGAACTTTCTAATACTCCACAGTTTGCTGGGAATTGACTTTGTGGCATAAAAAGTTCAATGACAAAACGAAAGCCCAAAGACGAGACGAAAGTCCGTTTTTTTACCCTATAAAAATATCAAATACGCCATTATAAGTAGGTACTAAAAACTCATTTGAATCAAAACCGGAAATAAATCAATTGAAATTGATATGCATAATAAGCTACTTTTATATGGTTCTAACGGTTAAAAGCGCCGTTACTTTCACAAACATGGCAAAAGGTTTTACGTTTTATGCTCTTTGCATTTTTCAATCACCTTCCGATTGTTTTTCCATACAAGTTCATACATACATATGTACATACATATTTATGCAGGTACAATTTTGATATCTATACGCAATATTTTATGCACATTTTAAGAATAACATCAAAATGAAAAAAAGAACAATAAAAGAAAAAAAATAAAAGATAAAGAAAAAGAAAATGAAAAAGAAAAAGAAAAAGAAAAATAAAAGGAAAAGGAAAAGGAAACGAAAAAGAAAAGAAAAAAGAAAAAGGCAAAAATCAGACATTAAAAACTTTGTTTTACAACAATGTAAGTAAGAATTTCCAGCGACCGGAAAGTGTGCACAAATGCAACAACAACAACAACAACAAATAATAACTAGTTGCAATTTAACATGCAAAAAGCCAAGTTGCTGGCAAACAAAATAGTAACTAAACTTGTAGTTACGCACCGGAAATTGTTCAAAAGAGCATGAACGTGCGCACACACACCCACTTGGCAGCAACAACTATGTATGTATATGTATACATAACTATGAGTGCTACAAATTTACTACTTATAGATAATAAAGATAATTATGATAAGCGCTGTAGCTACTGTATATACATACATACATACATACATATGTATCTATATACTGTACATTGCAATGCAAAATGTGTACCTACATATGTACATATATAGAAGGCAGAAGCAAAATTATTGCTATCATTATTGCCACAGCGGCACGTGACTTACACGCAACAGTTTGTTCTTTTATTATGCAGTTTTCTGTATATTCATATTCATTTGCAACAGTTGCATGTGCTGGGTTTGCGTGCTCACATATGAACGTTCCCCATAAATGCATACATACATATGCATGTACTTACATAATAATAATACAATGGCACTATTATAACTCTGACGAGTTTTATGGCCGAGCTTCTCTCCCAATTCGAGGTGTGCTCCTTTTTGTTTTTCCTGCTAATTGGGTGGACCTACAGTTTTATGCCGGCTCCGAACGGCGAATGCATTTTTTGTGAGAAGCTTTTTCATGGCAGAAATACTCTCGGAGGGTATGCCGCCCACTGCCGAGAGGTGACCGCTGCTCTTAAAAAACCTAATAATTGGATTTTTATTAATTGAAAAATTGTTTTGGTGTTTTGCTCGGACTGGGGTTTGAACTCGAGACCTCTGGCATAGCAGGCGAGCACTCTACCCACTGCACCACAGCGGCCACATATACTTACATACATACATATATTAATTGCAATTTTATTTCAAAATGTAACGACTTTAACCTGCCACAGTTGCGTCGGATTAAAGCAGGGACTTTAACGGTTATGAGTTATATCCAAAAAGTTGATTTTTAATCATTATTTTCTGAGTTTTATTTTTCCCTCAGAATATAAAAGGTATTTTTTGAGTTTTATTTTTCGATCAGAAAATAAAAGTTATATTTTGAGTTTTATTTTTCGATCAGAAAATAAAAGTTATTTTTTGAGTTTTATTTTTCCCTCAGAATATAAAAGTTATTTTTTGAGTTTTATTTTTCGATCAGAAAATAAAAGTTATATTTTGAGTTTTATTTTTCGATCAGAAAATAAAAGTTATTTTTTGAGTTTTATTTTTCTGCTCAGAGAATAAAAGTTTTTCAGTTTAATTTTGGCTGCAACTGTAGATTTCGCCATATAAATAGGTAAAGTATATAAATAAATTTTTAATTTTGTTTATTTATAAACTTTACCTACGTATTAATGTAGCAAATCGACACCTGCCGCTAAAATTAGACTGAAGAAACTTTTATTCTCTGAGCAAAAAGATATAACTCAAAAAATTACTTTTATTTTCTGATCGAAAAATAAAACTCAAGAAATTACTTTTATATTCTGAGGGAAAAATAAAACTCAAATAATAATAAATAATAGCTTAAAAAAAACTAAAAAACACGCTTTAATCTTAAAAATCGTACTAAAAATTGAGAAATAATTTAATTAGAAACAAAATGATGAACGAAAATATAAGTATTTAAGGAAAAGCGTGGGGTGCTCAGTATGTCAAAAAATATTTAAAATCGGTGTTTTTTTACTAATAATTTTATTTTGACTTTTTTGAGATTTCATATATCATAATTTTTTCTTCGCTGGCTTCAGGTCAATTGAAACACAATGTTTTTCAAATTTTAATATTCCCAATATATTTCGACCACACCACGGTGATCATCTTCAGGGGCTACAAAAACACAAGAATAACAAAAACCATTTAATTTTCTTAAAAAACACGAAATTGGGAAAATATATATACATACCCAATTTCGTGTTTTTTAAGAAAATTAAATGGTTTTTGTTATTCTTGTGTTTTTGTAGCCCCTGAAGATGATCACCGTGGTGTGGTCGAAATATATTGGGAATATTAAAATTTGAAAAACATTGTGTTTCAATTGACCTGAAGCCAGCGAAGAAAAAATTATTAAAGTTATAGGTCGCCAAAAACAACTAGATTTCATATATCGTACTCTTTAATTTCGCAACTAGGTATATTTTTGTACTAGTTGTACGAATCGATTATTTTCATGTTCAAATATTATTGAGCACCCCCACGCTTTTCCTTAAATACTTATATTTTCGTTCATCATTTTGTTTCTAATTAAATTATTTCTCAATTTTTAGTACGATTTTTAAGATTAAAGCGTGTTTTTTAGTTTTTTTAAGCTATTATTTATTTTTAACTTTTTAGTGAAATTTTTCATTAAAGGATGTTTTATGCGGACGCAAGAATAAAAGTAAAAAGAAGTCTGATGGGATGTGGTGTTCTCCGAAATAGATCTACATACATATGTATTTATAACTTCTACCAAAAATCCCAATATGCAGTGAAGTAAACTAGCTTATTATGCAATATTTTCCAAACCCTTTTATTCAAGGTTTTCCAAACTAGTTTGGAAATACAAAATTTCCCAAACGTTTTGTTATATTTAGTGATGGGCGAGTCCGAGATGTTTAGACAATCGAGAGAATCGCCATCGTTGCAAAATCACAATCGAGTCAAAAGTTGACTCGCTCCTCGACTACACAATCGAGATGTTTTTGCGATTGTTCCGAGTCAGCGAGTCGGAGGTTGTTTCGATGACATCTCGACTACACAACCGAGATGTTTTTGCGATTGTTCCGAGTAGGCGAGTCGGAGGTTGTTTCGATGACATCTCGACTACACAAGCGAGATGTTTTTGCGACTGTTCCGAGTCGGCAGGCCGGCTGTTGTTTTTATGATTTGTTTTAGTTGATAAAATAAACTGAATGAGTGTTGTTGATGAAGAAAGTAGGATTGTTAATGGAAGTGAGGCAAATACATAAGTAAATAAATTAACCAAATTGAAAAATATGCTATATATAGACGCTGCATTTTTGCAATCACAATTAAAGAGTGTCGTGCTTAATAAATACAATTAATTATTTAAACATTAATACATTAATAAATTTTCTGAAGTGAGACGCTTACGAAACAAATTAATTTTACGAGCAGTAACAACGGCAATAGATTTGTACCACTGTATACTTTTTTAAGCAATTTTGATATTCAAGCGGCAACAACAAATGTTATGTATTTTTTGCAGCGAGTCCGAAATGTAGGGTTGCTTTGAAAACGAGAAGAATCATTGGCGAGTCCGAGATGTTTTAGCGATTGTTTCGACTGACGGCCATTTACGACTTGACTCGAATACGAATGAAAACCATCGAGAACATTCGAGATGTTTCAACAATCGAGAGAATCGAATAAAACATCTCGGACTCGCCCATCACTAGTTATATTTTACAATCAGAAAGTGAAGAGAAGTTGAGGTGAAGCATTTGAAAAGAACAAAAAAAAAAGAAACCTGATTGAATAAATTCGAATTTAGACAACAAAGTTCCGAATACGATTGTAGCGTAATGGTGAGGTATGCTTCCTACGGACCAAGGAGCTCAGGTTCGAGTCTCGAGTGGCGCATTTTTTTTTTTTTTATTTTTTTTTTTTTTTTTTATTTTTTTTTTTTTATTTTTAGAGAAATTTTTTTCACCTCACGTTTACAAAACATTGTATAAAAATTGCTTTCCAAACGTGAAATTATAGAATTAGGGTTCCTTTTCGTTGATTCAGCACTTACTATTAAATGAATTACAAACAAAACCAGTTCTTGCTTTGCATACGTATGTATGTACATGCGGCTGATTTCATTGCAAATACAACAAACCCAAAACAGAAAGCTACAAGCTTCATTTTTTTTTGAGTGAATTTATGCATTGAGTTTATCACCATCGCTATGAGCGATCGCTGGCTGTTGTGCGTTAGTTCGCTCGCTATTTGAGTGGTTATACGTTTTTCTTTGAACATTTGTTTGTGATTTGAGAACAGGGCCGTGCGCAGGAATTAGCCTTGGGGGGGGTTTTTAATTTTGGTTTGCATTCGCATACATTTTTCGCTAAGATAAACATATTTGCTGAAACAGATATCCAGACCCATACACCATAAATTTAAATGTTCTCTAACTTTTCTGAAACTCATTATGATTCGGAAAGAATTTTTTACTAGAATCAGTGCCGAGACAAGAAAAATTAGACTTGATTTTGAACTTAGAAAATAATTTCTTAATATCAAGAAAATCCAAGAAAATTGGATTCTAAATAAATAAGTAAAAGTTTTCTTGCTTCAAGTGAAATTGGATTTTAAATAAATAAAGCTGATTCCACATAAAACTTTTTCCGCTTTGCGTTACGCCGCTTTCTATGTCAAACAACGCAAAACTGAAAAACTATGCCACAATGAACGCTGCAACATCACTCAAAAAATATTTATTTTCTGAAAAATCTCTCATTCTCCGTTTTATTTACAAAAAAGTAAATAAGAAAATAACAAGTAAGGAAGCCTAAGTTCGAGTGCAATCGAACATTAGATACTCAGCTGTATGCTTTCATTGTTTGTTTGCGTTTGTTCGATATAGGGTGTATTTTATATGAAACGAGTGCTGCATAAACAGGGCGCAGCCACGCCCATTTTCAAAATTTATATCAATCATCCAAATAAGCATACAAATATTATTGTTAGTGCAAAATTTCATCCCTCTATGACTTTTAGTTACAAAGACTTCACGTTACAAATTCCAAAAGGGTGTTCCAGAAATATCTTTGTTAAAAAGTAGGCGTGGTCATAAACCGATTTCAATACATTTTTGCGTGTCTATTAACACATGTTATAAAAGTGTATAAACCAAGTTTCGTCATAATATCTCAATTATTTGTCGAGTTAAAGGCTAAGAAATCTCATATATCCCTTTGTCTAAAAAGAGGCGGTGCCACGCCCATTTTCCAAACTTTTTTATTTTTTGTTTCCGGTCTATTGTAAAACTCATGTCACAAAATTTCAATGAATTATCTTTATATTTCACATAGATATCGCTTAAAATGGTTTTATTAGGTCACTTTATAATACACATATATAAAAGTGGGCGCGGTCGTCAACCGATTTTGGTAATTTTTCGTCCACACATTTGGCTAAGTAAATATATCACGCGTACCAGATTTCATCGATATATCTTTAACGGTTTCTGAGTTATGGCTTATTAAACTTTCAATATTCGCTCCTTAATAAGTGGGCGTGGCACCGCCCATTTTCCAAAATTTTTGTAGTTTTTGTTTTATGTCCATAGTTGGACTCCTGCCACAAAATCTCAGTGATTGATCTTTATATTTGACAGAGATATCGCTTAAAATGTTTTTATTAGGCCCCCTTATATTTCCTATATATAAAAGTGGGCGTGGCCGTCAACCGATTTTGATAATTTTTCGCCAAAACATTTGACTAAGTAATTATATTACGCGTACCGAATTTCATCGATATATCTTCAACGGTTTCTGAGTTATGACTCATAAAACTTTCAATGTCTGCCCCTTAATAAGTGGGCGTGGCACCGCCCATATTCCAAAATTTTTGTGTTTTTTGTTTTATGTCCATAGTTGGACTCATGCGACAAAATTTCAATGATAGATCTTTATATTTGACAGAGATATCGCTTAAAATGGTTTTATTAGGTCACTTTATAATACACATATATAAAAGTGGGCGTGGCCGTAAACCGATTTTGATAATTTTTCGTCAAAACATTTGTCTATGTAAGCAAATTACGCGTACCAAATTTCATCGATATATCTTCAACGGTTTCTGAGTTATGACATATAAAACTTTCAATGTTTGACCCTTAATAAGTGGGCGTGGCACCGCCCATTTTCCAAAACTTCATCAAATTTCTTCATAAGGGCCCGAGCTCAATACGTGGGTAAAATTTTAAAACTCTAGCTATATTAGTGGCTGAGATACCAAATTTCCGATTTTTTCTATATAGGAAAAGTGGGCGTGGTCATGGTCCGATTTCGCCCATTTTCAATACCAACCGTCCCAGTCTCGATACCAACTTGCGTTCCAAATTTCATCAAAATATCTCAATTTTTGCGCGAGTTAGAGTGTTTACAGACGGACGGACGGACGGACGGACGGACAGACGGACGGACGGACGGACGGACGGACGGACGGACATGGCTCAATCGATTTCTCTTTTCACCCTGATCATTTTGATATATATAAGTCTATATCTATCTCGATTATTTCATTCTGTTACAATCCACCGTTATGTGATTAAAACTATAATACTCTGTGTACTAGTACAGCTGAGTATAAAAATATTAAATTACACTGGTCGACAAGTTTTTGTTACAGAAATAAAATTCTACTTTTCTAAAGGATTTCGGTGTGCTGAATCCGAATCTGAAGTCAGATTTTCTTTAATACGTACAGTTTTTTAGATATTCATGCCCAAAGAGGCGAAAAACACGATTTTTGCCTATATTCACTCCTCAATATCTTTTAAATTACTTACTTATTTTAAAAATTGATTAAAGCTATTGAAAACGCGGGCATTTCTCTTGAAGAAACCGTTTTAATATTTCAGATATCTTTCTTGTAACTTGCAATATTGAATATTAAGCTTCATTAGTTTTGCAATATTTTCTCCATACAAATTTAATTAAAAATTTTGAAGCAGGCTTTTAGGCAGTTTATTATATTATGGACGTATGGAAGTGGCTTCGTAAAAAAAATTATTCTGCTAAGCAACTACAAAATTTGATTGCGCCTATAACATGCTACAAATGCTGCCGTTGTTTTCGACGACAAATACCTTATTGTGCAAAAACATATACTACTATATACCTAAATTATATATCCGAAAAATTAAAACGTTGTCTTCAAGAGAAATGGCCGAGCTTTCAATAGCTTTAATCAATTTTTTTAAATAAGTAAGTAATTTAAAAGATATTGAGGAGTGAATATAGGCAAAAATCGTGTTTTTCGCCTCTTTGGGCATGAATATCTAAAAAACTGTACGTATTACAGAAAATCTGACTTCAGATTCGGATTCAGCGCACCGAAATCCTTTAGAAAAATAGAATTTATTTCTGTAACAAAAATTTGTTGAAATTTTGTCGACCAGTGTTATTTTTCAATTGTGTGAAATTTAAATTTGTTTATTTACATTTGAATTAAAGTGAAACTGAAAAAAAATTTCAACGCCCCCAAAAGTTGAGATTTGGGTAACTTTGTGCTTTACGTAACTTCGGCGTTGCGTTACTTTTTGTTATGTGAGAAACCTCATATAGATACATGTATTTTAATCTCAGCTGTCACGCAGAAAGTGTCACGTAGCGCAACACAAAGTTCTATGTGGCATCAGCTTAAGAAAACATTTTCTTGCTTCAAGTAAAATTGGATTTTAAATAAATAAGAAATAATTTACTTAGGGTAAGTGTTTTTTTCTTGTTTTTTGAAATAAATTAAAAAATTATTTTTTTGTTGCAAGTAAAACTTTTCTTATACGAGCTTAAGTAAGTAATGCGAGAGACACACATCGTAGTATAGTAATAATATTTCGATCTATACCACATATGTGTCACCCTCATATTGTAGTTTAATTGAAAATTTTCATAGCATAGCCAAATCATAATATTGATATTCTAATATTCATACCACATGTGTGTCTGAGGCATAAGAAAATATTAAATATTAAATTAAGCAAATATTTTCTAAATATATTAAAAACGTAAAAAATAAGGAAAATGAAAACTAATCATGAGGGATTAGAAAACCATAATTAGTCAACTAGTATTTTCCTAGGACTTGTTTATTGAAATGACAACATTTTATTTAATATAAATGAAGATGCAAATGGTGAACTCCTTATACCAAATTCTTCACTAACAATCTGAGAATTGCAAAAATATTCAGAAATATGCAAAGCGGATGGCAAATGAAAAAAAATACATGTAACTTTGGAAATGCAAATTCAGCAAGAAAAGTTTTACTTCGCTCCAGAAAACGTTTTCTTATTCATTTTACATTTTTTTTCGCTGTATTTTGTTGTTCCAATTCGTCGAAACACAATTTTCTTAAATTCTTCTTGATATTAGCAAAAAGATTTTCTTCATTTAAGTAAATTTAAGAAAAGATGTTCTTATTTATTTAAACATTTTTTTTCTAAGGATTTTGTTAGTGTTCTTGAATAAGAAAATAATTGCCTCATTTTTGGAAAACTCAATTTCTTATTTCCAGTAATAATTAAGTCAATTTTTCTTATTTCCCTAAAAATTCTCTAAATTGAGTTCAAGAAAACATTTTTCTTGATTCAAGTATACAAATTTCTTTCCGTGTACTGTTTACAGTACTTGTTAATTGAAACTGCTCACTGTTTTCTCAAAATGAAAATTTTTTGTTATCAGTACAATTTTTTTAAAAATGCCAAGCAAACATATGCTACACAACTTTGTAATTTCGGAAAGCTCCAAGTGCAATTCAAAATGCCGAACTTATGTATTGGCCAACCTTATTTTTTGCAACTTTTACCAATTCTTCTTCCGTAAAATTATTGTAACTAATATTGTCAAAAATTATGAGTCAAAATTCAATGCAAAATTTATAAACTGTATTTTGAAAATTTTTGCAAAATCATTGCAACTTAGATTTGGTCATGGGGGGGGGTTTAACCCCCAAAACCCCCCCGTGCGCACGGCCCTGTTTGAGAAGAATGTATTTTTGAGTGTTCGTGAGTGAGTTTTTCCGTACCCTGAAAGCTTGTTACTTATTGACTTATATACGGGAGTGAATTGAAATTCGTAGAGGCTATTTTGAAGAAAGGTAACATAAAAGCCACAATGAAGCATAAAGTATAATGTTGAATGTCCTACTATATGATGCCGTTGGGCTGTTGATGTCATGTTTCGAATCCGGAGGAGAATAGAAATAATAGAGAGAACACAATAAAAGTGAATGTTTGAAAGATATAATAATTTACTTAATTTAGTTAAATGTTACAACTTTTAGGATGGGATGAAGTCACATACATACATACATACATACAGGTGAAGCTAATAAAAGCGTGTTAAAAATAACTTTTATATTCTGAGAGAAAAATAAAACTCAAAAAATAACATTTATTTTCTGAGGGAAAAATAAAACTCAAAAAAAATAAAAAAAAACTTTTATTTTCTGAGCAGAAAATAAAACTCAGAAAATAACGATTAAAAATCAATTTTTTTATAAAAATAGAAAAAATAAAAGTTAATGCACCTAGAGGTAGTCTGCGTTACGGTGATTACATCTGTGTACTTCTTTTGCGTTTAGCATTTCTCCTTCAGTATGCTTTTTTAGTCAAAATTAAAAAAATAACGATTATTTACAATCCCTTGATTAAAGTATTGTTTGAGTGCTTGCTATGTAAATAAGCAAGATTCGCCTCTCTCTCTCTCTCTAAGAGTCCTAGAAAAAATCGTTCGCTCTGCTCCAAACATTTTACAACTTAATTTTCTTTTAATAGAAGCAAATATTATAATTCTTTCTGTTATGCGCTCATATCCCAAATATCAACAATAACTCCTTTTTATAATCCCTTATAAAAGCCTTATTATAAGGTAATTAAACTAAATAAAAAACGCTTATTATAAGAAATTATCTAAGCGTTATTTCCTATGGCCAACAAGAGAGTAGTCCTTATGACTTGATGACATCTACAAAGGAAAATAAACCTTATTATAAAACTTTTTCCATACAACTTACCTATGTGCCTTAGAAATATCAGACATTACTTTAAGCCTTATTATCATCTGAAATAAGCCTTACATAAGGCCTAGATTTTTTTTGGAGAGCACTTAATTAATATTTCAATATCAAACAATGCCCATACACGCTTATCACAAATCAAGCATTAAATAAATTGAAACTAAATCTCAATCCTTTACCACAACTTAGCTTGCATACAACAATTCACTTAACTCACTATTACATAGGTGGCCAGGATTTAAGCGTAAGGGAGTCACACGACAACAACATCAATAAAAATTGCAACAACCTTCTTCTCGGAATTATAAAAATATTATTTTGCCAAATAACGGTTTATTGCAACAACATGTACTTATGTATGTATGTACATACATGCATACATACTTCATTAGATATGCTGCAGCTAGGCATTCAAATATTTTGCTAAACAACATAAACGAGGTAGCAGATATAAATGTACAACATATGTACATATGTATGTATGTATGAAGGCGTAAATACGCAATGAGTGTCGGTCGATGCTGGACCGTTAGGTTTGAGTGCTCGCCGCGACGACGATTTCTGTGAAAAAAAGAAATGTGCGTTAATATGTCGAAATTGATTTGCTTGTTGTTGGGAGCCACTCGGAGCCACAGCGATGTTGTTGGGAGACAAACGGAGTCACTGGAGCCATTGGCTGGCCATGTATGCACTATTACATCTATATATTAATAGGCTAGCATTTTTTCCATACAAACAATTGCCAGGCTGTTTAGCACATTTAACATACTCATATCCAAATAAAATTGATATGGATGTGTATGAGTCAGGAGCAGTGCATAAGCATATAATCTTTTCTATAAATTATTTAATTTGTTTATAATTAATAAATAAAGTTTTTAGTTAAGAGAAATAGATATCGTAAACGTGTTTACAAATATCGTAAACACAGTTGAAGAGTCGCTTTAATTTAAAAGCGCTCTCTCTATTTTATATGCATTGGCCCAGTTTACGCTGAGATCAAAATCAAGGCGGCCAAATATCTCCTATTGCTTTTTCATTAAAGCGAAAAATGAGAGAGAGGGCGGGAGAGCACACTGAGTAATTTTAGTTTTGCCCACGGCGTATCTAACAGGTAGGCTCGGCGGCGAATTGAAAAACTTCTTTTTTTATTTACAAAGGTAGAGTGTAATGTCAAAATCAAAGCGAATTCACATCATGGCCAATAGGAATGGACGAGCCCCAAGCGAATTCAGATTGTAACCACGGCAAAATATCATTTTGACATTACACTCTACCAATTACAATATCAAAATACATGATCTGCCTTGATTTTGACCATGATTTCGCGTCGGACCATGACAAAAGGGCAAATCAGTGTTGCGGTACAACTGTAATTTGGAAAGTGTTGCTTATCTCCGCGAAAAGGAATAATTTTTGTACCAATACAAATTTGAAAAAATAAATTGCATGGTCGAATTTCGAGCACCGGCGATACTAGTACATATAATTTCTCTTCATAATATAATCGCCTTCTACTAAATGTGTAGCGTATACCAAGTGGCACACATGCCAATTTTTTGACTAAACACTTACGCTTAAGCATAAGATAGTATACATACGAGTATATACATAAGTATGTTTGCTTAAAGGACCTGCTGTGTAAAATATGTCCCACATGCCACTTGAAAGGATCTTTTTGAGTCTCTTTTACCACATGCAGCGCGCGTAAGGGATTATAAACGGAATGTTCTTGAGTTTCAAAAAATTTATGATCTCTTTGGTATGGTAAAAATAAATTAAAGGAACAAGGACTATGTATGTTACATTGAATTTACTTATGCATACATAGATTTAGTTATATAGCAAATGAAATAACTGAAAGGAATACACCTCAAATGTACAAAGCCAGGCAGAACTACATTCCATAGGCTCGTACATACATACCACGGTTCAACATAAATTCACGCTAGAAAACCACATATGTACATATCTACCCAACAAACGCTGAGATTAGTTATAGCTTTTGAGAATATCACTAGAACTAGCCGCTTTTCGCTCTTCGGGGTATAAAAAAAGTCAAAAAAAGGTGTTGCAATGCCTGAAACAAATTAATCAAAGCCACATATAAGTAAGCATTAGCTTATGATAAATAAATATACACATATTTTTAAGGAAGTATAATCCAAAAACACAGCCCGCCCAACACATCATCCTTTCACTAAAAAAAAAATTAAAAAAAATATTTTTTTACGTGATGTTAAAGCATAAAAACTAAAAACAAAACTCTCGAGCATGTGAAATTCTAACGAAAAAAAATTAAAAAGAAATGGTTTTCCAAAAATTTTGAAACATTCTAAAAACAAAAAAAAACAGCAAATACAAAAAATGCGCTTTTAAGCATTCCAAAATAAATAATCATTTACTTTTTTTAGTCTGTGTAGCTAAAGCTATGGACATGTTGTACATTCAAAAATATACATAAATACAAATTAGAACAACTAACCGGAAATGGCAATTACTCATCTGCGCATCAACGCTTGTACGAAATTTTTCACAGAAACTCAGAAACTTGCTCGAAACTTACTTTTACCACTAAAAGATCATGAACAAAAATTGATACGAAACCACCAAAATTGGTGTTGTTTGGGGAATGCAAAGCAGCATAAACATACATACATACATACATACAGCCTTATATGGCAAATGCCCCACTATCTATGTATAACATTTGTGTGTTTGACTTTGCATTTGATTTGAAGGAAGTTTAAATTTTACGGCCAACTTCCTTTTCGCAGACAAGCCAAAATATTTGACATTTATGCCGCCGAGTAGTCCAGACATTTCCTTTCTATTCGTAGAAATAGGGGTAGACTACATACATACATATATGTATCTATTAGAAGGCTGCACGAATCGATTCGAAACGGCCAACAACATATTCGCGGCCGTCCAATTACAGTACCTACTTGTTTCTGTCTGTCTAGCGACAATTACATGACCTTAAAAAGGTTCTGCAAATAGTGTACACTACTTGCGAATACTTCGAATATAATCGAAATATATATATGTACATACATATTTTCATAAACACACGTCCAGACATTGTGTTCAGCAAAATTACGCTGCTAGTGTGAGTGTGTGTATGTGCATATGCATACACACTAGGGCGGGTCGATTGGTAGAGGCCAAAAAAAATTAACAGGGACACATCGCAATTATAAAAATTTGGGTAATTTCAAGCTTTTTTGCCCAAGAAAAAATATGTCTAAAATAAATTTCGAACCAGAGCTTTTTACGATCTACATATTTCCAACTGTTCTATATATTTTAAAATAACTCGGTAACCAATACTTCGATTCTTTTGATTTTTTCGGCATTAGTTAGGAAACTTAATTGGCATATTAAGGTGGTTTTATGAAGGAAATAAAGTTCTCCCGAAATTCGCGGAACAACCCGATTTGGAATATAATACGGAAATCTATACCTAAAATTTTTCCTTAATATATTAAAATTTAGAGGTCGTGCAAATGCCTCCAAATTTCTTTCTCCTTTTATATCAGTGATGATACATAATTTTTTTCAATGTCCTTAATGAACAAGAAAAACATTTCTTATCATTAAAAAATGGAACATATGTTTGTTGAGCTTTTATTTTTTGGTCCACCTTAATGCCATATGCACATTAAATAAACAAACAAACCAAAGAAGCAACAAGGTTTTGCGAATACTTCATAACATGGTTATTATTATGTTCTATTCTATCGTGGCGAATAGTGTACACTAATCGCGCCAACAGAGCAAATAGAAATAGTATTTGTATTCCAAATGAAAAGTATGGGTTATATTCGTATCTGCATTGAAATTGTGCTGTGACTAATTGTACAATGCATAGAGTATTCGCAAATATAGCAGAGGCAAATGGTATTGTGCAGAGGTCTAGTATCTATGTACTTGTGTAGGCATTTATGACTAAAACATTTGATTTTTTTATACCACATTCATAACATGTCATTGATTAATCGTGCAACAACACACCGCCGCAGCCGCCACCGCACTACAACAACAATAGCAACAACAATATCGCTTACATACATACATATATGTATTAGATAAAATGTTGAACAATTGTGTCAAAATATTCCATCAACTTAAAGAAAAGGTGTCTCAAGCAACGCATGCACATAAATTGTATGTTTTAGCTGGCATGTATGAACATATCGCACCCTAAATCAAAAAGTGGCACAACTCAAAATTTTTCGAAATCGAGTTTTTTTCATAAACGGGTATACGGAACATATTTCTAGCGATTGCCAAAAAAAACTTTTGAATAACTGTCTCTTTCGACCGAAAAATAACGATTATACCTGGCCCTTTGCCATACGATTGCTTGTGATGAAAAAAAGTTTTTTTGGCTCTCCTGAAAATTTTTGAATTTTGAGTTGTGCCACTTTATGATTTAGGGTGCGATATGTACTTACACATAGATATGTATATGGTTGTGCATATTTATGCCTTAGATAAAATTACATTTATGTTAATGTGTGTATTTTCTCAGCTCTACAACATAATAAATTCACGCGCTCATAAATTTGCCTCCCTAGAGCGTGATCACATTTACTTGGTATCTCGGCGCCCTTTTGTTTCTTTGTATTTCTTATAAGCTTATTCGGCATTATTGCTTTGACAAAACTTACATATGTACATACATACCAACAATGTACCTATAATGTATGTCAACAACACACTCAACAACGTCACAAACATCATTATATTAGATAATCTAGTAGGCATATATAACCATATGTATATATTCTTAAAATGTATATAAATATCTATAAAGCACATAAATTGTATGGCAATTGTGGGTGGCTCACGATTTGGAGGCAGAAAATTTCATCGCACGCACACAAACATTCTCATAAATTCTTAGGTGCATTTGATAGTCCAAAAAAGGCTATATATTAGACGTACATATACATATGTACATACCTATATCTATATATATATATAAGAATATACGTATGTAGTTGGAAAACCGCTGAAGATATGCTAACTACTTGCTAAGGTTTGCTACTTGCGTCACTTAATGTATGACGGCGGCAGCTCATAAATGTCCTAATAAATTGTCATATTGAGTAAAGAAGGAAAAAGAAATGCATTCGAGACGGTGACTGATCGCTTGCGCTTGAGCATAAGAAATATTTATGCATTTGCTAGTTCTGTGAGTTAATATACATATAGTATGTATACATCAGTGGCGGCCCTTACATAAATTGGCTGGGCAAGCCTAATGCATATGACTTTCGTTGTTTTAGTTTTACCCACCTTTGGACAGCACATCAACAAGTATGGCTCAGTCGAAAGTAAATTAAAATTCTTCGACATCATAACGTGAATTACCTTTTAATTTTTATAGGCAATGATATGGGAAAAGGCTACGTATAATAGTTATTTCTCAGTTAAAAAAGACTCTGATGGAAAAGATTTTTTGGCAGCCGCTAGAGATATATTCTGTGTACCAATTTATGGAGGAAACCCGATTTCGAAAAATTTTGAGTTGTAATGCTTTTTGATTTAGTGTGCGATATGTTCACTAACCCAGATTGTGCTGTGATTGCTGTACAAAAAAATACACATTATGAGGTGGGTTGTTGGTGTATTTGCGCAATTTTCCTAGAGGGCCTTTACGCAAGTTGTCGGATTTTACAGTGGGAGCTGTATTATTGTAACGCTACGTGCAGTGAGTAGAGTGCATGCCTGCTATACCAGAGGGTGCTAACCCCAGTCCGAACAAACACCAAACAAAATTTTCTAATTAATTAAGGACCAATTATTCTGTTTTTATAACTAGCGGTCACCTCTTGGCAGTGGGCGGCATACCCTCCGAGTGTATTTCTGCCATGAAAAAGCTTCTCACAAAAAATGCATTCGCCGTTCGGAGTCGGTATAAAACTGTTGGTCCAACCAATTAGTAGGAAAAACCAAAGTTAAGGAGCACACCTCGAATTGGAAGAGAAGCTCGGTCATAAAACTCGTTAGAGTTATAAAAACGCCAGTTTATTATTGTATTATTACGTTATAACGTGAATGTTGTTGGTGGTATAACGCGCCATGAGTACTTAATTTGCGAACAAATTGAAGAGCTTAAATAGTAAACATATTTCAAACGTAAAATAAACAGTTTTTAAAGAAATTCGTAAAATAAAATGAATGAAAATATTTAGGCAAGCCGGGCTTCACGACTTGTATGAAGCATCCGCCACTGATATACAAATAAGCTGCATCATTTCAAAGAATTTCGCAACAAAATTAAATGTGAATGTTTCAGTTTTATTTTCTTTTCAAATAATGAATTTATAAATATTTATATGTAGGTATTTGATTTAGTTTAGAGTAAAATCGCGTGCATTTTGTTATAATTTCCGTCACGCTAAATTATAGCACAAGCTTCCATAGGAATTTAACGATGAAATTATAAACGGGAAATGCCAATATTTAAATATTCTTATAACACTTGTTATGTACATACACACATATGTACATATGTATAATCATAACATTACTTTCCTGCAGCATTAGCAAATATGCATTTCTCCAGTCATTTTGTAATACAAAACGGAAATGCATTCAAATTCCTTTGCTGCTAATCATAAAATATTTTGCGCCCTTTTTGGCCAAATGCTTGGGTAAATAAATGTGGCTTCCCTAGAACTTCTAGAATGAAGAGAAGTGTGAAGTTTTTTATTTTAAATCATTGCAATTGTTAAAATTCATTATTACAGAAGAAGTTTGTATGTTGTATATTTCTATGTCAGCAACAACATTCAGATGATTGCATTTCTTAGCGCCGGAAGCGCCAGCAGCTGTGTTGTAAATGTTTACATACATATGTATTCATATACATACCTATTATGCCACGCGCAAAAGTTCTATTCAGGCAAGAGCAATCTAATAGATAAAAGTAAAAAGACAAGCAAAAATAAAAACAATCTCAGTTTCATTCATACATACATATGTACATATTTACATATCGACGAGTTGCGAAAAAGTACGATGCCACTCGCTCTGCCATCTGTGCCTGAATTATGTAAATAAGACAGCAGGGATGCAGACAGACAGTGATTCCCAAAAGTCAATGTCTATATATGGTTTTATGTGTGTATATGTGTATTTATTCTATATACATATACCTACTATAAATAAATGTTTTGTGCTTTCATGCGTTTCCTTTTCTTTTCAATACCAAAATACTCGCACCCAATCGTCAATTACAATTGTCAAGTTCAATTTCAATGAATTTCATTACATACACTACTCACTACCTCCCTCTCTCTGCCACAGTCTTTGGTTCTGGACTTGCCCCAGTGACAGTGGAACGCTTTATATACATACATATGTTTTGTTGTTGCTTGTGTTGCTGTTGCTGTTGCTGTGCGTCCTCGCCATGCATTTGGACGCTCATGCGTAAAATGTCCACTTCAATCAATTTGGGCGGTCATTTCACTTACATACTTAGCATGAATTGTCGACATTTGCGCAAAATGTTTTTTAGGTAGTTTCATGAGTAGAAAGTTCAAGTTTCTTCTTTGTTAAATGAAACAAGTAAAAGCGCGGCTGTCTTCGGCCGTGCCGAAGACTTCATACCTTTCATGAGTGGGGAAATGAAAAGTTACCTATGTACATATGTACATAGCCTGATTAAGTTTAATTTATAATTTTAATTCTGTGGGTTATTTATGGAAAGATTTATTAGAAAAAATGGTGTCTTGGCTATTTAAATGGAGGAGCTACACACCAAAATGTCCATATCTGAACAATCGGTTGTAGGGGAGCTATAGGTTATAGTGGTCCGATCTTAACAATTTTCAGTAATCCCGTTTGGGCCCATATGGGTACAAATACTTCAAAATTTCACGCCGTTAGCTGTTAAAATGGAGGAGTTATACACCAAAATGTCCATATCTGAACAATCGGATGTTGTGGAACTATATGTTATAGTGGTCCGATCTTGACAATTTTCGGTAACCTTGTTTGGGCCAAAATGGGTACGTCTACTTCAAAGTTTCATGTCCTTAGCTGTTTAAATGGGGAAGTTATGCACAAATTACATCCAAAAATTTCATGTATATCTGAATAATCGGTTGTTTTCTATATGTTATAGTGGTCCGATTCGGCCGGTTCCGACAAATGATCAGCTGCATATAACAATATACCTGTATTTCGAATTTCATTCAGATATCTCAAAAACTGAGGGACTAGTTTGCGTTCACACAGACGGACGGACGGACAGACGGACATGGCTTAATCGACTCATCTCGTGATTCTGATCATATCGGTATATATTTTGGTGGGTCCCCCACGCTTCCTTCTGGTACTTTCGACAAAAATTTTTTGGCACTAAGTTATAATACCATTTCATTCTCATGAAAGGTATAAAAATAGTATAAAAAGCAAACGACTGAATTTACATATGAAATTTAGAAAAATTAGATTGAATTAATTTTTTAAGGTCGCGTTGCTAGATTGATTTGGAGTGCTCTCAGAGAGTTTATACAAGTTTTTTCTTTGTTCTTGTTGAGGGAAAAGTAATCAGAAAAAAAATTAAAGCGTGAGTAACGGGTACTCATGAACACCGATGTGTAAACAGTTCCGAAATCGGATTTATATTGACTTTCTGGTTTTCATCGGATTAAAATTTGCTATAATTTTTTGTTGTTATTGGCGCTGCTACTATCTGGTTTTTTTTTTTTTGGTTTCGGCTTTTTTTTTGTTTTTGTTTTTTTCCTGTTTTTTTTTTTGTTCTACTTTTTGATTTTTTGGTATGTTTGTTTTTATGTTGTTGTTGTTGTTTTTTTCTGTTTTTTTTTGTTTTTGTTTATGTTGTTGTTTTTTCCCATTTTGTTTTGATTTTTTCTGTTTTTTTTTATTTTTGTTTTTGTTTTCGATGATTTTGTTTTTGTTTTTTCTGCTTTTTTAGTCCTTTTTTGTTTTTTCTGGTTTTTTGCTGTCTTTTTTGTTGTTTTTGTTGCTGTTTCTGTTGCTGTATGTATGTATATGTAGGAAAACGCGTCCATATACATATATATTTGTATGCATACAACTTCGTTGTTGTTGCTGTTGTTGTTGGTATTTGCATTTGCATTTGCATATCTATGCGTGCAAGCATTCGTAAGTACACGTCTACCTATGTACGTATTGACAATGTCAAGCGATTCACACGGACACGGACAGCGTACTAACACAAAGCTCGCTTACGCTTTTTCCGAAACCACTCGTACCAAAAATAAAAATGTTTACACATCAATAACTGTACCTAGGCTCGGCTTATAAACAGACAAACTACAAGCAGTATGTATGATAAACTCCATCTTGGAAAAAAAACATAAAATAAAAATAAAAAAAAGGAATAAAACTCAACATGTAAACATAAATCCTGCCAAACAGCTGCCCCAACAATATTACTTGAAACCATATGTCAATCATGAATTTTGATGTGACCACCCTATGGCGTGGAAATGAGCTTAAAATTAAAATGCATTTAATGCCTTCAGCAACACAAACAACATAAACAAGTGGAGACAAAAATTGAATTGGAATATTTAATTATCAAGGCATTAACAAAGAAAATAAAGCGCATATATATAAACACTTTTATATGAAAGTAAACACATGAATTAACATGAGCCTACAAGCAAGCACGACTCACATACAGAAATAGAGCCTAGATTTAATACACAAGTCGGCAACATCAAAAAAAGCAATCCATAATAGTTTATGTATGTATGTATATAAAAGTCGTTCTTCGGCAAATTTGTCGAAATTTTATTTATCGAAATGAACTTAAATTTAGCTAATATTAACCGTATTCGTTTGGGCAAGAGTTAGAGACTTGCGAAAAAACAACCACTGGTATAAAAACAAGTGAAAATTATACGACCGTTTGTTAAAGTAAAGGAATTGGAAAAAAGGTGTGTTTATTTGATGAAACTTCTTCAACTTTTTATCGATAGATGTCCCCCAATCTTCGAACACCGTTCGTTAAAGTACGGACAAAGAACGTATATTGTATTGCGTTGAATTCGAAGATAGGGGAGACATCTATTGACAAAAATTTGAAACCATTTCACTCATTCACAATATAAAAAATTGGCATAATCAGTAAAAATCAGTTTAATGAGTAGCTGGCATACTCTCTAAAGGTCTCTTAAATTCTCTAACATTTTGTATGGAAACTGTCAGCCAAGAGAGCAGAATGCAGTATAAGCGGATAGCGAAGTGCCCAAAAAACACTCATATTATCTACTTCACTTCTTGCTTCAAAATATACCAGTTTGAGCTCAGTCTTTTTAACACGCTTTTATTAGCTTCACCTGTATGTATGTATGTATGTAAGTATGTAGGTAACTTCATCTCATCCTAAAAGTTCCAACGTTTAACTAACTAAGCTAAATTATTATATTTTTCAAATATTCACATTCACTTTTATTGTGTTCTCTCCTCTATTATTTCGTTATATAAAATCGTTAGGAACAAGAGAAAATATTTCATATTTAAAACGGAAGTAGCTCGTTTATGCTATATGTAATAATAATAATAATCAACAGCAACAGCAAGATAACCAGCATACATACATACATATGTAGGTATATATGTATGTATGTATGTACCACTACAAAACCAGCAACAACAATATCTATGTACTTCAAACTTCATACTCACGTTTTTCCTGCCCTTAGATACATCTTCTGCATTTTATATACTTACATACATATGTATGTACATTCTATCAACTCCCACTTCTATTTGTGTTGTAAAAATTCTTGCAGTCCATTAAATGGTTGAGCGCCCCTCTGGATGCTTTCAAAAAGCATAGCAAGGCCAAACTATAAAACATAAACAAAACAAAAGAAAATATTACAATAACAACAACAAAAACAAAGCTAAATAATGCGAAAGCTATAAAATTCGTATGCAGCGCATTCCACCAACACACTGCCACATGGAGGATGCACAGTGGCACAGATGCACAGCGCCATGTACCTACTTAAAGTGCATGCAGATGTCAGTCAGCATGTTTGCTTTTGTCTGTTGAATCTACTAAATCCACTTTAACGCCATGCAATGATACGCGCTTTGCACACGTTGAATTTATGCCGCTATTTTATGTGCCATATTAAAAACATTCATTTTATACTGAAATACATATATCTATATATATAAAAGGAAGTGGCGTTAGTACAAACGCCTATAACTCAAGAACGCTTGCACCGATTTGGATGATTGACACCAATTCAGATTGTTCTTTGGCCAGAATAATAAAATTCCCGAAAGATGCAAAAAAAAAAAATATTTTCCAATACATTTTGAGATAGGGATAGAAATTGGGATAGAGATATTGATATAGATATAGATAGGGAAGAGATAGAGATAAAGATAGAGATAGTGATAGAGACAGAGATAGAGATAGAGACAGAGATAGGGATAGGAGAAATTAGGTTTGTCGCGGTGAATATATGTATATCTCTTTTGTTCAGAGAACTGACAGTTTTATAGCTTTATAGGAATAAATTTTAGGCAGAACAACGTCTGCCGGGCCAGCTAGTATGTACATAATTCTAAAACAAAAAGCAAGCAGCCAAAACTAAAAAACATTATAAAATATTTTAAAAATGTCTAGGTACCATAAACTAAATTTAAAAAAAAAATGAAAAATTAATTTTAAATTTATGTTTATAAACAGTGTTGCGCTACGCTTTTCTTTAATTCCCACATGTCTTGATGAAAAACTGTAGGTTTGTGTGTTTGTTAGCTTGTACTACCAAAGGTTAATGCGTGCTTTATAAAATTTATGTTTGAGAACTTTTCGATTTTGCTTTCTTTTTTTGTTTGAAAGAAATTCGAATAATGCCTGGCGTTGTTTATGTTAACTTTATAGTTGTTGTAATGACTATATTTAATATTAGATGCATTTCGAAGTGCCGCATATTTAAGAGCTCTTTTTCGATTTAAATCAATTTCCCTGCTGAGAGTCCCCAAGCAGCAAATCTAAGTAAATTTAGTCGACATATGAGACCATCAGAATACAATTTTTATAGGTACGTAAAAATTTATACTTGATTTGATTTTTTTTTTTTTTTTTAATAATAATAATAAACCCAACGATTTCCCTCCACCCACCCAACCGCACGAGGGGCGCATCCGCATGACGTACGGATATTTTAAAATAAAATTTGGCCAAGGTGTTGAGTGGTAGAAGTTTATTAAACGTCGAGAACTTATACTGCTCAGCTACAGAAAATATAATTCCATCAGCTGGATATACATATGTACATAGAATAAAATATAAAACTACAAATAAAAGTAATAGACAAAAATAGAATAGTCAATTAGAGCGAGAGATTTGTTGTCACTTGTTAAGAGCGCACAACAGAATTTTTCTTATCAGATAAATAGAGTCTGATATATCGAAATGAGTAGAATAATCATTAAAAGATTTACATAAGCAACGAAGTGGTTCGTGTAATTCAAAATTAGTTCTACACTGCTTTAAAAAGATAGGTTGAAAATGTCTTGATGGTCGAATAGGAACATTTAAGTTTATTTCGGCTAGGAGAAATTGACTGCTTATGGATCCTTTCAGTAGTTTAACCAGAAATATTAGACCTAACATTTCCCTGCGGCTTGATAAGGTTGGAAGATTAATAAGCTTCAAGCGACTAGTGTACGAGGGAAGATTTGTCCGTGGGTCCCAATGAAAGTTCCTTAACGCAAAAAGTAAGAACTGTTTTTGAATTGATTCCAGTCTATCGGAATGAACTTGATATTGCGGACTCCAGATTATTGAAGCGTATTCTAGTATAGGTCGTACTAATGTTGTAAACAGGGCTTTAGTTACGTAAGGGTCATTAAATTCCTTAGACCAACGTTTTAGAAATGCTAGGATACTTTTAGCTTTGTTTACTGTAGCATTAATATGCAGGTTAAAGTGGAGCTTACTATCAAATCTTATTCCTAGGTCAACAAAATCGTAAACCTGTTCCAAACTATAGTTATTAATTGTGTAAGACGCAGGTTGAAGGATCTTCCGTGAAAAGCTCATAAATTTACATTTACTAAGATTGAGTGGCATAAGATTAATATTGCACCACGTAGCGAAGCAATTTAAATCATTTTGTAGGGCAGATCTTTCCTCCAAAGAAGAGTAAGACTTGAAAAGTTTCACATCATCGGCATACATCAGAAGTTTTGAGCATAAGAAATGTCGTTTATAAACAGCAAAAACAGAGTCGGACCAAGATGGCTGCCTTGTGGAACTCCTGAAGATACGTTAATGATGTTGGAAAAAGCATTTTTAAAAACAACTCTTTGTGTTCTATTAGTGACATATGACGCAATCCATTTTAACAGAATAGGTTGAAAACCAAGAAGATCAAGTTTATGGATAAGTAACGCGTGATTGACCTTGTCGAAGGCTTTGCTGAAGTCAGTATAAATTACATCGGTATTAGCATTATTCCTAAAACCGTTAGAGACATGAGTTGTAAATTCTAGTAAGTTGGTAACAGTTGATTTACCTCTACAGAAACCATGCTGCGAACTTACTATTGATGAGGAAATGGAATGATTTAGACAATTTTGTGGTGTTTCTCGCTGGTATTCAGGCAAGAAAAGAGGTTGAAGAAAGGCCATCAGCAAAATCATAAAACTGATTAACATTATAGTATTAATATACGCGCATTTAAAATTATTTAGCTATCATTCGTCCCTCATTTAAGCAATCTCTCACAGTTTATTATGCTTTAACTTTGAATAAATTTAACACTTGATTATTTAATGCGGGTCTATTCGGGACAATTAACAACGCAACTACTAACACGATACTCGCACACACAATTGTAGTAGCAGTAGCATATTGTAATAGTCGTTAAGTTTATCTATGTATGAACACAATTTAATATGGAGCACAAGCACAAAAAATGCAGCTTAAAACATTCATATGCCAAGTATGTTCATATCCAGCAAACGGGCTCGTAAGCCTAAGCTGAAGCTAAGTTGTTAAACTGGAATACGCCGGCAGCGCTGCTTGCTGCTATGCATGTTTACACTCACTATGCCCTCATTATCTCTGCTCCAAACATTTTAATACTTCATTTGAACATATCCCAAAGAGAGAGAAATGGAATTGTGTTTTTATGAGCAAAAAAACAATTATTTATTGCGTCATATCGTCATAAGTCATAATATTTTGTTGTTGTTATCTAGGCTATATGTGTACTAAATAAATACAACTCTGCGCGATATGTTTTTGGGTCGTCGTATTTGATCAGCTGTTTTTGTTTACTTCTTCACAGGGCTTCGGAAAAGTGATCTATAACTATTTCCATACAATATTTTAATATGACATATGACTTTATGACGCTGTGGTGCAGTGGGTAGAGTGCTCGCCTGCTATGCCAGAGGTCTCGGGTTCAAACCACGGTTCGAGCAAAACACCAAAACAATTTTTCTAATTAGTAAAAATCCAATTACTGGGTTTTTAAGAGCAGCGGTCACCTCTCGGCAGTGGGCGGCATACCCTCCGGGAGTATTTCTACCATGAAAACGCTTCTCACAAAAAATGCATTCGCCGTTCGGAGCCGGCATAAAACTGTAGGTCCACCCAATTAGTAGGAAAAATAAAAAGGAGCACACCTCGAATTGGGAGAGAAGCTCGGCCATAAAACTCGTCAGAGTTGTAATAGCGCCATTGTATTATATTATTATTATGACTTTATGACACTTTGTGAACCACCTAAATGTGTGGCGAGCGTAAAAATTGCGCATTGTCGCCTGAGTCTATTTTCAACTGACATGCACTCAAATGTTAAGTGGTTAAGCGTGCACGTTTCCCAATAAAAATGTGTCTTCATTTTCAACTTGAGGTTCATTTGAAAACTATACCTATTCTCAAAACTCAAACGTTTGTTATCAAATGCACCTCAAATTTCCCTTGATAGCGTTCTCAAACAAAAATGCACATTTCTCAAACCCATTTCAAAGAAAATTTTATTCTCAAATGCTTCTCAAATTTGTGAAAAAGTTTGATACGCCCTTGAAAAAATGTTGATGTTCAAATGATATATATGAATGCTGATTCTCAAGTTGAGAAACAATGTTTTCTCAAACGTTTATAAGGTATTCATACACCACGTAAGGCCTTAAATAGGCCTTATTTTCCTGGCGGATAAGCCTTAGAAATAACGTTTGCTCTCAGAGAGAGAGAGAGAGAGAGTATTCCTTATGGCCTGATGACATCAACACAGGAAAATAAGCCTTATTTTAAGCCTTTGCCCATAAAACTTTGCTTCCCTTATAATTTCCAGGCCTTATTTCACAGGCCTTTAAATCTTCTGTAATAATTGTCAACTAAGGCGTATATTTTTGCTGGGTATATACTTATGTACATAAGTATATAGTAGTACGTATGTACATACATACATATATGCACATATTCCAATATACTTTAACTAGTGGACGGAAACGCGTTATTTTCCTTAACGAGCTAACACAGTAGTCGTACACACACACATATGTATGTACATAGTACGAGTACATCAATTGTTATGCTTGCCCCTTGTGTTGTGTACTACATATGTACATATTTACATACATACATACATACACTCTTTTATGATATAAAATTACTCTAGTTTGTTTCTGATAACTAAATTCCAGCTCATCAACGAACCTGCGTAATACGCCTAGAAGTGTGCATTATTACTCGCGCGGCCACTTTTGATTTGAGATTATTTTCATATTTACATACATACATCCATAGGTTTGTGGGCTGTATTCGAGCATGGGCGACATAACGCATACCTAGGAATTGTGTGTTGGTCGCATGGCTTTGACGACACAGATGAACAGCTTAAATTGGCGCAAATAAAATATATGTACATATAAAAAATACAAAAAGATGCAAAGCAAAATCGAAATAAAACAAATAAATCTACAGTATGTGCGATATTAGTATTAGAACTTTCAGTGGCGTAGTAAGAGAATTTTTCGAGGGGGGTCACAGCCAATGTAAAGAATTTACCAAAAATAAAATAAAAGTTGCCAAAAAACTACAATTTTTTTACAAATGATAAAGATGTAATTTTTTCAGACTATAATTTGTCCCCAAACCCTCTCCCCCGCCCCCCCCGTTACTACGCCACTGAAAACTTTATAAAAATGCAAACTTAAAAAAAGCTTTTAAAATTTGACAAATTCGCTTTATTTTTCTATCTTAAAGTGTAGAACTAGAGAGTTCACAACTAGCTCAGAACTGATTCTAAAGGGATGATGAAAAATTTCACTTTTTGCTATCTTTTGCTGGGTATTACCAAATGGAACTTGGTTAAAAGGACGTACATGGGGTAGATACCAAAGTAATATCTTGGTCAACGGGGATAATTTTACCATTTGTATAGTTAAGTTTGAAAAACTGAAGTACCTAAAAGCATTTGCTTTTTTTATTAATACGGTCCAATGCCGCATTTGTTTTCAATATGTTGAAGGTTCTGCCGGCAGAGAATTATTTTTCTAAAGCCAAAGCGATCACTTTTCAAAAAGTCCGGAAGTGCTTCCCTTTGCACTATCGCCGAACTATTGCTTTTTAAACTACTCCAGGACTGTACTTTTAGAAAGTAGTTTAAAACGCGTTCCAAAGTACTGCAGAGGGGAATAATTGCCACTTCATAGTACATCAATGTGTTAAAAAAAGACAGCATTGAAAGCATTGCGTTTGGATAGAACGAGAATCAATCCTGGCTCTTTTTGAACCAGTTCTGCAGTAGACTGGAACTAGTGCGATTTTCTGCAGGGTACATATGTACATACATACATGATCTTAAATGTCTGTTAATCTGTGCGCCAGCGCATCGGACCACACTCGCTTGCAGCTAACAATCTTAATTAAGTTAAAGTTGACATTTTTTAACAATTATTACTTTTTTGGGGTTAATTTGTGCTGTTCAGGCTGAAAATATTTACAACAATGCTCAACGCTATAAAAGAGACATATGTACAGTGTACGCATGCTTACCACAATGCATGTACTACATACATATGTACCCTGTGGGGAAAATCTATAGTTCATAACTGGTATGCATTTTTTTTATTTCATTTATTTATTAAATAAAAGTGTAAAAAAATATTTAGAAAGTATTAAAATAAAAAAAACTTAAAAATAAGCCTGAGGGATCGGAAAAGCATGAAGATGCAAATTTTACATACTCTGCACAATATGCTGCACAAACAATCAGAGAATTGCAGAAATATGCAAAGCCGACGGCAAATGAACTGGTGCCTCTTTGACACATTTTCGCTAGTTCTGAACCAGAAATTGTATTCACTAGTTATTGATTTCACAGGCCGACAAGAAATTTGACCATAAACCAGACCATACTTTCCTAAAGGTTTTCGATGCGCTGAATTCAAATCTGGACGCAGAATTGCTCTATCACGTCAGGATTTTGAGATATCCTAACCAAAATGTGCAAAAAACACCGTTTTTGCCTATTCTTGAGGTTATATATAAACGACAGATTATTTTTTTTTTAAAAAGCACACATAGCATCTTAAGGAAGACGTCTTTCTCTTACGAATGGCGTTGAGTTTGCTCAAATATCTTTTTTTTTCGCTAAAATAGAGCAATTTAAAGTTTATATGAATTAACGTAGGTATGATGCAGTAGAACACTTACCTCTTACGATAAGTCTGCAAATTTCAATTGCTCCATGGTCTGCTTTGTGGTCAAAAAAATCGGTCTCATTTTGTCGGCCTGTGTTTCCTGCAGGGTATGTACATATGTATATATGCAGTACATATTTGCTCAAAACAGACGATGTGAACTGTGTAGATATACATATATATGTTTTTTTAAGGGCACAAGCATCTTAATCTTGCATTAATTTTGATTTATAAGAGAGCAAACGTTTTGTCAAACAATGCCATTGATTTAAATTGAGTCAGTCAGTTCATTGCACTTATGTATGTATGTATGTACCAATTAGAATAATGAAAATGTCTCAATATAATTACACATGAATTCAAGAAAATTTAATAACAAAAGAGTTCTTGCAGTTCTATTTACATATATTAGTCGATATTCGCGTGGAGTTGTTGGCTTACAAGAAAGAATTCTCTATATGCGCAACGCAACAAATATTCCTTTCAGTAATGAGAATTAGTAGGTCAGACTAAGGAATCCGCATACAACTAGTTTATTCTACTATGTCATGATTTTTTTTTTTTTATTTTTTCACTCATCATTTTTTCAAATGTATGCATTTATGTATGTATGCACATACAGCCTAGTCTAAAGATCTAGACGCCATTTCAATTATCCAATTAAGCAAAAGCACATTCCTTAAAACTAAGCTTTAATTACATTTTACTTAGTTTTATATTTTCATAATTACAAAGGCAAATAAACAAAAACACACAAGCTAAGCCAATCTAACACTTAGCGCTTTTATCAAGCGCGTGTCTCAAATTTTCTGCAAATTTAAGCTGATCCTAAGCCACACGCTTTAGTTGCGACTTAATTGCTTTAACGACAAAACGAACGAGCGAACGCAGTGAAATTTAAAAGGAATATTTTCTTAACGAATAATACAGTTCAGTATAGAAAATACATATTGAAAATTCATATAGAAAAGTCTGCAGGAAAATAAAGGTACCCTGACATAATCCCAAGGGGCATAATCCCAAATTTTTTATTTGGGATTATGTCACTCCCCCTAGGGTGACATAATCCCAACTTTTTTACTTGGGCTTATGTCACCCTAGGCGTAGTGACATAATCCCAATTGGGATAATGTCATTTTCAAGCCCAAAAAAAAATTTCAGATTTTTTCTTAGATTTTATTACATTAAGCAAAAAAATTAAAGCTGACAATAAAGTTAATGTTGTTATACAATAATACATTGAGTATATGTATAAGATGAAATATGTACATATGTACTTAAATACACATGTTCTCAAAAAATTACTTTAAAACTAAAAAATTACATTAAAATTAAATATATTTACATATATACAGACTTTTTTCAATAAAACGATAGGTATATAAATATTTGTGTACATTTTATATATGTCTATAAAAAGATGAAAATTTGGAAGAAAAAATCGCGCGATTAATAGATCGATAGGTGTATACATATGTATGTACATATGTCTATAAAAAGATGAAAATTTGGAAGAAAAAATCGCGCGATTTTTGATTCCAAATTTTCGCCTGCGACGCTTTTTTTTTAATAGATCGATAGGTATATACATATGTATGTACATATCGCACACTAAATCAAAAAGCGTTACAACTCAAAATTCGAAAAATTTCAGGAGAGGCAAAAAACTTTTTAATTTTTATAGGCAATGATATGGGAAAAGGCTACGTATAATAGTTATTTCTCAGTTAAAAAAGACTCTGATGGAAAAGATTTTTTGGCAGCCGCTAGAGATATATTCTGTGTACCAATTTATGGAAGAAACCCGATTACGAAAAATTTTGAGTTGTAACGCTTTTTGATTTAGTGTGCGATATGTCTATAAAAAGATTAAAATTTGGAAGAAAAAATCGCGCGATTTTTGATTCCAAATTTTCGCCTGCGGCGCTTTTTTTTTTAATAGATCGATAGGTATATACATATGTATGTACATATGTCTATAAAAAGATGAAAATTTGGAAGAAAAAATCGCGCGATTTTTGATTCCAAATTTTCGCCTGCGGCGCTTTTTTTATTTTAGATCGATAGGTATATACATATGTACATATGTCTATAAAAAATTTAAATTTGGAAGCAAAAATCGCGATTTTGCTTCGCACTAGTACCTACTCGAGTGATTTGGTGTTCTGGCTCCCTTTTATTTGGGATTATGTCACTCCCACATAGGTGACATAATCCCAAGTAAAAAAGTTGGGCTTATGTCACCCTAGGGGGAGTGACATAATCCCAAATAAAAAATTTGGGATTGTGCCACTTGGGATTAAATCACGGCACCAAAATAAACTATAAAACAACGTAAAAACTTCAAGCTCGAAAAAATATGTCCGTGAAGAGTAGTGATGCTGGTGGTAATGCTGCTGGTGGATCACCACGTGTCGTTGGCAAGCAAACGTGCAGCAGCTGCCGCCAACTTCTCGCCAGTTGCGCATTTAAATGCAAACGGCCAAGCAATAATGAATATCCCGAAATCAGCGGTGACTTGCAAATAATGTCGGGTAAGTTGGCTAAGTGCGAAAAGAATTGCAAAAAATGCGAAAACAAAACGAGAGTAGCACACATTGAACTACTTAAAAGTAATAAAATCGATTGGCTATAAATCAACTTTTTATTGAAACTTAACGGCAATTGATTTGTTACATTGGCGCTCAAAGCCGCCAGCAACTGAGTTGGCAAGCGAATTGTGTGCTTTTTTATGCACGTTTTTTTCTCTGCTTTCCTTTTTTGTTTTAAAATTAAGTATTTTTAATTGCCATGCGCTTTCGTAGATCGTCTCATTGGCAATGAATTAATTCGGAGAAAGGCTACCGAAAATATTTTCAATTATAAGTGGAACTAAAATTTATTGGAGCGCTATTGATATGGGTTTTTTTTACAAATTATAAAAGCCATCTTCGTACGTATGCGGCAAAAGAGAAATTTGTCATTAATTTTTCTTTTTTTTTTTTTGTAAAGCATTTTTCATTTCCTTTATTTGTGCTGTAAAAATTAGCATGAATAAATATCTGTGGCTTTAAAATAAACGATCTTATAGGTACGTATGTATGTATGTACATTTTGCCAACATTGTATGTACATATAGGTATACCACTTTTCTTTCATACATTGTTTGCTTATACATATATAAAAATCATTGAACGGTTACATATAAACCAAAAAAAGTTTGGCATAATCCTTACATACATATTTAAAAAAAAAGTTGTGTGGTATATAAAAAAGATATATACATTATAACTAAAAACATACATACATATGTATATGTATATCAGTGGCGGTTCTCGCATAAATTTGCTAGGCAAGCCTATGTATTATCTGAAATTCTGATTACGGTTCCATCATTGACTTTGATCAAATTCGTATTGCATATTTGGTTTTTGCTTTATATTCATACTATATGAAACTGAATGTTAAATTTTCAATGCTAATTTTTCTACAATTTAACTGTGAAAATAAGCAATTGACTTACCCCTAGAGAAAGAGAAAAAAAGCCACATTATTCTGTTTTTAATTCCCCCTAAAAGCCTATGTGTGGCACTGTTATAGCATGTTAGCTGACTCAGTTTGCGCTGTGATTGGCTGCACAAAGAAAATGCACGTGAATGCCGTTGATGTGGTAATGCGCCATGAAAACTTAAGTTGTAAACACATTTCAAGTGCGAAATAACCACAGTTTAAGGAAATTCGTAAAATGAAATGAACGAAAATATTTAGGCAATCCGGGCTGTTTGGCTTGCATGACGCGCCGCCACTGGTGTACATACATACATATCTGTGCCGTTAAATTAAAGTAGCTTAACTCAAAATATGGTGAACGGAGAAAAATCGATTTTTTGTCAAAACTTAAACTATTGGACCAATTCGGATTTTTAAAAGTGAAAACAATGGATTTTTAGTGTTAGAGAAGGAATAGTTGTGAAAGAGAAATCTTAAAGCAAAGTTTATGGCGAAAAAATTAACTTTTACTTTAAGCGAAACAAAGCTGACGGCGGTGGTAGCTCAATGGGATAGACATTGGACTACCAATCGAAACGACCTAAGTTCGATTCTCGGTTGAGGCCGCTGGAAGAAGTCTGATGAGGGGATGTGGTGGTCTCCGAAATGGATCCATAACTTCTACCAAAAAAATTTTTTCAATTTTTCTTAATTATAAACTGGCCAATAGCTCATAACAAATTAACTTTTATAACTTAAGTGCTTTTATTGAATACAATTTTTACGAAAAGCAGAATTAACTCTAGTTAGATTTTTTCACCATTTAAGTTAAGTTTTTATCACCATTTAACTCGAGCTAAGTGTTTTTAACAAACAGAAAACACAAATAAATGTGTCCACATAACTCTAGTTAGGATGTTTTAATAAAATGATTTTCATACAATACTACACCTTTTCAAGTCCATAATGAGAATATGTAAGATCGTATTGAGAAATGTAAGTTCAAAATGAGAAAACCGAAATTCAAATGGGAAAGTATAAATTCATATTGGGAATGTGTAATTTCAAATTGGGAAATGTAAGTTCAAAATGAGAAAATCGAAATTCAAAACGAGGTTACATTTCCAAATTCGAAATTACACATTCTCAATACGAATTTATTGTCGTTTTCGATTCGCCATCACACAAGCGAGGTCGGATCGAACAAAAATGTTTGAACCCATAATGAGTAGTAGCCATACTCGCTAACTGGTCGATAAAAATTTCCCTCTGCTCGCTAGCATTCACATATAAATTTGACAGAAGGAAATTTATAGCCAGCAGAGAAATTGTGAATCGAAAGCGGCTAATGAGTAGTAGCCATACTCGCTAACTGGTCGATAAAAATTTCCCTCTGCTCGCTATCATTCGCATATAAAATTGGCAGAGGGAAATTTATAGCCAGCAGAGAAATTGTGAATCGAAAGCGGCTTATATTTCTCAATAGCCGCTTTCGATTCACAATTTCTCTGCTGGTTATAAATTTCCTTCTGTCAAAGAGAATGAGAATGATAGCGAGCAGAGGGAAATTTTTATCGACAAGTTAGCGAGTATGGCTACTACTCATTATGGATTCAAACATTTTAGTTCGATCCGACCTCGCTTGTGTGATGGCGAATCGAAAACGACAAATATCAACTTATAAATTCCCAATTGTCGTTTTCGATTCGCCATCACACAAGCGAGGTCGGATCGAACAAAAATGTTTGAACCCATAATGAGTAGTAGCCATATTCGCTAACTGGTCGATAAAAATTTCCTTCTGCTCGCTAGCATTCACATATAAACTTGACAGAAGGAAATTTATAGCCAGCAGAGAAATTGTGAATCGAAAGCGGCTAGTATGAATTTATACTTTCCCATTTGAATTTCGGTTTTCTCATTTTGAAGGTACATTTCTCAATATGAATTTACACATTCTCAGTACAAATTTACATTTCTCAATACGATCTTACATATTCTCATTATGAACTTGAAAAGGTGTAGACATAAGTGAAGATAAGTTACTTTAACTGATGCAAAATGTTTCTACATATATGAGTTAGGATAATTTGTATATCTTAATAACTTTTCAACTATTACTCCGATTTAAATGTGGATAAGACAGATCGATGGATTTTCCTCTAAAGATTAACACTATAACAATAACTCAATTTCGCATTATCACGATTTAGGCTACTTTAATTTGCGGGCACAGATATGTAAATGCCTTTGTAAATGGGGTCGCTTTGGATCGCATTGTCTGTGGCTGCCCTTCGTTCTAGGCATGCACAAGATCTTAAACGGCAATGTAACACTTAACAGATGTGTGTCTTGCAGTTTGAAACAACTCGAGACACCGGCTGTTGCAATTTATTTTTAAAATACAAAGATTAAGAAGGTTTATTTTCTTGCAGAAATCAACTCGAAACGCTACAAATCTTTCGCCATTCGTGGTGTTTGTGTATTTATGTACATATGTATGTACAAAATACATAAGCTCTTTTATATAAACAGCAAGTACATATGCAAATATGCATGTATTATTATTTTTGAGTATTTTAGTTTTATTTCATTTAAGTAATGCTTCCATTTCATGTCATTCGCAATGCGGGATTTGCCTTATGCCAAATATGACATTTCTGTAATTAGTGCAGTGGTGCAACTGAATTTTCTGTCTACTTTCGATAAGCTTCGATTGTGTAGCGCGCCGGATTCGGATTACTTGCATCTGCGTAATATGAGGCAAGGATTTTTAATGAGCGAATCGCTTTTTTTCTTTCTTTTTTTGCAATCAATTTTTTACACTTTTTGTAGGTAAATGTTGCTGCTCGTGGCAATACATATGTATCTACAAACCTTCTGGACATCTTGCAAAATAAGAATATATGTATATTTTATATTGAAATTCTAACTTGCTCTTAAGGAAATCACTGTTTTTCAAATATATTTTCATAAACGTCATCGCTGTACATTTAATTGCAAAAATCTTGTATGCCGCTTTTTGCTCATTCCCACAGCCTTTGACTCGCCAATTTAATAATGTTAAAAGTCATAAACTTTTAAGCAGAAATTAATCAAACGTGGGATTAGAAAACTTCAGCAAACATAAATTCCGCCGAAATGAAGTTCATAAGTACATACAAAACTCTGCTATTCCCCTTAAGTCACGCGTGCCTTCGGCGAATCTCGTCGGATGGCGTTTACTTGGTAATTTTAAAGGCCATCAATTATTTAAATGAATTTTTAGATATTTTTCAATTTAATTAGCTTGTCAACTGGATAAATATTCCCTTATGCGTATATAGATATGTATGTATGTATGTGTATAGCAAGTTAAAAAGATTTACATACCTATATAAATATAATTTATACATATATCTATGTACATTAGGGTGGAGCGATTTACTAACCTATATCGCGCGATCGAAATTTGGATTCCTCTCATTTTTCTGAGTAGAAAACTCCTCCACGACATTTGTCTAAGATTAATTTTGATGTTCCGGAATTTGGTTTTTATGAACCAAGACGAATTTTTGAAAATAAAAATTAGGCAAAAATCGACAAAAAAATATCCAGGCCAATATGCACATCGAATTGAAGCAGAATTTTATGCTGAATCCAGATATGAAATCAAAACTAAAATCGGATGATCCGTTTTCGAGATATAGCGTGATTGCCGGTTATGGAGGCTGAATGCCCAAAATCGCATATTTTCGCGATTATCTCTTGTTGTGTACAATACATCTTAATTTTTGTTGCAAACTTTTTAAAGATAAGTCAATACAATATATGAACAGTATTTTAAAATATTAATTTATCTTGGGGTATAGGAAAACTAGAATGCTATGTTATAGTCATCCGATACCGATGAATTTCACCGACAGCGCTCTGTGTACAATAAGTGCTCTAAAAACAAAATATCAGAATTTTAGCTGCAAAAATTTAAGAGTTATTTCCTAAAACGTAGACTTATGCTTCTGAAATTTGGTTTTTCCTTTTTTTTTTTTTGTTTTTTAGTAGTATGTCACTGTGAACGGTCGTGTTTTTTGTGGCGCTGTATTGTATCACGCATATAAACGTAATTACCTTACAAAGAAATTTATTGTACACAAAGCGCTGTCGGCGAAATTCATCGGTATCGGATAACTATAACATAGAGAATCCATACCGCGCTTTTGGGCCAAGGAGTGCATTCTAGTTTTCCCATACCGGAAAATAAATTAATATTATAAAATACTGTTCATATATTGTATTGACTTATCTTTAAAAAGTTTGCAACAAAAATTAAGATGTATTGTACACAACAAGAGATAATCGCGAAAATATGCGATTTTGGGCATTCAGCCTCCATAAACGGAAATCACGCTATATCTCTAAAACGGATCATCCGATTTTAGTTTCGATTTCATATCTAGATTCAGCATAAAATTCTGCTTCAATACGATGTGCATATTGGCCTGAATATTTTTTTGTCGATTTTTGCCCAATTTTTATTTTTTCAAAAATTCGTCTCGGTTCATAAAAACCAAATTCCGGAACATCAAAATTAATTTTAGACAAATGTCGTGGAGGAGTTTTCTACTCAGAAAAATGAGAGGAATCCGAATTTCGATAGCGCGGTATCTATTAATTTCCCTCCATACAAATCGCCCCACCCTAATGTACATATGTACTATGTATGAATGTACATTTGCCTGGAGAATGATGTTTCATATTGAATACAATCAGAGTAAAAATTGTGTGAAAAGATAAAAGGCTGAACTAAAAGAAGAATATCAAACCAAGGAGGTTAGGGAAGAACAAGAACTCAAAAAGACAAGATATTGGGACGGGTAAGAGCTTGCGTTAGCTTTCGTTTAAAAGTTTCCACTGAAGCTGAATAATTGTCAAAAGGTTTCAGTTTTACAGGACCGAAAGTCAATATATCCGCCATTGCTTTTGTCAAGCATAATCTGGCAACTCTAATTTTATACTTCGTTTTTTTCGAGTTTTATTTAGTCCAGTTTTTTTTTTATGTCAAATGAATGCCAAGAACATTTGCAGCTGTTTTGCGTGCGTATTGTGGGTGTGCAATGTAGATATGTACGTATATAGGCGCTTATTTTTATGCACAGAAAAACGCAATGCAACTGCGACTACACTGGTGGCCAAATAAATCTACACATGAAACACGTAATAACCCACTAAGCCTATTTGTTAGGTGATGCGATGGTTTTTCATGCTTTTGTTAGGTTTATCGCAGGTACTCTTAAACTATGTTGACAGTCACGTACAAATTTAGCACCGATCATTTCTCCACTGCCTAAATAGGAGTTAAGAAGTAGGGGAACCGAGACCGTAAATGTATACGAATTAAGTACATATATAACAAAGTTAAATGGTAGATAGCTGTATATTCAGCACTACAATAATGCTACCATTAATGCTGAATACCTAACAAAAGTATCACAACGACCATGAGAAAAAAGCATGTGGTTTGGAATGAAAGCTTCATTGCTTTTTTTACTATACAAAGTCATTCAGGCATAGTCATGGGGCATAGTCATGGAAATTGTTATGTTACCTACAGCTAATGTAAGGGGGGGGGGGGGGGAATTATGGATGATTTGTAGTACCTTTGGGCCTACTGGGAACTTGACCGGTATTCATAAAAAATAAAATAGGTTTTAAAAATTTTACTAAGTGGCATATTTATAAATTTTTTCGATTTTAACAGTTTTATAAATCTATTTTATTTTTTTATGAATAAGAGGGTCATTAATTTTTTCAATTTATCATTTAAATTTCTTTATGAAGAAGTTTGCCTTCAAGATTTAATGCAATATTTTTGCCACTATTGTTTGTAGCCTGCATAACATTTACTTGTTCACATACTCTGTTGACAGTCTTGGACCCGTCTACCAGCGGCATATTCGAAACCGCAAATAAATATGTACCTACATATGTACGTAAATACATTCATATGTATGTACATATAAAAAAAAGCAGTCAAATGTTTACAGATGCTATTAAAAAGGGAATTTTGTCGTATTTATATATATATGCTCATAATAAGCCACCATATTTTGCATAACGCAGCGAGCAAAAAGAAGTCTACCGCGACCAACGTCGCTGTCGGAGCTGCTCAGCTTTTCCTGCATTTTGTATGCTCTGTAGAACGGACCCTTCTTTCAGTTGCAGCCGCCATCTCATCCTTGCACTGCCTCTGCCCACTACGCAGTGGCTGCCGTCTTTGCTGTTGCCATTATCCGCGATGACGTTGTCATTGCTTTTGATGTCAAGAAGTTCACAAAACGGTAGCGGTAGCCGCAGAAGCAACAATAATTTTTTTTTGCTCTGTTCACTCAAATAAGATCTTGGGCATGAGCACGGAAGAGTCTCAGTATTCATTTGACTTGTTGCAAAAACATTTGCTAAAATATAGCGCAAGACAAAATGTGATTCTCTTTTTGTTCTTTTGGCAGTTTTTAAATGCGTTTTTTATAAGTTTGCAAAGGTCTCGAAAGTGTAAGATATTTTGCTCGGTGTGTGTGGTAAACTAAATTTGCTTATTTGGAATATATTAACAAATTGAATCAAATGGCAGAATGTGCAACCAAAAGTAATTAATTAGTTGTATTTACATATTACAAACGTATGTAGATGTTTATGTATTTGTGACTTTTTTAGACGCTCATCGCTTTCTTTGGCGCGTAATATTAAAATATTAGGTATGTTTTTATTTAAAAATACCAAAACGTGACTAAATTAATAGTTTTAGTGGCGCGAGTTTCATGCGGCCAGAGCATTTATTGTTGCATACATATATACATACATTCTCTTTTGATGATATATTTCTGTATGTACGTAGAACCAAAATGTTTTATGATTTTGTTTTCAAAAGTTTACTGCATTATTTATTGTGTATTTAGTGGTGATTCTTGCTATTAAAATGCTATTAAAAAGTGCTCTACTTAAAATTAAATTTAATTTGCTTCTCGGCAGATTTATTATTTTTCTTAAATGCAAGTATTGAATTGATTTCAAGATATACATAAAAGCAACATACGTAAATAGTATTTTTATGTTTCAGAAATGTCTTTTTACTTTGTTCTATAAACAATATTACATAGGGAATATAATAAACATAATTATGTGACTTTTAAAGCGCAGTAAATCCCAAGCAAAATGAAAAGAAGCCTTTATATTTTATTACCACACTCAAAAAATTTTCTATAAAAGATAACAAGTAAGGAAGCCTAAGTTCGAGTGCAATCGAACATTAGATACTCAGCTGTATGCTTTCATTGTTTGTTTGCGTTTGTTCGATATAGGGTGTATTTTATATGAAACGAGTGCTGCATAAACAGGGCGCAGCCACGCCCATTTTCAAAATTTATATCAATCATCCAAATAAGCATACAAATATTATTGTTAGTGCAAAATTTCATCCCTCTATGACTTTTAGTTACAAAGACTTCACGTTACAAATTCCAAAAGGGTGTTCCAGAAATATCTTTGTTAAAAAGTAGGCGTGGTCATAAACCGATTTCAATACATTTTTGCGTGTCTATTAACACATGTTATAAAAGTGTATAAACCAAGTTTCGTCATAATATCTCAATTATTTGTCGAGTTAAAGGCTAAGAAATCTCATATATCCCTTTGTCTAAAAAGAGGCGGTGCCACGCCCATTTTCCAAACTTTTTTATTTTTTGTTTCCGGTCTATTGTAAAACTCATGTCACAAAATTTCAATGAATTATCTTTATATTTCACATAGATATCGCTTAAAATGGTTTTATTAGGTCACTTTATAATACACATATATAAAAGTGGGCGCGGTCGTCAACCGATTTTGGTAATTTTTCGTCCACACATTTGGCTAAGTAAATATATCACGCGTACCAGATTTCATCGATATATCTTTAACGGTTTCTGAGTTATGGCTTATTAAACTTTCAATATTCGCTCCTTAATAAGTGGGCGTGGCACCGCCCATTTTCCAAAATTTTTGTAGTTTTTGTTTTATGTCCATAGTTGGACTCCTGCCACAAAATCTCAGTGATTGATCTTTATATTTGACAGAGATATCGCTTAAAATGTTTTTATTAGGCCCCCTTATATTTCCTATATATAAAAGTGGGCGTGGCCGTCAACCGATTTTGATAATTTTTCGCCAAAACATTTGACTAAGTAATTATATTACGCGTACCGAATTTCATCGATATATCTTCAACGGTTTCTGAGTTATGACTCATAAAACTTTCAATGTCTGCCCCTTAATAAGTGGGCGTGGCACCGCCCATATTCCAAAATTTTTGTGTTTTTTGTTTTATGTCCATAGTTGGACTCATGCGACAAAATTTCAATGATAGATCTTTATATTTGACAGAGATATCGCTTAAAATGGTTTTATTAGGTCACTTTATAATACACATATATAAAAGTGGGCGTGGCCGTAAACCGATTTTGATAATTTTTCGTCAAAACATTTGTCTATGTAAGCAAATTACGCGTACCAAATTTCATCGATATATCTTCAACGGTTTCTGAGTTATGACATATAAAACTTTCAATGTTTGACCCTTAATAAGTGGGCGTGGCACCGCCCATTTTCCAAAACTTCATCAAATTTCTTCATAAGGGCCCGAGCTCAATACGTGGGTAAAATTTTAAAACTCTAGCTATATTAGTGGCTGAGATACCAAATTTCCGATTTTTTCTATATAGGAAAAGTGGGCGTGGTCATGGTCCGATTTCGCCCATTTTCAATACCAACCGTCCCAGTCTCGATACCAACTTGCGTTCCAAATTTCATCAAAATATCTCAATTTTTGCGCGAGTTAGAGTGTTTACAGACGGACGGACGGACGGACGGACGGACAGACGGACGGACGGACGGACGGACGGACGGACGGACATGGCTCAATCGATTTCTCTTTTCACCCTGATCATTTTGATATATATAAGTCTATATCTATCTCGATTATTTCATTCTGTTACAATCCACCGTTATGTGATTAAAACTATAATACTCTGTGTACTAGTACAGCTGAGTATAAAAAGCCAGGAAGCCTAAAGGTATAGCAATCGTCAATATATTCCTCCTTACATTTCCTTTATGGAACATAACAACTTCCATGCCTATGACCCATCACTATCGCACGGCGATGGCCACCTTTGCATAAATGACTTTCTATAGTAAAAAAGCAATCAAGCGAAAGCGTCGAGCCCTCATTCCAAACCGCATACTTTTTTGATATGGTCGTTATTATACCCTTGTTAGGTATTCAGCATGAATTGTAGCAGTATTGTAGTGCTGAGTAGGGTCTATGAAATAACTCCCACGAAATAAGTCCCACTTTTAAAAACGAAATAAGTCCCACCAAAAATTGCTATTTTGAAAGTGGGAGTTATTTCGTTTTTAAAAGTAGGACTTATTTCGTCAATTGGTGGGACTTATTTCGTTAAAGTCCCCACAAACAGAAGCGATACGATACAGCCCACATATGCAAAATCGTATCGCGTCATGCACAATTGCATATGTGGGCTGTATCGTATCGCTTCTGTTTGTGGGGACCTTTACGCTTTTTTATTTTAAGTGGGACTTATTTCGTTTTGAGTGGGAATAAATTCGTTTTGCAAAGTGGGAGTTATTTCATACCCCTAAAATATTTATCTGATAAATAAATGGTTTTTTTATGGAGGGGTGCGATAGAGCCATGAAATATAAGGTCATTATGGATTTATTTCTCATTTTTTTCTTATGGAAAAAGTTATATATTGGACATTTCGTAAAAGGGACAACCATAATTTTTTGTCCTTATCTCTTTATTATTCCTCTGCTTTGATTATTCATATTATTCGACCTGTGTTTTTTTTTTCGAAGAGCCAAATACTTCTTATTTGAAATCGCATTATGCCTCAGACACACATGTGGTATGAATATTAGAATATCAATATTATGATTTGGCTATGCTATGAAAATTTTCAATTAAACTACAATATGAGGGTGACACAAATGTGGTACAGATCGAAATATTATTACTATACTACGATGTGTGTCTCTCGCATTAAACAGTGAAAAAGTGGGACTTATTTCATTTAAGAAAATTATTATTCAAGGGGGAGTTATTTCATTTTGAGTGGGAGTGAGTTATTTCATTTCAAATAAATTTTTATATCATTTCATTTTGGTGGGACTTATTTCGCTTTTAAAAGTGGGACTTATTTCGTGGGAGTTATTTCATAGACCCGCTGAGTATACAGCTGCCTACCATCTAACTTTGTTATGTACTTTATTCGTATAAATTTACGGTTTCGGTTCTCCCACTTCTTAACTCCTACTTTAGTCAGTGATTAATAATCTGTGCTCAATTTGTACGAGTACGTACCATTCAACATACTTTAGGAGTACCTGCGATATATCTAATAAAAGAGAGTATACTGGCATGAATGAAAATCGGATCGCCTTACAAATGGGGCCAGTGGGAACTTTTCAAATTTTTCTATAAATCCTCATTTTCTGTATTTAAAGCATCGCCATATCTTGTCTTTTGCCTTAAGCACTTTTGTATAAGGCATTGCCTAGCGCACATCCAAATCTGCCATGCTCTCATGCTTTCGGGCATTAGTGTAGGGTGTCGCAAAATTTTTAATGAGGTTATTGAGTTTTTATATTCTAATCTATTTTTTCAGCTTTAAAATAATATTTTTACATGCTCGAAATTCATTTGTTTCAAAAAAAAAAAAAAACAACGCCCACCACCTCTAGGACTTAAAATGCAATAAAAAGCTTAGCAACAGCACACAATCGAACGAAAGCTTAACTCAACTTAACATTATTTATTTGAGAGACATGATTAATAATACAAACAGAAATGCTTAAAAAAACAATCAACAAGCTATTTCAACTAATCCTTTCGATTTTCCCTTACTCAACATAAAAATCAGCAGAATTCCTAATACCTTTTTATGTTAACAAAACATAAAAGAAAACAAAAGAAAGTGCATAAAAATAGCTAAAGCAAATACATATATAAATGCCTTTGAATATAATAAGATGAGGAATTTTTGTAGGAAAATGCTTTTATGCGCATACATACATACCTAAATACTTTATAAATATATATGTATATAGGAGTATGTCTACGAGATCTGTGAGTATGTATGCATAGGTGTAGTCTACAACAGACGAAAAGTAATAAAAAAAATTCGGTTTTTTTTCTTTTGGGGACAACCCCACATAATCCACAACAGCAATGCAGACACGTCTCAGAAAATTATGACGCCACAATGGCATACCATAATAGCGCATGCAATTGCTGACGGGCTTTTTGGCTGGATGGCTGCTTGTCTGCAAAGAGTTTTAAGTGCTTAAAGATAGAAGGAGAAGAATTGGGATATGAGTGTCAAATGTGGTGGCAGCACTTGCAAAAGATTGCAGAAGATGTGCAGAAATGGCACAAATAAAAATGCGAGACTAGTGCAAGAAAACGGGAAGAATTATTGTATTGTAAGAATCGTTATAGAACTAAAGATTCTTTATATACCCACATGCGCAATATTTTAAGTTGAATAAACATGGTTATGATTAGCAGATGTAGCATAGTACAGGAAAAGTTGGAATAAAAGATTATAAGGTTTGGGATGGTATAAGAGTAAGCTGGAGCGAAGAAGACGCCAAGGCAAATTGATGTACATATGTATTTGCTTAAGCACACTTGGGTGTAAGATTATGCCACACAGCAAAACAGGCTGCTGGTGTAAATTTAACAGCAATAAGAGCAATAAATGTCAACCACAACAACAATAACAAGTAGCGCCAACATTTTTACTAAATGACACAGCGCCAAGTATGCACTTTAGCATTTTTCTTAGAAACAATAATGCACACATACATATCCATACAAAAGTGAATAGAAACACATGTGCGTTAGGCTGTCTCGCCTTATAGGGACCAAAAAAGAGTACACCGTACGACCCCCTCCCCCCTATGTTGACCTTTTTGGAAAACATTTCAGGAAAACAATGCTTTTTTTTTTTGACGCCGCTAGATGTCGCCCAAATTATTTCTTTCCGGTATTTATAGTCCCATCTCTAAGTTTAATACACAAATGTCTTTAATTTGAAATAATCGCATTAACCCTATGTGCGCCAATGGCGTCACTAACACCCAGTACTTAGTTTATACCAACTTAATGTATCTTTCCTATGCCTGCATGTTAAACGTTTGCAAAAATCATCAATCGCTTGCATAAGAAATATTTCAATCTCTTCAGTAGAAAACGAAATAAAACACATCTGACATTCCGAGGAATAGGTATACGTTTTTTGCTTCGTGTGATTTTTTAGGTTCTTTTTACAAAGAATTTTTCTAAGGAGACCCTTACTGAAATTTTATGGCAAATAATTTTTTGGAACACTCTAACCCTCCAGCACCCCCACGAAAGGGTTATTTTGGCCGCTTTTTTAGAAATTCAGGAAAAAAAAGTATTTTTAAGATCGCTAGAGGGTTAAAAGGTTCTAAAAAATTATTAGGGGGCGTATCTATGGCACACTTCTTCTTTGCGATGCAGTCTAATGTGCATTGGTATAAAAAATGTATTTTATAAAAGAAAATTATTGCCTATACAGAGGAGACTTTTTGCTGTTAGCTTACTCCCAAAGGTACTACAAATCATCAATGAATTCCTCCTTACATTTCCTTTAGGAAACATAGCAACTTCCATGACTATGCCCCATGACTATCGCACGGCTATGTCCGCCTTCGCTTGAATGACTTTGTATAGTAAAAAAAGCAATGAAGTGAAAATTGTTCGTAAACGTCGGGCTTTCATTCCAAGCCGCATGCTTTTTTCTCATGGTCGTTATGATACTTTTGTTAGGTATTCAGCATGAATGGTAGCATTATTTTAGTGCTGAATATACAGCTGCCTACCATCTAACTTTGTTATATCCTTCATTCTTATAGATTTTTCTGTTTCGGTTTACTCTTCTTAACTCCTACTTTAGTCAGTGAAGAAATGATCTGTGCTCTATTTGTACGTAACTATTAACATACTTTTGGAGTACCTGCGTTATAACTAACAAAACCAAGTATACTGGCATGAATAACCATCGCATCACCTCACAAATGTGCCTAGTGGGCACTTTGAAATGCTTGAAAGGTGTGGTTAATAAATATTTTTAGCTAATCTCTATTTACAAAACGGCTCAAAAAATCTATGTGAACTGGGTCAACAGGAAGCGCAGAATAGTCTTAGTTGCAACTGTGCACTGTTGGTGCTTCTTTCTTTGCAATAAATCTTTATACGCTTTTTGAACCAAAGAAAATGTTATTTTACTATTTGACAGGCCATTGACAACTGTATGCACACATAAAAACACACACACACACACACACTATACACACTTGCATAAATATGCAATGATAAATCTGCACCACACCAAATGATTCCTCATTGTCTGCGGTTGCTGATCACAGACCTGCCTTGCGCTTATCTGCATGCAAGAGCATGAATGCGCGTTTGCCTTTTTTCCACAAACTGTCAGCTAATCAGCCACAACTTATCAATGAGTATACATGACGTATTTGCTCTATTGCTGCTGTCACTCAGCCAATAAATAAAATGTCAAATGACGACGAGGACAACTGTGGAAATACAAATAAGAAGGAAAAAAAAGAATTTCAACCACTTTCTTCCAGCAAATGTTAGACTATAAATTTGCCAATAGCAAATCCTAAATAAACAAAACGTCTATATTATCGCCTTTTCGAATATGCGCGAGAGAGTGTATGCGTATATCTATGAGGCTTATCAGCATTTACCTCAAGTGTTTGAAATTCACTTGCGCCAGAGACTTAAATGCTGCTTTCTTTCACCAAATTCTAATTTATTTACTTTTGTCACCTATATTTCTATTTTATTTTACCTTATATACATACATGTGTACATATTTACTTATACACCGCAATATGTATCAAGTATATGGTATTGTATATAAATGCCTTCGAATATCTAAAAATAGTCAATACACGCATATGTTATATATAAAATACTGTTTCCCACATGTTAAACAAATATGTACTTATGTATGTCCACATTGCTGCCACAAATTAACCTCACCATTCCCATTTTTTTATTTCCATTTCATTTTATAGATAACTGCGGCACAGTAAGCAACACATCATCGATCAGTACGGGTCCATACAACATGGATGATATACTGATTATAACGGCAAAGCATAGCGAACGCGCCATTTTACGCGCAAATTTCCTAAAGAATCACTTTGATAAGATCACCAAGCAGCGTGGCCGTAAGCCATTTAAGTGAGTTTAAGCAAAAAAGTTATTCATATACTTTAGTTTATTTCACTTTTTAAAATATGTATGCTTAATTTTTCTATTTTATTTTTCTTCAGCTTTTTGCACATCAAAATCGAAGACGGTCCTTTTAGCGAGGAGATCACTCACAAATATCAAAATACTGCTTTGCAAATTGTCATACTCTGCCCAGCGTTGCTGGCGCTCTCGCACTCTTTTCTGCTCTCACAATTAACCGCTATTATACGCATCGAAAAGGTGTTGGGCATTCTATTGGACATTACCGAGGAGAAGGTGAAAGAGATACAGAAAAATGGTAAGTGTGTATAATTTTTAAGAAAATTCAAGCATATAAAAATTGGGGAGCATTACGAAAAACTTCAGCGAACCCTAAAATACGCAAGCTGCAAGTTTTGCTTAAAGTTCAGTTGTGATTTTCGGATTATAAAAGCAAAATCTCTATCAAGGTGCTCTTTTTATTTCTTTTTTGTTGTTTGCTTTTCCGACAGGGTAGCAGTACGATGTATTGTGGAACGAGTTTCAGTCATGTCTCTTCAAGCTTGTTTTTGTTATAAGCCGGTTTCGGCAATGTGGCATCTTCAATGAATCCTTTCGTTCCACGAATGAACCAGCAAAGAAGAAAAAGAAAGATACGGAAGTTGGCACATCACCGAAACCGGTTTATAACAAAAACAAGCTTGTGAAGGCATGACGGAAATTTGCTCTCTCCACAAAATTGTCAGAGAGATTGTGTGGGAGAGTGCAGAGGGATTTGCTCTACATTGGTTAAAATGTGTGTCATGCTTCTCATTTCCTCATTGAGTCACAATGCCGGACTCAGCAATACATCGAGCTCCTTCTAAATGCTTTTGGGAACTTATAAGTTTGATATTGAACTTTTTATAGGGTGCTCCGAGTGAGTAAAATTGCATTTAGCGATCCTTCTTAACACCTGGGTGGCGCTAAAGCTTCAAAAACTTACACTAACTTCATATCTAAGACACTCTTTCTTTATAACTTCCCTGGCACTGTCTATTTTTACAGCAATTTTTAAACATTTTTCTTTCTTTCTATCCTCTCTTTTCTCGCAGCACTGCCCAGCTACTATAAATGGCGTCGTTGCACCATACGCGACAACGATCAAGCACAAATCAGCAACATACTCGGCATTGCCACAGATATTTTGGGACGTGCGCTATGCCAACGCCCGCCCTGTCACGATCACAGCAGCATAACGCGTAGTGTCTCCAGTTGCTCGGAAGGTTTTACCATACTGCCGAAGAAAGTGAAGCTTGGACAAAATAAAGTTGTGGCCATGCTGGCGGAGGCATTGGAGAAGGATGACATAATCAGGATAATGGTTGAGAAGTCGGGCGAATTAATTGAAATAAGAAATTTCAAATGTCGCAATCCATTTACAGTGCAATTCGCTGTGCCAGGTAAATAAGAAGATGGAGAAACATTTCACTTTAAAACAAACGTTTGTAATTGTAATTCCTTATCTTGCACCACAGAGTCCTGCATGGAGATATCCACCATGGTTGAGATACGCATCGAAAAGAACGAAAAGAGTTTGGGCGCACGCCCGATCAAATGCGAAAGTCGCATGCGCGAACTCGAGCAGCTGCTGCGCACCGAAGACTCACCCATTGAGTTTATGTGCCATTCGCTGGGCATTGGTCCAGCCGAGCGTGATGCGCTCGATTTGCATTTGCTGCAATGCTTCCAGAAAAATATGCCGCCCAATTTTCATTTACTTAACGGCGCCTACGAGAAGCAGCATCATTTTCTCACCATACGCGAGTCGAGTCCCGAAGAGTATCCCACGCTGTTGCATTTCGCCGCGCGTTGGGGCCTAAATCGTCTGTGCATACAGCTGATGGAATGTCCCGGCGGCGATACAGCATGCGGCATACGCAACTGTATTGGTAAAACGCCAGCCGAATTGGCCGAACAGGAGGGTCACCATAAGCTGGCGACGAATATCGTAAGCTTTTCAGAGTTTCACGAACTCACCACGATGTATCACTACTTTAAGGGCATAAGCGGTACTGCAGCGAATGCGGAAAATAATAACAAAACTTTAGCAAATGGCAAAGTTAGCAATTGCAATCAGCAGAATTTGCATAACCACAATCACAACAATAATAATAAAGTTGTCATTGAAGCTGTGAAGTCCACGCCTGCTTCACCGAAAATTAAACAAACCAAACCACCAAAGCTCGCACCAGCACCGCCAGCAGAGCGGCAAACGGAACTCAGCGCAGAGTACATGGAGATGTCAAGCGGTTCGGAGCGTGAGAATACACCAAACGGAAGCATAAAGAAAGAGACGCTAGCCGTTTCGAATCTGAATTATATTAGTGTTGAGACGGAAGATGAGAATTTGCAGGGCTCATCCGCGGATGTTTGCAAGAATTTTGAGAAAATCGTTACCACGCCCGAAGTGACGACAAAGGAGTTGCGTATCAGCGAACCACCCTACTATCAATCGAAAGAACAAAATAAATCGGTTGATGTCACAGATTCGTCCTACCAAACCGACAAATTCAGTCACGAATGCTCACAAGTGCTCGAGACAGCCGGCAACGATTATGTGCAGCAACCATCCAATATACCAATAACACATAAACCAAATAATCTACAAGCCCCTGCAATTGTTGCCAGCGCGGATGCTGATGACGGCAACTATCTCTTCCAGCCTTCGAATCGTCCCATAGAGGAAGAGTTGCTGGCACAAAATCGTCTGAGTCGCTCGCTGAGCTCATCCTCACGCGCCGCTGCACAATCAAATCCCACCTATGGCAGCCTCAAACGCAGCGCCTCAGATGCATCAAGCAGTGGTGCCACCACACGCTCCAATGCCGATGACGAACTCGCCGAAATTATGCATGACTTCAAGAATAATGTGCTCAGCATACGCGATGTCGAATTGTTGGTGGAAAAGTGGAAACATCGCAACGATGTGCAACAAAGCTTTCGCGAAAAGCAAGAACAAATCGATCAATTGCGTAGGGAATATGTGCGCATACACGAAAACCTGAAAACGCAATTGAAACGCGAAACACCATTTGAAAAAATCAAAAAATTATTCTCACGACAAAAGTCCACAACCAATTTGCCGGAGAAGGCGCCGTCGTGCGGCGCGGATAGCGCACTCGACGAGACCAAATCGTCCATAACAACGAGTTCAAGCTTTAAATCGTCACAGCGTCCGATTAGCTCGCTAAGCCTGCAGAGTGTTTCGTCTTCTTCGTCCTCGGGCCGCCTGAGTACGGGCAGCAATTGCAGCGGCACCTCGTTGGGTGATTCCGGTACGCATTCGGATCATGAGGAGCGACGCTTCGGTTGTCGACTCGGTTCACCCGGTGCGCTAATGGATAACTATTTGGTGCCACCACCACCGCGGCCCGTGCTCACACCCAATTCGACACCCGGCGAGGAACGTCAGCAATTGGTGTTCCCGTCGCCAAAGTCATCCAACCAAAGACTGAATACGCCTACAAGTCCGACCGGTGTTGGTAATGAGCACTATCAAATGTTTCCATCAAATATACCCGTTTATACAAGTCAAAATTTGTCGACATCACAACCGAATAACTATTTGAATACGATAATGGAGGCAAAAGAAGTTGATGCTGGGAATAACAGCAACAACAATACCAACAGCAGCCATCATTATCAGAATGGTGTCACATTGCAGCCGATCAAGATAAACGAACGTCAGAACATTATCTATGGCAAACTGATGAAGGCAACGCCCACATGCAGCTCCTTCAGACCGAAACAGGTGGCAGTTCCACAAGTGGGCAGCATGGAAGTGCAAGCGGAAGTCTATCAGAATGTTGGCTCTAATCTGGAGCAAATCAAAGAGAGTGAAATGACAAAGAAGGAAAATAAGCAAGAGAACAGCAATGCAATGGAGGGAGCTGCGTTGTCCGAGTCACCAAACTACATGAACTGCTAAGCGGTACATTAAGAGTGCAGAGAAACAAGTGTGACACCGAAGAGACTGTTGCATATGCCAAGTTTATTTTGGATAGATATGAGTTATACATATGTAACTCATTGTTAGCGAAGTCTCATATAAATTTATACTAAGTCATAAAAATATAGTAAATAAGTTATTAGGTTGTCAAAAATACGCAGTTGAATGAGATTACGAGCAATTTCGAAAACGAAACTGTTATCCGTGCGCATACATATGTATGTAAATACATACATACATACACTTGCACTTACCTAGTGCGTACTGATTTAGGTCGAAGCCTTGATGGGTTAAGGATTTTTACATATAAGAGAAAGCATTTTACAAAGTCGCTCAAGCTAATAGGGCTATTCTGGCAACTGTCTTTCCAAGGACAACTATCTTTCGAGAACAAAAAAAAAGTTATTTCCTTTCGAAAGTTATCTTTGGAAAGACAGTTGCCTTAATAGCGCTAAAAATTTATTAAAAACAAAATATATTGATATTGAAACAAAAAAAAAATGAGTACGAACTAGTTAAAAGTATTAAAATTATTTATATGTGAAAAACATAAAACACGCGTTAAAAATAAACGCTTACAAAATTGTTACACACGATATTATCACTTCCCATCACATCAGTTGATATGAGATTTTGTCACATCATAACACATGAGATGTTATAAAATGTCACATTGCATCGTATCATATGAAATGAAATGGAATATCATATCACATTGTAAGGTCTGAGATGTCACATCATATCGTATGATATTGGAAAGCGATGTCCCATAATATCAAATCATTGGTACAAGATGTCGCCTCGTATAACATCACATCAGATGATATATCACATCATATGGTGCATCACATCTGTGATACTATTTCACATCATATGAAATATCACATCAATCAGATCAAAAATCATATCACATTCTATTATATGACATATCACATCAAAAATCATATCACCTGAGATATCACATCACATCACAGCATATGGTAGGACATGGTAAATCACATCAAAAATCATATCACATCCTATCATATGAGATGTCGCATCATGTCACATCATGTGGTAGAATATGGGAAATCATATCGTGCACATCATATAACATGATTTACTTTGAGATGTTTCATCACATCACATCATTTGTTAGGATATGGTAAATCACATCAAAAATCATCACATCATATGGTAAATTACATCACATCATATCGTAGGGTATGATAAATCAGATCAAAAGTCATATCATATGAGATGTGGCATCATGCCACATCATATGGTAGAATAAGGTTAATCACATCGTGCACATCATATAACATCACATCACATTTTATAACTATACATACATGTATGTAGATACATACATAAATGTGGCAATTCATTGATAGTTTTATAAATTCATGTCATACAAATATAAAAAATAAAATAAATATTTAAATGCATACATACATAGTTTAATAGACGTCTTACAAATTAGCATTTGTTAATGTACAGCAACAAACCAAACATATTGCATACATATCATTCTCAATAAGTTTAATAAATGTATACATACATATGTTTTCTATATATGTACATATGTATTTCCCGTATATGAACATATTGGTTCTAAATATTTTAAAATAAACGAATTTGTAATTTTGCTTTTAAAAAGTACTTTTATAAAATTGATAAGTATAAGTTGCCTAACTTTAAGTTTGTATTAAATTGTTGTATTGCAATTCAAACAAGCAGAAACGAACAAACCAACGACTAATTTTTGAGCATAAACGATTTGCTTTCAATTTGTATTTTATTTGCAAATAATGTTTTATGCTCTTTAAAATAGTTTTAGTTTTAATTTAATTATAGTTTAGTATATATGTTTCGTATATGAGCTAAGAATTACATATATTTTAAGTTACTCGTACATATGTATGTAAATTGCTGACGATTTTTAAAGTTAAATAATTTCTATAATAAAAATATTGAAATAAATTAGAAAGGCAACGCTATTGTTTTCTTATATGTATATGGCAAAGCATTTTCTGTTCAGTGATTTGAAATAAGTCCTCATTGCTTAGACAGCGCTCACTCAACTTAACCACAAAGAAAAAGTTGCTCCCTAACCTCCAAACTCACTTAACAACTTTTCATGTTGCTGCAACACTTCCAATTGCACTTCACAACAAACACACGAACAAACGTGAACGGACGTGCTAACGCTTGCTGTTCATTCACTCACTTTGATCATTCACTGTAAAACTAAGTTAAGGTCCCCACAAACAGGAGCGATACGATACAGCCCACACAGCAAAATCGTGTAGGACGCGATACGATTTGCATATGTGGGCTGTATCGTATCGCTTCTGTTTGTGGGGACCTTAACGACCAAAAAAAAAAAAAACCAACAAGAAGTGCATAAGAACTTAGAAAAGCGTGTGTGTTTATGCTCAGCATTCCGATTATTCCACTCATTAATTTACAACATTTAATAAGGTCTCACAGTTTTGAAAATGTTAAAAACGTTTAAAGCTAAATTGCCTTTTAATAAATTTCACTTTGTAGGCACATTTAAAGTTTTGAATTTATTCTACTTTCAAGTGTGACGAGCAAAATAAGCGGAAATTTTGCATGAGAACACATATCAAAGCACGTATGTATATGCGTGCGGGCATTCAAAAATTCGCATGCAGAGAAATGTCTGCGCGTGTGAATTTTCAAGTGAATTTGTTTTACTATTTTTTGCAACTTTTTTATCTTCTTCCCGCTACCCTCAAACCGTTATTTTCACGGATTTACTATGACTTCTCACATATGTACATACACATGTATGTATGTTTGCTGTACCGGCAATTTACACTCTTTACTTACGATTTCCACGAATTTGAAGACTCGTGAGTGCAGCTTTCATTTTCACCAAAAACTATACTCTTGCTTGCCTTTCACTGCTTTATGATTTTTATTTAATTTTTATGGCAACAATTCATCTTACTACATAATATTATGTATGTGGTTTTTGGACTCACATATGTATTACAAATATGCATAACTGTGTGTGGGAATATCTGTATTTATAGTCTCTACTATTAGCTAACAGCTGAATTGGCATTCATTAATGTATTCAAGCATCCGAGTTTACTGGCCAACATGATGCATTTGTGTATGATGAAAAACGCTATAAGTATTTTCCAGGGACCGCAAAGATTTTCATAGAAAAAGAGAAATTATAACCGCAAGTTATCGCTAACATTAGAATATTTTCAATGGACTTTTTTAAAATCGCTTTCTCATGTTAGAAATAAACAAAACCCCAATAAATTAATCCCGAAGTCTACAAAACTCAAAGTAAAAACCTTCGCAAGGATCTTTGTTTTTTTTTTTTTTTAATCTCTATTATTTTCGTCTCCTGCATTAGCCTCATCATCTACCCACACAGTGTCGGTTTTTGAGCGGAAGGAAACTCTTGCATATGCTTGTGTACGAAGGCTGCAGCTTTTCTCAATGGTTTCCGTTTCTCGTGTACTCACACATACTCGTACTTACTTGTTTGTGCATACACATTTACGTGCATTTAATTTGCATGCTCTCCAATTGGCACTGCTACAGCTGATATTTTCTGCATTCAAAATGGACTCTCAGCGCGGCACAAAAACCGTTGTTGGTTTTGATTTAAGTTCTCTTTGGAGATGCCAATGCAAATGCCCTTTGTATGAAAAATTATAGGGTGACTCAGATGGCAAACAAAATTTTTAGGCAAAAGATTCTTTAAATTCACAAAAGGCGAGTTCCCCAAGCCGTTTCTAGTTATTGCCTTAAAATAATCTTAAAGAAATCGTCGCTCCGGAAGAAGAAAGGCGCATGTCAGTAATTTGTCGACTAAACAGGGCGCATTAAAAATATGTCGGGGAAGAAAGACGCTTTACAAAACATGTCGACGAAGATAGACGCATTATAAAATATTTCGACGAACAGAGACGCATTGTAAAATATTTGGACGAAGAAAGACGCATTAGCATTATTAACTGCGAAGAAAGACGCATTAGCATTAATATTGAAAAAGAAAAATAAAAAATCGAATACGTCTTTCTTTCCTAAAAAATATTTAAAAGTGTCTTTCTTTATAGTAAAAAAAAATAAAGCGTCTTTCTTCGTTAACAAAAAAAATAAAGAGTCTTTCTTTCGAAAAATATTTTTAATGCGTCTTTCTTTGAAAGAAAAAAAGTTTGCGTCTTTCTTCCTCAACAAAACAGTTTGCGTCTTTTTTCTTCTATAGCGACGAAATGTTCTAGCAAATAATTTTCTAAAACATTTCTGGCATTATTTAAAATTTTTTCTATGCAAATACTTCTTTAAAAAAACGCTCATAAAATGGAACTGCTTAAAATTAAATGCGCTGTAAAATTTACAGAACTTCTATCCTTTCTCTAACATCACAGCGTATTAGTATAATTTTTTAATTATAAAAGTTTTCAAACTGGCGAAATATACTAAGTATCGAATCTTTAGTAGCAATTTTTCACACAAAAATTATGCAGGTCAGTGACAAAATATTTTGGAAATTAAATTCTAATGCATTTTCATCACCCAATACCTACTTTAGTAGTCAATGTGTTTACTGAATTTGACGCTCAATCTTACACTCTCCCTATCCTACACTCACATTGCTTAATGAAAAACCGAAGTGGAAAACGAAGTCGCTTGATGTTTGGGGGTATATTGGAGCGCCAAAAGCTTTGCTTTTCACGTCTGAACAAGTGAGCAAGTGGTGGTTGTGATGTAGACAGCATATTCAGTTTTCCATATGCATTAAAGGTGCAAACGACGCATTATAAATGTCACAACGGCGAAAGGAGTAAAAGAAAAATTAATTTATGGAAAATCTTTAAGAAAAAAGTAAAAAGATATGTAAGAATTTTCACAGCTGTTTGGTGTGTGTGTGATTTTTTCTTTCGAAGAAAAATACTAAAATAAAGAAACACAGTTTTTATGTGAGAAACTAAAAAATTATTTTACAGTTTATTTCTATTGAAAGGTTTTCAGCTAAATTTTATTCATAACATGTATTAAAGGGCAAAAAAGAACTGCAGCTTTTGTGTAACATTTTCAATACAATATGCATTGAGCATTGCAGATGCTATACGCAAGTTGTAATTCAAAATTCACACGCAGGCATATAGAGATACATACATATATTCATATATGTATATATAAATGCAAACATGCATACAATTACTTGGAACATTTACTACCATTTCACAACAAAAAGAAAAATGCCACGGTTCTTGTAACGCAGCTGCATTTTCAAATAATGGAAAGCAAGAAAAAAGCACGAAACGCAAAACACAATTCACAAGTGTGTTGGAAAATTAAAATCAGTCAGAAAAGCAACAGCAACATTCAAAGGAAAATAGAAACAATGCACATGCAGCAAACAATAAGAAAACTCAAGAGGAAATGGTGAAATGAGTAAACAAGTCAAAGAGATCCAAGTTTGCACAGTATCGAATGCTTTTATACCCAGATGCGAGGTTTAGATATGCATATATTGTACGTATTTGGTATCATCTACATATGTACTTAGTTCAACAAATTTACAAATGAGGATGTCTCACAGACCAGCTTTGCCGAACATAGTACACAGAGCCAAAATACCACCTAAAATGCCCTATAAATTAGAACAAAGTTTAGCGGATTTCTCTATGCTTTCTCTCCAATAAGATGCCCGTCTTATTATTACTGGATATTTCATTTTAATAAAACTAAGTAGATAATCTGTAAAACTAATATGAAAACCTTTTCAATATAATTAAGAAGATGACCCGTGGATTTTAGATGAAATCATTTTCAGTAAAATTTAAGAGATAACCTATAAAACTAAGATGAAAACCTATTAAATAAAATTTAGAAGATGACTCCTAGAATAAATATGGAAACCTTTTCACATAAATTTAGCAGATAACCTGTAAAATTAAGAAGAAACCCTGTTTAATATTATTATGAAGAGAATCTTGATTTTCATCGGAAAACATAATTAGTCAACTAGTATTTTCCTAGGACTTATTCAGACAAAGGGCAACATTTCATTTCATATAAGTGCAGATGGACATAATAAACTCTTTATACCAAGTGCTTCATTAATCGTTTGAGAATTATAGAAATGTGCAAAGCCGTAGTGAAATTGACGAACGGAGGAAATACATAAGAGCTCTTTTAAAAATAAACAGTTCTCCCTTTTAATTTCTTGAACATGTAATTGCACGCATAAAACGTGGCTGATGCAATAACTGTTATGCATACTTCTAGTATGTACGAGTATATATGTACATATGTATGTATGTACGTACATATGTTAAGACGTTTAAAGCTAAATTTGAATTAATAAGGGCGCTTTTAAAAATAAAAAGTTTTCCTTTTTAATAAATTCAAAAAGGTTCAAGTAAAAATTAGAGGATGTCCTTATTGATTTGCTTTATAAAAATTTTCTCCTAAAAACAAGCAGATTTCTTCTAACAATTTAATTTTTTTTACAAAATGACATAAAAAATTAATAAACAAGAAGTTATCTCCTCGTTTTCAGACGATATCCTTTTAAATAAATTTAAGAAGAAATTCAAGCTAAAATCCAGAAGAATTTCTAGCAAAAATTTCTTCAATTTTGTCCCCTCTCCCTCTCCTCGGCCAAATAGCTTTTTTAGGTGGCAGTCTCTTTCATTGTAGGTGAACTTTTTGGCTCTGTGTACTAGTCCAGAGGATCTGACTTTTTTTAGGGGGGTTCAAATTACTTTACCGGAAATATCTTACAAAAATGACTGCAGAATTTAATAAGCAATTTCTTTGCGGTAGACTTTAACCCTCTAGGCCCCTAGAAAAGTAACAAACTGTTTCTGGATTTCTAGGTAACAAAAAGTTACTTTATTGCAAAACTATAGAGCAAGAAAAGTAATATGCGGCCTAAAATTCATTTCTTGCATTCATATCTGGATAATTTCCCTACAAGATTACATAGGTGCTGCATGTAATGAACATGGTGAAAGATTTCTCAGGGCTTAATAGTTTTTGAAAGGCGATATCAAGGATGCTGGTACGAGCATATGATGGGACATTATTTTTTGGACAATACACGTAATCACAAAAGAGTAATCAAAAGTACTTACTCACATCCCTCATTATTTGTCCTCTCCTTAAAATCGCGAAAAACAGATATTCTTTTATTCAGTAAACTTTTTTCCTATTAATCGCTGTTCTGAGAGACATTGTGCACTTCAAAATACATAATAAATGGAATGAAGTAATGTTAAGTATTACGCCTTAATAAAATTTTATGAATAAACCCAATTTTTATTGTTGAAATCTTACACTTCCGGAAAATTTTTGGTTTAAGGACTTTCAATAAAAATAAATAAATAAAAATAACGGTAGGTACATCCGATTATTGCACAATTAGTCTTAAAATTTTCACAATTAAATTCTCTATAGGAGATAGGTGTGCTAACTTTTTGTCCCCCATATAATTTTTCTGATTTTAGGACAGTCGAATCTGAAATTTCGTTAAAAAAATTCGATTTTTTTCCCAATTCTCTCCATTCTTTTTGCCATTGTAACCAAACTACTTCACCAATTTTTGAGTGTGATGGCAAAAAATCTTTTCTGGAGCTCCCTCTATCTCTTCCTAGATGTCAAATTGCCACGATGTCTAATAAAACTTTTTGATGCACTTATGTGATGCAATATCTTGCATATATGGCTTTTTCAACATTTTTACCGATATCTAAAAACTGGGTCTGCCACAAAAAAAATGTAGATGATATTCGGAATCAGCGTAAAATTTCGCTTTAGAAAAGCATTATTTCATTTTCGGTGGTTAAAGTTGATTAAAATTTGTTGAGTAGTGTTATTCGCCATAAAATTTCACTAGGGGTCCTTTCAGACAAAATCTTTGTAAAAAGAAAGCAAAAGGCCACAGAAAATAATTATCAAAAAAACACGCCACGAAATATGCAACAATTTTTATGTATATGTATGTACATGCATTATATATGTGTGTGTGAACAAAACATGCAAAGAAAGCATTCAAATCTTTTTTCTTTTGCATATTACGTGGTGTTATTTTTGACGGCGATTTTCCGTCCATTTGGAGTACAAAGCACAACAATTTTATGCATGCAATTTTATTTAATAGAGCCCAACTGGTTATAAAAAAATCCAAATCGCACCAGCACGCGCCTTAACAAAACCAACAAAGTATATTCACGCGCACTTGCATTGGTTGGTCTCTTTGAAGCTTTGTACACTCCAAATCACAACCACAACCATTATTTCTTGGTTCTCTCACGCGCAAAACTTTAAATTCAGCGGCGTTTGCGGCTTTTGCTTTGCTTTCGCTATAATTTACTCACAGCCGTCAACACTGTTGCCATTAACGTTGGCTTACCAGTTGCGTTTAACAACAACGACGACGACGACAGGCTCATTTTAGTCGTTATCAGTGCAGCTAACGATTAAGTCGATTTCGTGTTTGTTCGTAGCGCCGGTTTGAGGAAACCACTATGTTGGCGACGTGCGTGGGTTGCGTGCCGAAAAAGCAATAAGTTAATGGAATTTGATGCAAAATGTCACTCATAAGATATGGTGTCTCAGTTATATTTTTGTACAAATTGCAATGAAAAACAAATTTACTAATTTGCGAGTGTTTATATGCCATAAAAACTTGATAATCGCAAGCTTTTTCACGTGTGCAAGTGTTTTAAGATCGAAAAAGTATTTTAATTGCAAAAAAAAACTTGTTGAACTTAAACAAACACATGAAAGTGTAGACAAATTAAAGTAAGGCAGAAAGTATACATGCAAACTTTATCTTTGCCTAATACTAACAAAGTTATTATTTAATTATAATAATTATATAGTTATAATTGATTTTCTCTTTATCCTGTGTTAATACAGTAAAGATGTGTAATGTACTAAGCTTTGAAGATAAACAGCCGCACAACAACAACAACACTTACGAAATATATAAATAAGTTTTTAGCAAATTCCAAAATAAGCCTAAAACCAACAGCCACCACCGCTTATAATAAATTATTTAAGGTAAGTAAAGACTTGTCATTTCCATTTCCATTTCAATTCCAATTAATTTTTTATGCAAAGCACTTTTGAAATTCTGGTGCTATAAATAATCGTCTTTGTTAGTAATATAGCAATCTTGATAATTTTTAGTGGACAAGTGTCATATAGAAGAGCATAAAAGCCCGTGTCCACATAACTTGATTCGCCAGCGAAACATCTAGGGAAACATCTCGCTAAATAACCCGTCTACTCGTGGCTGATCGTTATTCAGTTTAACATTTCTCTTTCTTGTTCTTCTTACATGTTTGTATGTTTGCTTATTTTTGCGTTTTTGTTTTGATCTGTGTGAGATTTCAATAGATTTTCGATACAAAATTAGAGAAGGCATCGATATCATCGCGTTTGGCAAGAAGATTGAGAACGAAACAAGTGCTTCAATCTTCCCTCGCTCTCAGAAATTGGCGAGTTTCGGCACTCGTTTTGAGGTCGAAACAAGATTGAGAGAGTGAGTGCAGAAAAAAAGAGCGAAACACGTTATGTGGAGACATGATATAAAAGTAAACTCGTCAAGGCCGAAAATTCACTTATATGGAACTGGGCACAATAGACCTCGTTTATAAGCAGTTTCTATTGGAAAATCTGGTGCTCTATTAAAGCTGGGTCGTTCAAAAATGCGTTTCAGAAGTCCTCTCTTTTAGATTAAAAAAAAAATACTTGTTAAAAGATATTGTCTTTAGATTCAACGGCATGGTAACAAAAACACTGTAGGATATACGCTCAGTTACAGTAAAGAGTTTGATTTATTCTTCCACTATTTAGCACTATTAAGCGTCCGCGATAAAAAAAAAAAGACCGATCCAGATTCAAAATTGGCACTGTCATACATACATGACTTAAATCCAACTAATATAATAAATATGTCTTTTCCAAGCACTCAGGCATATTTGTCCATTGTACTTAAAGCCTTTAGAAAGGATGAGGATGTAGGGGAAAAGGTGTTATAGCGGAATCAGAGTTCCTCTGCAAACTTAGCAGATTATTTTATAAACCTGACAAGTTTGTCATCTGACCCGAAAATGTGCAATCTTAGTCTAGCCGGACAGTGGCAAAGATAATGCTATGTGCCGTCGTCCTCCTCCTCTTCAAGATAGAATATGCATAATGAGCTGTCGATAATGACTATAGTGGCCATGTGCCATGTGTGAATTGTGTCCTCTAATCAACTCCACCACATAGATAATCGGTCTGACCAAAGCTGTGTAAATCCATATTAATATAGCTGTACTAAGACACAAGGTCTTTCACGCTGTCCCAGGTTCTTCTACACTGTCCGAAAACTTTCAGTGCCTTCTATACCTTCACCTCGACATGAGCTTTCCAGGTCAGTTTCTTATCTAGAATCACTCCTAGATATTTTACCACTTCGGAAGGACTTAGGCTTACACCTCTGAGCAGCGGGAGGTTCAGACATTCCAGTTTCCTCTTACGTTTAAACGAAACCAGGGTTGTCTTGCAATTATGAACGGCAAGGCCATGTAGAGTGCACCATGCATCAGTCCAGGACTCTCTGTGCTTGTGCGCAGACTGGGACATGTTCCTGACGCAAGGGCACACACATCATGCGCTAAATCTGAATGTGATTGAAATCTTGCATTTCCGGTAGAAGTGAGTCCCCAGCCAAGCACCATAGCAGAGGAGACAGTACACTACCCTGAGGGAATACTCCGCCTACCTCTGCTCTCTTCGGATAACATGGCATGGATTTAAGTTACAATTGTCTCATCCACCACAGCCTCCCGCTGGATGACTTAGCTTACAATTAGGTATAATTACGCAGACAAAGTAGACTAAGTGACTGCTGTAGATAACAAAAACAAAAGCATCGATGTGGACGTACCTATGTACCTACCCAGCACCTCATATTGAGTTCTTCTATTGTTGCTGGAAAAGAAAACATTGCCATGCCATTCAACACTATGACAATCTGCTAGAAAGGGAATAACAGAAAAATACAATGCTGCATGTGAAAACATGAATGATGGAACACATTTAATAGCTGGTCATCTCAATGTTGTATATACATATGTATGTGTTAAGTAATCTAAGCCTGTGCAATAAATAAACAAAATGCGCTGTCAGATTGTTGTGTGAACTAAATAGAAAACTTTGACATTAGCATCGCTGTTGCGTGCGTGTCAAAGAGTCGCATTTTTGCAAGCACCCATAGGGGGCAATTCACATTCATACGTACGTGCATTCATACTCAAATGCCTAAAAAAGATGCAGCCAAATGTGCATACGCATGTATGTATGTAAATATTTGTGCCAATTTCAAGTTATATTACTTTTTTATTACTTGAAAATCTTTTCTTTATATTTCTCGCTTGACTGCAACTAAGTAAGTATCTGCTGTATATTTATTATTTTCTTTTTTTTTTACTGCATTTCCTTTGCTTTCTTTTCCATTGCTTGTCTATGTAATATACTTGATTTTAGGTTAGACTTGTCGCATCGCATCAAAAGTGGTTCTGTATGTGCATACTTATGTATGTATATGCTTGGCTGTATGCCCTTATGACCGTACTATGTGGGTTATAAAAAGAGCTCACACAGTGCATCCATGAGCAGCGTCGAATAAGAAACGCAAGCAAGAATGTCCTTGATCTTTGGCACATAGCAGCAGTCAGTGGAGCAGCCAGCAAGAAGACACCGAAACTGAAACATGCTTTTGCAAGCACATGCACGTTTCGTATGTATGCATGTATGTATGTATGTGTGTAGGGCCATAAGCTTTTTATTCTTTTACCTTTTGCTTGCGTGGGTATTTTTTAATGTTTGCGTATATTTATATTACTCGGGACCGATTCTGCACACTCAGTTACACGTGCCCATAAAAAAAAATACAATGTATGTATGCGAGTGTATGTGTGAGCATGTGCACATGAAATTACTTGTTACCTTTAGCTTTTATGTTTGCGGTTTTCACCTTTTATCATTGACATCAGCAAGGCGGAGATCAAGGCAAGCCTTTGTATATAATTAAAACAGATGGTAACAAAGTACATATAAGCCGCAAAAAGCATAAATATGTATGTACATATATTTTTGTATATGTATATGTATGTACGTGTGTGTACAATAATATTTATTAGTATAACACTATTTGGCGTCAAAGTGCCTGCAAGCGTACATGTTCATGCACATATGTACGTACGTACACAAAAAGGCTTTCCGGCTTCATTACTACTGCCCTTTCGTCACTGTCAGTGCAACATCAATCTTTTCTGACTGCAATACCAACAAGCCGCAATGTCTATATTGCCTAGGCATACTTAGCAAATAACAGTGAATAAGTAAAAATATTTTTATTACCCCTCATGCTATGTACATAAACACTAGCAATAGCAACGGTGGGCCAAACAAACAACAGCAAAACAAAACTAAGTATTCAAGACATTTTAAGCTTTGAGGTTTGTCTCTTGAAAACTTAGGAACACGAGAACTTAAAAATTTAATAACTTATGGACTCCCAAAGTAGTCAATCAATATTTATGACATTTTCACAGTAGATTCATGTGATATTAGCACACATACCTAGTAGGAAGCTTCCCGGAATACAGGCCGAAATGTGGACCCAGTGCGACCCAGCACGTCTTTGAGCAATATTGGTATGAAATGAAAGATGTTGAGCAGAGCTTCAACAAGAACCACATATTTACATTGTGATACCTAGGCCGGGTCCCCAGATATGGGTCAAAATGTTGGAATGTTTTTGGCGATATTGATATCAAATCAAATGCAGAATTCTGGGCTTCTATATAAAGCTATATTCGATGTAATGCACATCCCGTTTCCTTAGGAAAAGGAAAAAGAACGTAGAAATGGAAAATGGAAAATGCAATAGGGTAGAAAGTGGGGTGGGGAAAAGGAGAGGAAAAATAATTAGGAGAGTTAAAAGGGACCGATAGAAAAAGGAAAGGGATAGGGATAGAGAAACCAGAAAAGGGGAAAGAACGAAAATGAAAGGTAAAGGGTAGGAGACGTGGGAAGGAAAGGGAAGAGAAGGGAACGGAACGAAACAGAACGGAAGGGAAGGGAACGGAAGGAAAGCAATGGAAATGAAAGGAAAGGAAAGGAAAGGAAAGGAAAGGAAAAGAAAGGAAAGGAAGGGAAAGGCAAGGAAAGGAAAGGAAAGGAAAAGAAAAGAAAGGAAAGGAAAAGAAAGGAAAGGAAAGGAAAGGAAAGGAACGGACAGGAAAGCAAAGAAAAGGAAAGGAAAGGAAAGGAAAGGAAAGGAACGGACAGGAAAGCAAAGAAACGGAAAGGAAGGGAAAGGAAAGGAAAGGAAAGGAAAGGAAAGGAAAGGAAAGGAAAGGAAAGGAAAGGAAAGGAAAAGAAAAAAAGGAAAGGAAAGGAAAATCAAGGAAAAGAAAGGAAAAGAAAGGAAAAGAAAGGAAAATAAAGGAAAAGAAAGGAAAGGAAAGGAAAAGAAAGGAAAGGAAAGGAAAGGAAAGGAAAGGAAAGGAAATGGAAAAAGGAATTATGAAAAACACACGTTTTCGATGGGAAAAGTGTTATGTTAAGAAATTCAACAGACAGGGTTCCTAGACTCTTACAACAAAAAATGGGGTAAAAATAATAATAATATTTTTAAATTTCTGCATCACAGTAATCCTACCGCTTACACTGTGATTGATACATACATACATATTTCAAAAACAAAGCGCTAACCAACCCAAAAAGAAACAAAGATGCAAATTGAAAATGCGCCACATGAGCCGATTGTTTGGTTATGGTGTTGCTGTCGCTTGTGCCGATTGTTTGGTTATGGTGTTGTTGTTGTTGTTGTTGTTGTTGTTGTTGTTGTTGTTGTTGTTGTTGTTGTTGTTGCTGTAGCTCGTGATGTTGCTGCCGATGTTGGTGTTACTGATGCTGTTGACGTTGATGTTGGTGACGCGTGGCACACAACTAACCGCGAAAGACAATAAGATTTTTAGCACTATTTTTTTTTTTCTTCTTATACGCCATTGACACACACACACATTTACACTTACTCTTACATATACAGCAACACAAACACATATTTTAAAGCTTGCTTTTTCATTCATTTTGAGTTTAACAATAAAAAAATAATGCTGTGCGCGCGTTTTTCATTATTTGAATAGCTTCTTTAGTTCTTTAGTTCTCTTTTTTTAAGTTTTTTGTTATTCCTACACAAAAGCGGCAACGAAAATAGTAAATACTTGTGCGTGAAGGTGAATATTCTTTCACTCTTTTGTTTGTTGGCGCTGCGTTAATTGAATACAAAGCAAACTTAAGTAATAATAATAGAGGCTCGGGACTGCAAAATTAAGGTTATCAATTTTACTATTTTTCTTAGGCCTAAAATTTGGCGCGATGTAGTAGCTACAGTGTTTATTTTATATACTTACAAACGAGCCTGGCTTTCAAAGCTAAAGTCTAACAAAATCGAAAGGTAGACCCAATATATTTAAGGCGATAATTAATTGATTGGCGAAAAGCGAACAAGTTCAAACTACGTATTACCAGCGATGGTAGAAGTGATAGCTATTTCGAAGAAAACCAAAATCATCAGACGTCTTTTCGGGGTCAAGCCGGGAATCAAACTTAGACGAACTTAGATGAGAAGGTGTTAATGTTAGCGACCCAAACACGGTCTGGTACGCAGTTGAACTTTTTTTCGCTTTTCTTTTACCGCCTTATAATAAATTTAATATCATTAAACGAAATTCTGAGTGTGATAAACCGTTTGCAGACATATTTTTATTATTTGTTGTATGTGTGTTTTTAGGGCGACCAAATTACATTTCATGCGCCATTCTGTTAATGCCTCTAGCTTGGTTAAAAAGCAAGTGCTGTTTTAATTTCCGGCAGCAGTACAAAAGCAAACTCGACGCAGTTTTTTGTTGCTTTTACATATTTGCTTTCTTCTTTTGTAAGTACATATTACAGAGCCAAAGGCAAAGGATTCAGTAAGCATGAAATACACTTTATAAGGGAACTTTAAAGAAAATCAAATAAAAAGTCTCGAGCTGTTGGCAAAAAATACATATATATGTATGTATATAATTTTAATTATAATTCTTCAAATGGGCAAACTAATGGAGTTAGAAGAAAACAAGAAAAGTATACAATACTTAAAAAAAGGAAGCTCTATATGCAGAGGTCCCTCTAAACGGTTTTGACCGATTCCAACAAAGCACGCCAGTCGTTTCTACCTCGAGATAACTGGTGCTAACTGGAAATACCAAAGGGCTCAAATTATTATCCACGTGATACTTTGAACGCAGTGGAGGCCTCCCTGATACTCTGCTGTAAGCGACAGGTGTTGATAGCAATACTTTTATGACCGGAGCAAGTTCATTTATTCTCATGATATGGCCTAGTCAACACATCCGCTGGATTTTTATACGTTGAAATATGTATGAAGATGTTCGCAAAGAGCATGTTATATGAATAAGCATAAATTAATAACAATTTGGCAATTAAATTTTTAATCGAAAATACCACAACAACCGCATTATTATTCACCGTAAATGCCGCTAATTTGCAACAAGAAAATGATTGCAGCCACAAAGAAGCAGCAGCAGCTGATATGGAAACCCTAACAGCCCCAATGAATGCCGCCGAATGGCGTGCGAAAATCAATTTCTGCAATACAAAGGCTTTTTTTTTTTGAAAGTTTGTATGTAATGTAAGTACAATACATACTGAGATCGAAATATCGATAATAAAAATAAAAATTAAACTTAAAAATTGTTTTTAATTTAATTTGTGGCCTGGAGCTCAAAAAGGAAAATAAATATATTCGATTACACGGCCAAAAAACTTCATAAAAATGAAGGTTTTAATACAAAAGCAATAATTCGCAATAAAGGCCAATATGCCAAAATCGAATGCTTTGCATAAACAAATACAAAACCAGCACAATTGAAGAGCAATGTAAATGTTTATACCGAAACTGAAAGCAATCAATGAGCAGCCAATCGATACAAAAGCAAAAGCAATAGGTACTAACAAATGAAATCGAAATTAGTCAAACAGAAAACAAAGGGTTGGCCCGCAGCGAGTGCTAGAGAGTTTATTTTAAGGAAATTTGAAATTGCTGATGCCTAAATTCAAAGCGTTGACCAATGCAAGTGTTTGCTCTGCAGCTTTCTGTTGTGGTTGTTGTTTCTTTTTTTCTTTTTTTTTTGCAAATTTCCCTTTAAAGCTTTGGCATTGGTTTATTTATGCCCTCTGTTATCTTTCCAGCAGTCTCAGCAGCCAACGGCATAAATCTGTTTTTTTTTTTGTACTCTATAAAAAAAAAATAATCAATGCAGCCTAAGAGAGCGTAGAATTTCAATAAAGAGTAGGTAACAATCAACACAAAATTGATAATAATCCAATTTATTTGCATTTAAATATTTTACTTTTCAATAAATATTCATTTTGCATCTTCGCTCATTCTTTTGTACTTGTTCGAGCGGGGAAATTTTGGGGCCGGAATTCCTCATGAATTTCGGAAACGGGGAACAAGAGGCAGCCGGTTCTCAAGGTAGCTTCACTTATATGAGCAAAATGTGGAAAATGAATACGCAGGAATTAATTAATAATTAATTCATTTAATTTCTATTCAAAAAATTTCAATCTTTACACTTCACTTATGGATTTGAGCACTTAAGTATATATTTGTATATGATACACTTCACTGTACTCACCTGAGATGTCGCTGATGAAATCTGCTGATCAAAAAAGAAGAACAACTGTTTGGTTTCCACCCCTTTTATAGGCACCACAGAAGGTGGAGCCACAAAACAACGGGATCAGCTAACAGGACTCATACCAAGCGTGATGAAGTAACGAGTCCTGATCATTCACCATGATCTGTCAATCATGACTCCTACCAGCGACATCTCGGAGTGAGAGTTGGCGTAAACAGTACTCATAATATGCATTCTAATTCGTTTGCTCGTGCGTTCATGCTATGCTGAGCCACTGGGCGTATACGTAACATTCCCTTTGCATGAATGAAATATTTTGTTATTGTTGTGCCATATTAAATATTTGGTTTATCGAAGTATTTAATAACCAGACACTTGCATCTTTGTATTTTCATATATATGTACAAGGTTACGTGTGTTTGTGTTATAAACAGCATTCCATTATAGTCTTCATAATTTATTGCATTCTTGTTTATTCTATTTACAGCTTTGGTAGTAAGTAAAGCTACATACTTATATGCTTAGCTACAACATTTAAGTGGGATATAAAAACACTTACTATAAGCTAAGTAAATATTCAATGATTTATGAATACACTTTACTTGCGAAAGCACTTTAGGGGGCGAGCCCTAAAATATACCGTGCTAGAAGGTTATACAAATTCTTATATTTACGTATCCTGATTTAATGATTGTCGCATATGAAAATCAAATTGCTTTTTAATAATAATGCAACTAAACGAAACCGAAACGAGATTTCCGAGATATTCGGTATACTAATTTTGTCATCTGTGCAAGACCATGTACGCTTTAGTGGCTTAGTTTTAAACTACAAAAACGTTTTCGCCAATCTATAATACGAAATTATTATTTATTTCATCAGACGACGCGTGATATATCCATGAGTTATGAGCTGTAACATCATAAAATAATCGAACAAATCGACAGAATCAATCGCTCTAAGTAGCATTAACTGCTTAATAAAGAAATTTCGTTGAAGCGCAAAGACTAATAAAAAAGCAGCCCACTTAATTCTTCGGATTTAATGCGATGGCAAACAGTTGCAGATGGCATATTTTATGCAGACAGTTTGGCAGCTACTCAAAAAGGTGTTATACGCTGCTAGGCAAGAGCAGCAAAAAACTACCAAAAAACAAAAAACAAAAAAAAAACAAAAAGAAAATATAATGAAACTTGGCAATGAAAGTGGCGTACCAACAGTGGCCGATTATCATGATTATCCTCATTATATGAACATCATGACATTTTATTGACTGCAATGCCTTATTTAAGCTTATACTTTTTTACATTATATCTGCATAGCGTACTTTTTTCATACATATGTTCACATGTGCCACTTCGTTCACTACAACGACGATACTACTTGTCATGATGCAAGTTTTCAACGACTTAATAAACTTTCAATTGCATGAAATTAGCGGCAGTCGGTAGTCGGCAGTTTTTTGTATATGAAAGGCAGGAATTTTTTCGAGTTTTTGGAGCGTGATTTCTGCATGATTAAACATTTAAAGAACTATTTATTTGTATAAGTGAAGTAAAATTATACACTTGCATTTACGAAATGAAGGAAATTTTAATACACAATGTGACGGGTAATAATTTAAGCTTAAAAAAACGCAAAAAAACTCCATACAAACTTTTTCACCACATACATACATTTTGGAATACTTTTTAGTATGAATATAAATTTGAATTGAAGTTTAGTTACAAGTTTTATAGCCCACCAGAGACTTTGGTAGATGGAAAACCATTTTTAGATGCAATTTTTTGATTATAACGAATAAAAGTAAAAATAAAAACTATCTTATTACCAGTGGCGGATCCACGGGGGGGTTTTTGGGGGTTCAAACCCCCCCTTGTGGTTTATCATAGATCCCAAATTAATGCCTTTATAGATTCTGCGCCCAAATTTCCCAAACTGATCAAGGAAAACTCTATAATTCCAAAAGCAATGTTTGGACCACATAACATCCAAAATATGTACCTACATGCGAAAAAAGTTCATGTAGGTACCTTTGGACGCACGCGCATAAAATCAAATTTGTCAAATGCTATTCGCAAATTGCCAAATCGCAAATTTATTTTCTTTTCTTTCTTATCCCTACTTTTATCGGGATTGTGCAGAATTAATTTGGTTAGAAATGTCTGAATCGTTGGAGAAATTGCCTTTTTCAGAGGCATTTCGCAATACTTGATTAAATTAATCTTTTAAAAATTTGAGTATATAAACACAAGAACTTCAATAAAGTAAAAATTCTATTAAAAATATAAATATAACCAAAAAGTACTACATACATATATTCTTATTTATTTTGGCTTTAAATGCAAGGGTAAGTGAAATTGAGGATCAATTTGCCACCAATACCATACGATACTCATTCCCACGTACCAATGCAAAAATATACATACATACGTTATACATGTGATTTAGAACTTCAATTGAAATCTCCTGCACTTTATGTGCTGACATACATATTGTTAATTTGGAGTGTTTTGAATTTGGTGTTTTTAAGGTGCGGGAAATGGCGCAACTAGTATATAGAATAATAATAGTAGGTGGTATTAGTCCATATTTTCACCAGCGCACATAGCTAGATTTTCAAGTTTTATGCGGCCAAAAATATTTTATTGTCTACATCTATTCCAAATTGCTTGTTTAATGCAAAATTTTTAATCATTTGAGTTAAAAGTCGATTTTATTGAAAAATATATAGAGTGACTCAAAAAAAAAAAAATCATACGCCAAAGTTTTTAAATTTATTTCAAAGAGTTCTGTCGAAAATTTTACTTTTTTATTTTAATTTAAAAATATAGAAAATTTTTCAATAAAAATCGTTTTAAGCAGGATTTCTGAGCTTATGGAAAAAATCTGAAAAATCGTAGAAATTTCTGAAAGTGGATTAAAAATTTCAAAGCAAGGCCATAATTTATAGAAGATTTTGAGGAGATTTCTAAGTGTACTGTTATGTAGCCAACCAATTTTAGTGTAGAAAATTTAATTCTCAATGCTGTGAAAAATTCCGTCGATTTTATAAGTTTTTTTCTGTAGGGTGTAGGGTGAGACCGTTCCAATTAAAATTTCCGAAAAGCCAATGAAAATTTTCAAAAAGTTGAATGTTGCATATTATTATATTAAAATTGAATGAGCTGCAAAATTGCATACTCAAAACTCTTCTAAAAAATGTAGCTTTAGGATTCCTAGCCCCTTTTTATGATAAGTATTTCCTTGACTTTGAAAAATTGGAAATACTAAAAATACGAAAGCAGGTAATTTTCCAAATAGGCCAATTTTTAATCCACTCGGTCATATTAATAAAAGCTGAGCATTTGCTTTTACTTAAAATTTGAGACCTTTTACTCAAATTTTGAAATTTGGTTCATACAAATTGATGTCAAATTTCTAAAATCTTGAGTAAAAGTATTTGCTTCGTTTTTATTAATACGACCCATTGTTGATAATTTCTGGCTTTGCATTTTTCCGTAGAGAAATTGACGGGAGGCGATAATATAACTAAAATGCTTTTGAATTAAAAAATTAACAATATTTTTTCAAGAAAGGCCAATATGCTTAAAAGCTTCAAAATGGTGGGTCTTTTATTATGCTAGGTTGACGATTTCTTCAATAAATAATGATATTTACCTGAAGAACTCGAATCCATGATGTTTACTTTGATAACTCTCTTAAAACTGAAAATATTGACGTTTAAAAATGGTTTACTTAAAATACGTAAAAAATAAAAAATCGAAAAAGTGGGAGAATAATAAGTTTCGACTAGCGGCAGAGACACCCCCGTTGTCTATAAAAGCCGAGAAGACCGGTTTTTTATCGCCCGGTCTATTATAAACGCAGAGCGATTTTGGATTTTGTATTTGCACCAATTTTAAAATTTTCAATTTTGGCCGCATAAATTCGTAAAATCTACTTATGTGCAGCGTCTGCCCTTAAAAAACATCTTCCAAAAAAAGAAATTTTCAAAACCCCCCCCCTTGCCGAAATCCTGGATCCGCGCCTGCTTATTACTATTATTGAGCAATGATTATGAAGAAGATCGATATTTTTTCGATCATACCACGATTGCGGGAAAGTGGGTAAAGACGAATGGCGAATACAGAATACCGAATGCAGAATACAGAATAACGAATAACGAATACGAATACCGAATACGAATACCCATGCCGCATACCGAATACGAATACCGAATGCAGAATACCGAATACGAATAACAAATACTAATTTAGAATACAGAATAACGAATACGAATACCGAATACAAATACCAAATACTAATTGCGAATACCGAATAACGAATACGAATACAGAATAACGAATAACGAATACGAACATCAAATACTAATTGCGAATACAGAATAATGAATGCCGACTGTCGAATGCCGAATACAAAATACACAATACAGAATACCGAATACGAATACAAAATACTAGTTGCGAATACCGAATACAATATACTATATACTATATACTACTTGCGAATACCGAATACAATATACTATATACTATATACTACTTGCGAATACTGAAACTAATGCCAAATATGAATACCGAATAGGAAATATGAATATCGACTATCGAATACCGAATATAATTTCCGAATATTGCGGGAACGTGGGTAAAGTGGTAAAGACGAATGCCGAATACAGAATTACGCATACCGAATACGGATACAGAATACCGAATGCGAATACTGATTACCGAATATCAAATACGAATATCGAATATCAAGTATGAATACCGGGTACCCAATACTAAATACGTATACCGAATATCAAATGCGAATACCGAATATCAAATACGAGTGCACAGTAAGAATACTGAATACCGACTACCGAATACCGAATATTGTTTCCAAATATTGCGGAAAAGTGGGTAAAGACAAATGCTGAATACAGAATACGAATATCAAATACTAATTGCGCATACCGAATATGAATACAGAATACCGCATACGAATACTGATTACCGAATATCAAATACGAATATCGATTATCAAGTACAAATACCGGGTACCCAATATGAAATGCGAACACCGAATATCAAATGCGAATACCGAATATCAAATACGAGTGCACAGTAAGAGTACTGAATACCGAATATCGAATACCGAATATAGTTTCCAAATATTGAAAGTGGGTAAAGACGAATGCCGAATACAGAATAGGAATACCAAATACTAATTGCGCATACCGCATACGAATACTGATTACCGAATATCAAATACGAATATCGAATATTAAGTACGAATACCGACTTCCGAATATTAAATGCGAATACCGAATATGAAATACGAATACCGAATATCAAATACGAATATCAAATACGAATACCAAGTACGATTACTGAATACCGTCTACCGAACACCGACTATCGCGGGAAAGTTGGTAAAGACGAATGCCGAATACGAATACTGATTACTGAATATAATTACCGAATATCCGGTATTATTGGATAGTTTTTTTTAAATCTCGATATATATTCGTGGTAATAGTTACTTTTCGTCTCTGCCGTTATGTAATGTAGAGCCGCTTGCAATAAAAAAATTTATACACATGTATTTCTATGACGTCTGCAATTCTGCCATTTCTCATACAAAGACTTTATTGTATGCATAATTTTATTTAATTTGATTAATTTTCTTTTTGAACTGCGATTGCCTACAAAATCTAATTTGCAAATTATGCAGCCACTTCGACATGCCAAAAAGCATTTCAGCAATCAGTGGCAACAAGAGCATGTGATGCATATACATATGTACGAGTGTGTAAGGAAGAAAGGCATGCCTAGTAGTGAAAACTGTATGAGAGCCTGCATTATTATACAAGCATAAACATGCTAGAAAATAGCTCGGATATGTGGGCATACATAATACACCACATCACTGAACAACGTATGTATATATATGTCTGTTGTATAAATTTAAGCTCGAATTTAAGTATATCAGATTATGATGCTAATTTTACTAATGCAATGCCATGTGATTTTGTAAAGGGCCAAAAGGCTCTGCTAGATGCCTGTAAATCTGCTCAAACTGGTGGAGTTTCAAAGTATGATACTCGTACATTACTTTACGATAAATTTGAGTAACAAAACACACAATTTTACACACAAATTTTAGCAGCAAAGCTAATAAATAATTAGCTTTTCTTTTACCACAAAAAGGAGCACAATCAACATTTGACAAACTTAAAGAAAGTCTAATTTTTAAGCGAAGAAGTTTTTGGCAGTGAAACGAAGTGATTCGCTTGAGTGTATGTATGTAACACATGCATACACATGCATACATACATACATACATATATGTATACACAAATGAGCATATGCATAACTTTTGGTGCAATGCACAAATGCAGTGCCAGTGGCTTCGTAACTGCACACATATAGAACCAAAGCCTGTTATATGATGTTACATACATGTATGTATGTATGTTTGTATGTATTTGCAGACACCCGATTAAAAATACACACATTTTCAGTCTACTATGTCTAGCGGCTTTTCCATGCGCTATTATGTACTCATAAATCAAATTGGTGCCGCAATGATGCCAAAATGCCAATTTGTATGCCACCACCGTCTGCGGCAAAACTAGTGCTAGCAACAACAACAATAAGAACAATATACCCGGAACAAGAATTAGCTGACAATTGACAGCAAAATTGCAAAGTCATAATTTATTAAACGCATTAACAACATGCAATGTCGCAATGTCCATACATACATATTCATGCGCACTTACAAGCCGCTTTAAGGTAAATTGCAGCGTGTCTGGCCATGGCAGTTGCGAGAGTTCAGTTGCCTTTGGGTGAAATAAAAAATAAAGCAAAGGCACCGAAAATCTACGTTAATTGCAGTTATTTGGCTTTAAGCGAGGCACTTGGATCATGAATTTATGTTTATAATTAACGTTTATTGATTGTTAATTAAATGCAATTGAATTTTCAATGAGAATGTCTGTTACTCATACGCCGTGGCGTACCTAAGTAGTACGTACAAACAAATTTCTTTGCGACGAAAATTTAAATTTAATACATATACATATGTATGGATGTATGTGCATGTAATTATGTTGTTTAGAATGTTTTGCTAACCACAATAAGCGTATACATAAGCTTATTTTAATTAAAAACATGCCGCAGGTAAACGTGTAAATGTCACGTTTGTACTACGAGTGAAAACTAAGTTCGTTGCAAGTGCACTGGAAATAAAAAAATAAAGAAGTGAAAAATGCTAGCGCACTAACATTGTTTTAATACTGGCTCATGTGCCCTTGCCAAAAGTGGTGAATGTAAAAAATTATGCATGCAAGACGACATTTACATACATTGAAAGAATGTCCAAGAGGCCGCAATATGTCGGTGTGAAAAGCAAGCATATGATTTTGCATATTTTGATAAAACAGAATTAACCGGCCTCTGCTGGTATACCCCAATGCAAAAGAAGATGCAAAGTCGTATTGAATATATGAAATATGAAACCTGGAATATGAAATATGACATGAAATATGAAATATGAAAAACGAAATACGAAATATAAAATATGAAATATGAAATAATATGTAATAATATGAAATATGAAATATGAGATACTTAATATAAAATATGAAATACGAAATATGAAATATGAAATATGAAATATGAAATACGAAATATGTAGTATGAAATATGACATGAAATATGAAATATGAAATATGAAATATGAAATGTGAAGTATGAAATATGAAATATGAAATACTAGCTGACCCGGCAGACGTTGTTCTGCTAAAATTTATTCCCATGAAGCCTAAAGAAAAGTCTTTGATTACCGTATTGCTACGATTATCTTAGAGTCCATCTTAATGACTACATAATGATAACAAAAAATTGTCTATTCTCTGAATAAAAGTTATAGTTATATTCGCCGCGACAAACCTACTTCCCCCGATCCCTATCTCTATCTCAATCCCTATCTCTATTTCGGTCTCAATCTTAATCTCAATCTCAATCTTTATCCCTATCACCATCCCTATCCCTATCCCTATCCCTATCCCTATCCCTATCCCTATCCCTATCCCTATCCCTATCCCTATCCCTATCCCTATCCCTATCCCTATCCCTATCCTTATCCTTATCCTTATCCTTATCCCTATCCCTATCTCTATCTCTATCCCTACCCTTTCCCTATCCCTATCCCTATCCCTATCCCTATCCCTATCCCTATCTCTATCTCTATCTCTATCTCTATCTCTATCTCTATCTCTATCTCTATCTCTATCTCTATCTCTATCTCTATCTCTATCTCTATCTCTATCTCTATCTCTATCTCTATCTCTATCTCTATCCCTATCCCTATCCCTATCCCTATCCCTATCCCTATCCCTATCCCTATCCCTATCCCTATCCCTATCCCTATCCCTATCCCTATCCCTATCCCTATCCCTATCCCTATCCCTATCCCTATCCCTATCCTTATCCTTATCCTTATCCTTATCCTTATCCTTATCCTTATCCTTATCCTTATCCCTATCCCTATCTCTATCCCTACCCTATCCCTATCCCTATCTCTATCTCTATCTCTATCTCTATCTCTATATCTATCTCTATCTCTATCTCTATCTCTATCTCTATCTCTATCTCTATCCCTATCCTTATCCCTATCCCTATCCCTATCCCTATCCCTATCCCTATCCCTATCCCTATCCCTATCCCCATCCCTATCCCCATCCCTATCCCTATATCTATCCCTATCCCTACCCCTGTCCCTATAGCTACCTACCTTTACCTTACTGGGACCGTCGATCACCATCCGGGCCCACTACTTTAGCCATCTCTGGGAAACAGCCTTAGAAATCACAATGACAATAGCTGTATGTGGAAGCCTGCTCAACGCTTTTCATTTGCTACCAATATTGCCCAGAAACTTTCCAGGGTCACTCGGTCCCACGTTTTAACCCATATCTGGGAACCCGGCCTAGGTATCGCAATGAAAATAACTTTATGTTGAGGCCTGTTCAACACCTTTCCTTTGATACCAATATTGGTCGAAGACTTGCTGGATCGATCTGGGTCTTCATTTAGGCCTGTATTCCGAGAAGCTTCCTTTTTTTCGAAATTCTATATACCCTACTATGTGCACTAGCACCACATGAATCTACTGTGAATATTTCATAAAGAACGGATGGTAACTTTGGGAGTTTATAAAGGACACACATCCACAGATGCACACATACACACATACACACCGATTTTTCCAATTTTCGGACTTTTCCGGAGAGATTTTCCAAAATTTTCTTCCGTACGAACCATCTCCTCGAGAATACGAACAACTGACAAAAAATTTTACAGAAATCGGCCCAGCCGTTCTCATCTGATGAGGTTAGTAACATTTTTTACACCATTTTTATATATATAGATATACAAAATGTATGGTAAAATAAATTTTTTTTTTTGAATTTTTCGGGAATTTTATGGGATATTCTCCTATTCTGGCCAGAGAACAATCTAAATTGGTGTCAATCATCCAAATCGGTGCAGGCGTTCTTGAGTTATACGTGTTTGTACTAACGCCACTTCCTTTTATATATATAGACTAGCAGATACCCGTCCCGCTTCGCAGCGACGAAAAAATTTGTATGTTATAATGAGGGGTTCACTCTACATTTCCCTTTCTCTTTCTTTTTCCTTTAGTTTTACCTTTACCTTTCTCTTTCCCTTTCCTTTAATTTTACCTTTACATTTACCTTTACCTTTACCTTTACCTTTACCTTTACCTTTACCTTTGCCTTTACCTTTACCTTTACCTTTACCTTTACCTTTACCTTTATCTTTACATTACCGAGACCATCCATCACCATCTGGGCCCACTATTTGAGCTATTTCTGGGAAAGCTGTAGGTTGAAGCCCTGCTCAACGCCTTTCATTTGTTACCAATATCGCTCGGAAGCATTCAGGGGTCATTCCGGTTCATGCTTTGACCCATATCTTGGAGAGTAGCCTAGGTGTAACTATTTAAAGAGCTTTTTGTTGAAGTCCTCCTCAACAGCTTTCCTTTGCTACCAATATCGCTCGGAAATATGCAGGGGTCATCCGGGTCCACGTTTTGACACATATCTCGGGACCCGGCCTAGGCATCGCAATGAAAATAACTCTATGTTGAAGGCCTGCTCAACACCTTTCATTTGATACCAATATTGCTCAAAGACTTGCTGGGTCACTCTGGGTCCACATTTTGGCCCATATTCCGGGAAGTTCCCACTTTTCCGAAAGTCTGTATACCCTATCACCAGCGCATATACCATATGAATCTACTGTGAAAATTTCATAAAGATCGGTTGATTACTTTGGGAGTCCATAAATAACACACACACACACACATACACACACACACATTCATTTTTATATAATAGATATACAAAATGTATGGGAAAATAAATTTTTTTTTTGAATTTTTCGGGAATTTTATGGGATATTCTCCTATTCTGGCCAGAGAACAATCTAAATTGGTGTCAATCATCCAAATCGGTGCAGGCGTTCTTGAGTTATACGCGTTTGTACCAACGCCACTTCCTTTTATATATATAGATATACAAAATGTATGGGAAAATAAATTTTTTTTTTTTTAATTTTTTGGGAATTTTATGGGATATTCTCCTATTCTGGCCAGAAAACAATCTAAATTGGTGTCAATCATCCAAATCGGTGCAGGCGTTCTTGAGTTATACGCGTTTGTACTAACGCCACTTCCTTTTATATATATAGATATACAAAATGTATGGGAAAAAAAATTTTTTTTTTTAATTTTTCGAGAATTTTATGGGATATTCTCCTATTCTGGCCAGAGAACAATCTAAATTGGTGTCAATCATCCAAATCGGTGCAGGCGTTCTTGAGTTATACGCGTTTGTACCAACGCCACTTCCTTTTATATATATAGATATACAAAATGCATGGGAAAATAAATTTTTTTTTTTTTGAATTTTTCGGGAATTTTATGGGATATTCTCCTATTCTGGCCAGAGAACAATCTAAATTGGTGTCAATCATCCAAATCGGTGCAGGCGTTCTTGAGTTATACGCGTTTGTACTAACGCCACTTCCTTTTATATATATAGATATACAAAATGTATGGGAAAAAAAATTTTTTTTTTTAATTTTTCGAGAATTTTATGGGATATTCTCCTATTCTGGCCAGAGAACAATCTAAATTGGTGTCAATCATCCAAATCGGTGCAGGCGTTCTTGAGTTATACGCGTTTGTACTAACGCCACTTCCTTTTATATATATAGATATACAAAATGTATGGGAAAAAAAATTTTTTTTTTTTAATTTTTCGAGAATTTTATGGGATATTCTCCTATTCTGGCCAGAGAACAATCTAAATTGGTGTCAATCATCCAAATCGGTGCAGGCGTTCTTGAGTTATACGCGTTTGTACCAACGCCACTTCCTTTTATATATATAGATATACAAAATGCATGGGAAAATAAATTTTTTTTTTTTGAATTTTTCGGGAATTTTATGGGATATTCTCCTATTCTGGCCAGAGAACAATCTAAATTGGTGTCAATCATCCAAATCGGTGCAGGCGTTCTTGAGTTATACGCGTTTGTACTAACGCCACTTCCTTTTATATATATAGATATACAAAATGTATGGGAAAAAAAATTTTTTTTTTTTAATTTTTCGAGAATTTTATGGGATATTCTCCTATTCTGGCCAGAGAACAATCTAAATTGGTGTCAATCATCCAAATCGGTGCAGGCGTTCTTGAGTTATACGCGTTTGTACTAACGCCACTTCCTTTTATATATATAGATATACAAAATGTATGGGAAAATAAATTTATTTTTTTGAATTTTTCGGGAATTTTATGGGATATTCTCCTATTCTGGCCAGAGAACAATCTAAATTGGTGTCAATCATCCAAATCGGTGCAGGCGTTCTTGAGTTATACGCGTTTGTACTAACGCCACTTCCTTTTATATATATAGATATACAAACTGTATGGGAAAATAAATTTTTTTTTGAATTTTTCGGGAATTTTATGGGATATTCTCCTATTCTGGCCAGAGAACAATCTAAATTGGTGTCAATCATCCAAATCGGTGCAGGCGTTCTTGAGTTATACGCGTTTGTACTAACGCCACTTCCTTTTATATATATAGATGAAATATGAAATATGAAATGTGAAATATGAAATATGAAATATGAAATATGAAATACGAAATATGAAATATGAAATATGAAATATGAAATATGAAATATGAAATATGAAATATGAAATATGAAATATGAAAAATGAATTACGAAATATGAAATATGAGATATGAAATATGAAATATGATATATGAAATATGAAATACGGAATATGAAATATGAAATATGAAATATGAAATATGAAATATGAAATATGAAATATAAGATATAAAATATGAAATATCAAATATCAGATATGAAATATTAGATATAAAATATGAAATATGAAATATCAAATGTGAAATATGAAATATTAAATATTAAATATGAAATATGAAATATGAAATATGAAATATGAAATATGAAATATGAAATATGAAATATGAATATGAAATATGCAATAATATGAAATATGAAATCTAAAATATTAAATATGAAATATGAAATACGAAATATGAAATATGAAAATTGAATTATAAAATGTGTACGAAAAATGAGAAATAAGAATATGAATCATGAAATATGAAATACGATATATGAAATACGAAATTCACCTATAATGATAATATTTTTATACAAACAGGCATTCAGAAAAAATTAATTTATCCTTGTTTTAAAATCTAAAATCCATGTAAAAATAGACACGTCGATACATATCGTCGTTTAAAGTGTATTTTCGCGTAAGGGACATTTTTGTTTCCTTTTCTTACACTAAGTTGATGTTTTAGCTAACAAACTGATCTACGTAACTATTTAAATTTAAGTTTGTACGCAGAAATAGGTAACGGTTTTGAAATGATATAGTTTTTATGCTCTCCTGTAAAATGCAACCACCATCCGCTATGCGAAAATGCACTTAAAACGACGATATGTATAACATTTAGGAACAAACAACATAAATTTCATGTTCATACATATTCAAGAATATTTTAAGTGCACGTTCTTTAGCTGTCAGTGTTAGGAAAACTACACTGCCACTTGTAAGCTAAAGTAGTTTTTTTGTAATTGCTGCATCATTTAAAAAATGCATATAAAAGTACTTGAGCTCAGCTAAAGAGATGGCGGTGAAAACATATATACACACATACATGTGCACCAAGTTGAGAAAACTTGTCTGCACAAACTTTTTTTGGTAGAATACGAAGGCGCTTTAACTTATATATATATCACACAATTACAAACATGAATTCACCAGCTGCTAAAGGCTTTGAGTGGGGATTTATGCAATTACAAGGGTTACACTAACAATTTTTATGCTTTGTGCGTTAAATGAATTTAAAATGCATAGAATGCTTAAACATTAGCAATGGAAATGCAAAAGTGTAAGTAAGTAAACTTGTTGGCACGAATATGCATACATACTCTTCTATAGGGTGGAAATGTGAAGTATATTGATAGCATAATAATAAATTCGGAATAACTCTAATTTTAAAAATGGTAATGTGGTGCTGCTACAATAAACTGAACTAAGTAATGAAAGGCTTTTGGAATGCACAATGCTACAAATTAAGATGTTTAATAAAATTTTAAAAGTAGACTTTGAATGCACACCCTAGCATGCAAGCACGCTTGCAATGATATATACTCGTAGTATAAATACATATATGTATAAGTAAAAGTATGGGTTTAAGCAGACATACATATATTGTTTTCACCGCACGTAATTGAAAGTGGCAGGCGAAAAGTTCAAAGCAACAGAAAACTAAGATAGGAAAATTATAGAACAATTGCACGTTTCCCGTTGGCCAAAAGTTGGTTAAAAGCAATAAATGCACAAGCATACATACATACATATGTACATACCCTGCAGGGAACTCAATAACTAGTGAGCAAAATTTCTAGTTCCGAACTAGCGAAAAGGTGTCAAAAGGGAACTAGATCAATTGTAGTTAGACCCTCACCGGTTCAGAAGGAGTGAATTGAGTAACCATTATAAGACACACTTTGATTTGTATGCAATGTCGAAGTGACAAACATTCTATGGAAATTTTTCGTTCGTTCAATTGCCGTAGGCTTTGTATATTTCTGCGATTCTCAGATGTTTAGTGAGGCATTTTATATAAAGTTTTCTATTTGCATCTTGTATGAAATGAAATGTTCCCCTAATTATGCTTTTCCGATCCCTCAGGCTTATTTTGAATTTTTTTATTTTATTACTTTTTAAATATTATTGTAAATTTTCATTAAATAAATAAATAAAAAAATATTATTTAAAAAAAAAATAAAAAAATAAAAAATTATCATCCACCTTGACACCGACAGGATTCGAACCCGCGCTCCATAGATTGAAAGGCACATGCGTTAGCCAGTCGGCCATCGCGCCACTTGCATCAAGTGTGTCGAAGGCTGCACTTAAGCGCAGATGTAAAACTGTAGAATTTGTAGGTACTTGTAGCTAGTTCAGAACTATCGAAATTGTGCCACTAAACGAACTGGTGTACACTGTAGAATTTAGCACTAGTTCGGAACTATCGAAAATGTAGTGCAGAGGGTGACAATTACACCGCCTAGGACATCGCCGTGTCAAATTCGCCAGTTGATAACATGCGAAAGAGATTTAGCTCGCACTAGTAGTGTCGAAAAATGCAATAGAAGCGACCTAGTTCGGAACTAGAGATTTTCCCTACAGGGTATGTACAATGTGCATACCTACATATTTTGGTGCGTCAAGATGTATGTACCTATGTATATCGTCGTTGAAGATGCATTTTTGCGTAAGAGGTATTAAATTACATACCTCTTACGCAAAAATGCATCTTCAACGACGATATGTATAAATGTATGCAGTCTATCATGAACGCCAACTGTCTAGTCGGCAAATAGCAAACAAGGTTTAAAATAGTTTTATACCAATTAGACTTGCGTGCTAGACACAGCAGTACAATAGTTTATACATATTTATGTAAAGACACAAATGCATACACATATCCATAGATATGTACTATGTATATGCAAACACTTTGTGCTCAACTTGTTGGCGTTTTCCGTTCTAAAACAAGAAAGCGAAATTTATTGCAGCAAAAAAGTTAAAAGAGTGCAACAGCCAACGCCGTTAAATATGCTATGCTACTTTTTTATGCACAGACATTTACATACATACCGCTATACATACATACATACATAAAGGTAGATGTTGAGAAGTTTTTATGTATTTACATATGTATGTATAACTTTGCATGAATGTACCACATGACTGACATGCAATGAGTGAAAGCCGCTGCACGTCATTTATTCATTTACTTTTTTTTAACCCCACGAATTCACCCCCACCCCCCCCCCCCCCTAAGGCCCTTCATTATAAGTTTTTGTTGGCACATCACAGTTGTTTCTTGGTTGGCCATAAATTACTGTTATTTTTGCATTAAACATTTACATTTCTATTAGTCTATCTGTCGGTGGGTCGGTTGGTCGGTTGGTCGGTTTGGCCGTGGTTGGTTAGCGTGGTTTGCTGTGATGTCTGCCTACAAAGTTAAATTCATTTAATGCACCAGGCACTCCATCAACATGTCAAACAAACATAGTATGTATAATGTGGTCTGTCAAGGTCTACTTAATGGGCGGCTTGCATACACATTTGTTTATAGCGCTGATACATAAGTGATGATTTAATTTAAGTTAATACATATAAGGCAAAATATTTATAGACAAACATTGTTAGTAACAGTTGAAATTGAAAAGGCTAACATGTTACTAGAGAGAAATTCAATTTAAATTAGTGTATTAAACAGATGGCGCGGCGTTTATAAAAGAAAGGAAAGCAGCATGATCGCAAAAAAGCAAAAACATATCGTCGCTCCGGAAGAAGAAAGACGCATGTCAGTAATTTGTCGACGAAAAAAGGCTCATTAAAAATATGTCGGAGACGAAAGACGCTTTAAAAAAAAATATGGCGACGAACAGAGACGCATTATAAAATATTTCGACGAAGAAAGACGCATTAGCATTATTAACTGCGAAGAAAGACGCATTAGCATTAATATCGACAAAGAAAAATAAAAAATCGAATACGTCTTTCTTTCCTAAAAAATATTTAAAAGTGTCTTTCTTTATAGTAAAAAAAAATAAAGCGTCTTTCTTCGTTAACAAAAAAAATAAAGAGTCTTTCTTTCGAAAAATATTTTTAATGCGTCTTTCTTTGAAAGAAAAAAAGTTTGCGTCTTTCTTCCTCAACAAAACAGTTTGCGTCTTTTTTCTTCTATAGCGACGATATATTTTTCGGAATGGTCAAAAAATCTAGATAATGTTTTCTTCATACAGGTGAATTGTTCGTATACAAGTTGTTGTATATATTAAGGCGTAATATTTGATTATTTGCTGAAGTCTTTTAGGTTCCTTGTACAAAGATTTTATCTGAGGAGACCCCTAGTGAAATTTTATAGCGAATACTTTTCTAGAACATTTTCACCCTCTGTCGATCTTAAAAATGCAATTTTTCGAATTCTATAAAAAAAAAAAGGTTCAAAATCACCACTTCCTGGATGTGTTATAGGGTTAAAGTATTCCACGAAATTAATGCTCCTGAAATTTTGCTGCGTGTTACCTAACAACATATTTCTATACGATACGTATTTTAACCCTTTTTGACCATTTGCGTGCAATGACAATTGCCACTTCAATCGACTGCTGACAGAAGTAGTCCCATCACAGAAGTGTCTGATTATAAAATTTACCTATTAATTTTAAAATTTTTATTATTATTTTGGAAAGTTTCAGCTTTCAGAAAACTGCTTGATCGGGAACTCAATTTGGAATAGGTCACACGCCACTCATCTTGGGAGTTGACTGCCTGACTATCGAATTCTTGTTTTATGTTATGCTTGCTGACTGTCTACAAATTTTAAGCGTTCAGAAAACCGTTTGATGGCGGTCGCAAAATTTTACAACTTTGAACCCCTCCCCACGCCAGCTGTCCAGGCATTGGAAATGCTGACTGTACAGTAGATAATATTCCATCACTAAAATGCAACCTACCCTGAAAATACGAGCCTTCACAAAATAGTCTGATGTTTTCCCCACGGGCTTCTCGAGTCTCAGTCTTTACAACAAATTGCTATGATTTCTTTACCAGCACTACCTATACAATTATATTTTCTAATAAAAGGTGTCGCCACAACATAAACAGCTAGGGATTTAATTTAAAAATTTTTTCTAATACACAAATCCTTTCAACAAGGTAAATATATATGTACAATATACAATCTCTGTCTGACACATATGTACAAGCACTTTACTATTCATTGTTAAATGGCCAACCTCAAAAGCTTAACACAGTCGTTAATAGCTTTCACCAATGGATTAAATACAGCCATTATTCACTGCGATACCGAAAACATCAACTAAATCCGTTTACGGGTGTGCACGAGTATGTGCGAGGGAGAGAAAGTCAAAGCCGGTGCGGGAAAGCTCAAGTGCTTTGGCAAACAAATCAAATCAATAAAGAATGTTGAAAGGGAAAAACAAACGGGCAGCAGCAGACACTGCCAGTCACTTTTCATGACAAACAATCAAATCAAATGCAGACAAAGGAGAACGGGTAAAAGGATGTGCATTTAATATGTATGTATGTACCTACATATGTACATATGTATGTTGATATAGCAAACACACAAAAGTGCTTAAAACAAAACAGCAGCAAATGTCTACAAATACACATACATGCACTTTTTGCGAAACCTGTTGGAGCATGACACATACAAATCAATACAAATGTACACTTGTACATGCATGCATTCCACGCTTATTATTCTGTACAAAAAGTATTAACAATTTTTCCATCCATCTTAAAATAAATATTTGCTTTTCTGATTGAAACAGCTGTTACTTTGTGTGCATTGCATATTAAAGTGTAATCTGTGCTGGGAGGATCTGCAAAAACAAAAGCATAAAAGTGCTTGTCAATTAACCACATTTCATATATAAAACATGCATATGGTCCAATTAACTTTGCGCTGTCGTAGAATTGGACCATTTACTCCATTATGGACCATGCATGTATATACTCCATACGAGGATGTATTATAAATATCCCTGCTAGAATTGTGTGACCGAAACTACTAACACTATTACAAAAATATAATATTACCAACACATTTGCACTCGTATGTGTTCTAGCCAAGTTCAAAACCAATGAGATAGATAAGGATAGAATGGAATTTGAAAATACACATACGCGAACGTGATGAATGAAATGGTCACAAAAGTTACCGACGCCCTTAAGAATGTGATAGCAAATATCCCAAAACTTTTGGTCATGCCTGCCGGTCATATGACCGGTCAAATGACCTGCACAGTTCTTGCAGGGATGTGAAGTGGAGTATACATTCAAATCTTAGTAAATGCTAATTGTACCACATTTTTTATATATAAAATGGTTAGTTGTAGAGTATTTGACTGGTCTCGACTAGTCCATGGCGAGTACTCGGAATTTTTGCAGAGAATTTCTTGCATTTTGAGATATTCGTAATGTTTTCCACTACAACACAACTGCTTACATATTTATTGATATATCTACATACATATGTAGTAGGTGTGTAATTGCAATAGTCAACTACCATTCAATTGTATTAGCATTGACAGACTGCAGCGATAATCCGGAATATCTAGCTAATTCGGACTTAACTTGGGAATTAACTGGAGGTAATCTGGAATATCTCTTGAGATAGTCCTCAAAATTTTAGCGGATTAGAGCATTTTGTAATGACATCCCTGGTGAAAAAAGTCTATTGTGAATGAAAGGGAAGAAAAAGAACAAACCAAGGCAGATCTAGGAAGGTAGGCGCATAAGTGAATTCAGAAATTTTGAATGTAATTTGTTATTGTAATTGGTAGAGTGTAATGTCAAAATGATATTTCGCCTTGGTTGAAATCTGAACTCGTTTGGGACTCGCCCATTCCTATTGACCATGATGTGATTTCGTTTTGATTTTGACATTACCCTACATTTGGAAATAAAACAAGAAGTTTTTGAATTCGCCGCTGCGCCTACCTTCCTTCAGCTGTTTTGTTAATCCGCAATACTTGCCGTCTGTCAGGGTAAAATTTTAATCGAATTAAGTGTTGCGGTAATCGGGATTATCGCTGCCGTCTGTCAATGCTATAAGCCTTTCAGAACAGAGAATTTTAAGCTAAAGCTAATCGAAAAATTTTTAGAAATTTAAGACTTAGGTATAGTTATCAAACGTAACTTCGGCATAACCTCAAAAGCAAATCTGGGTATTTACATACATACATACATTTCTAATGTACAACCACGAACTGCTCATGCTGCCGATATTTTTTTGTCACAACAAAAAAGCGCGTTAGTAATCTACAAAACGTGTGGAAAACATAATACAATTAGGCGCTATTGCTGTTGCACATACAAAGGTACATGCATACATACATACATACGTATATAGATGTTGTCAATTGACATTGCAAATGTACATATGTACATACATTCATATTTACCTCAAATCGATTTTCTCACACGTTAGCTACATTTGAAATTTGCACAATGGCATACATATATCTGTGTACATTAGGGTGGTCCATAAAAATCTAATTAGCGAAGACCGAAAGTCTCACCCCCGACATTGGAAAGAGCACAATCAAAGATATCCCTATAAATGTCCCGATCGGGGACTGTTAAGGAGTATCGCACAGGGGTCACATATCGTAATTTGAACTTTGACCTATGTGCGAACTCCTCAATTGTCTTCGATCTGGACCAAATATTTATATGTGATATCTTCGACTATATTAGCATCGACGTACATACATAGGTGGTGAGGTTGAAGAAATATGCATAGCATTAAACATTCTTCTTCTTATTTTTATTTTTTGAGAGCATTTGAGCAGCATTACAATCGGAGCAAACAAGAACTACTACCGATTTGAAGTTTCTGAGATAATAGCATTTACAGGGCGATGGCGAACTGGACAAATATAGAAGTAATTTTTAGGTGCTACTAAAAAAGGACAAAACTCTGCGAATTTTGTTTATATATTTTAAAAGTATCAAAGCAGAATAATGTAGCTTTCCATTGCTGGTTTTAGCGTGAAAATATATGCATTCGTTCGATTTTTATAAGCTCAGGAAAAAAATCGTAACGGGACAGGGCGAACGGGACATAATTTCACAAACGGAATTATAACGATTAGTTAAAGTAATTTAAACTCAAAATAACATAAATTAGCCAAATTTCAATTTTTTCGATAAATATAATTGTATACTAGCACATATAGTGAATATAAGAATAATAGTTAAGAAGAATGCGTAAAATCGCGGAAAAATGACATTTTACATTGTCAAATATTTACTAATTTTCATTATTAATTTGGGAGGCTATGTGATTGAATATTATTTAGAAACATTCTAGTAGATTAAATGAGGAAAAAAGGCTATATCTGAAAAATCGATAGTATGGCAGCTATATGTTATAGTGATCCGATCTCGACAATTTTCGGTCAGACTGCAAAGTTTCTTGTCCTTATCTTTTTAAATGGAGAAGTTATGCCCCAAAATGTGACAAATGATCATCTAGTCATAAAAATATACCCACATACCTAATTTCTCTAATATATGTTGAGAAATACCCCTGGATTTTTAACATTGAATTTTTTCGTCATGGAATCGCCCGTATAAAATTTGACTCCATACATTTGGGGACCACCCTAGTATACAACCATATCGACGGCTGAGAATAAGATCGCCCTATTTCAAAAATTGTTTCAAAAACGCCCTATTTGAAAAATTGTTTCAATAACGTCCTATTTCAGATTTTGCTTCAAAAACGCCCTATTTCAGAGAAAATTCCATATATATTTCTCTGAAATAGGGCGTTTTTGAATAATTGTCTGAAATAGGACGTTATTGAAACAATTTTTCAAATAGGGCGTTCTTGAAGCAAAATCTGAAATAGGACGTTATTCAAACAATTTTTGGAATAGGGCGTTTTTGAAACAATTTTTGAAATAGGGCGATCTTATTCTTAGCCGTCGATATGTCGCCCGTTTTATGCAATAGGGATTTAACTCGAAATTTTCGATTTCTGGGATTTTGCCATATATTTCAATAACTGGGTAGTGCCTTTGAGTCTAGTCTTATAAAATACTCAAAAAGATGAAAATGGCGGAAATAAAAGTGATTTTGTAGTTAGCCGTAGAAGGAAACTATTAGAAATTATAAAACCTCATTTGCGTTTTCCCAAAAAAATTTTTTTTAGTTAAATCCCTATTGCATAAAACGTGCGATGTGAACTTTAAGCCAAGTGCTTGTGCACCGAAAAATGAAACACCGTCAACCAGCGTTATTATAACATTTTTTCTGTGGTTTATTCGATTGCGGTAGTTGGCCCTTGCTGCAAAAAGTTGAAGTCCATCCATGAAAATAAATAAAATGAACTTTTGCCCTTAACTCAATTTGATGTTTTTTTGAATGCTAGTACACAACAACAACACACTATGTACATATAACAGAACAACATTTTCCTATATCCACTTCCTGTGTAGGTTGTGTGTATACCGTTAGCTGTTTTACAGTAAAAACAGCGCACAAGCACTGCAACAAAAATGGCGAAATTTTATTATGAACTCCAAAGCACCAACGACAGATGTCTGACAGGCTGACAGGCAGACAGAGACGGTTATAAAATTCAGACGGTCGGTCTCCGATGGTATCAATGCACTCGTGCAAACACAAACATGTTCTTTTACTATTTTTTTTTTTTTGGCGTAGACACAGAATGATGGACTGAATTTAGATGCCAATTTTCGATAGCTAAACTATAATTATTTTGATGTACATGCATATATACATACATACATATGTACAATGTACATATACAATTTTTATGGTTGGAGACAATATTTCATGTTGTACGTGTGCAAAGTTAATTGAAAAGCGTGTCAATAAATGACAAAGGCAGTTAATTAATTTAAAACATTGAAAATAAATTATGTAATTGAGTAATAATACTAATAATATGAATTGATAAATATGGGCATATACATAAGTCTTTAACAATTGTATTAAGATATTTTCTTCAATTAAATTATTATTTTTTCCTTTAAATATATTGTACGCAGTCCGACAGAAATGCCACATTCTCTACTCCTCTCAATATGAAACAATTTTTCCTTATAATCTGATTTACATCAAATATGTAAAAAATTTTGATTAAAATTTTAACCTACATACATATTTTACTAGGGGAAATGCAACTTTTCTCTTATTTATTTCTATTGCAATTTTGACTCCTCTGTGTTGTCGTCGACTTCAAAGCTAAGTATCTCTCAAAATTTCAGCTCACAAAGAATTTAATTACAAAGCAGCATGACAAAGTCCAAGCAATAATAATAATAATAATACAATGGCGCTATTATAACTCTGACGAGTTTTATGGCCGAGCTTCTCTCCCAATTCGAGGTGTGCTCCTTTTTTTGTTTTTCCTACTAATTGGGTGGACCTAGAGTTTTATGCCGGCTCCGAACGGCGAATGCATTTTTTGTGAGAAGCTTTTTCACGGCAGAAATACTCTCGGATGGTATGCTGCCCACTGCCGAGAGGTGACCGCTGCTCTTAAAAAAACCCAATAATTGCATTTTTACTAATTAGAAAAATTGTTTTGGTGTTTTGCTCGGACCGTGGTTTGAACCCGAGACCTCCGGCATAGCAGGCGAGCACTCTACCCACTGCACCACAGCGGCCAAAGTCCAAGCAAGCAAAACATAAAGTTGAAAATAATTAAGTATGTATGTATGTGTATAACATGTACAACATAAAAGTATTTTTAAGCCTTTTCAAAAAGCATTTTTGCACTTTTGTTTGCTCTCATGCAAAGTTCATTAGAGGAAAAAGCTTATTTTCGTTTGTATTGTGGCATTTCCGTTCTTACCTGCAGCAAATCACAATACGCATTTGGCATTCGCAACTAAGCAAAAAAACATACGAATGGAAGATATGGAACATGAAAACACATATGCATTTGCAAATATGTACATACATACATAAACACATATGTACCCACCAAAAAATCTAAGCCTTATTTAAAAATTAAAGCAGCAGATTTAAGGGCTTGCGAAATACGGCCTGAAAATTTTAACGGTAGCAAATTTGTATAGCGTAAGGCGTTAAATAAGGCTGATTTTCATGTGTTCATGTCACCAGGCCATAAGGAGTACTCTCTCTCTCTCTCTGAGAGCACACCTTATTCCAAAGGCCTATCCGCCATGCGAAATAAGGCCTAGATAAGTATTAGCAAGTTAGGAGCAGACAGAGTGAGTGCATAACAGAAGCAACGCTGCCTGCGTACTCCTTTTTTAGACCTGATTTGTCAACAATAAGCAAAACTTGTTTGCCGGGTACATACCCAGCAAAAAATCTAAGCCATATTTAAGAATTATTACAGAAAATTTAAAGGCTTAAAAAATAAGATCTGGAAATTTTAAGGTAAACTAAGTTTTTATAGGCAAAGGCTTAAAATAAGGCGGATTTTCCTGTGTTGATGTCATCAGGCCATAAGAAATACTCTCTCTATCTCTGAAAGCACACCTTATTTCTAAGGCTTTTCCGCCAGGAAAATAAGGTTTATTTAAGGTGTTATTATGGCCTGAAATTCGTGCCTTACGTGGTGTATGAATACCTCATAAATTTTTTAATAATAAAGTGTCTTTTTGTTTTTCTTTCACATTTTAAGCATTGCGGCAATTTAATAAAAAAAAAAATATATATATACATATGAATATGTATAAATGTAAGAATAATTTTTAATTTTTTTTATTAAATTTCCGCAATGATTAAAATGTGAACTATGCAGCAAAACAAAAAGACACCTTATTATTAAAAAATGTATCAGGTATTCATACACCACGTAAGGCACGAATTTCAGGCCATAATAAGACCTTAAATAAACCTTATTTTCCTGGCGGAAAAGCCTTAGAAATAAGGTGTGCTTTCAGAGAGGGATAGAGTATTCCTCATGGCCTGATGACATCAACACAGGAAAATCCGCCTTATTTGAAGCGGAATGAGATAAGCCTGCGTACTTAACCCTTACACTTCATTGCATGTCAGGTGAAAATAGACTGAGGCGACAATACGCAATATTTACGCTTGCCACACGTACTTTGCTCATAAAAACTCAATTCCCTTTCTCTCTATTTGGGATGTGTTAAAATGAAGTATTAAAACATTTGGGATAGAGGGGATGAGTGCAAGCAGCAGCAGCGCTGCCAGCGTATTCCAATTTAACAACTTAGCTTCAGTTTAGGCTTACGAGTCTGTTTTCTGGGTATGTACATGCACATGCATACATAATTATAAAATTCAGATTATTTCCTTTCTACAAAGAGTGGCATTGTTTTCTTGTACCGGCCACAAACTTATAACGTCCTGAGCGGGTTATAATAGACGCTTTAGCTGCATATATTTTTAAGTTGTTTTTCTATTACGATTCATTGCATTAAATTACTTGGAAACAATGTGGCAATACATATGCACATATATACATACTCGTATTTAAATAATGGAAGTTTTAAAACGGTTAAAAATAGTTTTGGTTGCACGCGTTTTTGCCTTCAGTTTTGCATTCATTTGCATATAAATGAGAAACCGTGCGAAAATAACGATTTGTTTTGAATAATTCCGCTACAGTAACGGTGAGAAAGCCGGCATTGTAAGTTTCCAGCATATTTGACTTTGGGGAAAAATCGGGGATGCCATGCTTATAAATCAAAATAAAATGTTGGGGGGCCAAAAAAGTCCCAATTTAAGTTGCAATCACATTAATCCTTTCTTGTCCATACCTACATTACTCGACGTAGTATAATCAAAGAAATCATTCAGCTTTGAACAGCAAGATTTAATGCTTGAACTATGCAAAATGGCGCTAACAGCACAATTCGACAACGAAATACATTAATAATAAATCTACTTTAACCCTTTTTTCATACTTCATTTATTTTTCATTTCTCATTCTCTATGATTAAAAATTTATAATGCACGTCATGGCCATTATAAACATTAATACATAAATACGTACTTACAAATAAATGGCACCCAAACTAACAATTTATTAAAAACTTTTCAATTGAAAAGCCCACAAAAATCCAACTCATAAATTTTGTAATAAATGGAGTTGAAAGGTTCAAAACTGAAAACTAAAAAATGGGTTAGTTATGCATTTGAAATGAAAGAAGCTTCTTCTTTCAGATGTGTGTACAGCCAGTGTTATATACATATATGTATTTCTATACAAAAGTTATTAGCAGTGAATACATATGTATGTAGCACAAAAGCGAAGATAAATGGTTACGAGTGGCAACTTATTTCTTAAAATTTCTAGGTGGCAATGAATATCAACTCAAACAATTCGAGGTCGAGTAGAGATTAGTGGAGAAGTAGTAAACTGTGCACTTGAGTGCTTGAGTGTGGCAAAAATATTTATTTTTTTGAATATAAAATGAGAGAGAGTTTTTACTAAGCATAACCTCTATACATATAAGAGTAAGTGTTTAAATAGTTATACGAGAAAAATAAAATAAAATAAAATAAAATAAAATAAAATAAAATAAAATAAAATAAAATAAAATAAAATGAAATAAAATAAAATAAAAAAATTAAATAAAAAGTAAAATAAAATTAAAAAAGAAAATAAAAAAATAAAAAATAAATAAAATAAAAAATAAAATAAAATAAAATAAAATAAAATAAAATTAAATAAAAAATTAAATAAAAAGTAAAATAAAATTAAAAAATAAAATTAAAAAAGAAAATAAAAAAATAAAATAAAATAAAATAAAATAAAATAAAATAAAATAAAATAAAATAAGATAAAATAAATTAATATAAAATAAAATAAAATAAAATAAAATAAAATAAAATAAAATACAATAAAATACAATAAAATAAAATAAAATAAAATAAAATAAAATAAAATAAAATAAAATAAAATAAAATAAAATAATATAAAATAAAATAAAATAAAGTAAAAAAATTAAATAAAATAAAATAAAATAAAATAAAAAATTAAATAAAATAAAACAAAATAAATCTCTAAGAGTTAACGTTATGAACCCTTGGTCAAGTAAAATTCTCGCAGCAAATTGCTTAGGTTAGGTTAAACTGGCTGGGCATTGATGACCTCACATTGACTGAATGAGTCCATAGTATTACCAGAAGAGTTCTTGAATATAAACACATCTACAGTAAATGCCTGGACTCAGACTGAGTAACAGCTCCGTCTCTTTAGCAAATACCTTTCTTTTTCCTTATTTTGTATACCGATTCGAGATCACTAAATACAAATTCCCCGAGTAGCCGAAGTATTGGCTGGAAAAGGCAGGACAGTGGCAGAGAACATGCTCCAACGTCTCTTCATGCAATTCGCATCCTCTGCATTCACTTTCACCAACTAGTCCCATTTTGAACGCATATGATGCCAAAAGACAATGTCCTGTGCGGAAAATGTTATTTAAAAAAAAAAAAGAAAGCTAACAAATGATGACATTTTCGAGGCCAAACAAGTAACAGCATTTACTTCAAATAATATCAATAAGGCATGTGTGTAAGTAGTCCACCTTCAAACAGGGCTATGTCAAATTTTTTTTTTTTTGAGCTTTTAATGGATTGTATACCAGTATTTAAATGTGTCTAATGTCCATTAAGAATTTGTTGCAAAATCCTTCCGTATTCTGAAAAAATAGCATTAAATACGAATACACTTTCAAAAGTCTCTATGCTTTTATTTCTACATTTTCAAAGGTCTCTATCTGAAAAATGTTACTCATACGCCTAGGCACACGTTAGTGTAATTATTATGCGTTTCAATTTCAAAACTAAGAAATACTGTTTCAAAACTAGCTATGTAAAAAATTACTGGCTCAAAACTAGCTATGCGTGATATTTAACGTTGATTTTGCAAACATCTATCATATTGCGGTTTAATTTTTTCTATCGTTAGATACATTCCTTATTGGCTCAACTTTCAGGTAATAATAAAATATGTAAAGCTTGATGCCGCGGCATGCCGTGGTGGTTTTGCCCATATGAAAAATTCAAATAGCCCAGTTTGAAAGTGAACTACTAATGCCAATACACTAACATTGAACCAAAAGAAGCGCTTCCAAAGCGATACTTCCAAAAAAAAAATACTTTGCCTACATTGCGATTCTACACGAAACTGCACGTTCTATCGTGCTTAAAGTTTTGTAAAATCAATTACAAAACTATTGGCAATTTATTATAGCATAACTGGCAGTTCATATTGTCAATCGTTGCGCTACAAGTATTGATCCAACCAACGGGGTAAAACATTTCAACCATTTAACACAGAACGTACTTGACCCTTAGCTACTTTAACGTTTTCTTGATTTTGTTTTTGTATTTGCATCTCTTAACCAACTATAATTAACACGCTTGGCCAATACTGGCACTTGTATGCATTTTAACTATGTCACTTTCACTAACTAAGTAGCCTAATGCCAACGTAACGCAACGCAATGCCCCAGCCAAGTAACGCTTATCACTAATTGGATTTAAAGCCTTTGAAAATTGGTGAACCATGAAAAGCAAATGGCGAATGGCGAATGGTGAATGGCAAATGGTGAATATCGCAGTCATGTTGTATGCTGCATTTGCACAATTTTAATTTCATTAGTTTTTATTAGTTTTGCGCGCGGTGGGTGCACGGTTAGTTAGCCTTGTTTTTTTTTTTTTTTTTTTTAATTTCATAAGCTTCTCCTTCGAGACCAATTTCATTCATTTCAATGGTAGAACGTAACACAGCAAATACACAGGTGTACTCTTTGCGAGTGGTTAAAAAAGAGAATTTGAAATAAATGTTGGTCACATAATGGAGAACAAGTTTATTTTAATTTTTTCGGTAACCAGATGAATGAATGAATAAAAGAAAAATATTGTGGTAGATATTTTAAGTTTGAGTAAAGAGGATAAAAATAAAAAAAAAAATATAACTGACAAATCTAATACCAAGGTTATCTCCCATTGAGTAGAGTTTCTTATGAGGCAAAACAAGCTTTACTTTAGGTAAAGTTCTCCGCGCAAAAAATTTTCTTTGTCGTACGTACATATGTACATATTTTGCACATTTCCACCACTTATCACTAGTTCTATAAGAACGTCATAATATTAAACCAACAGAAAAACGCTGGTGCTTGAAAAAATTGTCTAACTTATCAAACTTTCTCCCCCGACCATAAGATACTTATCAGAAACGGTTGACAAACAACTTAATCAAATTTTTTTGCCTTTTTTTCTTTACAGACAATCTACCAAATGCAACTCGTTTCTGTCCAAGAATGCAGTGATAGCAAGAAAATACTTACATAAATCTAAACAAAATGCTCTAACCACATTATAAATACATCAAGCAGCGTCTTTTCGTACAAGCGAAACATTAAAAAACAACAAATAGAGGGCAATTGTGTGGTGAAAGCAAAAAGTGGGAAAACTTCACAGGAAAACAAAATACAAAGTACTTTGCATTACAGTGTGCCTGGTAGCGATTATTTAAAAAATCGAAACCTTCATAAAGTGAAAAACAAAATGTCGAATGTAAGTATTTTGGATTATACGTACTAAATATAAATTTTTGTTATTTTAAGTTTTAAACTTAAAGGTATCTCTGGCGTATGCTAATTTTATGCAACAAGAACAAATACAGAGTTGATTCGGATAACTGAACTGCATATGTTCGTAATTGTAAAACGGAGTAATTAATTAAATTGCAGCCAGTTTTTAAGGAAAATTTTATGTGAGAATAGGTTTTTTAATTTTATATATTTTTTTTATTTACTTTTTATTTATATATTTTCATATTTTTTAATTTCATTTTTTTATTTAATTTTTTAATTTTTGATTGTTGGGGTAAGTGGAAAAAAATTTAACAACTATTTACAGCGAGGGTTGGGTGTATAGCTATTTCACGAAAAACCATTTTCGATCATCAGCACTCTTTTCGGAAGTGGATGCCACTGGGGATTGAACCCGAGTACATTCCATCTTCATCCGCAATGTCCCAACGCATTTTCACGCTCGACCATTGAGACTCTGTGCAAGCTGTTGAATTTTCACCACTTTTGCCTTTTTCATTTTTTTTTTCATTTTTGTATATTTTTTTTATTATTTTTGTTTTTTGTTTTCTTTATTCCTTTTTTATTTAGTTTTATTTATTTATTTAATTTTTTTATTAATTTAAATATTTTTTTTTTCTTTTTTTTATTTTATCTTACTTTCTTTATTTTATTTTATTTTATTTTATTTTATTTCGTTTTATTTTAATTTTATTCTTTTTATTTTGTATTTTTATTGTTTTCTTATATTTTTATCATTATTTGTTTATCATTATTTTTGTTATTTTATTTTATTTTTCATTTTTTATTTTTTTATTTTTTTATTTTTTAATTGTTTTTTATATTTTTATTATTATTTACTTTTTTATTATTTTTATTTTTTGATTTTTTTTATTTTTTTATTTTTTTTTTATTTTTTTCATTTTTCATTATTTCCGTCTTTCTTCTTTAATTTAATGTTTTATTTTTTTTTTTTATTTTTAATCTATTTATTTTTATATTTTTATTATTATTTATTTTTTATTTTTATATTTCTTTTTCAATTTTATTTTTTACAATTACATAATTGATTGGCGAAAAGCAAACAAGTTCAACCTATTACCAGCGATGGTAGAAGTGATAACTATTTCGAAGAAAACCAATTCTTCATCGTCAGACTCCTTTTCAGGGTCAAACCGGGAATCGAATTTAGACCCACCGTGAGAAGGTGTTAAAGTTAGCGACGCGCTAACGAACTCACCCAAACACGGCCTGGTACGCAGTTGAACTTTTCACCAATCAATTAATTAAATACTGTGTGCGTACACAATAATTGAAAAATTAAAATTTTTACAATTTTAATATATTTTTTTATTGTTATCTATTTATTTTTTTTCTTTTGTTTTTAGTTACCATTTTTATTTTTATTTTTTTCAAAAAAAGTAGAAAATGTGAACAAAAATATTAGAGGTCATTTTTTTCTGCGTCGTGATTTTTTTTTTAATTTTGTTTAATTTTGAAATCGACTTTCGAGATTAAATTACCCAAACTTATTGCGTATAGTATATTCAATCAAAAAAGTTCTTTTCTTCCCTTCTTGCATCACCTAATCATACTCTTCTTCTTCTTCTTCTTCTAATTAAATTAATCCTTTCATTCATTGCCAATTTCCTGTGGACACACACTCTCGTATACGACATTTTAGTTGCTCTTCATGGATGAAACGAATTGTAATGGAGTGTACGCAATCAAAGGCAATAATGCAATAGAAACGCCATTAACAACAACAAGCAACAGCAATGTCACCAACGGCAGCGCTAATGTAAACGGCAACAATATTACACCAACAACAGGCAATATTTTAAATATGAGCAATAACAGCAGCAACAACACAGACAACAGCAACAACATCACATCAAACATTTTAATAAATAACACAAACAATATCAACAACATGAATAATATCATGAATGTGACAGCCACCGCTGCTCCGACAGTGCCAATGACAGCTGCTTTTGCCAATGCTAACGTCAATGCCGCCGGCAACGGCACTGGCACCACGACCAGCAATGGCATGCCGACATCAACCACGTCATCAGCCACTCTACCCACATCCGTATCAAATGAGGATTTAAGCCAAAGTTTATCAGAGTACACGGATGCCGATGAAAGCATATCAGCGCCAACTGAGTTTCTGGCTGAGGTGAGTGGGAGTTGACGTTGACATGTGGGTTGGGTTTGTGTAAAAAGATAGTCAATGAACATACAAATGTAAGTACATACATAGTGTAGAAATGAATGCGGTGGTTTTGAGATGTTGCTGCCAATTATCCTTTGCCACTTGCCAATTTGTAAGTCTGAATAAAATAAACATATAAGAAGCTTGCCAACAAGAAAGTGCTATGGACACATGAGTGCAATTCCATAAAAGTGTATTTTTCTTGGGATTTTTTACATCTTAGAAAAACTCTGAGTAGAAATTTTCAAAGTAGACTCATAAACTTCTTACTATTACTTAGTCGACTTTTTAAACCGCTACGTGAAGTGAATTGAGATTAATCGAGATATGGAACTAATGCAAAGCCTCATCCCGATACGCTTGATCGATTGTTACACCATCTTTTGAGAGTAAATCCTGCGCTATCTAAACTGTTTCAATGGAAAAAACTCAACAATTAAAGACTTTGTGTAAATACGAGTAACTCACGTTGAGACTGTCAATTAAATATAAGTGAGATTGAGACGTGTGTCCCCCTCTGAAAAGAACAATTGTTGTTTTGGGCCGTTGTCATACCACGAGAACAGTTTACTGCTCCTAACTTAACCAATTTAAACGTCTGATAAAGCCCATCAAGCCCAATTTTGTGGAAGTCATTCAGGCATGGAGCTCATAGGAATCGCTTTCTAACGCCGCTAAGCACCAGGAAATTGCAGATTACGTGTTCAATGGTCTGTTCCTTCTCCTCATCCTCTAATAGCTTCTGCAGTATCTTCGATAGGTCGCACCTACATTCCCCGCGTGCTTTCCTATGAGGCAGTGTCCAATGAAAACTCGCATTAGATCAGAGATGTCCTCCCTTCTTAGGGAGTATAGTTGACGCGATCTTTTGTAATCCCATTTCAGCCATGTTTATTTTGAAATCCTTCAAATTGGGTATTTTTGCCATCTATCATTAGCTTGTATACAGCTGTGTTCTTTAAGCAGTAACTTGCATGTGGCAAAGGCATACCGATACGTTCTTAGGAAACGCAATTTTCGGTTTCATAAATAAGAAATCTTTAATTTTTATGTCACACCCAAAAAAATAGCTTTCCAACTCTTCCTCTTTTTGATATGCTCTTCTATTTACAGTTCCTCTCAGCGGTAATGCTCAAAGATTACAAAAAGGCCTTGAAATACTGCAAATTAAGTAAGTTTCATTTACAAAAATTGACAGTGAAAATAAAGTAAAGCTACAAATGAAAACTTTTAATTAACTCATCAACTTTTACCAACACCTTCCATGCTTGCCACACAATTCGGGGTATTCACAAACCGTAACGGCAACTGTCAACAAAACAAAAACAAAAACACTATGAACAGTTTTGCAATACGAACCAAACAATGCCACGGCCAAAGAATTCTATCCGCTTATAATCGAAAAATTGCGAGGTAAGAAATTCAAACTCACAACTTTGGTTATCAGTAAACAAAGGGAAAGAACACTGAGGCGAGGAATAAAGTGATGGAATGCATTGTTGCCGCAGCCTCAAAAAATTTGGTATCAAAAATTGATACCTTCATGGTTTTCTTCGTACCACCGAAAATTTTTTTGGAAAAAACACTTCAATCAATCAAGGAAGCTGTTTTCGAGCTTTTAACCCGTATAATAATTTGATACGTCCATTTTTTTTTTCGTATCACCAAAAAAATTTTTACAAAAACCCTCGATTTCGTTGTATTTCGGGTAATGTGCATACATGAAGACGCGCGTTTTCTGCCGTCATGTATGGCTAGCTTTAGTGAGCCGTGCCTTCTACCTTCCATGGGCAGTGATGCCTACTATAAAGTTTGATAAAATATTGCCCTTTTTTGAATTTTCAAAGACCTTCACAATACATGTTTTTCGTGGCATACACAGGTTGTTAAAATTTTTAAGAAAATCTTAAAAATGAAAAAGAATCGGTTAATATTCTTTGATTTTGATTAAATTGTATCAAAATTATTTGATACGGATTAAAAATGTATCAAATTTGTTCTACGGCAAAATAAAAAGTATCTACGTATCTTCGGCTTAAAAAAGTATCACATTTAATACGATTGTATCAAAACGGCATCACTGATGGAATGGTGTCGTTGTTTACTTAAATCTTATTTTGTTTGCTGGACTGAAAACCTTATCTAAATATTGTTTAAAAGTTAAGTACATATTGCATATTTCCAGGCGCAGCGTCTAGCGATAGTGATGAAAATTACAATAAATCCTCCTCACCTGAACCAATTTTAGAGCTACAATCCTCGGATCCATCGGCGGGTGAAAGTGATGAGGCAGCTTATGAGGACGATCAGCCACCAAACGGCGACGATATTGACGATTATGGCGCCCTGCAAGAGGACAATTGTAATTCTTTCGGCGATGTGAGTAGTAGTCGTAGTAGTGGCAGCAGCGTTTCGGCTGGTGGTAGTCTAAGTGAATCGGTGGATGAAGAGGATGTGTATGAAGATGGTGAGATTGATGACGATGATGATGGCGAAGAGGAAGACGATAATGATGACGAGGAAGAGGACGACGATGACGTCGATGATGAAGAGGACGAGGAGGAAGATGTCATCAGCAGTAGCGGCGATGATTTGCCAATCGATGATCCAAATTCAATTGAGGCAGCAGCCGGCACAGGCAACAATTCACTATCATCGCGTAACTCATCAAGCGGCGGCATTGAGGGTGGGGGCGAGGGTGCGCGTAGTCGCAGCGACAATACAACGCACTCATATTCGAGTTTATTGCTGGAGGAGGATGACGATGTGGCGCCGATTAATTTGAAATTCAGCAAAGAGTTGTCATCGCCCGATTTGGATGTTAGTAACGGTAGGTTTATTGGGCATTTTTCTGCGCCAAAAATTTTCAATTAATCTTTTCTTTGCAACCAACAGGCAACAAACTGCCATCGACATCGTGCAGCGACTCAGAATCGCCTACAGAACCGCTAACGCAGCGTTTGGCCGCAATATTGCGCTCCAAATGCGGTGTTTCCAGCGCCACAGATGACAACTATTAGGAGTAACACAAAAGGCACGGACAAAACATACCAATATAAAACAGACCAAGCAAATTCATGCATAGAACGCATAGGTACTTATCAGGAAAATGGCAAATGTACTATTTAAAAAAAAAAAAAAGAAAGTTGCATACTAACAAAAATTTATATAAATGAAGTGTGTAGATGAATATATATTTTCATGTAATCACTTGTATATGGATTAGAGTATGTAAATGTATATGTAATAGCGTACTCTAGCATATACTGTATGTATGTAATCGAAGTCATATTCTTATAGGTATAGAAAAAATCATATATATACATATATACTTATTATCAGAGAATGTTTGTATGTATAGTACAACCACTAAATTGTACTTGTATATAAATACATATATAGGCGATTTTTAAGACTTCTTATAAAAAAAGAGAAATATATATTAAATGATTTCGCAAACTTCGTACACAAATACTGCTTTTCAAGAACAAAAATACATACAAATGCAGATCCGATTTTAAGTTAAAATGAACAGTTTAAATGACAGTTTAAATGACAGTTAACAAGACCTTTGGGCTTCAGAGAGCAGAGATGCCGCGTAATTCGAGAGCTCCTAATTACTTTCTTTCTACCCAACTTCTCTGAAAGTTTATGTTTGACTTTAAACTATCAAACTAATTTAGTTATATTATTCCAAGTATTTTAGCTAAGAGCAAAGCAGAATAGCTAGTCAGTCATGCGTCAAAATTTTACATTTTATAAAGCCGCCTTGTATGTATTTTCCTGCAAAAGCTATACAAGCATGCATGTTTTATAGGTATGCAGTGCCACTTGTGATTATTTAAACGAAAGTAAAGTCTGTTTTCATTATCTCGATAATACTAGATTGAACATATCGTACAAAACAAGCTAAAAAAAAGCTAAAAAAAGTTATAAAAAATAACAATTTTTCTAATAGTCAAAACTTTAATTAAAAAACATTAAGATATCAATTAAACTTTATATACGCATATGAATTCATTAATACATAGTAGTATATATTCAACCTTTTTCTTAATCATATCTACATAAATTATATTAAGAAAGAACGTAAAGGTTTGATTCAGAAACAAAAACCAAACTGTGTCATCACCATTCGAAAAATATATAATTAGCTTATTTCATTTTGAACAACATTTTATTTAAGAATTAAATAAATTTTTATATTTTTTTTATTTTTTTTTATTTGCCTTTTATTTTTAAATTTTTTATTTACTTTTTTTTATTTTCTCATTTTTTTCTCTTTTCATTTTGTTTTTTATATTTTTAAATTTTTTTGATTTATTTTTTATTTCTTTATTTTTATTTTATTTTTTATTTAGTTTATTTTTGATTTTGTTTGTTTTTATTTCTATTTCTATTTTATTTTTATTTCTATTTTATTTTTTTATTTTTCTATTTTTATTTTATTTTTTACATTTAGTTTTTTTTAATTCTCTTTATTTTGTTTTATATTTTTTTAATACTTTATTAGCGTTGTTTTTATTTTTTTATTTATTTATTTTTTTGGTTTTCACTTTTTTCTATTTCTCTTTTCATTTTATTTATTTTATATTTTTAATTTTTTTATTTTTAATTTCTGTAATTTTTATTTTCTATTTATGTAGTTTATTTTTATTTCTTTTTCATCTTAGTTTTTATATTTTTTTATTGACTGTTTTTACTTTTTTGTTTTTTTTATGTCAAAAACATTTATTTTTTTAATTTTCGGAATCGAATTTTCAATAACCGATCTGATTCAAGGAAATTTGGAATTTTTTTTATTATCTATTTTTATTTTATATTTTTTTTTACTTTTATAATTAGTCTTTGATTTCATATTTTTATTAATTTTTTAATTAATTTAATTTATTTTTATGTTTTAATTTTTTTATCAGTTTTTTATTTTCTATTTATTTTTTATTTTTACTTCTTATTTCATGTTTTCATTTTTTGTTTATCTTTCTTTTTATTTTATATTTTATATTTTTTTATCACTTTATTAGTGTGGATTTTAGTTTTTTATTTATTTTTTTTTTTACTTTTTTTCTTCTTTTCATTTTATTATTTTTTTATTTTTTATTCCTGTATTTTTTTATTTTCTATTTAGTTTATTTTTATTTCTTTTTTCATATTATTTTTTATAACATTTTTTATTTTTTTATTGGCTGTTTTTTACTTTTTTATTTTTGTCAAAAAAATTTATTTTTTTTTTTTAATTTTACTTGATTTCGAAATCGACTTTTTTAAGAACGGGTCTGATGCACGGAAATTTGGGAATTTTTTTATTATCTTTTTATTTTTTATGTTTTTGACTTTTACTAGGCGCATTTCATTTTTGATTTCATATTTTTATTAATTTTTTAATTAATTTAATTTATTTTATTTATATGTTTTAATTTTTTGTAAGTTTTTTATTTTGTATTTATTTTTTATTTTTAGTTATTTCATGATTTCATGTTATTTTTTATATTTAAATTTTTTTATTTATTTGCTTATTTTTTATTTTTTTATTATCTTATTATTTTTTTAAATTTTTTTGTATTTTTACATTATTTTCTGTTCTTTTTTATTTTTTATCGTTTCCTAGTTATTGATTTCATATTTTGCAAAAAGCGTAGAAGATGTCAAGATGGGAAAATGTGAATGTATTTGGAATAATTATTTTCTGCGGCGTAATTTTTTCCTTTAATTTTATTTAATTTCAAAATCGAATATTTCCAATAACTGTCGGTCTAGTATACGTACATATCTCGTTCACTCTTATTTAGGTTGCACAATGCAATTTAGAACTGGTGTGCTTTCACAGCTGCAACTTCTAACGATGGATATAACTTTATTTAAAGACAAATGTAGTATTCTTTTTTAACACGCTTTTATTAGTTTCACCTGTATGTATGTGGGTATGTAACTTCTAGCTGCTGCCTAAATATATGCAACATATTTACTAATGAGATTAGGTTACAACCACCGCTATTTTCCAACAGATGGCGCGCGTGTATTTATATTTTTAAAATATTCACTTATTTCCTTTAAATTCATATTTGTCACATATTTTTCTAAAACAAAGCATTTTCTTTTAATAAGTATAAAAACTCACGCTATAAAAGTGAGCAAACAATGTAAAGACTTCATTCTTAGAGAGACTTACTTAAATTAAAAATTCAAGTGGAAATGGATTGTTAAAAACATGCATACATATAAATTAGTTTTTTAGAAAAAAAAATATATTTAAGTTATAACTATATATAGCAACTTCATACTACTATTGACCATTTATACTACTAAATACATATATCAGCTAAGTATGTATGTACTGTATACTCTACTTAGGTGCGTGTATGAAAGCACAAATTATGTATTGTATGTATGTAGAGGGATATAACCATTTAAGTATAATATCCAGTTTTTTGTGTAAACATATTTGTTACTAAGATAATATATAAACATGTATATTATAAATAATACTCAAATGCAAAAAGGTATTTATTGCAAAAATGAAGATTATGGTAAACATTTACTTTGATTTTTGTTTTTTTTTTTTGTTGTTGAAACATGCATAAAGAAATGTTTGACTTGCCAAATCAATTAATCTCGGTAAAGAAAAAAAAGATTTCTACATACATATGTAGATATAATGTATGTACATTTATGTAGTGCATTAGCTCAAGGGTGGCCAAACAAGATTGGCGTCAGCGCTCATTCCATTTGTAGTTGATAGCAAAATAAAGCCAAAGTGATGTTGTTGTGGGTTACAGTGAGCCCAAGAAGAGCGATTGTCCGACCATCCTAGCATTAGGAGCAAAATCTACAGTGTACAATACATATGATAGAATTTTTTTTAATGCATTTCTCAACTACTTGTTCCATGAAGCTAATCGATTTGGCAAGTGAAGCGTTTATATAGCATGAAAACATTTACCATTAAATCATACATATTCATATAAATAAATAAAAAGTATAAGTAACAAATAAAAAAAATCGTAATCATGCAAAGCAAGCAGAAAAACTAGTTTAATTTCGGTTTATCGTAAGTATCAAAGTTGTGCCAAAGAAGGACTGTGAAAGCAAACAAAAAAGCTTATTTGAGAGAAACTATATACCACATTAGTGGGCTTTAAAATCGTAGTAAATACTTAGTAGAGATCGTAGCTAGAATCGTGTTTCTATGCGTGAAAGAAGCAATGGTGTTCAGTGCGCAATGTTCTTCTTACCCTCTCTCCCTTAGCGGCCGACACATCATTCTGATCGAGATGTAAATAAAGGAATTACTGCTGGCCCAATGAATTAGGTATCGAACAGAATAACAATTTGCAGGCCACTGGATAAAGTGAAAATGCAGCCAGAATCGAACTCAGAAGCTGAATACTTACTATAATACTATCGCCATGATCTTCTTCACAAGATTTTCTTATAAGGAGTGATGTTCACCACAGATACGTATTTAATTTAAGATGAGATAATCAGAGTCCGCGAAGAAGTAAGGGCAGCGTAAGTATACGAAGGGCATTATTTTTGATTAGATACCGACGAATGAATTAAACACTTACCAGCTAAAACCTCTCGAAAACAAAAAATTGTAATAATTCTACGACACGCTAAGTTAAGAGTATCAAAACATTTTTTGTTTTATGAAAATTTAATATTTTAAAAATTTACATTTAGTGTTTTGTTATATTTTGTTTCCTTTTTTTTTGTATTTTCTTTTACGTATTACTGTTTTAATCTGTGTATGTGTATGTATGCATATGAATTTACTTGAATTTTAAAATTTCATCAAAACGTTCATGTCATATAATTTGCTGTTTTTTGATATTTATTAATTTTTTTTTTAATTTTATTATTTTTCGAAAATTTTTATTTAAAGTCTTACTAAACTATTACTATGTTTGTATATATGTAATGCGTTTAAATGTGCTAAGCAATAAATTTATTATTTTTTTTATTATCATTATTTTTTTATTATCATTATTTTTTTTTATTATCATAATTTTTTTTTTATTATCATTATTTTTTATTTTTTTTTGTTCATACATAAACACTTGTACATACATATTTAAGTATGAAGTTTATAAAAATATATATTTTTTTTTCAAATTCGTCAATACTGTTGCATACTATTATCATGTATGTATGCAGTTGTACATATAAAATTCTTGCGTTTCCGTGTTTAACTTAAAACGTTTCTTACGTAAGTATGTATATACAACACGTTTCGTGTATTTCTGTCTTTTATTTACATATTTATATGTATTTTTGCTGTTTATTTGTTTTACAATAAATTGATATGTTAAAGAACAATCTACAATCGCGAAATTCATTTCAATTCAATTTGCAAGCTAAACCAAAGTGTATTAATATGTAAGTATTCGTATATATATTCGTGTTATATTTTTGCAATTACGAAGTTTCCAACCGTCCTCTAAACTTTTGATAAAAATCTAGAAATTTATACTGTTTGAAATTTAGAATTAACTGATGATGTTGCTTATTTTTCCAAACAAGTTAGGAAGATGATATATTGTGGAACGATTTTACGTTGTTCCTTGTCAAACTTGGTTTTTTCCAGGGCGAAAAAACCACTGTAGATGGCATAACGCCGAAACCGGTTTATCTTCATGCCAAACTTGACAAGTTACTTGAAACATTTAAAATGACTACCGTTTTCATAGCGGCAATAGCTGCTTTTGGTAGATTAGAATATTGTGAGTATACTCACACAATTGGCAAATGCTACACTGTCAATATGAATCGCGATATTTGAATCGCGATACATATTGATGGTTTGATGAATCGCAAACTGGTGCTACACGTTCAATATGAATATTGCGATATTTTTCTCGCTCTGAGATTCAAAATATTTTACTTCCGTCCTTTTCCCACTTTCACTTTCAATTCGTTTATTGCCAATATTACGATCCAGATCACGGATTTAAAAATTTCTAAAAATACACGCATTTTGATGGATCGCAAAATTTTCATGCTATACAGTCAATCCGTATTGTCAATATTGCGATCCGGATCGCGGATTTCTAAATTTCTAAATATACACGCATTTTGATGGATCGCAAAATTTTCATGCTACACAGTCAATCCATATTGTCAATATTGCGATCCGGATCGCGGATCGCAAAATTTCAAAAAATTCGCGATCCAGGATCGCGATCCATCAATACTCGATGCTACACTGTCAATATGAATCGCGATCCACGGATTTCATCAATATATATTGATAATGTAGCATCTGCCATTGGAGAGCAAGTTGAGAACTAGAGCATTTTATTAATTTTGTGTTTGTTTCGAAATTTCGAACACCTCTAACTCACTATAAGTACCTTCATTGAATACCGCCAGAAGCATAAATCTGGTATTGATTTTCTATACATCAAGCACCAGAGTATGTACCCTCCGTACAGACAAACCACAATAAGTAAGATTGCCTATTTTAAATCTTTATAGTAGATACTACTACCTGAATAATATTAATTTCAAGCTTGTTTTCCAAAATATCCTAATTTTTTTGAAATTAGTATTTCTGGCATGCATAAGAGCGGACCATCAAACATATCGCTAGCTTAGAGTGCAAACTGTGTAAGTCTACTTTTATGAAAAAGTGTATTTTTATGTAGAACGCTAGAAAAATCCAATACGCACCGCGCTAAACAAGTCTGTGATACTTGTCACATTTCTACTCGTTGTTATTCAGTGATACGCAAATTGTGTTAGTCCAAAAAGCGAAGAAAATTGTGTAAGTCCAAAATAATTATATGAACAGAAATTTTTTTTTTCATTTCGAAATTTTTTATTTTTTGTTTTTTTTTTGTCTCTCCTACAAAGTTTTAACAATTTGCTAGCGATATGTATGATCAAAATCAAGGGTGGCCAAACAATTTGACTAACGCAGCCATACACACAACAGCATCATCATAAACTTTACAACATCATTTCCCTGAAATGGACAGAGCCAGAGTGTGGTGCTCTTGTGGGGCCACAGAGCCATTGATTGGCCAGCCTTCCTTCGCAAATACATGCGTGCTGTATTGTATGCAAATTCGTTTTGATATTTTATATAAAAATTTTTCAGCACCATGCTACTTAAATATTATTATTGATAAAATATAAATTGTTTCTATTATATGTATACAATATAGATTTTCTTTAAATTTTTTATAAAGCGCATAAAACATTTGAAGTAATTATAATTTTACGAAACTGCTTATGGCTATGTATGTATGTACGTGAGTATGTACATATGTATCTATGCATTTTTTTGTAAACAAATCAGGTAAGTTAGCATTGCCGTAAAATAATTTGCATTTTAATATTATTTGCACTAAGTAAATCATTTTTTTATGTTAAGCAAAAGTTGTAATAATTATTTATAGATACATATTTTAGCATTTAGTTTTATATTTTAACAAATTTGTTGAATTTATTTATCTCAGCTTCTACTAGAAGGCTTTTAGTAAGTACTAAATATTTATTGAAAAAAAGGAAGAAATAAAAAACAAAACATCAAAATAACAATCAATATGAAGAATCAAGATAGTAGACAGGGTATAACTGCTCAATAAACAGTTACTGTTGTTGTGTTAGGAGCAGGGACTTGTAACGCGTTTCGGTTTCGGTTTCTGTTACACAGCTAAGTAACGAAACAGAAACAGAAACAAAACTCCTTTGTAACAAAAGTCGTAACAAAACTCCGAAACGTTTCCAGCAGAAACAAAACCTGTAACGAAACTAAATTAATTTTGTTCCTTGTAACAAAATCCGTAACGAAACTAAATTAATTTTGTTTCTCAGTATCAGAAACAAAATTAATTTTGTTCCTTGCAACAAAAACAAAACCAGAAACAAAATTAATTTTGTTTCTCAGTAGAAAAACTATATTTGCAGAACATTAGGATGGACTTGTTATTTTTAGGTATATAATATACATACATATATATGTATGTCTGTGGCAACCAACTAAAGTATGGAATAAGACACTTATATTTTTTAAATATTATCGTAAGGGACATTTATTCAAATACGCTCATAAAACCAGAGTTGTAATTATTATAAGAGAAAAAATAAAAATCAAAAAATAATTATTATTGAAAGAAACATATTTTAAAAGTCTTTCCATAATAGTTATTTCTGAGATATTTTTTTTAAGTCTTTTTGTAATTATTATAAATGAGAAATTTTGCTTTATATCTTCAAAGACTTTTATATTGAGACAAATTTGAAAAAAGTCTTTGAGTAATTATTATCCGTAACAAATTGTTTTTTAGGTCTTCAAAGACTTTTTCATTGAGACGAATTTCAAAAATATCTTTAAGTAATTATTTTGAGTAACAAATTTATTTTTTATATCTTCGATAAAAATCTTTCATACAATTTCAATTTGCAAATTTGCTTGAATTTGAAGTACTTATATGAAAGTTATTTTTATTTTATACTTATATGAAAGTTATTGAAAATTTTCTGAGACTTTTTTGAACTTTGTCTCAATGAAAAAGTCTTTGAAGATATAAAAAACAATTTGTTACTGATAATAATTACGCAAAGACTTTTTTCAAATTTGTCTCAATATAAAAGTCTTTGAGGACTTAAAAAATATATATTTGAAATAACTATTATGGAAAGATTTTTAAAATATAAGTTTCTGAATAATAATTATAGAAGATTTTTATCATTTTCATCAGGAAAAAAATATTATCAAAAGACTTTTATGATCCTGAAGAAAATTTGTAAGACTTTTTTATAATTTCAAAATGAAATAATAATTATTCTACATCTCTGCATAAAACATTGAGAGTGAAATTATCGTAAGGGACAAAATTATGATTTTTTCGCAAACTGCAAATTTTTTCAAGAAAAAAGATATCAGGTTCAATATATTAATTAACCATCTAAACGCGTGTTCAATTTCATTTAAATATACCAGTGAAAAACACCAAAAAAAATGCTCTCCTGTAAAATTTGATTTTGTCCCTTACGATAAAGTCGCACAAAGTGGTCGATATGAAGAAAAATATAACTGGGTGACTATTAGGGTTGTCTTTTTTAATTTTTTTAAATGATATATAAAAACGCTTCATATGCATAGAACAACGCATTGTGAAAAGTATACATTAATTGTTATCAAGAAATATTTAATTTTCTAATAATAGCTCATTCAGACTACTTTGTAGTGCAATTTCTTCATCATCATGATTTTTATAAGACGTCGAAGCAGTACAGGATGCTTTGGCGGGTGTAATATCGTTTAGTACGGATAATGGGATATCCGACTTGCGTTTTTTTTTTTTGTGTATTACGTGAGTAAGGAGTACTCATGAACATTGATGTGTAATCAATTTCGAAATAGGACTTTTATTCCCTTTTCCTTATTCATTTTTTCACTGGTTTTCTATCGATTAAAATGCGACTATCGTTTTTATAATTTTTTGTTGCCATTGTCACTGCTACATTTTGTTGTTTTTGTTTGTTTCGGTGTTTGGTTTTTGATTTTTAATTTTTGATTTCTGATTTTGATTTGTTTTGTTTTGCTCAGAAACATGCAAGATCATTCGGATCCACGTTTGACCCATATCTCGGGGCTCCGTGTAGAAGTCCTACTCAAAACCTTTCATTTGATACCAACATTGCTCAGAAATATTCAAGGATCAACCGGATCCTCATTTTGACCCATATGTGGAGACCCGGTCTAGAATAGAGCTCTATAGGAGAGCCCCGCTCAACATCTTTCATTTGATACCAATATTGTAGAAGGCCAGCTCAAAACCTTTCATTAGATACCAATGCTACTCAGAAACACACAAGATCATCCGGGTCCTCGTTTTGACCCATATTTCGCGACCCGACCTAGGAATCATAAAGAATAGGGCTCCCTGTAGAAGCCCTGCCCAAAACTTTTCATTAGATACGCGTAAACTTTACCTGTTTTTCGAAATTACTCGTAGCTACAGCAAAGATGTTTGCACATCAAAATGCCACAGGTATACATATATATATTATATACCTAAAAATAAAAAGTCCATCCTAATGTACGGCAAATAGTATTATAATAATTTTTATAGTTTTGCCACTGAGAAACAAAACTAATTTCGTTTCTGGTTTTGTTTTTGTTGCAAGGAACAAAATTAATTTTGTTTCTGAGACTGAGAAACGAAATTAATTTTGTTTCTGAGACTGAGAAACGAAATTAATTTTGTTTCTGAGAAACAAAATTAATTTAGTTTCGTTACGGATTTTGTTACAAGGAACAAAATTAATTTAGTTTCGTTACAGGTTTTGTTTCTGCTGGAAACGTTTCGGAGTTTTGTTACGACTTTTGTTACAAAGGTGTATTGTTTCTGTTTCTGTTTCTGTTACAAGGAACAAAATTAATTTAGTTTCGTTACAGGTTTTGTTACTTATTGAAACGTTACAATCTTTTGGTTTCGAATTTAGTTTCTATCTTTTAATGTTTCTTGGAACAGAAACGCCAGAAACGAGAGTTTCGTTTCGTTACGAGTTTTGTTACAAGTCCCTGGTTAGGAGCCACCTTTTAGAGCTGAAAAATTATCAAACAATCGAACATAACTAAGACCCAACGAAACTCAGGCAAGCTATAGAGGCGGTCTCCACCTATTTGGCCTCCCTTCCGTACTACGCATAACCATACCACCACCTACAGCTGAAAAGAGTTAATACTGCCGCCTGCTGAGACAGGCACAACTTCGTTTGGACTACTGTTGTCATCTCATCCCACACAGAACACGAATTTAATCGGGTGTAGACTCTCTCACGAGTAAACTGATGCATCTAACATCCTTATCCCTCTGCTCCAAAACTGTCGAAAGAGCACGCTTCTTGGGCCTCCCTGCGATAAATGAGTTCGGCGATGGTGCGTGTTATTAATACCTAGAGCTAAGTAGGTCTAGTGACTGCTACAACAATCACAACAAAAATCAAAAGAAATATAATCGGAAAATGAAAAGGTTAGGTTACTTTGGCGAAGATCCTGTGATCTCTCACCTAGACCAGATATGGTCCTTAGTGTTGCCAACAGGGTATTGGAGGCGTTTTATTAAACTTGGAATGCAGATCTTCGTAAGTTTTAATATTTTGTCCTGATCAGCAATGCCTACTAGAGACGAGAAGTGCGCAGAACCGAGGCAGCTGAGGCCTGCCGAGTTCCCGTGGCAGTGATCCAGATCGGGATAAGAAGTTTGCATGCAAATGCAACAAGAATTTTTTGATCCTGGTGTTTATCTGTATCAATTTCGGATCCGTATAGATTGTAATAGATTTTTTTGATCCATATAAATACCAGGATCACCAAATTGTTGTTGCATTTGCTTGCAAAATTTGTATCCGGATCTGGATCACTGCCACGGGAACTCGCCTGCCGAGTCTGCCAACAGCTGGACGTTGACAGAGAAGGTGTTCCACAGTACATAAAGTCTACGCAAAAAAACAAAAAAGTTTACTTTAAAACTATTAGCGTACATGAGCCTTTATCAATCAAACAATTCATCGCCCTAAAATCTTAATTTACTAACATTTTTTCTTTGAACTTATACAGCTCTCCGCACAATTGTACAAATGCATGTGACTTAAGTATGCTAATTGGTTTTTATGCTAATTTCAACTAAACTAATTGCGTTACTTAAATTTATGCTAAGTACCTATGTATGTTTTTATTTATTTTTTTCATTTATTCGTATACACACGGCAGTTGCTATATATGTATGTATATTTATAATTATTTATATATTGTTTGATGTAATTATTTATTTATTTAAGTATTGCATGTCTGTACATGTTTATTTATGTAGCGACTTTTCTCGTTTACTTATTTAATATTTACTATATTTATGATTTCTTAGCTTTGTTTTTGTTAAACAGAAACTTTAATTTGAAAACTTTTCAGGTGAATATTGTACTGTTTGTGAAAAATCCATCCATTTGTGTATAATATTTATGTATTTATGTGTATTTCATGTACGCACATGTGTGTACATGTATGTGGATAGCATATGAATTATATACAAATCGGTTGGCACAGTAAATTATTGTAGGTTCGGAAATAGAGGACATTTTAAATACAAGAATTAAAAAAAAAATAATAAAACAAAAAAAATTATAAAAAATTTAAACAAAAAAATGTGAACAAAAATTTGAACAGGAAAATAAAAAAAAATTAAAACAAAATTAAACAAAAAATAAAAAAAAAGCAATAAAAACCCAAAAAGAAACCAGAAAAAATACAAAAAAAATTTTAATAAAAAAAGTCAAAAAAAGTATAAAAGAGCCCCAAAAATATTTAAATAAAGAAACAGGAAAAATACAAACAAATCTTTTTGAAATGTAAAAAATTAAAAAACAAATCTAAAAAATTAAAAATACAAATATCAAAAAAATTTTAACAAACAATAAATTGGAAAACTAAACAAAATTTAACAAGAAAATCCCATAAAATAAAAAGATTAAACAAAAAAAGAGTATAAAAAAAATCTATGTCCATATCCCTTAAAATATTTAAGCAAAAAAATCAAGAAAAAATCAAAATTTTTAAAATCTAAAAAATTCTAAAAAGATTAAACGAAAAATACGAAAGCAAAATTTATACAAAATAAAAATTTAGAAAAAGGCACAAAAAAACACAAATAAAAATGTTCAAAAATTATACAAAAAAATTAATCAAAAATTAAAATAAAATTAAAAAAATATAAAATTTTATTAAAAAAAAATTTAAAAATTTTAATAAAAAAATAATATGTAAAAAAGAACCCAAAAAATATTTAAATAAAAAAACCAGAAAAAACTAATTTTTTAAAAACTAAAAAATTAAAAAAAAAATAAGAAATTCTAAAAAATTACACAAAATCAAACAAAAAATACAAGTATCAAAAAAAATTAAACAAAAAATAAATTGGAAAATAAAAAAAATTAACAAGAAAATCCCAAAAAAAAAACAAAATTCATGCAAAATAAAAATTTAAAAAAATTCAAAAAATACAAACAAAAAGGGTCAAAGAAAAAAATTGTACAAAAAAAATCAAAATAAAACTTAAAGAAAAAATTTAAAGAAATAAAATAAAATCAAAAAAAAGAAAAAAACTTATAGAAAATTAAGAAAAAAAAACAAAAAATTCTTTTACAAAATTAGAACAAAAAAATTCAGAGAAATAAAAAAAAATTAAATAAAAAAAATTAAAAAAGAAAAAAATTAAAAAAAAAAATACGAAAATAAGCTTATACAAAATAAAAATTAAGAAATCTAAAAATTTGTTTTAATTTAAAACAAAAAAAGTTAAAAAAAAACTCAAAAAAGGTTCAAAAAATAAGAAAACTTAAAAAAACGAAAAAAAATTTTTTTAGAACAAATCCAAGAAATCTAATTTTTTTTTTAATTTAAGCAAAAAATACAAAAAAGTTTAAAAAAAAATTAGGTAGTAAAAATTAAAAAAATTGAAAAAAATAAAAAAAAAATCGAAAAAAAAATTTTTTTTCGAAACAAATCGAAATTAAATAGTACCTAACAAATGTGCATAAACGTAAACATCAGGACCATTTAATAAAACGCAAGTAAATGGCAAAATTAAGTAAAATAATTTTATTTTTATTAAAAAGACTCAATTAACTCATAATGCAAGCGCATTTACAATTTCCATTTTTCTGTTATAGAAGTATAGAAGTAAAACATTATTTGCTTACGCAAACCTAACTTACGGCTTATATGTACGTAAGTAATGTACATTAGAATTAAAATTAAATATTAAAGAAATAAAAAGTAATTAGCCATATAATAAGCAAAAAATGTATGTATGTATGTGTGTAATTTGTGGTAAAAATAAGCGAAGGAAAAAATCACAAAATAGCGGTACAAAATTATGAAAATATAATGCTAATAAAATATTTATATTAATGTTAGTTATTACTTTAGACAAAAAGGCACAAAAAAAATAAATATTTACGCTAAAGACTCAACAAAATATAATTATCAGATATTTAGACAAATTATAGATATACAAATGTATGTACATATGTATGTATGTGGCTATGTGTGTATGGCGTAAAATCAGTGTACACGAAATATATGTTTGTAAATAAGTAACTAAACTGCCTATAGGCTTTGGGTATGTGTAACAGCATCAAATAAATTAAATTTTCTGTTTGCTTTTTTTTTCTGTTTGTTTTCATTGATTGTTTGTATTGCATTAATAGTATATTGTATTGTTATATAAATAAGTTTATATAGGCAAAGTTATGCAAAAGTAAACTATTTGTATATACATATTGATATATGTAACTCTTTAAGCTATGTAAATCCCAAACTGTACTATACTATTACATTGCGCTTTACTACGCAGCAAACATAAAATTAATCATTATACTTAAACGTTTATCAATTAAAATTTTTCATACATTTCAAAGTCAAGTGTATATACATACATACACAATGTTTCATGTACCTATTATCATTAGATTTAGCCTATATATGTATGTATGTATGTAAATCTAAATCATCTTAATATCTAGGTAAAACTTAGCGCATTTTCTCTACACCAAACAAACTTGTCCCAGTAATGTTCTGTTCTGGCCACAATCACTTCTCTCAATTAACGAAGTGATTTAATACCTTTTCTATAAGCAATTTGATGTGAGACGCTCTTCTTCGCAATTTGTGTTATTTTCGATTATCAGAGGTGTTGTTGTATATTTGCACAGCTGTGCAAAACGTTCCATAACACAAGACGAGGAAAGGCGTGCCTCGGCGTCATGATCCCAACACTCTTCCATGGTGTCACAGAAAATGTTTAGACCCTGTTGGCAAAAAAAAAATATTTCATGCAATTTCAAAAAGCTTAAGCAATATTTTCGTTATATTTACAGCATGTGTACGCCATGTATTCAGTAAGCGCGGTCGCAATTTCTTAGTGACCACTGTATCTTGTATCTCATCGAGTGTAGGACGTTGGCCAAGCTAAAGCAAAAGAATGAAAAAATGAATGAATGAATAGAGTGTCAATAACGCAAACGACAGCTAAACAAACTTAACCGCTTGTTGTAAGCCAACTAAAAAACAGCTGCGTATCATACAACAAAAAAAAAAAAAAACAATGCTAATGCACCCACAACTCACCTCAGCTTCGAATGGCAACATGTAGTCGCCAACAGGTCCCACAGCGGTGCAACGCGACACCATTTCCCACAATACCAAACCGCACGCATACACGTCGATGCGTAAAAATGCATCACGATTGAAATTGATGGCGCCCTCCAGCACCTCTGGCGCCATATAACGACGCGTGCCAACTTGCCCATGCGTTTCGCCGCATGGTTTGCCCGGCTGAAAGACCATAGCCAAACCGAAATCGGCAATGCACGCAGTTAGATCACCTTTGAGTAGCACATTTGTCGATTTGAAGTCGCGATGCGCAATCGAAGGCTTCAAGCCATCTGCCTTATTGGCGGGTATCTCCTCATGCAAATGCATTAAACCCTGTGACATGGATTCGGCAATTTTGCACAACTCCAACCAAGAGAGCGTATGCGATTTTAAGTAATTACATAGCGAACCATTCGGATGGTAGACGGATATGAGCCAATATTCGAGTTGTACTTTTTCGGTATGCTTCTCGCAGCCAAGAAATTCCAAGATGTTGGGGTGTCGCATGCGTGGCAGCTGTGTGTGTGAAATGTAAGTTAATTAAATTTGGAGTTTTAAATAAAAACAAAAATAAAAACTGTAACAATACACGATATCTTTACCTTGTAAATTTCCACCTCGGTATTCCATGACTCCTTCTCCTGCATGCGAAATATCTTGACGGCCACATCTTGACTATGCAGTTTGCCTTGCCAAACATCACCAAAGCGGCCACTGGCCTTCAGCTCCAGCAAATGTATGGGCCGATTATTGAGTAGCGGTGAGGCATTTGTTGCTTCGGTTTCATTCTGTGAAAGTTAAAAAAAAACAATTGGGCATAAAAATTTTTGTTCTGCGTTCTGCAATTGTTGCGTGATATGTTTTAATCAAACTCACCGTTGGTATTTCATTGAAATTGGTTGGTTTGCGTTTGCGATAATAGCAAAAGGCGAACGGTGTCATCAAAAGCGCCAAGCAAACAAACACAACGGCACAGACAACAATGTAAATTATATTGGTGTTGCTGGTTGTCCGCTCTTTGGGCACTGTATAAGAAATTAAAGTTGGAAAAATTGTTGGCGTAAAAATTGTATGGTAGTTAAGATCAGACCGCGCTCTTGCTTCAATGGTTCAATCCGCATTTACATGTGGCTGACAAGTTGATACAATTTACACAAATTTTTTTAAAGTGTTCGATACAATTTCACAAAAACTCTTAATCGCTAAGCTGGCCTCTCTCTTTGGGCTTCACTCTATTTTTCTGAGGTGCATAAAATCCTACTTAGATGCTAGAATTAATATAGTCATGATGATGGAGTTCACTCGAGAACTTATTGTTCCACCTCTGTGGTGCTTCAGAGTAGCATTATGGCACCATTATTATTTACATATATTAGCAGTGTTTCTTTGGGAATTTCGCTGCTCGCTTATACGCTCTCTTAGCTGACAGTTTTCATACAAAATATTAACGCACTTTACAGAGAACGCCAGCCATTCATTAAACTGATCGTAACTGACTATGCCAATTTTGTCTATTGTGAACAAGTGAAATGGTTTCAAATTGTTGGTATTGAACCTTGGAAATGGAGAAGGCATCTATCGACAGTATCCAAGACTCAATCCCAACAGTATCGAAATGAGGAGACATCTTTCGACACTATCATGTCTGAGATAAATTGTTTTAATGATTTAGCTGTTCTCCAAATTGAGATCAATAAGCTCTTCGGTTGGTGTATAAAGAATCGGCTCTTTCTTAGTATTAGCAAATGTCATATTGCGAATATGGAAGTTGAAGATCTTGCAGTCTACTTTGAATCCAAACTTACATAGTTTCACCACGCATTTCAGTTTTGTTAGTTCCAATTCACTTGTTATGCTCGCTTTTGTGAAGCGTCACTCAACACATTTAAAGCATCCCTAGACTCTAAAAATGTTATAAGTATTCGGCTTTTGGTTGGTCTAAGCTTGAATATGCTGACCTTACCATGTCATTCATATAAACCGGTTGTTAAGATTTCAGAAGATATTGCTGCAATTTGCGCTCTAGTCATTAAATTATTCTGACCCTAGTCCTTCATATTCTTCGCGTTGTTAATTGTTGTAGTTATTATCTTTACATAATAGGCGAATTTTCTTGGCTCCCTCTTTCGTCTTTGACATAATTTCTGGTAAGATAGACTGTCCATCACTCTGGAGCGAATTTACATAAATACCTCTTCCAGAAATCTTCGAAATTTTTAAGTGTTTTTCGTTGGTCTAAATAAATTACTACTCGAGTTATTCGAATAGAAGTATACCATGAGTAATAAATCGCTTTGAAAACATTAGCTCACGTTACATACCCCAATCTGGTTGCAAAGCATATTTCTAGGTTAGATCAAACTACAAAAGTATCACGAGCACAACTGACATACGACAATAAGTCGCACCGGAAGTATCGAAATTGCATAGATTGGTATCTCACTGAGGATTGTCACTCGAGATACACTCTTTAAAAGTTACGTGCAGTTTTTTGCGCTGTTACAACAACAACATGAGCAACATCAGCAACAATACAAAACAATTAAAGTTAAACGAGCTTTCAGGTCAGTAAACTTTTTAGTATGACGAATTTAAAAAGAGTGAACAGAGGAAACTTCCCTCAAAGAGATCCATCACAAAGATCGGAGGCAGAAAAGCTGTTAAGCCCCCGAACTTTGTCAAATAAATTCAGCTTATGAAATTTCAAATATTTCTAAATACAAGAAAACTACTTAATGCAAGGAAAGCAAATTTTTTCAAAGACTCAAATTATATTTTGTTTTTAACGTTGCAGCTCCTCAACAAAAATAGCACGTTTGTATGTTTTTCGCAGCAACAATTAGAAGGTAAACAAAATTTTGTTCACTTTTTTTGTGTGTTACGCCTTTGATGGCATGAGAACACACCACAGGTGAACAACTGCTCAAGTGGCCAAATGGAGATGATGGGTTTCATATACATATGTATAGGTATACTTAAATATGTATGTACATGTGCATACCAAGCATATTTACATACCCTGCAAAAAAATGTGCGATCAATCCCGAAAGAGATTTGTCCTCGATTGATCTCTTTCGAGAACCATCGGTCCACAATTAGTCCCCGATTGTTCCCGTACGGGTATAAATGTAGACTAATTGTAGACCAATTGTTCCCTAACGGGTATAAATGTATATTAATCGCTTTAATTCCGAACGGGTACAAATCTGGAATCTAAGTGTAGAAATTTTACAAAAATATGCAATGTATTTAAAAAATTGTACAACAACCGGTAAAACGAATTGAACACCCTTTCTTTTAATAACAATGATGAATAATAATTTTAACAAAATGTTGCCTAAAATATCCTATGAAAAAATCCTTTACATTACGCTCATATAATGCATACTCAAAACTTACAATTTACTTATTTATTTATTGAGATTTTTTTTTAAAGTAAAACATTATATAATCTTTATTTATATATGCATGAACATTTAAAATTTTTTAAAGATTTTTTTTAAAAATTGCCTTGGCGAACAACTTGGAAAAATCTACATTTGTACCCGTTCGTTCTGGAAGCGATTGATCTACATTTGTACCCGTTGGGATGAAAGCGATTACTCTACATTTGTACCCGTTCAGGATGTAAGCGATTGATCTACATTTGTACCCGTTGTGGATGAAAGCGATTAATCTACATTCGTACCCGTTCGGGATGACAGCGATTGATCTACATTTGTACCCGTTGGGGATGAAAGCGATTGATCTACATTTGTACCCGTTCGGTATGTTAGTGATTAATCTACATTGGTACCCGTTCGGGTATACGAGTTGAACAATTAGTCTCTTCATAGGACATGCTCGGACAAATGCGATCAATTCACTCCATATAAAGGGATGTAAAATTGTATTAATCGCACGCTCCCTTGCGACTGATCCCGGACACGTCCCGGATTAATCGCATTTTTTGCAGGGTATTTACATACATACATATGTATACATACAATCCCCTTTGTGTGTGTTTGCATGAGCATGCACAAGTAGAACCCCAAAAAAAGCCCACAAAAAATGAAAGTTCTCCCCTAATTTTAGAAACAACTCGTGCATGCACACTCCCCCAACTGCATAGCTGCATACACACATGTGCACATGCACTTATCTGTACAATATGCACAACACAAAAAATGTACATATGTATATAAAAAAAAAAAAAAAAAACAAAAAAAAGTCGGCAAGGAACACAGGAACGTGCTCCAAGTGAAAAGTGAACACACACATTTTGCACACAAAAATGGCTTTGCAACAACAAGAAAAACTAAAATATCCAGCTCGCTCCCCTTTTTTATAAAGTACATATTATTATTTCGTTCTTTTTGTTTTTATTGTTTTTATTTCTAAAAAAAAGAAACACAGAAAAAAGTAAAAAAAAAGCGTACAAAAAGTTAAAAGTAAATAAAATAAAATAAAAGCCATAAAGCAAAAGCGTAAAAGCAAAGGCACAGAAATCAGCTAAATTCCTTGGGGCCACCAAACAGGATAGATATAGCCCGGTGTGGGTGCACGCAACAACAAATCTATATATATAAAAATGATTTGGTGTTTAATTGTAACGCTAAAACTTGAAAACGGCTGAACCAAATAAAATACTTCCTTAGGGGGGTTTGTTTGTTGTTACCCCGCGAAGGTTTAGTCGAAGAAAAAATTAAAAAATATTAGGGGGGCGTGGCACCTCCCATACAATCTTAATTTTTAAAGCTGATTATCTCTAAAAGAGTTCAAGGTAGTGAGCTGAAAATTGGCATAGAGGTAGGTGATATCAAACCCCTCCTCACGCAGAAATTGGGTGTTATCAGAAAAGAGGGCGTGGCACCTCCCATACAAACTTAATTTTTCATGCTGAATATCTCTAAAATTGTTTAAGGTAGGGACTTGGAAATTGGTGTGCAGATGAACCATAACAATTCCATATTAACGCAATACAATAGGAGCTATACGAAAAGGGGGCGTGACACCTCCCATACATACTTAACGTTGGGAGCTGAATATATCAGAAAGAATAAATGGCAGGATCCAGAAAATTGCTATAGACCTAAATGATATTAAAACCACTCTCACGCATAAAAGTGGGGGTTATCGGAAAAGGGGGCGTGGCACCTCCCATTGCAAATTAATTTTTCAAGCTGAATATCTATAAAAGCGTTTAAAGTTGGGACCTGAAATTTGATCAGGAGATTGACGATATCAATAGCATGCTTATGTAGTTTTGGGAAAAGGGGGTATTGTACCTCACATGCGTTCTTAATTTTTAAGGCTAAATATCCCTCAAAACGTTCATGGCATGTACATAGAAATCACTATGCAGATATACGATATCAATACCATGTTCACCCTAAAAAAAAGATTTATCGAAAAATGGGACATTGCATCTCCCATACGTACTAAACTTTTGAGGTGTAATAACAATTTTTGAAATGAAATTAATAATAAGCACATCTCACACTGAAAAACTTCAGTGTATGAATGCGCACGCTTTCGCCTAAAAGTTTGCAGTGGTTACATACATACATACATACATACATACATACAGGTGAAACTAATAAAAGCGTGTTAAAAAAAATCTATTTTGGGCAGAACGAAGTTTGCCGGGTCAGCTAGTTATTATTAAGTTTTATTTCGTTTGCATTTGTTTTTAGCTTGATTTGGACGGAGATAAGAAGAAGAAGATGAACTTTAAATAATTCTTTACTTTCATGAGCATATTTCTTTCAAACGCAATCTTATCTTTAAAAAATGCAGTAAATTTTAATTTGTTTTCGCTGCCGATATAAGATTTTTTATATCTTCTTCTTCTTCTTCTTCTTCTTCTTCTAGACTATAAACCTGCAATTGTTTCAGGTTTATTCTCGTTTGCGCATGCAGACAAACAAATGATGTGTATAACAACAACAACAACAACAACAACAACAACAACAATATTAGTAATAATAACAAAAAAAGCCACAGCAACAAACCAACAACAACAACGAAAATAACAATAACCAAAACAACAACAACAACAAATCAAAACGATGTGGATCTCTATCCCCCAGCGGGTTAGGGGCCTAGAATATACCGGTGGTAAGGAATGCCTATCGTAAGAAGCAACTAAAATCCACTGGCCTAGAAGGTTGATAATGGCCAAAAATCGTTCGCACAACAGTCGGGCCAATGCCAGAAATGACTAGTACCCGAGCGTACCGGATTTATCTGGCAAAGTACTGTTACTTCCCCTACACTACCCAAAAACCCTTCGGAAGTGTCTTGGTGGCTACAACAACAACAACATATGAATCTCTAACCGGACAAAGAATGTACTTTTTGAAACTTCTAGCAACACTGAAGATGCGGCATTTGCATTTAGAAAACGACTTGTGTTTTATAGAATTACTAGTAAACCCGGCCACGCGATGCTGTGGCTTTCAATTACACTGTGCGAAAATTTGAGGGTGAAAGACCACTTATTGCCACATTTGAAAATTTTTTGATATACCTTCATAGTTACTGATTATTTTTATTTTCTGTGAACCTAGATTTTTTATACAAAGATTTTGACCGAGGAGCCCCATAGTGAAGTTTTGTGCCGAATATTTTTCTAGACTATGGTAACCTTAAAGCGACCTCCAAAAGGCCATTTGGCGCGCTCCTCTTTTTCTTTCTAGTTCTCTATTTGCGCTTTCTTTTCCCTATATTCATTTTATTTTCCGTATTCTTTCCTCTTTCGCTTCCTTTCCTTCGCCATATCCGTCCCTTTCATTTTCCTCTTCCCTTTCCTTTTATTACCCATCTTCAGAGCTAGGCCTTGCATCACACTTCAAATTTAAAAATGAGATAAACTGTAGCGCAAAAATGGATTTTTGAAAAGGTGGCACCCTTTTTGTAAAAATTTTAATAAATTACCCATTTCCATGCCAAGCCCTTTCATATGGCACCTCAAATTTAAAAATCAAACAACTACAACGTAAAACAGAATTTTTGACCAGGTGGCAAACCTTTTTCTAAAGATTTTATTAAATTACTCATTACCATGTCCAAGCCCTTTCATATGACACCTCAAATTTAAAAATCGAACAAACTATAGTGTAGATCTGAATTTTTGAACAGGTGGCAACCCTTTTTGTAAAAATTTTATTAAATTACTCATTACCAGGTCAAGCCCTTTCATATGACACCTCAAATTTAAAAATCAAACAAACTATAGCGTAAACCTGAATTTTTGAACAGGTGGCAACCCCTTTTGTACAAATTATAATAAATTGCTTATTTTTAAGCAAAGCGCTTTCATGTGACACCTCAAATTTAAAAATCAAACAAACTATAGTGTAAAACTGAATTTTTGAACAGGTGGCAACCCTTTTTGTAAAAATTTTAATAAATTACTCATCTTTAGCTCAAGCCCTTTAATATGGCACCTGAAATTTAAAAATCAATCAAACTATACAGGAGAATTACATTTTTAAACACGTGGCAACCCCTTTCAGAAATATTAAACCTTCCTGCACATCTACAGGTCAAGTCCTTTCATTTGACACCACATTTTCGAAAATCAGTATAACGGCGTAAAAGTTATGATGTGTACAAAAAATCGCTTAGCGTAATATATATAAAGATGAGAAGATGAGATAAACTGTAGCGTAAAAATGGATTTTTGAACAGGTGCACCCTTTTTGTAAAAATTTTAATAAATTACTCATTTCCATGCCAAGCCCTTTCATATGACACATCAAATTTAAAAATCAAAGAAACTATAAATAACGTAAAACTGAATTTTTGAACAGGTGGCAACCCCGTTTTGTAAAAATTTTATTAAATTACTCACTATCAGGTCAAGCCCTTTCACATGACACTTCAAATTTAAAAAATAAACAAACTATAGCGCAAAACTGAATTCTTGAACAGGTGGCAACCCTTTTTGTAAAAGTTTTATTAAATTACTCAATATCAGGTCAAGCCCTTTCATATGGTACCAAAAATTTTAAAATCAAACAAACTATACAGGAAAATTAAATTTTCGAACAGCTGGCAACCTTTTTAAAAAAAAAATTAAACCTTCCTGCACATCTACTGGTCAAGCCCTTTCATTTGATACCACATTCTCGAAAATCGGTATAACGGTGTAAAAGTTATGGTGTTTACAAAAAATTGCTTAGCGTAATATACATATATAAAGATACTTTAAATTGCATAAAATAGGACTAAGGAATCTCAGCAGAACACAACTGGTTATAAAAACAACAAATGCAACAGTCATTAAAATACACCAACATCACCAGCACTGCCTCATACAGCTTAGCAAACGAATAACCGAGCAAGTGGAAGTGAGTTTTTCAACTGCCTACAGCTGCTGCTGAATCCTTTGCTATCGTTCAGGGATGTGATAAGTGGGCTTTTCCTACCAAAACTGGTCGGTTTTTTTCCTGTTGGTCGGATGGTCGCACGATTTGAATTTTGGTAGGTTTTTACCTTCCTTCAAGTAACATCACTGATTTGCTAGATTTTGCCACAACACTGTTGAAAGAACGTTTGAAAGTTCATGTATTCATGTCTCTTTCTCGCAGCAACAGTTTGCTTGAATACTTTTTGTGTTTCTCTTCAGCAGAGTTTTGCGTAAAGTGGATAAAAGAAGGTGAACGCATACGCATGAAAACCCTTTCTTCATTTTTTAGTTTGATGAAAAATGCGCTTAATGAAAATTGCTTTGGCGGGCTCACAAAATTTATTTTTAATCTGCTTACGCTTCCACACAGCTCTGCTGCACCGGGGCGCAGATTTTCTACACTTTTTTTAATAAAACCAAACTCAGAAACAAATAAGAAATAAGCACTATGCACAAAAAAAGATCTTAGATTCAATTTTGATATTTAATTAAAGTTCTGATCTCATTTGTATACCTACTTGGACCTACCTGTTAAACCATAGTCGTAACTATTTTAAAAGGTTAACATATGTAGATTACATACACAAATTAATGTACATACATATGTATAAACGCATTCGTATATTATTATTTTAAGCTAAAACATGTGAAAATACTTGAAGAGTGATATGTATGTATAAGTTCCTATATATATACCAGTTAAATGAATATATAAAAATACATAAATTTTCAAAAACTAGCTTATATGACGAATTTTGTGAAAAAAAATGTTGGTCGGCTGAAAGCTATTTTGGTAGGTTTTTGAGACGAATTTGGTCGGAAAATAAATTTCAAAGTGGCAACCCTGCTATCGTTTTCGCTTACTTGTTGTTTTTATTCACGGATTTTTTCATGATCCAATTACCAGGTCGGTCCATGGTACATACACACAAACATGCCGTGAGCTGAATGTCAAACGGAATGTTAAAACTGAAAGGAGAACGAAATAATTTGACATTCAGCTCACGAGCGAATGATGGAGAAACTCAGTGAACGAAGAATTTGACCAATAGTAAACACGAATGTATGTATAGAATATGCAGAAGCAGAGAAATTGGATAGCTAAGAAGTCAGCTGATCTGAAGAGCCGACCTGTATTGGTGGATCCTGGATTTTTTCATTTTTTTTGCTTGTTTGTAATTCGCCGAGAGTTCGTTAACTCGACAGCAAAAATGGCAAGTTGGGGTTGGTGGTGGCGTAGTAAACGTGCTACAACGATATTTAATCGCAGCAGCAGCGCAGCAACACAGCAGCTCCAGCTAAAAACTCAATGTGGCACGACAAATATTACCCTACAGTGGCGTAGAAGCAAACAACGAACAACAACAACTACAACAGGAAGGTAAACCCTGCTAGAATTGTCCCTGCTAGAATTGTGTGACCGAAAGTACTAACACTATTACAAAAATATAATATTACCCTGTAAAAAAGTGTGCGACGAGTCTCTAAAAAGATTTGTCCGGGAGCGCTCTCTTTCGGGTACAATTAGTCTACAATTGTTCCCAATTGTACCCGAACGGGTACATATGTATACTAATTGTAGACGAATTGTACCCGAAAGGGTATCAAATGGGTACAATTAGTCGCACAAATGGATGTGTCGCATTTGCTACCTGTTCGGGTACAAAACGGGTACAATTGTGCGCTTTTGCTACCCGTTCGGGTACAAACTGGGTACAATTAGTCTCTTCATAGGACATGCTCAAACAAAAGAGAACACTTCAACCCATATAAAGAGATACAAATGGGTAGTAATCGCATGCTCCCTTGCGAGTTGTCCCGGATGTATCCCGGAGTGATCGCATTTTTTGCAGGGTACCAACACATTTGCACTTGTATGTGTTCTAGCCAAGTTCATAACCAATGAGATAGATACCCTGTAAAAAAGTGTGCGACGAGTCTCTAAAAAGATTTGTCCGGGAGCGCTCTCTTTCGGGTACAATTAGTCTACAATTGTTCCCAATTGTACCCGAACGGGTACATATGTATACTAATTGTAGACGAATTGTACCCGAAAGGATATCAAACGGGTACGATTAGTCGCTCAAATGGATGTGTCGCATTTGCTACCTGTTCGGGTACAAAACGGGTACAATTGTGCGCTTTTGCTACCCGTTCGGGTACAAACTGGGTACAATTAGTCTCTTCATAGGACATGCTCAAACAAAAGAGAACACTTCAACCCATATAAAGAGATACAAATGGGTAGTAATCGCATGCTCCCTTGCGAGTTGTCCCGGATGTATCCCGGAGTGATCGCATTTTTTGCAGGGTAAGGATAAAATGGAATTTGAAAATACACATACGGGAACGTGATGAATGAAACGGTCACAAAAGTTACCGATGCCCTTAAGAATGTGATCGCAAATATCCCAAAACTTTGGGTCATGCCTGCCGGTCATATGACCGGTCAAATGACCTGCACAGTTCTTGCAGGGAAGTGAGTAGAGAGTAGAGCAAATGCAAGGCAAAGCAAAAACAGAATGATGATGATGATGATGATGATGATGATGATGATGATGATGATGATGATGATGATGATGATGATGATGATGATGATGATGATGATGATGATGATGATGATGATGATGATGATGAAGATGATGATGATGATGATGATGATGATGATGATGATGATGATGATGATGATGATGATGATGAAGATGATGATGATGATGATGATGATGATGATGATGATGATGATGATGATGATGATGAAGATGATGATGATGATGATGATGATGATGATGATGATGAAGATGATGATGATGATGATGATGATGATGATGATGATGATGATGATGATGATGATGATGATGATGATGATGATGATGATGATGATGATGATGATGAGGATGTTGATGATGAGGATGCGTATAAAAGGCAGCTTTCCGTTGGCAGCGCAGCAAATCGAAATGCAAAGACCGCAAATGATAGATACAAAGTAGCAAAGCAAAACAAAAGTGTAAAAAATTGGGGTAAACAGCGTGTACATGCATTTATGTACATATGTATGTGTGTGATTGAATGCAACAGAGCTGAAGCTGGAGCAGCAGCAAAAGCTCACGTGTCACAGTTACATAAATATATATCTATGTTTTGATGTTAGGAAGTAGGTGTACGTATGTATGTATGATTTTCGCATTTCGTTTGCCTTTGCAGCCCCAACTGCGAGAAAATTTTAACACTTTGGCAGAGGAGCAACAGCATCAACATCAGGCGCACATTTATCTATATAAAGTGAGCGTGCGTTTATACATAACTATGTATGTATGTAGATACATATTTTTAAGTACATATAAGTATTTGCATTCAAGCACATCAACGACAAACAACGCATCCTTTGCAAACAGGGTGGAAAATTGTTGGGCTTGCGAAGTTTTTGAATTGGGATTTTTTGGAAAAGATTTAAAAAAAAATTTTCCTCAAACTCTTAGACTATCCTGTACACTCGACTCTTATCAGCCGGAAAGTAACCGGATACCAAACCTAAGATCGAGCTCAATTCTTGAATTCATGAATGAGTCTGGCTTTGGGGAGGTAGTATTATGAAGTGTAGGACACAATAGACACTTATCAACAAGCAATCCATCAATCTAACCTCTTACTAAACATTTAAAAACTATTAATTTTGAGGAGCCCATTTGCGCCCCACGTCATATCTACTCGTTTCCAGATCGATCTCAACGTGAACAAGAATTATTTCAAGCCTATGGCCATTTTATTCTCATTTAAGGTCTATACAATATAGTGTTACCCATTAACCGCTACAAAAACAAATCCCGAGTAAATGAACTAACCGGTTTGGCCCATTTCAATCGGTGCTGAGTACCGGAATAATCCGGATTTATTTCCGATACCTACTGTTGTTGTTGTTGTTGTAGCCACCAAGACACTCCACGAAGGTTTTTGGGAGTGTAGGGGATGTGACAGTCCTTTGCCGGATAAATCCGGTACGCTCGGGTACTAGTCATTTCAGACACTAGCCCAACTGTCGTGCGAACGATTTTTTTGGCCATAATCAACCTTCTAGGCCGGTGGATTTTAGTCGCGCTCTTACGACAGGCATTCCTTACCACGGGTATATTCTAAGCCCCCTAACCCGCTGGGACGTATTTCCGAAACTCTTCACAACTTGTTGGGAAGGGTTTTTGCCATTACAACAACAAAAACTGAAAAAACACCCCCAGAAAGTCTGAGTGTTGTTTATTACAATAGCTGCATTCGCGTACTTTTTCCAGCAGCTTTTCTCTGTCTGCCTCTATCACTCTCTATCTCGCCAAAAATCATTTTTCCTCCCACCAGAGATAATTATCCAAAAAAGTAAAAAAATGCAAATCTATTCAAATCTTGCAGCAAAGACGAACAGCTGATCAAATTAAAATTATAAGAATTAACAAAATATATACAAATCCTATATTTACAAAAATTTGCAAGAAATTTGAATTACTTTAGTTATTGATTTTTCTCGAGTCCATCTCGAACTCGATACGAGTTCAAAAAATGACATCCAGCCGGCGAATTCATATCGAATTCGCCTCGATATCGTCCTCGCTGTTATATTTATAGGGAAAGCATAAATGCAATTTTAACTATTGGCGTTTTCTTTTCTGACAAAAAATGTTGCCCTTTAATATCTCAATTATCGAATTACGTAACATGACTTTCTATAAAATGGCTGAATTTGTAGTTAATGGTGCCCTCTTACTTAGTCAGAGGACAACATTCGTTGAAATCACCACACAAGCTTACAAAATGGCTAAGAAAATCAAACAGGGCAACATTTTTTCGAGAAAAGAAAACGGCATTAGTTTCAGCAGTAGATTATGCCTGCATTATATTTTACTAATAAAGAAACATGTATGTATGTATGTATATAAATGTTGAGTTGCGACTGCCTCTTGGCATTGCATTTTGACATACATACATACATATAAGTTAGCAGAGGGTAACCGGCGGACTTCCTACATTAATCAACAAACATACAATGCTGCTGTTATCATCCAAAATTTAGCTCAAGTACAGATGCAGACATAATAAAATGTTATTTATTTGCATCTTTCATAATTAATTCGTCCATATTTGCCTTTTTTAATTTTGAATTTCAATTTTGCAATTTTTGCAAATTACAAACATATGTTTTTTTATCAGCTGTTTTGCTGCTGGACAAATGTGATGGAAAAAATTTGTCCAGCAGAATTTTGCAGCCTCTCACAAAAGTAAACGTCACTTTGCTCTCTCATTTTCATCTCTTCTGCAATTTTTTTGCGTAAAAAAAATGGAAAAAGCGGATATTTGTTGCAAAATTGTAATAAATTGCAACAAATTGCTGTACGCGAATACACCTAATAGCAACGACAACAACAACAACAACAACAACAACAACAACAACAACAACAACAACAACAACAACAACAACAACAACAACAACAACAACAACAACAACAACAACAACAACAACAACAACAATAACAAAAGCAACTAAAAATAATTTCCTTGTGGAAACCAGTATACCGTATGAGTAAATGTAATGGCAGCACGCATAGTAAGTAGCTTTGCACGTATGCATACCCCTTTTCCAAAAGAAGGGCTAAACAAACTCTGGCAACATAAACTAACTTTCTTTGTAATTTGTGGGCACATCGAACAATTAAAAGTGCAGACATTGGTGACTTATCTGTAACCTTATAAAACAGCTGATTCAACCAACCTTACGACAAGCTGTGTTACTAGTCATTGGTGCCTTATCGTAATTCTGTAGCTGTATCGTTAACTTACAGACCAATTGGATTTTGGTTAGCAACCCTAAATCCGTAAACAGCTGACGCTTGTGAAAGCAGATATAGGAAGGTTGGCGCATAGGCGAATGCAAAAACTTCTTTTTTATTTACAAAGGTAGATTATAATAGGTGTACTCGCGTACAGCAATTTGTTGCAATTTATTACAATTGTGCAACAAATATCCGCTTTTTCCATTTTTTTACGCAAAAAAATTGCAGAAGTGATGGAAATGAGAGAGCAAAGTGACGTTTATTTTTGTGAGAGGCTGCAAAATTCTGCTTGACAAATTTTTTCCATCACATTTGTCCAGCAGCAAAACAGCTGATGAAAAAACATGTTTGTAATTTGCGAAAATTGCAAAATTGAAATTCAAAATTAAAAAAGTTAAATATGGACGAATTAATTATGAAAGATGTAAATAAATAACATTTGATTATGTCTGCATCTGTACCATAATCTACTGCTGAAACTAAGCTAAAGTAATACAAATTTCCTCTAAATTTTTGTAAAAATAGGATTTGTTTATATTTTGTTAATTCTTATAGTTTTAATTTGGTCAGCTGTTCGTCTTTGCTGCAAGATTTGAATAGATTTGCATTTTTTTACTTTTTTGGATAATATCTCTGGTGGGAGGAAAAATCGTTTTTGGCGAGATAGAGAGTGATAGAGGCAGACAGAGAAAAGCTGCTGGAAAAAGTAAGCGAATACAACTAATATCAAAATCAAAGCGAATTCACATCATGGCCAATAGTAATGGGCGAGTCCCAAGCGAATTCAGATTTTAACAAGGAGAAATATTATTTTGACATTACAATCTACCAATTACAATAACAAAATACATGGGAAATTTCTTAATTCGCCTATGCGCCTACCTTCCAAGATCTACCTCGACAAGTGTCAGCTGTTTACAGATTTACGGCACCACTAACAGCTCACATGGATAGCGATAAAGTTACAAACCTTAATAGTCCAACTCTAATGCACCGCATGCGAATGCGTGTGCGTATGCGCATCTAAACGTTTTCTTGCGTGCGGCCCTGGCTGCTCCAGTGTATGCGCATGGTTGCGTCTATCAATTACACTACATACATATATACAATTCCCGCCATTGTTATTTTTGAAAATACATATTTTACCAATTCGCGAAAGATTTAATAAAATGTATAATGGATGACGATTTAGAATTGATATTAATTATGATAGGAAGTGTTATTGCCGTATATAAGGAATACTTTAAAATTATTAAAAAAAAAAAAGTAACATTCGAGTACGTGATTTGTTTTTGGAAAGGGAAGTTAGTGTTTCTTTAATTTGATGAAAACCCGTGAAGTGGATCAGTTCCAAATTAATAATAATATAATACACTGGCGCTATTATAACTCTGACGAGTTTAATGACCGAGCTTTTCTCCCAATTCGAGAAGTGCTCCTTTTGTTTTTGCTAATTGGGTGGACCTACAGTTTTATGCCGGCCCCGAACGGCGAATGCATTTTTTGTGAGAAGCTTTTTCATGGAAGAAATACACTCGGAGGGTAAGCCGCCCACTGCCGAAAGGTTACCGGTATTTCTAAAAACCCAATAATTGGTTTTTAATTAATTAGACAAATTTTTTTGGTGTTTGTCCGGACTGGGGTTAGAACCCGAGGCCTCTGGTATAGCAGGCGAGTGCTCTACCCATTGCGCCACAGCGGCCACATTGCCAAATTGCTATCCATTGATTTTTATGTATTGTAAGAATTACAGTTGCTTTGCCTTAAAATATCAGACTATAAATTTTGGTTAATACAAATATGTATGTACATATATGCACAACCTCTGAAATCTGGTGTTATGTTATACCAAGGCGAAAACTGCCTATTCAAAAGAGTACTCATTTCACTTAAATTTTTTTTCACAGTTAAACTTATTTAAGTTTCCATTATGTATTTTTACACGGGTAACTACATATGTATATGTAATTTAAATTCATGTACTATGTACATGGATATGCAGATAGTAATTAACATATAATTAATATTAACCTTTTCTAAATATATTTAAAACACCTTTTAATTAACATTTCTGCTGGCAAACAAATTTTCACTACTTCACTTTAAATCAATTTAACGAAGTTTTTACGATTAAATATGTATACCGATGTAGCAACCAAATTAATATTGGCTGCGAAACGCATAGAAAACGCATAGAAGTAGAAAGTTTTCAACTTAGCTGCATTCGAATGCGTGTTCGAAATCATCTTCGAATTTTCTATGCGTGTGGTGCATTTACATCCGTGCCACTGGAGTTTGCCTCATTTAAACACAGGTATGCAACACGGCTGTCAGTGACACGCACACGCATACGCATCTGCATACGGTTCATTAGAGTTGCACTATAAGGCTTTGTGTAGAAGCCAAAAGCCAAACATACCAACAACCAAAACGGCATGTTGCAACTTGTCAATGAAACGCATTACTTAAGTGCATTACGCAAGTTTTAGACTTGAACTTGTATTTGCTTTCGTTTTCTATTCTATAACAACTATGCACTTACAAACGTGCACTCAAAGGTATGTACTAGTAGTCGGAAACTATCGATGGCACTATCGTCACTATCGATGGTTTCTGAACATCGTTTACACTATCGATGGTTTTCGACTATCGTTTGAACTATCGATAGTTTATTGAAAATTTGAAATGTGACCACTAGGCACCAAACAAACGGTAACTATTCCATGCAGGGTTTGAATTGCTGACTAGCAAGTAGTCAAAGCAACATAAATACGACTATGCATTCTAGTCGCATGGTCGTTTAAAATGTGATTACCCAAAAACATTAAAATTACACTGTGGAACAAATTTAGGTCAACAAAAGTTAACTCGGTTCTGAAAGTTAGGGGTGAAAATAGTCGCGCAATGCCTCTGCAGCACATTGGCAGCGCAGTAGATACAAGCCCATTTACGGGTATAACATGCATAAAATATACCCGTGCAGATGCATTGCCCGACTTGACTGTATTTACATGATCGCCTATAACTTTTCCATTTTACCATGGATTTTCTTCGTTGATAGCTTATTTTTTTGCTAATAGAATGTAGCTTCACGTAAACGAGTAAAACCGAAGGTGAAAAACAAAAAATCTCAATTAGTCGACGAGTTATAGCAAAAAAACCATACAAACAGTATGCTGAAAATCGGCATTTGCCTGCAAAGTTCAAAGGTCGATTAAAAACAAATTCGAACTAACCTAAGCAAACGCCGCGATACGGGTCTTCTAATTTAGCCTCTATTTTCACCCCCAACTTTCAGAACCGAGTTAACTTTTGTTGACCTGAATTTGTTCCACAGTGTTACACTACAATATGGGTATCAAACGAAAGGGGATGACCCCAGGTTTTATTTGGACGATATATTTCGATAAATTTATCGATAACTGAGTCATCGGTCAAAATGCGATGGCCTAAAAACCTTAATATTACCCTATAATATGGGTACCAAACGAAAGGGGATGGCCCCAGGTTACATTTGGACTACCGAACACCGCAAAATGGGTATCAAATGAAAACGCTTGGCTAGGGCTATCATTTGGTCTAGTCTTAATTAATTATGAACTGATCTAAAAAATATCCATCATCCAGAAATTGTTATGGAACATCGAAAAAAATATCAATTGCTCATAACAATTATGATCTGATCGAAAAAATATCGATCTTTGAGTAATTGTTATTGATGATGGAAAAATTTTTCCATTGTTCAATAATTGTTATCAAGTGATTTTTATATTTATTTGTTATACATAATTGTTATGGTCTCTGGTTAATATATTAATTTTTTTGAACAAGAATAAATGGCTAATAAATAAATAAAACAAAACAATGTACTGAAAAAAGTTTTATTGGATCATCTTCTATTACTTTCGTGTATTGGTAAGAATAAGACCAGGACAGGTGGGCAAAGTTTGTTTACATTCGGGTGAAATCGGGTGAGCTCATTTAAAACAGATGTGTTTGTGGATGTGTTTGCTGCCGGACGGCAAAAGGCGGTTACAGTGTGAGCGTAGCCGTAGACTCTCCCAAATCACCCGAAACTATCGTCAACTATCGATATACTATCGATAGTTTGCAAAAAACTTTCGTACACTATCGATAGTGCTGACTATCGATAGTTTCCGACCTCTAGTATGTACATATACACAAAGTATTAAAAAAAAGTGTGCCCCAATTCAAATTTTCTAAACAAGCAAGCAAGCAAGCAAAAGCAACTGCACAAATAAATGCGTGTGGAAGAAGTTACGCACAATAAATAATGTTGCACACAATGCCTGCGCCGTCATATGTATTCAATTTCAAAATCAATGTAACGTCATGAACTTGAAAACTAAACAACAACAACCACTAGAAAGATGGTTAGTTGGATGCAACCACAGTAGTAAATAGTTGAAGATGCCAGCGTAACTTTTTGCATGCCATTAAAAAATAACAACAATGTCCCTCAGCAAGTGCGTTTTTACTTTGCTTAGGTGGTTCAGATATTGTCCCCTACACTACATTTGAATATACATACATATGTATGTACATGAGAATAGATGTATTCACATATGTATGTATTAGCATCTTACATACCTTGTGTTGTTGCCTCGGTGGTTGCGGGTATCCACTTGTGATCCGTGTTGCACATTGAACCCTTGCAACAGCAAAAATATATGTTATTTGAACGGGGCTCAGCGCTTGTAATGCACTCCGTTTGGTCGCATTCATGCATATCGGTGAAGCAACCCTTCATTTTGATTTTTGTTTCAGCTAAAATGGTACACAAACAAGCAAACATACATACATAGAAAAATGTGTGTGAGAATATTAAAAAAAAAAATTAGAATTAGAATATCTTTGCAAAAGGGGGATAGATATGTATCCATATAAAACTTTTTTGCTTTGCAACATGTAGCCGTAGCCAACAAATGAAAGATACAAATATGTGCATAAGTGTGTGTGTGTTTGCATACCTGTGGCGCTATCCATGGACCAGAGTACATAACAGCTGGATGTTTTGTCCGATTCCACTTTGCAATGCTCCACTTTGATCGCACAATCACCCTCGCTCGTGCAATTCTTTTCATCGTAATGCTCACAGTCGATTCTATGACCATCTGGTAGTACAGCGCATTGCGTCCAAGCCGCTAAATCTGGGAAATGCAAGGAAAAATGTGGTTAACAGAATTTTTAAAGTATCAGCCTAAGCAGAAAAATGTATTTTAAACTCTATTGTTAATCGAATTATAACATAATAATCATCGATAAGTCTCTTTCACTACTATTTCTCAAGCAAAGGAAGTTTCTTGGCCAACAAGGACCGCTGTTTCCATTTCCCTTGAAACCTCGTGGTCCGTAAGACCGAAAAAGTGAACAGTCGTTCGCCATAAATTGCCCTGGAACTTGCTTACATCTTGGCACGCTCTTACAGGATTTCATATGCGGTAGTAGTACCTAAATACTTAACTGCCCAAATGATCCAATTTTCACGAGCTTTGGGCGTGAGTTAGGTTGTTGTTGTATTAGCAGTACTAAACCTTGCCTAGGCAATACACATTTTGTTAGTTTAAGTGGACATGTGAATAGATGCAGCGTGTCATGCGGCGTCTCTCCACATGACGGGCATACATTAGGTATGTGGGGGTCTATTCTGGCCCTATATGAATTGAGGCGACTACAGTAGCCTGACCATACTTAGTTGCGCAAGAGTGACGCGGGTTCCCCTCGGCAGTGGTTGATCTTTCAGTATTATATTTGACGGACGGACTGAAACAAAAGTGGTGATGGTGTCGGTGTGAATCTCTTTTAGGGCCTGCTTGTAAGTCGTTGGATCTACTGGCCTGTAGGTGAGATAGTCGAGCGGTTGAAATATATATTTTTCCACCTGTTTGCGTAGGTCAAGGAAGTGGTTCCTGACATGGCGGGATGGTTCGGGTTCGATCAGATTACTATTACGGTGGGCTCTACGATAGCTTATTTACTGATTTACTGTTGCGACTTTGAAGTTTGCGCTGAGAATGAGGCAAGATTGTCAAAGGTGGTGCCTAATATTTTTGGGTTTTTCGTTATTGGTATCCTGTTATTCTCGATGTTGCTATCCAATTCTAGTCTAACCTTCTTCGTCCACGTCGTGAATAACGTGGCGGAGGACTGACCGTGTGACAGTCGAGTTGAAAAAAACTCGAGAGTTCGAAGAGATAATTGTTGATGTCGGTGCCTGTTGCCAGCATCGAACAGTCATCGGCGTAGGAGACTATCTTGACTCTTACTGGTGAAGAGGGAGTGAGTAATCAGTGGATACAAGAAATGATATAAAATAACAAAGAACATTGTCACGCCTATTTTTTAAAGAGTTTCCAAATTGTGGAAAAGCATGCATACATCTTCAGTGATCTCCGATTCGATACTTGTAAATCTATCATGATTCATGACCCTCCTTTGTGATTACAAACAAATAAACAGGGCATTAACTTGTACGCTTAAAACAAGGGAATGCAACGAATAATGACGAAAGAAAGCCTAAAACATCATATGAAAGGTAACAAACAAAATAAAAGGAAGATGAAAAATGGAGAAAGTAAATAGGAAGGAAACGCATAAAAGGACACACAAGCCAACATGAAAAGCGAAATTTTGTGTAAGTGGGCTTTTGCTGGTAAGAACAAAAATAATAGCAAAAAAAAGACAAAAAAGCAGAAAATATCGGTTTTATGTTGCAAAGCAGCGTTAGTATAACCTACCGCACTATGTACTTACATACATATATATACATACATTTTTATGCATTGCTGGCCTTTCATCTTCATTATAGAAAGTTAGCAAAGTAGGTAGGTATCTGTTTGAGTTTAGCGGCCAACTGCTTGCATATCAATGCATGTACATGCAGAGAATTCAAAAGCTTGTGGGTTAGCTAGGTTGCGAATATTTTTTTAGCTTCTTTGGGTGTGGGTGGTTTAGGCTGAAGTAAGTAGCGCAAATGCATAAGTAATTTTCACTTTGTAGCCATATCGGATACCACATTGCCCGCAAACACAACAATCACTTATACTCACTATCATCCCCACAAATACAAATGAACTAACTACACTCATCAGCTGCTGCAACAGCACAGCGCAAGCGGCATGGAAAAAGGTACACAAACAAATTCAACCAAGCGCACGTTTTCTCATACATTTTTGTAGGTAATTGCAAGCAGGGATGGTACAAGCATAGTATTAATGTATGTACCTATGTAGCTTTACGTTTATGACAAAGATAGTAAATGGGTAATTTGAGTTGAGTTGAGCAAGGAATTCGCAATGAGCAGTGCGTTAAGGACATACATAGGTACAAAGAGTTATACATATGTATATATATTATGTATGTATGCATATCCCGCCCCCATAATGCTTGCATTATGATGCTAGGTTGTGTCAATGTTAGATACAAGCTTATGCACATAAATATTTCTCATAGTCGAGTGGGTGGCTTTGTTTTGATTGGATAGTGTGAGAAATTGCTTTAAAGTTTAATGGAAATGGCAGTGGATGAGCAATGAGCTGTAAACTTATTTGGGGTAGGATTACCGAGCTATGTACATGTGTATATACATACATACATGCATGAATATGTACATGTAAACTCCAAACTCTGGGCTTTATTGCCAATGGTCAATGAGTTCTGTGATTCTCACCAAAATTTCATTTTGAAAGACCCTCATAGACACAAGGTAAAGGCGTAGGCAAGGCTTCTCGAACCCTAACGGAATTTGCTTAAACTCAGCATACATAAAACTGATAATGTTAGGACTAAGTTAAATTTGACAAATGTTGAAGAGAACGGAGGGGAAGGTGCATAAACAGCTGTATGTGGGAAATGCTTCTAAACCGATTTCTTAAATCTGAACTTCAAGCCGTTCTCGAGCTTTATTGCTTAATCATATAATTTAGTGGAAATAGTAGTAGGTATGCGCTCATCAAACGAAAAATGCATATTGTTTAGAATATACACATTTGTATAGCTAAATACTTATTTTTGTAGAATTTCCACATATGCATTCTAAACATTTTTCGAAGGTATTTCTACTTTTCCGATCTATGTATGGGCATATATACATATGTATATACAGATCGACGCTTCCATACAATACTGTACTAAGTCTGAAAACTCTGTTTTGCAGGAGAAGCTCTCAAAGTTTAAACTCGATGTTAAACTTTAGTTGTATATTTTCTCATATAACTCCTGTTTGGATTGAACGATCAATACCAAAGCTCGACAATATCAAAACTAGATTACTCTTTATATAAAACCGTAAGAAAAAATAAAAACTTGCTACGTTGTTTTTCATGGCAAACTCTCAAAGCTTTTATTCTGTAAAAATCACGAGTTGTACTATATCGACGCTTCCAAACAAAACTGTACTAAGTCTGAAAACTGTGTTTTACAGGAGAAGCTCTCAAAGTTTAAACTCGATATGAAACTTCGGTTGTATGCTAAGTATATTTTCACTTGTAACTTCTGTTTGGATTGAACGATCAATACCAAAACTCGACAATACCAAAGTCAGGGTACGCTTTATATAAAACCGTAAGAAAAAACAAAAATTTGCTACGTGGTTTTTCATGGCAAGCTCTCAAAGTTTTTATTCTGTAAAAATCTCGAGTTGTATTATATGTACACTTTTGCTTATAACTTTTGATTGGATTGTCCGATTGATACCAAAATTAGATAGCATCTAAATTAAGAACCGCTCTACTTGAAAACGCCAAAAACGGGAAAATGTACTAAGTCGACTTAGTACAGTATTGTTTGGAAGCGTCGATATGTACACCATTGCTTATAACTTTTGATTGGATTGTCCGATTGATACCAAAATTTGACAGCATCTAAATTAAAAATGGGAAAACGTACTAAGTCGAGTTAGTACAGTATTGTTTGGAAGCGTCGATATCTGCAGGTACCTAAGCGCTGAGTATAGATAATTGTACATTGCTATAGCATTCATATCTAAGGAATGTTAACAGAAAAGTGATAAAATATTTAGATGTAGGTACCTATATGTATGTAACTGAAATCATACTACTTACTTGTTAGCAGGAACATTACTAGCAGCAGCATGGTCATTGAAGTACTGCGCCGAAAGAAATTGATCTCATTCATTTTAGATATTTCAAAACTAATTTTCCAAAGGGAATTGTACATTTTTGCCTATAGATGATCGATTGACAATACATGGAACTTTGCTATTCTGCATATGTACATATGTAGCGTTTTATTATAGTCCACCAAAAAGATGCGGGCGAGAGCAGCATCAAGAATTTAACAGCAAAACGCCTACTAAATTCACAGTTTTCCCAACGTTCTCAAAATGTATAAAATTGTATAATTATTTTATTTCTTGTTATGTTATCCGCTTCTTTTTTACATTCCTTTTCTTATACAAAAAACACTCGCACGATTGATAAGCGCTACTTTCTTTATCTACACCTCAATACACATATCGAAGTTAGATTTATCATTATTAAAAGTTTACTTTTGTTAATTTTCTCACTATTTCTTGTTTCTTTGTCTAAATTATACATTTTTACATGCTCGCGGATGGTCTCATAAAAATATGTACATACATCCATACGTTAATAGAGGCATAAAAATTCTCATGCACCGTTTATTAAACCTCTGTTTTTGCTCAAATTTTTCAAATTCCATCAAACACTACACATTTCTTCGGTGCTACACATTTTCCTAAGCATTTTTTAGTGCTAAATAATTGTTTTTCCGCAGCACTTTATTATTTAATGCAATTTTGATGCATATTTTCGCTGCAACATGGATTTTTTCTATTTGCTGTCATCTTTTGACTTTTCTTCTTTCCCAAATGAACTGTTCCCAACGAAAACACTTGCGTGCTTTGCCTTTGAAGCTGTGGGAGTGAAAAGGGCCAAGAATTATCGAAAAGGGCTTGTTTGGTGCGCGACTGACAGTCGCCTGCGGTTGGTAAATCATTGGATAGAGGGAAATAGCTAGAGGGTTTTGTTTTTATTTTGATTTTCCAGCATGATTGCCAAGTATTTACTAAAACGGTTTCTGTCACATGTTACAATAATTTAGAGGTAGGCGCACGGTCGAAATCAGAAACTACTTTTTTTATTTACAAAGGTAGAGTGTAATGTCAAAATCAAAGCGAATTCACATCATAGCCAATAGCTGAGTTCCCGTGGCAGTGATCCAGATCCGGATAGGAATTTTGCAAGCAAATGCAACAACAATTTTGTGATCCTGATATTTATCTGGATCAAAAATATCAGGATCACGAAGTTTTTGTTGCATTTGCTTGCAAAATTCGTATCCGGATCTGGATCACTGCCGCGGGAACTCAGCTAATAGGAATGTGCGAATCCCAAGCGATTTTCTACCGAGGCGATTTATCATTTTAACATTACACTCTACCAATTACAATAATAAAATACATAGGAAAGTTCTGAATTCGCCGGTGAGCCTACCTTTGTAGTCTGCCTTGGTTCTTACTACGTTTATACGTTGGCAAATTCATGAAATCATTTCATGAATTTTCGACGCATAAACGAATTTTCATGAATTTAATTGTTCACGGAAATTATTCATGAATTTTGCAATCATTTCATGAAATTATGAAGTACAAGTCCGGCAACGCCAAACCAACAGCTGTTCATTCAATCAAGGCAGATTTAACAGGTAGGCTCGCATAAGATCAGCTGACTTCTTTTTCAATCTTCATAAACACACACGAACACAAGCATTTTTTTGTTGACATATTCCACACACACACGCACCCTAGCATTTCCATAGGGGCCACATCTGTCAAATTCTTCTACATTCCTCTTTGCATGACACTTCTGGCCCCACTATGTATGAAGGTATGTCGTTATGCATTCTCCTTTATTGTTCCTCCATGGAATTCATGAAATTAAGAGTTCACGAATTCTGCCGTATAAACGTAGTATCTGTCAGTCTAAAGGCCTTTGGCAACTTACAATCTGGATTGTCCAGTTTGAGTGGTTTTTTGAGTTAGTCAAATTTGAGTGTTTTTTTGTGTGTGTTAGTGCAATCGGCAACTGTCGTACCACACGTACTTGTTGTCGGCTCGCGGCGAAGAAAATCAAAAATTTTTGATATTTGCGTCAATCACCCGACACTCACACGAACACATTCAAATCAGAAGTCCAAGTTCTTTTGCTTATATCTCTGTTATTTAAAGAGCTAGAAGCCTGAAACTATGCATTTTGAAAATTAAATTATTTTGCTTATAGCTTCGTTATTTGAAGAGCTAGAGAGAAACATTCTCTTTTTCGGACACAGAGGTCAACCACCAAGTAATACTCCTTCATGCGCAAAAATGTCGATGCGCTATTGTTTTTTTACATTTTATTTGCTTATAAATACAAATTTTTGTGTTGCACTCATTTTCTTAAGAAATCCATTATTAAAGTCCATGGCCGACATTACTTTCCTGCCTTCGAGACGCAACTGGTGTACTTCCACATATGAAGCGTCAGCACAACGCACCAGAAGGCAACACCTATTTCGATCATACAAGAACTGACCACACTCGGCATTGCTCAAAGCAACCGGTACGGCTTGTAGAGCAGGTAATTTTATTTCAATTAATTGAACTGTTTTTCCTTGAAATCGTGTATTTAGGTGTTTGAAACCATAAAGCGCGCGGTATCTTCGGTACAATTGCTCAGCGCTTATTTTTGGCCAATGTACCTCCGTTATGGCAGGTGTTATTTTGGGCGCTAAAAAGTAGAAATCCACAATTTTGTTTAGAAGTCAGTATAGTAAAACTAAGATTAATACCAAAAGTGGCGAAGTCATCATTTTGTTTTCTCGCCGATAATAAACAGCTTGAGAATTTTTCAATGGTATTTATAAGCAAATCAGCACCCTCCGTGGCTAATTTGTTGTGTAATTCGGGCATTAGAATATCATTTCTTACATCCACTTCCCGTTGCGCCAATACCTGAAACAATAATATATTTACATACACAGTTTAGAAATAATCTATTATAAATAAATTATCGCCGAGAAATTCATTGTGCGAAAAGCTCATCCAAACATGGAAGGATAAAGATTTTAATTAAATTATAAATAAAGAGAAGTAAGTTGTTCTCTTATATATGTATATTTTAACATGAATTTATCGCGCCATGAACTCTGGAGATAAATTTTCCATATATAAATCTAATTCAAATTATTTATATGCTTACATCTCCCACATCGAAATGTTTGGGCTCTATTTTCATTATAGAAACTCCTGTAGTTTTGTCTCCATTCATTATCGCATAAATAATTGGCGCTGCACCACGCCATCGAGGCAGTAGACTAGCATGTACATTAATCATACCCCTTTATATTTAAATTGATAGGCGATAAATATAAAAACCTATAAACAAGTTTTATTTTAAGAACTCACTGTGGAAATGCTTTTATTATCTGCTCTGGTATTAAATGACCAAATGAGACGACAACACCCAAGTCATAATCGTGGCATACTTCTGGTAATACCGGCCATCGATGCAGTGGTAATCTGTATTGTTCCGCATAGCTTCGAACGCAATTCGCCGGATGCTTAAAGGAAGTCACCACGCCTAAGCCACCAGCAGCTGTTTTGCTAACATTAAGAACAAATGCTTTATTAAACTATGTATATATGTACATATGTAAATTAAATGCTTACATACTAGTTGTTATGTAGCGCCTGTAAACTGGGCAGTGAAAATGTGTCTGTGCCGAAAAATAGAACTTTCAATTTTGAGGTTGAATTTTGTGCTACGGGCGTAGATAAAACCTTCCTAATTTTGCCTCGATGAAAATACGGGATACCGCTGAGTGCTTCAAATAGTCGTTTTCGATATTTAAATAAATTAATTTTCAAAACCCCCATTACAAAACATATTTGCCAATTTTGGAGCCAATGCGGTGGGAACAAGCCTTGGTTGTGGACGTACAAACAACAGAGGTTAATAGGTCCGTTCGGCAGCTGCAAATTGCCGCAATTTGCAATCAAAGAAAAATAAGGTTGTTCTCTCTCTGTGATTTTGGCCTGGCAAATTTGCCGAGATGACATAAGTGTGATAAATTTGCCGAGCACAACAACAAAATACACGTCTTGTCAAATTTGGAGCTTCGGCAAATTTCTCATACCCCAACCCGTGATATGTGATATCATGAGAAAAATATCACGGGAAATGCAACCATGTTATTACATTCACAATGGTCTTCTATGAGAAGTGAGTTTCAATTTATGTTTCTAGTTCTTTTTTTTAAGTATTTTATTTTATTCAGATAAAAAATTAATTAATTCGAAATTGAAGCAAGTAAAGCAAAGCGACAACAGTTGTATAAAGAGTGGAAAGAATATGACTAACATGCTAGTTCACAATGAAGTCAGTTAGAATTTTATTTTCTTAAAGGTGCGCTCTCTCTGTGTGGCAAATTTCTCAAGATATCATGATATCTCGGCAAAAATATTAGACACAGAGAACAACCTTAATATGTCTTGCTCTCCGAAAGAGAGAAACTTATACAAATTTACTGGCATTTCAGCGAACAGAACTTTGTCAAAATTTGCAGCAAATCAGCTGTTTGCCTTTATTCACAAGTGCATAACAAAATTAAAATTTTACGAAATGGAATCCAAGGGAAAGCTAAATATCTACACAAAAGCACTGTGGATTGGTCCAGGAATAAATCCAGAAAAGGAATTCTGCCGGCTGAGGGTTATCTTTTTAAAGTGCGGCCCAAGGCCGTCAACGGAAATAGTACGCAGTTTTGGTGTTTGGTTTGGTGGATTTTACGGGAAAATTTTCCAACAGTCTACCACGCGCTGAAAAAAGGACTTGTCGGGCGTTGTAGAAAAGTAAAAAAATGCAAATCTATTCAAATCTTGCAGCAAAGGCGAACAGCTGATCAAATTAAAACTATAAGAATTAACAAAATATAAACAAATCCTATATTTACAAAAATTTAGAAGAAATGTGTATTACTTTAGCTTAGTTTCAGCAGTAGATTATATTTTACTAATAAAGAAACATGTATGTATATACATATATAACTGTGGAGTTGCGACTGCCTGCTGGCATTGCATATTGACATACATACATACATACATATAAGTTAGCAGAGGGTAACCGGCGGACTTCCTACATTACGTTGCTTATTCAAAATCCAAAAGTCCCGTCGACCGGAGATATTTGTCAGTTGTAAAATTTACAAAACAAACCCCCAAAACTGTGCAGTATTACCGTATGAAGACACTTATAAAAACACGCACTATGTATATTTGTGTGCAGAACACCTTTTTGCGTTGGCGGCCTTCGGCCGCGCTTCAAAAAAATAACCCTCAGCCGGCAGAATTATCTTTCTGGGGTAACATCTATGGACCCATCACACTACCAATAAACTACCAACAAGTATCTCGTGAACTATAAGCCTCCGGCAGGTTTTGATTTTAGTTTTGAGATCTGTGAGGCCCTCTACCTCCCTGAAAAAGTCATTTTTCTCGGACCGTGGTTCCTTAATCTAAGGCCTACCCTCTTGGTAGACAGATGGAAATCTGAGCCGATTTTACAATTTTACCAACAAATATCTCATAAACTATAGGTTTCCGGCAAGTTTTTATTTCTGTTATGACATCTGTGAAAAAGTTATTTTTTCGGGGCGTGCGTGATTAATGGACAGTTTTCCCATTTAAGTAGTATACAATCTCCTATTTGCGATTCAACAACGCAGAATCCCGAGAGTGCAGACGATGATCCCACTGCGCTGTCATTAACAAGTTTCCTTTTAGCTGGTACCTTATTAACAAATTAAATCATTTAAATAAACTTTATAAATTAAAATAATATAATTTTCTCACTTCATTTTCTATTGAATCACATATATTCCCGATTTTCATAGTTTTTTGACTTGAAATCAATTTCGACTTTTTTTTTAAATTGTAACCATATGATCGCAAATCATATGTTTTTTCTGTCTACTGAACTTTGCAATGACAAATTTCGTCAGTAAAACTTTGCAGCTTTCTTCTTCTTTGAACTGTCAAAATTGCGCTCTCTTCTGCAAATTTTGACTGAGTTTATGCCTCAAAAAACGCGAATTTGCAGTTTTTTCTGCAATTTGCAGCAATTTGCTGCCGGCGAACGGTCCTAATTACAATTCATGATCAGCTGTTCGGGATTTCGCAGCAACAGCTGACCATCTACAGTAGTATAGGGTGGAAGGCGAAGTTGTCGGCTCAGGTAAAATGTAAAAAATTGTAACGAAAACGGGCGAAATAAATGAATAAACTCTCAATATTTAATAAGATCGCCGGTTTCAAAGGTTTTGCAAAACAAAGACATACCCGCAAGGCAAGACCAATCTATATCCAGGTCGTCTTATGTGAAGCAAAATAGGTGATTACAGTTAGATGACGTCTTTCAAGAATGTCAAAAGCAGAGAAAACGCGAGCGAACACACAAACGCACAACCGAACACACAAGCTATTTCCACGAAAAACACGTGCAAGAATGCAAAATCAAAACAAAAGACAATAGTTTGACAAAAGCTACAAACTCGCGTAAGAAGAGCTACTCTCCCTTGCATGGACCTTCTATAGTTAGGTTATGCCGCAAGGCCCAACAATAGCTTTGTTTCTTATAAAACTGGCAGTCGAGTGAAATGATAAATCGAAAGAATTGCGCTCATAAAGAGCTAAACGATTAGAAATGGAAAAATAGTAAAAATTGCCGATTAATAATTTGAATGCTATTTTTGGCTATGAATGGTTATTTCTTCTAAAAAACATTTAATTTTAAAAAGTCAGCAATTTTCAAAAGTAATAAAATCAAAAATATTAGGTTTGTTTCTTATTAAACTAGTCAGGTCAGCAAAACGGGAAGAATTGCGCTCATAAAGAGCGAAACGAACAGAAAATCAAGAACGGAATAATAGTAAAAATTAGCGATTAATAATTTGAATGCTATTCTTGACTGTTCGTGGTTATTTTTTCTAAAAAAAACATTTAATTTTCATTAGTGGTCTTCATCTAAAGTGATAAAGTAATAAATTGTTAAAGTTTATCAGTTTATCCGCATTTTTACATGAACGCACCTTGGTAAATAATTGTTTAAACTCTTGTCAGCTGTCAGTGTCAACTTAATTAATAAATAAAAACCCAAAAAAAATAAACAAAAAAATGCATATAACATTTTTGTAAAAATTATTTTAATAATTCGTGCTGAAATGCCGAAAGAAATCACAATTTCTTGTTTTAAATTAAAAAAGTAAAACTGACAATGTGTCAGACTTGAAATTTACCGAAATTTATAAATTTACGCAACAAAGTCGTTCGGTAAAGTGATAAACTTTGCTTAAATATATTTTCATACAAATTTTGACAGATAATTTACCACAATTATTATTTTATCACTTTACCCCATTTGCCAGCAGTTTACCACTTTAGATGAACACCCTTATTATTTCTATTTCAAAAATTCGGAAAATTTCAAAAGTAATAAAATCAAAAGTATTCGTTTGGTTATTTTTTCAACAGCTGTTTCTTACTTTGGCAGCAAATAATTTCAACTAGTGAAAATTTTACTAGCTGAAATTTAGACAGCTCTAAATGACTCTATTCTGCTATGTTTTTGACTCAAGAAACGATTTGCCAGCCAAAACTTAGCTAACTATTCATAACTAGCTAATAATAAACGAACCTATTATTTTTGTATCAGCTGTACATGCACATGTCACCTACCGATTTTAGACTTTTGACGTTTTTAACTGTCAAGAAAACCGGCGAAGGAGAGCAAAAACTGACTTTTGTACTTTTACACATGATACAAACAAACAAGGTAGTTCCATTTCACTTTGACATTGTCATTTTTGATTATAATATGGATTTTTGACGTCTTATTTTAAGTCAAAAATTTAGGATAGCGTTGCCCAATCAAAATTTTTTGGCTGAGGGTATATTTGAACAAAATATTGGGTATTTTAAATGAAATGGTGTTTTTCACATATGCTAATCAACAAAACAAATAAAAGACAACAATCAGCCGATGTAATGAGTATATTTTAACATTTTAAAAAATTAAAAAAAAAGCTTTCCAAAGAAAATAAAAAAATAAGTTATTCATAAAAAATAAAATAGATTTATGCAGTTATTAAAGTCGAAAAATATTATCAAAACGTCCATTATATTTCAATATTTGGAAACTGTTCGATTTATTATGAATAAGGTAAGAGTTCTTGATTTTCTTTATATCGTCGCTATAGAAGAAAACAGACGCAAAGTGTTTTGTTGAGGAAGAAAGACGCAAACTTTTTTTTTTTTTTTTTTTTTTTTCAAAGAAAGACGCATTAAAAATATTTTTCGAAAGAAACTCTTTATTTTTTTTTATAACGAAGAAAGACGCTTTATTTTTTTACTATAAAGAAAGAAGCATTTAAATATTTTTTAGGAAAGAAAGATGTATTCGATTTTTTATTTTTCTTTGTCAATAGCCGTGTTTTTATTCAAGCGCATATACATCTGCGCTTAAATTTTGTATGGACAACTAAGCGCGGATAGAGATGTGCGCTTAGAAATCCATACAAAATTTAAGCGCAGATGTATATGCGCTTGAATAAAAACACGGCTAATATTAATGCATATGCGTCTTTCTTCGCAGTTAATAATGCTAATGCGTCTTTCTTCGTCGAAATATTTTATAATGCGTCTCTGTTCGTCGAAATATCTTTAATGTATCTATCTTCGTCGACATGTTTTGTAAAGCGTCTTTCTTCCCCGACATATTTTTAATGCGCCTTTTCTCGTCGACAAATTACTGGCATGCTTCTTTCTTCTTCCGGATCGACGATATATATAAATACATATTTGGTTTCAATGATTTATACAAGAATATTTCCACATTTAAAAAATATATTTATTAAGAAAATTGTTTAGCAGTTATATAAGAATGTAAATTTAATTTAAATTTTTATGTTGCAGTTTTCCTTGGATTTAATTACGTTACTAATTTTATTTTCCTTTATTTTATTATTTACCTAATTCTGAAATAGATTCTTCGCAAAAAAAATATTTTTACTAACTTTTCATCTAAATTAAATATTTTATTTACTAATAAATTTTGCATATAACTAGAGCCCTAGATACCCGGGTATCGAGCAATTCGATCTGATCGTTTTTGTCTGAAGCCCGTTTGTTGTTCAAATGCCCGTACAAACATACGGGTAATGAACAAACAAACAACTGTTCGAGCATTTGAACAACAATTGTTCGGGCTACTCGAAAATTTTCAAAAAAATCGAGAGCTCTACATATAACCATGCCATCAACCGCACTTGTTTTTTCGGTTACAAGTACATAAGTCGTGCCAATATTCATAATTTCTAAACCACTGAAATTTGTCAATGAAATTCACAGGAGATGTAGTGGGATTCTAGTATGTACTATATTCCACAAACTTGCCGCAACTTATTTTAAGAATAAATCTTATTTTTTATATAATTATTTGTGATCTGATATTATGAAGAATTTAATATGTAAATATACGTATTTATATATATATCAATATTCAAATTAAAAAAATTCGTTTTGTTGCAATCGATACCATGGTTACCATGGAAATAAAAAATAACATAAATGGAGGATTTTTAGCAATGAGTATGGGAGCACGAAATGTCATAATCCATATAATTGTCAGGTGGTTAATATGGCGACAAAAATTTGACGTTTACACTACCTTCTTTCTTGTATCATGCTTTTACAGATTATTCGTACCATCACTAATTGCATTCACTTTTACAATCAACTTCGTGATTTTCTACCTGAGTTTTATATCCGTTGTTTTCTTGGTATTTTATTTTTGTATTTATGATATATGAAACGTTGCTATTTTAACAAAGAATTCGAGGTGCCAAAAGAAGACGCCACACATTCCTTCAAAGTGAATTTCAAAGGCTTGGAAAAATGGAATCCGGTCCACCCAGCTCGGGCAGCACACTCGCCTCCGAGTATGCCTTACGAGTGGCATTGCAGACGATGAAGGAGCGCTGTGTTGTACTCCAGCGACGATTAACTGTACTGGAGGAAGACAATCAAGATCTACGCGAACGCATTGAACATGGCCGAACAACAATACCAGCGATCTCTTCACAAAATAACAACAATAATACAGATGGTAGTTGTAATGGGGGAGACGAATTGCTGCAGCTGCGTGTAAATGTTGCAGAATTGAATCGCCAAAAACAACAATTGAGTGAACACATAAATATGGTATCAAACGAAAATCGCAAGCTTTGGTCTAGACTGTCTCAAATAGCCAAGGATAAAAGTGGGGCACAACGCAGCAATGTCACAACAACCGGGCAAGACACCATTGTTGCTGGCATTGACGGCGAAGATCCAGAAGAATTGCAAATAACTGCTCGGAATGGAAGTGCTGCCAGTCAAAATCTTGTACGTTCCAAAACATTTACACAGCACTCGCCCAATCCGAATTTGCGACACAGACTTATTCCGAACAGCTCGGAATTAAGTATGGAAGAGATAATATTGGATAACTACGAAGAAAAAGATGCTTTGGTCGCCTCTGCTGCTCCCGATGATGACTTAGGTTTTGCTTATTTGAATGTTGATGACGATGGTGTGGGAGAGGCCATCATTGAGAATGAAGCCGATTTTGATGCGGTGGCGAAAAGGTGCATGGAAGGCTTGCATGAGATGCGTCGTGAGGCTATTAAACAACAGCAAGAACTGAATACAGCTCTGACAGTGCTCGAGAGCAAAATAGGTACATATATACATACATACATACATATACCCAATGAAACATACATATCTATGTATGCACTTCTAATTGACGTGTCTTTTTGTTTACTTATGTATATATACAGCGCTTCAACCATGTCGAGATTGTGCAACCAAATCGCAGAAACCAGAAATGGCAGATAAAAGTCTAGAAACCGATGAAAGCCTGAGCGAGATGCCGTTTGCTATTTTATCAAACAAAGCCAGAAAAGCTGGTACTAATTACGGGGGTGAAAGTGAAGAAACTATGGATGATGATAACGCGTTACCAGCCGAAAATGGGTTTTACAATAATATACAAAAGCTCGTAAATGCCGAATCCACTGAGCGTTTATGCCCGATGTGTGGAAAAAAATTTGAAAACACTATGCCGTGGGAGCCATTTCAGCAACACGTGGAGGCGCACTTCATTGAAGTGGGCGTTGACTTCTGACATAATCCGAAAATATATTTCTCCACAGAATTGTGAGGTGAAGCATCATAAGAAGTACATAAATTAATATTTACATGCATAGGTATTCTAAACTATGTAGTTAGTGGTTGTAATTGACTGATTTTGTTGGATAAAAGTTCTGGGTTTTAGCTTGATGGGACGTGAACATATCTACATATGTATGTACATGATTGGTGGCAAAAATAAGAAACCAGCATTACAGTTAGCAGAGAGTTATTAGCCGCTTTCGATTCACAATTTATCTGCTGGTTATAAATTTCCTTCTGTCAAATTTATATGTGAATGATAGCGAGCAGAGGGAAATTTTTATCGACCAGTTAGCGAGTATGGCTACTACTCATTTGGCGTTTTCGATTCGCCATCAGACAAGCGAGGTCGGATCGAACAAAAATGTTTGAACCCATAATGAGTAGTAGCCATACGCGCTTACAGGTCGATAAAAATTTCCCTCTGCTCGCTATCATTCACATATAAATTTGGCAGAGAGAAATTTATAGCCAGCAGAGAAATTGTGAATCGAAAACGGCTATTATGGATTCAAACATTTTTGTTCGATCCGACCTCGCTTGTGTGATGGCGAATCGAAAACGACAATTATTTCTTTCTATTTATTATGTAAATATATAAATATCCATTTCATTAATTAATAAATATACACTTATTTTAAGTCGACCCCCTTGTGCGACTTTATCATAAGGGACAAGAGCAAATTTTACAGGAGAGCATTTTTTTTTGTATTTTTACTTGTTGTTGTTGTTGTTGTTGTAGCCACCAAGACACTCCCCGAAGGTTTTGGGGAGTGTAGGGGAAGTGACAGTCCTTTGCCGGATAAATCCGGTACGCTCGGGTACTAGTCCCCTCTGACACTAGTCCGACTGTCATGCGAACGATTTTTTTTGGCCATTATCCACCTTCTAGGCCGGTGGATTTTAGTCGCCTCTTATGACAGACATTCCTTACCATGGTTATATTCTAAGCATACCTGGGTAATACTGAGTAGTAATTGGACTATTACGTACTTAAATTGAAAGTACTTGAAAAGAATTGAAAAATCGGTTCAGGTACATTTTTCAATTCTTTTCAATTACTTTGAAGTACATATTTGCTAAAACTTCAACTCTTTTTCAATTCCTTGTACTAGTACTTGAAAATTTGGGAATGCAAGTACCAGTACTAGTACAATTCTTTTAAAATGTACTTGTCACAAGTCGTACTGATACTTGATATTACCCAGGTCTGATTCTAAGCCCCCTAACTCGCTGGGGATTTTGTTTTTTACTGTTTTTTATTGGTATATTTAAATGAAATTGAACACGCGATTAGATAATTAATCAATATACTGAACCTGATATTTTTTTTTTCTTGAAAAAATTTGCAGTTTGCGAGAAAATCATAATTTCGCTCTCAATGTTTTATGAGCGTATTTGATTAAATGTCCCTTACGATAAAATTTAAAAAAGGTTGTATATGACAAATACAAGTGTCTTATTGCATACTTTTGCATTTTCAATGATGAGGTCATGGTAATATAGTGAGTATGTGAGTTTCCACCGTCGATTTCCCTAACTATATTCCAAATATTTTTTATATGGGCGATACGATAAATTCGAGCTCAAGAAAAAAGTATACATTGTCCCTTACGATAAAAAAGAAAACCAATTTTTGGCACAACTAAGGATTTCAGCTACAATATTTTATCAGGTGTTGCGTTGAAGGATGTAGAACAAGTTTACATCAAAGAGTAAATTTCGAGAAAATGACCCTTACGATAAAATCGTGCAAAAGGGTCGAAATATACATAAAAATATCTGTAAAAAAACTGTACCTATGTATATAAAAAAATTCAAAATTGGAAAATTTCGGAACTTGATTTTTACATAATTTTAAAGCTTGATCTTTGCCTTATATTATGTTTTAGGTCTATGTTTTTATGGCAAATAAATCAAAACCAATATTTAAAAGCTGTATTGTGTATTATTTTTCTCACTAGTGTATATACTTTTCTATGTTTGCTATCAAGACCACGCAAATGATTTTATATATATGTAGCTATATGCTCGAACTGAGGCTTCCTTTCTTGTTTTGTTTTTTAATTTTTGATACCTTTAGTCATAATTTGATTCGGAAAATTGTAAAGATTGTAGCAACGAAACGTAGTCGTAGTCTCAGAGATTATAAATTAACAACTTCATTTAATTTGTTTAAAATAATATCTTTTTGCTATTTACCTGGCATTATTTGTTGAAATAAGTTAACTTTTGCTCCCTTCATATACGCCATTTAATTTATCTAATGACATATAACTTCGCTTGTATGAATTCATTAATGAACTGAAATCATACGCGGTAATGCTGCCAAATTTTAACAATACGCTTCATAAGCGATTATGCAGTTTATTTTTACTATGCGTTTTTGTTGTTAGAATTGCAAAGTTTTGGTATGGATCAATAGAGCTGAGCGTCAGGAACTCAGGGTTGGCAAATCTCATTTTTGACAAAAATGTCCCTTACTCGAAAATGCAAATACATCTTACGCGAAAATGCACATTAAACAACGATATGTACATACATACATATATTTACTATTTATTTGTGAAACAATGCTTCTTTCTATAAGAATATCTCTATTATTCCTTTTCAGTTGGTCTTATATAAGTTAGTTTATTATTCACACTTCAATATTCGTGTTTGTTTCCTCATAACGGAATAAAACATTGGCAAATGCGTCATTCAATGTTAAAATTTGAACAAATGATTTTTTTTTTTTCGTTTTTAAGCAAATGTTGGAAGTAATTAATAATGAATACCGTTTCTACTTAAACAAACTACACACTTTAACTGTGTTGAGTGAAAAGCGAAAGTTTTCTCTTACCGTTAAACGTAAAGCAAAGCCAAGCAATTCTAAATCAACTTTTTTACTCGCCATTTTCTTACTCAAACTTCACCTCAAGACGAATTTCCTAACCTTAGATGGCATGACCGATTATGACACCAAAAAACTCTAACGGTTTTGTGGTTAAGAATTACACAGCATCAGGGATTGCAAATAATCGTTATTTTTTAAATTTTGACTAAAAAAATCATACTGAAGGAGGAATGCTAAACGCAAAAGAAGTACACAAATGTAATCAACGTAACACAGACTACCTCTAGGTGCATTAACTTTTATTTTTTCCATTTTTATAAAAAAATTGATTTTTAATCATTACTTTCTAAGTTTTATTTTCCGCTCAGTAAATAAAAGTTTTTTTCTGAGTTTTACTTTTCGATCAGTGAATAAAAGTTATTTTTAGATTTTTATTTTTCCCTCAGAAAATAAAAGTTTTTCTCTGAGTTTTATTTTTCGATCAAAAAATAAAAGTTTTTTTTTAGTTTTATTTTTCCCTCAGAGAATAAAAGTTATTTTTTGAGTTTTATTTTTCGATCAGAATACAAAAGTTATTTTTTGAGTTTTATTTTTCGATCAGAATATAAAATTATTTTTTGAGTTTTATTTTTCCCTCAGAGAATAAAATTTTTTTTTTTGAGTTTTATTCTTCGATCAGAATATAAAAGTTATTTTTTGAGTTTCATTTTTCGATCAGAGAATAAAATTTATTTTTTGAGTTTTATTTTTCCCTCAGAAAAGAAAAGTTTTTCTCTGAATTTTATTTTTCGATCAAAAAATAAAAGTTATTTTTTGAGTTTTATTTTTCCCTCAGAGGATAAAAGTAATTTTTCGAGTTTTATTTTTCGATCAGAAAATAAAAGTTATTTTTTGAGTTTTACTTTTCCCTCAGAAAATAAAAGTTTTTCTGAGTTTTATTTTTCGATCAGAAAATAAAAGTTACTTTTTGAGTTTTATTTTTCGATCAGAATATAAAAGTTATTTTTTGAGTTTTATTTTTCCCTCAGAAAATAAATGTTATTTTTGAGTTTTATTTTTCGATCACAAAATAAAAGTTATTTTTTGAGTTTTATTTTTCCCTCAAAAAGTAAAAGTTATTTTTTGAGTTATATTTTTCGATCACAAAATAAAAGTTATTTTTTGAGTTTTATTTTTCCCTCAGAAAGTAAAAGTTATTTTTTGAGTTTTATTTTTCGATCAGAAAAATAAAAGTTATCTTCTGAGTTTTATATTTTTGCTCAGATAATAAAAGTTTCTTCAGTCTAATTTTTTTAGCTGCAGCTGTCGATTTTGCCACATTAATATGTAGGTAAAGTTTATAAATAAAAAAAATTAAAAATTTATTTATGTATATACTTTACTTATTTATATGGCGAAATCTACAATTTCAGCCAAAATCAAACTGTAAAACTTTTATTTCTGAGCAGAAAAATAAAACTCAGGAAATAACTTTTATTTTCTGATCGAAAAATAAAACTCATAAAATAACTTTTATTTTCTGATCGAAAAATAAAACTCAAAAAATAACTTTTATTTTCTGAAGGAAAAATAAAACTCAAAAACAAAAAAAACTTATTTTCTGAGGGAAAAATAAAACTCAAAAAATAACTTTTATTTTCTGATCGAAAAATAAAACTGAAAATAACTTTTATTTTCTGATCAAAAAATAAAACTCAAGAAAAAACTTTTATTTTCTGAGCAAAAAATAAAACAGAAAATAATCGTTAAAAATCATATTTATGGATATCACTCATAACCGTTCCGGTCCCTGTACAGCATTGCTGGATTCAAAAACGCATTCAAAATATGTAAGTTTTCTTCAAGCGGATCTCTTAGGTATATATCGTCGTACCATACGAAAACTAACATATTTAAAATTTCTGGCGAAAGCTATCAATAAAAAAATTCTGTACGAAAAGTAGAACATTTGACTTTTGGCCGACGAAAAGTAACAAAATCGAGTTTTGGCTGACGAAAAGTATCAGTAATTATATACTGTTTTTACATTAAAATTGTTGTCGTTTAAACGAAATTGATAGTTTTCGTCAGCCAAAAGTTGAACTTGTTACTTTTCGTCAGCCAAAACTCGATTTTGTTACTTTTCGTCGGCCAAAAGTCGAACTTGTTACTTTTCTTCAGCCACAAAAAATTTTATGTTAGTTTTCGTATGGTACGACGATATGTACAATTAAACGGTATGTTAACTCGTTATACATAAATGTATGTTGTACATATCGTCGTTTTTCTGACCGGCAGCTGTGCAACTTCAGAGCTCAAAAGGACATTAGAAGGAAATATAGAGCTTTCCAAGACCAAAGTTATGGTATGGATTAATAGAGCTGAGCTCTGAAGTCGCAGAGCTGGGTGTTAGAAATTCAAACCTCATTTTTGGCACAACTTTCGGATAGGCGGTTATAAAGTTTAAACGACGATATGTATGTTTGCTATTTTCTTTCTCTTCGCATCATTAAAAATTTCTCCTTTTTGTTTTGTCTGGATAAACTAAAAAAAATTAATTAGAAATAACTAAGAAATATTTATGTACATACATACGTATGTACACACATATGTATGTATGTACATATTAAGGTGGAGTGAAATCATATGGAGATTTTTTTTTGTTCTTTTTTTGAACGTACCAGCAATGAAAAGTTGCCTTTATACGAGTTAATGAACCCCACAAAATTTTATGGCGATAGGATGACGTTTTGAACTGCCCCCAGCCCCGCAAAGTTGAAAGCAATAAGCACGATCTGGTACAAATATGAAATTTTGAAAATTACAAAATTAAAAAACGAAGTATGAGGATTGATAAACATGGCTAAGCTGAGTATTAAAGTGAATTATTTTTTTTTTAGAACAACAACAACAAAAGTTATTAAAGGTCAAAGTTTATATTATGAATTTTTTAAAATTCAATTACTTAAAAACTACTGAACCGATTTCGAACATTTTTATACCATTCGATAGGTATTTTGATTCCCTTTAATTTGATATACATTTTATATATGAAAAGTAAGAGGGGTAAAAGGGGGTTGACCCCCGCAAGGGGGGTATTATGGAACCCACATAAAATGTATATCAAATTAAAGGGAATAAAAATACCTATCGAATGGTATAAAAATATTCGAAATCGGTTTAGTAGTATTTAAGTAATTGCAATTTAAAGAAATGCACAATATAAACTTTGACCTTTAAAAACTTTTGTTGTTGTTGTTTCCAAATAAAAAAAATTCACTTTAATACTCAGCTTAGCCATCTTTATCAATCCTCATACTTCGTTTTTTGATTTTATAATTTTAGAAATTTCACATTTGTACCAGATCGTACTATTTTTTTCAAGTTTGTGGGGCTGGGGGCACCTCTAAACATGCGAGTAGGTCAATAAAATTTTACAGGCTTATTACTGGGCTAGAAAGGTGCCGTTCTGGCTTTGGAACAAATTGAATTTCCAAAAAAAATGTTTCACTCCACCTTAATACATACATATGTATGCTTTTGTATTTAAAAATGTCTCCTTTTTGTTTTGTCTGGATATACTAAAAAAATTAATTACCCAATAAACACAACGGATTCGCCTCGAATACGAGACGAGTTCGCTTCTCTGATTATATTATCGCGGCGATAGTTCGCGACAATAGATCGGCGAATCCGAATTCCCAGGCGAGTCACCCCTCATTAGCGATTCGCGCATTTTTATATTCTCGGATCGTTGGCGATTCGAGGCTTAGACTCATTGGCGAATACATTCTGGAAAATCTTCTTCTGCGAATCCGCCTCGAATTCGCCACGATATCATCCGAGCTTTGCAGTCGCTTGAGTAGAGTTTTAAATGGTAAATTAAAGTCCAACAGGGAATTTCTTCGTGTAAAGCAAGATTTAATAAAATTAATAAATGCTATTGCGATAATTGATTTTTCTCGAGTCCATCTCGAACTCGATACAAGTCCGAAAAATGACATTCACCTCCGCGAATTCATCTCGAATTCGCCGCGATATCATCCTCGCGTCTGTGTTTATTGGGTAGAAATAACTAAGGAATATGTATGCAGCTATGTACATACGTATGTGTGTATGCCTTTGTAGTTACGTACATACATATGTACCATTATTTATCTTATATTTTTTCCTAAAATTTTTTGTTGGCAAATTTGTTTTTTTAGCCGTAGTACGTCTGCTGGTATGTATGAATGTGATAAGAAATACACGACCATCAAGTTAGCGAACGGGGATACGATGGTTAATTTACCGTATGCCGTGGTGCGCTTGTTGCAAATACTGCATGTCATACCCGATTTGGTTGCGCACTTTGCTAACTTGACACGAAGTTACCTGTGTAACGAAAGTAGAAGTAAAAAAAATTCAAACAAAATCAATTCTTTCCCGGCTAATTTACGTCAAATGTATGGCAAATTATCACCGTATACCTACCAATCGATTCGCGATAAGTGCTTTTCGCTAGCTTCACACTCATACAAAATACCGTTGCTTTTGTTACAATTCAGTAGCAGAATTTCTAGTATTAATTAAATGAAAACATTTGAAAAAACATTTGTTTAACTCAAATATAGAGCCCCACATACATATGTATGTAGTATGTACCCAATAAACACAGACGCGAGGATGATATCGCGGCGAATTCGAGGCGAGTTCGAGAAAGCATATTTTCGCGAACGTAATTTCTCGGACTCGCCTCGAGTTCGCGGCAAGTTCGAGAAAATCAATTTTCGCGATATCATCTTTTTTCTATTTTCTTTTAAGTTGTTTTGCACTAAAAAATCATTATAGTTCTGAAACTTTACATTTATACCTGAACTCGGATTTAACCCATTGCCAGTAAACCAAACTCTAAACTTTTAATTTTTCGAAACGCCATTTATAAAAAACCTCGAATCGCCAACGATCAGAGAAATTAAAAATTCTCGAATCGCTAATGATAAAAAATTCGAATCGCCAGCGATCCGAGAATGAACAAATTCTCGAATCGCTAGTGATAGGTGACACGCCTACGAATTCGGATTCGCCGATCTATCGCCGCGAACTATTGCCGCGATAATATAATCAGAGAAAGCGAATCCGACGCGAATTCGAGGCGAAGCCGTTGTGTTTATTGGGTATGTATGTACTTTGCTATTATATTTGTATTTAAGTATGTTTGTATGTACATACATATATACATACATATGTATATTTAAGTCCATACATATCGTCGTACCATACGAAAAGTAGCACTTTCAAAATTTTTAACAAAGAAAATCTATGGAAGAAATTTTAAAAGTGCTAGTTTTCGTATGGTACAACGATATGTACTTAAAAGATAAATGAATGAAAAGTTTATTTTTTTTTTTGTTTTTCGCATCGGCTTTTGTCATTTAAGTCCTGCTTTTTGCGACGCCTTTCGGTATAAATTCATTGCCAAATGCGAAAGTTCTTCAGTCAGCCACTACCACATATTTTATTTGCAGGGCTGCGGTAATCCATCTAACGTTTCCATACTTGTCTAAACATGGGTTTGAAAGACGGCTTATTATTGCTGCTGAATTTGCTAGCGGGTAATAATTTTGACTATAAATTGCGAAAAACTAAAAAAAAAAAATATTTCAATATTACAAAAAGGAAGAAAGAACAAATACATATCGTTGCGAATACAAAAACGGTTACGTGAATTTAATTTTTTTTTTTTATTATTTATAACGAATTTCCGTCATTGCTTTTGCAGTTTTCTTTACATCTCTTTTGGTTAGAAGTTATTAGCTTATGATTTATAAACAAAAAATGCGTCAAAACACGACATAATTTTTTTTATTAAAAAAGAAGCCAAGGAATGCGAACAAACTCAATCAACTTTTATTTTTTTTTTAATATACTTTACCTACAGTTAAAAAAAATAAAACTTAAAAAATAACTTTTATTTCCTAAACGAAAAATAAAACTCAAAAAAAAAAACTTTTATTTCCTAAACGAAAACTAAAACTCAGAAAATAATTACTAAAAATCATTTTCTTATATATGTACATATCGCACGTTTTATGCAATAGGGATTTAACTCAAAAAAAAATTTTTTTTGGGAAAACGCAAATAAACTTTTTTAATTTCAAATAGTTTCCTTCTACGGCTAACTACAAAATCACTTTTATTTCCGCCACTTTTATCTTTTTGAGTATTTTATAAGACTAGAATCATAGGCAGGACCCAGTTATTGAAATATATGCCAAAATCCCAGAAATCGAAAATTTCGAGTTAAATCCCCATTGCATAAAACGGGCGATATGTATGTACATAAATTGAAAAACTAAAAATTAATACACCTATGTAGAGCTGTATATATTTTAATTTTTTTATTGTTCCTTGAAAATATTCTCGGAAAATAATAAACATTTATTTCATTGAAACAACACAGCACGCAGAAATGGAGACCATGATCCATCAAAATGGGATTACCAAAACACAACTAGTTGGGTGACTGACTACCCATCATGTGGCGGGATGCGGCAGTCCCCTATAAATTTAGAGTCTGATAAAGTAAGTACTCATTGCAGGAATTTCTTACTGGCATATCTTATTTTACTTGAAAGAGTTTTTAGTGCTTAGCACGAAATTTTTATTTTAATTAAATTTTTTTAATTGTTGGGGTAAGTGGAAAAAAATTCAACAACTATTTACAGCGAAGGTTGAGTGTATAGCTATTTCATGAAAAACCATTTTCGATCATCAGCACTCTTTTCGGAAGTGGATGCACTGGGGATTGAACCCGAGTCCATTCCATCTTCAGCCGCAATGACCCAACGCATAAACACACTCGGCCATTGAGACTCTGTGCAAGCTGTTGGATTTTCCCCACTTTTGCCTTTTTCATTTTCAACATTAACGTTAGTGTGTATATGCTTTTGCATATATTCTACCCAAACGTGCTGAATTTTTGTTGGCAGTTCGCAATGAACATTTATTGTTGGTATGTATTTTTTTATACCAACAACGTTAACAATTTTACTTGAAAGAGTTTTTAGTGCTTAGCACGAAATTTTTATTTTAATTCAATTTTTTTAATTGTTGGGGTAAGTGGAAAAAAATTCAACAACTATTTACAGCGAACTATTTACACGAAAAACGTGAAATAGCTATACACTCAACCTTCGCTGTAAATAGTTGTTGAATTTTTTCCACTTACCCCAACAATTAAAAAAATTGAATTAAAATAAAAATTTCGTGCTAAGCACTAAAAACTCTTTCAAGTAAAATTGTTAACGTTGTTGGTATAAAAAAATACATACCAACAACAAATGTTCATTGCGAACTGCCAACAAAAATTCAGCACGTTTGGGTAGAATATATGCAAAAGCATATACACACTAACGTTAATGTTGAAAATGAAAAAGGCAAAAGTGGGGAAAATCCAACAGCTTGCACAGAGTCTCAATGGCCGAGTGTGTTTATGCGTTGGGTCATTGCGGCTGAAGATGGAATGGACTCGGGTTCAATCCCCAGTGCATCCACTTCCGAAAAGAGTGCTGATGATCGAAAATGGTTTTTCGTGAAATAGCTATACACTCAACCTTCGCTGTAAATAGTTGTTGAATTTTTGATGTGTAAACATCTTTGCTGTAGCTACGAGTAATTTCGAAAAACAGGTAAAGTTTACGCGTAAACATGTAAACGGGTAAACATGTAAACGGGTAAACATGTAAACGGGTAAACATGTAAATGCGTAAATGCGTAAACCGTAAATGACCTTGGCATTGTCAGTGGTAGGTAGGTATCTAGGCATGTACTTACAAATGCTTGCATGCATAGTCGTGCAAATGCAAATATCAGCAACAACAGCAACGAAGCGAAGCGAAGTTGTTGTTGTTGTTGTTTTCTGCAACAATGCGACAAATAGGCAAAATAAAAAGGACCAACCTGTTTGAACATGTATGCAAATGTATGGATATGCATACCTACATCTACCTATCTAATTTTCTGAGCAATATTGGTATCAAATGAAAGGTTTTGAGCAGGACTTCGATATGAAGCTCTTTTCATAGTGACCCCTAGACCGGGTCTCCAGATATGGGTCAAAACGAGGACCCGGATGATCCTTGAATGTTTCTGAGCAAAATTGGTATCAAATGAAAGGATTTGAGGAAGGCTTCTACAGAGAGCTCTACTCTTTATGATTCCTAGGTCGGGTCCCGAGATATACATAGGTCAACACGAGGACCCGGATGATCCTTGAATGTTTCTGAGCAATATTGGTATCAAATGAAAGGTTTTGAGCAAGGTTTCTGCAGAGAGCTCTACTCTTTATGATTCCTAGGTCGGGTCCCGAGATATACATAGGTCAAAACGAGGACCCGGATGATCCTTGAATGTTTCTGAGCAATATTGGTATCAAATGAAAGGTTTTAAGAAGGCCTTCTACACGGAGCTCTATTCTTTATGGTTCCTAGGGCGGGTCCGGAGATATGGGTCAAAACGAGGACCCGGATGATCTTGCATGTTTCTGAGCAATATTGGTATCAAATGAAAGGTTTTGAGCAAGGCTTCTACAGGGAGCTCTACTCTTTATGAGTCCTTGGTCGGGTCCCGAGATATGGGTCAAAACAAGGACCCGGATGATCCTTGAATGTTTCTGAGCAAAATTGGTATCAAATGAAAGGTTTTGAGCAGGACTTCGCTATGAAGCTCTTTTCATTGCGACCCCTAGATCGGGTCTCCAGATATGGGTCAAAACGAGGACCCGGATGATCCTTGAATGTTTCTGAGCAATATTGGTATCAAATGAAAGGTTTTAAGAAGGCCTTCTACAGGGAGCTCTATTCTTTATGGTTCCTAGGTCGGGTTCGGAGATATGGGTCAAAACGAGGACCAGGATGATCTTGCATGTTTCTGAGCAATATTGGTATCAAATGAAAGGTTTTGAGCAAGGCTTCTACAGGGAGCTCTACCTTTATGAATCCTAGGCCGGGTCCCGAGATATGGGTCAAAACGAGGACACGGATGATCTTGCATGTTTCTGAGCAATATTGGTATCAAATGAAAGGTTTTGAGCAAGGCTTCTACAGGGAGCTCTACTCTTTATGAATCCTAGGTCGGGTCCCGAGATATGGGTCAAACGAGGACCCGGATGATCCTTGAATGTTTCTGAGCAATATTGGTATCAAATGAAAGGTTTTAAGAAGGCCTTCTACACGGAGCTCTATTCTTTATGGTTCCTAGGGCGGGTCCGGAGATATGGGTCAAAACGAGGACCCGGATGATCTTGCATGTTTCTGAGCAATATTGGTATCAAATGAAAGGTTTTGAGCAAGGCTTCTACAGGGAGCTCTACTCTTTATGAGTCCTTGGTCGGGTCCCGAGATATGGGTCAAAACAAGGACCCGGATGATCCTTGAATGTTTCTGAGCAAAATTGGTATCAAATGAAAGGTTTTGAGCAGGACTTCGCTATGAAGCTCTTTTCATTGCGACCCCTAGATCGGGTCTCCAGATATGGGTCAAAACGAGGACCCGGATGATCCTTGAATGTTTCTGAGCAATATTGGTATCAAATGAAAGGTTTTAAGAAGGCCTTCTACAGGGAGCTCTATTCTTTATGGTTCCTAGGTCGGGTTCGGAGATATGGGTCAAAACGAGGACCAGGATGATCTTGCATGTTTCTGAGCAATATTGGTATCAAATGAAAGGTTTTGAGCAAGGCTTCTACAGGGAGCTCTACCTTTATGAATCCTAGGCCGGGTCCCGAGATATGGGTCAAAACGAGGACACGGATGATCTTGCATGTTTCTGAGCAATATTGGTATCAAATGAAAGGTTTTGAGCAAGGCTTCTACAGGGAGCTCTACTCTTTATGAATCCTAGGTCGGGTCCCGAGATATGGGTCAAACGAGGACCCGGATGATCCTTGAATGTTTCTGAGCAATATTGGTATCAAATGAAAGGTTTTAAGAAGGCCTTCTACACGGAGCTCTATTCTTTATGGTTCCTAGGGCGGGTCCGGAGATATGGGTCAAAACGAGGACCCGGATGATCTTGCATGTTTCTGAGCAATATTGGTATCAAATGAAAGGTTTTGAGCAAGGCTTCTACAGGGAGCTCTACTCTTTATGAGTCCTTGGTCGGGTCCCGAGATATGGGTCAAAACAAGGACCCGGATGATCCTTGAATGTTTCTGAGCAAAATTGGTATCAAATGAAAGGTTTTGAGCAGGACTTCGCTATGAAGCTCTTTTCATTGCGACCCCTAGATCGGGTCTCCAGATATGGGTCAAAACGAGGACCCGGATGATCCTTGAATGTTTCTGAGCAATATTGGTATCAAATGAAAGGTTTTAAGAAGGCCTTCTACAGGGAGCTCTATTCTTTATGGTTCCTAGGTCGGGTTCGGAGATATGGGTCAAAACGAGGACCAGGATGATCTTGCATGTTTCTGAGCAATATTGGTATCAAATGAAAGGTTTTGAGCAAGGCTTCTACAGGGAGCTCTACCTTTATGAATCCTAGGCCGGGTCCCGAGATATGGGTCAAAACGAGGACACGGATGATCTTGCATGTTTCTGAGCAATATTGGTATCAAATGAAAAGTTTTGAGCAAGGCTTCTACAGGGAGCTCTACTCTTTATGAATCCTAGGTCGGGTCCCGAGATATGGGTCAAACGAGGACCCGGATGATCCTTGAATGTTTCTGAGCAATATTGGTATCAAATGAAAGGTTTTAAGAAGGCCTTCTACAGGGAGCTCTATACTTTATGGTTCCTAGGTCGGGTCCGGAGATATGGGTCAAAACGAGGACGCGGATGATCTTGCATGTTTCTGAGCAATATTGGTATCAAATGAAAGGTTTTGAGCAAGGCTTCTACAGGGAGCTCTACCTTTATGAATCCTAGGTCGGGTCCCGAGATATGGGTCAAAACGAGGACACGGATGATCTTGCATGTTTCTGAGCAATATTGGTATCAAATGAAAGGATTTGAGCAAGGCTTCTACAGGGAGCTCTACTCTTTATGAATCCTAGGTCGGGTCCGGAGATATGGGTCAAAACGAGGACCCGGATGATCTTGCATGTTTCTGAGCAATATTGGTATGAAATGAAAGGTTTTGAGCAAGGCTTCTACAGGGAGCTCTACTCTTTATAATTCCTAGGTCGGGTCCCGAGATATGGGTCAAAACGAGGACCCGGACGATCTTGCATGTTTCTGAGCAATATTGGTATCTAATGAAAGGTTTTGAGCTGGCCTTCTACAGAGAGCTCTATTATTTATGATTCCTAGGTCGGGTCTGGAGATACGGGTCAAAACGGATAATCTTGCATGTTTCTAAGCAATATTGGTATTAAATGAAAGATTTGAGCAGGCCTCCTACGCGGAGCTGTACTCCTTAGGATTCCTAGGCCGGGTCCCGAGATATGGGTCAAAACGAGGACCCGGATGATCCTTGAATGTTTTTAAGCAATATTGGTATCAAATGAAAGGTTTTGAGCAGGATTTCTACACGGAGCCCCGAGATATTGGTCGAACGTGGACCCAAATGATCTTGCATGTTTCTGAGCTAAACAAAACAAAACAAATCAAAATCAGAAATCAAAAATTAAAAATCAAAAATCAAAAATCAAAAACCAAAAACCAAAACAAACAAAAACAACAAAATGTAGCAGTGACAATGACAAAAAAAAATTATAAAAACGACAGTCGCGTTGTAATCCATAGAAAACCAGGGAAAAAAGAATAAGGCAAAGGGAATAAAAATCCGATTTCGAAACTGTTTACACATCAATGTTCATGAGTACTCGTTACTCACGCTTTCTTTATTTTTCCACTTACCCCAACAATATCTTATTTTAATTCTGGCCATTAAATTCTGTGAAGTATTGAAATTATTTAATTTGCATTAAAGTTCATTTCCTTCGTCAAATTTACAGAAGTGCATAAATAAAATGTTAAGAAATATTTCCAAAAACATTAGATTATAACAAAATTGAACACCATTTTGATTAATTTAACAAAATAAAAATCAACGAAACGTTTTTTTTTTTAGGTAGCTGGCGGTGTTCCGGCACCATTGCACTTCGAAAACTACAATCTAGCTTTTATGGAAGATATTGAAATTGAAAATAATGGTCACTCAGGTGAGGATAGATATTTGTAAGAATGTACATACATATATACCAGTATGTATCTAAAAGGCAGATTTTTAGTGATTTTCTGTATTTATTGCACATCTTTGAATTTTTTTTAATTTATTTAGCTGAAATATCATTACCGGAAACTCTGGGCGGGACTCGGCCAAAAATCAGCGGCGGTCTGCTAAACGGCGAATATGAAGCGCATTCGATACACTTCCATTGGGGCTCACTACTTAAAAAGGGTTCGGAACATGCAATTAATGGTCGCCACTACGATGCTGAACTGCATATTGTCCACAAAAATGTTAAATACGCAACCGGAGCTGAAGCTAGTGAAAATCCAGACGGTATTGCAGTGGTGGGCATTTTGGTTGAAATTGTCGATGTAAGTGCTTGTCATTTTTGTCTTATTTTTATTGAAATTAATTTTTTTTTTCCACTAGAACCCATTGAAATACTATTCGGGTCTGAGGCCGGTATTCAAAAAAGTACCAAAAATTAAAAATCCGGAAACTAATACGACAATTACTAAAGACTTAACTCTTGACAAGTTCTTAGGAGAAATCGATACCAACAAATTCTTTGCCTACGAAGGTGCGTGAAATGTAAATTTGTTTGTACAAAATTAGTTAACTTCCATAAATTATTACTTATGTATACATACATATGTAAATGAATATGTGTGCATATCTTTGATATAATCCTAATATTTGAACAGGTTCACTTACCACACCACCCTGTTCCGAGGCGGTTACTTGGCATGTGCTTATGGAACCACTACAAATTTCGCGTTTGCGGGTACATACATACATACATACATATAACAAATTAAAATTCTAGAATAAATTAACCCATAAATTTTCACCTATTATATTTTAGCTTTACAATTTGTTTACGCTGAAGCATAAGAATGGTGCTAATATTTTGGATAACCATCGTCCATTGCAGGATTTAAATGATCGGTTAATATATGCATAGGCTGTGCAGCAATTCATGGATATACATATTGTTTATCGATATATGTACAAGTAAATGTTTTTGTAAAATTTCGTGCAAGGAGTATGTGTGTATGTATGTATGTATATGCATAAATCCATATCTCTGTATGTATGTATGTATATTGCTGTGATGGAAAATATAAATTCCTTCGAGCTAAGCAAAAAATTAAAAGCTTTTCTTCCGACGAGTATGCTTTCTGATAGCACTTTTACACTGAGGAGTTGAGGAGGCTAAAATGGAAGATCCTCTTATCGCTTAGATCGCGATTTCCTTTTAAAGGTGGCTCAATCTGCATAACAGTGAAAGTATGCAAACAGACCTACATATGTATAAAACCAAAAGTCAGTTTCTGTAACAAAATCACGAAAATTGTCGATCAAAATGACGTCACATTAATACGTTCCACACTTTGTCACCATCTAAAAGGCAGGTGAGAATCCCAACCGAAAACATTGATAGAGTTCAATTACAGAAACTCAGTACAGTCTAAGTGTTTTTCATTGTTGCACATTTTGCACAAAACACCTTGTAGGGTTAATGGTTCCATAACCTCATAAACCTTTGCATTAATTCGGCAACTGTCTTTCCAAAGACAACTATCTTTCGAAAGGATAAAAACTTTCCTCTCGAAAGATATGTAGTTGCCAGAATAACCCTATACCAGTACGCCGATTTCTCTTCTTGTTTTTTCTTTTTTTTTACTAGTATTACAACTGTTTCAGATTGGATAAGTACATTAAGTTTAGTAGCAAACTAATTCGATAAAATAAATTAGTATTCCCCGTGTTGGCTAGCGTTGTTGTTGTTTTCCTCTATATATTGCCTTTCTTTGTAATAAAAAAAATCGAAAACTTATAAAGTGGGATTGCATTTATAAAAAAATAATACATATATGTTTTTGGAAATATAATAAATAATCATGCTTAATGGCAATATGGCGATTTTATAATTGATTTGAGAAATGAACACATTATTGTCTGCCTTTCTGTTTGTAGATATCACGTCCGTTCAACTCTTGCAGTGGACGATAGTTATTTATTAAAGGTAGTCCACTCTTTCGTTTCAGCTTGAATAGTTTTTGAATCTAACAAAAAGGAGAATTGATTAAAAAAAAGGTTATTAGTTGTGCCCGAGATTTTTACCTGAGCGCGTGAGATCAAGAGTGGTTCAGAAAAAACGTGCCATGTAACGGTCTCTGAACAAGGCGGCGTTGTAAGTGAGCCTGTAAAACAAATTAAATTGTAATAGCAGATTATATATGTATGTACATATACATATGTATGTATATATTTACTACTACATATTTTGCCATCTCACATATGTACATACCTTTATAAGCATACAAATCTTTTGTGTCTATATCATCTAAGAAATCGCTCAGTCTCAAGTTTTTACTTAAAGTTGCATTAGTGCCAGGTTTTTTAATATCTGCCAATTTACTGAAAACCTTATCCAGTCCTGTATAGCTTCTTTTTGGGTTCTAGGCAAAAAATAAAGCTAGCCGTAAAGAAAAAAGCTCTGTGTGCTTACAAAGAGATCGGACTTACGTCACTTATATTAATGAAAAGAGCAAGCACAGCTATACCATCTCGATACTGACTTGATTCCTTTGCAGTTCCATATTTCATATTTTTATGAACAATATGCAGCTCAGCATCGTAGCGGCGCCCATTATTTGCATGTTCAGAGCCTTTGCTGAGTAGGGAACCCCAATGGAAGTGTAAAGAATGTGCTTCGTATTCGCCGTTTAGCAGACCGCCGCTGATGATTGGCCGTGTGCCACGCACAGTTTCCGATAAAGTAATTTCAGCTACAAAGTAGTATAAGTATTGAATAAAATAATAATAGATAGTAGTTGCGGGAATAATAACACAGCTCAACAAAAAAGTCCATATTTTGGTGCAGCCCTGCTTGTAGCTGCATTTGGTAGTATTCGATACAGTGATAAAAAAATGTAAATAACTTTTTTTAATCCTACGTGTAGTTTTTGAGATATGAGCCCTTAACCCGGATTTTCCCAGAACTTTTTTTGTTTCAGATTTTCATAAAAGTATGTACACCAATAAATTTCCACCTCCTGAGCATGAAAATGAAGTCCGTTTTCCAATATCTTGTCGCACTTTTCCGGAAAATGTGAAAAACTAGCGTTACCATATGGTAGCCGTGGGTCGCCTAGGGTACAGGTTTTTGTTTAAAGGGTAAATGATATTTGGAAACATTTTTTTTTAGTTTCACAAAAAAAAAACACATTTTTAATTCACTTTATTGAGATTTAAGTAGGTTTTTAGTAAAGTTATGCAAATAATATATTTTTTTTAAATACTTCCACATGTAGGGTTGGCCTATTCTGGCCAATAGCATATATTGCACTTTCTTCGCAAATATGCTTGATAAATAATAACAATAATTAAAAAACTTCTCGAATTGAACATGAAGTAGTATATTACGACAATTTTCGTATTCGCCAGTGGAAAAATTGGAAGAGGAAATGGTGAAATATTCTTCAGCCATTCATCTTCTTGGACAAAATGGGGTAATGTCGAGCTACCAGCTATTACAACTTCTTAGTCGCCTTTTAGTTAGGTCGGGCAAACATTATCTGGTTTACCCGCACATTCCTCTTCAGTACTATCTTCTCCAAAATTGTTGTAATATTGATGAGGCTCCATGTATGTACCTAAATAACAGTTGGTATGTTAATTAGTCCACCTTCGTCGAATGCCTTATCTTGATCTTGAATGAAATCAAGCATTTGTTGTAACGTTAAACCTCTACAAGCAGAAAATTTATAAAATTCCAACAAATTAATAATATTACATTAGTTAAATTTACACAACGGCAGAGAAAATCACACGAAGCCCAATAAAAAAAACCTGTACCCTAGACGACCCACGGCTACCATATGGTAACGCCTTTAGAAAAATGTAAAAAAATGTTGAAAAGAAGAATTTTTTCTTTAAAAACTAATTTACATTACATAGATAATTTCATTAGCTTTCAAAAGGTGTAATTATTTGAACAATTTATTCCAAAAGTTATACAATATACTTATATTTACCGACATGCCATATCTGAAAACGGGAATTTTCAGTACTAATTTTTGTCACCTCATTTTCACACGCAATAGCTTCGACATTTGAGTACAGAACAACACGATCTTTACCTTTTTGTAAAGCTACATTAATTTTTCATTGTAAATCGGCTTTTTCCTGGTGTTTTTTCTTTTCGTTTTGTTTATTTTCTTGAAAATGTAAAGGGATGTTTTGCGTTACCATATGGTGCTCGTGGGTTGATTCGGGTTAATAGGTTAAGACATATTTGGCCTCATAACTTTTTTCCTGCTTATCCCACCAACACGTATTTCATGTCGTTGAAAAGAAGACATTTCACCGCCTCTACTAGTATATGAATTGTTAATGTATCTTGATAAATGCCAGAGAAACTGTAAAAACAATCTCAAAAATTAAATTTTTTGTGAAATTTTTTCAATTTTTTTCATTTTTAATCACGATTTTCTCGAAAAATTTGTTTACCAGTGTATATGCTAAGATATTTCGATATAATCTCCGATTAATTCTGCTTTCAACGATGTATAACTTGTTCATATCCGCCTAGGCGTTCCTAAGATATTCTACTTTAATTAATTTCTGCTGTGAAATTTTTCATACAAAAATATTTACCTCAACCTGGGAGGTCCAAATATGCCTTAACCTATTAAGGGCTCATATCTCAAAAAATACACGTAGGATTAAAAAAAGTTATTTACATTTTTTTATCAGTGTATCGAATTCTACCAAATGCAGCTACAAGCAGGGCTGCACCAAAATATCGACTTTTTTGTTGAGCTGTGTAATAGATAGTAATAATAATAACAGTATTTAATATTTATAATAACCATAGTAAAAAAATTAAAAAATTTATATTTTGAAATAAATACATACATAAATAAATTATTAAATAAATAAATTATGTACATATATTATAAGTTACTCGTACTGTCCATTATTTACCTGAATGCCCATTATTTTCGATTATAGATTTCTTTAGAAAAGCCTCATTATAATTTTTAAATTTCAGCGGTGATTTGATTGATTCAAAAGCCTTAGAAGTGCAATAAATTTAAAACATGATTAAATTAAATGGAGTTTGAAGACATATTTTATTGGCAAATGGGTAAGCATAATATATGTATGTATGTATGTACATTTCACACTCATGGGTTTTAAAACTCACATAATCGCTATCCAAATTTATCGGCGATTGACGTAATCCTCCACATGTGGGAAAGTCTTCAATCCAATCATTTGTATCACGATAGCCCCAATCTGCAGATCTTTTATTCACAAGTTTTCGTGCTATTTATGGTATTCAAATCAAAAAAATACCATTAAAGTTAATTACCATAAACTAGTAAAACATAACATTAAATAAATATTATACATACACATGTACATACATTATAAATATGTATTTTTATACTTGTTATACCGAGCGATATTTTGAAAACTAATCTTGAACAGAATTTAATCAGCAAGAACCTGAACTATTTACATACGTGCATAAATACATATGTATGTACGTACATATGTTTGTGCATGTGCATATCCATACAAAAAACAACATCATACAAAAATTATACAGATACATTAGGAAAGGGGATTAGAATATGGGCGATTACGGGGCGAAAAACCCCTGCTCCCTTCTACATAGCATGTGCTAGAAGAGCGAGTGCTCTGCACTTGGCTTGCAAAAAAAAAAAAACGTAACTCTCTAAGTAATCCCAAAAGAAACGGTATTAGATCACACACAGAGCCATTTCAAAGGCAAATATCCGATTTTGCGCCCAAAGAAGCAAGGCGAGGTCAGAGGTGATGAATGCTGTTGATCGCTTGGTTACTTGAAAATGGCGCTCTACGTATTTCTGTTCTTTAAGGGAGCTCTTTTGCACTGGGTAAAATCAAATTCATTAAAAGGTAACGAATGCCTTCTTATGATGTGTCCGAATAGATATTAGAATCTCGTTGATTCAAAGTTAAAGCAAGTTTTTTTTCCGCTGTACTAATGGCATGGTTCCATGATATCCATCCACTTTATTATATTTAAGCTAAGTAAGTGTTTATTTTTTAATGTATCTATGCTTTTAAAGGCAACTCTATTACCCGCTAATAAATTTAACAGCAATAATAAGCTTTCTTTGGCCACCATATTTAAAACTTTTTTTTAAATCTAATTTGAGATCCAAAAACTGAAAAATAGAGCACAGTTAACAGTTGCACAACTTTTGTGCAAGATTTTGACTAAAGCGTTTGCGGAGTCTGCAAACAATTTATATCCAAATCAACTGGTCAGAGTATCGTATTTGAGCTTAAACAAAAAAAAATACCGGCGTTTCGAAAGAGCAAACAAATCGAAATTTCACCGGTAGCCGGTATATGCAGCGGTCATACCTACCTACATATGTGCATAATATATACAAATGCATATGTATAAATATGTGTATGTTTGTTTTTTACTATAATGCAAATTATTCTGAATGGACCAGTCTTGGAGAGCGGTTATGTACATTTATGTATATTTGTCCCATTAAATTCAAAATAGATTTATTAAGCATCAAAACCATATGGTTATGTAAAGACTTTTTGGTACATATTTATGTATGTATATATTTTAAAATTTAAATATTCGACTGATATACTTATGTACATACATATATGTATATCGCACCCGAAATCATAAAGTGACACAACTCAAAATTCAAAATTTTTCAGGAGAGCCAAAAAACTATTCTTTACGAGCAATTGTATGCCAAAGGCCACGTATAATGGTTATTTTTCGGTCAAAGGAGACACTTATTGAAAAGTTGTTCCTTGTCAATCGCTGGAGATATGTTCTGTGCACCCGTTTATGCAAAATTCGATTTCAAAAAATTTTGAGTTGTGTCATTTTATGGTTTAGTATGCGATATGTATGTATATGATATGGGCATTGTATAATAAGAGTCTGAAAAGTAGGCTTTATCTGTACATACATATGTATGTATATTGTAAGTGCAGATTTAGGGCCGTGCACAAATATTTATCTTTGTATTTTAAAGATAAATGGTGAAAGGAAATGTTTTGAAATCATAAATAATGTAACGGCCCACATACATATGTAGCGCTAAAAACAAAAAAAAAAAAAACACGCATATTTATGTACACAAGAAAGTGTTAGCCAGACATTCCCTTTCTCAGCCATCACTAGCTTTATATGTATTTAGTGTATGGTTTTAACAATGACACAGATATTTAATTTATTGTTGCGGAAGCTCTAGTAGAAATCAGCGAAAAGAATAAGGCAAATAAATTTCGGGAGCAATAACCAGCAAGAGAATATGCAAATGATTGTAAATAAATTTAATTATTGCAAACGGCGTTAAGCGGCGTGGTTTATGTCTGTGAAATGTGCCATTGAGAAAGTTAGTCACGCTTACATACAGACATACATATACATATGTATGTACTATAAATTCCGATCTACAAAAAAATTTTCTCTTCATTGATTTCAAGGTTTATATAAATACATAGTACATACATAATAAGTATGTACATACATATGTATGTACGTATGTACATTGTGTATATTACGGATGTATAAATATATGTATACATATGTGTTTGTACATATTTGAATAGGTAAGCGTACATAATTGGAGATCGAACACTCATAAAAATCAAGATCTGGTAACTGGAATTTTGGAAAGAAACTTGTGCAATCATCTTTTTTATTAAATCGTTCTCAAATTATTTTTATACACACGTATATGAATGGATGTACATACATATATACATATGTATGTATGCATGCATTTGTCCATATATGCTAATTGTGAGGTTAAACAATTAAAACGTCTGATGATTATTTTTTGTAGTAAAAACAAAAAAACAAAAATCAGGCGTAAAAAGATACATATGTATGCATGCACATGCTCTAACAGATCAACGAAATTAAGATTACCAAACATTTATTAACCCATTTCATTTAATCTTAACCAAAATAAGCACATCTCACACTGAAAAACTTCAGTGTATGAATACACACGCTTTGGCCTAAAGGTATGCTATGTTTACATACATACATACATACATACATACATACATACATACAGGTGAAACTAATAAAAGCGTGTTAAAAAAACCAACAAAGAGATCTGCCATTTCACATTAAATAGACGCATATGCAAATTTGTGATATGCTTATTAAAATATCTATCTGAGCAAAATAATCGCAGTAATCTTTTATGAAGAGAATCGAGATGGACATATGCTTTTGGTTATACATATTTACTAAGCTAACATTTCTGATAAAAACAGCAAGATTTCCTCTTACTGGACTTTCAATTAAAAAGAATTATACCAGAAAACTTATAGATAACTTTATTAGAAGTGCATTCCGCTTCGAGATAGAGATTCTATGTAGTAATTTTCTGCCTCCAGGCTCTCCAGCACAAAATTCATCGAGTGAGTAGTCCACTCTCAAAACACCCTATCTTAATTTTTCATTTTAAGACACAAAGTATAAAAAAAAAAAATAGAATTTTGAATGTGTGCATATCGACGCTTCCAAACAATACTGTACTAAGTCTGAAAACTGTGTTTTGCAGGGGAAGCTCTCAAAGTTTAAATTCGATATGAAACTTCAGTTGTATGCTAAGTATATATTCGCTTGTAACTTCTATTTGGATTGAGAGGTCAATACCACAACTCGATACCATTTAAGTTAGGGTACGCTTTATAGAAACCATAAGAAAATATAGAAACTTGCTACGTTGTTTTTCATGCAAGCTTTCAATTTTTATTTTGTTCTGTAAAAATCTCGAGTTGTAATACATGTACACTTTTGCTAATAACTTTTGACTGGATTGCACGATGTATACCAAAATTTGACAGCATCCAAATAAAGACACGCTGAACGTACTAAGTCGACGTAGTACAGAATTGTTTGGAAGCGTTGATATATGTATATATTTTTTAGAATACGGAAGGAGTTTGCAATACATAAATTCTTAATGGACATGATACACATTTGAATACTGCTACATAATCCATCAAAAACTCAATATCGAAAAAATTTCACATAGCCAGTTTTGAAAGTACATATTTCGTTGATTATAATTGGTTCATCAGATAAATTTTCTACTTTTGCTGCCTGAGACGTAAATTTTGCCAGTTATCAAGAAGCGGAAACGACTCGCGCACTTTATTGGATTTGACCGAAATCGCTTAGACGGTTAAGCGCCAATTGAGTAAGTAAGTAAATATGTATGATATGTATTTATACCCTGCAAAAATCATTTGATTATATGGTCGATTTGTGATAGGTTGAAGTACTTTCAAAGTGATCATTAACATAGCCCAAACGACCGATTCATGTATCTGCATCGGTTCGTAGTTAGCTGAACATTAAAACGAAAACCAAATGTTCATCGCGATAACGACGAAACACGTGTACTCGTATACATATGTACATATGTAGTTATGTAGGTACTCCTTGAATTAATTTGATTGTTATGCGGGACTGGAGTATATACTCCATTGCAATGACATGCAATGTTAACTGGACCAAATTTTTTGTATGAAATGTGGCAGGTTATCGAGTAGTCGGTTGGTCCATAGCGAGCACTCCATGGATTAGCGAATTGAGACTCGGAATTTTTGCAGAGTATGCATAAGTATGCATTCATATTCATGTACCATAGAATTGTTCATTTGTCAATGCATTTAATGCCATTTCGATTGCTCAACAATTGGTTTGGTTATTTTTCAAATATACATACATACATTTAATTACTAGTGTGTTTGGCAAATGTCAAAATACGATTGGACTAGAGTGGCTAACAATAAACGAATATCTAGCGATCTATTCTTACATACATACGTATATGGATTACAATTCTTAGATAAATACAGATGTCGAACATTTAAATATACATATAAAGGTACATATCTTTACAATGGAGGTGGGACTTACCTGCGATGTCTAAAATTATCTATAGAATAAATTGTATCCACAACATTTTGGAAATGTGTCGAGGCCATGGTCGCTCACTCCCCCAATCAAGTAGACCCTCGCATCGGTTAGGTTGAATTTTTAATAACTCTATAAACTCGTGGCCGCTGTTGTGCAGTGGGTACAGTGCTCGCCTACTATTCTAGAGTTCTCGGGATCAAACCCGTCCGAGCAAAAACCAAAAATTTTTTCTAATTAGTAAAAATACAATTATTGGGTTTTTTAAGAGCAGCGGTCACCTCTCGGCAGTGGGCGGCATACCCTTCGAGCGTATTTCTGCCATGAAAAAGCTTCTCACAAAAAAAAATGCATTCGGCGTTCGGAGCCGGGATAAAATTGTAGGTCCACCCAATTAGTAGCAAAAACAAAAAGGAGCACACCTCGAATTGGGAGAGAAGCTCGGCCATAAAACTCGTCAGAGTTATAATAGCGCCAGTGTATTATGTTATAAATTCGAAACATTCGTAAGTACGTAGTGTATCTATTCATACAAATTTATATACATATACATATGTATACATGTTTTTACCGTTTTTTGCTAATGGTGTAGCCCTTTTCAAGTTACATGTAATGTATAAAATGCAATAACACAAAAGTTGACATGTTAGTTGCAATTGTAAGTCCAATTGTAAAGCAATAAATATATGTATATCCATACGTATGTTTGTATGTACGTGCAACGGACTGTTTTGGTTTATTGTGTTTTAAAACGTTTTAAAATAGTTTTTTGATAACTTTCGTTCAGTGATCATTTATGTATGTGCACCATGTATTTACCAGGATTAACAAAATTTTGCCAAAATCTAATATTTTTCTTACCATTCACAACATTTCCATCAACAACAACGACAAATGCAGGTGGGTGGAAAATAGAAAATAAAATCCATAACTCAACAAGCACCTAAGTCTTTTTTAAATAAAAGGATGGAAGATGCAACATGTATGTATTTTTAATAATCCAGAAATATCATTTCGCTACATGGATCAAACGCGATGTCTACAATATAGGAACAAAAGTTAAAAAAAAATTTTGGAAATATTGCCACTCCCCTAAAATTACTGAAGATCTATCAATTTTAACGTTAGTAAGAGAAAAAATGTGCCGTAGGTATCTATGCATTTTAATATTTCACGCTGTGGAATATTTATTAACTCATTATTCTAAATAATAGTACATATTTAGCAAAATTATAATACATATTTTATTAACAATTGCATTTAAAGTTAACCTTCGCTGCGTTCATAAATCATGAATCAACGTGTCTTTTGTTGTATGCGAACCAATGAAGCAAATTAGTGACGTATACGCCCCGGTGGGCTGGCTGAACTGCAATTGTCTGTCATGCATTTGGCTTCGCTTCGTAGCACAATACGGTCATATTTTTCATTTCTTCTGTAGAAGTGGGCATGTATCAACATACACAATGAAAGAAAAAAGTAACAAGTAATGACTTAATTTTAAGTAATAATCGATGTGATTCGCTGTATACTTCCATTTCCGAAAAAGAATAAAGGTTTGATAATTAAGCAATTTTTAGAAGTTGGTTTTTAAGTTAGAAAATATGTAATTACACTGTGCTCGAATTTTGGACTTTTTTTTTGAATAGTGGTGAATGCGCTGATTTGAGTGATCTTACCTATTCGCTTTTCTTTTTTTGTTTTCGTGTTATGTGCATTCGCAGCTCAAAATTGAACCTTTTTCGATTTTTGAATGTAAACAAACTAAAAAAAAATTAAAAATATCAGCTTAATCCACTTTTACTTTTGATAAAGTGGTAATTAACTTTTTTGTGCAAACTTAACGTCAGGCCTTCTATTCATGCAATTTTCATACCGGAAGGCTGTGGGGTATGAGTAACTTTTTTCAATACATATTTACATATCGCCCGTTTTATGCAATAGGGATTTAACTCGAAATTTTCGATTTCTGGGATTTTGCCATATAGTTCAATAACTGGGTCGTGCCTTTGAGTCTAGCCTTATAAAATACTCAAAAGGATAAAAATGACGGAAATAAAATTGATTTTGTAGTTAGCCGTAGAAGGAAACCATTTGAAATTATAAGTTTATTTGCGTTTTCCCAAAAAAAAATTTTTTGAGTTAAATCCCTATTGCATAAAACGTGCGATATGTATGTAAATTTAATTGTTCGAAAACTTGACTTTTGACACCACCATAAGATTGGGTGAGTTTCTAAGAAAAAGCTGCTCCGCAACTGTTGAGCTGTTAATTGTTATCTTTATATATATTACGCTAAGCGATTTTTTGTAAGCACCATAACTTTTATACCGTTATACTGATTTTCGAAAATGTGGTGTCAGATGAAAGGGCTTGACCTGTAGATGTGCAGGAAGGTTTAATTTTTTTGAAAAGGGTTGCCAGATGTTTGAAAATTAAATTTTACTGTATAGTTTGTTTGATTTTAAAATTTTTGGTACCATATGAAAGGGCTTGACCTGATATTGAGCAATTTAATAAAAAAAAATTCAAAAAGGTTGCCACCTGTTCAAAAATTCAGTTTTACGCTATAGTTTGTTTGATTTTTAAATTTGAAGTGTCATATGAAAGGACTTGGCATGGAAATGAGTAATTTATTAAAATTTTCACAAAAAGGGTGCCACCTGTTCAAAAATCCATTTTTACCCTACAGTTTATCTTATCTTTATATATATATTACGCTAAGCGATTTTTTGTACGCACAATAACTTTTACACCGTTTTACCGATTTTCGAAAATGTGGTGTCAAATGAAAGGGCTTGACCTGTAGATGTGCAGGAAGGTTTAATTTTTTTGAAAAGGGTTGCCAGATGTTTGAAAATTAAATTTTACTGTATAGTTTGTTTGATTTTAAAATTTTTGGTACCATATGAAAGGGCTTGACCTGATATTGAGCAATTTAATAAAAAAAAATTCAAAAAGGTTGCCACCTGTTCAAAAATTCAGTTTTACGCTATAGTTTGTTTGATTTTTAAATTTGAAGTGTCATATGAAAGGACTTGGCATGGAAATGAGTAATTTATTAAAATTTTTACAAAAAGGGTGCCAACTGTTCAAAAATCCATTTTTACCCTACAGTTTATCTTATCTTTATATATATATTACGCTAAGCGATTTTTTGTAAGCACCATAACTTTTACACCGTTATACCGATTTTCGAAAATGTGGTGTCAGATGAAAGGGCTTGACCTGTAGATGTGCAGGAAGGTTTAATTTTTTTGAAAAGGGTTGCCAGATGTTTGAAAATTAAATTTTACTGTATAGTTTGTTTGATTTTAAAATTTTTGGTACCATATGAAAGGGCTTGACCTGATATTGAGGAATTTAATAAAAAAAAAATTCAAAAAGGTTGCCACCTGTTCAAAAATTCAGTTTTACGCTATAGTTTGTTTGATTTTTAAATTTGAAGTGTCATATGAAAGGACTTGGCATGGAAATGAGTAATTTATTAAAATTTTTACAAAAAGGGTGCCACCTGTTCAAAAATCCATTTTTACCCTACAGTTTATCTTATCTTTATATATATATTACGCTAAGCGATTTTTTGTAAGCACCATAACTTTTACACCGTTATACCGATTTTCGAAAATGTCGTGTCAGATGAAAGGGCTTGACCTGTAGATGTGCAGGAAGGTTTAATTTTTTTGAAAAGGGTTGCCAGATGTTTGAAAATTAAATTTTACTGTATAGTTTGTTTGATTTTAAAATGTTTGGTACCATATGAAAGGGCTTGACCTGATATTGAGGAATTTAATAAAAAAAAAATTCAAAAAGGTTGCCACCTGTTCAAAAATTCAGTTTTACGCTATAGTTTGTTTGATTTTTAAATTTGAAGTGTCATATGAAAGGACTTGGCATGGAAATGAGTAATTTATTAAAATTTTTACAAAAAGGGTGCCACCTGTTCAAAAATCCATTTTTACCCTACAGTTTATCTTATCTTTATATATATATTACGCTAAGCGATTTTTTGTACGCACAATAACTTTTACACCGTTTTACCGATTTTCGAAAATGTGGTGTCAAATGAAAGGGCTTGACCTGTAGATGTGCAGGAAGGTTTAATTTTTTTGAAAAGGGTTGCCAGATGTTTGAAAATTAAATTTTACTGTATAGTTTGTTTGATTTTAAAATTTTTGGTACCATATGAAAGGGCTTGACCTGATATTGAGCAATTTAATAAAAAAAAATTCAAAAAGGTTGCCACCTGTTCAAAAATTCAGTTTTACGCTATAGTTTGTTTGATTTTTAAATTTGAAGTGTCATATGAAAGGACTTGGCATGGAAATGAGTAATTTATTAAAATTTTTACAAAAAGGGTGCCAACTGTTCAAAAATCCATTTTTACCCTACAGTTTATCTTATCTTTATATATATATTACGCTAAGCGATTTTTTGTAAGCACCATAACTTTTACACCGTTATACCGATTTTCGAAAATGTGGTGTCAGATGAAAGGGCTTGACCTGTAGATGTGCAGGAAGGTTTAATTTTTTTGAAAAGGGTTGCCAGATGTTTGAAAATTAAATTTTACTGTATAGTTTGTTTGATTTTAAAATTTTTGGTACCATATGAAAGGGCTTGACCTGATATTGAGGAATTTAATAAAAAAAAAATTCAAAAAGGTTGCCACCTGTTCAAAAATTCAGTTTTACGCTATAGTTTGTTTGATTTTTAAATTTGAAGTGTCATATGAAAGGACTTGGCATGGAAATGAGTAATTTATTAAAATTTTTACAAAAAGGGTGCCACCTGTTCAAAAATCCATTTTTACCCTACAGTTTATCTTATCTTTATATATATATTACGCTAAGCGATTTTTTGTAAGCACCATAACTTTTACACCGTTATACCGATTTTCGAAAATGTCGTGTCAGATGAAAGGGCTTGACCTGTAGATGTGCAGGAAGGTTTAATTTTTTTGAAAAGGGTTGCCAGATGTTTGAAAATTAAATTTTACTGTATAGTTTGTTTGATTTTAAAATTTTTGGTACCATATGAAAGGGCTTGACCTGATATTGAGGAATTTAATAAAAAAAAAATTCAAAAAGGTTGCCACCTGTTCAAAAATTCAGTTTTACGCTATAGTTTGTTTGATTTTTAAATTTGAAGTGTCATATGAAAGGACTTGGCATGGAAATGAGTAATTTATTAAAATTTTTACAAAAAGGGTGCCACCTGTTCAAAAATCCATTTTTACCCTACAGTTTATCTTATCTTTATATATATATTACGCTAAGCGATTTTTTGTACGCACAATAACTTTTACACCGTTTTACCGATTTTCGAAAATGTGGTGTCAAATGAAAGGGCTTGACCTGTAGATGTGCAGGAAGGTTTAATTTTTTTGAAAAGGGTTGCCAGATGTTTGAAAATTAAATTTTACTGCATAGTTTGTTTGATTTTAAAATTTTTGGTACCATATGAAAGGGCTTGACCTGATATTGAGGAATTTAATAAAAAAAAAATTCAAAAAGGTTGCCACCTGTTCAAAAATTCAGTTTTACGCTATAGTTTGTTTGATTTTTAAATTTGAAGTGTCATATGAAAGGACTTGGCATGGAAATGAGTAATTTATTAAAATTTTTACAAAAAGGGTGCCACCTGTTCAAAAATCCATTTTTACCCTACAGTTTATCTTATCTTTATATATATATTACGCTAAGCGATTTTTTGTACGCACAATAACTTTTACACCGTTTTACCGATTTTCGAAAATGTGGTGTCAAATGAAAGGGCTTGACCTGTAGATGTGCAGGAAGGTTTAATTTTTTTGAAAAGGGTTGCCAGATGTTTGAAAATTAAATTTTACTGCATAGTTTGTTTGATTTTAAAATTTTTGGTACCATATGAAAGGGCTTGACCTGATATTGAGGAATTTAATAAAAAAAAAATTCAAAAAGGTTGCCACCTGTTCAAAAATTCAGTTTTACGCTATAGTTTGTTTGATTTTTAAATTTGAAGTGTCATATGAAAGGACTTGGCATGGAAATGAGTAATTTATTAAAATTTTTACAAAAAGGGTGCCACCTGTTCAAAAATCCATTTTTACCCTACAGTTTATCTTATCTTTATATATATATTACGCTAAGCGATTTTTTGTACGCACAATAACTTTTACACCGTTTTACCGATTTTCGAAAATGTGGTGTCAAATGAAAGGGCTTGACCTGTAGATGTGCAGGAAGGTTTAATTTTTTTGAAAAGGGTTGCCAGATGTTTGAAAATTAAATTTTACTGTATAGTTTGTTTGATTTTAAAATTTTTGGTACCATATGAAAGGGCTTGACCTGATATTGAGCAATTTAATAAAAAAAATTCAAAAAGGTTGCCACCTGTTCAAAAATTCAGTTTTACGCTATAGTTTGTTTGATTTTTAAATTTGAAGTGTCATATGAAAGGACTTGGCATGGAAATGAGTAATTTATTAAAATTTTTACAAAAAGGGTGCCACCTGTTCAAAAATCCATTTTTACCCTACAGTTTATCTTATCTTTATATATATATTACGCTAAGCGATTTTTTGTACGCACAATAACTTTTACACCGTTTTACCGATTTTCGAAAATGTGGTGTCAAATGAAAGGGCTTGACCTGTAGATGTGCAGGAAGGTTTAATTTTTTTGAAAAGGGTTGCCAGATGTTTGAAAATTAAATTTTACTGTATAGTTTGTTTGATTTTAAAATTTTTGGTACCATATGAAAGGGCTTGACCTGATATTGAGGAATTTAATAAAAAAAAAATTCAAAAAGGTTGCCACCTGTTCAAAAATTCAGTTTTACGCTATAGTTTGTTTGATTTTTAAATTTGAAGTGTCATATGAAAGGACTTGGCATGGAAATGAGTAATTTATTAAAATTTTTACAAAAAGGGTGCCACCTGTTCAAAAATCCATTTTTACCCTACAGTTTATCTTATCTTTATATATATATTACGCTAAGCGATTTTTTGTACGCACAATAACTTTTACACCGTTTTACCGATTTTCGAAAATGTGGTGTCAAATGAAAGGGCTTGACCTGTAGATGTGCAGGAAGGTTTAATTTTTTTGAAAAGGGTTGCCAGATGTTTGAAAATTAAATTTTACTGTATAGTTTGTTTGATTTTAAAATTTTTGGTACCATATGAAAGGGCTTGACCTGATATTGAGGAATTTAATAAAAAAAAAATTCAAAAAGGTTGCCACCTGTTCAAAAATTCAGTTTTACGCTATAGTTTGTTTGATTTTTAAATTTGAAGTGTCATATGAAAGGACTTGGCATGGAAATGAGTAATTTATTAAAATTTTTACAAAAAGGGTGCGACCTGTTCAAAAATCCATTTTTACCCTACAGTTTATCTTATCTTTATATATATATTACGCTAAGCGATTTTTTGTACGCACAATAACTTTTACACCGTTTTACCGATTTTCGAAAATGTGGTGTCAAATGAAAGGGCTTGACCTGTAGATGTGCAGGAAGGTTTAATTTTTTTGAAAAGGGTTGCCAGATGCTTGAAAATTAAATTTTACTGTATAGTTTGTTTGTTTTAAAATTTTTGGTACCATATGAAAGGGCTTGACCTGATATTGAGTAATTTAATAAAAATTTTACAAAAAGGGTTGCCACCTGTTCAAAAATTCAGTTTTACGCTATAGTTTGTTTGATTTTTAAATTTGACGTGTCATATGAAAGGACTTGGTATGGAAATGAGTAATTTATTAAAATTTTTACAAAAAGGGTGCCACCGTTCAATAATCCATTTTTACGCTACAGTTTATCTCATTTTTAAATTTGATGTGTCGTGCAAGGAAAGGGAAGAGGAAAATTAAAAGGACGGATATGGCGAAGGACAGGAAGCGAAAGAGGAAATATGAAAAATAAAATGGATAAAGGGAAAAGAAAGCGCAAATAAAGGAGAAAGGGGAAGAGAAAGAGAACTAGAAAGAAAAGGGGGAGCGCGCCAAATGGCCTTTTGGAGATCGCTTTAAGGTTACCATAGTCTAGAAAAATATTCGGCACAAAACTTCACTATGGGGCTCCTTGGTCAAAATCTTTGTATAAAAAATCTAGGTCCACAGCAAATAGAAATAACCAGTAGCTATGAAGGTATATCAAAAAATTTTCAAATGTGGCAATAAATGATCTTCCCCCTCATATTGTCGCACAGTGTAATTGAAAGTCACAGCATCCCGTGGCCGGGTTTACTAGTTATTATTATTTTCGCTATTAGTCGTAGCAGCTTCAGTATACATACACATGGACCGAAACAGTGGCAGTACTTACATATTTTTTGATGATTGTGATGAGCGACGCTAGATGAAAAATTTTGGCTTATGAACGTTCTGCTTGTACTACAAAAGCAGGTTGCGCTTCAAGCTGAGTTTCTAAACAAAGCCTATTTAATTCTTAAATACATGTGTAATACTCGTACTCCTATTGAAGTACATACAAATTATGTATTTGTAGATATGTAAATGCATTTTTCCGTAATATATTTATGAACAAAAATACATATGTACATTCTTATGTTTATCGCTTTGAGTTTAAACGTCACTGTACACTAGTTAAATACCTACACAATAAACTCAATGCACTTTCTTCGATTCGTAAGCACAAAATATTGCCAAAACGCCCACCCCCGCCGCCGCCTTGAGCGCATGCGCTGGCTTACTAGCGATCAAGAGTGCGCGCAAGCGCAATGGCAATCCTTTGCCACAGCGTGTTTGGAAACCTTTAAAAAGTTGCATATTATTCGCATCGGTATTTTGTATGGCAAATTCTCGTTTCTGTCCTGCAGTCACCATTCGAATTGTCACATTTTTATACTCAGCTGTACTAGTACACAGAGTATTATAGTCTTAATCACATAACGGTGGATTGTAACAGAATGAAATAATCGAGATAGATATAGACTTATATATATCAAAATGATCAGAGTGAAAAGAGAAATCGATTGAGCCATGTCCGTCCGTCCGTGCGTCTGTCCGTCCGTCTGTAAACACTCTAACTCGCGCAAAAATTGAGATATTTTGATGAAATTTGAATTGCAAGTTGGTATTGAAAATGGGCGAAATCGGACCATGACCACGCCCACTTTTCCTATATAGAAAAAATCGGAAATTTGGTATCTCAGTCACTAATATAGCTAGAACGATGAAATTTTACCCACGTGTTGAGCTCAGGCCCCTAGGAAGAAATTTGATGAAATTTTGGAAAATGGGCGGTGCCACGCCCACTTATTAAGGGTCAAACCTTGAAAGTTTTATATGTCATAACTCAGAAACCATTGAAGATACATATATGAGCGTTATGTAAAGGATTTTTTCATAGGATATTTTAAGCAAAATTTTGTTAAAATTATTATTCATCATTGTTATTAAAAGAAAGGGTGTTCAATTCGTTTTACCGGTTGTTCTACAATTTTTTAAATACATTGCATATTTTTGTAAAATTTCTACATTTAAGGAATCTAGATTTGTACCCGTTTGGAATGAAAGCGATTAATCTACAGTTATACCCGTTATTGAACAATTGGTCTACAACTAGTCTATATTTATACCCGCACGCGAACAATCGGGGACTAATTGTGGACCGATTGTTCTCGAAAGAGATCAATTGAGGACAAATCTCTTTCGGGATTAATCGCACATTTTATTGCAGGGTATAAATACATACATACATATATACTTATGTAAATGTGCGTGTATGCAGAAGGGTAACATCCCTGCAAAAAATGCGATTAATGCGGGACGTGTCCGGGATCAATCGCAAGGGAGCATGCGACTAATAAAATTTTACATCCCTTTATATGGAGTGAATTGATCGCATTTGTTCGAGCATGTCCTATGAAGAAACTAATTGTTCAACTTGTATACCCGAACGGGTACCAATGTAGATTAATCACTAACATACCGAACGGGTACAAATGTAGATCAATCGCTTTCGTCCCGAACGGGTACGAATGTAGATTAATCGCTTTCATCCCCAACGGGTACAAATGTAGATCAATCGCTTTCAGCACTAACGGGTACAAATGTAGATTTTTCCTCAAAAAATTGTAAATGTTCATGCATATTTAAATAATGTTTTACTTTTGTAAAAAATCTCAATAAATAAATTTAAAAATTGTAAGTTTTGAGTATGCATTATATGAGCGTAATATCGCCCGTTTTATGCAATAGGGATTTAACTCGAAATTTTCGCTTTCTGGGATTTTGCCATATATTTCAATAAGTGGGTCGTGCTTTTAAGTCTAGTCTTATAAAATACTCAAAAAGATAAAAATGGCGGAAATAAAATTGATTTTGTAGTTAGCCGTAGAAGGAAACTATATTAAATTATAAAAGTTTATTTGCGTTTTCCCAAAAAAAATTTTTTTTTGAGTTAAATCCCTATTCCATAAAACGTGCGATATAAAGGATTTTTTCATAGGATATTTTAGGCAACATTTTGTTAAAATTTTTATTAAAAAAGGGTGTTCAATTCGTTTTACCGGTTGTCTACGATTTTTTAAATACATTGCATATTTTTGTAAAATGTCTACATTTAAGGAATCTAGATTTGTACCCGCTCGGAATGAAAGCTATTAATCTACATTTATACCGTTAGGGAACAATTGGTCTACAATTAGTCTACATTTATACCCGTTCGGGAACAACCGGGGACTAATTGTGGACCGATTGTTCTCGAAAGAGATCAATCGAGGACAAATCTCTTTCGGGATTGATCGCACATTTTTTTGCAGGGATTTGGTAATAAAAATTAATCCATAAAACATTTGCATACATATCTGTAAATATCTGAAATACTGCGCCAATTCATTTCTTGCAAAGCGTGCTTAAACTTCAGCATATTTTCTGATGATGAAATCGTGGCAGTCGTCGAGCAATCACTTCGATCACCAGCTTGTGCCCATAACAAAGTATACCTTATACATATAGAGTATTCTCTGGCCCATAACCCCAAGCATGGAAATATCGTGTCATAAGATAAAACTCTAAAGATAGAATGCACCTATGTATTTGTCTAAAGATACTACAATTTCTTCTTCAAAACTTATTTGAGCTCGAATACCTCGTTCTAAATAGTACTTACCTTACATCCAAAAATAGCTCCACTAACGTCGATTTCTCTGTGTACGTCCAACATCTTTATTTTTCAGCTCAGGTACACATTATTGTGGTAAAATATAAAACAACAAAAGGTCAATTAAAAAAAAATTGGCACAATATTCGTGTACCTATTTAATGCATTTTTAATCGGAAATGACATTTGCTCTTATTTTCAGAGTCATTTACCTACCAGAATCCCACTAGTTGGCCAAAGCATTATCCGCAATGTGGAGGCAAAAAACAGTCGCCCATCGAAATTGTGACAGATGAGGTAAAATTTACATATAATTTCTTTTGTTTATGTACATACATACATACGTATGTATATATAGCATAAGCAGATAAGGCAAAATGCATTTCGCCGGCCCCGTTGCACAACCGATCATTGAAAATTTGCAAAATCGCTGAAGACAATCCTGGCAGCATCATGACATCCAACTTAATGTAATCAAAGTATCGCTATTCCCATCTAAATAATTACTTAAAAAGCCAATTATTGAGTTTAAAAGAAACGGTATTTTTACGGAAACGGTATTGGCAGTGGTCGGTTGGTTACTTTCCGAGTGTGTTGGCCTAAAAGCAATTAAAGTGATAAATGCGTCTGATTATTATTACATACTGTGTAGAATCAAATGTATGAAAATATACATATGTATGTGCATAAATTAGTAGTGGGACTTTTTTCGAATAATATTCGAATAAATGTTATTCGAATAAACGAATAATATTATTCGTGGGAAAAAATTCGAATAGTACTATTCGAATAGTATTATTCGAATAGTATTATTCGAATAGTAATTATTCGAATAGTAGTTATTCGAATAGTATTATTCGAATAGTATTTTTCGAATAGTGTTATACATATATACATACATAGTATATGTACACACGTGCTCGCTTTTTGTGCATAGACATGTAGGTATATGTACATATGTATTTGTATGTTATTACAAATATGTATGTGGAGACATATGTATGCACGTGTGAAGGGAAGTGGATTTTTTTTTGTTATTGTATGTACATTAGAGTGCGTTTAAAATTTAAATTAACGATATTTTACTGTATCGCCCCCTCAATCTGTAGTAACATGGTCAAAACTATCACACATAAATTTTGGTCCCGATTGGTGGCGGTCAAGGCGTGGCGCATTGAGGTCAAAGTTCAGAAAACTCTATGAAGGGTCAAAAAATCAAAATATTTTTTTTAATTATCTAATACCCACAATTAATACTTCTATACCCAATGATAACAAATATAAATTTTGGTTCCGATTGATGACGGTTTAGTGGTGTTTTAAGGTGGTCAATGTTCAGATTGCCATAGAAGACTTACATTTTTAGTGTCGCATATGGTAAACTGAACTTTGACCCCCTTGAAACACCAGTAAACCGTCATCAATCGGGACCAAAATTTATATTTGGTATCCTTGGGTATAGAAGTATTAATTTTGGGTATTAGATAATTAAAAAAAATATTTTGATTTTTTGATCGTTCATAGAGTTTTCTGAACTTTGACCTCAATGCGCCACGCCTTAACCGCGTCCAATCAGGACCAAAATTTATGTGTGATATCTTTGACCATGTTACTATAGTTTGAGGGGGCGATGCAGTCTTTTTAGGAACTTTTAAATTTTTCATACAAATTAAAAGCTCCCTAATGTACATATGTATGCTTTTGGTTTTTGTAGCGCCTAGTTAGTAAATTTGGAAGTGCACGCTGGTTTGTACGAGTGTACATATATATACATATATATAATATATATAATATGCATAATTTGGGAATTCTCGTTAGTAGGTAGAACTTTCTTTATGTTTGTAGGTGCAAGGAATTCCATAAAGAGTGACAAAAAAAGCAAACACTATGTACCTACATACCTAAGTACCTACCTATTATTTATCTTAATTGTGGTTAGGGTAGAGGCATTCGTTTTGGGCTATAATACCATATTAAAAATTTTTGGAAAGAATTCGAAGAAAAGCGGAATTTTTAAAGTTTTCTTAGGACAGGAATTATGCAAAATACTTCTGAGAGCCACTGTATGTATGTAAATATGTATGCAAAAAAGCTTAATGCTATTAAACGCATTTAATATAACCATTATTAAAAAAATTAACGGCTTACAACAGTATAGGGGCAGTTCCAGAATGTCGAACGTGACGTTCGCACATCTTTAAAGCTCAACGAAGTATGCATAGCGTTGAATATTTTTCCTCTGATTTTCGTCTTTAGAAAGCACTTGAGCCGCACTATAATCGATGCAAATAAGAAGTAGTATCGGTTTAAGGCTTCTGAGATATTAGCATTTAAAGAGTGATGGCGAACGTGACAAAAAGAAAATCAAATTTGTACCTAGATGCTATCAGAAAAGTTCAAAATTCTGCTAATTTTGGTCCATCATTTAAGAAGTAACGATTAGAGATCAAAGTAGAATAATGTAGCTCTCTACTGATGGTTTTATCGTGAAAATATATGCACTAGTTTGATTTTTATAACCTTAGGAAAAAATCTGTAACGTGACATGGCGAACGCGACAAAATTTCGCATGCGTGGTCATAACGATTAGTTCAAGTAATTTAAACTTAGAATAACTTAAATTGACAAAATTTTCTATTTTTTCGATGAAGATAATTGTACACTAGCACAAATAGTGAACATAAGTACAATAGTTAAGGGGAACGCGTAAAATCGCGGAAAAATGAAATTCTATATTGCTAAATATTTATTAAATTCCACTGTCAATTCGGAAATCTATGTGGATAAAGATTATTTAGAAACGTTCTAGTAGATTAAATTTAGAAGCTATACCCCAAAAAAGCTATATCTGAACTATCGGTTGTATGGCAGCTATATGTTTTAGCGGTCCGATCCTGACAAATTTTGGTGACATTATTTAGGTCCATATGGGTACAAATACTCTAAAGTTTCAAGTTTCTCTAATATATCTTGAGAAATACCTACACCTTGATTTAATTTTTTCCTCATTCTTACACAGATTCAACAATATATGGCGAGATCGCTTGTCCTTTGCCTTTATTTAAATACAATTTTAAATATGTAGGTAGGTACCTATCCATATTAAGATAAATACATATTAGGTAGGTAGGTACATTGTGTTTGCTTTTTTTGCCACGCTTTATGAAATTCCTTCACTTATATGTATGTATGTACCTACAAACATAAAGGAAGATCTACCTACTAACGAGAATTCCCAAATTTCTGGGACACTACGTACATATATGTATGTACATTGTACACTCATATAAACCGCACTTCCAAATTTAGTAGCTAGCCAGCGTACGTGCATACATATGTTTATACTTCCAAAAGCAAAAGCATACATATGTACATGCATACATACATACACACAATAACAAAAAACTAGCACTTCCCTTCACACGTATGTATGTATCCACATATTTATAATAACATAAAAACACGTATCTACATGGCTATGCACAAACAGCGAGCACGTGTGTACATATGTATATATATGTATCACACTATTCGAATAATACTATTCGAATAATGCTATTCGAATAATATTATTCGAATAATAATATTCGAATAGTAGTATTCGAATAATTATTCGAATATACGAATAAATTATTCGAATAATTATTATTCGAATTTCGAATACCTTTCGAATAAAAGAATTTTTTATTCGAATAATTTTTATTCGAATAGTCCCATGCCTAGCATAAATATTCCCAACAGACCAGGAAGTAAGCGAAATGTAATAGGACTTGAGAACAAGCTTATAAAAATTGTCCATTGTAAGCTTATTGCAATACAGTTCTTATAAGCTTAATTGTAAGCTTATTCACAAGCATGATTGTAATAATTGAGGAACACAAGCTTGAAAACAATATTACAATAAGCTTACTTTACACTTGCAATGAAAGCTTGAAAAACTATTAATAATAAGATTGTTTTAAGCTTGCTGTAAAATTTTTTTAAATTTTGGTTTTACAATGATTCATATAATTCATTATTCCTCTTTCGGAAAAGGGAAGTATAAAAGCCTCAATAAAATTCAATATAATGTTGAATGTCCGACTATATGATACCGTTCAGGTTGATGTCATGGTTCGAAACAGGAGGAGAATATAAAATAAAGAACATTGCAGTAAAGGTGAAGAAGGAAATAAAATGAAAAGAAAAATGCAAATAAAAATTTATTTTTTTCTTTTTTCTACTATTTATACATACAATTATATTTATAAGCTTACAACAAGCTTTCACAAGTAATATTTTTCTACAATTACATTTGTAAGCTTATAAAAAGGGTGCCGTTTTGATTTTTCTACAATTATTCTTAAGTCTTTTTCAATAATTTACACAAGCATTCCTGAAGCTTAACGCTTATATTTGTAAGCTTGTTATAATATTATTCTCAAGCCTTTTGGTTTATTGGGTTTCTAAATATTTTTACAGGCTACACCAGTTGAAATCCCACCAATCAAATTCAGAGGTTACGATACACTTTTGTCAGATTATCTTACCATTGAAAACAATGGACACACAAGTGAGTAATAAAGCTCTTACTGGTAAAATAGTATTGATGTCTGCTATTCATTGTTTCATGCAAGAATCGATAAATATATAAGATTTTATGTTATTTTCCCAACCTTCCCTCCCAGTTAAATTCGATGTACCGCCAACTATTGAAAACATGTTGCCATTCATCACCCACGGCCCGCTTAAGGGAAAATACGAGGCTACGGAGGTGCATTTTCATTGGGGATCACCATCAACGAAGGGTTCAGAACATCAAATCAACAAACGACGTTACGATTTAGAAATGCATATTGTTCATAGAAATGTGAAATACGCCGCAGTCGCGGAGGCGCGCAAACACAAAGATGGTTTAGCAGTTATAGCTGTGCTCTTAAAGAAAGCAAAGGTAAAACTGTATAAATGTAAAATTATAACTTTTTTAATACATATGACTTCACGCATTTTATTTCATTATTTCTTTCGTTTTTCACTTGAAGAGAGGAACTCTATCTGGCCTTGACACTATATTTAATATAGTGCCTTTTGTGATGGACTTCAATACGACCGCTTCAGAACAAATACTCATTACATTGGACTCTCTCTTGCCAAATATAAATAGGGAAAACTATTACACTTATGAGGGTTCGCTGACGACACCGCCTTGTTCCGAAAGCATCACTTGGTTGGTGTATCCAGAGATTATTCCCATATGGATACAACATGTGTGTAAATACATACGTAGAAAGCTAATCTCTTATTAAATATTTATAATTCAGAGTTATAATAGCGCCATTGTATTATATTATTATTAATTACGATTTATTTACAGATGAGAAACTTTTGGAGTATTCGAGATGATAATGGTAACTTGCTCTACAACAATTTTAGACCTTTGCAACCGACTGGAGAACGTAAAGTATACTTTTCGAAAGAGATAAAGGTATACGATTATGCATAATTACTAATTATTAATTAGTAAGTAGTTAAGATTACATACATATGTATAAGTTTTAATAAAAGAAATGGATCTCTTGTTGGCGAGTTTTATTGGAATGTGATAGCGCATGGTGTAAGACCACGAGATACATACCCATTAGGGTGGGGCGATTTGTATGGAGGGAAATTAATCGATACCGCGCCATCGAAATTCGGATTCCTCTAATTTTTCTGAGTAGAAAACTTCTCCACGACCAGAGATGTAGAATAATTATTATTTCATTTTCAAATTATAAAAAAGTCTCACAAATTTCCTTCCGAATTATAAAAGTCTTTTGTCAATATTTTTTTTCTGATGAAAATGATAAAAAATTTCTATTTATTCAGAAACTTATATTTTAAAAATCTTTCCATAATAGTTATTTCAAATATATTTTTTTTAAGTCTTCAAAGACTTTTATATTGAGACAAATTTGAAAAAAGTCTGCGTAATTATTATCAGTAACAAATTGTTTTTTATATCTTCAAAGACTTTTTCATTGAGACAAAGTTCAAAAAAGTCTCAGAAAATTTTCAATAACTTTCATATAAGTATAAAATAAGAATAACTTTCATATAAGTACTTCAAAATTCAAGCAAATTTCCAATTTGAAATTGTATAAAAGATTTTTATTGAAGATATAAAAAATAAATTTGTTACTCAAAATAATTACTTGAAGATATTTTTGAAATTCGTCTCAATGAAAAAGTCTTTGAAGACTCAAAAAACAATTTGTTACGGATAATAATTACTCAAAGACTTTTTTTCAAATTTGTCTCAATATAAAAGTCTTTGAAGATATAAAACAAAATTTCTCATTTATAATAATTACAAAAAGACTTAAAAAAAATATCTCAGAAATAACTATTATGGAAAGACTTTTAAAATATGTTTCTTTCAATAATAATTATTTTTTGATTTTTACTTTTCTCTTATAATAATTACAACTCTGTCCACGACATTTGTCTAAAATTAATTTTGATGTTCCGGAATTTGGTTTTTATGAACCAAGACGAATTTTTGAAAATAAAAATTGGGCAAAAGTCGACTAAAAATATCCAGGCCAATATGCACATCTAATTGAAGCAGAATTTTATGCTGAATCCAGATATGAAATTCGAATTAAAATCGGATGATCCGTTTTCGAGATATAGCCTGATTTCCAGTTATGGAGGCTGAATGCCCAAAATCGCATATTTTTACAATATATCTTAATTTTTTTTGCAAATTTCTTAAAGATAAGTCAATACAATATATTAACAGTATTTTAAAATATTAATTTATCTTCCGGTGTAGGAAAACTGGAATGCACTCTTTTTTCCTTAGCCCAAAATCGCGGTATGGGTTCTCTATGTTATAGTCATCCGATGCCGATGATTTTCGCCGATCGCGCTTTGTATACAATAAATGCTCTAAATGCAAAATTTCAGAATTTTAGCTGCAAAAATCGAGGAGTTATAACCCAAAACGTAGACGTATGCTGTTTGGGACTTGTTTTTTTTTACTTTACTCAACTCTAAAAAAAACTCAAGGTTAATCATACGCCATAGCGTACTACATATTGGAAGCAAAAAACAAATTTCAGAAACATAAGTCTACGTTTCAGGAAATAACTCATAAATTTTTGCAGCTTAAATTCTGAAATTTTGGATTTGGAGCATTTATTGTACACAAAGCGCGATCGGCGCAAATCATCGGTATCGGATGACTATAACATAGAGAACCCATACCGCGATTTTGGGCCAAGGAAAAAGAGTGCATTCTAGTTATCCTATACCGGAAGATAAATTAATATTTTAAAATACTGTTCATATATTGTATTAACTTATCTTTAAGAAATTTGTAAAAAAAAAAAAAAAATAAGATATATTGTACACAACAAGAGATAATCGCGAATATATGCTATTTTAGGCATTCAGCCTCCATAACAGGAAATCAGGCTATATCTCGAAAACGGATCATCCGATTTTAACTCGGATTTCATATCTGGATTCAGCATAAAATTCTGCTTCAATTCGATGTGCATATTGGGCTGGATATTTTTTTGTCGATTTTTGCCCAATTTTTATTTTCAAAAATTCGTCTTGGTTCATAAAAACCAAATTCCGGAACATCAAAATTAATTTTAGACAAATGTCGTGGAGGAGTTTTCTACTCAGAAAAATGAGAGGAATCCGAATTTCGATGGCGCGATATAGGTTAGTAAATCGCCCCACCCTAATACCCATACTACTATCTTCACAAAAACCACTAAACAAAATAAATGCTAGCCTAGGAAACTTCCTCAGCTGGCTTTTTTTTATACATATATAATATTAAAACACATAAGTCTTCGTTTTACGATGTGTTTTATTAATCAACTTTTGTTTTCATTTTCTTGTTTTTGTATTGTGAAACATTCGTGTACAACTATGTAAGTATATATGTATTTTATACCCTTTGTTCACTTTAAATAAACAGTTAATTGATGCCTTCTTTTTAAATAAAATCTTAACTAAGTATTTACAGAACTGAATATTCAGTATTTTTTTTATTTTCTAGTACCTTTTTGAGATATATGTACATATAAAAAACCAATCAATTTCACAGTTTAGGTACTTTTTTATGTTCGTAGTTACGATATTCATTTTACCAAAACAAAGGTGTCAATTACAGATTTTAGTGTGTTTAAACTTTAAAATATTCTGTTGCCTCTTACAGTGCACCGTGTACATATTTTTTAAAATGGCCGATTGTCGGAAAAATCTACGGGCGTGTGGTTGCTTTTAAAATTCTCGTATGCATGTATGTATGTATGTATGCACATGCACAATAGGTATATGTATTAATAGCTGTATTTGTGCGATTTCTTATAAATAACAAAGAAAACAATTAGTAAAAATTTCATATTTTTTGCACTATTCACACATCAATCTACAACCTCTTGGTTGCATTGATATTTTTTAGCGTTTTTTCTCTAAATCACTGATCGCTTTAAACTTTTATTTACCTATTTTTTTTTACAAACTACAATTATCACTTCAGCAAGCACCGCAGGTACTGCATGCAAAATCTTCATATTTTTGTTCGCAAATTATTAAAATCAACGTATTTAAAATGATTTAAAAAATGCCGATATTATATATACATTATACTTATGATTGAATAGTTCACACTCGCTTAAAAGTTTTGGGCATTATCGCTTTTTTTTCAATATACATATGTACTTAATATTTACATTTTTTTGTTTAACAATCTTTCTATTTAGTGATTTTATTTTCAACAATAGTTAATATACTTATGTATGTATGTATACAATCTGATTGTGGTGAGTTTATTTGCATGTATGTATGTATGCACATACATAAGTGTATTATTGCGTAAATAAATTTAGAGCTTTTGCCTGTAAAATAGAAAATATAAGAATAAGAAAGATAATGAAGACAAATAATTTCGCATTTTCTTTGTGGATTATCTAAGTATTACATGTTGGGGGAATCTTCTGCTTAGGTCATGCCAATTCAAGGGAATAAAACCAATTTGTTTTGAAGATACCATAAACACATATAAATTTCAATGTGATCAGCAACAAAAAATCCATAAATCAATACAATGCTGGTTAAAAACCAAATAAAAATTACGTTCCATTTTGTTTCGATATTTTTTTTTCTTACTTTGAAACTAAATATTATTTGCAATCCCTGCTTATTTCAAATGTTTGGATTATATGAATGCGGAAGGGTGACCAAAGGTTTGTTTTTAATTACTTTAACGTTCATAATTATATATGAAATCAATATTTGAAAAGCGTATTTTTCGCTATTTTATAAATAGCAAACCCTTTCAACGAGTTGCAAATAAAATGAAAATAAAATAATGCTTAAATGATGAACGATTTTTCATTAATTTTTTTACCAAACCATTTCTTTTATTATCAACAATTTCGTTATAGAATTATTCAATGAGCATAACAAATGCACAGTAGTACATAATATTAAACATTTATGGCATCTGCATTCCATAGATACTTCACAAAAAAAAATTAATATACTCATATATAATAATAATAATACAATCATACAATTTTAGCATACACATTGGCCTTACCCTGCAAAAAATGCGATTAATCCGGGACGTGTCCGGGATCAATCGCAAGGGAGCATGCGACTAATGCTAGAGACACACATCGTAGTATAGTAGAAATATTGCGATCTATACCACATATGTGTCACTCTCATATTGTAGTTTAATTGAAAATTTTCATAGTAAAGCCAAATCATAGTATTGATATTATAATATTCATACCACATGTGTGTCTGAGGTGTAATACAATTTTACATCCCTTTATATGGAGTGAATTGATCGCATTTGTTCGAGCATGTCCTATGAAGAGACTAATTGTTCAACTTGTATACCCGAACGGGTACCAATGTAGATTAATCGCTTTCATCCCGAACGGGTAAAAATGTAGATCAATCGCTTCCAGCACGAACGGGTACAAATGTAGATTTTTCCAAGTTGTTCGCCAAGGCAATTTTTAATAACAATCTTTAAAAAATTTTAAATGTTCATGCATATATAAATAAAGATTATATAATGTTTTACTTTTGAAAAAAAATCTAAATAAATAAATAAAAGAAATTGTAAGTTTTGAGTATGCATTATATGAGCGTAATGTAAATTTTTTCATAGAATATTTTAGGCAACATTTTGTTAAAATTATTATTCATCATTGTTATTAAAAGAAAGGGTGTTCCATTCGTTTTAACGGTTCTACAATTTTTTAAATACATTGCATATTTTTGTAAAATTTCTACATTTAAGGAATCTAGATTTGTACCCGTTCGGAATGAAAGCGATTAATCTACATTTACACCCGTTCGGGATGAAAGCGATTAATCTACATTTATACCTGTTAGGGAACCATTGGTCTACAATTAGTCTACATTTATACCCGTTCGGGAACAATTGGTCTACAATTAGTTTACATTTATACCCGTACGGGAACAATCGGGGACTAATTGTGGACCGGTTGTTCTCGAATGAGATCAATCCGGGACAAATATCTTTCGGTATTAATCGCACATTTTTTTACAGGGTATTAACAACCACACACACACACATACACACATATACACCCTTATTACGGTTGTCGTCGTCGACACTCCCCAGTTGGAAAGGTGGTCATGCATGATCTTGCGGACGCATGAAAAGATGTACGAAAAATTTACATTATAGTATGTATTCCAAAAAAAACTATGATTTCATCTAAACTCTATGTTGTGTGGCTGCCAACTTATAGGAAATCGGATACACTCTAGAATGCAACCCAAGGTAAGCGAAGAGGTCAGTCATCGGCTCTCAGCTATACCTTCCAACTTATAGAATATCGGATACATTCCAGAATGCAACCCTAGGTAAGTGAAGAGGTCAGTCATCGGCTCTCAGCTTTACCTTCCAACTTATAGGAAATCGGATACATTCCAGAATGCAACCCAAGGTAAGCGAGAGGTCAGTCATCGCCTCTCAGCTATAACATTGAATCTAGCAAAAAAACAATTAGGAGAATCAGGTTTTCTCTAGTTTTGCTTTTTTACAATGACGACAACAATTCACAGAGTCTATTTTAACAAACGGACGCATAAAAGCGGCACTAAAGATCAATATAATCACCCTTATTACGGTTGTCGTCGTCGGCACTCACTCGCAGCTGTCGGCGACGACCTATCAAAATCGGTATTACGTATGGTAAAGTCGATAACTTGTGACAACTATCGAAACATATTTGGTATCAGCTAAGTCGACGTCGACGGTCACTCGTTGCCATTTTCGTCGACGCTGTGTTTAATGGTGACAAGAAGAAAATTTAGTATGTATGCATTTTTGTTTTTAAAATTTTATTACGGGTGTTAAAATTAGTAGAACAAACATTCGCAGAATATTTCCTGGTAATTTCATTGAAAAATTCCCACTAGTTTAAAAATAAATTCGGTGAGCGCACATACCGAAGCCGAACAAAAAGGTTTTCAATGGGGTACGATACCAACTAATTTTTTACAAGATCGAGAAGCAATCACCATTAAATTGAATGCCTTGGCACCTCCTTTAAGAAAGATTGAGGAGAAAACTAATTTATTAAATATTTATGTATGTACATACATACATATGTATTTCAACTAAAATTATTTTTCTTTTATTTCTTAATTACTCGAGCACTTCATTGCTATTTTCATCGCTAAAACTTGTTGAATCATATGCAAAATACATTTATAATAAAGAAATAAATTATCAAAATAGCACAGATTAAAAATACGGAAAAAATTGCGCACAGATTGTAAATAAAATCAAACAGCTAGTGCAGAAATTATAGGGATGGTACTTTCGTCATTCGGTTTACCAATAAACAGTCGACGTCGTCTCAATACGCTTAGCTAATACCGATTTTGCGTCGATGTGACGACGACGTCGAGACGACGTGATGTCGGCTGAAAAGTGACAACGACGTCGACGACGACAACCGTAATAAGGGTGATATAATCAGGGATGCCACTTTTGGGCTTTTCCTACCAAAACTGGTAGGTTTTGTTCCTTTTGGTAGGTTGGTAGGACGATTTGAATTTTGGTAGGTTTTTGCCATTGTCAACATATACAAGTCCCACAGCTCATCGAAAATCGATAAAAAAAAAGTCGATATGTCATTGGCAAATGTCAAAATCGGGGACAGATTGGTATACTTAGCGGCGACTTTCGGGGGTACAGATTGGTATGGCGGCCGGATGTGGTTGTTGTAATCCCTGGATATAATCGTGGTTTTGCAACGAAATGCATTAGAATGGATTAACGTGCCTGCAAATACGCGAATATCATTGATTTTCTGCTGCCTAAACACGACAAAACATCATTACAGTATTCACAATAATGAAATAGTTGGAGATGATTGATTGATTGATTGGTTGATTGACTGATTCATTGGTTGGTTGATTGACTGATTGGTTGATTTGTTGGTTGATTATTTAATCGTATGATATGCAAAAAGATAAAGTTAGCAGAGTGAAAATGTGCAGGAATCGACATGACTAAGTGGTTATTATATGCGTTGGTTGTGTGTATTGCCTTTTCGGTCGATGGAGAGCGTATTTGCATATTACACACACACACAGCAGGCAATTTGTTTCTATTATGTATAATATATATATATGTCAAATTATTTCCACTTTTTTTTTTGTTTTATAATCCAACAAGGCGAGACATTCTTCTGTGTACGCTTACAACTTTGGCTGAATATTGATTGGCTCGTCCCTAAGGAAATGGAGAAACTGATGTTTAACGCTATGACAAATGTGAGAAATGTTGATTTTGAGAGATTAATTAATGTGGTTAGTTGTTATTTTTAATGCTTTTCGCTTGAGGTGCGATTAGATGTTAAAATGAAATTGCGAATGCATGCAAATATTAATTATATATTTTATTTTAAAGTGGAAAAATGTTTGTTGGATGATATCTGCAATGAAAATCACAAATGAAAGAGAATTGTTAAATTATGAAAATGAAATTATAACAAATACAAAACTTTAAGCATTAATTAACTCAAAATTTGAATAATCACTGAGCCACATGAGTCACAAATAAGCGAACGCAAATTTTGAGTAGATACCAGGGACGTACCGGTTATAAGACAAATGGTGTAAAAGTCATATTTAACCATTATCATGAGAAAAAAATTTTTTTGGTCCTTAATAACCATTATAAAAACCAAAAAACCTTTTTGGTCCTGAATAACCGTTATGGCAACCAAAAAAGTGTTTTGGGCTTGAATAACCGTTATGGCAACCAAAAAACTGTTTTGGGCCTGAATAACCGTTACTCAGATTTTTTTTTTTTTTTTGGTCAGCTATAAAAATCAAGCCTATTTATTTGTCAATATTTGTGGACGATATTGGTATCAAATTAAAGGTGTTGAGCAGGGATTGTAGCTCTGATTACCTCTTTTTATTTGATACCAATATTGCTTAAAACATTCCAGGGCATCCGGTCCACTTTTTCACCCATAACTGGGATACCAATATCGTCCAGAAATATTGACAAATAAATAGGCTTGATTTTTATAGCTGACAAAAAAAAATAAAAATCTGAATAACGGTTATTCAGGCCCAAAACAGTTTTTTGGTTGCCATAACGGTTATTGAAGCCCAAAACACTTTTTTGGCTGCCATAACGGTTATTCAGGCCCAAAACGGTTTTTTGGTTTTTATAATGGTTATTAAGGACCAAAAGAAGATAAAGGTTATTTTTGCGTAACCTTTTCACCACACTAGAAAAAAATTACCGTTATTTTCGGTCCCTGGTAGATACATAACTAACTAATATTTATGTACGAATTTCGACGTTTCACTTTATTTAAGCAAACCAGAAAATGTTGTTGAAACCATCGAGTAATACCATGTCTCCACATAACGTGTTTCGCTCTTTTTTTCTCCATTTTCTCTCTCAATCTTGTTTCGACACGGAAACCAGTGCCGAAACTCGCCAATTTCCATACAAAATTTCTGAGAGCGAATGAAGATTGAAACACTGTTTCATTCTGAATCATCTTGCCAACCTCGATGATATCGATGTCTTCTCTAATTTTGTATCCAAAATCTATCGAAATCTCACACAGACCAAAACAAAAACGCAAAATATAAGCAAACATACAAACATTTAAGAAGAGCAAGAAAGAGAAATGTTAAACTGAATCACGATCAGCCACGTGGAGACGGGTTATTTAGCGAGATGTTTTGCTACATGTTTCTTTGGTGAAACAAGTTATGTGGAGACGGGCTTTAAATTACACAGTAGTGGGTTTTAGTATCCCAAATATGCATAGTTAATGCCACCCTAATAAACAATAAGAGAAAAAAACTAGTCACCGTATACATATTTATAAGCAAGCTACTTTTTCCTGCATTTCTTCCGGGGAATAATATTCCTCGATAGAAATTACGTATGAAATGAAAACGCAAAAAAATGGGAAAGGATTTAGTTACATATAATAAGCAGGATTTATTGGATTTATTTTGGATTTTACATAGAGAGGAACTTATGTAATCATGTATACATCATAAATGACAGGATAGATTTTGTTGTTGGAATAATGGAACTTACCGCTGTGCTGGATGGGAAATCTCAAACTAATTTTTGTAAAAAAAAAAAAAAGGATGGCGCGCTGACCGACAGAAAATTAAGATTCATTACATATACTATGCATTACCGATGTCCGTAATATTTTGACTCTTGATCTAAACAAACATTGTGTGAGCAAACCAACACCTTCGGTGATTGTTACTAATGAACTGAATGCATTTTAAAACAATATTTTTGAAGCGCTGAGTAAAGGATTTCAAGATACGCTTAAAATTATAATTCAGTGAAATCTTTGGTAAAATTCTGCAGAAGTTTGTAGTTTTCTTTTTCATATTTTTTGAGTATTTAAACACGAAGTGGAAAGTAAGAAATACGTTTAACAGTACCAAACTTAACAGAAACAAATAAGAAATACAACTAATCCAATGCAAATTAAGCTAAGCTACAAAATGAAATTTACAACAACACAAGGTAAAACTATTAGAAAACTTAATAAAATTTAAGAAATTTTGAGAGAATTTTGTTAATTTAAATTTTTTGTAGGACATTTTTTTAGTGAAGTAAATTTTAAGGTAGCTAACATCTACTAGGGCACATAACCAACTCACATATGCTCCGGATGATTGCGTATACATTCAATCAAATCTTGAACTTTCAACTGATTTGTGCAGATCTTGTGTATAGCCGTGAAAAGTGGATATCTGTTAATAAAATCAGTATGAAATAATAAGAAATATGTGTGTATGTATGTATTAGCATAAAACGCTGCGATATTTACTTGTCCTCTAAGCCCTTATTCTTCAGCATATAATTCACTTCCTCAGCGGAGGGTGGGCCCTGCAATTTCTGCCCATTTAACATCTCAGCTTCCAATTCCGCAATGCTTTTGCCAGTTTTTACGAACGCTTCAGCAACACGTCGATTGCGTCCACCTACAAAAAAAAAGGCGATAAGCAGCATCAAATTATTGAGCAGCTATAAAGGAAAACTACCAACAACAAACAGCTAACATACCATAGCAAGTGGTAATTAAATCAGCAACTCCACAACTTTCAAAGAATGTGGACAATTTGCTGCCCGGATAGAAGACATCGACAAATCGCACCATTTCCATTAAACCCAAACGAATAACAGCCGCTTTGGTATTATCGCCCAAACCAAGGCCATCGACGAAACCAGCGCCGGTGGCAACAATATTCTAAATAAACGAATTGAAAACGAAGAAACACACAAACTCATTAATTTAATAGACACATTCCGATAATCATAAGCAAATGCACATATGTATGTACATACCTTGAGCGCACCACAAACTTCAACAGCATCAGCATCATCCACCACAACCACACGGAAGTTCTGTGCTTGGAAGAGATCACGCAGTTTTTTGGCGTATTTAATATCACGACAACCAATTGTGGTCTCACAGAAATTACCCTGTGCCACTTCATTTGCCAAATTGGCGCCCATCAAGACCGAGCAGGGTATCTACAAAACAGAAAACAATGGCTGTAAACAGCATTTGTTGGTTTGTAGAAATGTACATTGGAAACAAACCTTCAAATGGCGGGTAATGATATGGGAAATAAGATCAATGCCACCACCTTCGGCCTTATCGAAACCCTTGATCAGCGATATGGCTATGGCATTTGGTTTGATTTTTCCCAGGAGCGTTTTGCAAAAGTTCGGTATGAACTGATGTGGCACAACGAAAATAAGTATGTCAGCATTTTTACACGCTTCAACAAGATCTGGCACAGCAACCTGAAAAATTAAACAATAGAAAATTTAATAATCTATTAAAGAAGTAATGAAGTTTATAAATGTATGAAAAATTGGGTCCATCCATCAAATGCTAAATTATTTATTGATTGAATGCTCATTGGTGGCTTGGGGTCTAATCCATGCATATCTACATACATACATAGATAAATAAGTGTGTCTATTAGTGTAGTTGTGGTCGGCTTAATTTGTCTATAAAATTATGTAGCAATTTGCGATAACTTTTAGGGCTTTGTGTGGGCCTTTTATTCGATTGACGCACAATCCATACGATGATATCATATTAATTATTTTTTTTACTGTTTTATTCGTAAACATATGTATGTATGTATGTTTATGGAAGTATACTTTGGACAATTGATAAGCGTTAATATTTGTTATTAAATATATAAATTTGACATTCCAGTGAACATTTGATATCCAAATACGAAAGTGAACTTTGAATAACAGATAAGCTCTTAATTGATTCTTCCTACATGCATTTTTTATCAAACAAGTTCAGCCAGACAATGACCGACGTCAGCGAGTTTTTTTTATATTATAATATAAGCATCTTTGATTTATGTTTGTAATAAAGTAGCTTTATAAGTAAACCCTACAGTGAAAATGAAAATTAATCATTAACAAGAACATTTAAACGAAGCAACAAAAATTCATTTGACTGAGCAGCACGAAAGCCCGTATTTAGCTACATAGGTACATAGTTTGTAACTAAACTAATTGATGTGACTGTGTGGCATTATTTACTGCTAGAAAAGCAGCAATAAAAAATAAAAATAAGTCGTATTTACATATGTACACATGATTAAGTCAAAGAGGAAAAAGTAAAAAAAAAAAAAACGAAAGTATGTACTTATGTCTGGACGAGACGTACACGCGCCACATGGAGCAAAAAAAAAAAATAAAAATCGGCGGATAAGCAATGAAACCTTAATAGTTGACACGTGCTTGTCTGTTCTCAACTATAAACACGAATCGCACCACATAATCAAATGGCAACAGGCGAATTGTTGTGTTATTCGTCATACAAATGGAAATTAACAAGACAAAGTTCTCAATTCGCTTATAAATTTGGGCGCTGTTTAATGCTGGGCTTATCAAACTCCGACAAATTATTAAAACATATAACAAATCACTCGACAGAATAGAAAATGTAATTTGTAAATTATCCATTTTTTATTGTTTTTGTATAGTTTTTAACCAGGGAGGTAACGGTTATGAGAGAAATCCATATTTAATCATTAACTCTTAAGAATTTAGTGAATTAGTTATATTTAGCCATTATGATGAGAAAAAAAGAGAAAAAAAAATTGGTCTTGAGAGCTCAAGAATGAAGTAGTTGAGAAAAAAGTTGTTTGGTCATTAACAACTTTTATGGCAATGAAACACATTTTTTCGGACTGAATAACCGTTATTAAAATTTTTATTTTTTTTTTTGTCCTAACCGCCGCAATAATTTTAAACTCAAGAACAATAAACATATTCTGTTTAACAGAAATATGTACGTACATAAGATCAGACTTGGGCATTATTCGAATAAATTTTTATTTAGATAATTATTCGAATAAAAATTTGTTTTCCAAATTTTATTCAGATAAATTCCCTACGAATAAATTATTCTGAGGTTTATTCGTTATTTCAAATAATAAATAAAAACTCAGGGTACAACAAAAAAAACAACTAAGTAATAGTAAAAAAATTTGTTTATTTTTTTGTTTGCATGTTGGTTTTTACATATCGTCGTACCATACGAAAACTAGCATATTTAAAATTTCTGGCGAAAGCTAGCAATAAAAAAATTTTGTACGAAAAGTATCACATTTAACTTTTGGCCGACGAAAAGTAACAAAATCGACTTTTGGCTGACGAAAAATAACAAATTCGACTTTTGGCTGACGAAAAGTATCAGTAATTATATGCTGTTTTTACATCAAAATTGTTGTTGTTTAAACGAAATTGATAGTTTTCGTCAGCCAAAAGTCGAACTTGTTACTTTTCGTCAACCATAAAAAAACGTATGCTAGTTTTCGTATGGTACGACGATATGTAAATGAAAATTATCTATTATTCCAATAATTTGGTTTCTGAATAAGCGAAATTATTTATTATTCAAATAAAGATATAAAAAATTTTTTTTATCTATTATTCGTTATTTGAATAAATTTTGCCCAACTCTGCATAAGACTACCTAAAATAAATTAATAAATCAATAAACATTATTTTAATGAAGCTAGCATTGACATTGATAACTTGCCAACCTTCAAAAGCTCGCAACAGCCGGTACAAAGTTAAAAATAACAAACAATATTAGGGAAAATCAATTGCAATTCGGTATGTTAAGCAATCAGAACCGTGACCCATACATGAACCTGCTTGCTATGAGCGCAAAATACTTATACATATGTACATATGTATGTACATAAACTATAAAAGAGAACATACTAAAGTTAAAGACAAGAGTGAAAGTAACAAATAGCAAAATAGAACTCAACCTGGGCTGTAGAGAAATTAACATATCATGTGGTATGTCTGAATTTGCATTAGACTGTATCATAAAAAAGCGAAAATGATTTGAAAATGTGTTTTTTGTTTATTAAAATCAGCTCAGCTCCTACCCAGACTATAGATTTGTATGTAATTATATATGTGATTAGCCCACTTTTAAACAGGGCTATGTGAATTTTTCGTATTAAACCACAAAAAACACTACGGCATCAAGCTTTACTTTATTGGAATAGTTCTTTTCTATTACCTGAAAGCTAAGCCCATAAGGAATTTTACGATATAATATGTAAATAGTTAAAAAAAAAAACAATTAAAAACACGCTTTAACGATAAAAATTCAAGCGCGTCTATTGCATACTTTTAGGCTTAACTTTGAAACCGCAATATGGCATGGTTTTGGGAAAATTGGGAAATTTTTCACATAGCTAGTTTTGAAACAGTATATTTTAGTTTGAAAATTGTAACGCATAGCACATACCTACATATATATACATATACACCAATGTGTGCCTAGGCGTATGAGCAACTTTTTTCAGGCAGAGACTTTTAAAATTGTATTCGTATTTAATGCTACATATGTATGTATTTCTGCAGAATACGGAAGGATTTTGCAATAAATTCTTAATGGAAATTATACACTTTTAAATACTGGCACACAATCCATCAAAAACTCAAAATCAAAAAAATTTGACATAGCCAGTTTTGAAAGTGGACCAACCATACATTTGTATGTACGTAGTGGAAGGAAAATCTACGCAACATGGCCTTGACCTACGCGTACGCAACCAAAGCAGCATGACAAGTATATATACATATGTACATATGTATATATGTACATACATATATATATACATACATATGTAGGTATTTACATGCAGAAGCATTTACATATTATATACATACGTATGAATATGTAAGCTTTTTAGTAGGAAAGCATGTCAAATTATATCAATGCGGAAAACAACAAAATAATGATTAAATAACACGGTTTCTTTTGGCCGACAATATATGTATGTAATACCAATCGTGAGTAGCACGCCAAAAAAGAGAAAAAATATCAGAAGAGGGAGCATACTTGCGAATAGACTTGGGGAGTGTGATTGATTACTTGACGTGATGTGGCAATAGTTGAATGTCACTACTTATGTATACATGTGTATATGTAAGTACATAAGTTTATATACAATCAGCTGCCCGTTTGCCATCATGGCCATCATGCAATTGCATCGTAGCCATTTATTTAGGCCTTGAAATGAAAAACGAAAATAAACTCAGTGAAAATAAGAAAGAAATAAAATTTCATTGTCAGTGTCTGATTAGATAATGCTTTCCAAACATAAGGTTGAGGTGTGTTGTTTTTACCTACATTCATTTATTTATACTTATATACATATAAGTAGAGAGTTGTTGAATGAAATCGGCATTTAAATACCCAATAAACCAAAAGGCTTGAGAATAATATTATAACAAGCTTACAAATATAAGCGTTAAGCTTGAGGAATGCTTGTGTAAAGTATTGAAAAAGACTTAAGAATAATTGTAGAAAAATCAAAACGGCACCCTTTTTATAAGCTTACAAATGTAATTGTAGAAAAATATTACTTGTTGTAAGCTTATAAATACAATTGTATATATAAATAGTTGAAAAAAAAAAAAAAATAAATTTTTATTTGCATTTTTCTTTTCATTTTCTTTCTTTCTTCACCTTTACTGCAATGTTCTTTATTTTATATTCTCCTCCTGTTTCGAACCATGACATCAACCTGAACGGTATCATATAGTATGATATTCAACATTATATTGAATTTTATTGAGGCTTTTATACTTCCCTTTTCCGAAAGAGGAATAATGAATTATATGAATCATTGTAAAACCAAAATTTAAAAAAAATTTACAGCAAGCTTAAAACAATCTTAATATTAATAGCTTTTGAAGCTTTCATTGCAAGTGTAAAGTAAGCTTATTGTGATATTGTTTTCAAGCTTGTGTTCCTCAATTATTACAATCATGCTTGTGCATAAGCTTACAATTAAGCTTATAAAAACTGTATTGCAATAAGCTTACAATGGACAATTGTTATAAGCTTGTTTTCAAGTCCTATTACATTTCGCTTACTTCCTGGTCTGTTGGGTATGTATGTAAATTCATACATACATACATATGCACAAAACAACATCGGTTGTGAGAAAAGCGAGAGAAAATTATTGTTCTCTTGAAAAGCCTCTTTGCTTTCAAATATGTATGAAGATGTGTAAAGGAAGTAAAAGTGTCATTGTTTATATTTTTTAATTATATAAGCTTTTTTTGCAAATCTGATAATGCATACATAAGTGCCTATATAATCCTTATCATTTTTATGCATATGCAAATGCGAATATGACAAACATATGTGCATAAACGTACATTCCCTGCAGGGAACTCAATAACTAGTGAGCAAAATGTCTAGTTCCGAACTAGCGAAAAGGTGTCAAAAGGGAACTAGATCAATTGTATTTAGACCCTCACCAGTTCAGAAGGAGTGAATTGAGTGACCATTATAAGACACACTTTGATTTGTATGCAATTTCGAAGTGACAAAAATTCTATGAAAATTTTTCGTTCGTTCAATTGCCGTCGGCTTTGTATATTTCTGCAATTCTCAGATGTTTAGTGAAGCATTTTATATAAAGAGTTTCCTATTTGCATCTTGTATGAAACGAAATGTTCCCCTAATTATGCTTTTCCGATCCCTTAGGCTTGTTTTTATTTTTTTTTTTTTTATTTTATTACTTTTTAAATATTATTATAATTTTTATTAAATAAATAAATAAAAAAATATAAATTAAAAAACAAAAAATTATCATCCACCTTGACACCGACAGGATTCGAACCCGCGCCCCTCAGATTGAAAGGCACATGCGTTAACCAGTCGGCCATCGCGCCACTTTCATGAAGTGTGTCAAAGGCTGCACTTAAGCGGCAGATATAAAACTGTAGAATTTGTAGGTACTTGTAGTTAGTTCAGAACTATCGAAATTGTGCCAATAAACGAACTAGTGTAAACTGTAGAATTTAGTACTAGTTCGGAACTATCGAAAATGTAGTGCACAGAGTGACAATTGACACCGCCTAGGACATCGCTGTGTTAAATTCGCCAGTTGATAACATGCAAAAGAGACTTAGCTCGCACTAGTAGTGTCGAAAAATGCACTAGAAGCGACCTAGTTCGGAACTAGAGATTTTCCCTACAGGGTTCATATACATGTATGTATATATGTACGCTTAGGTATAGATATACATACTATGTACATACATTTGAAAGCTTTTGTCACACTTATAGCGCTATTTTGTTTAGATTATTACGCAATTTTATACTCACTGTTGCCTGCGAAATTCTACTTCACTTTCCTAGTTAAAATAAAACTTAAAAAAAAATTTAATAATAAGAATTATGTATGTTGGCCTTTTGTAATGTTAAAAATTAAACAAGTTAGCAACAACATCGAATTGATATTTAATTTTTCAAATTTTTGATTCCCTAATCAAATTATTGGTAGCGGAAGAAAATTATAACTAAATTCACTTTTTCGAGACATTAAAATGTCAATCTTTTGCCTTTTTGCTGTTGCATAATTACTCGCCCTTTTTTTTATAATACAATCAGCTTTGCAATTATTAAATTGCGTGCTATATGTATATGTATGTATGTATATTACATAATTTGCACAAAAGTAAAACAAAAACATACAAACAGAACATATTTAGCGTTTTATGTGAATTTTATATGAGCTATTGGCCAGCTTTTATCACGCATCTAGTAGTCGAAAACACTTTTGATAAGTACAATCCTAACTCAATACATATAAAAACTTACATGTGCACTACAAACTTGTTTATCGAGGCGATAACTAATGCTAACATTTGGTTAGTGTGATTATTCTCAAATGTTTTTTATCATTTTACGTTATCGTTTAGATAGACTGTAACTTTATGAGTGATCAATAAACAATTTATTTTGTAGAACGCTTAAAAGGAATATGTTTACATGCTATTTATTTAATCTGTTTTTTTTTTTTTTTTTTTTTTTTTTTTCAAAATGTACTTACCACATTTTCTGGTAATTTATGTCCTGGCAAATATTTAACATTCTCGTGCGTTGTATTTATGATTTCAGTTAATTTTTTGCCATCAATATTCTCCTCGTATACATACATAGTCACACGTTCCTCGAATTGTGGTAGATTCGCACAATTTGCGCCAACAATCTTAGCTATGGCCGAGCCCCTGTTTCCATGGAAAACAAAAGTAATATTTTTATTTAAGCGTTCAATAACTTTTTTAACATTTTAAAGCGAATATACATACATACGCATACATAAATACATTCCTATGTACAAAAGCCTTTGTGCGGTCTTTACACTTTTTTCACAACTTATTTTCATTCTCATGCAGTATGAGATAATGAAACCGGCTTAAGTATAACGTTTGTTGTAGTAAATTTGACTGCATTTGCATTACGTGGTACATAATTACATGTAATGCACATTTTTCTAAACTTATGTGCATATGTATGTATATACATAAGTGGGTGTTGCAGTCGCGCGAATGCCATAATCGCATGCATACCTTTCCATACCAAATCGCGCAAACAAAATTGCGTTGGTAGGTATGGCAGAGCTATTTTGTATACTTGTGTAACAACTAAAAACAATATGAGCACATATTTGCGTATGCATGTATACCTTTATGTACATATTATGTATATAAGTACCGTGGTTATAAGCAACTTACCAGTTTCCTGATCCCACGATACAGACGCTTATTTTATCAGACATTTTTTAGTTTTTGATTTATTTAACTTTTGTTCTGTTAGTTTTTCGTTTAGGCAATGCGCAAGTATTAATGGAGAAAAATTTTAAGTGGATTACTTCCGTTGGACGCCAGCAACTAAGATTTATTTTATATATTTCCAATTAGACTACTTTTGTATCAATTTAAAGTGAGACGTTTAACGCGACCAAACTGATGACGGCAACTAAACTAATGTTGAAGACGCTAGCAAATTTCAAGCGTTGAGTTGGCGACTGTTCTTCTCGTGTCTTTGATTGCTGTTTCGAGATAGATGTTCAATGTACATATATGTAAGTGTGTATGCATATGTATCTTGGCGCACTGCTCGCTGGCTCAATTACGCTCAGCACCACAACGAGCGTTTCGTGTAAATACGTTGAGAATAATGTTAACAAGTATTTTCTCCTACTGCTCCCTACTTTGGTATCACCATTTGGTTTTCTGATAAGCACTTTGGCAGAACGCAGTTAAAAGTGAATGCGGCTTTCTGTAACGGGATTCCTATGCACTTCACTGGAAAAATACCTCTATTTGATTCAAAAAAAAATTGCAGGTATTCGCCAAATTTCTGAAATTTTAAAAAGATATTAAAAAAAAGGAAGACACCCCAAAGGTAATGGAAAATTTTAAAGGGGGTTTTTTAAAAACTTTTTTTATTGACACAGTTCCCACACCCACGCCACCTTGCGCAGATGATTTCAATTTTGTTCACAGCAAACAACAACTGCTACAAGTTTGAAAATTAATTATCTCTTACCTGAATAATTAGCACTCACTATGCAAATGCAATTTATGTTTTTTTGAGCAATTAAATTTATTTTATTCCATAATAATTTGTAAATGCGACAACTTATAATTTTTATTTGTTTTAATATTTTGACATTTCCTTTTGTTCCTTTTACTTTTTGTTACTCATTCCTTGATTTTGTTTTCATTTCGGCATCTTGCCAGACTGTTTTTAAAATAAAAATGATATTAGGGTCTCCCCTGTATTAATTAAGGTCCCCACAAACAGAAGCGATACGATACAGCCCACATATGCAATTGTGCATGACGCGATACGATTTTGCATATGTGGGCTGTATCGTATCGCTTCTGTTTGTGGGGCCCATTATACTACGCTTTAAGGTCCCCACAAACAGAAGCGATACGATACAGCCCACACATGCAATTGTGCATGACGCGATACGATTTTGCATATGTGGGCTGTATCGTATCGCTTCTGTTTGAGGGGACCTTTATGTGCACGCCACAATTTCAATTTTCCTAATTCACCGCCTTTAAGGCCTCCTCAAACAGAAGCGATACGATACAGCCCACAAATCAAAATCGTATCGCGTTGGTATCGCGTCATGCACAATTGATCGCGTGGGCTGTATCGTATCGCTTCTGTTTGAGGAGGCCTTTATGCTAAAGGCCCTTGGCAACTTACAATCTGGATTGAGAGGAAGTGTATATGTGTGAGTGCCGGGTGATTGACGAAAATATCTAAAATTTTTGATTTTCATCAACGCAAGCCGACAACAAGTACGTGTAGCACGACGGCTGTCGACTGCACTAACACACACAAAAAAACACTCAAACTGGACAATCCAGATTGTATAAATAAAAAAACCTTAAATGCATATATACAGTTTGCGAGCATCATCGCCAATTTTAAACAAGTTTTTTTAACTTTCTAAGTGCTTCTGCGTACACGGCATGTCAATTCGGCTCCATTTTACAAATTATAAGGTTGTTCTCTCTGTCTAATCTTTTTGCCGAGATACCATGATATCTTAAGAAATTTCTCACACAGAGAGAGCGCACCTATAAGAAAATAAAATTCGAACTGACTTTATTATGAACTAGCATGTTAGTCATATTCTTTCCACTCTTTATACGACTGTTGTCGCTTTGCTTTGCTTGCTTCAACTTCGAATTAATTAATTTTTTATTTGAATAAAATAAAATTTTAAAAAATATCTAGAAACATATATTTAAACGCACTTCTCATAGAAGACTACTGTGAATGTAATAACATGGTTGCATTTCCCGTGATATTTTTCTCATAATATCAAATATCACGGGTTGGGGTATGAGAAATTTTCCGAAGCTCCAATTTTGACAAGACGTGTATTTTGTTGTTGTGCTCGGCAAATTTATCACACTTATGTCATCTCGGCAAATTTGCCAGGCCAAAATCACACAGAGAGAACAACCTTTATCTTATTATACCATGAAGTGCCCACGCATATGAATACATAGATGTTAACAAGATAATGGTAACAAAAGGTAACATAAGGCGAGTTCCCGTGGCAGTGATCCAGATCCGGATACAAATTTTGCAAGCAAATGCTACAACAATTTGGTGATCCTGGTATTTATATGGATCAAAAAAATCTATTACAATTTATACGGATCCGAAATTGATACAGATAAACACCAGGATCACAAAATTCTTGTTGTATTTGCATGCAAACTTCTTATCCCGATGTGGTTCACTTCCACGGGAACTCGGCAATAATCTTTCTCTTGTGGAGTTTCGGCGTTACCCAGAAAATGAAAATGAATTTTTATTGATATGGCATCTCCGGCGATCATATGTTTCATGCCAATATCACGAACACCGTCGGCGCTACCGAAATGACGTTTTCGGCAAATCGGCATTATGACAACCGACGGCGCGACGAATCTTTCGCTGTTCGGGAAATCGGAATAAGGAACCGAATGAACGAACATTTTGACAGTTTTTCGTGCCGAAATTTGCCGCAAGTATTTGGTTGCGGCGATAATAACAAAATATCAAAAATTACAATAAAAGTTTAAGTAAATTATGTAAACGCATGTATGAAGTTGCAATAAGTGTTAATGAGTGTGAATATATGTAAATACATTAATCAACCGGTTGCGAGAAACCACAAACATGGCGTGGGTCCATTGCATTTTCCACCGCGATTGAATTGCTGTTATATGCAAAGAAAAACTTCAAAGAAAAAATTGTGAAATAATGATAAGAAGAGTGATTTACGTGTGTATGTAGGTTTTGGAAATTAAAATATATTTTCACCCAAGAATAATGCATTTTCTGAAGTTGATAATTATTGTTTGACTACTATAAAAAAGCAACTAGCGAATTATGAATGTGTACTACCAACAATTTACCATTTCAATAAAAACGTTCGTCTCAATAAAGACGCGTTCAAATAAATATTGCAGGTAGTGGAAGGTCGGCTTCAATACAATGCGCCCGCCATATTTACTAAGAATGTTTCAATGAATCCTTCAGGAAAAGTTCTGTGTATGATAATTTTACTAGTTGTAACACTCCCGACTACGCAAAATTACTGTAAATCTCTCCAGATCTAACTCCAGAAAGGGAGTTTTGTCGGCTGAGGGTTACTTTTCAAAGCGCGGCGGCCTTCGCAATGCATAAGGGTGCTCTACGCAAAAATACTGTGTTATTAATGAATTATAAGTTTCCGCAAGATTTCGTTTGCATTTAGTGATCTATCGCCAAGAAAAGACGCGAAAAATACCGGAGCCGGGTACATTGTTATTGAAATTTTCCCCTGTTTGCACAATTTGCTTTTATGTAGTTGAAAATAATTCTATGAAAATCAGAAAAAAGGACAAGGTAAAGATTTCTTTCACGCAAAATTAACCCCCTTATTCATAAAAAATAAAACAGGTTTATAAAGCTGTTAAAATTGGAAATTTGTATGAAAATGTCATTTTATACAATTGTTAAAACCTATTTTATTTTTTATGAATACTGGTCTTAGAGCGCTTTCACATTACTCGGTGCGGAATCGGATCGACATTTTTGGTTTTTACCGAAAGTATACCGAGAGCTTACTGACCACATGCATTTCAATTGGCACTTTCACATTAGTGTTGCATACATGAAATCGGAGCGGATTAATTTCGGTATACCGCAACGCGGTAAGACCGGTCAGTAAAATTTGAGGAATTACTGCAGACATTTTTGCGGCGTAATAAAAGAAGAAGAAAAAAGTCAGTAAAAAACTCGTTTCGGCTATAAATGTAGCAAGTTATAATGTCTTCGTCTTCGCTAGAAGACATTATTGTTATTATTGAGTGTTTTGTTGAAGTTAAAAATTTTGTTTTGCAAATTTCGATGTTTGTTTTCCTATTTTCTGCCGATTACGCGCCGAAAGTATTCCCACAAGTGTGAAAAACACAGCAACGCGGAATCGTTTCGGTAAGCTGAAAGTACCGAGCAAAAAATGTCGATCCGATGTCGAACCGAGTAATGTGAAAAGGCCCTTAGACTATTTTTTTTATTTTCAGCCTCTAATTAAATTTACGCTTGTTTACTTAAAGTAAAAGGATTGCTAAGCTCTCTTAAAAACTTTATTCTGTTCAGAGAAATCCTTTGCTCCTCTTCCTCTACTAATAAAGCTGCTATCGCAATAGAATCCATTATTTTATTATTTAAATAAATTGTTTTTAGTAAAATAAAGTAAAAATGTATTTGATTATATCAAAAAGATAAGAAAACTGAGAAAAAGCCGCTCGTTTTCGCATCAGCACTTGGTAACGCTGATTCGAACATAGTTCATATAGTTGGCAACACTTAACTACGAACCGACGGGGTAGCTGATACGATTTTCGACGAGTTCGGAAGCGTGGCTTTCGGCCTTTCGGTAATTCGTTCGGTGATCGTGATATTGGCATCAAGTTTGTTTTCAGTCCGCGTGTGATTTCATTTGTGGCTATTTCCAGCTATTTGAAAATATACGATTTTAGTGCAAAAAATTAAGACAATTTTATTCAAGCGATTCTTTGCTTAAAATGGGTGAGCATAGCGGTGTCGAAAATGCATGGAACAGCGATCCAAAAGCGTGGTCAAAACCCATCAAACCTCTCGAGGAAAAATGGAAATTGGTACCGGCTTTTTTGCAAGTAAAAGGTCTCGTAAAGCAACACATCGACTCCTTCAATCACTTCGTTAATGTCGACATAAAAAAGATCGTCGAAGCCAATCAAATGGTTATCAGTGATGCGGATGCAATGTTTTATCTTAAATATTTGGATGTGCGTGTAGGAACGCCAGACATCGAAGATGGATACAATATCACAAAAGCAACAACGCCTCATGAATGCCGGTTGAGAGACACTACTTACTCGGCACCCATCACAGTGGATATTGAGTATACACGCGGCGCCCAACGCATTATCCGCAATAATCTGTTAATTGGTCGTATGCCAGTGATGTTGCGCTCATCAAATTGTGTACTCTCTGGAAAGTCGGAATTCGAATTAGCCAAAATGAATGAATGCCCCCTAGATCCTGGTGGTTACTTTGTTGTGCGAGGACAAGAAAAAGTTATTCTTATACAAGAACAATTGTCTTGGAATAAAATGATAACCGAAGAGTTTAACGGTACCGTACAGTGTCAAGTTACTTCGTCGACGCATGAGAAGAAATCGCGTACTTTAGTTTTGAGTAAACATGGTAAATACTATTTGAAACACAACTCTATGACGGACGACATTCCGATAGCGATAATATTTAAAGCAATGGGCGTGAATTCAGATCAGGAAATAATGTCATTAATTGGTACAGACATAGAGACGCAAAATCGTTTCGCTCCCTCACTTCTGGAGGCATTTCAACTAAAAGTGTTCACACAGCAACGCGCATTAGAGTATATGGGTAAGCATGCGAAGAGAGAAGAGAATATCTACAGTTTATATTTTAAATTGAAAATATTTCTGCTTGTCAGGCTCCAAGCTAGTGGTGAAACGTTTTCAAAGCACTGTAAGTAAAACGCCAGCAGAGGAAGCTCGTGAACTATTGACTACTACTATTTTAGCACACGTGCCTGTGGAAAATTTCAATTTCCAAATTAAATCTATCTATGTTTCGTTAATGGTTCGCCGCGTCATGGCCGCAGAGCTTGACTCCACAGCATTTGATGATCGTGATTACTACGGAAATAAGCGCTTGGAATTGGCCGGTTCGCTAATATCGCTCATGTTCGAGGATCTGTTCAAGCGCATGAACTGGGAATTAAAAATGATTGCTGACAAGAACATACCCAAAGTGAAGGCTGCCCAATTTGATGTGGTGAAGCATATGCGTGCTGCACAAATAACCGTGGGTTTGGAGTCGGCCATTTCCTCCGGTAACTGGACGATTAAGCGTTTCAAAATGGAACGTGCTGGAGTGACGCAAGTTCTATCCCGCTTGAGTTATATTTCTGCATTGGGCATGATGACTCGCGTTAATTCGCAATTCGAGAAAACGCGGAAGGTATCCGGACCACGCTCATTGCAACCAAGTCAATGGGGTATGTTATGTCCTTCGGATACGCCTGAAGGTGAAGCTTGTGGTCTGGTTAAAAATTTGGCACTGATGACACACATTACAACAGAAGTGGACGAAGGTCCGGTGATTCGTTTGGCATTTAATGCTGGCGTAGAGGATATACGCTTGATTGGTGGTGATGTTATTAACAATTCCAAAGTTTTTTTGGTATTCATCAATGGTAAGTAGAACGGATGTAGATCTTATATGTAGTAAAATACACGTTGCACCATTAAATAGTTCCATGTAAATTCTTGTGTCTCTTTCAACACGTTTACATTTCTTCTTAATTTCGTCAGGTAACATACTGGGGCTCACTATAAGCTACAAACGTCTTGTGCAAGTCTTTCGTATGATGCGTCGCAAAGGACGGCTTGGTCCATTCGTCTCCATACACACGTCGCATACCCAGCGTTGTGTTTACATACATACAGATGGTGGCCGCCTTTGTCGACCCTACATAATCATTACAAATGGCAAGCCAGCTGTGGAACAGCGGCATATCGAAGAGCTGAAGCGGGGAATTCGTAAATTTGAAGACTTTCTGCACGACGGCTTGGTAGAGTATCTCGATGTGAACGAAGAGAACGATTCATTTATTGCATGGAACGAAGCTGATATCACAATAGATACCACAACACATTTGGAAATAGAACCGTTCACTTTATTGGGTGTATGTGCCGGGCTTGTGCCATATCCACATCACAATCAGAGTCCACGTAACACCTACCAATGTGCTATGGGTAAACAGGCGATGGGAGTTATAGGCTACAACCAGAAAAATAGAATTGATACGCTAATGTATAATTTGGTATATCCGCAAGCGCCTATGGTCAAGTCAAAGACCATAGAACTCACGGGATTCGACAAATTGCCCGCTGGTCAGAATGCAACTGTTGCTGTAATGAGTTATTCTGGTTATGATATTGAAGACGCGCTGATTTTGAACAAAGCGTCCATCGATCGTGGGTATGGACGGTGCTTAATTTATAAAAATTCCAAATGTACCGTTAAACGGTATGCAAATCAAACGTATGACCGTATTATGGGCCCAGTAAAAGACGCACTGACCAATAAGGTAATTTTCAAACATGATGCACTAGACACCGATGGCATTGTGGCGCCAGGTGAAATGGTTGTGAACAAGCAGATCCTAATCAACAAGGAGATGCCAGCAGTGACATCTATAAATCCCATTGAACAAACCGGACAGGCTTCACAGGTAAAAAAGAAGAAGAAGAAAACAGTACATTATTCAAAATGCCGTCATATTTAATATTTTCATTTATTTGCAGATTCCCTACACAGCAGTTCCTGTATCATATAAGGGCCCTGAACCGAGTTATGTTGAAAAGGTGATGGTGTCGGCGAATGGCGAAGAAGATTTTCTTATCAAAATACTTTTGCGCCAGACACGTCGTCCGGAAATCGGTGACAAATTCAGTTCCCGGCATGGCCAAAAGGGTGTGACAGGTTTAATTGTTGAACAGGAGGACTTACCATTCAACGATTATGGCATCTGTCCCGATATGGTTATGAATCCACATGGTTTTCCCAGTCGTATGACAGTTGGTAAATCTTTAGAATTACTTGGCGGTAAAGCTGGTTTATTAGAGGGCAAATTTCACTATGGAACAGCGTTTGGTGGTTCCAAATGTAAGGATATACAAGATGAACTATTTAAGCATGGCTACAATTATATGGGCAAAGACTATTTCTATTCGGGCATAACTGGTGAATCGCTGGAGGCATACATTTACTCCGGTCCCGTGTATTATCAAAAATTGAAGCATATGGTGCAAGATAAAATGCATGCGCGTGCACGTGGTCCCAAAGCTGTGCTTACGCGCCAGCCAACGCAAGGTCGCAGTCGTGAGGGTGGTCTGCGTTTGGGTGAGATGGAACGTGATTGCCTGATTTCGTATGGTGCAAGCATGTTGATCATGGAGCGTTTAATGATATCCTCCGATGCGTTTGATGTGGATGTATGCAAGACTTGTGGCCGCTTGGCGTATTGCTCATGGTGTCATTACTGTCAGTCATCAGCGAATGTCTCTAAGATTTCAATGCCGTATGCATGTAAATTGCTTTTCCAAGAACTCACCAGTATGAATGTGGTGCCAAAACTAAAGTTACAAAACTATTAAGTTGTCTGTTTTTAAGTTATCGTCACATGTATTTATTTATGTATGTATAAATCATTCATTTGGTGCATATTTAAATAAAATAATTTTAATACATACTAACAATTCCTTTCTATTACTAAATGTACTCGGAGGGCACACAGACCACTGCCGAGAATTGACTGTTTTTCAAAAACCTAATATACGGTGTTTGCCCATGCCAAGAAACGAACCTATGAGCTCTTGAATGGAAGGTGCTATAGTAGAGTCAATGCATGTGCTGCAAAAATTAAAAGAAAAAACCAATTTAAGACACAATAACCCTTGGAAAAAATTTAAACTAATTTCAAGGTCTCGGCCCTGAACGATTCTTAAAATTTTTTAGGGCCACATTCTCAAGGAATTTTTGCTTTTCTAACGTCACACGTTAACGATGCCAACGTATTTAAACAGCCAACATTAGATCTGTTCAATAACAAAAACTTGTTTCGAACTTTTCATAAAAAATGGCAGTACTACATATTAATATGACACTTTTTATGAAATTTTTCGAATTTTTCCTAAAAAGTGTAATTTTCATATGGAGAACTGACGTTTTTTAGGAAAAATTTTTTGTTAGTCAACAGATCTATATTTTTAACAGTTTTCCATAAAAATGTTACATCTGGCAATTCCATAAGGAAATTTCCCATCTTTTCATACAGTTGTCGCCCATAAAGGGAAATTATTTGCGCCTAAAAACACACCAATAAATATGTCAAACCTAGTGAAAGCATTCGCTTGCTTCTCTTCCCGTTACGTACGTGTTCGTGTGTTGTACTTTTCCTCATCGTTGAACTTGTGTGGTCGTGGTTGAAATTAAAAAAAAAAATTATAAAATCTATTGTATTTAACTTTTCTCTTAACCATAAATATATTGAAAACAACGAATTTTACCCTTCTCGTATTCGTCGTCAGAAAAAGTGTTGAAAATTCTAGAAAAATGCGAATAAATCGAATTGCGAACAACGAATTTTTTTCGCCGTGTGTCGGTTGTGAATCTCAGGATCGACAACGAAAAAATTGACAAAGAAAAAAATAAATGTTTTGAGGTATCTTTTAGGCGTATATACTATACATAGCTAAATTTACATACATGGCACACCGTAATACTCAAGCTGCTAATTAATATACGGTATCATTTTATTTCTGAAGTTTTCACATACATAAGGCGCCTATAAATACATAAATATGTATATACATATGGATATGCACATATGTTCGGTGCAAGTAAATATGTATGTATGTATGTATGTGCATATGTAGGTAGGTATGTACATGTGTTCACTTACAAATTTGTCAAATTTTAATATTGGGTGCTTGGTAGGCCAATTCACTCAAGCAAGCCAACCCAAACATGAAAATACCTGTTTTTATGCAGACACATCCATCCATACTACCAACATACATACATATGCAACCATGCATTAAAGTAAATATCTAAGTATGTACGTACATATGAATGTATGTATGTATTTATAAAGCTCACCCGCTTTGAAATGCAGCAAAAACCAAAAATACGTGCAAGCATTCGCTAACTTCTATGCCTGTAATTTGCGTGGATGGGCATTAGGCGGTTCAGCAATGCATTTGGCATCGATGTCCCAACCACCCACCCGCTCGGTCGCTCTTTTGCGCACCTCCAACTCACACTTCGAGGGTAACTTCAAGGGTACGCGTGTAACTAACTAATACTGTGTATTTGTTGGTATTGCTTCTTTTAGAGAGGCTACCACCAGTGGCGTAGTAACGGGGGGTTTTGGGGACAAACCCCCCCCCCCCCCCCCGCGAAAGATTCGTTTTGACCATAAAACCATCTTTGACTTTATTAGCATACATTTCTTTTTCAGAAAAAAATCAATGAGAATAGTAATTTTTCGAAATTGGTAATTCGAAATTTAGCGCTTTTTCACGAAGTATTACTTATAATTCTAGCGTTTGTTGAGCCGTAGGAAAGTGAAAGAACCGCAGGAATTTTACCACAATTTACATTCTTTGTACTTATATTCGCTCTTTTGTGGTAAAATTCCTACGGTTCCTGCACTTCCCTACGGCTCAACAAACGCTACAATTATTATATGGTATTGCTGTTATTAACATGCTAATAACAGAAAAGTAACGCCAATTATTTAAATTTCAAGTTTTCCTTAATCAAATAATATTAGTATAAACTACAATGGGAATAAATATGCAATGTATAAGAGCATCTGAACTTTAGATTTTACTTAATGTATGTCAAAATGGAATATTAAAAAGAAAATTATTATTTATAACCGTAGCACATAGGTAGAAATATTTTATTGTGTACATCTATTCCAAATTGCTTGTTTAATGCAAAATTTTAATAATTTGTGTTAAAAGTAGAGCTCTTGATTTTTTTTGAACATTTTCGAGTAGCCCGAACAGTTGTTGTTCAATTGCTCGAAGAGTTGTTTGTTTGTTTATTACCCGTAAGTTGTACGGGCATTTGAACAATTCGGGTATTTTGAAGTTTGTTTTTTTCTTTTGTTTATTATTTTTTTTTTCTTTATATGTAGTTTTTTTTTATTTTTGTTTTTCCGATACACATTTTTTTGTTTGTAAGTTCGAATGCTCGAATGTTTGTACGGGCATTTGAACAACAAACGGGCTTCAAACAAAAACGATCAGATCGAACAGTTCTGTCGAAAATTTGACTCTCTTATTTTCGTTTAAAAATGTAAACAATTTTTCAATTAAAATCGCCTTAAGCAGGATTTCTAAGCTTATGGAAAAATCCGAAAAATCGTAGAAATTTCTAAAAGTGGATTAAAAATTTCAAAGCGCGGCCAGAATTTATAGAAGATTTTGAGGAGATTTCTAAGTGTACTGTTATGTAGCCAACCAATTATAGTGTAAAACGTGCTATTCTCAATGCTGTAAAAATTTCCGTCGATTTAGTCATTTTTTTCTGTAGGGTGTTTGCGTTGTATGTACGTGAGACCGTTCCAATTAAAATTTCCGAAAAGCCAATGAAATTTTTCAAAAAGTTGAATGTTGCATATTATAATAATACAATGGCGCTATTATAACTCTGACGAGTTTTATGGCCGAGCTTCTCTCCCAATTCGAGGTGTGCTCCTTTTTGTTTTTCCTACTAATTGGGTGGACCTACAGTTTTAAGCCGGCTCCGAACGGCGAATGCATTTTTTGTGAGAAGCTTTTTCATGGCAGAAATACTCTCGGAGGGTATGCCGCCCACTGCCGAGAGGTGACCGCTGCTCTTAAAAAACCCAATAATTGGATTTTTACTAATTAGAAAAATTTGTTTGGCTCGGACCGTGGTTTGAACCCGAGACCTCTGGCATAGCAGGCGAGCACTCTACCCACTGCACCACAGCGACCACAATGTTGCATATTATTATATTACAATTGAATGAGCTGCAAAACTGCATACTCAAAAAGCTTCTAAAAAATGTAGCTTTATAATTCTTAGCCCCTTTTTATGATAAGTACTTCCTTAACTTTGAAAAATTGGAAATACTAAAAATACTGCCTAAAAAGTTAACAATAGTCGCTGCTAAATATCTGGGTTACTTTCGAGCATCACCTACATTAACCAAGATATGCGTTAGAAATATAAACATTAAAATTAAATATAAAGCACAAAGAGAAAATTATTGTAGGCACATATGAAAAACCCTGTATATAGTAGTGAAGTGCGGCTTTGTGCGACGTAATTTTTTGTCGGCTAACTACTAATTGTACTAGATATCATGTCCGAGGGTTAATTTGACTGAGTCTGACAGAGCAACATAACAAAACCAATTTTTAACATGAAAAAGAGTGATAATTTTTTTTAAATATCCCAACTTTAAAAGCTTAAAACTATAAACATAGAATTATTGGAAACCAATGATATTATTGGAAAGTGTTAATAATTACTTGAACCTTTAGGATTCATCACGATTACTTAAATGAAATGCTTTAAATAATAAATATTCAAGTTGAAACAAGCACTTAAAAATATGTAAGAAAAAAACAAAAAAATTAACTTCGGATATGCTAAGTTACGACCATCTGGGGCAAGTGCAGAGTATGGGGTCGGGAAAAAAGCGATGAATTATTGTTCCCCATTCTATTTCCTATATGTGGGTATGTTTTTTTCTGTAATTGTAACAATTTTACAAAATTCAATTTTGGGCGCATAAAACTTGAAAATCTACCTATGCGCGTAGATTTCCAGAAGAGAATATGAGACAAGCAGTGTGTATGTGTGAGTTTTTTTGTGTGTGTTAGTGCAATCGGCAGTCGTCCTGCTACACGTTCTTGTTCGGGCTCGCGTCGATGAGAATCAAATCTTTTAGATATTTGCGTCAATCACCCGACACTCACACATATGTATACACTGCTTAACATTCCAGAGTTTAAGTGGCCAAGGGCCTTAAGAGTTTGATATATGTATTATAAGCGATATTTGTGTACTAAAATGTTAAATTATAGTCTGAAAAAATTTACATTTCGCTAGCTTAGAGTGCAAACTGTGTAAGTCCACTTTTATGAAAAAGTGTATTTTTATGTAGAACGCTAGAAAAATCAAATACGCACCGCGCTAAACAAGTCTGAGATACTTGTCATATTTCTACTCGTTGTTATTCAGTGATACGCAAATTGTGTAAGTCCAAAAAGCGAAAAAAATTGTGTAAGTCCAAAATATTTATATGAACAGACATTTTTTTTTCATTTCGAATTTTTTTTCTTTTTTGTTTTTTGCCTCTCCTACAAAGTTTTAAAAAAGGACTTACACAATTTGCATTCTAAGCTAGCGATTTTTATCATTTGTAAAAAAAAATGTAGTTTTTTTTTGGTAATTTTAATTTTGGTAAATTTTTACATTGGCTGTGACCCCCCCCCCCCCCGAAAAATTCTCTAGCTACGCCACTGGCTACCACCCCCTTAATATGTGTATCGAACCGCGAAAAACATGACAAACACACTTTCATATTTATGTACATGCACACGAGCACACGTGTAATTAAGAATTTTAAAATAAACACCTTTTGGCACATACATACATACATATCTATGTATGTATGACATTTCTTCTTAAAATTATCAACAACAAAAAATAACACAGGCCGACAAAATTTCAACAAATTTTTGTAACAAGTACTTTTCTAAAGGATATTTTTCTTTTGCAATATTTTCTCCATACACAAAAAATTAACAGATTTGAAGCACGATTTTAGGCAGTTTGTTTATTATCAATTTATATGGACGTGGACATCAATACAGTTTTCTCCATATAACGATTCGGTTTCACTATAAAGTTTATAGTATAAACTACCTACGCTGCCTTTCACTGTAAATTTATAAAACATAAAAATTTATTAAAAACCTTTGTCCCAAAATCAAGCATACATACTATAATTTACACGAAAAAAACTACAACAAAATAGCAACTCGGTATACTTGATTAGAACAGTGGGGGTTGAGTCAGAGCATGAATGTTTCTCAAAATATGAAATTACGATTTTAGTTCATTTTTTCTATTATTGCATTTCAATTGCATCCCCATCGGAGTAACATGCATTGGCACAGCACACAATTAACCCTGCAAAAAAATGTGCGATTAAACCGAAAGATATTTGTCCCGGATTGATCTCTTTCGAGAACAATCGGTCCACAATTAGTCCCCGATTGTTCCCGTACGGCTATAAATTGTAGACTAATTGTAGACCAATTGTTCCCGAACGGGTATAAATGTACACTAATTGTAGACCAATTGTTCCCTAACGGGTATAAATGTAGATTAATCGCTTTCATCCCGAACGGGTATAAATGTAGATTAATCGCTTTCATTCCGAACGGGTACAAATCTAGATTCCTTAAATGTAGAAATTTTACAAAAATATGCAATGTATTTAAAAAATTGTAGAACCGGTAAAACGAATTGAACACCCTTTCTTTTAATAACAATGATGAATAATAATTTTAAAAAAATGTTGCCTAAAATATTCTATGAAAAAATCCTTTACATTACGCTCATATAATAGCTCTGTTCAATAACAGAAAATTGTTACAAATTTTTCGTAAAAAATTACAGCTCTCCATATGAAAATGACGGTTTTTATGAAAAATTTGTAACAATTTTTTGTTATTGAACAGAGCTATTGCATACTCAAAACTTACAATTTTTTTATTTATTTATTGAGATTTTTTTTCAAAAGTAAAACCTTATATAATCTTTATTTATATATGCATGAACATTTACAATTTTTTAAAGATTGTTATTAAAATTGCCTTGGCGAACAACTTGGAAAAATCTACATTTGTACCCGTTCGTGCTGGAAGCGATTGATCTACATTTGTACCCGTTGGGGATGAAAGCGATTAATCTACATTTGTACCCGTTCGGGATGAAAGCGATTGATCTACATTTGTACCCGTTCGGGATGTTAGTGATTAATCTACATTGGTACCCGTTCGGGTATACAAGTTGAACAATTCGTCTCTTCATAGGACGTGCTCGAACAAATGCGATCAATTCACTCCATATAAAGGGATGTAAAATTGTATTAGTCGCATGCTCCCTTGCGATTGATACCCGACACGTCAAGGATTAATCGCATTTTTTGCATGGTTAACATACACACACACTCACACATTCAAATTGCTTTACATGCAAAATTCAGCTTTTCTCCTCCTATTTTTTGTATGCGCAGTTATTTACGCGTGTGCCTACATTTAATTTTTTACATTTCACCGCTTGCATATTAGCATTTTATTTATGTAGGTACCTAGTTAAGGTCCTGGAATGAAAATAGATTAGTGTGCTGAAACAACAGATAGGATGTACATGGTAATGTTGAATGAAAATTTAAACGGGTATGTGTACATGCAAAGTGAATTAGTTAGCATAAAATTAAAAGAAGCACATATTTGTATGCAAATAAAATAATGAAAAGTGATTTTTTCTATTAAATATCGACTGAAGTTGAAGCTTAGCAGAACATAATACATACCAATAAAGCCTAAACTTATACATACTTATAAACGTTACATAAATATTTGTATGGAAATACGAAAAAGTGAGGATTTATAATAACTCAAGCAGAAATAAAATTAACATCCAGCAGCAGTACAGAGAAATCAAGTAACGAAGTTATCAACACTTTCCGTCTCAACGCCGTGATATCAATACATACATACATATAGTTTGTAATTGCGTAAATAAGAATCTGCGTTAGTTGTCGTGATGGGCGATAAAGATAAGGATAAGGATAAGGACAAGGAGAAGGATAAGGACAAGGAAAAGGATAAGGACAAGGAAAAGGACAAGGAGAAGGATAAAGAGAAGGATAAGGAGAAGGATAAAGATAAGGGAAAGGAAGCCCCCAAAAATACGGAACAAAAAAATCAACTCACCCGTGCCATGCCCGAACAGAGCAATGACTATCGGGTTGTTGTGTTTGGTGCTGGTGGTGTGGGTAAGAGCTCACTGGTATTACGTTTTATTAGGGGTACCTTCCGCGAATCTTATATACCGACCATTGAAGACACCTACCGGCAGGTAAGCTTAATTCTTATACATATCTAAATTTTATTTGATGATATTTACCTACATAAATATAATATATTGTGGAACGATCCTCCGTCATCCCTTGTCAAGTTTGGTTTGGAGACAAACCGGTTTCGGCTAATATGCGCCATCTTCAGTGTCTTTTTTCGTTCTGAGTTATTTTGTGTAAGTTCGATAGTACTTATAGTAACTGACTTCCATCGTTTGGTCACGTACTTCGTGTTCGTGTGATGTGTTCGTGTGTTCGTGCATTCGTGCGTTCGGGCGACGTGCATACGTGCGTGCGTGCGAATCTGTGCGTTTAGGTATGTAAATCTATTTTTGTATCCTCATTAAACAGGCAGGTAAAAGTCCGTTATTGTCCTCTTGTGTGTTGTTTTGTTTATGTCGGTTTTAGGTTTTCTGTCCTCTTTTCGGTATAATAGCTTAAGCGGTTCAAATAATGTATCTGATGCGGTGTTTATTTGTTCATTTATTATTTTACCTACGAATGTCTTCTGTTTGTATATCTCCATATTTTCTAATACGTTAAGTCGTTTTCCCTTATGTTGTATGTGGAGAATTTTAGCTGTTTTTCCTATTTTCATTGGTGTACATTTGTTTTCTGCCATGTGGTTGGCGAAATTTGATTCCACTGTCGTTGATGATTTCCTTATTTTCTTATTGTAATCTCTTACGTGTTCTCGATATCTCGTCTTGACTTGGCGTCCTGTTTGTCCTATATAGCTATTTTAGCATTCGCAAGTCAATTTGTATACGCCTTGTTTGTCAAAGGGGTCTTCCTTGTTAATGTTGTTTCGTAGAAGTTTTTCCATGCTGTTCCTCGTTTTAAATGCTGCATTAATGTTATAATTATAATATACATAAATATACACAAATGCTGTTTATGTTTACAATTTAATCTAATTCTGGTTCGAATCCGGATCAATTGGAACATAAAAATTAAAAATTATTTAACTAAAAGACCTGAGTGAATCGAATTTTAATAGATTCTTCTTCATTCACAAAATTTTGAGTTAGGTTTATTCTGTAGCTCCCATTTTCATATCAATTTCGATATTCAAGTTTGCGAACGAATTTTGTTACTCATACGCCCCGGTGCACCGTTGGCCGGCCTCTCCGTAAATATGAAATGCACAAATCTACAAGTATATGCATTTGTGTCAAATTTAACAAGTTTTCACTGTTTGCCTCTCACTTATGTATAAACGCAACTGTAACTTCAAATCATGTTTTTGGTTGAATAGATCAGATTAAGAATAATATTTTTTATTCAAATACCTATGATACGACACTAATTTCAAACATGAAAATAACTTCTTGCAATAACAATCTGACAACCTGACCTGAAGCCAGCGAAAGAAAAATTATTGACGTATATCGATCGCCAAAAACAACTATTCTTGCAATAACAATATCAATAAATAACGCTCAATATTAAAAAAGTAAAATGTGATTAAATCAAAAATCCGCCTCTATGTACATTATTTCCATTAGGTTATTAGTTGCAATAAGAATATTTGCACTCTACAAATAACTGACACAACTGGCTCACATCAATTTCCGGCTATGCAAAGACTGTCGATAACCAAAGGTCATGCGTTTATATTGGTATATTCAGTTTGCTCCAAGCAAAGTTTAGAGGAGCTACGACCTATATGGCAAAACATTAAGGACCTAAAGGTAAGTATCTAAATTTTGTGATTTAAATATGCATACACATATGTATTTATGGGCATACATTTATGCAAGCATGTGTACATATATACATACATACATACATAATTACATACATATATACTTAAATCGTGTTTGTATTCAATGTTTTGTTAATCTTCCAATTACATTTTCTTAACTCTGTTTGTGTGTGTAAAGGGGCCGGATGTTGTTAATATACCAGTCATGTTGGCGGGCAACAAGAGCGACGAAAGTGCTGAATTGCGTGAGGTGACGGAAGCAGAGGGCCAAGCTCAGGCTGCCGCCTGGGGCATTTCATTCATGGAGACATCGGCAAAAACTAATCACAACGTCACCGAATTATTTCAGGTATGTAGTATGTGGCAATTCGCAAAATGGCTGAGGCGAGAATACAAGCGACAAGTATGTAAAGATAGTCATGCGCATATGCATTAAGGCGGGTCGATTTGTATGGGCCCAAAAAATTAACAGCGGCAAATCGCGATTATGATTATTTGGGTGAACTCAAGTATTTTGCCCAAGAAACCATAGGTCTAAAATGAATTTGGAGCCAGCAGTTTTTACTGTAAAAAAAAAAAACGCGGAAACTCCATGTGGCGGCCCTCAAAAGAAGGTGAGTCACTTTTAAAAAAACTCCAACATTTGTAGGTGTATTTCAGAAAACTGCAAGTGTTTTTCCGAAAATTAAAGAAATTTTCAATGTTAAAAATGTATGGAAAATTTCTGAAATACATTAAGTGTAATTTAAAATTTTTAAATTTTCTGAAATACAGCTGGAAATCGTGTTTTTTTTTTCAAAATGTGGCTCACCCGTTAAAGCAGCTGTATGTGGAACTAGCCAAAATATGTATCTGAGTAAGCTGTTCTTTCAGTGTATGGTTTCTTGTGCAAAAATGATTGAATTTACCCAAATAATCATAAAAGCGATATGCCTTTGCAAAAAATTTGGCCCGCCATAATGTATTACATAGGTATATGAATGCAAATATGTTCGAGCTAATTTTGCCAAAAGGCTAATGGAAACATTTACATATGTATACTAACTAACATATATATACATATGTATATATGTATGTACTTTATTTATAAACATACACACATATGTATGTATATATGTACATACTTTCTAATTTCCTCTTCTATTTGCATTCATTTAGGAACTGCTCAATCTGGAAAAATCGCGAGTTGTGTCGCTGCAGTTGGATGTGAAAAAGCAAAAAAAGCAGAAAAAAGAAAAGAAAAGCAAGGAAAGCAACGGTGCCATACCGGAAAATGGCGAAGGAGCAGCAGCTGGTATCAAAGAGAAATGCCAACTCATGTAGAGAGGAAGGTACAATAGAGTTATAAGTAGAAGGTAGAGGTGGTTAAAGAATGGCTGCCAAAATTAAGTCATGCCACTGCTAAAAAATTAAGTAGGTACTTAAAACAAAAAAAAAAAATATTAAAGGAAAAAATTTGTATACTAAGCCAGAGCACAGCTAATTTCACGTTGTTGACAATTGTTATACTCGTTTTTGAATTCACTTCAGATTAGCTTTAAAGTAACTTTTTTTTTAATTATACTCAAATGTTACTCTTTTATTTTGTATATGGTAAATTAGGCTAATAAACAATATACATAAATATACACAAATACATATATAATTTCTACTTGTTTATGCATTGTAATAACCTTTATCCCCCGCTTTATGGCCGCTGTGGTGCAGTGGGTAGAGTGCTCGCCTGCTATGCCAGAGGTCTCGGGTTCAAACCACGGTCCGAGCCAAACAAATTTTTCTAATTAGTAAAAATCCAATTATTGGGTTTTTTAAGAGCAGCGGTCACCTCTCGGCAGTGGGCGGCATACCCTCCGAGAGTATTTCTGCCATGAAAAAGCTTCTCACAAAAAATGCATTCGCCGTTCGGAGCCGGCATAAAACTGTAGGTCCACCCAATTAGTAGGAAAAACAAAAAGGAGCACACCTCGAATTGGGAGAGAAGCTCGGCCATAAAACTCGTCAGAGTTATAATAGCGCCATTGTATTATTATTATTAATAACCTTTATCACTTGTACCTACATACAGATACATATGTACATATATGCAATACAATACAATTATTTGCCTAACTCTAATCAGTGAATACATCCAACGTATTTTTAAACATGATGTATTGTGGAACGATCTTCCGTCATCCCTTGTCAAGTTTGGTTTGGAGACAAACCGGTTTCAGCTAATATGCGCCATCTTCAGTGTCATATTCCTACCCTGTCGGAAAACCAAGCAACCAAAAGTATTTTTAAACACTTTTCAAAAGAAAACAGATGCGTTATGTATGTTCATAACATAATACTTGCACGCAATAAAAGAGTTCACAAGTTCACAAAAATGAGTATACATACATACGTACATACACCATTTAACCATAGTAGGGTTTTCAATGACTTTAATGGTGGTAAATAAACAAAATTTGTTTTTGTTTGTTGGTTTTTTTATCCATTAAAATAGTTCATTTGTAAAATATGGCACCAACTAACATTGAAAATACATACATACAGGCATACATATCAATTTTCACTATTTGAATTCCTTATTTAAATGTAACTTTTAAAATGAACTTTTAATGCATCTTTCCTTCGCACCGAAATGTTTGAGATCCTTGTTAAGTAAAGTGATAACTATCAGCGCAAAACTTTCCCAAAAGTTCACTTCATCACTTTCTTAAATTTAATGACGTCAAACCTCGGTATGACATCTTCAAAGTAGATAAGGGGGAAAAATATACTAAAAAATTAATAAAAATTCATACATATACATATATGTATGTTGGTATGTACATATGCACATGCCTAATATCACATTTACTCTGCATCACAATCTCGCAAATAAAATAGCTCAGCGAATAATAATAAACTACCATTTCTTATACATACCCTGCAATAAATGCGATTAATCCGGTACGTGTCCGGGATCAATCGCAAGGGAGCATGCGACTAATACAATTTTACATCGCTTTATATGGAGTGAATTGATCGCATTTGTTCGAGCATGTCCTATGAAGACTAATTGTTCAACTTGTATCCCGAACGGGTACCAATGTAGATTAATCACTAACATACCGAACGGGTACAAATGTAGATCAATCGCTTTCATCCCGAACGGGTACAAATGTAGATTAATCGCTTTCATCCCGAACGGGTACAAATGTAGATCAATCGCTTTCATCCCGAACGGGTACAAATGTAGATCAATCGCTTTCATCCCGAACGGGTATAAATGTAGATTAATCGCTTTCAGCACGAACGGGTACAAATGTAGATTTTTCCTTAAAAAATTACTTTTGTAAAAAAATCTCAATAAATAAATTTAAAAAATTGTAAGTTTTGAGTATGCATTATATGAGCGTATTGTAAAGGATTTTTTCATAGGATATTTTAGGCAACATTTTGTTAAAATTGTTATATAAAAAGGGCGTTCAATTCGTTTTACCGGTTGTTCTATGATTTTTTAAATACATTACATATTTTTGTAAAATGTCTACATTTAAGGAATCTGGATTTGTACCCGTTCGGAATGAAAGTGATTAATCTACATTTATATCCGTTCGGGATGAAAGCGATTAATCTACATTTATACCCGTTAGGGAACAATTGGTCTACAATTAGTCTACATTTATACCCGTACGGGAACAATCGGGGACTAATTGTGGACCGATTGTTCTCGAAAGAGATCAATCGAGGACAAATCTCTTTCGGGATTGATCGCACATTTTTTTGCAGGCAAGGGAGCATGCGACTAATACAATTTTACATCCCTTTATATGGAGTGAATTGATCACATTTGTTCGAGCATGTCCTATGAAGAGACTAATTGTTCAACTTGTATACCCGAACGGGTACCAATGTAGATTAATCACTAACATACCGAACGGGTACAGATATAGAACAATCGCTTTCATTCCGAACGGGTACAAATGTAGATCAATCGCTTACATCCCGAACGGGTACAAATGTAGATCAATCGCTTCCAGCACGAACGGGTACAAATGTAGATTTTTCCAAGTTGTTCGCCAAGGCAATTTTTAATAACAATCTTTAAAAAATTGTAAATGTTCATGCATATATAAATAAAGATTATTATATTATTATTATATTCCGTTCGGAATGAAAGCGAATAATCTACATTTATACCCGTTCGGAATGAAAGCGATTAATCTACATTTATACACGTTAGGGAACAATTGGTCTACAATTAGTCTACATTTATACCCGTACGTGAACAATCGGGGACTAATTGTGGACCGATTGTTCTCGAAAGAGATCAATCCGGGACAAATATCTTTCGGTATTAATCGCACATTTTTTTGCAGGGTAGAAGCACAGCAATTTACACATATTAAACATATGTATGTTCATACATACATATGTACATACATGTTTCTCACGATTAGTATACCAATTACCTTAAAGCTATAGATACATACATATATATATATATATTACTTGAATATATAATTATATAAATTATAAAATCTTACAACTAAGAACGGCATCTAAAATGCACAAAAAAAGTATACAATTATAGAAAAGGCATAGTAAATAACATAAGTAAACAAAATAAATTGCGAAATGAATAGTAAAATATAGGCATATTAGGATCAACAAATAAACCTGTAACATCTGTGTCATTCATGCATTCATAAATATGTACATATATATTATTTTAAATCACATTGTTAATCGCCCTTTTTGCTGCTTTTCTATAGATCCTAGCCGCATTAATGGGATATCGTTAAGCCTATATGACACTACATTTTTTCCCTGGTTTTTTTGGTTTGGAAAACCCACCGAAAGTCAAAAAACAAAAACAATTCTTCCACAGGTTGAAAAGAGACAAATACTCCCTCAAAAACAATTTGATTGACATTAATCTTCAAACTAAATGAAAATAATATTTATTTCAAAAATTATTTTTTTTGGAAATTTGAATTTAAATTACTGAAATAAAAAAGTTATGAAACCCAAAGGGCAGGATAGCTGTGCATTCCATGTTATAAAGGGAAGCCAGTACGCAATATAATTTTTCTTCCGGACTTCTTCTTTACCCTTGCGGCCAAAGCAGAAGCTTACAAGTGGCAAATTTAAAATTTGTATTTCCATATATTTTTTATTTTAAATATAATTTATTTTCTAGTTGTCAAATTGAAACAATTGTCAGAAAAAATGACCGAATGCCAAAAAACCTACCGAAATACAAGCTGGCTCGTTGGTTTTTAATCGCCTAGATGGTATTTTCTTTGGTTTTTTTCAATATAGCTTGCTCGCTTGCACCAACGCAAAACTGTATTTGACCATCTCCTTCACACAAAAAACCTTGTAGAATACCAGAAAAAAATGTAGTGTCATATGGGCTTTAGAAAAGCCAGATTGTATTTCGGTAGGTTTTTTGGCATTCGGTCATTTTTTCTGACAATTGTTTCAATTTGACAACTAGAAAATAAATTATATTTAAAATAAAAAATATATGGAAATATAATTTTTAAATTTGCCCCTTGTAAGCTTCTGCTTTGGACGTAAGGGTAAAGAAGAAGTCCGCAAGAAAAATTATATTGCGTACTGGCTTCCCTTTATAACACGGAATACAAAGCTATCCTGCCCTTTGGGTTTCATAACTTTTTTATTTCAGTTATTTAAATCAAATTTCCAAAAAAAATAATTTTTGAAATAAATATTATTTTCATTTAGTTTGAAGTTTAATGTCAATCAAATTGTTTTTGAGGGATTATTTGTCTCTTTTCAACCTACAGAAGAATTGTTTTTGTATTTTGACTTTCGGTGGGTTTTCCAAACCAAAAAAACCAAGAAAAAAATGTAGTGTCATATAGGCAAAAGATCAAAGTTTTTTTGACTTTACTTCACACAATATTAAAGCCCATATGACACTACATTTTTTTTCTGGTATTCTACAAGGTTTTTTGTGTGAAGGAGATGGTCAAATACAGTTTTGCGTTGGTGCAAGCGAGCAAGCTATATTGAAAAAAACCAAAGAAAATACCATCTAGGCGATTAAAAACCAACGAGCCAGCTTGTATTTCGGTAGGTTTTTTGGCATTCGGTCATTTTTTCTGACAATTGTTTCAATTTGACAACTAGAAAATAAATTATATTTAAAATAAAAAATATATGGAAATACAAATTTTAAATTTGCCACTTGTAAGCTTCTGCTTTGGCCGCAAGGGTAAAGAAGAAGTCCGGAAGAAAAATTATATTGCGTACTGGCTTCCCTTTATAACATGGAATACACAGCTATCCTTCCCTTTGGGTTTCATAACTTTTTTATTTCATTAATTTAAATTCAAATTTCCAAAAAAATTAATTTTTGAAATAAATATTATTTTGATTTAGTTTGAAGTTTAATGTCAATCAAATTGCTTTTGAGGGAGTATTTGTCGCTTTTCAACCTACAGGAGAATTGTTTTTGTATTTTGACTTTCGGTGGGTTTTCCAAACTAAAAAAACCAAGGAAAAAATGTAGTGTCATATAGGCATAAGGGGCAAATTTGCTTTGAACTAAAGAAATTTGCATTAGTGGTCTTCATATAAAGTGATAAAGTAATAAATTGTTAAAGTTTTTCAGTTTGGCTGCATTCTTAAATGAACACACCTTCGTAAATAATTGTTAAAACTCTTGTCAGCTGTCAACTTGATTATTGAATTAAAAATTATTTTACACAGCTATTCTACAATCCCTCGGAACTCCGATCGCGGCGACGTCGACTGCTACGACAAAACGAAAATTGGTATTCTGGTTTACGACGTTTCGAACATAAGTGTTGTTAAGTGTTAAACTATGTTCGAATCAGTGTTAGATAGCGTTTATGCGAAATAATATGTATTTTTTGACAACACATTTGTGTTTTTGACAGCAAATTTATATTTTCAGCAAGTTTTAGATTAAATTTTCAGAAAGAATATATTAAACGGTTAAAAAATGGATTCTATTGCTGCAGCAGCTTTTTTAGTGGAAAAATAAATGGAAGAACAAAGGAATTTGGACATTAATTTTAATTCATTTTTTTTAAATATGGCTTTCTATTATAAAAAAAAGTGCCAACATATATGAAAACGGCATTTGTAGAATACTGTTACTAAGATTCATGTGAGAATACAGTTCGGAAATTAACACCAGCTAAGCTTGGATAGAATGAACCAATTTTGTTTACTTACAGTGAAACTTTCAGGAAATATTATTTGGATGATAATTCATCTACCTTCAACGCTTTCAACTATTATTAAATTATAATATTAAAGTTCTCCAAAAGGAGAATTCTGCCGGCTGAGGATTTTTTAAAGCGCGCCCAAAGGCCGGTGACACAAAGAAGTCTTCTACACATACATTGCTTTAACAAGGAATATCTCTTGCGCTATAATCGTCCGCGGGAGCGACTTTTTTATGATCTGTGATAGGATCGTGGTTCATTATATCGTCGCTGCGCCAACAAATTCAGTTATATGTTTTTTCGATTTTTTTTTATTACATATTTATTTAGCGCTGTCCGCTAGCCACATTTCTGCATTTCCCGTTTTCTGATATCCTTCTTTGGTTAGAAGTTATCAAACACAGCTATATGCTCTCAGTAGTAGAAATGCTCTGTAAAATCAGTTATACATCTATTTTCGTATAATTGTTTTTTGATTTCAGGTTATTTTTGTGTAAAAAAATTATTTAAAAATAGCGTATGTGACCAATTTTCAAAATAGGAGGGGCACTGGTCAATTAAATAATGCATTTCCAAGCTATCGCTAATTGCATCGGACCCTAGCGAAGAATTGTATACACATCTTTCACGATTTCTTACGCCCACTAGCAAATTTAAACAATTTGTAAAAAGAGCTATGTGCTGTAAAACGGCGCAAATGCTTCGTGCGAAGTGGTTGGTCAAAAAAAGTAAAAAAAAATTGCACAAGTCTATTACATATGTGTAGTATCATTAGTTAACAATGCAAACTAGAAAAAATATTCTCTAGGATCACCAGAAAACGGTTTTTTTGCTCTCCTGAAAAGTTGCTGAAAAACATATAGCTGTTTTTGTTGGCGCAGCGACGATATACAAATTTTCCCTTAACACCAGTGGTACATTATTGCGATTCCCACTTTAACTATTAGTAATTTAAAAATAATGAAAAAAACTGGACTCCATGAACTCAAGGGCAATGAAAATGCCAACTTTAGTGAAAATAACATTTACAGCTTATTCCAACAAAGTTTCATGCGAAAACCTCTTGCAGTTGGTTTGTTTTACACTATGTATTTATAGTAATATGTTATATTGATGCAATCCATGGATGACGCTCCACACTGGTCGCATATCAACAAGTTTTTATGGATCGCAAAACATAAAAGCAAATTTGAGATCCAGGTTGCAATCAACCAAGTCATGAATATGTACATATCGTGTAGCAGGAATTTTGTGACTCGCCAGGACGCGTTGAGCATGAACGGATATAGAAAGTGAGCACGTGTCTTCGATTTGTTAGTTTCTCGTGCAAATGTTTGTAAATCATGTTGCAAGGCGATATTTTAAATCTTTAAAAAGACACAGTCAGGCAAAAATGCTTAAAGGAGTACATCTTGGCACAGAAATTATGCCCGACTTGCGCTACCCACTCATATTACATGATCGTAGTAATAATACACAATTAAAATTGTTTTCAGAAGCTTTTATTAAACAATAATATATAAATATTGGTAAAAAGGATAATAAATTTTATTATTAAATAAAAGTTCAATACGTTGCAACTCCTTGTACTTATTTCCCTCTATTCAGTCTATTGTACTAAAGCAGATTCCTTTTGTTCACTTATTTTGCAAAGAAAAGGCCAGTAGCATAGCTAAACCAAGCCTGTTTTGTATAATAATGTTGCATAAATTTGAAAATCATAGTTTAATTACATTAAATTGGTAATATTTCCAAAAATAATCAAAATTTCTATTGCCTCCGACACACAAAAGCTGTCGGAAAGAATCGCTCCGATAAACTGTCAAAAATCCGATCCATCGTGAACCAGAATGCCGATTTCCGAACTTCGAAAAAATCTGACGTTCATCGGACGTCAATCGAATTGCAGAATGCCATTTGATCCGATTCAAGTGGATCGTAAACCGGAATAGATGTGTTAATAATTCGTGCTAAAATGCAGAAAGAAAGCACGAAACGTAAATTTCTTAGACTTTGGCAAAAATCAGAACACATAAATACAGTTTCTTCTTTTAAATTGAAAAAGTAAAATTGGCAATGTGTCAGACTTGAATTTTACCGAAATTTACGCAACAAAATCGTTCGGTAAAGTGATAAACTTTACTTAAATATATTTTCATAAAAATGTTGACAGATAATTATTATTTTATCACTTTAACCCATTTACCAGCAATTTACCACTTTCGATGAAGACCCTTATTTTTCTTTTGTTATAAATTCTAAGATAGCATATATGTATATGTACATATGTATATCTTGGCTTTCGAAATAATTTTGTTGTTACGTAGCAAATGAAATCTTTGACGGTGTTAATTGAAACTAGATAATTGTGTCTTTACTGCTATTACCGCTTGTTTTCAACTCTTAATAAAAAAAACGATATTTTATACTCGCAGAAATTTATTTTTATGCAGTTTGAAATTCTTTGAAACTTCTTTTTCTGCTGGCTTAACTTTTATGTACATACTTATGTATGTATGTGTATGTATATGTTTAATCACGAAAGCCGCAAAATACTCAACATCTTCGTGTTTAAGTTTATAGCGATATTAATTTATCTATGTAGGCAAATATTTCCCGAACAAAAAACAGCTTCACCAACTTAAGTTGTGTAGTTAAAAGTTTCAACAATTTATAGTGGTCTTCATCTAAAGTGATAAAGTAATAAATTGTTAAAGTTTATCAGTTTATCCGCATTTTTACATGAACGCACCTTGGTAAATAATTGTTTAAACTCTTGTCAGCTGTCAGTGTCAACTTAATTAATAAATAAAAACCCAAAAAAAATAAACAAAAAATACATATAGGTAGATGTTCCAGTGAACGGACAATTAACTTTTTTTTCAACTTTGTGCTCAAGTATAAAATAATCAGTTAACTTTATTAAGACATTTGTATTTTATTTGGGACCACTAATTAATTCTTAATCGAATAAGCATATAAAAATGTTCTTGTAATTATTACTTTTTCCAGAATAAATATATTTTTTGAGAAAAGTAATTTTTCACCAGTGACCGGACACTTTTTCCAGTGACCGGACAGCAAGGATCCAGTGAACGGACATATGTTTTTTCGAATAAAATATAATTAAAACTATGCTTAAAAGCAATTTAGACTTGAAATTAATGAAGGAGAATTCTTTAGAAATAAGAAATTATCTTGGTTTATTTATTTTATATTATTTAACAGTTTATAAAAGGATATAATATATTGGTCATATGTAAAGGACTTAAAGCGATTTAAGGAGACATGTACTTTATATATGTATGTGTTACCTACTGTTAATAGTTTCCAAAAATCTTTAGTTTATATAAAACTTTAAATTATCTACTATATGAAAATTTGGTTTCTTAAATATAAATATTTCAAATGTTGAAAAATTAAGTGAAAACTATTATGGTGGGATATATATGTATGTAGCTATTTCGAAAGGGGCTTAATATTTTCCATCAGTATGTACCACTTTCGGAATGGGAAGTCTAAGCTAAGATTTTGGGACCTCATAAATCCCACTCCTATGACCGATTGCTTTATGCTTTCTGCTATAAGATTGCTCTATTAGCTGACAGTTCATCTCCAGTTTGCCTTTCCATATATATGTATGTGGGCATTTTGCTAATGATGCTTATAATACAGCAATATTTTAATCGATAAATACAATTGCAGCTTTTTCTTTCGTTAAAAACTTGAATATGAGAGTCCAAATTTTAAAAAATTTAAAAAAAATATTGTGAAATTATATTTTTTTCCGTATATGATATTCTTTAGGCAGTATTTCACACATCTGAACCTGAAATTTTAATATATTCTTAAAATTTTTCTTTCCGGAGCTTGCTTTTTGTAATAGTACATTCAAAATGCGTTCCAAACAGGTTAAATTTCAAATATAACGGACTGTCCGGTCACTAGATCAAGACATATTTTTCTATAACTCCAGTCAGCGGACACCTGTCCGGACATTGGAACAAGGGCTAAATTGGTGTTCCGGTAACCGGACAGCTAATTTTATAGAAAATTGTAATTTTTTCAACAAAGTTTCTGTTTAAATGTCATTATACATCATCTGCCAATAGTACTATGCACTATATGACATGTTTTCATGCCCAGATACCGATATTCATCAACTTTAAAAATCTGTATACCACTAGCAAAAAAATTACTTTTTGATACATTTCTCGACAACCACCTACTAAATGCTATATAACAAAGCTTGTGTCACATCTATAGAAAAATTAAATTTATAATATAGTCAATATTGAATGCCTGCTTTGATTTAAATTTAATTTAATGTAAAATTTTTAACGGTTTCCTATTTATAAGTGAAAAACCATGCTAGTGTCCGGTCACTGGGTACTGTCCGTTCACTGGAACATCTACCTAACATTTTTGTAAAAATTATTTTAATAATTCGTGCTGAAATGCCGAAAGAAATCACAATTTCTTGTTTTAAATTAAAAAAGTAAAACTGAAAATGTGTCAGACTTGAAATTTACCGAAATTTATAAATTTACGCAACAAAGTCGTTCGGTAAAGTGATAAACTTTGCTTAAATATATTTTCATACAAATTTTGACAGATAATTTACCACAATTATTATTTTATCACTTTACCCCATTTGCCAGCAGTTTACCACTGTAGATGAACACCCTTTATGTAAATACGCATAACAAAAGAAAAAGAAGAAACACAAATTAAAACACATATACATACATATATATTTGTAGTAATTGTTTGCTGAACTAATTTAAAATAGTATATACATACATACCTATATAAAGTATGTATACTTACGTGCACCTAAAAATTACGTACATATGTAATTTGTAAAGAAATATATATATATATACATACATATACAAGTAAAAATAATATTTGAAGCTTATGAATACGTAATTTTATTTCACCACAAATTCTTTCCATTTTCGCTGAAAGCAAAGCGTAAAATTAAGTTTTTATTAAAAAAAAAATAAAAATAAAGCAACAGTCGATTAGGTGCAGTTTTATAGTAATTAAGTTATATGCATGTATTTATGTATGTACATATGTATGTATGTACATCCACTTATGAAAAATTGGAAGCATGTACATACATACATATATACATACTTATATGATATAAAGAATTGAATTGAAATTTAAAAAGCTTTAATTGTTAAATATATACATACATACATAAATACATCTACATATATGAAATGAATTGATTCTTCTTAAAGAAACATATAACTAATTTAGTAGAAAAAGTGCAGTAATATTTAAAGGTTAATTTGCGCTAATTTATGCAAAATAAAAATATACTTTATATTATAAGCCAAACGTTAAACATCGAAATAAAACCAAATATATGTACATACATACCTACATTTATATAATAACTTTATAGATTAGATGAATAGAAGCGCATACATACATACATTCGTAAATATGTATTTGGAAACATATGTATGTATGTATGTTTATACATACATATGTATTTATGTAAATTTGCATAGTTATGTATGTACTATGTATACAAATACATATGAATGTGCGCATAGGTACTTTTTTTAGCGATTTGTTTAATAGAAAATATAATATAAAAAGTAATTATAATTAAATAGATGAGTGCTTCTTAACATAGTATAGCAATTAGCGCATTTTTAGGATATTTGACTGTAAAAAGAGCATCCCTTTAGAATATTAGAATGTAATTAAAAAACAAAATTAGCTTAAAATTTACTTTTCACTTTTTTATTGTTCCAATTTTTAGTATTCCTAAAAAACTTCATTTTTTTTTCATTCAAACTCCTGGTGTTAATCTCCATTTTCTGCTTTTTTATGAATCTAACCCTCATAATGAAATATATTTCGAATTGTTGGGGTAAGTGGAAAAAAATTCAACAACTATTTACAGCGAAGGTTGAGTGTATAGCTATTTCACGAAAAACCATTTTCGATCATCAGCACTCTTTTCGGAAGTGGAAGAGGATTCACCGGGGATTGAACCCGAGTCCATTCCATCTTCAGCCGCAATGACCCAATGCTTAACACACTCGGCCATTGAGACTCTGTGCAAGCTGTTGGATTTTCACCACTTTTGCCTTTTTCATTTTCAACATTTAACGTTAGTGTGTATATGCTTTTGCATATATTCTACCCAAACGTGCTGAATTTTTTGTTGGCAGTTCGCAATGAACATTTGTTGTTGGTATGTATTTTTTATATACCAACAACGTTAACAATTTTACTTGAAAGAGTTTTTAGTGCTTAGCACGAAATTTTTATTTTAATTCAATTTTTAATTGTTGGGGTAAGTGGAAAAAAATTCAACAACTATTTACAGCGAAGGTTGAGTGTATAGCTATTTCACGAAAAACCATTTTCGATCATCAGCACTCTTTTCGGAAGTGGAAGAGGATTCACCGGGGATTGAACCCGAGTCCATTCCATCTTCAGCCGCAATGACCCAATGCTTAACACACTCGGCCATTGAGACTCTGTGCAAGCTGTTGGATTTTCACCACTTTTGCCTTTTTCATTTTCAACATTTAACGTTAGTGTGTATATGCTTTTGCATATATTCTACCCAAACGTGCTGAATTTTTTGTTGGCAGTTCGCAATGAACATTTGTTGTTGGTATGTATTTTTTATATACCAACAACGTTAACAATTTTACTTGAAAGAGTTTTTAGTGCTTAGCACGAAATTTTTATTTTAATTCAATTTTTAATTGTTGGGGTAAGTGGAAAAAAATTCAACAACTATTTACAGCGAAGGTTGAGTGTATAGCTATTTCACGAAAAACCATTTTCGATCATCAGCACTCTTTTCGGAAGTGGAAGAGGATTCACCGGGGATTGAACCCGAGTCCATTCCATCTTCAGCCGCAATGACCCAATGCTTAACACACTCGGCCATTGAGACTCTGTGCAAGCTGTTGGATTTTCACCACTTTTGCCTTTTTCATTTTCAACATTTAACGTTAGTGTGTATATGCTTTTGCATATATTCTACCCAAGCGTGCTGAATTTTTTGTTGGCAGTTCGCAATGAACATTTGTTGTTGGTATGTATTTTTTATATACCAACAACGTTAACAATTTTACTTGAAAGAGTTTTTAGTGCTTAGCACGAAATTTTTATTTTAATTCAATTTTTAATTGTTGGGGTAAGTGGAAAAAAATTCAACAACTATTTACAGCGAAGGTTGAGTGTATAGCTATTTCACGAAAAACCATTTTCGATCATCAGCACTCTTTTCGGAAGTGGAAGAGGATTCACCGGGGATTGAACCCGAGTCCATTCCATCTTCAGCCGCAATGACCCAATGCTTAACACACTCGGCCATTGAGACTCTGTGCAAGCTGTTGGATTTTCACCACTTGCCTTTTTCATTTTCAACATTTAACGTTAGTGTGTATATGCTTTTGCATATATTCTACCCAAACGTGCTGAATTTTTTGTTGGCAGTTCGCAATGAACATTTGTTGTTGGTATGTATTTTTTATATACCAACAACGTTAACAATTTTACTTGAAAGAGTTTTTAGTGCTTAGCACGAAATTTTTATTTTAATTCAATTTTTAATTGTTGGGGTAAGTGGAAAAAAATTCAACAACTATTTACAGCGAAGGTTGAGTGTATAGCTATTTCACGAAAAACCATTTTCGATCATCAGCACTCTTTTCGGAAGTGGAAGAGGATTCACCGGGGATTGAACCCGAGTCCATTCCATCTTCAGCCGCAATGACCCAATGCTTAACACACTCGGCCATTGAGACTCTGTGCAAGCTGTTGGATTTTCACCACTTTTGCCTTTTTCATTTTCAACATTTAACGTTAGTGTGTATATGCTTTTGCATATATTCTACCCAAACGTGCTGAATTTTTTGTTGGCAGTTCGCAATGAACATTTGTTGTTGGTATGTATTTTTTATATACCAACAACGTTAACAATTTTACTTGAAAGAGTTTTTAGTGCTTAGCACGAAATTTTTATTTTAATTCAATTTTTAATTGTTGGGGTAAGTGGAAAAAAATTCAACAACTATTTACAGCGAAGGTTGAGTGTATAGCTATTTCACGAAAAACCATTTTCGATCATCAGCACTCTTTTCGGAAGTGGAAGAGGATTCACCGGGGATTGAACCCGAGTCCATTCCATCTTCAGCCGCAATGACCCAATGCTTAACACACTCGGCCATTGAGACTCTGTGCAAGCTGTTGGATTTTCACCACTTTTGCCTTTTTCATTTTCAACATTTAACGTTAGTGTGTATATGCTTTTGCATATATTCTACCCAAACGTGCTGAATTTTTTGTTGGCAGTTCGCAATGAACATTACGAACATGAAAAATACATACCAACAACAAATGTTCATTGCGAACTGCCAACAAAAAATTCAGCACGTTTGGGTAGAATATATGCAAAAGCATATACACACTAACGTTAAATGTTGAAAATGAAAAAGGCAAAAGTGGTGAAAATCCAACAGCTTGCACAGAGTCTCAATGGCCGAGTGTGTTAAGCATTGGGTCATTGCGGCTGAAGATGGAATGGACTCGGGTTCAATCCCCGGTGAATCCTCTTCCACTTCCGAAAAGAGTGCTGATGATCGAAAATGGTTTTTCGTGAAATAGCTATACACTCAACCTTCGCTGTAAATAGTTGTTGAATTTTTTTCCACTTACCCCAACAATTAAAAATTGAATTAAAATAAAAATTTCGTGCTAAGCACTAAAAACTCTTTCAAGTATATTTCGAATTGTCAAACGCTATTTTGACTTGAAATCGTGCAATAGTTGCATGGGCATAGTTGCTCTGAAGTAAAGAAATAGCATTTTTTAATAAAACATAAATAAATTTTCTAAGTAGTTTGATTAGAATTTTCCTTAAAAAAACATAAGCTTACTCGTTTGTTCAATAAATAAACGCAAGTTAAATATTTTTCTTGAAAGAGTTTTTAGTGCTTAGCACAAAATTTTTATTTTAATTCATTTTTAATTGTTGGGGTAAGTGGAAAAAAATTCAATAACTATTTACAGCGAAGGCTGAGTGTATAGCTATTTCACGAAAAACCATTTTCGATCATCAGCACTCTTTTCGGAAGTGGATGCACCGGGGATTGAACCCGAGTCCATTCCATCTTCAGCCGCAATGACCCAACGCATAAACACACTCGGCCATTGAGACTCTGTGCAAGCTGTTGGATTTTCCCCACTTTTGCCTTTTTCATCTTCAACATTAACGTTAGTGTGTATATATATATAAATATTTTTCTGTTTTATTTTTAAAATTTACAAAACGGTATTACAACCATTAACATAATGACTTTCAACCTTGTTCTTCTTATATTTCTACTTAACTTTGGTTTACTCCTGTTAACAATTAGTGCTAATTAGGAATTAAAAGTTAGGATATAAAAGCTAACTAATTACATACATAGCATCAAACTAAGATTATTTAAAAATACAACGAATAAATAGAATATTGATTTTAAATTGAAATCGTAAATTGCGAAAATTGTAGTATTTCAAATGCATAAGCCAACCGCATAATATGAGAAACATTTATTAAATACGCATTAACAATATTACTACTCTTCTAGTTTCTTGTTATAGTTTGGAAAAATTAAACAACAATAAATACACATGTATGTACATACATACATTCCTAATAATGCATAAAAAAAACTCTTGCAGTTTAAACAGTTTTAGTTAAGATCGTCACGGCTACAAAATATTTCGTTTAATTTGATTTGTGCTTTTGTATAATTGTAAGGTATAAATTAACTAAGAATATTATATACAAATATAGAATGTAGTAATCATACAAGAAATGTAGAAAAATAATCACTTGTGCAATTTGGCATATTCAAAAATTATAACGAGCACATTTACATGCATAAATACATATTTACAAATATATAAATATTTCTTTTTCTAAAGCCACTGTATAAAATTTTCGAGCATAGACAATTAATTTGCAAAATATTTTAAATGAATTAATAACTACAATTACAAACATATATGTAAGTACACAAACAAATAAATAAACAATACTCGCATGTGAATCAAATGTGCATACATGTGACATAATACATGTCGTCGCCCGGGTAAATTACTGTCGTATGTGAAATTTGGGCAGAATTGAGTTAAAACTATATTTAATTTATTTACTTTCATGCGAAATAAAATACAATATTTAACTAATTTAAAAAATCTTTAATTTAGTTCAAATTGGAAGCACATTTTGTCGTACGTTATACAAATTTCCTACAAAACTGTTGCTAAAGATAACATACCACAAATTTTACTGAAGAAATCCTTAATAAATTCCAAAATAATAAACAATATATAACAAAATTAAAATATTAAGAATTTTGTGGCCTAGTAGTGTTCTGCCAGACTTTGGAGAAAACTAATGAGACGTTTTGGAGAAATACAATTCCAAACTTCAAACCTGTTTTCCCAAGTCTTTAAATGCAACATATGACTTTAATTTATCCGGGCGACGATGTGTACATTGGTATAAATATGTATGTAGAAAAGCAACACATGGCTATGAACGTGTACTTGGGCGAGGTTAATATTTATATGTATTAAACATAAAACACAAAACACAGCATTAAAATTAATTAATTAAAATATTGTGACAAACAAAACAAGTAAACTAGTAATAGATACAATAAAAACCTAATCAACGAACTTATTGCCTTTTGTTTTATTAATAATTTTACCGAGTGGGTACTAAGTAATACAATGGCAATTTTCTTCTTTTATTTCAAATTTATTTTTACACTTTTTCCCATTATCCTTGCTAATATCTTCTATGAATGGCATAATACATTTATTTATATGTAAGTATAAATGACTATCACAATATGTTTAACGGATTTATATATGTACATACATACATATATATGCGAAGACTTTTACAATGTTTTTTTTTTTTTTGTGAGAAACCTCACGTTAACCATTTTGGCTAACAAAGTGCAAAATCAAGCAGTTTCATCTGCAGAGATTTGTGCTTGTGTTACAAAGACTAGTGTTAAAAAGTAAGTAAAAATAGAAAAACTTTCGGTTCCGTAAATGTCTTATCTTTAAAAAAAAAAATAATTAAAATATTAACCAATAAATAAATACGAAAATAGCGTGAAGTGTATGTAAAACAGCATTAAGACTTTTAAAACTTCTAATCAAATTCATCCACTTCAATGCCTGCTTCATTCGTATCATTCGACTTATCGTTAAATGCTGCATTGTGTTGCTTTTCTTTGTTGTTATCCGTTGATTCGTTTTGCTCTTGTGGCAAGTCTTCTCGCACTATTTCATTCCCATTACCCAACGAAGATTCTGACGCAGTTGCATCCGTACTATCCGTATTATCAGTTCCTATCGTGCACAATATTTCTTGTACGCCAGAACTTGATTCTGATGGATCTGTGAGAGATGCCGCCGTGACGGTCGTATGGGTGATTGCAATTTGGCCCGTCGTCGTCGCACTACCACCGCTAAATGCATTCAAAAGCAGTCTTAAGTTTTCACCCGAAATACGATCTTCAAGTTGTGCCGTACCTGGACTTAATATACTCGGATCTGTTCTGTGTTGAAATCTTGGTGCATGCCATATGCCCGCCCATGCATTTGGGCTTAATATATGCTCGAACGTCAGCTTTATTATATAACCAATTAATACTATCAAAAGAGTAGCAGCCAAGTAATTAAAAGGGAATGGCAAGTCTTCTGCAAATAAATTTTTTAAGTTTGAATTTGTATAACGTACAAACAAACATACATACATAAATATATACATACATAATTCAACAAAAATATACCTCGCATTATGGTTATGGTTTCCAGGCACTTATCTATTAGAAACTGCAACTGGTTCATAAATAAATCATTGGCATACATTAGAAATACCATATCAGGGCGGCAGAAATTCAAATTCAGTCGACTAGCTTGTCTATAATAAAAAAAAAATCATTGAAGTGCTCATTAGTTACAACAGTTGTTGGTACAGAAATATGCTTATACGAACTTTATGTAATCTCTTTCTGCTTGTTTCGCATCTTGTTGACTGGAAGAGAAAAAGTTGATAAGCGGAGTATACCAACGAGGCTCAGGTGGATTTAGTTGTTCGTTACGAGCAAGCAGTTCCAGCATGCGCTCAGCCTCCAGTTTCTTTAAAATATATAGACACATAATACATCATCATTGTATTTTTTGTATTTGCTTCAATGATAATTCATAAGTGGACACTTACGCGATTGCATTCTAAATATGTATGGAAGTAGCCAAACCCAATTACAGCAAAAATAATCATTGTAATTACTCCGATTTTATACCTTCGATGACAGTACCAACCCAGCAGCATTATGCTAGCTATTGCAACCAAAAATTGTACCTTCAAGGAACAAAGGAGAATTTTGAACATCAGTTTTGTTGTGGTTCATTAAAAATTTGTATTTAAAATATTTTCCAACTTATTTTGTTATAGAAAATCTGTTTTGTAGCTTACAAGCTCAGTTTCGTTACAAACTCAAAAGCTAAACTGAGGCTGTATCTGGAAAACAACATTTGTACACTTCCTACTTTTTGTTGTCTCAATAACCCAAACGGGCAACTACAGTATTTTAAATATCCGCATATGTACATATGTGCATTGACTTCTATTTAATAGCATTTGCAATGTACATATGTAAGTATTTACCCTGCAGGCAAAATTAAACTAGTATGAAAATAAACTAGTTGATCAACTGGTATGTAAAGGAAAAAATTCAACTAGTTGGTTTTCTACTACTTGATCAACTGGTATGAAACGGACAAAATTCTACTAGTTAAATATCTACTAGTTGATCAACCGCTTTTAAAAAGTCAAAATCATACTAGTTGGTATTCTACTAGTAATATACCAATTTATTTATTAACTGAAAATAGCAGTTTGCGCAATTCTATCACAAACTAAGCTTTATTGGCGATTTTGAAGTAAATTTACGCTATTATTTAACAAAAGGGTCAGAATAGTTATTATCAATTTGCTAAAAAGAAACAACCATTTCTTACAAAAGAAATATTTTTAAAGCTTTTCATTTATTTTTGTGCAAGGGTATACAAGAACAATTACATACATACATATATATTTGCAGCAGGTGGCAAGAAGAGTTTAAGAGAGTTTAGTTAATTGATTTGGTGTCATCCAAATCGGAGATTCTATTATCCAACTGCTGCAGTAACACGAAGCCATTATTTTACCTTACTATACATCCTTGCGTGTACTGTATATAATATGTACTAAATGTAACTTTAAAAAGTACTAAGCTAATTAAAGTAAGCTTTATTAAATGAACTAAAATGCTATTTTTTCACCTAGATGAACTGGCATTTTTCTAGTATTATTCTGACTGGTATTCATCTAGTATACACTTAACCGGTATTTTTCTAGTATGAAGCTGATGTGTTGTCTACTGGTATGAAACTGAGTGGTATTTTTCTAGTATGAAGCTTATGCAAGAGAAGACAATTGCCATCTCGTAGGCCATCGCCACGTTATAATTACCAGTTGCTTTCAAGTAAAATGGATAGTTGGGCAACTAGATGCCGACATTTTCAAACTGGTAGAATTGTAGTATGCAACTAGTTGTTTTGCCTGCAGGGTATGTACAGACATACATACATACATATGTATAAACACGCTCACCTCGGTAATTTTTAAAAGCATTCTCAAGTCCTTGATTATCTTCCATATGAGCGCGAAAAATCCCAAAGTTCGCCCCCGAAAACCATCTTTTCCATAGGACTGATAATATTCATCCGGTGTTGGTACCCTTGCTTTTGAGAGAATTTCACTCAACACAATATCCAAATCACGGGGATCGTCTAAACGTTTCAGTTTATCCAATTGTTCAGGTGATGCCAGGATGAAGAAAGCTCTACTGGAAACTCCTTTAACCACATCATGCTAAAGAGTATGCAACGATCGGGTATACGAAGATATTGAAAAAGAAACAAAAACAAAAAGGAAATTGAAAAATAAACACAAAACCCGTCCAGACCTAAATTAAGCTATGATGTCATAGACATCGCGTCAAACCCCGTACCAAATATGTATGTTCATAAATGTGTGTTCAACATACATATGTATGTTCATATGTAGAGGGGTTACATGTAAGTACATATGGATGTTCAGACGCTATCGCACCTTGAAGTATTCACTTTTAAATATATAAGCAATCAGCCTTTTATAATACATCAAGGCAATTGCTTCTCCATCCGATTTGTCCTTGGGTATGTTGCACTGCAAATTTGTTGTAGATTCTTCGTTGTGCAAATCTTTCTCTCTGTGACCAGCATTAATGAAAGATGAGTGCCGTTCACGGCTCCAAGCATCTGGCTCAATCCAGCTATCCTCCTCGTGGGTACCGACTACAAAATTCTGTATGCAGGCAAAGCATAAAAATATGACCAAGAAGCACAACTCGTGGTACTTCATTTTTCCGTGACATTAATTTTTTTTTAGCAAATTCTGTCCAGCACACGCACTTAACCAAAAACATTAACCGGCTGATTAGGTATGGCAGGGTTAATAATTCGCGGCTGTGATGCCGTACTGTTCTGTGTATTTCTTTGTTTTTAATCATAAAAATGGCAACATTCTGCCTTCTTTCTATCGATAACTTCTCACGTTGAGCTATAGAGGTGGGTGGTTCGCCAATGAGCCTTAATATGAACTGACTCACCCCCTGAAAAATCTCTTTCATACCAAAATTGGCTAGTTGCGAAAAAATTATTTACTCATGGCGTTTGTTGGAGTAATTGAAACGCACCAAATAGTGCTATAAAGGCCAGCAATGGGAAAAGGGTGGTGTATATTTTTCCTGTTCTATTTTGGCAACGAAGAGACATACTGTGTCACATGTGCTAAATGACTCTTTAACCGTGTCGCGAATCTCCCATCACTATTCAATTGACGCAAATGACCAATTGATTCAGTAAACAAATGTTTGAATTTTGGAGAAATGGAAACAGAAGAAAATAAATTAGGTAAATTAACAGAGGAATCATTAAAACGTAAAGAACGTTTGCGTCAGCTGCGTGAAAAAGCGCAGAAGACAGACAAGGATTCAAATAATGAAGGTACAGAGAAGCTACCAAAGTGAGTATAGTGATTCATATGTGGTTAACTGCGTATTGGTACATTCTAACTTTTCAACAACAGGCCAATATTTCGCAGTTATAAGCCACAAAATGAAAATACGGAAGGTGAAGTTTTAGATCAGGAACCATCCGGAGATATTGAGAAAGCTGTTGAAGGGCAAATGGAATTGTTACGTCAACCAATAGTTATCGATGAAATAGATATAGCGAATTTGGCGCCACGAAAACCAGATTGGGATCTAAAACGTGATGTGTCTAAGAAACTAGAACGCTTGGAGCGAAGAACACAAAAGGCTATTGCAGAGCTAATACGGGAGCGGCTTAATACAAATCAAAGCGATCAAGAAATATTCCAAGCTGTGAATGTTGCCACTGCCCATGCTGGCGAAGTAACAGCGTCAGAAGATGATTAGAAAGCTATGTATATTTATAGTAGCCAGCGGACAATACAACTTGTATAATTGTAGTTAGTATTATCCTATAGACCATCAAAGTAAGGCAAGAAATATAAAGTGAGTTATCTCGCCAAATCATCTCGGAAGCACTGCAAATATATTATATACATTAATAATTAAAATATCTATATAAACTTGAAGTATTTAATTTTTTTTATAAAGAATAGCAATAAAAACAATATACAGTGGGAAGATAACTAAGGAGATCCATAATAAAAAAATTGTCACTCATGAGCGGCGACTAGAGGATAGTGTTTTAGCACTTGACAAGTGTGGGGAAATATTCTCCTTGCCCGTAGAGTTTAATTTTTCACGCAATGCCTTTATTTCTGCAATGATCAATAGATATTTAATTTGGTAAATAAGGTTTATCTCTTATCAAAACTTACGTTCACTGTATTTTAGTTCTAATGAATTGGAAAATTTCCGCATAGATTCTAGCTGTCGAGGTATCTCTTCACGTAGAATCTCGATAGTTTTTCGTGTTTCTGTCAACTCATTTTCACGTAATATCAGCAATTTATCTTTCTCTTCAATTGATTTTTCCTGTTGTATTGCCACCTCGGTGCGCCAATTAACAGTCTTTTTCAGTTTAATCAATTCCTGAGATTGCTTCAGTATTATTTCATTGGCTTTGGATATCTCTTCGGCAGCCATTTCTAGGGCTTTTCGCTTTGCTTGTGATATCTTTTTCTCTGCCTCTAGTTCAGCAACAATATCGGCCTAAAGAAACCCATATGTTACTCAAATGCAGAGATGAAAGTGATAAATTGTATTGCATTACCTTAGCTTTGTCATATCTTTTGAATTTTTCCTGCAACTCCGTTATATGATTACGCGCATCAGCTAAATGCATTTCATTCTTTCGTTCGGTATTTTTGATTAATGCTATTTCTGCGTGCAGACGTTCATTTTGTTCCTTAAATGTGGAAATTTGCGATTTGGCATTAGATAACTCTTCGTTGAGCATATCAGCACGTTTTTGTTCCTTCCTTAAAAATTTAAAGCATTTCAAATTAACGTTAGTTGATTATTTCTATAGTCATTTGCGTCAATAAACACGTTTAATGCAGTACTAATATGTACATATTTTTTGCAAACTCACATTTTATCAACTTGCTGGGCATTTTTCTCCGCCATCAGTTTATCCAATTGCAATTGTAATGTGGTAATAGTCTTTTGGTTGCGTTCATTATCCATATGCCTTTGTTCGGATGATTTGCGCAGCTTCTCTTGTAAATGCTGCATCTCTTCTGAATGTCGTTGATTTAAATTTCTTGCATTATCAACCAAACTTTCTCTTAATGTGCCATTTTCCCCGTTTAGATGTTCAATCGTACGCAAATGCATTTCAATCTCTTGCTGCATTGACTGTAACCTATGCTCTTGTGTCTGATTCCATTTCTAGTGAATGTAATAATAGTATTACAAGTATTATAATCAAATTAAATTTCCTTATGGTAATGCTTGTAAATTTTTTCATAAAGTTTTGGGAAAAACCGAAATTTCGTTTTACTAAATCTGCCTTTTGTTAGAAAAAAGTGCGCGGAAGCTCCGAAGAAGTATGAAATACGTCAAACGTAGAATGTAACAAAAAATTCGTATATTACATAGAAAGCATACACAAATAAATAATAAAATATGAAATTCATTAGTATATGCATTTACCTGGACGGTATCAAGTCTATTGCTCATATAAAATAAGACGACTTTCAAAGGTGCAAGCCGACTAGGCAAACATAAATGAATTAAATTCTTAAAGCTTCTCATTTCAATGAAATGTAATTCAAAGTGTGCTGTCTCATCAACTTCATGGCCATCCCCACTTCCGTTACTACTACCATTATTTATTTGCTTTTGCACCAATGCCAATTCAAGCTTTCCCGCCTTACAGTCTTGTAGCATGCGTCCAAGATTCTCGACAAAACCCGCAAATGTCACATGCAATGATTGGTCCTGCTTCAATTCATTGAATGAAGTGCCATCCACCGTTGTAATGTACATTCGCCTTTGATCGCCTTTCTCTGTTAAACGTAGTTGCTACATTTTTTAATAAATAAATTAAACATCTTCAACTTTTTTTAAATATGTAATTTAATTTGTCTCACCAGTAATCCTTTGATGATGATTTTTTCTGCACAAACAATACAAGATTTTTTTACATGTTCGCCATTTAAACGGAAATTAACCATCAGCTCTACTGTGGGAAAAATGTTTTCTGTATTTTTGTTGCAATTAAAATTTCCAAAATATTCATCGTCTGGCGTAGCGTACATTTTGTATTTTGTTTTTGAAAAATTTGTTTTGTTTACATACATACATACATACATACATGAAGGAATTAGAAGAAACCCGAATGTCATAGAAACATGAATGTAAAAGAATTTGACAGCACAACACCCGCGAAAATCCTAGTGTGCGTGCGTGTGTGGCATCCCTGCAAAAATACCGAGAATCCATTTGCTAATCCATGGGGTGCTCGCTATGGACCAACCGAGTATTTCATAACTTGCCACATTTCATACAAAAAATATGGTCCAATTAACATTGAATGTCATTGCAATGGAGTATATACTCCAGTCCCGCCATGATTCAACAATAAAGGGTTTCGCATGACGACATACCTTCATACATAGTGGGGCCAGAAGTGTCATGCAAAGAGGAATGTAGAAGGATTTGACAGATTCGGCCCCTATGGAAATGCTAGGGTGCGTGTGTGTGTGGCATATGTCAACAACAAAAAATGCTTGTGTTAGGCTGTGTGCCAATCGGTAGAAAAAATGAAATTTTGACATAAGGGAGTAAAATTTTGGCAGTATTCGTGGTGAATTCTAGTGTCATAATTTTACCTAGCTCAATGGGCTAGGTAAAATTTTTACATTTTGTAATTACATACACATACAAGTAACACAAATATTTAAAAACAAAATAACATGAGATGATTACATGAATACATGTCTTCTGTTTCCATCAATATTGCCATCAACAATTACATTCATTTTACGTTTTAAAATTGTATCGTTGTCCGTTTTCGCCCAAAAGTTTATCTTTGTAACTGTCAAAATTTTCTATTCCGTTTGGCACAGCAAAATTGTGTTTTTTATCTCAATATGGTAAAATTGTCTACCTCATTTTCCCATAGAGAAAAATGTTGCCGATTGGCACACAGCCTTCGTGTGTTTATGAAGATTGAAGAAGAAATCAGCTGATCTTATGCATTCTCCTTTATTGTTGCTCCATGAGTACCGCATACCAATCAAACTCCATTCGCTAATCCGTGATTCGCCGTCATCGCGATAATCATTTGGTTTTCGTTGTTATGTTCGGCTAACTACGAGCCGATGCAGATGCATGAATCGTCAGTTTGGGCTATTTTAATGTTCACTTTGAAAGTACTCCAACCTACCTCAAATGGACGATATATTCCAATTCTTTGCAGGGATATATTAACAAACACAAAATGCTAGTGTTCGTTTTTTTGAAGATAGAAGAAGAAGTCAGCTGGTCGCTTGCATTCTCCTTTTTTTGCTTCATGTATACATATATCCCAGCAAAACCCGTGTGATGGAAACTAACACATGCAAAAGTTTCACACTAATACAATGACACACTTTTTTATCATCTGTGAGAGGACAGGGTTGCTTTTTTCATAATTCGTTTAAAAAAAAATCAAATTCGTGGAAGCTAGTTCAACGCGTTCTTTCGTGTGCTAAAAATATAATTTAATAGTCAATAAAGATAATAAAGAATAATAATTTATAATCGTTTTTAAAGAATAAAGATAAGTACATACATATTTAAGTCAAACCAGCTTTATTATGTACATTTACATATATATATATTTTTTCACTTCAATTTCAGATGTCTTCCAAGAAGTCGACTCCATAGGATTCGAGAGAGGCGTATGCAAGACTGTCGTGCTTAGCCATCACCGCGAGCAGTAAAAAGTATATTTTTTGTGTTAAAAATCTAATTTTATTTCATATACATACATATGTTAATAATATCTGTGTAATGAATATAATAAATATAGACTATGATAAATTTGTTTGTGGCTCATTTTTGAAAGGTTCAGGCATCAAATTTGATGGCTCAGCTGTGATAGATTCGTATATCAAGTGTGATGGATCATATTTGACGGATTAATATATCACGCTTGATGGATCATATGTGACTGGTATTTACATCAACATTGATGTGTATAAAGTGAGAGAGGAAAGAGTTCAGCTATATATAGAAAATCATATGATTACGCATAAGTGGGAGCGAGATGCAAACTCACACGTATACACTTCACTCCATCACATTTTTCATATTGCCCTTAATAATGTGATAGGAATTCTTGATGGAGAGTGATGGATCACATGTGATCATCAATTGATTGGTCAAATGATTATCACGGCGCTTGCAGTGATGTGATCAAGAATTATCTAAAGAAGGATATCGCAGTAGATAAGCTGATTGGAATTGTGTATGTATACTAAAAAGTGTGAATGTCAGACAAAACGAATTGGCAAAAATTTTACCTTGAAATTCATTTATCTTCTTTTTCACATTGACATTTTTAAAGAAAACACACACATAAAAACGGAAGTAATATAACCTCTATTTAGATAAACCTTGGATGTGATCTTTTGTTTATCGCCTTTTTACACCCTCATTCGTTCCAGAATGTTGCCATCTAGTTTCAAAAACAAGCCGGGATCTCCGGTATGCCGGGCGGGGTATGCGAGATCCAGCATGTAAGGACCGCATACCGAGCGGTTTGCGAGCTCCAGCACGCTGGCAACTATAATTTTTGGTGTTTCTCATTTCGCAAAACTCTTCAAAATATCAACATCGTGGCAATTTAAGAACGCTTTCACATTACTCGGTGCAGTAATTATTTTGTTAATATTTATGAGTGATTTGTTGAAATTAAACATTTAATTTTCTAAATTTCGATGTTTTTTTTCTTATTTTCTGCAATTTCGCACCGAAAGTATTCCCACAACAGTGAAAAACACTTTCGGTAAGCTAAATATAGCGAGGTAAAAATGCTAATCCGAAGTCGTATCGAGTAATGTAAAAAGACCATAAAATAGTTATAATATAATATAACTGTTATATGCATACATATGTATATGGATTTATGCAAAATCGTGTTTGAAGCCTTTTTTCACCTTCTTTGCATAGATTATCTAATTTTTGCAAGCTTCTGAGCGCCTGCAATACTCGAACCTTCTTCGTCGGCGACAATACACAAGTGAAAAAGCATGCTGTCAAATGCCAAGTTAAAAAAATTGTGTCCGGCTGTACGTATTCCGGACAATCAAATTTACCAGCACGTATAGATAGTGGAACAAGAAGAAATATATTTAAGTTATGCAATTCAAAGTAGATATTATTATTTTAAGTTGTTGGGATATGCTATTTGCATTATTTATGTATACTATTGGTGACAATCAAGAATTATCTAAGCCTTGGTGACAATCAATTAGAGCCTATACACACTTGCGACTCAATCGATTTGGTCGAATTGGACTGTTGTATTCACACTACTCCAACTATTTAGTCGAATCGGTGGCAGCTATTCACACTTGAGACTAAATAGTCGTGCGATTGACAATGACATAGTGTTGCCAATGTTCACATTTTACTCAGCAAATTTTACATTAGTGGTCTTCATATAAAGTGATGAAGTATTAAATTGTTAAAGTTTATCTGCATTCTTACATGAAAGCACCTTCTTGTCAGCTGTCAACTTGATTAATAAATAAAAAACAATAAAATAAACAAAAAGTGCATACATTGTTTGGCTTTGTTTCTTATTAAACTAGCAACTAGCTGTCAAGTAAATGAAAAGAGAAAAACGGAAGGAATTACGCTCATAAAGGCGAAACGAACAGAAGTACAAGAAACGGAAAAATAGTAAAAATCAGCCATTAATAATTTTCATGAAATTTCATTTTCATTATTTCTATTTTAAAATGCGATTAATGACATTTGAAGAGAACAACAACATCAAGAAACATATGAAAACGGAAGTAAATATCCTTAGTTAGATAATTCTTGTCTATAACTACACCATTTCCAGATGGATTTTAGAAAGCGTCAACTGGATTTTAGAAAGGGGAAATTGGATCTTAGAAATGTCAATTGGATTTTAGAAAGGGGAAATTGGATTTTAGAAATATCAATTGGATTTTAGAAAGGGGAAATTAGATTTTAGAAATGTCAATTGGATTTTAGAAAGGGGAAATTAGATTTTAAAATAGCCAAATGGATTTTAGAAAGGGAAAATTGGATTTTAGAAATGTCGATTTGATTTTAGAAAAGGGAAATTGGACTTTAGAAACTGTAAATTGGACTTTCGAAAATTTATATAATTATTAATTTATACTTTCATACGCAATAAAGAATTTCTATTCGAAAAATTCTGTGTAAAATTTATTTTAAACGCACATTCTGAAATCCAATTCACGCTTTCAAAAATCCAATTTTGTTTTATAAAATCATTTTAACGCTTTCTAAAATCCAATTGACATTTCTAAAATCCAATTTCCCCTTTCTAAAATCCAATTGACATTTCTAAAATCCAATTTCCCCTTTCTAAAATCCAGTTAACGCTTTCTAAAATCCATCTGGAAATGGTGTAGTTAATAAGAAACGAACCTTTTGTTTTTAAACATTTTGAAAATATTAATTGAAATATTCAATCTCTACAATTTACCAAAAGTGAAATAAAAGTAGTGCTGTCAGCATGGCAACTCTTTCCACTACGAATATCACTGTTGTTGTTGTAGTCGTTCGACTAAATTGTCTCAAGTGTGAATACGTAGAAGGGCGCCTTGCTGATCAAGCAGTTGTACAACTGTTTCAGTTGGAATGAAATTGGGCTGCAAATTCAACTGCTTCAGTTGTACAACTAATTGATTGTAGTGTGAATGCTTCCATACATTCCCATGCAAATCAACATTCGACTAAATCGATTGAGTCGCAAGTGTGTATAGGCTCTTAAAATGCACACGCATACGGTGTACACAAGTAGCAAGTTGTGTGATATGATTTGCGTGTGAACACGGACTAAGGCCCGCACGCTGTGTAAAACAAATGCAAGAATTAACAAATGGCAGGGCGGCCATGTGGCATGCTTTTTTCTTTGCGCTTGTCATTCGTCATTTTCCACGAAATTCTAGCGGCATTTTTTGTAAATTATGCATTGAAAAATAGTAATTGAGTGTGTACAGACTTAAAAACAATACTTTGAAAATAATATAGCCGGTAGAACTTGTACATTTAATAAAAATTAAATATAAATAATAGAAATGGCGGTAAGTGCATTTCCTAATTTCTTTGCAAAGTTTTACGCAAGGCCAAATTTTTTCCAGTTCACGCCATTTCGCTGTCAAAATTTCATGGATTTTTTTTTTTAATTTTAGGCTACGAAAGTATTTATAGGTAGCCTTCCACCCGGCACAAAACCTGAGGAGTTACGACATCTCTTTGAAGATTATGGTGTGGTTGTGGAGTGTGATGTTATGAATAAGTGCGGCTTCGTACATATGGAAACAAAAGAAATGGCCAACACAGCGATTGCTGCGCTAAATGCTACTGACTTCAAGGGACAAACAATTGTAGTAGAGTTGGGGCGGCCTAAAGACAAAAAGCCCGGTATGGGAAATGCTATTGAAGGTGGCCGTGGTGGACGCGGTGGAAATTTCGGTTCACGTGGTGGTGGTGGCGGTCGTGGTGGTGGCGGTGCTCGTGGAGGCGCAGCACGTGGTGGAGGTATGTATATATGTATATGTGAATTAGTGCTAATTAAACAATGTAACATTATTGTCAATTTAAGTTCTTAGTATAGATAAACAAGTGAGTTCACTTTAGGCATGCAACATCCTTTTAGCTAAAGAAAATTAATAGCTCAGATTTCCATCTGTCTACCAATAGGGTAGGCCTTAGATTAAGGAACCACGGTCCGAGAAAAATGACTTTCAGTGAGGTAGAGGGCCTCTCACAGATCTCAAAACTAAAATCAAAACCTGCCGGAGGCTTATAGTTCACGAGATATTTGTTGGTAGTTTATTGGTAGTTGGATGGGTTCATAGATGTTACCCCAGAAAGAGAATTCTGCCGGCTGAGGGTTATTTTTTTGAAGCGCGGCCGAAGCCCGCCAACGCTAAAAGGTGTTCTGCACACAAATATACATAGTGCGTGTTTTTATAAGTGTCTTCATACGGTAATACTGCACACTTTTGGGGTGTTGTTTTGTAAATTTTACAACTGACAAATATCTCTGGTCGACGGGACTTTTGGATTTTGAATAAGCAGGACCTCCTCTACAACGCCCGACAAGTCCTTTTTTTCAACGAGTGGTAGACTGTTGGAAAATTTTCCCAAATTAATACTTGTCAAAACCAAATACTTATACATACATATGTACCTTTTTTATAAAATCAAAATCTTATAATAAAAAAAATGTAATAAAAATAATAATAATAATTTCAGGAGGAAGAGGTGGTGGTCCAGGAAACCGCGGTGGTGCAGGTGGAAGGGGTGGACGTGGTGGGGGTATGTTAAATGCTGGTGGTGGTGGTGCACCGAACTTTGGCGGCGCAAATCGCGGCGGCCCCAAAAACAAGTTTGGCTCAGGTGGCGGCGGTCCAATGCGCAATGATAATTTCAAACAACAGCGCAACGTACCCTATCAAAGAAGAGATGGTAATGCAGGGGGCCCAGCTAATTTTGGAGGCGGTGGAAATCAAAGAGGTGGGCGAGGTGGTTCTGCAGGTTTCGGTCGTGGTGGCGCTGGTGGACAGAACAATTTTGCTAATCGCGATGCACAACCGGTTGACTTCAACAATTTCAATGATGGCGATAATTTTGGTAGCAATATGGGTGGTAATGTGTCCAGAGGTTTTGGAGCTAATAAAGGAATGGGAGGCCAGGATAGACGCGGTTTTGCATTGTCTACCGGTGGAAGAGGTATGGGTCAACGTTTTAGCGGTGGCAATCAACCTGGCGGTTTCGGTAGGGGTGGAATTCAAAACAATGCTGGAGACAGTCTTTTCAGTCGAAGAGATAATGTACCAAATTTGTAAGCACAATCACATACATACGAACATACAACTCAGTGACACAAGAGCAAAATTCAATTAACCTTCTCAATTACAGTAATAATGGACCTCCGCTTGGTGGTTTTGGCGGCGGTTTCGGCAACAATCAAAACAACGCTAAACCAAACGTTGATGGGCGAGGAGGAAGGGGAGGGTTTGGTGGTATGAGGGGTAATGAAGGATTTTCGGCGCCGAACAATTACAACAACAATTTCCCGCAACTTGGTGCTCCACGAGGAGGGGGCGGCGGTGGTGGTGGTGCTGGCCGCGGTGGACGCGGCGGTGGTGGTGGAGTTGGAGGTGCTGTTGGCCGCGGTGGACGTGGCGGCGGTGGTGGACGTGGCGGTCGTGGTGGGGGTATGCAACGGTAAGTTTAAATTACTTTTACTTCATTTTTGAGCTCTCATGACCAGTTCGAATTATTAATATTTACTTATTCTATTTATTGAACTACGTACATACGTACCTCAATCATGTTTAAAAAATTCGAGCACTTGCCATTTTTACAAGCTTTTATTAAGTTTCATATTGAATCCGCTCATTTAATTTTACTACTAGTTGTTCAACCATGTAGAAAAGGTGATTAATTTATCCCTTTCTAAAACCAGAATCGCACTTTTCGACACATAATCGTCTTTTATTGAAATTCACAAAAGCCCTTCATACAAATTGCGAACGTTGCAATACAGAACAAGCACGTTTTATTAAAGCGAACATTTTGTACCGAGATTGGTGCTAATTTCAGTGAACCAAATACCTTTGGACTTGAAGCTTCTTGGTTCTTCTTGTACTACTTTTTAGTAACTTTCCAGTTCGTATAAAACAAAATTGGCGCGGATAAAAAAATGTGAAACGAGAGTTTCGTTGATCCCTCGTGACATTTAGAGGAAATTGAGAAAGTATAATCAATTATTATTTAGATACATACGTTTATATCTTTTTTTTCTTAACTTTTACGTAAATAAAATTACAAACGAATAAACAAATTTTTATGATTTCTTTTATACACAGCAATTTTCCGCCACAAAATGCGATGCCCAATCAGCGTTTTTAGATAAAAAGAACAATCAATGCAACCAAAAACAGTGCGAACACATCAATGCGTTAATTTTAAATAGAAAATAAGGAATACTTATGGTCCAGTTAGGTTCTCACTAAATGCTAGAAAAAGCATTAATCGTTTATATATAAAAAAAAAACTTTGAAGCGCAAAGTTTTTGGGATAGTCGTCAGAAAAACAACGGCAACAAAGTTGAAAAACAATTGAATCAACCAGTTTGCTGCAAGTTTTACAAAGTTTTTAGTTCTTAAATACGTTTATGACTTCGACAAGTCTTAACTGGCATAACATACAAAAAACACTTTTGTAAAACAAAAAAAAAAACGAAAAAAAGAAATGGAAAAGGTAATTTGCGTAAGCTTTAGATGCTACATACATTTTAGGGTTCGCTCGCCTTGTCCAATTCTAAAATCATCAATATGAACTAAGTGAAACTATGCTCGTAAAAACTCTTAGTACAAAGTATTTCAGAAAACTGGCGGCCGATTGCCTTTGCGAAGAGTCCTTGCTCCCGCTTACATATGTATGTATGTGTATTTTACTTATTTCATGCTGTAACAGTAGCCAAGCGTTGAGGCAGACTTGCGTTTGAATGTAGTGCGAGGGTGCAATCTTTATAAAAATTGCTTCAAAGTTTTTTTGAGTTATTATATTTAATGGAATCCTTTATCTATACATAATTGCTTAAATTATATTCACTTAAAATACAATTCAGACATCATTTAAATAATATTTGACTTACTTGACTCATTTTCTACTTTGACTTTTAGTCAAGTATATTTATGTTTCCCCAAGCAAATGTATGTACAAGTCCTTATTTAAATTGACAATGAATTTAAACCGAAAAATTATTATGTTGGAAATATAATAAAAACACTAAAATGAAATTGATTTGTAAAAGTAGTAGACACTAGAATTCTTTAGCCAGTTCCTGGCATAATTCAAAACCATTAAAAAGCAAACAAAGAAAAAAAGAAAAAGAAAAAAGAAATTATATTAATAAAATGAATAAAAAAAAACTTAGCGAAATCAGACGAGAGAATTCATTATTATTAACTACTAATTGGCAATTAGCTATACAAAAAAACAAAACTACAAGAAAAATTAAGAAATAATACTAAAGCACGAACGAATTATATAAGTACATGTAGTATATACTGAATATGCGTATAATAAAATATTTAAAACACCAATCATACGAAAGCACGATATTTAAGTGAACATTAGTAAGTATTTGCCGTGATTGATTGTTCCTGCGTGGGAATTGGAAAATGTGGCAGTAGTAAAACTCGTTAAAAAAATTCGTGCCGCAAACATAAACCTTTTGGAATCTTTTCGAAAGGACAACAGATTTTAGCATGCTAAGAGCTGCTAAGTTGACAATGGAAAAAGCGCACAATTAAATATGTAACTAGTACAGTACCATCTACATATGAATGTGCATATGTATGCATAGCTTGAATCGTTACACTGAACTTAAGGTTCTTGGTAGCGTGTTATTGGTGGGTGCGATTTTTTTCTTTCTATGTAATCTTACAATTTTACCATCGATATGGTCACAATTTTCACATATCGTGTACGGCATATATTATATAAGAAGACTGCGGATCTTTGTGCAATTGCATATTTTTAAGGAAAAGCGATAGCGATATGGTTCCAAAGAGAACAAGTAAGGAAGCCTAAGTTCGAGTGGAATCGAACATTAGATACTCAGCTGTATGCTTGGCTCGTAGATTTCTTTGTATAAAAAGAGGCGGTGCCACGCCCATTTTATAAACTTTTTTTATTTTTTGTTTCCGGTCTATTGTAGAACTCATGTCACAAAATTTCAATGAATTATCTTTATATTTCACAGAGATATCGCTAAAAATGATTTTATTAGGTCACTTTATAATACCCATATATAAAAGTGGGCGTGGTCGTCAACCGATTTTGGTAATTTTTCGTCCACACATTTGGCTAAGTAAATATATTACGCGTACCAAATTTCATCGATATATCTTTAACGGTTTCTGAGTTATGACATATAAAACTTTCAATGTTTGACCCTTAATAAGTGGGCGTGGCACCGCCCATTTTCAAAATTTTTTGTATTTTTTGTTTTATGTCCGTAGTTGGACTCCTGCCACAAAATTTCAGTGATAGATCTTAATATTTGACAGAGATATCGCTTAAAATTGTTTTATTATGTCACTTTATAATACCCATATATAGAAGTGGGCGTGGCCGTAAACCGATTTTGATAATTTTTCGTCAAAACATTTGTCTATGTAAGCAAATTACGCATACCAAATTTCATCGATATATCTTCAACGGTTTCTGAGTTATGACATATAAAACTTTCAATGTTTGACCCTCAATAAGTGGGTGTGGCACCGCCCATTTTCCAAAACTTCATCAAATTTCTTCATAAGGGCCTGAGCTCAATGCGTGGGTAAAACTTTATCACTCTAGCTATATTAGTGGCTGAGATACCAAATATCCGATTTTTTCTATATAGGAAAAGTGGGCGTGGTCATGGTCCGATTTCGCCCATTTTCAATACCAACCGTCCCAGTCTCGATACCAACTTGCATTTCAAATTTCATCAAAATATCTCAATTTTTACGCGAGTTATCGTGCGTACGGACGGACGGACGGACGGACATGGCTCAATCGATTTCTCTTTTCACACTGATCGCTTTGATATATATAAGTCCATATCTATCTCGATTATTTCATTGTGTTACAATCCACCGTTAGGAAATCAAAATTATAATACTCTGTGTACTAGTACAGCTGAGTATAAAAAAGAAAGTTAAGTATTAACTAAATATTTCAAATTTGAAATTTATTTCGGCATATTTTGCGTATTGCATATAAATTGCATATTTGCATATAACTCGCATATTTGCATATAAATTGCATATTTGCATATAAATTGCATATTTGCATATAACCTGCATATTTGCATATAAATTGCATATTTGTATATAACCTGCATGTTTGCATATAAATTGCATATTTGCATATAAATTGCATATTTGCATATAACTTGCATATTTGCATATAACTTGCATATTTGCATATAACCTGCATATTTGCATATAAATTGCTTATTTGCACAATAATTGAGCTTAACAGTTAATACCCAAGTTAGAGTCTTGCGGAGTTCCACCGACGGCTTCAATGGCCCTAACTTTGAAGGATTTCGCGCTACGGCAGGACCATGTGGGCTAATAGTTTTGGCCAAAATTGACGCTCCACATGTATTTCAAAAACGAACGCTGCTTTTGGAGACATAACAGCAGCAGAGTTGGGCAAAATTTATTCGAATAACGAATAATAGATGAATAATTTTTTTTTATCTTTATTTGAATAATAAATAATTTCGTTTATTCAGAAACCAAATTATTCGAATAATAGATAATTTTCATTTACATATCGTCGTACCATACGAAAACTAGCATATTTAAAATTTCTAACGAAAGCTAGCAATAAGAAAATTCTGTACGAAAAGTAGCTCATTTGACTTTTGGCTGACGAAAAGTAACAGACAGTAATTATATACTGTTTTTACATTGAAATTGTTGTTGTTTAAACGAAATTGATGGTTTTCGTCAGCCAAAAGTCGAACTTGTTATTTTTCGTCAGCCACAAAAAAACCTATGCTAGTTTTCGTATGGTACGACGATATGTAAAAACAAACATACAAACAAAAAAAAAATAAAAATTTTTTTTTTTACTATTACTCAGTTGTTTTTTTCTTGTTGTACCCCGAGTTTTTATTTATTATTTGAAATAAAAATAAAGTTCCGAATAATTTATTCGTAGGGAATTTATCTAAATAAAAATTTGAAAAATAAATTTTTATTCGAATAATTATCTAAATAAAAATTTATTCGAATAATGCCCAAGTCTGATCAGGAGTAGCCAAAATACTTTCAGGGGACAACAAAATATTAGAAACTGAAATTCATATTCCCAGTCGATTTTGGAGCAAATTTATTTAAGTATGATCCGGTTACATCTCGTGACGTTGAGCGTTCATTTTCAGCATATAAACTGATCTTAAGAAAACAATTATCTGGGGAAAACAATTATAGTATACTAGCTGACCCGGCAAACTTCGTTCTGACCAAAATAGATTTTTTTTATTAATTTCATTTCAAAAATTGTTATTACACCGGTATTATTTTTAATAGAAAATTAACGATTTTTCACTACTTCATTGTGTATAAAACTTCAAAAATATATAATTTTAGTATTCAGTTTAAGGCTGCACGATACACAACATTTTTAGTTTTCTGTTCCGGATATTTATTTTCACTGAGTATTGGCTATTTTCACTAAGTAAGTAAGAGGATTGATATAGTATACCTCCATAATGGTTTTCAGGCCCCTCCTCCAACCCTTTTAGATATATTCAGCCTCAAAAGCTTAGTACGTATGGGAGGTGCAATGCCCCATTTTTCGATAAATCTTTTTTTTTTTTGGTGAAAATGGTATTGATATCGTATATCTGCATAGTGATTTCTATGTACATGCCATGAGCGCTTTTAAGGATATTTAGCCTTAAAAATTAAGAACGCATGGGAGGTGCCACGCCCCCTTTTCCCAAAACTACTGTTTTTTTCATAAGCACGCTATTGATCGTCAATCTCCTGACCAATTTTCAGGACCCAACTTTAAACGCTTTTATAGATATTCAGCTTGAAAAATTAAGCCCCCTTTTCCGATAACTTACACTTTTATGCGCAAAAATTGTTTTGATATCATATAGCTCTGTACCAATTTCCAGGTCCCTGACTTAAATCCTTTTAAAGATATTCAGCTTAAAAATTAAGTGTTGTTGGGAAGTGCCACGCCCCCTTTTCGTATAACTCCTATTATTTTGCGTTAATATGGAATTGTTATCGTTTATCTCCACACCAATTTCCAAGCCCCTAGCGTAAACAATTTTAGTCTTAACGAAGACTACAATTACATCTTTACATTAAAAATTATAATAAAAATTAGTTGCCATTTGCAGTTTTGTTTGGGCTGTTAATGACGTTTATATTTGCATGGAACAAATGATTTATTTTTGTATTCAATATATTTACTCATTGTGTATATCACTTAAAATTCCATATCTTATGTGAAATAGATGTATTTTAATTCGCATATAACTTGCATATAAGTTGCATATATTTTGCATATCCAAAACAGAGCCAAGAAAAGTAATTTTGGAATGTGAATATATAGTTTTGAATCAATATAACACCTAATAAATCATTTAAAATTTTTTGCATAAATATCCGCAGTCTAATTATCAACGTTAATTGTTTATTTGTACCATTGCTGCATGCGTACTTATGTATACTATTTTAAAATTAATATTTGAATAAAATATGCATATATATTTTTAATTTCTTTCAGAACTCGTTAGAAATTCATTCTGCGGCAGCAAGTAAGGGCCAATGAAATCTAGCCAATAACTGTGATGCTCTTTAATTATTCATACGTACATATACATATGTATGTATGTATGTATATTTATGTATATGTTTATAAATAAGACTGATACCAGTATTTGTTTATAATTGATCTTAAAAACATTTTACATATATACATATTTATGACTTAATAAAAACGTGTTTTTGCAAAATAAAATTTTTAAAGTGGTTGATTTAAAGATACAAAAAATTTATAAATATTTTTTTTAAGTTTTACTACAGTTATAGTTTTAAACAAGGATGCATCATAACGTTAATATTATCGTTTACCGAAAAAAGCAATCCTTTCTATGAAATATTCCGGTTTTTATCGTTTAGGCAATTATCAAATAATTTCTGTTCGCGAAATAAGGCTAATGAAATTATCTAAATGATACTATTTCGTTCATTAACGAAAAGAAATCATTAAAACAATTTTATTTAATCTGTTCGTTCCTTAAGCAGCTCTGGTTTGAAAGTGCAACTAAACACCAAGTGTTAAGCCTAAAAAAAATGCAACCTATATGAAGCTATTTACTTTTGGTGTGGTAGGATTTTAGGCGAATGATTAAAATATTCGTATTCCGCCAGCGAACGATTCTGGGTAATTTTTTTTTTACAATAGGAATAGCTAGCATTTTATGTTAGCGCCCCAGTTTCTTAACTCAAATTTATTCAGAAAGTGCCGCATGGTAGGTTTTTTGTACGTATTGCTCACAGGATAACACAGACAGGTGCATGCACAACTTTTCCTGCACTCTCTTTGATATTAACCATTTGGTGCAGTCTCCACCATCAACAAAAGGCATTTACCGTTTTTATCCTTCAGGTTTTATATGCGAGATAGTGCCAAACAAAATGCCGTAAGTCAACGTTTCGAAAGGATGTTAGAATAAAATGGGCTAAAAATTTTAAGGTCAGCGTTCATAAATTTTAAGAATTTTCTTAAATCCAAAAAAATAGAATACATTCTATAAAGATTTTTTAATGTTTAAACTAGCTCTTAAATTTGCATGCTATGTACCATATGTTCATCACTGTACCTATTATTCTTGTATCTATTATTCAAGGATTCTACCTTTTGTTTACCAATTAAAGGAGAGCCGGTAAAACATGACTGGAGTTACATATGTACATATCCATATGGGCATATGATAATACATATATATACCCAGCGATGCCGCTGTCACTCCAATTGGAAGATTTCACTCCGATTTTGACCTCCTCCCTCCGCCACTACCTCTTGGACTAAATCACTCCCACTTTTTCATGTATGAAATAATTCAGAAATTTTGAATCAACTTTCAATTTTGTATGTATAAAATTACAATCTGGCAGCGTTATTGTTTACGTCTTATAATTCTGCCGCAGTGGCAACTTTTCACTGATCTTTGTTTTGTGCGCGCTTCCATGGAAAATTTCAAATCAATTGCTCTAAAATAAATAGATGAGTTAAAATTTATAAAAACACATTAGCTGGTTTTTACATTTTTTTGTTTTCATCAGAAAAGTTTGCCCTGGACCAAATGCAAAAAAAGGTACATTGACAGGTAAATTATATTTCTAAAGGATACTTTTCCATATTTCATAACCTCATATTCTCTTTCCAGCTATTTTATCAAAGAAGAAAATTCCCCTGCTGCTACAACACAGAAATTGGCCTATGATGTAGCTGTTGCAAATGACCATACTTATGTATACGATTTGGATCCTGTGGCTGCTGCGTCTGTACGAGCGACTTCGATGCTGCTATTTCTGCTATAGTTTCCGATGATTGTAGTGCTGCTGCTATGAATGATTTGCACACCACAGACGGTGACTTCGATGCTGCTATAGGTTCGGGTGATTGTAGTGCTGCTGCTATGAATTATTTTCACACCATATGTATGGTAAATAATTGTAGTGCCGCTGTTTTCTGCGATTTTCACACCAAAGACAGTGAAAATAAAGCCGTTCAAACAAAAATTCATCGATAAATGGAAGATGAAATTTAGTTGGTTAGAAAACAAAGATGAGAAAAGCTTCTGTAAAATTTGTGTAAAATTGTTGGGAAATAATATTTCTGATTTGGAAAGGTATGGCAATTCTGATGGTCATAAAAGGGCAGAATTGTCTTTACAAAAACACAAAATACATAATTTATTTAAAAAAAAAACTTATCCTACTTATATATACATACTTGTACTTTTATATCTAAGACATTTATCTAATGCATAACATGCACTAATTTATGTATACAAAAGTTTATAAACAAATGTGCTATGAATAAAAACACAATTTTAATTTAATTAAATTCATTTCTAATAAATACATATGTCCTTTAATTCGAAAACAAAATTTTGCGTTTGCTTTCCCATATTTACATTTCTTGTTGATTTCCTTATTTTTGACATCCCTCCGCAATTTCACTCCGCTCTTTCGTCCGTCACTCCGAAACACTCCGCTATATGTCAATTTTCACTCAGCTCATAAATTTTGGAACGGCATCGCTGTATATACCTACTGTGTATAATAAATATACGTAAAGCCGTTTAAACTGCAAAAACGCCTAAGTGAGAGTTTCCCCAAACGCCTAAACGACATTTGTGGCAATAATTAAAATTGAATTCCCCACGCTTAACTCTAGAACTTCAGAGCTGAAAAGGACATTAGGAGAAAATATAGAGTTTCACGAGCTTTTCATATACCAAATTTATGATATAGATCGAGAGCTGGGCGCCAGGTGTTAAAGCTTGGCAAATGTCAATTTTGGCATAGCCGGTTATGAAAGTTTCACTTGGACGGTTATGAAGTTTAAACGACGATATGTATGTATGCGTATTTAATGATGTACGTGAATTCTCTTCGTGCTGTACTTTTGCTCGCAACTAAATATTTGGAATTTTGGCAGCTCTGCGGTCAGTTGCTGCCATCGTGTTCGATAATAAGGTGTATATGTAAAGTGGTGTTTAATTTTTGCTTGAAGTGAGAAAACTTTTTCTTATTTATTTAAAATCCAATATCACTTGAAGCAAGAAAATTTTTACTTATTTATTTAAAACCCAAATTTTCTTGGATTTTCTTGATGTTAAGAAATTATTTTCTAAGTTCAAAATCAAGTCTAATTTTTCTTGTCTCGGCATTGATTCTAGTAAAAAATTCTTTCCGTGTACATAAATGCTTGATATATAAGATATACCAATTCTCATTTTTATTTCATTTGATCATGATCGTGTGATTGCCGCATGCATTTCTTAGAAGTGGGGGTAAAACGGTAGTTGGGTTGGTGCGAAGAATTTTTCAGGCTCAATGAATGCATATAAGTATGTAGTGTGAGGCGATGACGAATACACAAAGTGTGCATTTGTGTTGTGGCAAATAGGCGTGCTAATTACAGCAGGCAGATAGTAGATCAGTAGACATAGAGAAAATGTGGTTGAGATGAAATTTGTTGGAAATGAAATTGGCGAATTTGGAAGGTAAAAAAATTGAAATCAAATTTTAGATATACATACATATGTTGTATGTTGTTGCTTTGAAGGTAATTTGATGAATAAGCGAGTATTCTTTTCATACTTGGGTACGACAGAAATGCGCCTTATGTAGACATAAAAATATGCTATTAAGATATTTAAAAAATTGACTTAATTCATAAAATAATCTACTAGTATTTATTTTATTTTATTTTTTTTATTTCTATTATTTTATTTTATTTTATTTTATTTAGTTTTTTTTTTAATATAATTTAATTTAATTTTTTTATTTTATTTTATTTTATTTTATTTTATTTATTTTATTTTATTATATTTTATTATATTTTATTTTATTTAATTCAGTTTTATTTTATTTAATTTAATTTTTTTTTAATTTAATTTAATTTTACATTCATATTTTGTTTTATTCGGTTTAATTTAATTTTTTTTATTTTTTTTTATTTTTTTTTTTATTTTTTTATTTTATTTTATCTTATTTTTTATTTATTTTATATTATATTGGTTTATTTTATATTTTTATATTTTTATAGTTTATTTTATTTTAGTTCATTTTAATTTTTTATTTTATTTTGCTTTATTTTGTTTTATTTTATTTTATTTTATTTTATTTTATTTTATTTTATTTTATTTTATTTATTTCACTTTATTTTATTTTATTTTATTTTATTTTATTTTACATTATTTTTTTTTCTTTTCTTTCATTTTATTTTATTTTATTTTATTTTATTTTATTATATGTTATTTTCTATTAATTAATTTTTTTTCAATTATTTGCAAATAATTTTTAAAATTTATTTCACCCACTGTGATTTTTGTTTATTTGTTTCTATTTTACGTGGTATGCTAATTTCTAAAATTAAATTCACAACGCGCAGAATGAAAATTTGATTTGATTATACATATTATAAATACACATTCATTCGCGTTGAAATGAGATGCCAACGTCAGGGGCGACGTACGTACATATGTACATACATATATATGTGTAAACCAGTAAGCCACAAACTCAAAGCATACATAAATAAGCAAGAATTCTCTCTTTAGCGCAATAAAAACTCTAGAGAGAGAACTGAGAACGAACAAATATACTGAAGATGGCACATCGCCAAAACCGGTTTATAACCGAATCATAATTGATAAGGTATGACGGAAATTCGTTCCATAATACATCGCAATGCAAACAACAAAAATGACGGAAAACTAGAGTATTTTCCTACGTTGCTCTTCACTGGGTTATTCTAAGGCAGAGAAATGCCAACCGCCAACCACCTCAACTCCTCATAACGCCCAAAATGCCCTCTACGTAGTCATGCATAAATGAGCAACGACTTTTCAATTTCTATATTATTTTTGATTCTTTTCCCTTAGTTTTTGTTTTTGGATTTTTGTGGCATTTGGCATAATGATTAATGAAGTGCGGGCAAATGGCATGGTTGGTCGTTGGTTGTTGTTGATTACGTATTATTATTGTTGTTGTATTTTATTGGTTGTTGCTGGTATTGCTCTTGTTGATGATGACGACGATCGTGTTGGTAGACACTGATGGTTTATTTTTAGTTGGTACAACTGCTGTATTTTTTTCGTTTATTTGTAGGTATCTACATTTTAATATAGCACATTACCATTCTTAATACATACATATCAACATATCGCACACTAAATCAAAAAGCGTCACAACTCAAAATTTTTCGAAATCGGGTTTCTTCCATAAATTGGTACACAGAATATATCTCTATAGGCTGCCAAAAAATCTTTTCCATCAGAGTCTTTTTTAACTGAGAAATAACTATTATACGTAGCCTTTTCCCATATCATTGCCTATAAAAATTAAAAAGTTTTTTGCCTCCCCTGAAAATTTTTGAATTTTGAGTTGTAACGCTTTTTGATTTAGTGTGCGATATGTATGTATTTGCTTTGCCCACAATCTGTTTGTTTGTTTATCTGCCTTATACTCGTACCTACGAACACTTCCTTGTCTTCATCGTCTTTCAATATTTCAATTTTACCTGTCTATATACATATTTATGCAAGTAGCTAGGTGCGTATGTTCGTATGTATGTATGTACGTGTTGTGTTTTTCTATATGTCTTCCATAGTCATCTGCATGAGAACATGCATTTCGCGGATTCTAGATCTTGTTCAATGTTGCTGATTTTCATTGAATGTTGTTCGCATGTCGTTGTCAATGTTGCTACCGTTGTTGTTGTTGTTACACCTCGCTGAAATTCAATGTTTGGACTTTGTTGTTTTTTTTTATGAGTTCATCATTCTGCTGCGTTTTATAATTATTTTTTGATTTTAGCGAAATATGAATTTATGCATTGAATACATAATTTAGTCAGCAAAACATATCATTAGTATTGAGTACAAGATGAAATAGTTAATGAGGTGGTTGTTTAACATGCACGTGTGGGTAAAATTTGTCATAATTTATTTTGTGCGATCAGTATGTCTTAAAAGTCGAATTGCGTAAATTTCCACTCAGTTCAAAAACATATTAATAGAATATCGGACCGAAAACTTAAATGCTTAGAAAATAATTGTGCTCAAACTCTCTTTATTAAGTGATCATAAAAAGCATTTGTTTCGAAATATAATTGTTAGTTGTTCACTATAAGATACCGATTTTTTATCAGTCGAGGTTTTAGGTGTTCTGCCAATATATAAGCTTAGTAGGTAAATTATAATAGAAGTAAAACATTAGAAACATGGAAAATTAATTTAAATACATAATTTCTAGTTGTGCATTTTAAACCTCAAACTAATTAAATTTACCCCATTTTAAATGCAATTTTTTCATTAAATTAAACTTTCTGTTTTAATTTTAGCACATAAATCTTCATCAGTCTGCAACATTTAGCCATTTATATGTTAGTTGTTTGGTCTAGGTAAAAATCACAACTAATTAATTAAATAATTAATTGTGTAAATCAATCGCTTAATTGAGCGCGGCATGCAAGCAAATAAATTACTCTCGTACAGCCAGTGCATGTCCCCAAAACAAGCACTATGTTGCACATACTTGAATATGTCATGTGTGGTGGCACTTGCTACATTTTGTTATATTTTTCGTTTTTTTGTTGTTTTTTTTTGTTTGTAAAATTGTACATGTAACTGCGCGTACCTGTTTTTAGACACTGCTAATTATAAACAAATAAATTACATGTTGGTAGACATTTTTATTGCGCTCACCCACCTTAAAAAATACGCTGAAGAATGCATGAAAAGCAGAAGAAAATTACGAAAACCAAATTATATATAAAAAAAATTCATGAAATAAGAGATTTGATAAAAACTTGTTTGTTTTGCATTAATTGGAAGAAGTATGTATTGTGTTTTATTAAACCAAACAAACAACTTTAAACTTGGATGGATGAAAGTGACAACGACAGGAAGTAACGTATCGATCTTATGGCGAGAATAAACTTGGTTCTAAAATTAAAAAACAACATTTCTGCATGCACGATATTTAAAGAAAGTAACACACAGCCGCACAAACAGACGAGGTTTTCCTATAATGAATAATCAACAATATATAAAAAAGATTTCTTAAAAAGCGCTTCCAAATCGTCGCCTCCATTTCACCAAACTGCACACGCAACAGTAATAATAGTGCAACTCTAATGAACCGTATGCAGATGCGTATGCGTGTGCGTGTCACTGACAGCCGTGTTGCATACCTGTGTTTAAATGAGGCAAACTCCAGTGGCACGGATGTAAATGCACCACACGCATAGAAAATTCGAAGATGATTTCGAACACGCATTCGAACGCAGCTAAGTTGAAAATTTCCTACTTCTATGCGTTTTCTATGCGTGTTGCAGCTAATATTAGGTTGGTTGCTACATCGGTATACATATTTTTTGGTAAAAACTTCGTTAAATTGATTTAAAGTGAAGTAGTGAAAATGTGTTTGCCAGCAGAAATGTTAATTAAAAGGGGTTTTAAATATATTTAGAGATGGTTAATATTAATTATATGTTAATTACTATCTGCATACCCATGTACATAGTACATGAATTTAAATTACATATACATATGCTCCAGTTATCAGAACCTTATCTGAACTGAATGGTTTCTCAAATTGTTTAGATATAGATTTCTTTGGAGCTAAGCATATTTTTCATTGTGCATTAAGAAGTCATCTGCTGTGTAATAATGTAATATAGAAAATCGGTGACTAGTTTAGTTTAGCTCTAGTCTAAATATTAATATATATATGTTTTAAGCGAATGTCTGTATTAACTTTTGTTATTAGACGGATTAATGAATAAATAAATAAATGAATAAATAAATATGTAGTTACCCGTGTGTAAATAAGTTTAACAGTAAAAAAATAATTAAGTGAAGTGAGTATTCTTTTGAATAGGGAGTTTTCGCCTTGGTATAACAGAACACCAGATTTCAGAGGTCGTGCATATACATACATATTTGTATTAACCAAAATTATATATTATATTTATTTATATCTTATATTTTAAGGCAAAGAAACTGTAATTCTTACAATACATAAAAATCAACGGATAGCAATTTGGTAATATGGCCGCTGTAGTGCAATGGGTAGAGTGCTCGTCTGCTATACCAGAGGTCTCGGGTTCTAACCCCAGTCCAGACAAACTCCAAAAAAAATTTTTTCTAATTAAGTAAAACCCAATTATTTGGTTTTTAGAAATAGCGGTCACTCTCGGCAGTGGGCGGCATACCCTCCGAGTGTATTTCTGCTATGAAAAAGCTTCTCACAAAAAATGCATTCGCCGTTCGCAGCCGGCATAAAACTGCAGGTCCACCCAATTAGGAAAAACAAAAGGAGCACTTCTTGAATAGGGAGAGAAGTTCGGTCATTAAACTCGTCAGAGTTATAATAACGCCAGTGTATTATTATTATTATATTATTATTAATTTGGAATTGATCCACTTTACGGGTTTTCAACAAATTAAAAAAAAAACTTACTTCCCTTTCCAAATACAAATCACGTTCCCGAATGGTACGTTTTTTTTTTAATAATTTTAACGTATTCCTTATATACGGTAATAACACTTCCTATCATAATTAATATCAATTCTAAATCCTCATTCATTATACATTTTATTGAATCTTTCGCGAATTGGTAAAATATGTATTTTCAAAAATAACAACGGCGGAAATTGTATATGTATGTATGTAGTGTACTTGACAGACGCAACCATACGCATACACTGGAGCAGCCAGGGCCGCACGCAAGAAAACGTTTAGATGCGCATACGCACACGCATTCGCATACGGTGCATTAGAGTTGGACTATAAATACGACAGCGGCGGCGGTGGTCATATGTTCGAAGTACATAAATGCACCAAGAAACGGAAAGTAAAATATTAAAGAAAACACGAGTTTTTTTATACATACATATATAGCGACCGCCTGCCTATACATTTATGTACCTACATATTTATTCTATATAAAACGGTTGTGTGTCGTATTGCGATTTGTGAATTGACTTTCAATTGTCTTCAAGGTACATACATACATGCATAACTACTAATTTTATAGGGCCCTTACACGATCAAATCATTTGATCAAATCGCGTGTCTGTGTAATTTGATCAAATCGTTGTCAAATAGCTCATAAAATAGCCCATCAAATTTCATTCTAGCTTTCTATTATTTACAATAGATATTTTATCACGTATTAATGCTGACATTTCTTTTAATTTGTTTATAGAATTTAATTTTGGAATACAAAATGAGTGACACTAACGATTGCATTGCATATATTGCGTTAGCATATAATGCAACACACGTTTATTTACATTTGAAATTTGATCAAATGGTTGCAACACACGTCAAATGCTAATTTGGCACTGAAATTTGATCAAACAGCACCTTACACGCATCCACAACGTACGTCAAATAGCCATCCAATTTGATGGAAAACAAAAATTTTTGATTTCGGTCAAATCGGCATCAAACACGTATGTGTGAAAAACACATAGACAATTTTACTACCACATATACACGATTTGATCAAATATTTGATCGTGGAAGGGCCCTATTAGGTGTACTCGCGTACTTTTTCCAGCAGCTTTTCTCTGTTTGCCTCTATCACTCTCTATCTCGCCAAATATCATTCTTCCTCTCACAAGAGAAAAATATCCAAAAAAGTAAAAAAATGCAAATCTATTCAAATCTTGCAGGAAAGATGAACAGCTGGTCAAATTAAAATTATGGGAATTAACAAAATAGGTCCGTTCGGCGGCTGCAAATTGCAGCAATTTGCAAGCAGGGAAAAATATGTTTTGCTCTCCCGAAGAGAGAAACTTATGCAAATTTACTGGCATTTCAACGAACAGAAATTTGTCAAAATTTGCAGAAAATCAGCTGTTTGTCTTCACTCACAAGTGCATAACAAAATAGAAATTTGACGAAATGCAATCGAAGGGGAAACTAGATGTGCATTGTTCTCCGGGGACATTCCCAAAAATTTCAAAACAGTAATCAATGGTGGTATGCATATACATACATATGTGTGTATAATTTTACATATGTACAACAACATATGACAAGTTAAAACGGTCGGACATATCCCGGAAGCTGCATGCTTCGTGACCAGCGAACCATAAAAATAATAATAAATAAGTTTTTTCGGGTAGTCTTTTGAAAGGGTCGAGATTACAATAGGGCTCGCTTCGGATGATTTTGTCACTTAATTCTTTGAAAAGTCTTTTTGAAATACGAAAATGAGTTCGGAACTCTCTTTCCGTATAAGCCGGAACTGTTTGCTCGACGTATTGCTTTATGGAAATTCACATAAAACCAAAGCAAATTCCAGGAGTTCCTTGTTTTTATTTCTAAGTCTAACCAAAGTTTCATTTTCAATCTCTTAGAAGTATAAATTGTCTTTTATTACTCAAAACTATTTATTTAAGTGGACCGGCTTTCCATTAAGAAACCACACCCCGAGAAAAATCACTTCCTCAGAGGGGTAGAGGGACTCCTACAGATCTCAAAATCAAAAGTTGCCGGAGGCTTATAGTTTACGAGATATTTGTAGTTAAAGTTGGATGGGTTCATAGATATTACCCCAGAAAGATAACTCTGCCGGCTGATTGTTATTTTTTTAAAGCGCGACCCAAGGCCGCCACGCAAAAAGATGTTCTACACAAAAGCATTGTGGATCACTGTATACATATACATATATAACTCCAGAAAGGGATTTCTGCCGGCTGAGGTTTATATTTTTAAAGCACGGCCGAATGCCGCCAACGCAAAAAGGTTTTCCTCGGTAATAGTGCGCAGTTTTGGTGTTTTGTTTGGTGGATTTTACAACTTTACCAACAAATATCTCATAAACTATAAGTCTCCGGCAAGTTTTTATTTCTGTTCTGACATCTGTGAAAGTCATTTTTTTCGGGGCGTGCATCATTAATGGACAATTTTTCCATTTAAGTAGTATATGTATCTCCTATTTGCGATTCAACAACGCAGAATCCCGAGAGTGCAGACGATGATCCCACTGCGGTGTCATTAACAGGTTTCCTTTTAGCTGGTACCTTATTAACAAATTAAAACATTTAAATAAACTTTATAAATTAAAATAATATAATTTTCTCACTTCATTTTTTATTGAATCACATATATTCCCGATTTTCTTAGTTTTTTGACTTGAAATCACTTTCGACTTTTTTTTAAATTGCAACCATATGATCGCAAATCATATGTTTTTTCAGTCTACTGAACTTTGCAACGACAAATTTCGTCAGTAAAACTTTGCAGCTTTCTCCGTCAATGAACTGTCAAAATTGCGCTCTCTTCTGCAAATTTTGACTGAGTTTATGCCTCAAAAAACGCGAATTTGCAGTTTTTTCTGCAATTTGCAGCAATTTGCTGCCGGCGAACGGTCCTAATATATACAAATCCTATATTTACAAAAATTTATACGAAATTTGTATTACTTTAGCTTATGGCGTTTTCTTTTCTACGAAAAAATGTTGCCCTCCTATATCCCAATTATCGAATTACGTATCCTGACTTTCTAAAATATGGCTTAATTTGTAGATAAGGGTGCCCTCTTACTTAGTTAGAGGTCAATATTTGGTGAAAGGACCATACAAACTTACAAAATGGCTAAGAAAATCAAAAAGGGCAACATTAGGTGTACTCGCGTACAGCAATTTGTTGCAATTTATTACAATTTTGCAACAAATATCCGCTTTTTCCATTTTTTTACGCAAAAAAATTGCAGAAGTGATGGAAATGAGAGAGCAAAGTGACGTTTATTTTTGTGAGAGGCTGCAAAATTCTGCTTGACAAATTTTTTCCATCACATTTGTCCAGCAGCAAAACAGCTGATGAAAAAACATATGTTTGTAATTTGCGAAAATTGCACAATTGAAATTCAAAATTAAAAAAGTTAAATATGGACGAATTAATTATGAAAGATGTAAATAAATAACATTTGATTATGTCTGCATCTGTACTTGAGCTAAATTTCGGATGATAACAGAGCATTGTATGTTTGTTGCTTAATGTAGGAAGTCCGCCGGTTACCCTCTGCTAACTTATATGTATGCATGTATGTATGCACGTCAATATGCAATGCCAGCAGGCAGTCGCAAGTCCATAGTTATATGTATATGTACACACATACATGTTTCTTTATTAGTAAAATATAATGCATGCATAATCTACTGCTGAAACTAAGCTAAAGTAATACAAATTTCCTCTAAATTTTTGTAAAAATAGGATTTGTTTATATTTTGTTAATTCTTATAGTTTTAATTTGATCAGCTGTTCGTCTTTGCTGCAAGATTTGAATAGATTTGCATTTTTTTACTTTTTTGGATAATTATCTCTGGTGGGAGGAAAAATCGTTTTTGGTGAGATAGAGAGTGATAGAGGCAGACAGAGAAAAGCTGCTGGAAAAAGTAAGCGAATACAACTATTATTTCGAGAAAAGAAAACGCCATTAGTTTCAGCTGTAGATTATGCCTGCATTGTATTTTACTAATAAAGAAACATGTATGTATGTATATAAATGCGGAGCTGCGGCTGCCTGCTGGCACAGAATAAACAATATACAGAATGCGCATGACGAGTAGCTTTAAATTTGAAGTCAAGGCATGAGCGGTGAGGGTACAAGGGTAGATCGCAAGCAGCGCTGTCTCTGCTAACTAGCATAGCTTTTGTTCGACCGACGCTGTTAAACTACTTCGTTTACCACGATCATTTTCGCATGTTCCTCGTGGCGTTTTACTACGCTACCTAATATCGACGCACGCCATCAATTTACTGTCAAAAATTGCTCATGTCCATACAATTTGCATGGGAGTAACCGAAATTGAACCGCGTATGTATTAAGCAAACTCGACTCCCAATTTTTGTTTTGTGTGACAGTTGAATCTAAACATTGTGAGTGATTGTTTGCAAAAAAAATTTACCAACATATGAAAAATTTGCGTACGTGCGTTAATTGGCGGCTTGCGTTTTTATTAGGTAGCGGTGTTAGATATTTGTGCCGCTATATACCTATGTACATATCGCACCCTAAATCATAAAGTGGCACAACTCAAAATTCAAAAATTATCAGGAGAGCCAAAAAACTTTCCTTTTTTATAGGCAATGATATGGGAAAAGGCCACAAAGATTTCGATGGAGCCGATTTTTTGGAAGTCGCTAGAAATATATTCCGTGTACCGATTTATGAAAGAAACCCGATTTCGAAAAAATTTGAGTTGTGTCACTTTATGATTTAGGGTGTGATATGTACACATGGATATGGATATGTGCCCTGCAGAGAAATCAATAACTAGTGAACACAATTGCTGGTTCAGAACTAACGAAAAGGTGCCAAAGAGACGTCAGTTCATTTGCCGTCGGCTTTGCATATAATTACTATTCTCAGATTGTTAGTGAAGCATCTTGTACAAAGAGTATGTAAAATTTGTATCTTCACTTAATGAAATGTTCCCCTAGTTATGCTTTTTCGATCCCTCGGGCTTATTTTTGTTTTTTTTTTTTTTTTTGTTTTATTACTTTTTAATTATTTTTGTACTATTTTATATTTAATAAATAAATAAAAAAAAATTAATTTAAAAACATATATGTATATGTATATCATTCGCCTTGACATCGACTGGATTTGAAACCGCGCTCGCCAGATTGAAAGTCAAACGCGTTAAAACTGTAACATCGCGCTACTTACTTTAAGTGTGTCAAATGCTGTACTTAAGTGTAAAATTGTAGAATTTGTAGGAATTTTTAACTAGTTCAGAACTATCGAATAGGTAATACAGCAGTGAATAATTGACACCGCCAATGACATCGCCATGTTAAATTAGTCATTTGCTAACATGCAAAAGAGATTTCTCGCATTAGGAGTGTCGAAAAATTTACTAGCTGCGCGCTAGTTATGAACTGGAGATTTTCCGCACAGGGTATGAAGATATGGCTGTACATTTGGACATGGATTTGTATGCGAATAACATATCAACATCTTTGTCGTAATATTTAACATTAAACTAAATGTAAACTACTCTGCTATGGTGCGGGTCGTCATGTTATTCATAGTGGACGTGATGTTAACTGCTCTGCTCTGGTGCGGGTCGCAATATCACGTCCGGCGAAGAAAAATAAATTTGTATGAAGTGCGCATTCTGTATATTGTTTGTTCTGTGCTGCTGGCATTGCATATTGACATACATACATACATACATACATATAAGCACAGAATAAACAATATACAGAATGCGCATGACGAGTAGCTTTAAATTTGAAGTCAAGGCATGAGCGGTGAGGGTACAAGGGTAGATCGCAAGCAGCGCTGTCTCTGCTAACTAGCATAGCTTTTGTTCGACCGACGCTGTTAAACTACTTCGTTTACCACGATCATTTTCGCATGTTCCTCGTGGCGTTTTACTACGCTACCTAATATCGACGCACGCCATCAATTTACTGTCAAAAATTGCTCATGTCCATACAATTTGCATGGGAGTAACCGAAATTGAACCGCGTATGTATTAAGCAAACTCGACTCCCAATTTTTGTTTTGTGTGACAGTTGAATCTAAACATTGTGAGTGATTGTTTGCAAAAAAAATTTACCAACATATGAAAAATTTGCGTACGTGCGTTAATTGGCGGCTTGCGTTTTTATTAGGTAGCGGTGTTAGATATTTGTGCCGCTATATACCTATGTACATATCGCACCCTAAATCATAAAGTGGCACAACTCAAAATTCAAAAATTATCAGGAGAGCCAAAAAACTTTCCTTTTTTATAGGCAATGATATGGGAAAAGGCCACAAAGATTTCGATGGAGCCGATTTTTTGGAAGTCGCTAGAAATATATTCCGTGTACCGATTTATGAAAGAAACCCGATTTCGAAAAAATTTGAGTTGTGTCACTTTATGATTTAGGGTGTGATATGTACACATGGATATGGATATGTGCCCTGCAGAGAAATCAATAACTAGTGAACACAATTGCTGGTTCAGAACTAACGAAAAGGTGCCAAAGAGACGTCAGTTCATTTGCCGTCGGCTTTGCATATAATTACTATTCTCAGATTGTTAGTGAAGCATCTTGTACAAAGAGTATGTAAAATTTGTATCTTCACTTAATGAAATGTTCCCCTAGTTATGCTTTTTCGATCCCTCGGGCTTATTTTTGTTTTTTTTTTTTTTTTTGTTTTATTACTTTTTAATTATTTTTGTACTATTTTATATTTAATAAATAAATAAAAAAAAATTAATTTAAAAACATATATGTATATGTATATCATTCGCCTTGACATCGACTGGATTTGAAACCGCGCTCGCCAGATTGAAAGTCAAACGCGTTAAAACTGTAACATCGCGCTACTTACTTTAAGTGTGTCAAATGCTGTACTTAAGTGTAAAATTGTAGAATTTGTAGGAATTTTTAACTAGTTCAGAACTATCGAATAGGTAATACAGCAGTGAATAATTGACACCGCCAATGACATCGCCATGTTAAATTAGTCATTTGCTAACATGCAAAAGAGATTTCTCGCATTAGGAGTGTCGAAAAATTTACTAGCTGCGCGCTAGTTATGAACTGGAGATTTTCCGCACAGGGTATGAAGATATGGCTGTACATTTGGACATGGATTTGTATGCGAATAACATATCAACATCTTTGTCGTAATATTTAACATTAAACTAAATGTAAACTACTCTGCTATGGTGCGGGTCGTCATGTTATTCATAGTGGACGTGATGTTAACTGCTCTGCTCTGGTGCGGGTCGCAATATCACGTCCGGCGAAGAAAAATAAATTTGTATGAAGTGCGCATTCTGTATATTGTTTGTTCTGTGATATAAGTTAGCAGAGGGTAACCGGCGGACTTCCTACATTAAGCAACAAACATACAATGCTGCTGTTATCATCCGACATTTACCTCAAGTACAGATGCAGACATAATCAAATGTTATTTATTTACATCTTTCATAATTAATTCGTCCATATTTAACTTTTTTAGGGCCTTATTTTGCAAAACGCAACGCAACGCAACGAGTCACCCAGAGCCACTTTTTGTCGTGTTCGTATTTTGTATCTCTTTAGGTGACTGAAAGTGACTGTAAGTGACTCGAAGTGAATGTGTTACGTTTTTTGGTGAGTATGTTACGTTTTTGGTATTTTATAAAACGCAAAGTGACGAAAACGGTCACTTTAACTGTCAAAAGAGTCACTTCCTTTTGTTCGAGTGAGCATTCGATATAGTTTAATTTGCAACGGCTAAAATTAGCCAATTTAAAAAAAAAAAAACGGGGTATCAATCGACGCGTTTCAATCTTGCGAACCCGAATATGATGCTGAAATAATTTTTTCTTTGATTTAAATATAACATTTATTAATAAAAACGTTTTAACTTTTGTCTTGCTTCCCGCACACACAAGAACACACAAATGCATCTTATTTCTTAACATTGCATAACACGTACATATATTTATATTAACTGCATTACACATACATTTTTTAATACATATCTTGCATATAAATAATATATTTTATTCAAAAAAACAAACTAAACAAAACACGTATGTATGTATTTACACACAATGTCAACAAATACTTTTTATACTCAGCTGTACTAGTACACAGAGTATTATAATTTTGATTTCCTAACGGTGGATTGTAACAGAACGAAATAATCGAGATAGATATAGACTTATATATATCAAAATGATCAGCGTGAAAAGAGAAATCGATTGAGCCATGTCCGTCCGTCTGTCCGTCTGTCCGTCTGTACGCACGATAACTCACGCAAAAATCGAAATATTTTGATGAAATTTGGAATGCAAGTTGGTATCAAGACGAGAACGGATGGTATTGAAAATGGGCGAAATCGGACCATGACCACGCCCACCTCCCCTATATAGTAAAAATCGGAAATTTGGTATCTCAGTCACTAATATAGCTGGAGCGATGAAATTTTACCCACGTGTTGAGCTCAGGCCCCTATGAAGAAATTTGATGAAATTTTGGAAAATGGGCGGTGCCACGCCCACTTATTAAGGGGCAAACATTGAAAGTTTTATGAGTCATAACTCAGAAACTATTGAAGATATATAGATGAAATTTGGTACGCGTGATATATTTGCTTACGCAAATGTTTTGACGAAAAATTGCCAAAATCGGTTAACGACCACGCCCACTTTTATATATGGGTATTATAAAGTGACCTAATAAAAACATTTGAAGCGATATCTCTGTCAAATATAAAGATATATCAATGAAATTTTATGGCAAGATTTCAACTAAGGACATAAAACAAAAAACACAAAAATTTTGGAAAATGGGCGTGGCACCGCCTCCTTTTAGGAGCAGGAATATACGAGATTTTGGAGCCCATATCTCGACAAATAATTGATATATTATGACGAAACTTGGTGTATAAACTTTTATTACTTGTAGCAATACATGTTGAAAATTTTAGCGAAATCGGTTGACGACCACGCCCACTTTTATATATGGGTATTATAAAGTGGCCTAATAAAAACATTTTAAGCGATATCTTTGTCAAATATAAAGATAATTCATTGAAATTTTGTGGCATGAGTTCTACAATAGACTGGAAACAAAAAATAGAAAAATTTTGGAAAATGGGCGTGGATACGCCCACTTCATGCAGCACTCGCTTTATATAAAGTACACCGTGTTTCCATCAAAGGCAAACAAACAATAAGCATACAGCTGAGTATCTAATGTTCGATTCCACTCGAACTTAGGCTTCCTTACTTGTTTTATTTTTGTTGACTTCCCATTAAACACTGAAAAATAATTTCTAAAACGTTGAGAAAATTTTGTTTCTAAATTTGAGAATCAGCATATATATAATTCGAAAATAAACATATTTTCAAGTGTTCATGAAACATTGTTTATCAATTTTAGAATAACTTACAACACATTTGAAAAAAAAATTTGTTTCGCATTTTGTACCATTTCACGAATTTCATCATGTCAAGATTTCAAGGAACGAAGAAATTTTGTATGTTTGCAAATTTCAATCAGCGTTCGTTGTTTTACGTGAGCAGTGTCTTAACGGTTGAAATTATGATGGTTGAAAACGATTCTGTGTAATAATGATTCCGTATTTCTTACTCTTATTTTATTTGTTTGTTGCTTTTTGTGAAGTTACACAAACTTTATTAAAAACATAGTTTGTTTCTCATATGTATGTATGTATGCATATTAAAAAAGATATTAATAAACTCATGCGACTGTACAAAAGGCACAGGCGAAATTCACCCGCACGGGTAAATGAAAAATATCACATCAGAGTACAAATATGTAATACATATGTACATACTAGAGCTCTCGATTTTTTTTGAACATTTTCGTGTAGCCCGAACAATTGTTGTTCAAATGCTCGAACAGTTGTTTGTTTGTTTATTACCCGTATGTTTGTACGGGCATTTGAACAATTCGGGTATTTTGAATTTTTTTTCTTTTGTTTATTATTTTTTTTTTTATATGTAGTTTTTTTATTTTTGTTTTTCCGATACACATTTTTTTTGTTTGTAAGCTCGAATGCTCGAATTTTTGTACGGGCATTTGAACAACAAACGGGCTTCAAACAAAAACGATCAGATCGATACCCGGGTATCTAGGGCTCTAATACATACATCTATTTATTCCATTCCATTTCTGCGCTCATAACACAAACTCTCTCACTATCCCTCAATTTTTCTGTACTCTAGAGTACAAATATGTAATACATACATACATCTATTGATTGCATTCCCTTTCGTACCAACTTTGAAATTGGAGAAAATGAAATCTATCAAATTGAGAATCAGCCATACTAAAAATGTGCCTCAAATGAACCTCGAATTGAAAATGAAAAAAAATGTTTATTGGGTTGCAAGCTGCCAATTTTCCAGGGTTAACCAATCAATAAAACAGTTCGATTAAAAAAAAAACACACCAAAAATTACTAAGGAAATGAAGAAAACCAGAAAAGTGGTAAATAGGCTACGTAAAGCGTTTGACAATCGTCGTGACTACGCAACGGAGCGAACGAAAAAACGTAAAAGCTTATAAAATACCAACTGTTAGGTGAAGGCAAGGCTAATATATAGAAGGTTAACCTACTAAACAGCTGATTGCAAACTTTTTTCTATTTTTTTTATTCATATTGTGATGCTTATGTCAAACTTATGTCAATTTTGATCTTGACGCAATATGATTTCTACAATGGCGGGCTATGATTTTGACAGCAGCATCACAGAATACACAAACAATTTACATGGAGTGTGTATGTATGTATGTCCGTATATAGTAATGCAAAAACCTTCTATAATTGAACCATGGGTGAAGGTGAAAGTGAGTGAGCGTGAGTGACTGCGACGCAACGAGTCACGGCGTTTTATAAAATAAGGGCGTTAATTTTGAATTTCAATTTTGCAATTTTCGCAAATTACAAACATATGTTTTTTCATCAGCTGTTTTGCTGCTGGACAAATGTGATGGAAAAAATTTGTCCTGCCGAATTTTGCAGCCTCACAAAAATAAACGTCACTTTGCTCTCTCATTTCCATCACAAAATTGCAGAAGTGATGGAAATGAGAGAGCAAAGTGACGTTTATTTTTGTGAGAGGCTGCAAAATTCTGCATGACAAATTTTTTCCATCACATTTGTCCAGCAGCAAAACAGCTGATGAAAAAACATATGTTTGTAATTTGCGAAAATTGCAAAATTGAAATTCAAAATTAAAAAAGTTAAATATGGACGAATTAATTATGAAAGATGTAAATAAATAACATTTGATTATGTCTGCATCTGTACTTGAGCTAAATGTCGGATGATAACAGCAGCATTGTATGTTTGTTGCTTAATGTAGGAAGTCCGCCGGTTACCCTCTGCTAACTTATATGTATGTATGTATGTATGTCAATATGCAATGCCAGCAGCTCCGCATTTATATACATACATACATGTTTCTTTATTAGTAAAATACAATGCAGGCATAATCTACAGCTGAAACTAAGCTAAAGTAATACAAATTTCGTATAAATTTTTGTAAATATAGGATTTGTATATATTTTGTTAATTCCCATAATTTTAATTTGATCAGCTGTTCATCTTTCCTGCAAGATTTGAATAGATTTGCATTTTTTTACTTTTTTGGATATTTTTCTCTTGTGAGAGGAAGAATGATATTTGGCGAGATAGAGAGTGATAGAGGCAAACAGAGAAAAGCTGCTGGAAAAAGTACGCGAGTACACCTTTTAACTAAAAGAAAAGACAAAAACAGATACCTACTCTGGTGCTCTCCGAGAAGCAACAAGCATATGTATGTATCGGAGCACATCCATCAACATATGTAGATAAATGTTGAAAGGAATTAGAAATATAAATAGTAGAGGAAGCCAGAAAAACCAGCATTGCAATATTACCTGCACTCAGAAAATATGCTAAATTTACCAAATGTTTGTAAATCACAATGGCTGCTCATTATGTGCATTTTATGTTTTTGTTGTTGCTATTTAACTATTGCTGCAACTGAGCAGCAACAAGGTGGCCAAGAACAAGGGCAACAACAATCCTCTAAAGATAATGCACTACCATCGGCATTGAAAGGAAAATTAATATTTGCTCATGTGGTAAGTGAAGTTATAAACATTTGACGATTTAGGTGTTTTTTTTTTTAAACACATGTGTATACTTAACTTTATTTTTGGTCGTTTAAGCTTTATCGTCATGGGGATCGCACACCTATTGAACCATATGCAACGGATCCTTGGAAAGACCGCGAATACTGGCCAGTGGGTTGGGGAGAATTGACGAATGTAAGTTACAAAACAATATACATACTAATTTAAACCAAAAGCCAAAAAGCGAAGAAATATAATGGTTAGTGGGGTTCCATATGGAAAGAAAAACACTGGAAAATCGGCCTTATTTAAGCCTTACGCCAAATTTGCAACCTTTATAACTTTCAGGCCTTATTTTAACTCTTAAATAAGGCTTAGATTTTTTGGTGGGATGTTTCTACGAATTAGAAGCATACTCTGAGGCGCATTTGATTAATTACAAAATGCGTACGTACATATATTTAGGCATTAAAAAATTACACTGGATCACAAAATGAAATTTTTTGTCTGTACTTTGGACGTGACTATCCTATCTATATGTAAACATGCATAGAATATACCCGTGCAGAGGCATTGCGCGACTTGGCTGTATTTACTTGATCGCCTATAACTTTTCCATTTTACCATGGATTTTCTTCGTTGATAGCTTACCTTTTTCCCAATAGAATGGTTTTAAAGATATTGTCTGACAAAGGCAATTTTTTCTTCAAAAAATCGTAAAAAATCGAAAAAATTCAAATTTAATCGTCAATATTTCAGAAACTATACGAGTTAGAGAAAAATGTTAGGAAGATAACTCACTGTGTTAAAGAGATATACAGGATTAGGTGGACCCATTGGCCAAATAACGGTAAATTGCCGATATCACAAAAACCTTCCCATAGAATTAAAAATGAACCCGATTTTCGGAACAGCGACCGATTTTACATATAGAAAGGATGGTCGCGTTCAGAGTATTTTTTGGCTGTAGAGCAGTGTTATTATTAGAAGCATATTGTCAGGCTCTTTTAACTTATTTCTAACGTACGTATGGATTACATATGTTTAGGTTTTAGATATGTATTGTTTTAAAATTTTGGAAAATTTTTAATGTGCAAGTTTTTTTAAAGAAATTAATCCAGGTGCACAGTGAATGGAATGATTTTTTTTTGCATTGCATTGGCAACCTTCTGCGTATTTTTCGGTTCGGAAATATACCCGTCGGAGAGCTGTAAGCATGGTGTTCTTGTCGTTTTAGCAACAACAAGCGGAAGACACACTTTTATTTAAATACATACGTCAATATGTATATTTGCATATCCTCCGGTTTCACAAATAACGCAGTTTATGGATTAAAAATACATAAAGCTTCATTTATTTCCCATTAAATTTATACTTGTTAAAATATTCTTTTTTAAATTGGCTTTCTGATAGCATGAATATATACATATGTACATACATATATTACTTTACTTTAAACATATCGTCTGTAGATCTACCTACCTCAGAGTTGAGGTAATTGCATACATATGTATACACATCAATTTGATTTTTTATAAATCAGAATTATTAAACTCTGGAAAGGTAAAAATTGCCATCCTCGAAATTAGAATTGCTGCTCACGCTTAATGTAAGACCAAAATGAATGGAGATTCATATTTCATTACAAAGCCTCATATTTGGCCGAAGATACCGAATTTCGTTTGAAATCCAATAACTAACTCATTTCAAACTAAAATTGGGTTATTAGAGTAAATTGATTCATTCACAAAAAATGTGATACAAAAAGGAAATCATGCAAGTGCAATTTCACTGCTGCCATCCTATTTTCATTACAAATACATATTAACATTTTATTTTATTATTCGTTCTTACTCATTCCGCAGATAGGAAAAAATCAACACTATCAACTTGGTAAATGGCTACGACAACGCTATGATTCCCTGTTGAACCAAACCTATTCCGAGGATGAGATTTATGTACGCTCCACAGATGTTGATCGCACTTTGGCGAGCGCAATGTCCAATTTGGCTGGCATGTATCCACCGGTTGGTGAGGAAATCTGGAATAGAGATATAGCTTGGCAACCCATACCGGTACACACAATTCCCGAGAAAATGGATAATGTAAGATGAATTAATTATTTATTTAATACATATATGTACATATGTATGAAATATATTAACTTGTTTATTTTGTTTTTGAGAGTCTAAAACTATGTGTGCCTCCGTTTGTTCTTCTACTCCATAGGTTTTAGCTGGCAAAGCACGCTGTCCTGCCTATGATTATGCGCATGCAGAATTGTTAAAATCACCCACATTCCAAAAGTTCAATCAGCGTTACCAATATCTATACGATTATTTAACCAAATATTCGGGCCAAAAAGTCAAAACATTGCCAGATGTTCAACGCATAAATAACACATTATTTATTGAGTCCCTTTATAATTGCACTTTGCCCGAATGGACAAAGAAGGTTTATCCCAGCGATGATATGACCTATATTGCTGACTTTTCGTTTGCTATATATACATATACACGGCTTATGGCACGTCTAAAGACGGGACCGTTGATTAAAGAGATTTTCCAACGTTTCACTGATAAGGCGAAGGGTTCGCTGAAGCCCAATCGTTCGGTATGGATTTATAGTGCACATGACACAACGGTGGCGAATGTTTTAAATTCGCTACAATTATACGATGTAAGTTTTTTGCAATGCTTTGCAATGATTGGACTTTATTGACTGGATATGTTCTTGGTTTTTTTTTTGCTGGTTTCAGATGAAAAGTCCGGTTTACACAGCCTGTTTGCTTTTGGAGTTGCGACTCGATGAGAGTAATCAGCCATTTGTTTCGATTTTCTATAAAAATTCTACTGCTGAACCAACATTGCTCAGTATACCCGATTGTGGGGTTGCATGCCCGCTGGAAAAAATGTACACAATATATAAAGATATTTTGCCAGTGGATTGGGAGCATGAATGTAAATTGAACAAAATGATGATGTCGTATAATGACGCTGATATTGGATTGGCTATGGGTGTGTTTTAGTTTTGAAATTGATACATTCTAATTGGCTATTTATTTACATATACTCATGATACAAGAAAGAAGGTAGTGTAAACGTCAAATTTTTGTCGCCATATTAGCCACCTGACAATTATATGGATTATGACATTTCGTGCTGCCATACTCAATGCTAAAAATCCTCCATATATGTTATTTTTTATTTCCATGGTAACCATGGTATCGATTGTAACAGAACAAATTTTTTCAATTTGAATATTGATAGATGTAAATAAAAATACGTAAATTTACGTGTTATATTCTTCATAATATCAGATCACAAATAATTTTATAAAAAATAAGATTAATTCTTAAAATAAGTTGCGGCAAGTTTGTGGAATATAGTACATACTATAAACGGAAGTTAAATATATAAAATAACATATTTTTGTAGTCTCAATTTGGCTCGCCGTGCTACAAAATAGCTGGTATTATCGCTGTGTTTTAATCAGGGACTTGTAACGCGTTTCGGTTTCGGTTTCTGTTACACAGCTAAGTAACGAAACTGAAACAGAAACAAAACTCCTTTGTAACAAAAGTCGTCACAAAACTCCGAAACGGTTCCAGCAGAAACAAAACCTGTAACGAAACTAAATTAATTTTCTTCTTGTAACAAAACCTGTAACGTTTCTGAGTTTTGTTACGACTTTTGTTACAAAGGAGTTTTGTTTCTGTTTCTGTTACAAGGAAAAAAATTAATTTAGTTTCGTTACAGGATAGAGATGTGCGCTTAGAAATCCATACAAAATTTAAGCGCAGATGTATATGCGCTGAAATAAAAACAGGGCTATTGTATAAAGGACATTTTGATAAAAGTTTTCGACTGTAATAATTGTATAAATCTATTTTATTTTTTATGAATAACTCATTATTTTATCTTTTTTGAAAAGCTTTTTTCAATAGGTTTGTTTCTTAGCAGCTAGCTGTCAAGTGAGCAAAACGGAAAGAATTGTGCTCATAAAGAGCGAAACGAACAGGAAATCAAGAAACGGAAAAATAGTAAAAATTAGCGATTAATAATTTGAATGCTGTTTTTGACTGTTAATGGTTATTTTTTCTAAAAAAACATTTAATTTTCTTTATTTCTATTTCAAAAATTCAGAAAATTTCAAAAGTAATAAAATCAAAAGCATTCGTTTGTTTATTTTTTCAACAGCTGTTTCTTACTTTGACAGCAAATAATTTCAGCTAGGGAAAATTTTACTAGCTGAAATTTGGAGCTGTCTATGGCTCTCTTCTGCTATTTTTTTGACTCAAGAAACGATTTTCCAGCCGAAACTTGGCTAACTATTCATAACTAGCTAATAATAAACGGACCTATTATATTTAAAATGTTAAAATATACTCATTAAATCCGTTGATTTGTTTTGTTGATTAACATATGTATGTAAAAAACACCAATTCATTTAAAATACCCAATATTTTGTTCAAATATACCCTCAGCCAAAAACCTTTTGATTGGGCAACGCTATCCTAAATTTTTGACTTAAAGTAAGACGTCAAAAATCCATATTATAATCAAAAATGACAAAGTCAAAGTGAAATGGAACTACCTTGTTTGGTTGTATCATGCTACATATCTAAACAATTTTTGTTCTTTTCTCTTAATTTCTTTATTAGCTATTCTAGCAACCGTTATCGGCGCAATGCTCTTTATTTCATACGTATTCATGATTTACATTCGTCGCCGCAGATATAATAATTATACATATTCGCAAGTGGCTTAGTTAGTAAAAGACAAATGCAAACCAAAGAATTTTTATCACGTGGGGCACAAGTTAAATTTGCTTCAATGAAGTTTATCTAAAATTTGACAAATTTTATAATGTTAAACATATGTACATACTCGTACATATGTATGTTTTTATGTACATTAATGTATCGATTGAATTGCATTTTTATGGCATTTTTGTGAGGGTGTACAACAGGGCTGCTCACCTCATAGGCACTCAAAGCACAATTGTTTTTGTTTTGTTCCGAATCATAGGCACAGATACATATTTTCACTTCAAATATGAAAATAAAATTTTCTTTGCACTCCCATAAGCACTCAGATATAAAAAATTTTTATATGAATGTGCCTATGATTCATATTGAATGTGCAGAGCAAAAGCACTTTGTATAGGAGCTCGAGCACTGCCGTAAGGGCCTGGTTATGGTTACAATCTTGCTGGTCGAGCACCGTGAAATTGTTGTTGTGCACTCCGACAGTGAGAGAATTTTCGGACTCTCACATCCAGCAAATCTGCTGTGTGAAACAGGCAGCCAGCAGTCGAGGTTTCGGGGGTAATAATGTGTTATGTTGTGTATGTGTTCAGTAATAATCATGTGTTATGTTGTGTATGTGCGCTCCAATCATCAATGCAAGCATACCCACCTCTCACCAATCACGAAGTGTTTCCGATTTTGATTGGTACCATAACCACAGCATAAGAAATCGAAATTTACAATAACAAACTTGTAATGAAAAAAAAAATTCAAAAAATTAAAGCACTGTAAAAAATTTGTATTAAAAAAATTTTCATATAAAAAATAAAAAAAAATTTATGTATTTGATACTACCATTTGAAAATAAATTCTAAAATAATATTTTATTGAAATTCATAAAAAAAATTAAATGAGCAAAAAAGTTTTTCAGTGCATATACAAAATTTGTAGATGTATTGAGTTTTGTACTTTCAATACGAGAGCGTTGAGCAGCCCTGGTGTACAACTTTTTAATTGTGATTCACATTTCTAGCAAGTAATAGGTATTACTTCCTATTTTACAAAAAAAAGCAATTTTGCATTTGCACATACATAACATACCTATATAAAATGTGAGTTACCTACATACATAAGTATATATTTGTCAAGCGCAAAAACAAAATTTTATTTCATACGAAAATTGAATATTTGCATGTTTAAATTTTAATTTTTTGACTTAATTAATTTTGAATTTAATTACAAAGACAAAATCGTTCTAAAACAGGGCTGCTCAACGCTCTTGTATGAAAGTACAAAGCTCAATATATCTACAAATTTTGTATATGCACTGAAAAATTTTTTTTGCTCATTTAAATTTTTTTATGAATTCCAATAAAATATTATTTAAGAATTTATTTTCAAATGGTATCTAGTATCACATACATACAAATTTTTTATTTTTTATATGAAAATTTTTTGAATACTAATTTTTTACAGTGCTTTCATTTTTTGAATTTTTTTTCATTACACAATTGTTATTGTAAATTTCGATTTCTTACGGCAGTGCTCGAGCTCCTATACAAAGTGCCTTTGCTCTGCACATTCAATATGAATCATAGGCACATACATATAAAATTTTTTTATATCTGAGTGCTTATGGGAGTGCAAAGAAAATTTTATTTTCATATTTGAAGTGAAAATATGTATCTGTGCCTATGATTCGGTACAAAACAAAAACAATTGTGCTTTGAGTGCCTATGAGGTGAGCAGCCTTGTTCTAAAAGTTGGCTAACGATTTCCTCCGCAAATGAGCTGCTAATTTATGTATTTGCTTAATGCAAAAAGTTATTAAGAAATAGATAGACTACATATTGAAATTGATTAGCATTAAGCATCTTTATTTAAAAGGTGCTTGATGATAGGAAACTAATATATATGATATGTATACACACTATATGAACATAGCCTAATCTATTGTTTTATTTTACATTAGCCGTGTTTTTATTTAAGCGCATATATGTACATCTGCGCTAAATTTTGTATGCACAACTAAGCGCGGATAGAGATGTGCGCTTAGAAATCCATACAAAATTTAAGCGCAGATGTAAATGCGCTTAAAAAAAAAACAGGGCTATTCTTGTACATTCATCTTATCTATTATATGTATATTGCTTTTGTAAATTAATATACATATGTATGTTTGTACTTTATTATAATTAAGATAACGCATACATGTTATGCATTACATACATACATACATACATATGTAAATATTCGTGAGAATTGATAACTAAAATAAAGACTGTTGTTTATTAAAAATGACTTATTAATTTTATGGTAATAAATATTATATATGAGTGTACAAAAAAATAAATAAATATGTATATAAAGATATTACATAAATACATACATATTAATGGCAAGACTATGAAAATAATTTAAAATAAATTGGCAACTTTATAAGATAAGTGCATTTTTTCTTTTGAAGAAGTCGAGTGAATTCTTGTTTTCACGATTTTAATAATTGATAAATCGTCCGTATATACAATTTCGAATCATTTATTATAAGCTACCTACAGTTTTACATCATTTTGGATTACTAAACTCTCGCTGGGTCACCGAAATTAAAATTTCCAACATCATAAGAAATTTGTCTACTTCATCTCACCATGGCCAGGATCCACCAATACAGGTCGGCTCTTCAGATCAGCTGACTTCTTTTTCTTCAACAGCTATCCAATTTCTCTGCTTCTGCATATTCTATACATACATTCGTGTTTACTATTGGTCAAATTCTTCGTTCTCTGAGTTTCTCCATCATTCGCTCGTGAGCTGAATGTCAAATTATTTCGTTCTCCTTTCAGTTTTGACATTCCGTTTGACATTCAGCTCACGGCATGTTTGTGTGTATGTACCATGGACCGACCTGGTATTTGGATCATGACCATGGCCAAAGAAAAGGCCGAAAAGAAAATGCACCAAACGTATTTCACCACAATGTCTTCGGTTTCTCAATTTTTTAGCAACTACTGTAGAGCAAATCAACACACTGTAGAGTTGGGAAACTATCGATAGTGCCACCAACGATAGTTTTTGATAGTTTTAAAAAAACTTGATAGTCTTCAAAAAATAAACCATCGATAGAACTATCGACAAAAATTTTAAAAATTCAAGAAAGTATCGAAATCTCAATCTTTTACATTCAGTGTAGTATATTTTAGTACATTGAAGTGAAAGTTTGGAGTCGAAACAAAAAAAATCTTCAAAGTTCTATAATGTCTTTTGTATTATTTCGTACATAGACGAATATAAAACCTTAACAGAATCTGAAATAGTAATGTGCAATATGGAGATGTAAAAGTTGTAAAACTATCGATAGTACACATTAATATTAATATTTTTTGATAGTTTCGAAAAGGCCATCGATGGTCTCCGATAGTGTTAAAAAAAATTAAATATCGATACTATCGATAGTGCCATCGATAGTTTCCCACCTCTAACACAATGCATGCCAACACTGAAATCAGCTGTACAGCAGCTGTTAAATTGTGTTTGTTGGTGTGTTAGCTAATTTATTTTGTAATGAATTCATTGCTGATTTGTGATAATAGAATAAAGGTAATATTTAATTTAATAATAATAATTACGTAGAAAGCGAAGCTTTTACTTTTAAGAAACTATTTTATTGGTTTTTGAAAATAGTGGTTAAACGAACTAAAAGCATGATGAACTTGCTAAGGTATCTAAATATTGTGTAATGCGCACTGCTGAAACGGCAATGCTTTAATTGTGTTTACATTTCGTTTAACTAGCATTTTTGTTGTATATTTTAAGGCGAAATGACTTTAAATAATTATTTCAAAATTTTAACGTATGTATGGCCGAATATGCTATTGGACTGGGGTAGGGGTTAAAATGTTCTAGAAAATTAATCGCCATAAAATTTCATTAGGGGCCTCCTCAGAAAATTTTTATGTAAAACTAGAGGTTACCCGCGGGTTTCACACCACGTGCTTTTAAAATATAGCATATTGAGTTTGTTCTAAAAAGTTACGCAGATAAGATCCCAGCCAGCAAGGTACCGTACATTTTACGAACATTGCGATTTACGAGCTATTCTCGAATAAGAAAACAATAACAAAAGAAACTTTTTTCTATCATGTCAAAAAAAAAAGAAAACGAAAAATTTCAAACTCAATATTTTAAAAGTAAGTATGTATGTTTGTAAAATTTCTACATTTACGATAAAAAAACGGACGTAAAAAGATTCATATACGAGTGCTTTTTCGATACATTTACGACACTCGTAGGCACTGAACTTTTTAAAGCGAAACAGTATTCGTAGGCGATTCGTAAACGGATTTCATAAACGATATTTTATTAGAGTTTTCTTCGAGAAAACATCAGTTTACGAGCTTGTTTACGATGATTTTGCTGGCTGGGATATCATTATTGACGTCAAATATAGTTTTCTTATTTTTATTGTCCGTTAAGTATATAATTTTCTCATATGCCCGAAAACCAATTTCCAGTATTCTACTACAAATATTTCAAGAGATTTTCCGCGTGAAAGTTACAGTTTGTATGGGAAGTGCCCATCCCTGCTTTACCAAGCCCTAGATTGTATCCGTTGAATACCTATATAATTAGGTAGTATTCCTTCACACAAATTTTCATTATTCTACTACAAATACTTCAGGAGATATTACGAAATAAAGGAACATTTTGTATGGGAGGTGCCCATCCCTGCTTTTCAACAAGATTAAAAATATGCCTATAGTACTCACCGAATGAAAATACTTAGGTGTGCAAAGGTTCGTGAGGATCCGTTCAGCGGTTTTCTCGCAAATTGAGTTTAAACACAATTTCAATTTCACATTTATAATAGGTGAGTTCCCGTGGCAGTGATCCAGATCCGGATACAAATTTTGCAAGCAAATGCAACAACAATTTTTTGATCCTGGTATTTATCTGGATCAAAAAAATCTATTAAAATCTATACGGATCCGAAATTGATACAGATAAACACCAGTATCACAAAATTCTTGTTTCATTTGCATGCAAACTCCTTATCCCGATCTGGATAACTGCCACGGGAACTCGCCTAATATATAAGATAAGATGAACGTAAAAGACCAAAGGAAAAAAAAGATATATTCCTCGGAATATTGAACGTGTTTTATTTCGAGTTCTGCTGAAGCGATCGAAATACTTATTTTGCATAAAGTTAATATGATTTTTGACCACGTTTAACATGCAGACATAAAAAAGGTACATTAGGGTTGTAGTGACCCCAATGACGCACATAAAGTTAATAATATTACATAGTATAAGCCGTCCTTTTAAGAAAAAGGCATTGGTATATTAAACTTAGAGATAAATAAGGAAGATGTAAAAAAAAAATAAAGAAATTTTCCGGAGATATTTTCCAAAAAGACATCATATGCGGGGGCATATGGCGAGCTTAATTTTTTTTTTGCGATACGGTGTAGGTAATGTACATATGTACATAGTACATAGCTATATGGGTACTCATCCATTCTCTCTTGCAGCGAAAGACTACCCCAGTCCGATAGCATATTTAACAATACGTTAGAATTTAATTTGGAATTAATTACCTATAAAACTATTCAAACATTTTTTAAAGTCTATTTGCCTTAAAATATACAATAAATCCTAGTGAAACGAAACGTTTTATTTTGCAAAATAAAGTAACGGAGGAATTATGCATGAGTAGGTACTTATTCCATTGGAAAGAGAATAGGAAAACGCTAATGAATATCAAACGTTGAATACATATTAGTAAAAGGCTTAATCGACGCTTTTTTCAGTGATAATTTACCTCCGATCATTTATTTCTATTCAAAATATAAGTATATAAAAACAATTTATTTGCTGACCTATTGTACTTTTAGCTAAGTACCTAAATACCTTCAAGAAATAAGGTATGTATATATGCCTATGTATGCAAATCCTTGAATGCAAAAGAAAAAGCTAATTTTCTTTCGTTTCTCCTTGAATGGTTTTCAATGCGTACGAATCATTAAAATATGGATTCATATATATTTTCGCCATATGCTTTTATATTTGCTTGCGCGAACACGAAAAAGGTAAAGTTTTTATTTATATTTATTCAGTAAAGTACAATGCTTCTTATACTCTAAATAACAATTAAATTCTAATTTCAGTGTAAACTAAGTAAAAAAAAAAGTTTGCTTAGAATAAATAGAATGAAAAACCATATACCGAGCTGTGAAATTTTGTACATTTGAAATGAAAATTTCCTTGTTATTAATAGGCTAATGATTCGTAAACATTTTATTAAAAATATCAATTAATCAACAACCAAAATCGTTTCAAAATTCCATATTATCACGGTTATATGTATGTATATGTAAATAAATTAAGCTGGTTTAGATATTAAATATTTTTAAATACTAAACTCGCTTCTAATTAAAAAAGAAAATGGACTGCCAAATATTTGAGACAAAAAAGTTCAACGCTTTTATTTGGCTAACAGGAGTTTATAATTGAACTAAATGCTCTAGTACTTCCTTCCCTGTCGCCATTTGTTTCTTTGTAAAAAGAGCGCTCATTCAAATGACCATAATTGGTATCAGTTCTTTCAAAATGATTTCTGGCCAATAGTGGAGTGCGTAAATGTTGCGGCGTCATCGTTGTTGTTGTTGGTGTTGTGTGTGAGTAAAAGCCGGCGCTAAATGCTTGAGTGGCAACACCGCCGCTGTTGCCGGTGCCATCAGCTAAAGGCGCAAGTGTTTGTGTTGTGGTCGGATTCGGATTGCGTGTTGGTTGTTGTGCGCTTGATGGCATTGTTGATGGTGCTGGTGGTATTGGTGCTGATGTTGTTGATATCGCCTCAGATATTGTTGTTGGTGTTGGTTGGAAGACGCTGTTGTTGGTGGTGTTGACTCCATGTTGTGGATAAAAAGTGTGCTGAAGATTTGTGATAATTGGCATGGCTGGCGGATAGTTAGCGGTATGTCCCATTATTGTGGTCATAAAACCATTGGCCACCACAAAATTTCTGAGTTGTAAAGTAAAAAGGGAAAAACGAAAAATATAAAAGATGTTATTAATAAAAAATGCGCATACATATCAGAGCTGGGCGATAAGGATTACATGTGCAATCGATTACACATAGGATTACGATTACATTAATCGTAATTTCAAGTTTTTTACCATTACGATTACAGTAATTCTTATTTTTGTAACGACGATTACGATTACAGTAATTGTAATTTCAAGTTTTTGACGATTACGATTACAGTAATCCTTATTTTTGTAACGACGATTACGATTACAGTAATTGTAATTTCAAGTTTTTGACGATTACGATTACAGTAATCCTTATTTTCTGTAATCTTAAATTACAAAATTTAAGAATTACATGTAAAAAATTATTAAAATTGCTTTTTCATACTAAACGGTGTAGGAAGGCTCTGAAAGAAGTGCTAAAAACTACAAATAATTATGTAAAGCTTGCAATTTCACACACATTATATACATTTTGAAATATTTGCGGTTGAGATAGCAGCTTTTAGTGGGCTGGAGACAATGGCCTCATGCATAAAAATCGAGCTGTAGCTCACACTAATTTTCTTCGTAAAATGTGGATTTTGCATGTATAAAAAATATGTATTACAATTGCTAGATTTTACTAAATAAATTACTTAGGTTTATCTCATAACAAAATTAAAAAAGTAATAAAACTCCACTGCAACTTTTGAAGATGTAAATGACCATAACTATGAAAAGCCAATATTAGATGAAGATTTTTTTGACTTCGGCGGTAAATACCTAACTACATATCTATATAACAACTTAATATATATTTTATTTAAAACTCAATATACCTTTAGAAAACACTGATTTACCTGAATTGCTTCCTGGTAGTGGCTCAAACATTTTAGGAGAAGAATTTTTTAAATATTTGAACAATGCTGATAGTAGCCATGTCTGTTTTAAAAGATATCCTCTGATAAAGAAAGCATCTTTAAGATTCAACACCCCGCTTACATCGTCAGCACCTGTGGAAAGGCTATTTTCGTTGGCGGTCATTATAAACAGTTCTCGACGCCATGCACTTTACGATGTTTCTTTTGAAAAATTAGTTCTGCTTAAGGATAATATTGAATATTATTGAATGTAAATTATCCAAACAGCAGTCTTAATTTTGTATCTTTATTATTTCCTCTAATTTTCTCTCTTCTTAATACACATCGCAGTTTTAATTGTTTACTTAATGTGTGAGAAATAAACACATATGTATGTATGTATGTAAAAATTATTATTATTTCTTGCAAAACGATGTTGGGTAAGTATATCACTGTTTTTTACACATTGTAATCCCAGAAAACGAGAACAGTAATCGTAATTTCAAGTTTCTTACGATTACGATTACAGTAATTCTTATTTTTGTAACGACGATTACGATTACAGTAATCGTAATTTCAAGTTTCTTACGATTACGATTACAGTAATCGTAATTTTTGTAACGACGATTACGATTACAGTAATCGTAATTTCAAAATTTCTAAGATTACGATTACTGTAATCGTAATCATCTTGTAATCGTAATCCTTATCGCCCAGCTCTGATACATATATGTATGTATGTGTATATGTATATAGTTTTTAATAGCCTCTTTAGGGCTAATTAGTTACTACGTGCGCCATAAATGTCATCAAATTAATTTTGTGCTAATTTTATTGTAGGTAAACGATAATTTAAAAGAGACACTTTATTTCCGTTTATTTTATGCTTCAGCCAACGAATTCGTTCTTATATACATATGTACATATGAGACATTTTTAGGGATGTTTAAAATAGCTACGACTCTTCTTTCTAAACTGGGCTGATAACTAAAATAAAGATTCCGATCTTCATGAATAGCTATGTTCGTTTTATTGCCCAATACCGGCTATTATAGTACATACATATGTATGTATGTATGTATATATGAATGTTCCTCTATGTACTTACCGATATTGCTGATCAATTTGTGCCTTCTCGATACGCTTATCCTTTGCACGACGATTTTGAAACCAAATCTTTATCTGAGTCTCAGTAAGGCGCAAAGTTTCAGCCAATTCAAAGCGGCGATTTCTCGAAATGTATTCGTTGCGATGAAACTCCACTTCGAGACGTAAAGTCTGTTCGGTGCTAAATGTTGTGCGCTGTCGACGTTGTCGTCCTTCCTTCCGTCTGCGGCGAGCAACTGAAAGAAAGGCAATAAAAAAAGGAACGCATCTTCATTATCTGTGATGTGATCTATCAATGGAAATGGTTAGTGAGTTAGTGAACAAAAGTTAAGCTCAATTTATAACACTCGCTTATGTATACAAATTTTCCCATTACATGTGCAAGTGATATTAAGTAGCTAACAATAAAAAAACAAAAAAAAAAAAACACCCACAAATGATAGATAATAAATGAATAATAAAATAGTACTTGGAATATGTGAGGGTGCGTTGCATACATACATACATATCGAGCCGTATGCGCCGGAAAGATGTAAAGGCCAAATTCAAAAATGTTCAGGAGAAGGTTTTTTAAAAATTTTTTACTTTCATTTCGTTATTTCGATTTCTTTTTTTTTGTTTTGGCTTTTCGACAATTTTTAATCAACTTTAACCACCAAAAATATAAAACTATACTTTTCTAAAACGAAATTTAACGCTGATCCCGAATAGCATATCCATTTTTTTGTGGCAGACCCTGTTTCTGAGATATCGGTAAAAATGTAGAAAAAACCGTATATACAAGACATTGCATGACATACATACATAAGTGCATAAAAAATTGTATTAGCCACCGTAGCGATTTGGCATCTAATAAGAACTGGTAAAGAGAATCCCAACAAACATTTTTTGCCTTTGCACTTAAAAATTGGTCAAGTAGTTTGGTTACAATGGCAAAAAGAATGAAAAAATCTAAGTTTGTATAAGGAATTTCAGATCCGACTCATATCTATCCCATAAAGAATTTTAATGTGAACATTTTGAGACTAATTTGCAATAATGGGATGTATCAGTATTTATATTTACCTATTTTTATTGAGAGTTCTTAACCAAGCATTTTCCGTTTCTTTATAAAACTTTATTAAGGAGTAACATTTAACATTATTTCTTTCCATTTATTATGAGTTTTGAAGTGCACATTGTCTCTCAAAACAGTGATCAATAGGATAAAGAATTAATTGAATAAAAAAATTAATGGATTTCGCTATTTTAAGGAGAGGATAAATAATGAGGGATGTAAGTACTTTTGTCTATTCTTTTGTAATTTTCTGGATTTGTCTCCCATCATATCCTTGTTCCAAGATCCTTGATATCGCCTTTCAAAAACTATTAAGTTCTGATGAAATCTCTCGCCATGTTCATCACTTTCAGCATCTACGTTTGCAGGGAAATTATCGGGTTCAAGAAATTAATTTTGGAGAAAATTTAGAAATACACAACCAGTTTGTTTAAAACTGCTCTAAAGAGTAACAAAAGGGACCCTAACTATCGTGAAATCGTTAGAACTTTATTCCAAAATTATGGAGCAATAAAGTGCAATATGCCGCTCAAGAAAACCATTTTGGTCATCGATATGTAATAAAATACAAAGTAGAAGTCTTCAAAGTGATAAAACCCTTAGTTAAATTCCAACAAAACCCCGTTAAATTTGTTTATTTGTCACTAGTCTTCAATAATTTGAAAATCAAAAAAGATGTAAAAGCCACTTCGTACTCACAAAAAAAGTAAACAAACTGAACTTATGTACTTACATCAAAATTGCTTTTCATAACGGTACATTTTTCAGACATAAAATTTCTGGAGAAGGTGTGGGTGATGACAAGTAAGCCATTTCTACAAAAAAGTGAAAATCGGAAATCATGGCCTTTACATCTTTCCGGCGCATACGGCTCGATATATTAAATATCATTTACACATATGCATGTGCGCGCGCAAATCACCCCCTTTTTTATAGCATTTAATTTTTTATAGTTATTTATGTATGTATATATAACTACATTCACGTACATAAAAGCTACAGTATTTCAACAATGAAGATGTTAAATGAAATTAATCTCTCATTTGCGTAATCAAAACATATTTATAAACACGACTTAATACTTTTTGGGAAAATAGTTGTACATGTTAGGATGTTCCTTCACTACGACTTTTCAAGTTGTAATTCAGAAAATTCCAAATGTATTTCAGAAATTTTCTATACCTTTCCCTTTGAAAATTTCTGATGTATACAAAGAAAATTTCTGAAGAATATAATTCTTGAAAAGTTGCATTTATTCATGCAAAAAAGTTTGTTGGTAATCAAAATATATGTATTAACTAGTGACTGATTTATTGTATATAATTTTTAAACAAAAATAAAATTAAGAAGCATACATACATAATATTAATATTATAATACATATGTATATTATTATATTAAAAACATGCAAACTTAATAAATTGAATAACTTGTGCAGTTTCTTGGAATTCTAAAATTTTGCGCCTAGAAGCGTTATTGTTCGAAAGGTGTCGCATATTGATACGATTATGCACGCATTTACAATTGCTGTTTTCAGAATTGAAAACAATTAAAGTTCTGTTCCGAATGATTTCGATTTTTTGATACATAAGCCACATTCTTTTGCACGCAAATTCGAAAAAAACACTAGCTAACTTAGCGAATAACATGTAAAGCAACAAGAAAAAGTAAGCTAGGTAGCTAAGTTAAGTGAGTTGAGCGCTTAGCTGTTAGTCGAACTGAACAGCAGTGTTGCCAAGTAAAAGAATGAACCTATTGTGAATAGAAAAATTCAACTGACATATGTGTATTCTTGTAGCATAAACAACAACCAATAGCATAAATATCAACCAATCATATTCTTTTACGCAGACTCTACACCAGCTGACTCTACCGGTAACTAGCTCAACACAACCGTACTCTGCTGGTGAATGTCAAAAATTTGAATCCGTCTGAGCCCTCTAACGTGCAGTGCTCATATACATATAATTAAAATTAATGTTAAGCAAGTTGTGCGTTATTTTCACGATTGGCAAGAAAAGAAAAGCAGATAGTAGATACCCTAATGTAAACCAACCAATTAAGCCCTTAACGAGACGCGTACGGCTGTCATTGCCTTCTTCCACCCACTCGACGCAACCGCATCAAGTGCGGTGGTGAAAGACTTTCGGGACGAGCATTTTCTTTTTCACTTGCTTTTATTTATTAATTTTTGTTTGTGGGTTGCCTGCGTGCCTGCAATGCGTGCGTGTTGCTGCCACTGCTTATCCGGGAATTTTCACACAATGCCAGCAGCTGGGTTGCGCCGCTCATTGTTACTTTCGCCTACACTTTTTTATTACAATTTATGTAACTATGTAGGTATTCCATTCGTTTTTCTTGGTGGAAAAGAAAAATATTAAAATGCATACACAAGCGTACATTTGTATACACTTTGTTCAGGGGATTTACATACATACATTTTGAAGCGTTAGCTTAATTACAGTTTGTTCATAAGAATTTATAATAATTCCCTGTGGTTGTAGAGATTTGCCGTTGCAACGTTTTATTTATTTATTTAATTTAATTTAATTTAATTTTTATTTATTTATTTTTTTTTTGTTTTCAAATAAAAAATATACCTATACTTGTTAAAAAACTATTAACCCTTCTTCAATCATATCATCTCAGTCATTCACATTACGTTTATTATATTTTTGAGGTGCGTTAGTTTTTTTCGTAATTTGATCTTCACAACAAAAGTCGGAATGTTTTTCTTTTACAGCAAATCCTGTATGTGTTTTTTAGGTTTCCTTTTCATATCGGTTACAATGATTAAATATGTTGTTTTTTTTTTCTTTCTTCCCTTTCTTTGTAATAAGATTTTAATCCTTAAAGGCGCTAAACGGATAAAAGCTTTCGAAAAAAAAAATTGATTTGTTAACCGGTTTTACCGCAAAGCTTAAGTGAGACTACCGCATTCACACACTGGCTGAGAGTTAATTTTTTTCTTTTTTATCCTTTACCGACTTTTAGCTCCCTTCGCTGTGGCCGGTGTCTTCACTTACGCTTGCTTAACAAGTTTATTATGAAATTTGAGACATTGATTTTTTTGCGTGTACAGCTATTGATTTAAATAAAAACACATATGTATGTATGTACATACATATGTACCTCTGCATATAGATATCATATATAGATATAGATAATATATGGATGTAAATAACTCTAAGGTTTGGTTTTTTTTAATTCATTTTTTTTCTTTTCTTGCTTAAGGCGCACCTGTGCCGAACTGTTTATGAGAAATTGTTTGGTTATTTTTTTGTGCAAGAAATCATATTTCCTGATTTGCAAATTTTCGTTTCCTCTTTTTCTAACTTTTTTTTGTATTCTTCGTCTTGTCTGTCTAGGAATGTATCCGGTGTTTCGTCAAATTTCATCTGAACTTTGTTGGCTGAAACCTATATCAAGAGTTTTGATCAGTCATCAAACACGTTTATTCAAGGATAACCCACAGGACGTTAAGGTGAACTATAAATAATGTATGTATGTATGCAACTCAATTAATTTTATACCGTGTTTAAGCTGCAGTTTTATTAGCTCTGTTCAATAACAAAAAAATTTTAAGAATTTTTCGTAAAAAATGACAGATCTCCATATAAAAATGACACTTTTTAAGAAAAATTCGTAACAATTTTTTGTTATTGAACACAGGTATTGTTAGGAGATGGCTAGAACTTTCAAAGGAAACTCGATTTTTCTCATACGAAAATGTCCAAAAATACTTTGCAAAATTCTTGTTTTCTTTGGAATTGCTTTTGAAACGGACGTAAAATAAAATAAATACAATATGAATGGCCTTACGAGCGAGAATAGCACATAATTTTTCATGCAACTCTTCTGACTGACTATGACATAACCCAATAAACACCAGAGGAAAAAATGTCAAAGAAACATTTCAATTCTGAATTTGAGTTTCAGCGTACATATATTATCAATAGCCTGAGGAAGACTTAAGAATTCTATTCCTATTCTTTCCATGTTTGAGATAGGTTTGAGAAGATGAAATTCTCAAACTGAGAAACAGCCCTAAATATCACATCGTCGATGCCTATGCAAAACCGTCCATCGAACACTTGAAAAACCGCCTATTTGATATTGTGGAAAAAATGAGATTTGGAAACCCTGGGCTCCAGACAACAATGACAGCACATACTAAAAATCATAAAAACGTTATTCCAGTAAGAAGATTTTAAAATAACGGGTAATGAAACACCAACTATCCCACCATCTCTATGGCTTTCCTGTAAAATGTGGCTTTTGGTAAATGAGCGGTTTTGCAATTGTTCGATGGATGGTTTTGCAAATGCATCGACGCTACTAAAAATTGGCCCTTTAAATTGAGAACATTATCACGGTTATTTGAGATGCATTCGAGAACTAATGTTTGAATTTTGAGAATACATATGTTTAGTTCCCAAATACTTGTCATGTTGAGAATTAAGGAAAATGGTTATTGGGTATCTGCAACACAACTCGATCAATGATCTCCATTGAAATAGTTGGTTTAATGTGATAATGACGTCACCATGTTGTGTTCTGGGAATCAAATTAATCGAATATTATTATTTGCTTTTCAGGTGATAACAAATTTTCAATTGAATCGATGTACATAACTTCACTTTAACTGACAATTTACTCAATTACAAAATTTCATCGAACTCAATGCATCACTAACTATTTTTTCAGTTGCCTCCAACACCGAAGTCTTGTTGTTTTGCTGGTTGCACAAATTGTGTTTGGGTGGAATATGCGAACCAAATTGCCGATTTAATGAATAACTATGACAATAAAGCAAGGAAAATTATTATTAATAGAATCCCTGATGCGCAGTTGAGAAGCTTCTTACAAATTGAAACAAGCAGAATATTGAATGAAAGAGAGTAGGAGAAGAGGAACGAGTGAGAGTTAGAAATTGAAAGGTAAGATTAGTGACTAATCATTAGTCCTTCGAATATAATTTAAAACACACTTTTGACACGAAATTGACATCACATACATACATAAGCATGATACAACCAAACAAGGTAGTTCCATTTCACTTTGACGTTGTCATTTTTGATTATAATATGGATTATTGACGTCTTACTTTAAGTCAAAAATTTAGGATAGCGTTGCCCAATCAAAAGTTTTTGGCTGAGGGTATATTTGAACAAAATATTGGGTATTTTAAATGAATTGGTGTTTTTTACATACATATGTTAATCAATAAAACAAATCAGCGGATTTAATGAGTATGTTTTAACATTTTAAATATAATAGGTCCGTTTATTATTAGCTTGTTATGAATAGTTAGCCAAGTTTCGGCTGGAAAATCGTTTCTTGAGTCAAACAAATAGCAGAAGAGAGCCATAGACAGCTCCAAATTTCAGCTAGTAAAATTTTCCCTAGCTGAAATTATTTGCTGCCAAACTAAGAAACAGCTGTTGAAAAAATAAACAAACGAATGCTTTTAATTTTTTTAGAAAAAATAACCACTAACAGTCAAAAATAGCATTCAAATTATTAATCGCTAATTTTTACTATTTTTCCGTTTCTTGATTTCCTGTTCGTTTCGCTCTTTATGAGCGCAATTCTATCCGTTTTGCTTACTTGACAGCTAGCTGCTAGTTTAATAAGAAACAAACCTATTGAAAAAAGCTTTTCAAAAAAGATAAAATAATGAGTTATTCATAAAAAAATAAAAGAGATTTATACAATTATTACAGTCGAAAACTTATCAAAATGTCCTTTATACAATAGCCCTGTTTTTATTTCAGCGCATATACATCTGCGCTTAAATTTTGTATGGATTTCTAAGCGCACATCTCTATCCTGTAACGAAACTAAATTAATTTTTTTCCTTGTAACAGAAACAGAAACAAAACTCCTTTGTAACAAAAGTCGTAACAAAACTCCGAAACGTTACAGGTTTTGTTACAAGGAACAAAATTAATTTAGTTTCGTTACAGGTTTTGTTTCTGCTGGAACCGCTTCGGAGTTTTGTGACGACTTTTGTTACAAAGGAGTTTTGTTTCTGTTTCAGTTTCGTTACTTAGCTGTGTAACCGAAACCGAAACGCGTTACAAGTCCCCGATTAAAACACAGCGATAATACCAGCTATTTTGTAGCACGGCGAGCCAAATTGAGACTACAAAAATATGTTATTTTATATATTTAACTTCCGTTTATAGTATGTACTATATTCCACAAACTTGCCGCAACTTATTTTAAGAATAAATCTTTTTTATAAAATTATTTGTGATCTGATATTATGAAGAATATAACACGTAAATGTACGTATTTTTATTTACATCTATCAATATTCAAATTGAAAAAATTCGTTCTGTTACAATCGATACCATGGTTACCATGGAAATAAAAAATAACTTAGATGGAGGATTTTTAGCATTGAGTATGGCAGCACGAAATGTCATAATCCATATAATTGTCAGGTGGCTAATATGGCGACAAAAATTTGACGTTTACACTACCTTCTTTCTTGTATCATGTACATAAGTATTACATAAGTATGTATGTATAATCTTTCATCAGAGTTCTTCTTGTTTCAGAAATGCATCCTCCCTTTTGTCCACAATACACCTGTGGTTTATTAAGACAACCGGCTATAACACTCTTTAACCAATTTGTTCGCATATACCGCGATAAATCTGGAGATAACGAGGTCAGTTACTTATTGAAAGTTTGAATACTTTTTCGCATAATGATAACCGATTATTTTACCGTTAGATACCACCCGAGCCCACAACATGTTGCATGTCTGGCTGTGCGAATTGCGTTTGGATCGAATATGCAGAGACCCTGTCGAAACTCTTTGAAGGTAATGATGAGAAAGCCAGAGAAATAATACTATGCAAAATAACAGATCCTAATCTTAAGATGTTTTTAAGTATGGAATTAAAAAACATTGCACAAAAGAAAACCGAAGACAAAAAATAGTGATTCGAAGGGAGATACACACATAAATTTCTTGGAATTTTTTTAGTAAAACTTCTAAAATTTTACCGTCTCATAATAAAGATAAGGTACATACTTATATACATACATATTTATTACATTAATTTATTTTATAAAAATAAAGTATAATATATGGATGTTGTAAAATGTCAATAATAAAATGTCATAGCCTACTACTCGTGTAAAATAATTGAACGGAAGTCGTGGCCTCAAAACCATGCTCGTCGGGTAACAGCACTAAAGTAATAAATATTATCATCCCAAACAAGCCATCCACATATGGAATACCAATGCCCTCTTCACAACACGGTTCCGTGAGTCAGGTTTGTTCATAGAAGCATTGTCAACAGACTTTAATAAGAGTTCCAATATGAGGTTTAAGTGAAGAAGCGAAGGGAGAAGGGAGAAAAGTAGTGATGTTGTTGTACTAAGCAGTATTGAGTCGGCATCATTCTGCCACAAACTGTCTTCAACCCCAACTAACGGAAGCCCCTGAAAGTTGAGAGTTTCATTGGGGCTGGTGAATTTGGACAAGGTTGTTAGAGGATTGGGTTACAGATGTCATGACTGTTGGTTGCCGGATCCAGTCTTAATAAGTACACGGAAAAAAAATACATATATTGATGTCACATCCATATATGTATATGGATAAATACTGTCTAATCCATAAACTATGGATGTCACATCCATATAATGGATGCCATGTACATATTTCTTTATATATTGCAAATCTTTTTTGGATGTGATACCCATTATTTTGAAATGATATCCATAATTTATGGATCATCCATATAGTGACATCCATGTAGTTTTCTCCGTGTAGTAATAATTTCCTTACAGTACACATTTTAGTAAACCCAGTTGGCAAATATTATTAAATTTTTTGGATAATATTCAGAATCGGCTTACAGAACCGCAGGCCCGTAGCTATGGGGGGGGGGGGGCATTGTGGGGCAATGCCCTACCTTAAAATTAGAATGCCCTACCTTAAAAAGGCCAACAAATGAGATGAATTATTATAATAAAATTTTTTGTCATAGTTTGAGATAAAAAATTATTGCGGTTGCAATGTATGATATGGAGAATCCACCCTGCATCACATATATAATTAAATAAGCCCATCGAATTTTTGTAGTTTGGTTAAAGGAATGGTTCATTCCGGCACTTTTCTGACAAAAACTAATCTCACTGTGAGCGAACAACACCAAAAGCGCGGAATTGATTTCTAAGGCTGTGTGCTAATCTAAAACATTTTACTGGATGGAAAAATGAGGTGTCTAAATTTTCTATGGTTATCGTTTAATCATTTTCGAGAGTTTTTTTCTCACCTTGACTTGCGTGCATACCTACAGGCGACCCACATACCAAATTTAAAGATCTCCACATCTCCACATCTAAATCTGGAAGCTGAACCATCTTGTTGGCATATTCTCAATGAGTGTTGCTTATGTACTGTCACAATAATTATGTGTCAACAAATAGGTATTAAATTTACGGGGAAGATTTTCCAACAGTCTACCACGCGTGGAAAAAAAGTCATTGGGGGTTGTAGAGGAGGTCCTACTGATTCTAAATCCAAAAGTCCCGTCGACCGGATATGTTTGTAAGTTGTAAAATTTACCAAACAAACCCCCAAAACTGCGTACGATTGCCGAGCAAAGGCACTTATGAAAACATGCACATACATACATATCTATATTAGATGAGATTTTTTTGTATGGGATTCTTTAAACCTTCTCAGATCCTTCCTCCGGCACCGGAATATGAAAATAGATAGTTTTAGAGCAAGTAAACTGAAAAAAAATTTCACTATTCCAAAAACTGGATGGAGCTACACCGAAAACCGCGCAAATTCCCAGAATTTCAAGGTATGTTTAGATTTATGTCTGAAAAAAGTTAGGATTTTGCAGAAGAAAAAAAATTGATATCCACCCATACGTAGAATGAACCGCTAAATCGAATGGCGTATTCCGTTTTTTGGTACACTCCCCAGGGAAGGTAATATCGCGGTCTAAATTGGTCATTTTCTTTTTTTTCTCACGAATCTTCAACTTCTTGCCCTATACTCTTCCCGAAATCGGAAATTATTTTTTAACTAAATCGGATGGCCCCAAAATATTATTGAGCAATATTGGTATAAAATTAAAGGTCTTAACTAGGGCTTGCATAGGGAACTCATTACACGCCAATTTCTTAGCCAATTTCCGATATACTGGCGAATAAGGGGTCCAGGATGACTACAGAATATTTTAAAGGATATCGGCGACATTTGGGTCTAATTTTTGACTTATATGTGTCAAAACGGTGGACACAGCAGAATAGATTGGCTTTACATTGAAGTCCTTGGTAAAATCTTTATTTTGATACCCATATTGCCCAAAAATGTTTTGGCGCTATCCGGCTCCACTTTTTGTCCGTTATCCACGGTCTCGACCTTTGTATTTTTTTTTTGCATTTGTAGAGTTATCCACCCATAAAAAAATCACGAATAACCCAAAAACCGCCTTCAAGAGCAAAATTGTTAAAAAATTTAAGAAATTTTAAGGTATCTTACCCTTTTATACCCGACTTTACTTCATTTAAACTTGATGAACTCATCCACATTTTATTAGATTTTTAATAGCTATACATTTCTGCAAAGCGCATTAAATAATGCAGCCTACCGTATGATTTAGTTAAAAAATATTTTCCGATTTCGGGAAGAGTATAGGGCAAGAAGTTGAAGGTTCGTGAGAAAAAAAAGAAAATGACCAATTTAGACGGCGATATTACCTTTCCTGGGGAGTGTACCAAAAAACGGAATACGCCATTCGATTTAGCGGCTAATTCTACGTATGGATGGATATCAAGTTTTTTTCTCGTGCAAAATCCTACCCTTTGTCATACATAAATCTAAACATACCTTGAAATTCTGGGAATTTGCGCGGTTTTCGGTGAAGCTCCATCCAGTTTTTGGAAAAGTCTACTTTTTTTCAGTTTACTTACTCTAAAACATCCTATTTTCATATTCCGGTGCCGGAGGGAATATCTAAAAAAGCGCATATAATGTATATATGTGTGTAGAACACTTTTTTTCTTCGAAAGTAATTTTTCTCGAACCGTGGTTCCTTAATGTAAAGCCGTCCCTTTCGGTAGACAGATGGAAATCTGAGCCAATGTCAAACGTCACTGACCTAGAGAAAAGTGATATATATGCTGATTGACTTTGGAAGCCATGCCTCGATGTAAAATTAATTTGAAACATTATTTACTTCCGCCCTACCTTAAACCAACGCTGCCCTGCCTTAAATTTAAGTCTAGCTACGGCACTGCAGAAGCGTGCGAACCTTCTTCCAAACTGGTATTGGAAAAATTCAAAGCCGTTTTTGCAGCCAACTTGGGTTTGGAGACAATAAGGCTGTTGATGGAATATGAAAAGGCGACGAGAACGACGATAATTTGAATGCTTCATATTTAAACTGGACACCACTTGTATCAGCTTACGAACTTCTAGTATAGTCAAGGCCTTTCTTTGTGATAACCGTATGAAAATGCTACCTGAAAATCTTAAGATGCCTCTTGTTGTACAATGCTCCTATATGTAAACTACACAGTAAAAATTTTAGTTTAATTTTAATTCCATTTTGGTATTTATATATAACAATGCCAAAAATCATAAAATTAAAACCATTCTGGCTTAAAAAAAAGAAGAGAATTTTGAGAGACAGAAATTATTCTTGGTGTCAAATTAATACTTTCTTGGAATTAAATCAAAACCAAATTTTGATTATTTTTATAATATTTTTGGTAATAAAAATAGTTTAAATGGTATTAATTCTATCCGAAAATTGGAATAAATTTTATACTTTTTTGAATTTAAAAATAAACCCCCATAAAATTTCCAGTGGATATACTGCAAATAACCCATTATCCCAAAGATTAATGAGAAATTGAATAACGTTAACCTTGTTTATTTACATAAAAATCCAAAACAATAGTAGCAAACACTAAAGTACCTTATATATCGAGCCCTAATCCTCATAAAAGTGTATCCAACAAAAAGTAAATTTTACAGGACACAGATTTTTAATTTGTTTTGCAGCTTGTATGCAGCCTTGAAACGTATTTAGTCTCTAACTTCGAAACTGCACATTTCACAGCTATTACATTTTGGGAGTTGATGCATGTGATAGTAAATTGTTGATTTGCATAAAAAAACTCAAATCGATAATTTTGTTGGATACACTTTTATGGCGGTTAGGTCTCGATATATATATATATATACATATTGTCACTTTATACTAATATTTTGGAGATGTCCAGGGAAGTTTCGGCACCGTCGCGGTTCTTGCAGTGATTCTACCTTATGACTGAAAAAATAAAAGCAAAATTTACTCTCATGATATTTAATTAACCTCCTACATTACTTACTTGATACAATTATTCGATTCAGGCCATTTATTTGAGTAGATTTAATTACTCCTCCGGATTGCAGTTTTAAATAGAAACATTTTGTTTGATTTTTTTTTTTTTACTTTTTTCTGATAATTTTTCTTTTAATATTTCTTTTGGTTTTGATTTCAAACCGAAAATACTTTGATCGTAATATAATGGAGAAAGAGAAAGTTTTTTATACTTTTCAGGATTTGTTTTTAAACCATAAATGATTAAACTTCTTTAGAGAGGATTTTAATACTTTTAAAGACTTTATTTTGAAACTACTTTGGGTTAAATAAAATTGTAAAACTTCTCATAGTTTAAAAATAAGACTTTTTGGCATTAAAATTCAAATTTAATTCCAAGAATTATTAAATTAAGTACCAAATGATATTAGAAATAAAATATAATTTTTTACTGTGTATAGGTAGTAAGTTTTTGAGCTAAACGCTCAGTTTAAATCAATGCCAAATCAAAGTGCAATAATTGCATTTAACAAATCTATGTAGTCTTTGTTTTTTAATTTTCGATTGAGCTATAAAATAAGCAAATTTCTTACCTTTTTCTAAATAAATAGATTTTTGCCCATTTTTAATTTTTTATTGCCTTTTATTTGCCTTTTGTTACGATTTTTTTTTTGGCCTTTTTCGCTATTTTATTCTGCCTTTTTATGGGGCTTTAGATCCTAAAAATTCCTGTCATGACACTTGTCATGCCTTTAAAGAAATCGTACGAAATAGCATTAATATTTCCTGATACCTATTTTGGCCAAAAATTAGTCTTGAAATCGAGTTCATTAAATCTAAATACATACAAACACAAATAATATTCCCCATATTAGAAAAGTTCTACCCAAGTCTAGCAAACTAAATTTCGTATTGTATAATTACTAATCACAGAGAAAGTGCTAAGAAGAAAGTCCAAAACAATAGGCGGTTAAAACAAAAACTATTTATGTAAATACCTATCTCATTACACCTTTTCCAGATTGAAATCAGAAAACGCCAATTGGATTTCAGAATACACTGAGAGAAAAAAAAATATATGGAGGGGTCAAAGAAATTGTTTACCTATTTTGAACACTACTTTCTTTGTTTTGAGTAAATTTTCCTTAAAACATGTTAAAAGGTTTATAAAATATTGTTGTTACATGCGTTACCATGGTTTCATATACTTGTTTTGAAAAAATGCATACATTAAAATAATGAAAAATTCTTTAAGCGCCATTCCATTCCCAACTTTCCTTGTTTTGAAGACTTGGTTTCTTTAATTTTAAATTAAATTCCAATACAAATCCCCATGGCAACGAATTTGTTTGAAAGTTTTTTTTATGTTTTTCCACATTTTTGAGAAAATTTACACAAAACAAAGAAAATTTTGTATTGGGACGCGTGTTCAAAATAAGGAAAATTATGTCTTTGATCGAGAGAACTTTTTTTTTTTGAGTGTAGGTAATTGGATTTCAGAATTTGTCATTTGGATTTAGGAATAGTTATCTGGATTTCAGAATCTGTTAATTGGATTTCAGAATAGGCAATTGGATTTCAGAAAACGAAAATTGTATTTCAGAATAAGTAATTGGATTTCAGAATGTGTGAATTGGATTTCAGAAATAGACAATTGGATTTCAGAAAACGAAAATTGGATTTCAGATATCATAAACTTTATTTCGTAAAGTTGGAAAATAGTTTGTAAGTTCAATTCAGGTTTTAAATTCATATAAGTTATGTACTACAGATACAATTCAAAATAAGAGATTAACCAGTTATCGCGAAACTCCATTTTTAAAATTACAATTACAACTGAACGGCATAAAATTTACGAATTAATTTATTTCATAGTAAATAATTTTTGCATTTTCCATGGCCTTCTTTATACATAATAAAGTATTTACATGGCAAAAATAGTTCGAAAAGTATTTTCTGAAATCCAGTTCTCTATTTCTGAAATCCAATTCACACATTCTGAAATCCAATTACCTATTCTGAAATCCAATTTTTGTTTTCTGAAATCCAATTGCCTATTCTGAAATCCAATTAACAGATTCTGAAATCCAGATAACTATTCTTAAATCCAAATGACAAATTCTGAAATCCAATTACCTATTCTGAAATCCAATTGGTGTTTTCTGGAATACAATTGGAGTTTTCTGAATTCAATCTGGAAAAGGTGTAGTGCTCCGTTGATAATTTAAGAATTGAGATTCTCGATACACGCAAATTTTTGTTTTACTTACGGAATGCTGTAAAACCGGCGGTGAAGTGTGGCTCACTTGGGAACCCAAATGGAATATTGGGGACTATTGTCGATCCGTTGTAGCAGGATTTATTCAATTCAGACGCGCTGTAGAGATCATACGCCGTAGAGCCATTTGGTAATCTAAATTAAAAAAATACATAATGTCGATTTTAGTAGAACGATGACCTGATTGCAAACTTCTTCATATTGAGGGTCAAAGTCTTTAATAATTTTTTCTTTTTTATTTATAATTCTTCTTTTGGACATTTCGACGCTTCCAAACAAAAATCTCTAGTTGTATTATAGAAACACTTTTGCTTATAACTTTTGATTGGATTGTTCTATTGATAGGTACTAAATTTTGGCAGCATCCAAATCAAGACACATATTACTTGAAACCCCCAAAAACAGGAAAATGTACTAAGTCGACTTAGTACAGTATTGTTTGGAAGCGTCGACTTGGAAGGCTAGCACAACACACACCTATCATCGTTAATGGATATATCCGGCGATGACAGACTACCGTCGTCACTTTGATAGGTTGTCTCACAAATTGTCGCTCCCAAAACGTTTGTAAAATGCTTAACATTTTCATTGGACCTTATATCATGAGTCGAATTAGTAAGTGAATCTACAACACTAACACTACGAGTATTATGCGGTGCAGTTTCTTGATTGGTCTCGAGATGACCATAAAGTCGTTCAAAAAACTGACGGGGCGATGACGGACGATTGTTTGGCGTTTTACCAACGGTGATCACATCTGTTAATGTAGAGCTTTCACTACTATTAATTTGTTGTGGTTGTTGCTGTTGCTTTTGTTGTGGCTGTGTTAAAGGTGATTGATTTTGATTACAGGGCAGCATTATTTTTAAATATATTTACAGATACACATGTATATTTAAAACGAAAAAAACTGCTATAACCGTCGACCGTTTTATCAACCGTGCTAATCGAGCTTTTAAAACTGAATGAGCTAATGATGGAAAAATACATTGCAATACGACAGGCTTTACCTTATCCTGCGCTTTTATGATTATGGTGAAGTTTCCTTCCGCAGCAAGTGCGTTATGGCTAAAAAGGAGTTTATTTTTTTTATGACGAGGCTTGACTTAAGCAATTGATACTTATTATTACGTGCGATACACTTTCATAAGTATGTATGTTTGTTTGTAGTGGTCAGTAAACGTTAAATGACTTGGTATTGGTTTCATTAAGAGCCTGCTTTCACCCTGCAGTCAAATCAGCTAGTTGTAAGCTAATATATAACTAGTTGGCCATACGACTCAACTAGTCAGCCATCTATTTTTATTTATTGACTGATTAGTCAGAATTCACATAAGAGTCATACCACTTGCAGGACTACACCTTTTCCAGATTGAAATCAGAAAACGCCAATTGGATTTCAGAATAGGTAATTGGATTTCAGAATTTGTCATTCGGATTTAAGAAAAGTTATCTGGATTTCAGAATCTGTTAATAGGATTTCAGAATAGGCAATTGGATTTCAGAAAACTAAAATTGGATTTCAGAATAAGTAATTGGATTTCAGAATGTGTGAATTGGATTTCAGAAATAGACAATTGGATTTCAGAAAACGAAAATTGGATTTCAGATATCATAAACTTTATTTCGTAAAGTTGGAAAATAATTTGTAAGTTCAATTCAGGTTATGTACTACAGATACAATTCAAAATGAGAGATTACGCAGTTATCGCGAAACTCCATTTTTAAAAATACAATTACAACCGAACGGCATAAAAATTACGAATTACTTTATTCCATAGTAAATAATTTTTGCATTTTCCATGGCCTTTATACATAATCAAGTATTTACATGGCAAAAATAGTTCGAAAGGTCTTTTCTGAAATCCATTTCTCTATTTCTGAAATCCAATTCTCTATTTCTGAAATCCAATTCACACATTCTGAAATCCAATTTTTGTTTTCTGAAATCCAATTGCCTATTCTGAAATCCAATTAACAGATTCTGAAATCCAGATAACTATTCTTAAATCCAAATGACAAATTCTGAAATCCACTTACCTATTCTGAAATCCAATTGGTGTTTTCTGAAATATAATTGGAGTTTTCTGAATTCAATCTGGAAAAGGTGTAGTCAGTATTCACACCAGAGGCATACCACTTTGTGACCGGTCAGTGTTTTCATCAAAGGCATAGAAGTCTCCGATGTTGGTTGGGTGACCCAACTAATTTTTCCGTAAGCTGCAATAATGTATTATGTAGGTATACGGAATGTTTGATATATAATCTGGGAATTGGTAGATAAGCAGAGTCGAACAAGCAAAAAAAATTACACGGTTGAATTGTCAGCATCTGCATCAGCATCACACCACTTTGCTGACTATAGATAGTCAGCCCCTCTATCAGCATCACACCATTTTGCTGATTAGTCAGTCAATTTACCCAAATATACCAGTTAATTAACTAGAATGTCTGCTGACTAGTTTGAGCTTTGACTGCAGGGTATCTATATATACCTTTGTATATGTACAAGTGTATGTATTTATGTTTCGGTACCTGTGCTATTGCAGCAATTCCTTGTGTACATATTAGATCGTACCAAGGTGTGTGGATAGAATTTTAGTTTGCGACTTCGAGAACTTCCTTGTGAAGATGAAAAAAATGTTATGAGTATTGTTATTGCAAATCGCTTTTTTATGTACATATCGTCGTACCATACGAAAACTAACATACGTTTTTTTGTGACTGACGAAAACTAACAAGTTCGACTTTTGGCCGACGAAAAATAACAAAATCGACTTTTGGCTGAAGAAAAGTAACAAGTTCGACTTTTGGCTGACGAAAACTATCAATTTCGTTTAAACAACAACAATTTTAATGTAAAAACAGTATATAATTACTAGGGCATGGAATTTCATGTACTAAAAAATAAAAGATATGCGCATAAAAAATGCAACAAAAACTGAGAAATATGCATGAAAAATCAAAAAAAAAATGCATTAATTCAAATTTTTTCAACTTCAGATAACTCATGTTTATTGAAGTTACAATAGTTAAATAAATTAGGTACAAACATTTTTTAATTCAATTTTGCTCTTACGTTGTACGTTTATACATATCGTTAGCTTAGGGTGCAAACTGTGTAAGTCCACTTTTTATGAAATACTGTAGTTTTATGTAGAACGCTAGAAAAATCAAATACGCACCACGCTAAACAAGTCTGTGATACTTGTCATATTTCTAATCGTTGTTATTCAGCGATACGCAAATTGTGTAAGTCCAAAAAGCGAAGAATATTGTGTAAGTCCCAAATATTTACATGAACAGAATTTTTTTTTTCATTTCGAAATTTGTTAATTTTTTGTTTTTGGTCTCTCCTACAATGTTTGAAAAAAGGACTTACAAAATTTGCACTCTAAGCTAGCAATATGTATGTACATATGTTTTTATAGATATGTACATAAATTCAGTCTTGAACATTTCATAATTTATAAAGGTTAATCCTTATTTAACGATTCATTAGCATACACAATGAAATATTTTTTCATATTCTCAAAAAGAAAACTTTGCCGATTCGGTCGAAAAAAGCTCTTATAAATAGAAAACGAACGTTCTACATCCACAGAGGTAATAGGAGCATTTTTGAAAACGGGTCTTTGTCGACAGGTATGCACCGTATCGAAAATACTAATAATAGCCGTGTTCACACGAAACTCTATTCGTCGTCAGATGACTGTTGTGCATGAATTTCGTTTGTATAAAACTGTCAACTAGCAAATTACAAAAATAGGCAATATAATGCGAAATATGTAATAAAAAAATGCAAACAACGCAAAATATGTAAAAATATGCATATATGACCAAAATATGCAAAATATGCAAAAACATTTGAATGCCATTTTTAAGACAATTTCACGATTCGCAAATACTGTTTATTTATTTTGCTCTACCTAAATCTAAGAAAAACATGTATTTGCTTAGATTTCCATGCCCTAATAATTACTGATACTTTTCGTCAGCCAAAAGTCGAACTTGTTATTTTTCGTCAGTCAAAAGTCTAACTTGTTACTTTTCGTATAGAATTTTTTTATTGATAGCTTTCGCCAGAACTTTTAAATAAGCTAGTTTTCGTATGGTACGACGATATATTCTTAACCATAGATATGTAGGTACATAGATACCTATCTATGCATGTAAAATTTGATTTTTATAAATATGTATGTACAGATATGGAAACATTAAGGATTTTATTAGGCGTAATTTTTAGAAAAGACAGCATACAACTGACTTTGGCATACAATTTTAATGTTTCTATAGCCTTAAAAGCTATTTTTTATACACATATGTAAGTAGCTACCGACATACCTAAGTTTTTGGATATTTTTATGATACGGTCTAATGAACATTCCTACCCTAAAAATTTGACAACAGATAAGAAGTTCGAATTACTTGCAACGATGAACTAAAATTGGTTAATATATGTATATGTATTTGTATGTATAAAAAAGCTTCATCATTGTGTATGTGCTTAATTTGTTGGTGTTAGGAAGCAGACAACTTGTGATTGGCTACTGTCAGGACTGGTTCAACCCCTGTTGCATAATTTGTAGCAGAAGTGCAAACACTCGAAGAAATTTGATTATATAATTATTAGTAAAGATTTCTATATGTATGTATGTATATTATTATGTATTATATCATATTATTTATACCAGGACTGCTCACCGCATAGGCACGCAAAGCACAATTGTTTTTGTTTTGTTCCGAATCATAGGCACAGATACATATTTTCACTTCAAATATAAAAATTTAATTTTCTTTGCACTGCCATAAGCACTCAGATATAAAAAAATGTTATATGTACCTATGTGCCTATGATTCATATTGAATGTGCACAGCAAATGCCCATATGATACTACGTTGTTTTTTCTGGTTTTTTGTGTGAAGGAGATGGTCAAATACAGTTTTGTGTTTGTGTAAGCGAGCAAGCGAAGCGAGAAATAAAATACCAATTTTAAAATGAGTGAACGAATTCAGCGGTGCATTTCAAAGCGCATTCAAACTCAATTTATACATGCGTGTGTATTCAGTGAAACCGCATTATGTCGCCGTATAAACCAAGTAATGGAATCGTTATCCTATTGGGTGTATGTCTATAATTTTTTCACATTATGTACTATGTACCTACATACAAATGTTTTAACTACATTCTAGAATTTTTTAAAAAAGGATTGTCATATTTTTACAGTGTACTTACCTACCAAGATTCGTTTCATACATGCGCCTTTGCGTATGCTACACTTTCAAGCTTTTCAATTAAAACTGGCTCCGCCCACAATTACTACGAATGTAGGTACAAATGTAAAATAATTCTGCCCATAGGCTAAAACTCGGATCTTTCCAATACTCTGTGCCTAGTAGGTACTTCTCTGATAGATAATTCTTGACTCGAGCATTGTGCTCGCTTGTCTTGTGATGAAAACATATACGTACATACATATGTCTATATATGTATGCATGAATGTTCGAAAATGATTTTCGAATAAATGAATTTGTATAAGTTAACTGGACAAGAAAGCTTGCTAATAGTATTAAAAAAAATATATCGTGGACTAACAGCATGCAAATGAATTGTTCAAAAGCGCACAACAAACATTTGAAATCGTCAGTCAGACATGTTTGTATGTCTAACATCGACCTTATGTTTCATTGCATGGATGGGAACACAGGGCGATTGAAATATTACAGAATAGCAACTTTCAAAGTGCATCTGTGCTTCCTTGCAAATATCTCTCATTTTTGCGATTTCGCACATCTAAGTGAAAAGTGGATAGTAAGAACCCTGCTAGAATTGTGTGACCGAAAGTACTCCCTGCTGGAATTGTGTGACCGAAAGTACTAACCCTGCTAGAATTGTGTGACCGAAAGTACTAACACTATTACAAAAATATAATATTACCAACCCATTTGCACTCGTATGTGTGTCTAGCCAAGTTCAAAACCAATGAGATAGATACCCTGCTAGAATTGTGTGACCGAAAGTACTAACACTATTAAAAAAATATAATATTACCAACACATTTGCACTCGTATGTGTGTCTAGCCAAGTTCAAAACCAATGAGATAGATAAGGATAGAATGGAATTTGAAAATACACATACGGGATCGTGATGAATGAAACGGTCACAAAAGTTACCGATGCCCTTATGAATGTGATAGGAAATATCCCAAAACTTTTGGTCATGCCTGCCGGTCATATGACCGGTCAAATGACCTGCACAGTTCTTGCAGGGTAAGGATAGAATGGAATTTGAAAATACACATACGGGAACGTGATGAATGAAACGGTCACAAAAGTTCCCGATGCCCTTAAGAATGTGATAGGAAATTTCCCAAAACTTTTGGTCATGCCTGCCGGTCCTATGACCGGTCAAATGACCTGCACAGTTCTTGCAGGGAAGTAAAAATCAATATTCGAATAAGCAGAAAAAGGCTCTTCCCAAAATATATTGCACAAAATCATTAAAGCAAAAAAAGGGAAGTGGAAACTGTCAGTGTTAATTGTAGCACGCATATGAAATTTCGCTTTGCTTTGAAGTTTTTTCTATCAAAGTTGACGCAGACAAAACCAATTGTGCGCGGGCTATAAGAATAAATTTTACTTTATTCTGAGAAACTTCGTTGTAAGTGACTCGCAATGTTTGCAAACTAGCAAGCTAATAATTTTTGCTAATTTTTAAGGAAGCAGACCTAATATATAAAGAAACGCGTTTCAAATGCGGTCATACTAAGCCAGATGAAATTTTTTGCATCAAATGGAACAACAACGATTTGAGCCCGCTAGAACCAGATAAATTGCTGGTTCAATTTATGACCCGGTTCGCTCGATTTGTTTCTTCTGTGCTGATTCGGCAGCACAGTGCCTTTTGATGTATACCAGGCATAATCACACTAACCCTTTCACAAATTGTACATGTGTTGTTGCCAATTTTCATAACAATTTTCCCGATTGCTGCAGTAAACATTGAGCTTGATCCTGGTCTCGATGTAATTTTCCTTGAATTCAATAATATATATAATCATTTTAGTAGAATTCGGATATTTTCATCTATGGGCCTTTTCACATTACTCGGTACGACATCGGATCGACATTTTTTGCTCGGTATTTTCAGCTTACCGAAACGATTCCGAGTTGCTGTGTTTTTCACACTTGTGGGAATACTTTCGGTGCGTAATCGGTAGAAAATAGGAAAACAAACATCGAAATTTGCAAAACAAAATTTTTATCTTCAACAAATCACTCAATAATAACAATAATGTCTTCTAGCGAAGACGAAGACATTATAACTTGCTACATTTATAGCCGAAACGAGTTTTTTACTGACATTGTTCTTCTTCTTTTATTACGCCGCAAAAATGTCTGCAGTAATTCCTCAAATTTTACTGACCGGTCTTACCGCGTTGCGGTATACCGAAATTAATCCGCTCCGATTTCATGTAATGTGAAAGTGCCAATTGAAATACATGTGGTCAGTAAGCTCTCGGTATACTTTCGGTAAAAACCAAAAATGTCGATCCGCTACCGCACCGAGTAATGTGAAAGCGCTCTATAAATGCAGGGTTAAATTTTATTTAGCGTATTTATGGCACCCTGTGCCAGTTCACATTCAGTTTCAAAGAAATTTTTACGCAACCTGCATCCAGACAGTCGTTGAATCACGTTGAATGAAATCCAATTGGGGGGAAAGTGTTGAAAATGTTTACATGTTGTGCTCAGGATAAAACGAATTTTGGTTTCATAAATTTAAATACATGTGTGTTGGATAACATTAAATGAAACTGTGTGAAATAAATTAATGGAATATAGAAATCGAATAATCTGTTGAAATTGCATGAGTTAAAGTCTCTTTTAAAGTGTACACAAAATAATCAACAAAATTATGGCAGAGCAAAGAACCAGACGATTGCGATCCAGAATAAATTTAGGAAAGCTGGATAATGGTGTAACATTACGACCGCTGCGTATCATTGACGATGATGACAGCGTTAGCAACATCACCAACAGCAATATTGTTGACGACGTGGGCAAAAACGAAGAAGCCAAAGCAAAACCTGTCCAAGCTGTTAAGCCGGAGACTGATGATTTCTCAAGGTAAGCAAAAAATAGCAAACACGCAAAGTTAAATCTGGTGAATTCCACGAGCGACTGCAGATAACCGTTTAGGCTTAACTTTGTGGAGCACGGCCGCGTGATCATTTTTTATAAAAACATCGAAATATTGCTTCCTTTAAAAGCTTTCTGAGTTTGCTTATTAAACAAAACCTAGGGTGCCACGGCTATCATACGATACTCCGTATTAAACATGTGACTGAAATCATTTAAATGATAACAATTGCTATTAAAAATACATTCATATACATATGTATGCATGTATGTACATATGTACACTCTTATTTCTCGTTTCCGATGATGATAATAGATTGCTTGTTCTCATATCTCCGCTTGCAAACGTTTCTTGTTTAAAATTTCACCCAAATAATTGGGAGTTCGAATTTTAAAAACCGGAATGCACGACGAAAGAGGTACATATCTACATCTATCTATCTATCTATGCATGCCAAATTTAGAAAAGTATGCGCATAAGTAGGTAAGTCTTCTTTTATAACCTTGACTTCATTATCTTAAAATGCGTACTTATGTATATACTTATTTCAGCATTTCCCAGCTTTATTAATTTCGTGTGTGTATAAGGAAACTTGTGATAAGCATGCTGCCGGCGGTTATTTCATAACCACGTACCAACATACATCATATCGTCGCTGCGCCAACAAATTCAGTTATATGTTTTTTTTTCGATTTTTTTTTATTACATATTTATTTAGCGCTATCCGCTAGCCACATTTCTGCATTTCCCGTTTTCTGATATCCTTCTTTGGTTAGAAGTTATCAAACACAGCTATATGCTCTCAGTAGTAGAAATGCTCTGTAATTACAGAGTTAATTAAATTAAATAATTAATTAAAATCAGTTATACGTCTATTTTCGTATAATTGTTTTTTGATTTCAGGTAATTTTTGTGTAAAAAATTATTTAAAAAAAGCGTATGTGACCAATTTTCAAAATAGGAGGGGCAGTGGTCAATTAAATAATGCATTTCCAAGCTATCGCTAATTGCATCGGACCCTAGTGAAGAATTGTATACACATCTTTCACGATTTCTTACCCCCACTAGCAAATTTAAACAATTTGTAAAAAGAGCTATGTGCTGTAAAACGGCGCAAATGCTTCATGCGAAGTGGTTGGTCAAAAAAAGTAAAAAAAAAATTGCATAAGTCTATTACATATGTGTAGTATCATTAGTTAACAATTCAAACTAGAAAAAATATTCTCTAGGATCACCAGAAAACGGTTTTTTTGCTCTCCTGAAAAGTTGCTGAAAAACGTATAGCTGTTTTTGTTGGCGCAGCGACGAAATATTGACCAAAGTCCAAATTTTCCGATTTCAGTACATTATCTGGTAGCTAAAGGATACAAGAAAAGGTATTAAAAAGAAAACAGGACACCTGTAGTGGAAAAATCCAATGTGAACAGGACCTAAAGTATAACCACCGAAATATAAAATAACACAAAAAGGACCCACTTTAATTTGCGTATAACTCCTAAAATGTTAACTCTACGTGAAAACTGCTTATGATATGTTTCATTCGGAATAAATAAAGCAATATTTCTTTAATATACAATTTTGATGTACCTGCAGTGCTTAATGTACTTTGGTGCATCTAAAGTAAAAATTTCAAAAAAAGTACGTTTTTTTATGGTGGTATTTTAAGTTCAAATATTTTGCTAGTTTATGTAAATATTTTAATCTAATGATCCAATTCTCATTCCTACATATCTATAGGTTAATAATCAAAAAAAGTTAGAGCTGAGATACGCGCTAGCTGTGCGCGGTGGGCGGGAAGCAACAATAGGTTTCATGAAAATATCGAAAAAACGATGGCCCAACGAATATGTGCCTAGCTGTGCGCTGGTACTAATTTTCGTTAAAAAAAAATGTTGGAGATGTTATTCACGCTTGCTATGTGTTTATGAAGTAGATTAGAATATCATTTTACGTAAGTTTTTAGCCGGCCATCGTTTTGTCGATATTCTCATGCAACCTATTGTTACTTACCGCCCACCGTGCACAGCTAGCGAGTATTTCAGCTCAAATTCTTTTAAATATTAACGTATAAATATGTAAGAATTAGAATTGGATTATTAGATTAAAATATTTACATAAACTAGCAAAAATTTGAACTTAAAATACCACCATAAAAAAACGTACTTTTTTTTTGAAATTTTTACTTTAGATGCACCAAAGTACATTAAGCACTGTAGGTACATCAAAATTGTATATTGAAGAAATATTCCTTTATTTATTCTGAATGAAACATATCATAAGGAATTTTCACGTAAAGTTAACATTTTAGGAGTTATACGCAAATTAAAGTGGGTCCTTTTTGTGTTATTTTATATTTCAGTGGTTATACTTTAGGTCCTGTTCACATTGGATTTTTCCACTACAGGTGTCCTGTTTTCTTTTTAATACCTTTTCTTGTATCCTTTAGCTACCAGATAATGTACTGAAATCGGAAAAATTTGGAATTTGGCGAATTCTCGATTTCGTCAATATTTGATCCTTTCAAAAAAACAAAAAATGTGGATATCCTTGAAAAAGGAGCAGCTCGGATTTTAATTTCAACGGATGTTTCATCTATAAACATCACATAACACAACCCCACTTTCCTTTTTTGGCGACATTTTCATGCAACCTATCGTTGCTTCCTGCCCACCGTGTGTACATACATACTTATACATATTCATATGTATATTTTCTACTTTTTTAATAAAATGACCACTTTCGTTTTCGCAGAAAACTGATACATTTTATATATGCATATGTACATACATACATACATACATATATATATACATACAAACAAAAATATTTATGTACATTTTTATATTGAACGAATTCGTATGCAGTTGCCCCATTGCCCTAAGCAATAGGTACCTCTTGCATATGTATATATACTTACCAGTACATATGTATTTACATACATACATACATATATGTATATTCATTCGTTTCGTTAACCCCATTCGGCGTCGCTTTAATTTAACTAAATTCTTTAACCGTCATTCCATTCTAACTCCTCACTTTCGGTTCGCCGCCATAGTCGTTCTGTTTCACTGATATTCGATTTGATTAGCATTTATTTTGTAAGCCCCTTGCATGTATAATAGTTTGGCGCAAACTTCAGACACATATTTTAAATATTCACTTACATACAAATGTACATACATATATATGTATGTACATATTTGCATAATTTCTGAATGGGTCTCCATTGATATCCTCTAGTGTGTTGTGTCCAATTCACGTGTTTTACTGACTGTTGTCTGAAACTATTTTAAAGCTCGTTTTAACTTTTTAAGTTAACCAGTTCACTATTTATTTATGTACATATATGTAATAGACTTGTTAAGTAATGCATTCTTTTCGGAATTATAATTCCTCGGAATTGAGCCCAGAGGAAAGCAATTCCCTGTTGCAATTCCGGAATGGGGAATTTAAATTTTAATTCACCATGCACCACAAAATTTTGAAATAAACATACAATGAACATATTTTCCCTCCTTTTTCTGCAAAGTTCAATACCTGATAGTTATTCTGAGTTATATTTCGTCGTACCATACGAAAACTAGCACATTTAAAATTTCTGGCGAAAGCTATCAATTAAAAATTTCTGTAGGAAAAGTAGCACATTTGACTTTTGACCGACGAAAAGGAGCAGTAATTATATACTGTTTTTATATTAAAATTGTTGTTGTTTAAACGAAATTGATAGTTTTCGTCAGCCAAAAGCCGAATTTTTTACTTTTCGTCAGCCACAAAAAATCGCATGCTAGTTTTCGTATGGTACGACGATTTCCACAGGCGTGAATCTCGAAATTGTAAATCTTAAGTTTATTATTTTAATTTTTATAATAAAATGTTTTGTGTTTAAAGCTTGCAGCGCAACGACAAGAATATAAAAATTATAAGTAGAACTGTATAAGTTTATTATATTTATGAATGCCTACATACTTACATAATATATATGTACATATGTATGTACATACATACATAGGTACATTTGTACATACGTATGTACATTAGATAGGGTTGGTCCCCATACGAAAAAAAAAAAGTTGTAAAAGTCCGTTGTTGTTTATTAATTTAGTAAAACCCTTTAAATGCAATATTGTCATGAATTTTGAAGCACTTCCATTTGGCAAAACAAAGAGGATAATTCATGGACATACAAATAAGTTAGCTGACCCAACTATGTGAAAACGACTTCAAAACTCAAAAGAACATTAGAAGGAAGTGTAGAGCTGCAAAATACGAAAATAATGACGTATCAATTTTAAAAATCGTATAAAAAATAAGAAAGTTACAATAAAAAAACGATTTCGGCGGTATTTCGCGGGATCAAAAAAAAATTTTTTTTTGTGTCCCTTAACCCTCTCAACATAAGCTTCAAATTTAGGGGCGGACTTTTACAACATTTTTTTTCGACCCTATCTAATGTACATATCCATATAATAAGTACATATATATACATATGTATAGTACTAAAATTCTCTTCCCTTATTCTATATCACTGACCTCTGTAAACATTTTCTGACTGTGCTACCTTATACAAGCGCACGCCAATTTTAAAAAATTTCTCATGCGCATACAACTTATATGGGAGCAACCGAAAGTGAACGGCGTGCGTAAAAGGCAAACTCGACACCCAATTTTTGTTTTGCGTGACAGTTGAATCAGCATTGTGAATGATTGTTTACAAAAAATTAAACACTTCCTTTCGATATCGTGTGTGTTGGGTACATATTCCACAAAATAGCAAGATTTTCTCGGATTTACTATATTTTTTTTATTTCTATATCTCTATACGCACGCAACTCAATTTCGGTTCAACGCATATGAAAAATTTGCGTACGTGCGTTAATTGGCCGCGCGCGTTTATATTAGGTAGCGCTGTAAGTCTCATGCGATACACTCACTTCTCGCTCAGAGATCTGAAAGATTCAAAATACTTATGTACCTACATATGTACATATATTCATCAGAGGCGGTCGCTTCATACAAGCCGAGAAGCCCGGCTTGCGTACACATTTTCGTTCATTTCATACGAAATTCTTTAAAATCTGGTTATTTTACGTTTTAAATGTGTTTACTATTTAAGTTCTCAATAATATAGCCCCCACTGTAAGATGCCCCTAAAAGCCTGCTAAGAAAATGGCGCAAATACACCACCAATCCACCTCACAATGTGTATTTTGTTTGTACAGCCAATTACAGCACAGTGACCATGCTTCAACGTTTCCACACATTAGCTTTTACGTGGCTTTCAAAACAGAATAACATAGCTTGTTTTCTCGCTTTCGCTAAGGAGAAACCAATTGCTTATTTTCAGACTTAAATTGAAAAAAGAAACTAGCAAAGCACTTTTTTTATTTTTCACATCAAATTTGTATGCGAATATGAAGCTGGCTTCGGCATTCAAAAGCTCAGTATTCACAGCCATATGCATAATTGATTTGATTTTCGTTTGCATGTAGGTACATACTTATGCACATAATTTCTTACATCTGCATGTGCATGCAAACATAAATATCAAATACCAGATTATAAAAGGGTTGATTGTGATTTTTGGCGACTATTGGCACAATATTAAGATAATTTTAAAAAGCGGTGGAAATCAAATTGGACCTCAGTTTTTCAAACACTAAAGCACCCATTTTTTAGGCAATAAGCAAATACACTTGCTAAAAATACCTCTGCGCATTCGTGTAAGATTTCCCTAGCGCACTTTTTTTTATTTAAGAATTATGTAAATACGAAATTTTTTATTTTAAAAATGTTCAAGTTAAATTGCAAAATCAAGAAAAAACAATTTTAATTTAAAAATGTTTATTTTTATTTTAAGCACTATGAGATTTTGAAGGAAAAACTTTCGATTTTATTCCATTAATTTTAATTTAAAAATATTTCTTTTTAAATCCTAAATACATTTTAATTTAAAAAATTTAATTTTTAATTTAAAAATTTTCATTTATAAAATAAAAATGACTTGGTTTAAAACGTGCATTATAAAAATAAAAATTTTATTTTTGATTCCTTTTCTCTGAGTATACAAACAAAAGAATGTGTATCAGGAAAACAAAAATAAAAAATACATATGAAAAAAAAAAAAACAAAAAAAAAATAAACGAGAAAAAACGATCTTCAAATACCCGAATTGTTCAAATGCCCGTACAAACATACGCGCAATAAACAAACAAACGAGCGTTCGAGCATTGAAAAGCATTTATTCGGGCCACTCGAAAATGTTAAAAAGAAATCGAGAACTCTAAATCAAAGTCAATGACGGAATCAGACTTTTAAATAATACAGCAAAGGAAATTACATAAATGGCTAATGGTTATGCTTCACACATAGGCTTGCCCAGGCAATTTATTCTAGGTCCGCCACTGATATTCATGTATAAATTCGCATGCAACTCTTTATTTATACCGCCGACATGGGAAAAAGTAATTCCAACAACTACTAAATTATTCAAAAAAGTCTTATTTATTAAAAATGCTCTGCGCTAAGTTTACGATTACATTTTTTTTCGATTACTGCAATTGCAATCCTATGACTATGACTACTATGTTTGTGTGTATAATCGTAATTGAAATTTGCAAGAACTAAGGACCGAAATATTAAATTATTTATTTTTAACATTTTTAATTACATAAAACATAAAAAAACAATGGCCACAATTACATTTCCTTGTTTTTATTCAGACAAAAGTTTTTTTTCGATATCGAGTTTTTGATGAATTTTGTACCAGTATTTAAAAGTGTACAATGTCCCTTAAAAATTTATTGCAAAATCCTTCCGTATTATCAAAAAAGCATTAAATAAAAATTAGCCTTTCAAAACTTTCTATGTTGCATTTATACACTCTCAAATGTCTCTATAGGCATGTGTTTTATTTACACACTTTGAAGTCTCTGTCTAAACTAGGTCACTCATACGCCTTGGCACACATTGCTGTCGCCTCAAATTTCTAAACCTATTTCATCTCCACAAGAATCTGCTTGATCTATACTACAAGAGTAAGTTTTGAGCATCTTAACCCATTACTTTCCGGGTTTTAACCCACTGATGACTCTTTATTGTGATGACGATTTTGACCGAGTCCAATAAAGCGCGCAATTCACTTCTGTTTCGTAATCCGGGGCGCCAATTGCAAATGACAAAGGAAGCCAAGTCGCTCGCTACCTGATTTTCCCAACGACTCGTCTCTCATTTGCGCCGGTTCCGAGCGTTTTTCTGCGCTAAGAGAGAGTAGGAGGGAGGTTATGTAAAAATAAATTTATTATTATGCTTTTCAATATCAAAACTGGCTATGTGAAAAAATACTGTCTCAAAACTAGCTATGTGAAATATTTATCATTGAATTTGCAAAAATCTGTTGCGGTTTTATATACAATAACAGAAAATATTCAAATAAAATAGAGCTTGAGATCGTAGTGCTTTTTTCTAATTTGTGCCTTAATAAGAAAAATTCACATAGACACTTTTGAAAGTGGACTACTTACTTCTGTTGTGTTGCCATTCTTCGGAGTAAAAATTCAATTCTTTGCGTTTGTTAATTTTTCGTTAAAGTGAGTTATAAGTAATTTCTTCTTCTTTCATTTCAAAACTTCATCAAACAGACATAACAGTTAGCATGGGAAGTAAGGTACTTAGCCCTCAATCCTCTGAGGCTAATAAAAAAAAAATAACTAAGAACACAAGCATGGAAAACTTAATAGATGGTATATATAGATACATATGTGTTTATGAACATGATAGATAGTACATATATTGATCAGCTCGAGCTGATTGTCCAAAAAAAAAGTGAAAACATTATAAAGAGCGTACATAAAGAGCATATGGAAGAGACAATTTCTCCGGTAAAAGTCGGAAAACGGTCGTTTCATATCGGTCTTGTTTGCCTCAAAACTGCGGGTTTGCGCTGGGGATACCCTCAGTTGACGGTGTTTATTTATAAAATGCAGTTGCCCACTGACGGCGCGAACCGGTGTTTCGTGTTTTGCTTATAATTAATTTTTTTGTTTTTATTTATTTTTCGCTACTTCGTATATCTATACGTAACAAAGTACATTCATATACATATATGTATGTAGGAACATAGTGCTATTTTGTTATATGCTCGTCGTATTTTACGTACGCTTTGCGCCCATCCGCCCATCCGCTCGCCCGTCGCCCATCGCCCTTTGTTCCACCCAACAAAGTTGACTTGGGGTTTTACAGATCGCATTCGAAAAGCCTATCGTGTCGCGTGTATATAGAATCTATATTATAGATGTACCTAGTAGATACTACCTACATACATATATACATATGTATGCATGTACATAAGTGGGATTATTGGTGTGAAACTGTGAATTGACTTTCGCCATGTTACGTGTTGCCTGTGGCGCAGCTTGAGTTTATCCCCATCCCGCCGACAGCATATGAAGGGCGTTTCCATCTGCCAACCAGCGACTCGCCAAGTTCAGTAAAAATTAATTGCTTAAAAGATTCATTGAATTACCGGTGCAATATACTTAAGTAGGTAGCGGACACGTTGATAAGAGGCATCTTCCAATTTGCGTTCGTTTTTGAACGCTCTTGCCTTTTACTTTATTGCAAAGAAATAGACCCCCTGGAGTGTTCGGTCGCGTTTAGTCGAGTGATCTTCTTGACATAGAAAAAGCAAAACAGTTGACAACATAATTATAATTTGTAAATAATTTACTTTCGTACGACTGGATTTCCGTCAACTTGTTGTTGGTATTGGACAGATTTTTTTGGTTGAAGTGATCATATCAATCACAGTGGTGGCATACGGTTAGCGTCACAGGGCTGCCATAAGCGTGGTTTAACATAAATTTGTTCAGATTTCAATGCAACGTCAGCAAAACACACAAGTGAATATAAAAAAATACAGAAATTATTAATAGAAAGTAACACTTGGATGAATTTGTAAGGATACTTACTGTTGCTAAAGTCTATTATCGAACGCTTTCAAAATAAGGAAAATTCGCAAAGATATTTTTGAATAAATCCAATAAGCTTAACCAATTGCAAAATGAGACGTAAAAAGTAAGTTAATGGGATATAAAATTATTAGGTGATTCACAAAGTGTCATAAAGTCATAAGTCATAAAATATTGCACGGAAATAGTTATAAAAGACTTTTCCGAAGCCCTGTGAAGAAGTAAACAAAAACAGCTGATCAAATACGATGACCCAAAAACATATCGTGCAGAGTTGTATTTATTTAGTACACATATAGCATAGGATGCAACAATAAAATATTATGACTTATGACGATATGACGCAATATGACGGGTTGTGAATCCCCTATACTTATGTATATGTTTTTTTATTTGTTTGCAAATCTAACAACCTTATACTTAACTGTAAAATTATATTTATAGGGATATTCTGGCAACTGTCTTTCCAAAGACAATATCTTTTGAGGAGAAAATTTATTCTGTTTTCCTTCTGAAAGATACATAGTTGGCTTTGGAAAGACTGTGACCAGAATAGGCTACTTAGACAAAAATCTGTGCCAAAATTCGATTGTGGGAACGAAAGCTTCTTCCACTTTGCATATTCTGATGCAATTTTCTATGATTTATGCCCAACAAACTACCTAGAAAGTGCATATATATTTATAATTGCTAATGTCAATCAAAATTGTCATTTATTGCCAATACTAAAGTATAATTATAGGCGTTAAAGCCAGGCGGTTGAGAGTTTGTAAATAAAAACATCTCCAAACGATTTGATTATGTACCTACGTATGTATTAGGGATTCCAATTTTCGCGATTTTTCCGATCATAACATTTTCGAGATTTATTTTTATAATCTCGGTATTTGTCCCGGGATTTTGACATTAATTATTTTCTGTTTAAAAAAGTCAATATATTTTTGGAGGAATGCTAAGACTAAAATGTAAAACAAAACATTTATTTTTAATGCCATTTTTTATTTATAAAAAAATTATTTAATTAGTAACAAAATAAAATACTCGTAGAAGCGTAAATTAATGCGTATTATTTAATAATACTTAAGAGTTACATTAAAACATACAACCAACAAAAAAAAAATGGCACACATTTGATGAACAAAACATTTGCCTGTACAGTTGGTACTTCTAAGATATTAACGAGAAGACTTGTGATCATTTCATAATTTCTAATAGAAATTTGTACAATTTAATGACACTCTACGTTTAAATCAATATTTCCAAGTTTGTCGAAAAATTCTGAAAATTAATGCAACTCTCGAAACAATTAAAGAATCGGAGACACAAATTTTGACAAGTGTTTCTAGTTTGCAGCTGCATAACACATTTAATTTTGTAATATAATATAATACAATGGCGCTATTATAACTCTGACGAGTTTTATGGCCGAGCTTCTCTCCCAATTCGAGGTGTGCTCCTTTTTTGTTTTTCCTACTAATTGGGTGGACCTACAGTTTTATGCCGGCTCCGAACGGCGAATGCATTTTTTGCGAGAAGCTTTTTCATGGCAGAAATACACTCGGAGGGTATGCCGCCCACTGCCGAGAGGTGACCGCTGCTCTTAAAAAATCCAATAATTGGATTTTTACTAATTAGAAAAATTTTTTGGTGTTTTGCTCGGACCGTGGTTTGAACCCGAGACCTCTGGCATAGCAGGCGAGCACTCTACCCACTGCACCACAGCGGCCTAATTAATTTTAGTATAGTAATATGTAATTTTCAAATCTATTTAAAAATTTTCCCTTACTTTTGGTTATTTAATTTTTTGTATAGTGTTTGCATTTTCCTCCATTATTTATTTACTTTGCATGGGAGAAAATACCAAAAAACCTTAAGTGAAAAATTAGCCAAAAATCAGAAAATATAAATATGTATTAATCCTTATAGGGTCTATACACGATACGTCTGATGCAAGAGTCAGTTTAGGTGTATTAGTGAAAATGTGCATGTAGTAGTTACTCTGGCATGACTCAAGAAAATCAAAACTAGTTTGATATTTTGCTTTGACGCGGCGAGTCAACACGTACACAGATGACTCGCGAGTCAGACGCACTGTGTATAGACCCTATAACTTTGACTAATAGACTTTACTATTCTGGCAAATGTTGATTGTTCTATTCCGCACAGATTCCGCACATTTTTTTCAGGACTGTTTGCTTTGTTGACAAAATGTAAAACTGACCCGTCTACGGGGCAACATTTTCTGCTCTTAATTTATTCAACACATGAAAAATGCAACATTTTCATAGGGCACAGGGCACATGTTGATAATGCTTCCATGTAATAATGCAATATTTTCGTTCTGAATAGGAAGCGCTATTAGTATACAGATTTGAGATCAATACAACTTATTTAAAATACAAGTTTTCTTTGCTATAATAGTGAAATATTCTGTCTTTGTTTTATCCCGAAAATCCCGAGATAAAATTCTAGCAATCTCGGATTGGAATCCCTACTATGTATGTATGTATGTAGGTGTGTACATGCGCTTATCGCTAAGAGCCCAATAATTACCAGCAAATGCACTAAGTACTTAATACACGAGATAAGATATGAAGAGCCCAGCCAGAGCGGCAAAAAAGAAGATATTCAAGGTATCTACTCCCTCTGCGCTTGTCATATATGTATGTATGTATATACATTAAGGTGGTCCAAAAAAAAAATGAAAACCCAACAAATCATTGCGGAACAAGGCTCTTTTTATGCTATTATTCCTAAAACAATATGCGCGCTTTTTTAAATGATAAAAAATGTCTTTCTTATTCATGAATGACTTTCAAAAAATTATGTATCATCACTGATGTAAAAGTAGCGGGAAAGTTGCAGGCATTTGCGCAACCCATAAACTTTCTACAATAAAAACAACTGGAAAAACTTAATTTAAAAAAATATTTTATTTAAGTTCTTGATTTGATTTTTTATTTGTTGATCGTTTAATTTGAAATTAAAGCAGGGACTTGTAACGCGTTTCGGTTTCGGTTTCTGTTACACAGCTAAGTAACGAAACTGAAACAGAAACAAAACTCCTTTGTAACAAAAGTCGTAACAAAACTCCGAAACGTTTCCAGCAGAAACAAAACCTGTAACGAAACTAAATTAATTTTGTTCCTTGTAACAGAAACAGAAACAAAATTCCTTTGTAACAAAAGTCGTAACAAAACTCAGAAACGTTTCCAGCAGAAACAAAACCTGTAACGAAACTAAATTAATTTTGTTCCTTGTAACAAAATCCGTAACGAAACTAAATTAATTTTTTTTCTCAGTATCAGAAACAAAATTAATTTTGTTCCTTGCAACAAAAACAAAACCAGAAACAAAATTACTTTTGGGGTAAGTGGAAAAAAATTCAACAACTATTTACAGCGAAGGTTGAGTGTATAGCTATTTCACGAAAAACCAACAGCTTGCACAGAGTCTCAATGGCCGAGTGTGTTTATGCGTTAGTCATTGCGGCTGAAGATGGAATGGACTCGGGTTCAATCCCCGGTGCATCCACTTCCGAAAAGAGTGCTGATGATCGAAAATGGTTTTTCGTGAAATAGCTATACACTCAACCTTCGCTGTAAATAGTTGTTGAATTTTTTTCCACTTACCCCAACAATTAAAAATTGAATTAAAATAAAAATTTCGTGCTAAGCACTAAAAACTCTTTCAAGTAAAATTGTTAACGTTGTTTGGTATATACATAAAATAAATACCACCAACAATGTTCATTGCGAACTGCCTACAACAAAAAATTCAGCACGTTTGTAGAGAATATATGCAAAAGCATATACACACTAACGTTAATGTTGAAAATGAAAAAGGCAAAAGTGGGGAAAATCCAACAGCTTGCACAGAGTCTCAATGGCCGAGTGTGTTTATGCGTTGGGTCATTGCGGCTGAAGTTGGAATGGACTCGGGTTCAATCCCCGGTGCATCCACTTCCGAAAAGAGTGCTGATGATCGAAAATGGTTTTTCGTGAAATAGCTATACACTCAACCTTCGCTGTAAATAGTTATTGAAATTTTTTTCCACTTACCCCGAAATTAATTTTGTTTCTGAGCATATATATAGTACTCCTATATTCGTAATACCTACGAGTTCCATCAGCCAACATTACAGTACAGACATATAAAAAAAAAGAGAAAACCGAGCAATCAAATTTGAAAAATGACATGAATTCAAAATAAACCGCAGTGACGGCACATAAAAAAATTATAGGGAATTTACATATTTATTATTTGATTCTCGTATTAAAAAATTAAAAAATGTCGAAGCGGTGCTATATTTGTGACAATAAAAGGGATAAAATAAATAAAATATCTTTACATATGTAATAGATAGATAGATAGATTTCTTACATAAATATGTATGTATACATATATACTTTTAAAAATCATATAATAATACAAATAAAATTTTAATTCTAGTATTTTAGCTTGCTGGTATTTTTGGCTTTATAGTCAGCATCGGGTTCGATGCATGCCGTGTACGCCTGACTTTGCACCGGTCCCATCTTGAGATGGGATGACAGTGCCCTGTTAGTATGTAACCGCCAGTCTGCTCTAGGAAAAAAACACTGCAGTTCCCACCCGTCCACCTTTTATCCGTTGTAAATATGTGAAACATATAGCGATTGGTTCGTATTCCTTTCTTTCATCCGTCTTGTTATATTATTACCTGTAGTCCCATGTTGAGGTCGGTTTGGAGAGTAACGTAGTCTGAAATTTGGTCCTCATATGTTGCTGTGTCCAAAAGTTCGTTCTCTAAATTGTCCTGTTATTCAGTTTAGAAATTCGCAGTGCTTTTGCTTAGATCACCGTGCTGGCGGCCTTCGAACGTACATACTTTACAAACATAAGCCTCAAACGGCAAAATTCTACTTTTTGATATAATTCCCATGGATCGGACCACAGTATTTTAACATGGAACGCTTTCCGCCGCCGTGAGTGCATAGAAAATAGATTTTTCTAGAACATTTCCACTAATTTTCATAAAAAAATTCACAAAAGTTTGCATCTCAAAATAAATGTGGCAAATTTCTTATATTAATTATAAACAAATTCAAAAACTAAAATCAAAGGGGTATAAGTCCCCTAGAACACAAAGATGCCTTTCAATTTTTTTTTTCAAACGCCTCTGAACTCAATTGAATGTATTTGTCACACATATTCACAGATGACATTAAATGTAATTGAGGCGCATGCGCAGAACTGCCAGTGGCACAAAATTTTTGGATGAATTCATGGTCAAATTATATGGTCGTAGCAGTACGGCAACAACAACGATTCCCTTGTGTTTGTTAGTGTTTTTTTTGGTAACTGGTTGTCAAAATCAGACAGGAAAATGGCGAATTAAAGGAATTCGCCTTTATCAAAATGAATGCAGGCGGATTATTATTGACATTTATTTGGCAATGAAATTTTTTTATTTCAAATTGAAAAAATAAAAAAATTTTATTTACATACATAATTTACAATTATATATGTACGCAAACCAATCGATTGCACAATATTGGTTAAGGCGAATGCAACAACAACAAACGCTACCAGTCCGGGTGGTGGCATTGTTGGTGGTGGTGTTGGAGCAGGTGGAACTGCAAGTGTGAAATCAGCACTGCTCGATGACTTAGCTGCAACCGGTAATGATGTTGCTGAACAAGCCAGCCGACGAATATTAATCGACAACGTAGGTATACGTCACCGCAGAACTTGCAAACTATGAAAATATTGCGTCGACCAACGCAATCGATTGAGCCCCCTGCAAGAACTGTGCAGGTCATTTGACCGGTCATATGACCCGTTTGCGTATATTGGTTCAGCGATAAATCTGGAAGATGGTGTAGGGTGAGTTGGGTGAAATTTGGCTTCTTTATTTTTTTATTACAATTTTTGTTTGTTTATGCAGAATTCTACGAATGCACCGTCCACTTCGACAACAACCGCAGTTACTATCAGTACAACTGCCAGCGCAAACAACTCTTACAAAGGCAACAAAATAGCAACAATGCCAATGCCACCAAAGGCAATCAGCTTGGCATGAATGGCGGTGGAGTTCGGGGTCAGCACTGTTGCCGTTACCGCTTCCCTTACCAACTACGCTCCAACATCACTATCAGCAACAGGAACAACCACAACATCAACTACATCAAACTAGGTCGCCGGTTGTTGGTGACAGCGCATCGTTAGCTGCATTAAGGCAACAGAAGCACTACCAACACCAACAACAACAATAAGAGCATCTTACTTTTGCCACGCGGACCCGATAGCTCTGCTGGTTTTCAGATGCGTCGGGTGATGGTGGCAGCGCAAGCATAGGCGGATGCACTACTAGTAGACTATAATACAATTTGTAACACATTTGAAAAAATTTTACTAATAAGAAAACAAAAGTAACGCGCATTTTCATATGTAGGTACGAGTAATGACATGGATTATATACGTTTGGTACGAAGCGACACAATGCATGCAAGTTACAGTGCCAACATTAATTGCCAAAATTCGATAAGAATTTACAATTTGCAAATACTGGCGGTATTTTCTTTTTAATTTTATGTATCAATTTTATTTCTTAAAGCAAAAAATATGTGTTTGTACACACAATGAAAATTCAAACTCAAACAGTAAATGTAAATAAACATATATGTAAATGTAAACAAAAACATTGGTTTGACATGCATTTACCCAGCCAATAAGAAATAGCTCTGAACAGGGCCGTACCCAGGAATTTATTTCGTGGGGGGTTATATCGTTGTGGATTTTTTTTTTTTTTTTTTTTGAGAAAAATATATCTTATTTCGTGCACTAAATAAAAATAATAAAAAAAAATTCTGGTTTCTCAAGTGCTATTTAGAAGAAATTTTTTTTACGAAACTTTTGATTTTCAAATTAGGATTTTTATAAGTAGTTTTAAAAATCAGGGAACTTTTATTCATTTAAAAATTAGACTGTTTTATTACAAATACGATGAATACTTTATTTTCGGTGATTTTATCCAAGTAAAAAAAAATAATATTTTATGGACGAAAAACTCTGTTAGATTACCCACCTTTTTTCAGCTGTAAAAGTCCGCCTCAAGATTTTTAGCTTATGTTGAGACTCTAACTTGTTTTTTTTTTGCAACTTTGTTATTTGACATCCGATTTTTTAAATTGATAGATATGTCATTATTTTAGTCTTTTGAGCAGGGTTTGAAATTATTTTCAACTTTTTTTTCATTTCCATTGAATTTCATTTTCATTTGATTTCCTGATTTTTACAACTTCTTATAAAAACCCCAATAAAAACCAATTTTTTTCAATAATCGCAAAAAATCAAAAAATGGTGACTTTCCAAAGTTAGTATTGAAAATATGTAGGTGAAATCGGACTACATATAAAAACGCACACATCCCATATATCTTTCGAAAAACACACAAAATGTTATAATTCAGAAACTAATATAACCCGAGTAATGAATTTTCAGCCATGACTTTATGAAGTTATAAGGAAATATGCTAAAATTTTAGAAATGTAACATAATTTAATTTATAAGTGGTATGTCGTTAGAAGCGTACTTTAATTATCTTTCGAACGGAGTAGATACGGTTTGCGGGTATTTGTAACTTCAGCGAAAAGAATTTTTGATTGAAGTTGTAACCAAAAAAACTCAAAATTACGTTATCTCAAAACCCTAACCATAAGAATATGGTTTTGATCTCAGCAGGTTCATACCAGCCCTCCCCTATACCTGAAATTCTTGGTATTTTCTCAAATTAATGATTCGTAAACTAGTGTTTTCAACATATAGCTTTGAATATGATAGAAGTAAAATTTATCTACCAGAATTTCGTGGGGGGTTCAAACACCCAAAAGCCCCCCTAAATATGGCCTTGGCTCTGAACAGATACATTTGACAACTATGTATCATTGCGGCGAAAAAAATTACATATCAGCTGGTCTGCCGATACCACCTTTCTAGTTGCATCATGGATGAATTCATACACATTGCACAGATAGAATACTATCAATATAGAAGTTCTATATATGTATATGTTTCTGAGAAACAAAATTAATTTAGTTTCGTTACGGATTTTGTTACAAGGAACAAAATTAATTTAGTTTCGTTACAGATTTTGTTTCTGTTGGAAACGTTTCGGAGTTTTGTTACGACTTTTGTTACAAAGGAGTTTTGTTTCTGTTTCTGTTACAAGGAACAAAATTAATTTAGTTTCGTTACAGGTTTTGTTACTTATTGAAACGTTACAATCTTTTGGTTTCGAATTTAGTTTCTATCCTTTAATGTTTCTTAGAACAGAAACGCCAGACACGAGAGTTTCGTTTCGTTACGAGTTTTGTTACAAGTCCCTGAATTAAAGTACTTAATTTTTTTTTTTTATTTGCATATATCGAGATGCTCCTTTAATCATTTGAAAATCTTCTATGGTTTTTTGTTTCCTTCTTAGAGTTGAGTTTCGAGCAAAGCAGCCATCGACCAAGGGCGCCGACAACCATCGCTCCGACGAGCTCGACGATGATTTGCTTTCGCCGCACCACGATGATTTGGCTTCACGTTTCGAGGAATTTGGCACAACGCCACCTCGTACCAGAATGAAGATTAAAAGTCGTGATTGGGAACGCAAAAAGGCACACGCTGTTGCTTCAGTTGGGTCGTAAGTGTACTCATGAGCAATGAAAGCAACATACGCAATTGCTTATTGATCTAATATAAGTAATTTTGTAATCATTTTACAGTTCAATGGACCACCAACAAACACCGAATACGCCAAAGAAAGGAATGACGCGCATGGCACGTTCGCGCGTCCTCCGCCGCAACACTATGGACTGTGCCTTACTCAATGAAATGTTTGTCAACGAGGAGAATAAACGTACAAGCAAACGTGCGCAGGATTTATTACGCGATGCCGAACGTGAACTGAAGAATTCAATGATTTCGGCTACGACCGGCACAGGCAATTATAATGCGCATGTACTGGAGAATTCACATAATCCCGAATCGTCGGATAAATGTACACCATTAAATTCGGATGTTTGCTTACGAGGCTCCTCAAAGGTGGTCGAATCGTGCAATAGATATATGTGCGTATCATCTCGACCGATAGGTTGTCGTTCATCGGCACCACCAACATCATTCGCATTACAGCAACAACAAAAACAACAACATCAACAACGAAACGATAGTAAACCCGGTTTGAATATACGCAAAGAGTTTCATGAGACCTTCGCCAATCTCATAAAATTGGGCAGTGTTGATCGACAGGATGCCAAGGTATGGAATGCATTGTGGCCATATGTGTACATATGTCCATTAGACCGTATCGCGCCGTAGTTAATCTTTTGCAAAATAAGCATTTCGATAGTTTCATTAGAACCCAAAAAAAAAAAATCACGTTCAACATTGCGAGGAATATATGTTTTTCGCTTCCTGTGGTCTTTTAGGTTCATTTTACAAAGTTTTTTCTGAGGGGACCCCTACTGAAATTTTATGACGATGTTCTATAGAACATTTTAACCCTTTTTTTATTTCTTGCACTAGCTTTCGCATGAGGAGCACACTTGGCAAGCGGAATTGAAGGATCTCATTTGGCTAGAACTGCAAGCGTGGCAGGCTGACCGCACCATGGAACAGCAGGACAAGTATTTGTTTACAGCGAGACAAGCAGTGCCGGAACTGCTCTCCCAAATCATAAACTACAAATTTCAGCCACGATTTCAGCGCGCCATGAGCGCAGTGAGCGTGGATAGTGCAATCGGCACTGACAGCAATGCCAGCTGTAAGTTAGATTTTATTATTTAGGTAACACTTTTGTGTGTTGCTAGATCGACTGAATTTGTAATAATTTGAATTTGTATTTGTTTTCTGCGATAGCGCCGCAACCTGGTAAATTATGTTACGGTTGCATGTCCTTATATTGCAAAGATTGCATGGACCAGCAGGAGATTGCCATGAAAGAAGTGGAAGAGCTGCTAACACGTTTGGAGGCAGCCGAAGCGTTGTATCCCTCCTCGCAAGTCATGGGCGCATTTCATCCCATCTACAAGAATGAAAACTTTGTGGGTCGCATTAAGGCTATGTGCCTGTGGTATAACATAACGCGTCAAAATCGTTTGAAGCTATGCATTTTCGGCAAAATTTTGGCGCGGTAATAAAACAAAACTACATTTATCCAATTAAATTCGTGTGAAAATAATCATACATATGTACATATTTTATTTGAACAGTTTGCAGGGCGAAAAATTCTCTTGGCCGGTGCAGACATCTTATGCTGGCACCGATAGTGGCACCTCTTCAGGCGTGGAGAACGATGATTCTGCCATGAATTCTGTTGATTCGAATAGAACTCATTCTAGTCAAGCTACGCCGCAACGCAAATCTTCTTCGTTCTTTTCGGCACCCAAAGTGCAGTTTATGTTGAATGATGTGGCACAGGTGCCAAATGAAACATCAAGTAGCAATGAGTGAGTTTGCTTTTTTTGCGCTTAAACATACATATTATTTACATACATATAAAGCTCTATAACTAAAATCTTTTGCGTTTTTCTCTTTTTTTTAAATAAATAAAAAAAATTAGTTCTACCTCAACTGAAGTCAGCCATTTGTCGGACGCATGCGGTTCGCTTTTGCGCAAAAGTTCAATGCAGGACATCAATATATTTAGCGTTGAGCCGCTAACAAGTTGCAATGACACTAATTCGTCGGCCTTATATAGGTGTGTTCGGGTGCTATAAAATACAAAGTGTTATATGGTGTTGAGATTGCGATGTGTAAACAACTTAGCTCACGGCATGGGCAAAGTTTATTTATTTTTATTTAACTAGGTAAAGATAAAGGTAAAGGTAAAGGTAAAGGTAAAGGTAAAGGTAAAGGTAAAGGTAAAGGTAAAGGTAAAGGTAAAGGTAAAGGTAAAGGTAAAGGTAAAGGTAAAGGTAAAGGTAAAGGTAAAGGTAAAGGTAAAGGTAAAGGTAAAGGTAAAGGTAAAGGTAAAGGTAAAGGTAAAGGTAAAGGTAAAGGTAAAGGTAAAGGTAAAGGTAAAGGTAAAGGTAAAGGTAAAGGTGAAGGTGAAGGTAAAGGTAAAGGTAAAGGTAAAGGTAAAGGTAAAGGTAAAGGTAAAGGTAAAGGTAAAGGTAAAGGTAAAGGTAAAGGTAAAGGTAAAGGTAAAGGTAAAGGTAAAGGTAAAGGTAAAGGTAAAGGTAAAGGTAAAGGTAAAGGTAAAGGTAAAGGTAAAGGTAAAGGTAAAGGTAAAGGTAAAGGTAAAGGTAAAGGTAAAGGTAAAGGTAAAGGTAAAGGTAAAGGTAAAGGTAAAGGTAAAGGTAAAGGTAAAGGTAAAGGAAAGGTAGGATGAGACTCATTATAACATAAAAACTTTTTTCGTCGCTGCGTACCGTGGCGGATATTTGCTAGTACATAATACACAATAAGAAGTAATAATGTTCTGCCGTTCTGCCATTACGTCGTGTCAAAGATGTTTACATATCGCAACTAGCGGTTACCTAACACTCACTGTCCTTATATTTTATTGCAGAAAATTTATTGAAAATGTGCTTAAGTCGCGTGGCTTGGCAAAAGCGTTGTCCTTCTTAAATAAACTGCATAGCGTTGTGCTATATAAAGCGCATATATCGTTGGAGAAACTCGGCACAGAAGACTACGATTTCGAGACCGAGCGCATTGACGGCGATGTACCTCGCTTGGACCCACAAATCGGTCGTGAACAAATCGATGAGCTGCGCCGTTTCGGTTATTGGAGCGATGAAGCCAAATCCATAAATCTGCCCTCCTACATTCCTTCTTTTGTGTTTCTCAGCGGAATACCCTTGCAATTTATGCACGAGTTCCTACGCATGCGTTTAGAAACACGCCCGTTGAAGCCGAATCCGCTCAGCTTGGAGCAATTGATGAAAGAGCTACGAGAAGGCCTGACGCTGGCGCTGACACATCGCGAACGCTATCAGCGGCACATAACGACAGCATTGGTGGAAAATGATTTGGAGCTGGAGCGCTATATTGGCATATTGAACCATTTTGATAAGACAGTGCGGAAAGTATTTGAGGTATTAGACATTAATAGGTTAATTTCGTTTTAGTTTTTTGTTTATGTTTAAATGTACGTATGTATTTTAGTTATATTTGGATTACATTGATCAATTGGTGCTGCAATACGAGCCAGATGGCAATAAAAAGTCTGCTTTGGAGAAGGAATGGATGTTTACTAAATTAATTAGTCCCATGATAAGTGGCATGCACACAATAGCCGCAAAGAAATTCTGCACTATAATACGCAATTTGCTGCGTAGCATATCGGAGCGTTTGGTTGGTCGCGCCTCCGAATTGGACATACAAATCGATGATACGGCACAACATGGTGAGAGCGATTTGAAGTGGCAACTATTGACAATCTGCAGAGAGATGCAATCGCTTTTCACATTGGAGCGTGAGCGTTCAGTGAAGGTGCTTTTCTTCGCCAAGATGTTTTGTCGCGACGTGGAGACGACCGATTTTCATCGCGAACACTATGAGGATGACGTGATTAATCAGCAACACGACTTTGTTTGTGCCGAAGTTAAGAAATCTTTTAAATTACTACAAAAGGACGTACTGGATGTGCGCAATAAATTGTCGAAAATCATCGAACGCGTGCAAGAGCGCTGCGGACCGGAAAATATGTTGGAATTGGATGAACAAGATAGACAAGCTGTTCTATCGCGTACACGTGAGATTTTGCATCAGGGCTACAAGTTCGGTTTCGAGTATAATAAGGATGTGATTCGGCTGTTTGAGCAGCGCATCATGGCCAACAAAGACGCGACGAGTGAGGTGGACTTGGCGTTGGGCATAATCGATTTTGCGAAAATGTGGATGCATTTCGTAATGGAGCGTTGCGAGCGTGGCCGTGGAATGCGACCGCGTTGGGCTTCGCAAGGTCTAGAGTTTCTAATACTCGCTTGCGATCCGCAGATCACACGGCATCTGGATGAACGACAATTTGAAGAGCTGAAGCGGCAAATGGATTGCTGTATATCGCATGTAATTGGTATTACCTCAGAGCCGGAGAAGATAGCGCGCAAAAAAGCGTCACCGCGCACACGGAAAACCTCCTCGCCAGCGACCAGTCGCTCGCGCACACCTACGCGCACTCCAATGGCCGCCGGCAGTGCTGGCACTAATCCAAACACGCCCCTAAGTTCGCCACAGTATAACAAATTCTTGCACCCACAGTTCAGTTTAAAAGAGGAGGTATTGCGAAATGCCGCCGACGGCACACCGGAATATGATGTGCCAGACAGCAATGCCGCCAGCAATGGCAAGTGTGATGAGTTGCGTTTAATTGTGCCACAGTCGTCGTCCTCGTCACCACCCATCTCGAAATCGCCAGCTGGTGGTAGTAACTCTTCGTTGGCGCCACGGCAGGTGCGTGTGAGAGACGCTGTCAATCGTTTGGATATGGAAATTGAAGAGCATTTGCGTGAACGTAATCTCATTGGGCATGTTAAGGCGTTGAACACCTGCGACAAGGTGCAGATACGTGCACGTAGCGTTAATTTCCATTGGCATCGCGGCATTAAGGTGTGTACTTAAACAATTAAATTTAGATTTGCTATCATGTTTGTAAATTTCGCTTTCTTGTGCTTGTAGATTGGTCAGGGGCGTTTTGGTAAAGTTTATACCGCTGTGAATAATAATACCGGCGAATTGATGGCTATGAAAGAGATCGCTATACAGCCCGGCGAGACGCGCGCTCTGAAAAATGTCGCCGAGGAGTTGAAGATTTTGGAAGGCATCAAACATAAGAATTTAGTGCGCTACTATGGCATCGAAATACATCGGGTAAGTACAAGGCATATATATAATACTTCTATATTGCTACTATTCAATTGTTTTGTTGGTCAAACTTCACAGTAACGATATACTGTAAGAAAGGGAAGCAAGATTCCATGGGCGTCGTTAAACATTTCTTTTCAAAGACAAGGGGAACTACAGAAAAATTTGATAATATGAAATACATAGGTATTTTATTTAACAATGATATTCAGATAATTTTGTTTGAAAACTAGATTTCAACAATTGGGCATGAGTTCAAAAAAGTATCAACTTCGTATAGAAGTAGGAACATATTGAATTATTGGCAAATTTTATTTTTGGCACAAGTGCCGCTTAGGCGGTTAGCAATTTCACTTAGGCGGTTTTGAAATTTAAACAACGATATGTATATTGTGATTTTATTTAATTTACGAAAATATAAATTATCTGCCTTATTTTTAGCATGCAGGTATGCATACATAACTTATTTGGTTGTGAGCTACGTTGAAATAATAAATGCATGTGTACAATTTTGTTTTCGAAAGATTGGCATTTCATTGTTTAATCTACTGCTTTGTGTTTTTATAACGATCATGAAAGTTTTATATGAAGGGAATAACGACCCCTTTTAATCCCCCTTATGTTTTTTTTTGTAATGCTACAACAATTTTACAAATGTGTGTGTGACATATATTCACATATACGACTTTTGCATGTGTTGACGCATGCGCACAAATTACATATGCAGTCAGAAACGAGTTCACTGTGACCAGAACTGAAACACATTGAGTAGATAGGTTGTTAGCAATATACATATATATAGTACTCCTATATTCGTAATACCTACGAATTCCATCAGCCAACATTACAGTACAGACATATAAAAAAAGAAAGAGAAAACCGAACAATCAAATTTGAAAAATGACATATGAATTCAAAATAAACCGCAGTGACGGCACATAAAAAAAAATTATAGGGAATTTACATATTTATTATTTGATTCTCGTATTAAAAAATTAAAAAATGTCGAAGCGGTGCTATATTTGTGATAATAAAAGGGATAAAATAAATAAAATAGCTTCACATACGTATTTCGTTTTGAGTGCATTATTGGTTATATAAATATATATATATACATATGTAAATAGATTTCCAAAAGACGAAACCATTTGCAAACAATGGATGCATGCGTGCGGTCTGATGCCTGACGACGTTGTTAAAAACATTCGAATCTGCAGCAACCATTTCCAAAAAAGCGATTACACTGGGAGTGGCCTGTACGTATCAATGCCTGAAAGATACTGCAGTAGTCCGGGACTAAAAAGGATTTTTTAATCCCAAGCTCCGGACGAAACACTGCAGCTCCCACCCGTCCACCTTTTATCCGCCTGTAAATATGTGGAACATATAGCGATTGGTTCGTTGTCCTTTCTTCCATCCGTCTTGTTATATTATTACCTGTGGTCCCCTGTTGAGGTCGGTTTGGAAAGTAACGTAGTCTGAACTTTGGTCCTCATATGTTGCTGTGTCCAAAAGTTCGTTGTCTAAATTGTCCTGTTATTCAGTTTAGAAATTCGCAGTACTCACCGTGTTGGCGGCATTCGAACGTACATACTTTACAAACATAACCCTCAAACGGCAGAATTCGACTTTTTGATATAATGCCCATGGATCGGACCACAGGATTTTAACATGAAACGCTTTCCGCCGCGATTCATAAAAATATGAGTGCATAGAAAATAGATTTTTCTAGAACATTTCCACTAATTTTCATAAAAAAAATTCACAAAAGTTTGCATCTTAAAATAAATGTGGCAAATTTCTTATATTAATTATAAACAAATTCAAAAACTAAAATCAAAGGCGTATAAGTCCCCTAGAATACAATGATGCCTTTCAATATTTTTTTCAAACGCCTCTGAACTCAATTGAATGTATTTGTCACACATATTCACAGATGACATTAAATGTAATTGAGGCGCATGCGCAGAACTGCCAGTTGCACAAAATTTTTGGATGAATTCATACACATTGCACAGATAGAATACTATCAATATAGAAGTACTATATATATGGCAATATAGAAGTATTAGATATATGGTACAAGGCAATTTCAAAAAAAAAAAAAAAGTAAAACGTAACGAGTACTCATAATTATTAATGTGTACACAGTTCCGAAATCGGATTTTTGTTCCCTTTCTTCTGTTTTGTTTTTGTTTTTTTGGTTTTGTTTTTGTATTTTTGTTTTGGTTTTTGGTTTTTGGTTTTGTCTTTTTGTTTTTTTTTTCTTTTTCGTTTTTTGGTTGTTTTGTTTTCTGGTTATGTTTTGTTTTTTGGTTATGTTTTTTTTTTTTTTTTTTGTTTTTTTGGTTTTTTTTGTTTTTTGTTTTTCGATTTTGTTTTTGTTGTTGTTTTCAATTTTGTTGCTATTATCGTTTGCTGATATATTTTTTTTGTTTTTTTTTTGGTATTTGTTTTTTATTTTGTATTTTGTATTTTGTATTTTATTTATTTTTATTTATTTATTTATTTATTTATTTATTTATTTATTTATTTATTTATTTATTTATTTATTTATTTATTTATTTATTTATTTATTGATGTCTAAAATAGTTCATATTTACACAGACATGTAAGCGTAATTTAATATAACAAATAAGTATAAATTTATGATCTGAATAAATACATAGTAGAAATATAACAGAAAACGAAAAATTGAATGAGATATGCGTATACATATACAAAAGTTTCACTTAAATATAAAGGTAAACCGGAAGTTAAGTGCGCGCAAGATATGTGTTCAGTTCAAGAGCAGTCTGTATCGGATCAGTAAAGTCAATATCTAAGAAACCTGAGAAATAGTTAAACTCAGACATAGTTCTATTTAATGGTGCATTTGCGCTGTATACCGTTCTGCTTAAGCCAACTCTGAAAACATTAAAATTACGGAAATTCCGACTGGGAATATAGAAATGTATATTCTCAAGAATTGAGGGACAGTCAACATTCCCTATCACTATGCCCATTAAAAACGAGATAGCCTGAATAACTGCTCTATTACGCATTATTTCTGTTTCTGTTTTTTTTTTTTTTTTGGTTTAGCGTTTTCTTTTGTTGTCGTTATTGTTGTTGTTGTTGTTGTAACAATCGCGCAACCGTGTGTATATTAAAATAATTATATGTTCCTAATACTTAATTTTCTTTGCGAACCTTTTGCATCACCGATTAACAGGAAGAGCTTCTCATTTTTATGGAACTCTGCTCAGAGGGCACATTGGAGGCATTAGTCGAACTATCCGGCGGTCTGCCAGAGGGCCTAATACGTCGCTTTACAGTGCAACTACTGTCCGGCGTTGGCGAATTACATCGCCATGGTATCGTACATCGCGATATAAAGACTGCAAACATATTCTTGGTCGATGGCAGCAACTGCTTAAAATTAGGCGATTTTGGTTCTGCTGTTAAAATACAGGCGCACACAACCGTGCCGGGTGAGCTGCAAGGCTATGTCGGAACACAAGGTAAATGAGAGAAAATCATTTGAAAAAGAAAACTAGTTACTAACGCTTTCTTGCTTCGCTTGCTTTGCAGCTTATATGGCGCCAGAGATTTTCACGAAAACTAATAGCGACGGACATGGTCGTGCTGCGGATATTTGGTCTGTGGGCTGCGTGGTAGTGGAAATGGCTTCGGGCCAGGTAAGCTTTGATAAAACAAAAAGAAAAACAAATTACAAACATATTTGGCTCTGTATTAACCATCTATTAAATTTTTTTTAATATTATTTATTTTTTTATTCGATTAGCGTCCTTGGGCACAATTCGATTCGAATTTTCAAATTATGTTCAAAGTGGGCATGGGCGAGAAGCCGCAAGCGCCCGAAAGTCTTTCGCAAGAGGGGCACGATTTTGTAGACAAATGTCTACAACACGATCCGAAAGATCGTCTGACAGCTGTCGAATTGTTGGAACAAAATTTTTGCAAGGTAACGTATCGTAGTGCTCATTCGTTTTTATTTTGTTTGTATATATAAGAAAATCTTATATAACAAAACCTTGTTTCCATTTATATTTTAGTACGGTCATGGTGATGATCAATGTTGCGAACAGCCGCAGGAACAAGCGCGTCGTTCATTTCGGCGCAACGCCAGATTGACGTAAGGCAGTAAGGCGCCAGGCGCTCCCTAATATTTAAAGACTAAAAAATATGCTGCTTTAATTTTAAAGTGCATTAAAAAATGCATTTGTGCTGAAATTAAATGTTAGTGCCTAAATGAATGTATTTATATGTAGTAACAAGATGCATACAGACATTTGTACATGTAAAATTTACATAACTAACAAATATACGCATATGGACGTGAGAAATACATTTTCAAACAGGACTACGTAAATTTAATATATGATAGACATGAATATAAAAGTTTCTTAAACATTATTTAATGTTGAAAGTACTTAATAAAGTAAAATATACATATTAAAAAGGAGAATATATTAATAAAGTAGAATATATACATGCATACATATCCATATATAAATAATCCACAATATCGACGGCTGAGTAAAAGATCATCCTATTTCAAAAATTGTTTCAGAAACGCCCTATTTCAATAATTGTTTCAATAACGTCCTATTTCAGATTTTGCTTCAAAAACACCCTACTTCAGAGAAAATTCCATATATATTTCTCTGAAATAGGGCGTTTTTGAATAATTTTCTGAAATAGGAAGTTATTGAAACAATTTTTCAAATAGGATGATCTTTTTTTTTACTCAGTCGTCGATATATCTGTGGTCATAAGCAATAATCGCTTAAGTCGACTTAGGAAGATTTCGAGTTATGTATACCACGTTATTCTCCTTTTAAAACACTATATTTTCGTAAAACCCCCATGCTTATAACTTAATTCAATCAAAAGATAAATAAAAACATTTAGGCTTAACTTACAATAGAGGTATACTAAACTTGCTATAACAGCCAAAGTAGACGTATATCAAATCTCTCCATATCAAATTTCTTCATGACATTTTGTTTTATTAAAAAATTTGATCGGAACATTGTGGATGGCTCACTGATTTTGCGTCCATAGTTTTTAATCGACTTTATGATTTGTTAAGAAACGCTTTCGAATATAAAAATCAATTTATCTCGAAATCATTTTTTAAGACTTAAGCGATTATTGCAAATTGCCACAGATATAATTCCCTTTTCAAAAAGATAGCAATAACGGAAAGATCACGAACCAAAAATTTTTAGAGAATATTAAATGTAACACATTTATTTTCACGAAGTTCTGGAAATGTAGTATTCTTTTCGATTGTCTGTATTGTTAATATTAATTTTAAAAAATGTTGGGTGTTTTTCTATAAGTTGAAAAAGTCCTTCAAAGGCAAAGGAATGTTACTTCCCCTACGATCCCCAAAATCACTGATACACGTACCTACTCCGAAACGTGTTATGCATTCTTTAAAGAAAAATTTAGCAACTGATTCTCCTTGAGAGCATATGCTTTTGACCAACACGCATTTCGTTCAATAATTAGTGGAATATGTACACTACAAAATATTTCACATAGCCAGTATTTCTTTGTTTTATTTTCTAGCGCAAAATAATGACACTAATGTGTGCCTAGGCGTATGAGTAATTTTTTTTTCAGATAGAGGCTTTTGAAAGTGTATAAATAAAATCATAGAGACTTTTGAAAACGTACATATTTAATGTTATTTTCTCAGAATATGGAAGGATTTTGCAATAAATTCTTAATGCACGTTATACACCTTTAAGCATTGATACACTATACAGCAAAAAATAAAATCGAAAAAATTGCACATATCCCTGTTTGAAAGTGGACTACTCGCGTATGTATGTACATATTTATGTATGTATATGTATGAAATACACATTCGCTTATTATTCTAGATGTAGAATGCGTTTTTATTAAGCTTAAAATTGTTCCATGTAAAACCAAAATTATGTATTTAACATTGACGTAATTTATGTATTTATATTCCTTCTTAGACAATAAAATTTTACATGTACAAGTACGTGTCTTAAAATTGCTGAAACTTCTGTACATACATGTGTTTTTGCTTTTTTTTTTTAAATAAAGTTATATTTGGTATTTCCCGCCGCAAATTCTGTACTCTTCCAAAGGCATAAACGTAGGACTACCAGAGCTGGGCGATAAGGATTACGATTACAAGATGATTACGATTACAGTAATCGTAATCTTAGAAATTTTGAAATTACGATTACTGTAATCGTAATCGTCGTTACAAAAATTACGATTACTGTAATCGTAATCGTAAGAAACTTGAAATTACGATTACTGTTCTCGTTTTCTGGGATTACAATGTGTAAAAAACAGTGATATACTTACCCAACATCATTTTCCAAGAAATAATAATAATTTTTACATACATGCATACATATGTGTTTATTTCTCACACATTAAGTAAACAATTAAAACTGGGATGTGTATTAAGAAGAGAGAAAATTAGCGGAAATAATAAAGATACAAAATTAAGACTGCTGTTTGGATAATTTACATTCAATAATATTCAATATTAGCCTTAAGCAGAACTAATTTTTCAAAAGAAACATCGGAAAGTGCATGGCGTCGAGGACTGTTTATAATGCCCGCCAACGAAAATAGCCTTTCCACAGGTGCTGACGATGTAAGCGGGGTGCTGAATCTTAAAGATGCTTTCTTTATCAGAGGATATCTTTTAAAACAGCCATGGCTACTATCAGCATCGTTCAAATATTTAAAAAATTCTTCTCCTATAATCATGCCTATTACGGTATCCGGCGGATGCCTTTCGCAGGGAATGCGAATCGTTTTGATAAAATTTGATATTCTCATAACCGATCGTCAATGCAGTCCGGGAATAAAAAACATGTTGATAAAGCAGTTCGAGGATTCACCGCATTCCTATAACCGTAATCGAAACGCAGTAGCTGTAATTTCTTTTGATTTCGATTCGTCATAAAATTGGTGCGGATTCAATAGAAATTTAAAAAATTGAATTTTCATTGCGTAGTAAATTACAATGAAATTTAACGAATAACAAAATAATTCATACATATATTTTAAGTAAATATACATATACGAGTTAATCTTATTTTTAAACGGAATTCGTACGAAAAACGTGGGCAGTTTTCTTTTTTGATTGCGGAAGAAGCTTAACGAAAATATGGCAAAATAACATGAGCAAGCAGCCTCCAGAAGTTGATCTGAGTTTTGGACAACATTAAGCACGTATTTGAATGCTTTGGGACCAACATCAAAATTACTTGGTCTGAATCCAAATCCTGTATTAAGATCAAGCTAACAAATAACCGCTTCCAAATGCAAGTTACAGGTGGAGGGCAAACCGCAGAAGTTCACTGGAAGACATTTTGGTAGGCTCTGTAGCGCGATGATCAAAATATAAGCGTTGATTGCGAACCATCGGTTAATAATTCGAGACCAAATGCAGAAGTACAAAATTTAGCGAGTACTTCGTAAGAAATTGGAACAGCTTCAAGTCCGCAAACACAACAAAGAGTACTTCCATTTGCAAAAAAAAATCAATTTTTCTTCAATTTATTCAATTATATTCTTTCAAAATGCAAATAAATCACAACTGACAATGTAGTAATATGTAAAAAAGCTTTTGACATGATACGCAGGGTGAATCGATAAAGCAGTAATCCGACGGTTATGGTAATAGCGTGAAATTTGACCGGCGAGGGGAGTGCGAATCGGATGGCATTCGCGGGAGTGGCATCCGTCGGATACCGTAATAGGCATGAATGTTTGAGCCACTACCAGGAAGCACTTCAGGTAAATCAGTGTTTTCTAAAGGTATATTGAGTTTTAAATAAAATATATATTAAGTTGTTATATAGATATGTAGTTAGGTATTTACCGCCGAAGTCAAAAAAATCTTCATCTAATATTGGCTTTTCATAGTTATGGTCATTTACATCTTCAAAAGTTGCAGTGGAGTTTTATTACTTTTTAATTTTGTTATGAGATAAACCTAAGTAATTTGTTTAGTAAAATCTAGCAATTGTAATACATATTTTTTATACATGCAAAATCCAAATTTTACGAAGAAAATTAGTGTGAGCTACAGCTCTATTTTTATGCATGTGGCCATTGTCTCCAGCCCACTAAAAGCTGCTATCTCAACCGCAAATATTTCAAAATGTATATAATATGTGTGAAATTGCAAGCTTTACATAATTATTTGTAGTTTTTAGCACTTCTTTCAGAGCCAAGCATATTTTCCTCCCTACACCGTTTAGTATCAAAAAGCAATTTTAATAATTTTTTACATGTAATTCTTAAATTTTGTAATTTAAGATTACAGAAAATAAGGATTACTGTAATCGTAATCGTCAAAAACTTGAAATTACAATTACTGTAATCGTAATCGTCGTTACAAAAATTACGATTACTGTAATCGTAATCGTCAAAAACTTGAAATTACAATTACTGTAATCGTAATCGTCGTTACAAAAATTACGATTACTGTAATCGTAATCGTAAAAAACTTGAAATTACGATTAATGTAATCGTAATCCTACGTGTAATCGATTGCACAAGTAATCCTTATCGCCCAGCTCTGAGGACTACAAAGAAAATTTTTTTCCCGTATTTAGGATCAGCTTTGGCAAAAAAACTCAATTCAGTTTCAATCAAAAGGATACACAGTTTTGTCTTTTTGCAGTGCCTTTTCAGCAGGTCGCTATTTTGGCTGTTAACTGTATCGATGTGGTGTTCACTATATCGCGGACATTCCCTATACCAAGACACAACTACAATATGTAAATAAAAATCAACTATTTTTTGTTAAGAATAAATTTATTTGCTTTCTCCCAGATTATTATACATACTTATACTTACAAGCCAAGCTACCATTCTCCGTATTTTGCTTAAAATTAAACTTTATCTGTTAAGCCATACAAAGGATATTGAGTGGATGTTGGCGCTGGGGGTTCAGTTATTGGTACCGTTGGTGGACCATTGCCATTCTCGCTAGGAGGTCCACCGTTTGGTGGACCGTTAGTTATGGTTGGTGGCGTAGGAGCCATGGTCGGTACAGTGTATGATATATCGGCGGCGAAAACGGATGGCGTCATTAACATTAGAGCCACCAGCACCACGCTAATGATTATTTGAAATACTGAAAATTGTATATTGTGATAAAAATAATTCTGATTTTAAATAGTATTGACAGCAGAAAAGCTCACCTTTCATTTTGGATAATTTGCGTGCGCCTACAAATGCGATTGATTTTACCTCTTCTGCAATCTCTGAAAATTTATGGAGCACAATGAGCTACGCACCTCTTTTTATAGCAAACCATTTTGCGTAAATGCATATATATATATATATATGTACATATAAATATGTATGAGTATAGATATGTATATCTATTTAAATTTCCTAGAATAGATAAAAAGGTAAAAGACACATTTTTTTAATTAAATAATGGATAATTGACCAATAAGTTAATCATTATTTGGCTCTGAAATGGTTATTGATTATTCATACTATTATCGAGCATTTCTTTATTTAATTTAATTTTTTTTTTAAGTTAGCCGCAGCCATATCAATTATCATATCATGTATGTAGAAAAAAAAAACGTACATACATACATATCTCAATATTAAGCGGATAGGCTATATACTATGTACATAATTCCGATGAATGTCTCTTAACAGGAACAGTTAAATTTCATTCCCGCAAATTCTCACTAATTAATAATACGTTGTGTGAAATAGTCATAAAAGAGAAAGGAATCTTAAACCGGAGCGTTGACACTCATTATGAGCCCATTTGGAGTCCAAAATGTATGTATTTCTGTTTTTAGGTGGTCTCCCGTTAAGAGCCTAATTTCATGCATAATATGAGCCTGAATAAGAGTCATATAAAATTTCTATTGGGCCCATATTTTTGTTTTTGCATTCCTTACTCTTCGTCCTCTCCCTCCATTCACCCCCGTTTATTCTCATCTTCTCTCATTGTGGAACCTTCTTCAACTTCATTGCTTGCTTTATAGTGTTGTCTATTTGTATTCTTCTCCGGATTCGAATCTGAACTCAACCAGACTCTCAACATTCAAAACCATCATATAGTGTAACATTCAACATTATATTCAACTTTAGTGATAGTTTTATATTTCCTCTTTTTCGAAACAAGATCTATGAATTACAATTATCATTTTAAAAAACCAAAAAAAAAAAAAAATTCCGAAGCTCATATTTCGTCCATATTCGGATTCATATCGGATTCCAAAATTCTGAAACTTACGTTTCACACGTACATATGTACATACATACATAAATCCATACATATATTTGCGACCCATATCGGACTTCAAATCGTTAGTGCTTCGGAACTGTTTGCTGGGTAGGTACATAGTTTTAATAGGCAAATTTTTGGTGCTTCATTGACGATGGATATCAACAAATCAGTAAATTTGGTTTTTTCCATTGCGTGGAAACCAACTTAATCGACGATGGAGCGTGTTTCAAACACATGCATATAACGGCATACAACAACCTGGAAGAAAAGATGTGCTGACAACTTGATGAAATTTTGCGGTTTGTTTTCTAGACTCGTATTAAGAATCGTAGGGAAGATATATATTTTAAGTGTCATCGTTCTGTACATACTCACATAATCCCTTTATCATGTACATACCTAACTACTATACTTAACGCATATGAGTGAATAATAAGTTCTTCAAATTTAATTCGTGTATCTACATACACACATATATTTGTTTGAACGCAATTTATGATAATGATAAAATTAATTTAATTGTCAACAATAAACAATTTTCATTTTCAATTAATAGGTCGGTTGGTATACATAAATACATACATACATATGTAAATAGATAACAGGAATAAAATAATTTCTTAGTTAATTAATAATAGATATGGGTATTTCCATGGTGACGAACGTGAGATTAGTACGGATTCAACGCGAAGAAAAGTATCAATCAATATGTATATTTTAATTTGTTTGAAAGCGGCCTTTGAATATCTTTTAGCTACAATAGGCGCATTTCTGTCGTATCCGAGCATGAAAAGAATACTCGCTTATGCGTCAAATTACCTTCAAAGCAACAACACCAACTCGACTATTTTAAAAATAGTCGAGTTGGTGTTGTTGCTTTGAAGGTAATTTTATGAATAAGCGAGTATTCTTTTCATGCTTGGGTACGGCAGAAATGCGCCTAATGTTTATTGAAAATGTTGGATCTACAGCGAAAAACGTTTCAAAAATATGAATGTATGTACATATGTACATATATGCAAACAAAGAGCGATTGGTAACGTCACACAAAATATAAGCTATTCTCAGCTACACCTACATATAAAAAGGCCAAAATCTGCGAATATTGCAAGCTAGTTTACAGCATATTGCCGTGGCGTATACGCAACATTTGTGTAAGAATGGGTACGTTCGCGACGGCAATCAGAACCGCAGTGTTGCAAGTATCACGTTCTTCGCGTGTTTGTCGCAACAGCTGCAAAAGTCAAACGTTCGTTTGACACATCAACCATGCAGTTTGTTTGAATAATTGGCAACAGAAAATTTGTGTCTGCAATTTTTGCTTTAAAAAAATGGAAAGAGAAGAGTAAGCATGATTGCTATATATGTATTTAATGGAATATGCAATTTTGTAATTTTAATAACACAAATTAATTCCAAATACTTTTAATAATGCTGTTATAGCAATATATCAGCTGAGTATCTAGCATAATACTTATTCCTGATCACAAAAATGAAAATTAAATAATTATAATTACTTTTGATCGGAAAAATGTAAATCGAAGAATAATGATTACATGCTGATTTATATTATTTCGCTTGTAATGATTACCGTCTCTGTTTAGAACATTTTAGTACATGTAGAAAAGAAATATGTACATATATCTGTGGCAATTTGCAATAATCGCTTAAGTCGAAAAATATGATTTGGAGATAAATTGATTTTTATATTCGAAGGCGTTTCTTAACAAATCATAAAAGTCGATTAAAAACTATGGACGCAAAATCAGTGAGCCATCCACAAAGCTACGATCAAATTTTGTAAATAAAACAAAATGTCATGAGGAAATTTGATTAAATATCGACGGCTGAGAATAAGATCGCCCTATTTCAAAAATTATTTCAAAAACGCCCTATTTGAAAAATAGTTTCAATAACGTCCTATTTCAGATTTTGCTTCAAGAACGCCCTATTTGAAAAATTGTTTCAATAACGTCCTATTTCAGATTTTCCTTCAAAAACGCCCTATTTCAGAGAAAATTCCATATACATATATTTCTCTGAAATAGGGCGTTTTTGAATAATTGTCTGAAATAGGACGTTATTGAAACAATTTTTCAAATAGGGCGTTTTGAAACAATTTTCGAAATAGGGCGATCTTATTCTCAGCTAGTGATGGGCGAGTCCGAGATGTTTTATTCGATTCTCTCGATTGTTGAAACATCTCGAATGCTCTCGATGGTTTTCATTCGTATTCGAGTCAAGTCGTAAATGGCCGTCAGTCGAAACAATCGCTAAAACATCTCGGACTCGCCAACGATTCCTCTCGTTTTCAAAGCAACCCTACAACATCTCGGACTCGCTGCAAAAAATACATAATCACCCTTATTACGGTTGTCGTCGTCGACGTCGTTGTCACTTTTCAGTCGACATCACGTCGTCTCGACGTCGTCGTCACATCGACGCAAAATCGGTATTAGCTAAGCGTATTCAGACGACGTCGACTGTTTATCGGTAAACCGAATGACGAAAGTACCATCCCTATAATTTCTGCACTAGCTGTTTGATTTTGTTTAGAATCTGTGCGCAATTTTTTCCGTATTTTTAATCTGTGCTATTTAGATAATTTATTTCTTTATAATAAATGTATTTTGCATATGATTCATCAAGTTTTAGCGATGAACATAGCAATGAAGTGCTCGAGTAATTAATAAATAAAAGAAAAAATATTTTAGTTGAAATACATATATACATATGTATGTATGTATGTATGTACATAAATATTTAATAAATTAGTTTTCTCCTCAATCTTTCTTAAAGGAGGTGCCAAGGCATTCAATTTAATGGTGATTGCTTCTCAATGTTGTAAAAAATTAGTTGGTATCGTACCCCATTGAAAACCTTTGGGTCGCCTTCGGTATGTGCGCTCACCGAATTTATTTTTAAACTACATAGTGGGAATTTTTCAATAAAACTAGCAGGAAATATTCTGCGGATGTTAGTTCTACTAATTTTAACACTCCCGTAATAAAATTTTAAAAACAAAAAAACATACATACTAAATTTTCTTCTTGTCACCATTAAACAGCGCGTCGACGAAAATGGCAACGAGTGACCGTCGACGTCGACTTAGCTGATACCAAATATGTTTCGATAGTTGTCACAAGTTATCGACTTTACCATACGTAATACCGATTTTGATAGGTCGTCGCCGACAGCGTCGAGTGAGTGTCGACGACGACAACCGTAATAAGGGTGAATAATTGTTGTTGCCGCTTGAATATTAAAATTGCTTTACAAAACATACAGAGTGGTACAAATCTATTGCCGTTGTTGCTACTCGTAAAATTCATTTGTTTCATAAGCGTCTCACTTCAGAAAATTTATTAATGTTCAAATAATTAATTATTATTATTATGCACGACACTGTTTAGTTGTGATTGCAATAATGCAGCGTCTATGTATAGCATATTTTTCAATTTGGTTAATTTATTTATGTATTTGCTTCACTTCCATTAAAAATCCTACTTTCTTTGTCAACAAACCTCATTCAGTTTATTTTATCAACTAAAACATATCATCAAAACAACAGCCGGCCCGCCGACACGGAACAATCGCAAAAACATCTCGCTTGTGTAGTCGAGATGTCATCGAAACAACCTCCGACTCGCCGACTCGGAACAATCGCAAAAACATCTCGATTGTGTAGTCGAGGAGCGAGTCAACTTTTGACTCGATTGTGATTTTGCAACGATGGCGATTCTCTCGATTGTCTAAACATCTCGGACTCGCCCATCACTATTCTCAGCCGTCGATATATACATATACTTTGGCTGTTATAGCAAGTTTAATATACCTCTATTGTAAGTTAAGCTTAAATGTTTTTATTTATATCTTTTGATTGAATTAAGTTATAAACATGGGGTTTTACTGAAATATAGAGCTTTAAAAGGAGAATAACATGGTATATATAACTCGAAATCTTCCTAAGTCGACTTAAGCGGTTATTGCTTGTGGCCACAGATATATACAAATATATATAATCGAAATAAATTTGCTATTATTGAAAACGGAACGTCTCTGTTAAGAAATAATCATTAGGATGAATCTTCAATGAAAAATTATAAACAGTAAGAAAGGGCTGTCCTAAAATTGTCATGCACACTTTATTATAGCTCTAATTTTGAAAAATGTAATTTTTTTTAAGATAATGATAATTCGATATCCCCTTTTATTTAATAAAAGTTAAAAAACTTTGTTTTGCAAGCATTTTACATTTCGCTCGCGGTGGACCCCCCAGCGGAAATACCCATATGTACATCACAATAAATTATGTATACATATATACATTCATATATGTACTCGTAAGATTAGGTATATTTTTAACTTCTATCGACCATAGAGCTATAATCATTTGACTAAAAATATATGTAAAGCTAAATCGTCAATCTTCTGCCAGAAGTATGAATGTGAAAAAATTAAAATGTGGGGAAATCAAGCTTGCAAGTTATTCTTATGGCTAAACTATGCAATTATGCAATTTGCAGGGTAAATTAATGTAACTTCCGTTTAAATAGAATGCTTTATGCTTTGGTGCAACATAACCAAAATCGGAAAATTTGCACATTCATGCTTGTGGCATGAGGGCGACGTACATACATATATATCTATGTATGTATGTTGAAATTTTCAATTTGAACAATAAATAAAATAACAAAAACAGCACCAACACATTTAAATTTAGACTCTAACTTAGTCATGTGCACAAGTATTTTAAACATTATCTTATGTTTTTTTTGCTTACGCAAAATATTTTTATATGCCTACAGCCATTTCTATGAATACATATATGTACATTAGAGCGTATCACGGTGTAGGGAGGAAAAAAAAGTTGAAAATGTTCCCTCCCAGTTTGAACACTTACCTTATGAGGTTTTCAAAAAAAAAATTTTTAATTTTTTTGTCACCCTGTAAAAACAGCGAAATTTGATTTTTTCTATAATTTCTATATTTTACGTTCGATTTTCAAAAGTGATACATTTTTAGAAAGGTATTCACCAAGGCAATATTTCATCCATAGAAACTTTTAGTCCATCATGCCAAGTTCAGCTTTTATTCTATTTTTACTAAAACCAACACCCTGTATTTGAAAAAAAAAATTGTTTCCTGAAAACTAAGAGCTGCTCTAGCTTACGTCAGGTTAAGATATTTGACAAAATTGTGTTTAATGAACACTTTTCTTGCTCTATCTTTTGTTTCACGAGTATGCTCAAAACAAAACTAGCGTAATCTAGATTACAAATTTCTGCTCTATCTTTTTTTGTGGAGTAAGTTAGAGCAGAGAAGCAATAGTCAGTCAAGAAAAAATAAATTTTTGAAAAGTTCAAAAAAACTAGCTTGCAAGAAAAACCACGTTTGGCATACGTGCATTTGTGCATTTGCATTAATTTTGAGGATTAACAAAAAAATAAATGGAAACTATCAAGATTCAAGTGTTTTATGGCATTTCTGCTCTGAGTTGCTCTAAGTTGCTCTATTTCTATTTTGGCAGCTGCCCTACTCTACTCTGCTCTACCCTGCTCTGAACTTTTTTTGTTCATTAAACAGAGCTAATATTAATAAATAATAATCTTTTTTACTCATAAAATGCTGTCAAAACTATATTCAAGGCTATATTTACTTTATTTAATAATTTTTTTTTAATACAGGGTGTTGGTTTTAAATAAATTTTAATAAAGGCTAAAGTTGGTGTCGCAGGTTAATGGCTTATATGGACGAAATATGACACGGGTTAAAACCTTTACAACAATATATTGCTCGTTGAAATCAAAGACCAAATAGAAAAGTTATAAGCAAAAAACGAATTTCGCTGTTTTTACAGGGTGCTGAAAATTTTTTTTTTTCCATTTTTGAAATCTCCAACAAGTAAACATTCGAACGAGGGGGAACATTTTAAACTTTTTTTGGCGATACGCTCTAATGTACATACTTATCTATTTATATGTATGTCTCTGTATATGTACATATGTATGTATATAATTGTGTATATAGTAGTGATATGTATTCGTTTCTTCCTGCTCGAAGCAACATAATTTTTGGAAATACTCTTTTAATATGCATATTTTTTTAATATAATTTGACTTGCAGATATCTTACAATAACAAATATCCAATATTTATGATATACATATACATATGTATGTATCTATATAGCTTTTGCATTGTTCCATAACATTTAATAAATGGACATATAAATAAGTAACTTTTTTTGTTCTAAAAACAGTTTAAATAGTTGCATCAGCTACGTAGTACCAACAATTCACCAATATTTATGTAACAAACATATTTTTTTCCAATTTTTTCCCATTATAATTGCTCTCAGCTGATATTATTATTATATATTATGATTTGCTTAACATACAAGAGTACATATTTTTTCTCTAATTATATAATATTAATATGTTTTTTGTATATATATATGTTTTATTTTTGTATATCTAATTTCATTCTGATATGTATGAGTTTCATTTAAGTCTAAGTATTCTTTATAAGATCTTACTTTAAAATCTAAATTTAGTTGGAAACAAAAAGGTCTGCAATCTCCCTCTTGTCTCAAGCAAACGACCTAAAGTGCTTGAACTGCGGGCTTGATTTATTTTTAAATTAATTTAAATGTTCAATTAATTTATAATTATTGGTTTTTTTAGATACGAGTTATTTGCTTTTTGTTCGCCTTTTATAAATGCATTTTTAACTTATTCGCTTTAAAAACATTCCAAAGTTAATATTATTATGAATTTTATGCATGTCTCAATACAAAGTTCTAAATATATTGTTAATTAATATTCATTGAGGCTTACCTTAAACATTTTTTCAACGAATGAACATAAACATCAAGCCGCCAAAAGTTGATACTAGGGACAGAACAATAAAAGAAAAAGATCTGAAATAAACTTAATAAAGCAAGCACACGTTCTTTTAACAAACATTAACAAAGTTTAAAACAATTTATATACATATATATTTTTTTTTTTGAGAACCACTTGTTGCATTTTCAGTTGGTATTTTCATATTTCTATTTTGTATGTAATATTTATTTATTTGTGGCTGGTAAGCTTTTTTAGTATTATTGCTCAAGTCCATGACTCAATCATTTTATGTAATTGAAGCATGGACAATTTCTCATTTTTCAACATTTTTTTTTTGGATGTACTTTTACATAAAGTAGGTAATTTTTCGAAGGCTTTAATTTTCCCGCTTTCTTTGTTTTTTTTTTTTGTTATTTGTCTTTTGTACCTACTGTCTGATACTCGTATCTGTATTCTTCTAACCAACAATAATACTTTCAACAATTTCATAAATTTTTCTAATGTGTGTATATAGCTTTTTACTAAATATGTATAAAGTATGTACATATGTGTATAAATATATCTATATATATATCTGTGTGATTATATAGTACATATAGCACCCTAAATCATAAAGTGACACAACTCAAAATTCACAAATTTTCAAGAGAACCAAAAACTTTTTCTTTACAAGCAATGATATGGAAAAAGTCTACGTATAATGGTTACTTTTCAGTTAAAAGAAACTGATAGAATACATTTTTGGGCAGTCGTTAGACATATGTTTTGTGTATCGGCTTATGAAAAAAACCCGATTTCAAGAAATTTTTAGATGTGCCACTATATGATTTAGCATGTACAATTACAATTTGTCAAAATTCAACATTTATTTACTACATTTATACAGTTAAGGTACTTTTGCTGATATGTTTTTGGTTGTTGGTCGTAAGCATATTGCACATGCATAGTTAATATTTTCATGATATCTGGCATTCGTGCATAATTTTTGGTTTTTTTTTTCGGTCTACTGTGGTGCTTCATCACTCATCAGATCCTTCATCATGTCCAGCGATTCTTTGAGCGATTTGGCAAAGCGCGTTGTGCTTGTATCTTCGCAGGAATAGAAAGCAGATATACAAAAAATGATTTCATCCGGATGCGGATTATAGGAGCAGCCATAACCACGTGGAGTCACAGCACCGTAGCCCATGAAAGCGTCCGAACGAGTGGCCACCTAAAAACATGTATATATATATATTTTACATACATAATTATAACATCCTTGACGGTAAATGTTGTAAAATAGCGCAAGTGTTGAGTTCATTTTTTTTTAATAGTATATATCGACGGCTGAGAATAAGATCGCCCTATTTCAAAAATTATTTCAAAAACGCCCTATTTGAAAATTTGTTTTAATAACATCCTATTTCAGATTTTGTTTCAAGAACGCCCTATTTGAAAAATTGTTTCAATAACGTCCTATTTCAGATTGTGCTTCAAAAACGCCCTATTTCAGAGAAAATTCCATATATATTTTTCTGAAATAGGGCGTTTTTGGATAATTGTCTGAAATAGGACGTTATTGAAACAAATTCTGAAATAGGGCGTTATGGAAGCAAAATCTGAAATAGGACGTTATTCAAATAATTTTTGGAATAGGGCGTTTTTGAAACAATTTTTGAAATAGGGCGATCTTATTCTCAGCCGTCGATATGTACTTATGTATACTTATAAGAATGTGCATCATAAGTAAACTTACATGAGTGCATGTGGGCCTATAAATTCGCGCATAGTGGGTGTGCTTATCTATGCTTGGGTGCGTTGTGCATTACATTTGTATATACATATGTAGGTAACGGTGCGGCGGAAACATACAGTGCATGGAAGTGCATATACTATACATAGAAAATATCAAAGTTATGTAAGATACAGCTAAAAGTACATATACATATGTAGGTATGTATTAATTTTTATTAAAAAAATAGGAAAATGAGTCTCGAGAAGTTAAAAAAAAATGTTAAATAGCGAGAAGAAACAAGAATTAAATTAGAGGGCTTATTTAATATTGCAAGAGTGCATATATAGGTACATCCATACATATATACCTACGTGCTCATATACATAAATACATACATAAACAAGTAAGGAAGCCTAAGTTCGAGTGCAATCGAACATTAGATACTCAGCTGTATGCTTTCATTGTTTGTTTGCGTTTGTTCGATATAGGGTGTATTTTATATGAAACGAGTGCTGCATAAACAGGGCGCAGCCACGCCCATTTTCAAAATTTATATCAATCATCCAAATAAGCATACAAATATTATTGTTAGTGCAAAATTTCATCCCTCTATGACTTTTAGTTACAAAGACTTCACGTTACAAATTCCAAAAGGGTGTTCCAGAAATATCTTTGTTAAAAAGTAGGCGTGGTCATAAACCGATTTCAATACATTTTTGCGTGTCTATTAACACATGTTATAAAAGTGTATAAACCAAGTTTCGTCATAATATCTCAATTATTTGTCGAGTTAAAGGCTAAGAAATCTCATATATCCCTTTGTCTAAAAAGAGGCGGTGCCACGCCCATTTTCCAAACTTTTTTATTTTTTGTTTCCGGTCTATTGTAAAACTCATGTCACAAAATTTCAATGAATTATCTTTATATTTCACATAGATATCGCTTAAAATGGTTTTATTAGGTCACTTTATAATACACATATATAAAAGTGGGCGCGGTCGTCAACCGATTTTGGTAATTTTTCGTCCACACATTTGGCTAAGTAAATATATCACGCGTACCAGATTTCATCGATATATCTTTAACGGTTTCTGAGTTATGGCTTATTAAACTTTCAATATTCGCTCCTTAATAAGTGGGCGTGGCACCGCCCATTTTCCAAAATTTTTGTAGTTTTTGTTTTATGTCCATAGTTGGACTCCTGCCACAAAATCTCAGTGATTGATCTTTATATTTGACAGAGATATCGCTTAAAATGTTTTTATTAGGCCCCCTTATATTTCCTATATATAAAAGTGGGCGTGGCCGTCAACCGATTTTGATAATTTTTCGCCAAAACATTTGACTAAGTAATTATATTACGCGTACCGAATTTCATCGATATATCTTCAACGGTTTCTGAGTTATGACTCATAAAACTTTCAATGTCTGCCCCTTAATAAGTGGGCGTGGCACCGCCCATATTCCAAAATTTTTGTGTTTTTTGTTTTATGTCCATAGTTGGACTCATGCGACAAAATTTCAATGATAGATCTTTATATTTGACAGAGATATCGCTTAAAATGGTTTTATTAGGTCACTTTATAATACACATATATAAAAGTGGGCGTGGCCGTAAACCGATTTTGATAATTTTTCGTCAAAACATTTGTCTATGTAAGCAAATTACGCGTACCAAATTTCATCGATATATCTTCAACGGTTTCTGAGTTATGACATATAAAACTTTCAATGTTTGACCCTTAATAAGTGGGCGTGGCACCGCCCATTTTCCAAAACTTCATCAAATTTCTTCATAAGGGCCCGAGCTCAATACGTGGGTAAAATTTTAAAACTCTAGCTATATTAGTGGCTGAGATACCAAATTTCCGATTTTTTCTATATAGGAAAAGTGGGCGTGGTCATGGTCCGATTTCGCCCATTTTCAATACCAACCGTCCCAGTCTCGATACCAACTTGCGTTCCAAATTTCATCAAAATATCTCAATTTTTGCGCGAGTTAGAGTGTTTACAGACGGACGGACGGACGGACGGACGGACAGACGGACGGACGGACGGACGGACGGACGGACGGACGGACGGACGGACATGGCTCAATCGATTTCTCTTTTCACCCTGATCATTTTGATATATATAAGTCTATATCTATCTCGATTATTTCATTCTGTTACAATCCACCGTTATGTGATTAAAACTATAATACTCTGTGTACTAGTACAGCTGAGTATAAAAATAGTAGATATCGTCGGTCTCCTGCCAGAAACACGAATGTGAAAATTTTTTTAAGGGCAATGTCTGCTCTTTATCGGGTATATATTGATATAATAACAATTAATATTTGTATATATGCTCATGTACATATAAGTACATATTATCTGTGTATGTTTACACATTCGTGTTTCTGGCAGGAGACCGACGATATATTTAAAAAAAATTTTTAAAGTTCGTACAAATTTTGAAAAGTTTATGAATGCAACATTAATAACAGTCAGCCAAAAGTCGATTTTGTTATTTTCCATCGGCCAAAAGTCGAACTTGATATTTTTCGTCAGCCAAAAGTCGAACTTGATATTTTTCGTCAGCCAAAAGTCGAACTTGTTATTTTTCGTCAGCCAAAAGTCGAACTTGTTACTTTTCGTACAGATTTTTTTATTGATAGCTTTCGTCAGAAATTTTAAATATGCTAGTTTTCGTATGGTACGACGATATGTAGTGCAATATGCCCATTTTCATACGTAAGTATATCATATTTATAAGTAGGGCAAAGCATACCTGACTTGTGCTAAGCAAAAAGGTATTGGCAGTTTTGTATGTTTCATGGTTGAATAGTTCGTGCACTTGGCCATTGTTGAATTCTTTACTGGCTTCGCGTAAACCCAACAACGGTATATCGATGCCATGCCCGAGTATGTTTTGAACCATAATTTCTGTTTGGCGAGTGCAGGCTATGCGAAACAGTTCTTTGAGCTTGTCCTTCTACATGAGAATGACAAAAAATAATAATAAATGAACATACATATGTAGGTATTTGGAGAAAAGACTGTTTTGTTGTTGTCGCACAGAAAAATTAATACATACATTATAAATGCTAAATTTGACTTTGCGTGCGTCATGGTCCTCGCCTTCGCTTTCCAAGGGCACATTTGCGCCCTCACCTTGGCACATGGCTGTAGCCCATTCGAGTGCCTCCTTGTGGGCAGCTCGAATGCAATCCACGCGACCCTTGAGAATGATAAGTCAAAATGTATATATGTAACTCAATGTTTGTATTTATGTATGTAAATAATTAAATGCGCTTACCAGCAAGAATCTCCTTGTGGAAGCACTTTCATAAGTGGCTACCAAATGGCCATACAATCTATAGCGGCAAAGTATGGAAAATATTTGAAATAAAAGTGTAATTTTATCTGTTATAGGTACTGTTTCTTATAGCATTACAACTTACTTAAAGTAGGACAACTGCAGTATCAATTGTAAAAATGCATCGGGGCTGCATTTGCACTTTTTTATGAAATTCTTTCCATAACCTTTGTAGCGATAAACGTACAAATCAAGATCACCAACCGCTCTGTAATTTATTTGTGGATTAAAAGTGTTGACACATTTGAGTATATTTGCTCATTTAACTCTCTACAACACAAGGTCCAGCGCACTTACTTGTCTACCGCTACTATGGCCTGTTTCAGACGTTGCTCCATTTCAGGTGAAATAACCCATGACATTCGCTCGGGCGGTGGTTCTGCCGGTACGCTATTACATGCTGTCTGCTTCTCCTCCTCCTCCAAATTCTTATAGATCTTCTCGATGACATTCACTACGGCATCACCCTCCGAAAAGGAATGTTCATAGTTAATGCCCCAAGTGCCATCGGTGCAGATAATAATTTGTAAAACTTTGTCGAACCAACGATTGGCCGAATTGAAACCGCTACCACCGCCATGTATCATTTCATGCAACATATTCGTATCGTCACGCTCCCCAACCATATAGCCTGTTGGCGTTGCACCCGTAAAGGTGTACGCATTGAAACTGCTGGGAAGTGGTTCGTCCAGACACAACATGCAAAGCGCGGTCTCAATTAGCTTCAGGTTTCTTTGATTGACCTCGTTCTCGAGCAATAATTGACGATTCATAGCCCAGCGTGTACGTTCTTCGGCAGTGAGTAGACCCACCATTGGCGGTTTGTTTGGCAAACAGGGCGCATCGCTTAGCACATGTAGGATATTTGAAGCCAATTCACTTTCCGATATTTTGCCACGCTCTTTGCTCTTTACATTGATGCAATACATTTGATTGCGACAAATGACAATCACATGCTCATCGGTTTTCGGACCGCGTTCTACTAAATATTGTGCATCACGTTGTACGCCGGGAATTCGGCATGAGCCTAATGGTCGGTAGTATTGTGCCATGCAGAGTGGCTGATTTTTCTCACGCGAGCCAGCGCGATCGATGGGTAAATTGCCGCTGTGTGTGCGTGGCCATAATGCAATTTTTAAAATAAAAATGTATTTTAGATCCGAAAAGAATTATGTTTTGAATTAAAAATGAAAATACATAGAATAAGAACGCAAGATTTAGCTTCAATTAATTATTATTTTAACCCTAGTTCGGCCGACGATTTTTACAACTCATTTCGGCCGAAGCAGTCACCTGGGTGACCATATTTAAAAGTTTTAAAGTTCAGATGTAAATGGACGGTAGTAAAGAAAAAATGTCTGAAAAATTGCGAAATAAGTGAAATTAAGTGAAAATAGGCATCTGAAAAGATTAAAAGCTGATTATTTTTACTGTTCATTTTGGTACAATTGTGAAAAACTTAATTCAGTTACTTTAAATTGTTGAAAATGGCCAGCTCTAAGCGTGTAAAATACGAGGACGCAATCAGTTCAACCAATAAAGATAAAAATGCAGACTGTAGGATTGAAATTGAGCGGTTTGTAGCCATAACCGACTGCAGAACACCGTTAATCGAAGGTAAGTATGCTATTTCTGATGAAATGTGTACTGGATATTTATACTATATAGAACATTGACGGGAGCGGATATTGAGAAGTTGTTCGAGGAGGATGACCATGATGTTAAATTTGGCAATGACAACGATGTTGAAGATGACAAAACTGACAATATTGAATTCTATGGAATTTTATTGCATAGCTTGTGGAGTTCATAAGTCCAGCATGGAGGCGATTGATGACCTATGGACTTCTTATTCATTTCAACTCTACCATTTAGGGAAACTTTCCATTTCGTGATCGAGTGTCGTTCCGTCAATGTATCCCGTCAAAGCCAGCAAAATATGGCCTACAAATATTTTGTATTTAGGCCAGCAACCTATCTAAAAGGACTTGCTCGTTAATTGGCCACTGGAGCTATAAGCCGCCACGCATCAAACCCTCGTATCCTGCAGCATTATCACGTACATACCTACCGATATGCAGCCTGTTTTGAATACTCGTTTATCTCCGTCCATCGCATAAGAAACGCGAATTGAGCACCGTGATGAAACTGGTCAAATGGCAATCAAAGGCAGGTGTCATGTTTGTCGGCATGTGAACGAAAGGCAACGGAACTCCCGAAAAGTTTGCTTAGTTTGTAAACGGCCAGGGTGCCAGGAGTGCATTCAATCAATTGTCAAATGTGTTGAGTGCAGGAAATAATCATATGCCAACATTTTCATTTGAATGTATGTATATTACGTTTGAATTTACCCGTGGTCACCCAGGTGACTACGTCGGCCAGAATAAGAATATAAGATCTCAAACTGTAACTGTAGTGTTCTATGGATTAAATCTTAAAACTTTATTTCGTGTTTTTTCTGCTCAAAATTAACAACTTTAAGATGTCATGGAACACAAGGTAATAGAATTTATTAAAAATATCTTTTTTTGTGCGAAAAATGTGAAATAGTCACCCAGGTGACTCGTCGGCCGAACTAGGGTTAAGCACGTTTTCATTGATTTTATAATGTTTACTCCCTCAGCGTACATATGTACATATTTACATATTTGCACTATGTACCTGTCCAGCAAATCCTTGTGCTTCATGATGCCACTCAATAGGAATGCTGCAAAGCGAGCCACATCATGCACCGTTGTGAAACGAACTGGAGGCATTGGCATGCCAGGATTTGAATTGATTGGCAACGGCAAACGTACATCCATGTACATGTCATTTAACCAATAGTCATACGCCTGAAATCAGAAAAAAATATTAATAAGTCTAGTAACTACATACATATGTAGGGTAGAAGGCGGCACATTCGCCACTTGTTTTTAATTGCTGTGGAAATCAAACCAATGTATTTTTATACCTTTCATGAAAATTTAATGGTATTATAACTTAGTGCCAAAGCAGGTTTGTCGAAAGTACCAAAAGTAGAAGAGTTAGACCAGAAAAATATATACCGATATGATCAGAATCACGAGCTGAGTCGATTAAGCCATGCCCATCTGTTCAGGTATGGACATTTTGGTGTATAACTTCTCCATTTAAACAGCTAGGGGCATACAAATTTGAAGTATTTGTACCCACATGGACCTAAATAATGTCATTGAAATTTGTCAAGATCGTATCACTAAAACATATAGCTGCCATACAACCGATTGTACAGATATAAACATTTTAGGGTATAACTTCTCTATTTAAATAGCTAAGTGATTTTTCTTCTAATAAATCTTTCTATAAATAACACAAAGAATTGAAATTATAAATTAAACCACATCAGACCATGCAGATAACTTTTCATTTCCACGATATTAAATTCTAATAAGTTACTTCATGGTCCACATACGCCAATTGTGAATTTAACGCATGGAGAACTTAGTCCCGCTTATGTTCTGGCGAATGTGCCCCAGGTGCAGCCACTCTTACTAAATTTATTTTTTTTATGCGCTCCGCAGCACAATTCCAAAATGTATGTATATACATATATATCGTCCCTCAATATAACAATAGCGTATGTGCTCATACGCCATTATTTTTTTATTGCATATTTAGAATCTCCATCATTGATTTTATGTCTGGTAAAAATTTCGTCAAATTCTACTTCCACAAAGTGGGTCAAAATGTCATTGGAAAAAATGGTGTATAATTTCTTGTTCAAAAATTTAATAGATATCTGATTTGACAAAAACTTTAAACTCGATTTTCTCAAAACCCAAAAAAAATTATACGCTATTGTTATATTGACGGGACGATATATGCAATTTTATTTAAAAAACATATTGACTGCATTACACTTATGACAATTTTTTCGATCGTATTAAAGTTAATTAAGTTATAGAAAAATATACCGACATGAAGAAGAGCCCACACTAACACAAAAATGTGAAAAGTGCAGGGTTACGGGTGTACCCACTTCTACCATACTTATCATTTAGACAATATATAAAATAAATATCACTTGGAGTTAATAAAACTTAAAAGCATTATCTATTTGGAAAGATTACATTTATGTATAAATTAAAGAAAATGGCGCGATATCTGATGAAATCAGAGAGGATAATATACAATAATGTGACGACCATTTTATGGCTCGAAGGGCTGAATCAAAGAACTATTTTAACTTTTGTTGTTAGCAAGAGTATCTTCTGAATCCGCGGCAATAAAACTCCATTTATCCGTAGTACAAGAAACGGGCTATATACATAAAAGCCCTTTGTTCTATGCCAAATGCTTCACCACGAAAATGAAGGTGCGACCGTTACGCATTCCATTAATATTGTTGTTTGTGATGATTTTTATCATATTGATAAACAATTTTTTCTCGACAATCAGATTCAATTAGATCTCTATCTATCAATTTCTAAGTACATAATTTTGATCATGAAGTACGTGTTGTGATAAGGAAAAGAGAAGAAAATAATTTTGCTATAAATAATGAAAAAAGTATCGCGAAAAGTCACACAGTTCATCAGATTTCTTTCAAATAGTTCGTTTAATAGCCGTAGGAGCAGAAGTCCGTAGTTCGACATAAGGAATATAAAACAGCCAGATATGAAAGGTAAAGCAAATGAAAAATGCTAACCGAATAATACGGTATGGGAACGGATGCAGGATGAAAGACAATTTTTAAAGTCATATGTATATGCATGAATACATATACATACATATATACATTGCACATATGTATGTATCTAGAAAATTCTTAGTTTTCGAATGTAGCTTAATCCTTATCATGTATCATTTTTTTTAACATTTTTTGCATCAAGTATAAACTAAAAAAATATATTTTCTATATTTCAAAATATTAACATTAAATTAGCATTTGCACTGACCGCAACGATCCTTGGCCTAACGGTCTTGGCCCACGGCTTTGTGGACTATAACCTACAATGTAACCACGATGAGGTGGGGATACGTTGGCCGAGTTATCACAGCAACTCTGATTACTACATGTGCACACGCATAGGCGGCAGGCAGATCAAAATGAATTGCAATCCCGGTGAGCTCTTCACTTTTGTACTACAAGCGTGTACATCACCTAGTCAATTCATTCCACCACCTCCCATGGATATTTTACCAATAAGCTCGTTAAATCAATTGCCATCGAGGGAGCAGCCTGCTGTTATCAATCAGCCCAATACTGCTGCAGCGCTGCCCAAGCCAATCTATCCCACTGAAAACCACCAACGGCCAGCAGTCATTTTGGCTCCACAAAGCCCACCAATGTTCGTAGACGAAAATTCACAACCAGCGCCGCCCAATTTGGACATTTTTCCTCTAGAGCCAACGCACGAAAAGGAAAGTGGTGTACAAGAAGAAACTGGTGATATAAAAGAGGAGGAGAAGGAGGCAGCAGCAGCACCCGTTTTGAAACCGGTGCCACCCAGTAAACAAAAACCTGTTCCAATGCCACCAACTCCAGAACCAACTCCACCGGTTGTCAAGAAACCACCATCGGTTGGTAAAAAAGCGCCACCGACCGCATTGAAAGGCAAAGCACCATCTAAAAGTCCACAACGGAAACCAACTTCGGTGGCAAGAAAGCCAAAGCCAGCATCTGAGGCAAGAAAGCCGAAGCCAGCAACTGAGGCAAGAAAGCCGAAGCCATCACCGAGACCACCTAAATTGTAAATGAGCGTGTATGAAATATTTTTGAATTCATCTTAAGTTTAAATTCTTTAATACAAGTTGATCAAGCGGATTTTTTTTTGAATATACTTATATAATAAATTGATTAACTGCACTTCGTGTTATGAATTAATTTTAGCTTAGGTCTATCGTTTTATTTCTTTTTCGATCACTCTATAAATCCCTAGTCAATTAAGCTTTCTAATGCAGTTTACAAACTGATACGTTCTGTGGTCGTGTTTTCATTTAAACTGCACAAGAGAAAACTTAAGATCAATCAACTCTATTCGCTCTATTGTATTGTAGTAAAATTAATACCATCTCTTGTGCTTTCCGTACTTTCGCATTAGGTTTTTTCAGTTTCAATGCAACAAGCATAGTCATTAGATTGTGCACACACCATTAAGTTTCAGCATCATATTTATGTTGATGATACAAGTTTACTTATTATCTACTTAGAAAATAACGAACGCTTAAATTATAACAAAAAAATTAAAAAACCTTAAAATTGGTTGCCAAAAGTTGTTAGTTGTTTTTGTTGCAAAATCTTTCAATTAATTTAATATTCTTTCATAAACATTACTATCATAATATCATGCTCCGATAATTGTTAAGAACAGTATTTATAATTACGAAATTCTCGCAACATTTGCTTAAGATAACAAAATACCATCCATGTGATACATACGCACATCCATACATCCCTCTATATATGCCCAGCGAAAAGGTTGGGCTGATAGCTGAAGCCTAAGCTATTAACAGGTATACGCTGGCACAGCTGCTCGCTGTTATGCACTCATTCTCTCTGTTTCAAACATTTTAATACTTCATTTTAACATATCGCTAGCTTAGAGTGCAAACTGTGTAAGTCCATTTTTATGAAAAAGTGTATTTTTATGTAGAACGGTAGAAAAATCAAATACTTACCCACCGCGCTATACAAGTCTGTGACTCTTGTCATATTTCTACTCGTTGTTATTCAGTGATACGCAAATTGTATAAGTCCAAAAATCGAAGAAAATTGTCTAGGTCCAAAAAATTTACATGAACGGAAATTTTTTTTCATTTCGAAATTCGAAAGTACAAGTTATATAAAGCATTTAAATATCGAAGAAGGCCTGATTATTAGGATATAACGGAGCCAAATTTCGATGGCAGAAAAGCCTTTGGAAAAGGGTTTCCTCTCAGAGAGGGAGAGAGCATTTCTTATGGTCTGGTGACATCGACACAGGAAAATCAGCCTTTTTTTATGCTTTTGTCCATACAACTTAGCTTCCCTTAGAATTTTTAGGCCTTATTTGTGGAAGCCTTTAAATCTTCTGGAATATATCTTAAATAAGGCGTAGACGTTTTGCTGGGTGTATGTATTAATATCTGTACATCCATACATACTAACGTGAGATTAGTCTTAGTAGAAAAATCGTCAAATGTTGATTTTTTGGCAAGTTGATTAAATTCTTTTTATATACATACATATATGTATATCATAGAAACTTGAGTAAGCCACATATAAATTGCGGATGTGCTAAACAGCTGAAATCAGTGATCTTGGTGAAGCGTAAAGTACAACGACGACAAAATGAAGAGAGGTACCAGAATTGAATTTCCTTTTGAATTCCACTTAAGCAAAAAGTTGACGGCAGTGAAATTAAACGAATATTTTCTTTTTGTTCCAGTATTAGCATTATTTAGCCTCATATCAGCACTACAGTACGCCAGCGCTGATTGCAGTGCGCTCAAAACTTACAATACGGAATTGAAGCCAGCTTGTTCTTCGGACGATGTCATGATTAAGTGGCCCAACTATGCGAATCAATCCACTTATTATTCATGCCTTGGCGTTGGTAAACCGACGGTAACGCCTTGTCCCAGCGGTCAATATTTCATATATGTTATGCAAATGTGTGGTTCATGTAATAATTATTTACCAGCCGTGCCATGTGAAAAACTTAGAACGCAATATCCTCCTGTTTGTGTTGCCATTGGTTCCAATAATCCACCCGGCGACGGTACTAATCCAACCACGAACGATTATCCAACACCAAGTTATCCAACACCAAATTATCCAAATTCAACTTTAACAACGCCTCCAACACCATCTTCACCAACAGGTAGACCTACTAGACCTACTAAACCTACAACTGACGGATCGACAGGAACACCATCAGATATTCCGACACCTCCTATTGTGGGACCTACCACGCCCGCTCCTTCGCCTGGTGGTGAAGTTACAGACTTCCCTGGACCCCCAAGACCGGTTACTTTTAATCCTGATGTACCCACGCCACCAACTCCAACGCCGACACCACCACAAGTGGAACTTCAGCCACCGGTGGCGGCGCCAATAAATCAATGATTCATTAATGGGTATATCTATGTACATACATACATACATGTGTAAATTCTAAAGTGAAAAATTTAAACAAAAAGATTATATGTACATTTTTATGTATAATAAATATACGAGTATAATAAATTTTATGGTATGAAAAAGGAAAACGGAAATTAAGTTGGCATTCATATTGAAATGAGTTGCAAGTAGTGGATCGGCAAAAAAAAATCGCTGACCAAATTAATACAAAAGCCATTAAAGCTCAGTCCAACGTTGATGGCAGGTTTTTCTATTGCTCTGCTTCAGCCAGGCATGTTGATGTTGAATTTTGATTCCATAAATATGTACATGCATGGATTTACTTATCATACGCCCTGCAGTAAATTTGTTTCACTGCTGAATGATCATTGATGATTCCTTGTTGAATATTCATCACTGTCGTCATAACTGAGTACAATTTTTTTTTTTGTTTTTTTTTTTCTGAGGAAAGCAAACCATTTATATGAAAAATTCAGCAGTCTTTATATAAAAGTATTCGCTGATGACGCCTCGTCATAGATGAATTGCATCAGTGATTCATTAAGGATTTATTGCGAATTTTTACTGCAGGGCATATGTTAACTAATGTATATGTAAAACAAATTATAGTTTTTCTTAGTTTACCCAGTTATCTTCCGCATCACGTCTATCCAATAAGTATTGATGACATTTATCACCTATACCATCCGATGCCATGAATTTCTTGATCAAAAGTTTCGTACATTCGAGTTTTGCTGGTGGCGTGAAGACCTCAATGGCAAGTAAGTAATTAGCCATGGTCTCCTCCAACGGTGGGACTGGTATTTTCGGTAGTGTCTGCGAATGATAATGGTGACTTACATATACATACATACATGTGTATTTAATGCAATTTTTTCTATTGCAATTAAAATTCCAATCCAATATTGTTATGAATGAAAAGCCGATATTCACTTACGCAGGGAAAGCCAAATTCGTCGACGGACTCTGCAGTGGAAAGCCATTTTTTTGGAATAGATAAAAGTGATTCGCGCCATCCTGAAAGAAAAAAATTAAATAAAAACAAATTATTTTGTCACCAGTGGTGCCAGATCGAGGGAAATTTCCCTTTTTGAGGGATATTTCATTATAAAATTTTTTAAAAGGGAAAAAGGGACATTTTTTAGTCGTTCATATAAAAAAAGGGATTTTTTGGTTCCAGAACTGTTTATGTGTAATTGAGGGTTTAACTTAAAATAATCGTCACTCTTACACTGAAAAAAAACTTCTCGCAACATGTTTTCCTTATTTTGAACACACGTTCAAATATATTATTAACTTTGTTTTGAGGAAATTTTCTCAAAAATGTGCAAAAAACTTTCAAACATATTCAAACATGGACAAGCTAGGAATGGAATGACGTTTAATAAATTTTTCCTTATTTTGATGTACGAATTTCCTTAAATCAAGTACATACATATAAGAAACCATGGTAATGAGTTAATGTAATTTGGGCTTAATGGGCAGTGATCCTACCAAAAGTTTGATAAAATATTGAGCAATATACATATATATCTACCCATTTTTGGCATTTTCAAAGACTTTCAAAAAACATATTATTCGAGGCATTCACAGGTTGTTAAAATTTTAAAGAAAATCTTAAAAATTAAAAAGAATAGATTAATATCCTTTGATATTGATTAAATTGTATCAAATTTCATTAATATTATTTGATGCCGATTAAAAAGGTACCAAATTTGCCAAAATAAAAAGCCAAAAAGAATCTACGTATCTTGGGATTAAAAAAGTATCACATTTGATACCATTGGATCAAAACGGCATCACTCGTCCCTTTCCTCTCCTCCTCTCATTTTGTTATTTGATGGGAGTATTTTGTAAATGTTATTTTCATTTAAGTTCACGGATTTTTGATCATGAAAAGTACTATTAAAAAACTTTATTTGTCCGCTATATATTCTTATATTACTGAAATAAATACTTTAAATTGTTTGGGAATTTTGTGGGATTTTTTATTTAAAATATGGGAAATTGAGGGAATTTTTTCCAATTTCTGTGGGAATTTTAGCATAGATTATCTGGCATCACTGTTTGTCACAATCGCAAGACATTTAATCAATCTGTTTATTTTAATTCGTTGGCTGCTACCGCTCAAATAAAACGGCCGAAGCTTTTCTTATATACATATGTACATACAATGTACATTATACTTACATACATACTTTTGTGCTGTCCCCTCCGCCCACTAACCATTACTAACATTAATTACTTAATTTGAATTAACTACCATACCCACAAACACTCCCCAGCCGTTTTTTTTTATTGTAAACTGTGAATGTTTCTCTTTTTGTCCTCTTGCTTGCTGTTGTTGTTTCGTTGAACTTTCGTTTTCTGTTGTTTACATTGTTCTATGTTGTTTTCAGTATTCACCTTAGCCACATTACATGAAACGACCACCAACGAGTCGCCCCCCGCCCAACAACCAGCCCGAAACATTAATTTACTATCTAAACAAAGGCCAACGCAGAACGAATCGTTATGGTGTACAGAACACGGTTAAACAGATCAGATAACGAGGGATCTAATGATGCCAATACGCTTCCGTTGGATACAAATGTGGATACAAGTTGTGGTTGTCGCTTTGCCGTTTGCTGGTTCATTCTAGTAGAATTATTCGTAGGTGTATATAACTATGTATACATGAACTTGTATATACCTACATACACACATATATTCCTATTTGCCACAATGATGAAACCAGCAAAAAAACGACGATAACGGAGGATGAGAGAAGAGCAGTGCAGCACAGCGCAGAGTTTCGAATATGGATTTCGGCGTGTGTTCAAATTGCTGCCACGTGACTTTATTGTAATAGTGACGGTTTTGTTGTCCTGGCAAGGTTGATGAAAAAGGTATAATAAATTGCATTTAATTTGACATCATTGTGTTGTTGGTTCAGCGCTACTCTTGAAAACTTATAAGGGTTCATATTTACATATATACATATGTAGGCGGATTTTATCTTTGAAACGAGGCAACCAATTTCGTTAATAAAATTATTACAATAGATAGATAATCTTTTATTTTTTGGAATTATTCGAGTAATTCGTTTGTATTTGAAAGTTATGCTTGTCTCTCAAACAAAAGCACTCACTGTTCACTTGGGTGAATATGAAATGCGCATTCAATAATTTAATGTGATTTATAAAGTGGTTTGGATTTTTTTGAGCATTTCATTTGAAGTACCTAAAATGTTTTGTGTCTATTCGTTTGAGTTTTAGGGTAGGAAATTAAGAGTTTCAACTGGGAGAAATACAAGTATGTTCACAACGTAGATTTCTTTAACTTGATGCTTTGCTTGGAACAGCAGCACTTAACCTTTCTGGAAACAATTACTATAAGAAAGTGCAATTGCTGATCTAAATTTGATTTTAAAACCCGCGCCACACCTTTGTCATCTCTAAGTTGCATAGGGAGGATAAGAGAATGTGTTTGGCGGTGAAATGGGACCTGTCAAAGGAGCTTTCTGTCATCAAACTCTTGGAGAAAGCTTTTCAGAAGACACACATAACATACATATGTACATATGCTATGACGTGCTAAAAAAAAAATATCCAGCGGCTAACGAATGAAGTGACCTCAGTTAAGAAAGTCGATGATATCTTGGCCTTCCTTATAATTGACCCCTATTTACCACGAGACAGCTTCGAGGCCAAAAGGATGGATGCACTCTTGGAGAGTAGCACGATAGTGTGGTATACTGACCACTTGAAAACGCCAGAGGGCAGGGACGCTGGCTTTTATGGTCCGAGAGCCCTGGGTCGCTTTGATAGTATTTTTCAGGCGGAAGTATTCGCCATTAGTCAGTATGTATAGCTAAAATAACGAAGATAATACTGTGATGAGAACATCCTATTTTGAGTGCTAGCCAGGCCGCACTCAAGTCAATAGCCTCGTGTGAGACTAGTCCTAAAGTGCATAAATAATTTAAAGTACCTTGACGTTAGGAACTCAATACTTATGGCATGGGTTCCTGGACATAGGGAAGTAGGCAGCAGCTGCGAAACCAATTGGACCTGAGCCCTTTCTGAGAATAGGACCACATACAATAAGGGAGGAGCTCTGGCTGGAGAAACATTGTTTGAGAGAACAGCGCTGGCACCAAACAGCTAGTATGCGACAGGCGAAGCTTTTACTCGGAGGCTATAACATAAAGCCCTGTAAGGCGATAATGGAGCTCCCGAAAAGTAAGATGAGAATAGTGACCGGTATTCTTGCAGATTACTGCAGACTCAAAAGCCATATGCACAAACTTGGCATTTACTCTAGTACTTAGCGCATGCCAGTTCTGTGTCATTGAAGATGAGACTGCTGAGGCACGTACTCCTCGAATGCACTGCCATATCTAGAAAGAGGCAGAGAAAACTCGGCTCATAACAGCCGGAGAGCAACCACATACCCGACCTAAGACCGACTTCAATTCTCGAGTTCTTGAATGAGATTGGACTTGGGGAGGTGATGTGATGAGGTGGAGGGCACAATAAATATACCCTAAGGTCGACCTCTAATTATTTTCTATCTGTCTTTCCCTCTTGTTGATAATAATAATAAATTAGCACGGATATAACTTTAACGAGTTTTAAGACCGAGCTTCTCTACCAATTAGAGGCGTCCTCTGAGGGGTGACCGCTATTTTTAAAAACCCAAACGTTGGGTTTTAATTATGTAATTAACAAATTTATTAAATTCAATTTTTGTTGATGGTCTGGGCTGGGTGCTGAACCCGCGACTCTTGATAGCCTGCCATACCACACATTATCCCCTATGAATATCAAAAAGAAGAAATTAATGAACCGCTATCATCTCGTATGTGCATCTAAACTAATGATTACATTAAAATTAAACTCACTCACTTTATTATACTCAGCTGTACTAGTACACAGAGTATTATAGTTTTAATCACATAACGGTGGATTGTAACAGAATGAAATAATCGAGATAGATATAGACTTATATATATCAAAATGATCAGGGTGAAAAGAGAAATCGATTGAGCCATGTCCGTCCGTCCGTCCGTCCGTCCGTCCGTCCGTCCGTCCGTCCGTCTGTCCGTCCGTCCGTCCGTCCGTCCGTCTGTAAACACTCTAACTCGCGCAAAAATTGAGATATTTTGATGAAATTTGGAACGCAAGTTGGTATCGAGACTGGGACGGTTGGTATTGAAAATGGGCGAAATCGGACCATGACCACGCCCACTTTTCCTATATAGAAAAAATCGGAAATTTGGTATCTCAGCCACTAATATAGCTAGAGTTTTAAAATTTTACCCACGTATTGAGCTCGGGCCCTTATGAAGAAATTTGATGAAGTTTTGGAAAATGGGCGGTGCCACGCCCACTTATTAAGGGTCAAACATTGAAAGTTTTATATGTCATAACTCAGAAACCGTTGAAGATATATCGATGAAATTTGGTACGCGTAATTTGCTTACATAGACAAATGTTTTGACGAAAAATTATCAAAATCGGTTTACGGCCACGCCCACTTTTATATATGTGTATTATAAAGTGACCTAATAAAACCATTTTAAGCGATATCTCTGTCAAATATAAAGATCTATCATTGAAATTTTGTCGCATGAGTCCAACTATGGACATAAAACAAAAAACACAAAAATTTTGGAATATGGGCGGTGCCACGCCCACTTATTAAGGGGCAGACATTGAAAGTTTTATGAGTCATAACTCAGAAACCGTTGAAGATATATCGATGAAATTCGGTACGCGTAATATAATTACTTAGTCAAATGTTTTGGCGAAAAATTATCAAAATCGGTTGACGGCCACGCCCACTTTTATATATAGGAAATATAAGGGGGCCTAATAAAAACATTTTAAGCGATATCTCTGTCAAATATAAAGATCAATCACTGAGATTTTGTGGCAGGAGTCCAACTATGGACATAAAACAAAAACTACAAAAATTTTGGAAAATGGGCGGTGCCACGCCCACTTATTAAGGAGCGAATATTGAAAGTTTAATAAGCCATAACTCAGAAACCGTTAAAGATATATCGATGAAATCTGGTACGCGTGATATATTTACTTAGCCAAATGTGTGGACGAAAAATTACCAAAATCGGTTGACGACCGCGCCCACTTTTATATATGTGTATTATAAAGTGACCTAATAAAACCATTTTAAGCGATATCTATGTGAAATATAAAGATAATTCATTGAAATTTTGTGACATGAGTTTTACAATAGACCGGAAACAAAAAATAAAAAAGTTTGGAAAATGGGCGTGGCACCGCCTCTTTTTAGACAAAGGGATATATGAGATTTCTTAGCCTTTAACTCGACAAATAATTGAGATATTATGACGAAACTTGGTTTATACACTTTTATAACATGTGTTAATAGACACGCAAAAATGTATTGAAATCGGTTTATGACCACGCCTACTTTTTAACAAAGATATTTCTGGAACACCCTTTTGGAATTTGTAACGTGAAGTCTTTGTAACTAAAAGTCATAGAGGGATGAAATTTTGCACTAACAATAATATTTGTATGCTTATTTGGATGATTGATATAAATTTTGAAAATGGGCGTGGCTGCGCCCTGTTTATGCAGCACTCGTTTCATATAAAATACACCCTATATCGAACAAACGCAAACAAACAATGAAAGCATACAGCTGAGTATCTAATGTTCGATTGCACTCGAACTTAGGCTTCCTTACTTGTTTGAGGTTAGCGCCGTTAAACGAAAATGTGCGAAGCTTAACTGTGCCATGGAGTAATAATTGCATGTAGCAGATCATAAAAATAGCGAATACATACTTACATACATACATATATAACCAGCGATGCCAACGAAGTCATCAGATGTCAATAAATATTGCCAACACCAACTCTATATGTATATACATACGTATACATTTTGATTGCCGGCAAGAAAACCTAATTATACGTGCAAGTATCACAAGCCCCCATTCCCCGCTCATAACAACATAGTATTACAAGCTACGCCAGCTGAGGTTATAAAATGCTTGAATAAATCGACGAGCATGATTAAGCGGCAAAAATCACGCTTGCTCGCCCGCCGACTGTGTATGTTCTATGTATGTATGTATGTACATATGTATATTTCTTTATTAACCCTGCAAAAAAATGTGCAATTAATACCGAAAAATATTTGTCCCGGATTGATCTCTTTCGAGCACAATCGGTCCATAATTAGTCCCCGCTTGTTCCCGTACGGGTATAAATGTAGACTAATGCCGTTTTCCTTTCTGGAAAAAATGTTGCCCTACTTGATTTTCTTAGCCATCTTGTAAGCTTGTGTGGTAATTTCAGCGAATATTGACCTCTAGCTAAGTCAGAGGGCATCATTATCTACAAAACCGAGGATTTAAAACGAAGACTGGTTACGTAATTTTATAATTGAAATATTAAAGGGTAACATTTTATGCCAGAATCGAAAACGCCATAATTGTAGACCAATTGTTCCCTAACGGGCATAAATGTAGATTAATCGCTTTCATCCCGAACGGATATAAATGTAGATTAATCGCTTTCATTCCGAACGGGTACAAATCTAGATTCCTTAAATGTAGAAATTTTACAAAAATATGCAATTGTAGAACAACCGGTAAAACGAATTGAACACCATTTCTTTTAATAACAATGATGAATAATAATTTTAACAAAATGTTGCCTAAAATATCCTATGAAAAAATCCTTTACATTACGCTCATATAATGCATACTCAAAACTTACAATTTTTTTTTATTTAATTATTGAGATTTTTTTTCAAAAGTAAAACATTATATAATCTTTATTTATATATGCATGAACATTTACAATTTTTTAAAGATTGTTATTAAAAATTGCCTTGGCGAACAACTTGGAAAAATCTACATTTGTACCCGTTCGTGCTGAAAGCGATTGATCTACATTTGTACCCGTTCGGTATGTTAGTGATTAATCTACATTGGTACCCGTTCGGAATAAAAGCGATTGATCTACATTTGTACCCGTTCGGGTTGTAAGCGATTGATCTACATTTGTACACGTTCGGTATGTTAGTGATTAATCTACATTGGTATCCGTTCGGGTATACAAGTTGAACAATTAGTCTCTTCATAGGACATGCTCGAAAAAATGCGATCAATTCACTCCATATAAAGGGATGTAAAATTGTATTAGTCGCATGCTCCCTTGCGATTGATTCCGGACACGTCCCGGATTAATCGCATTTTTTGCAGGGAAGCTTTACCAGCCACAAAACAGCACTTCTTCGCATCAATTTATACGACAAGCAACGGCTGCCGTATGTCATGCAAAAGCGATAAAAAAAAAATATGTAATCCTGATGATGAGAAAACATTGCTTCGTTTCAAAGGAGACGTTTCTAATTTAACAACAGTCACAAACATACATACCGAGCCGCCCATGCACCCAATTGTGTTCGCAGCAGTTAACCAGCGACCATAGAAAATTGCTCTGCAAAGCAACGCAAATGAAGGAAAAGAATTTAAATGGCAAAACAAATCCCGATTTATAAGAAAAATTCTTGTAACACACCCAATAAAAGACCAGCGATAGAAGCAGCCGCAGCAGCAGCAGCAGAAGTAAGAGCGTCAGTACCAGCAACACGGAAAGTTGGCGAGCAACAGAACCACAGACACCAGCTTAACACAAGACGTGCGCCCCAAAAGAATGCCAAATAGCCCGCCGGGTGGTCTTGGTCTGATGCCACATGCCAAGTTCACGCTCACGCTCACGCCGCCACTTGGCTCTATCATACAACATTCCATCAACCCCTCCGTTTCACAGTTGGCAATTGTGAATGCTGGTGTTGTCCGTGACTGGGGGAGTGCGGCAAAGGGGTGAGTGAGGCTGAGTGAGGTCGAGGGTAATGACAAAAGCAAAGTGTGCAATACGATTTCATTTTGTTAGCCGTGCTTTTTGTTTGTTGTGATGCCGTCCGTTCCAAGGCAGATATGGCATTTTGCTCCCTTTTTTATATTACTCATTCATTCATTTATTGTTTCCTTCATTTATTGTATACATTCGTCTTGTTTTGCTTTCCTTACCCATGTTTAGCTTTGTTCCGCAATAGTTGAATGGCGTGGAGACGACAGACAGCTGTGCGGGATGGCTTGCGAGTAACATAAGAATTGAGCCGTAAATCCATAATGGATTTAGTGGTGTACGAGTACGTTGAACGTGTTGAAAAGAAACTAGGAAGCACCCGGTTTCTTTGGTTCACGGACACAAGCAGTTTTTCTTCTGTTTTAATGGGCAACGGTAATATAGAAGAATGTTGTTAAATATGTATCTCGTTTTTGTTGTTGTTAAATGCTTTGTTCTGATGCACCATCAGGAGGATTTCTGTTGGTTCGCTTTTTTGGCGCCCATCAACGTGTTCGTAAACTTATGTCAAAACAACAGATTAAATGTGATTGTGTGTTATTTGTCAAATTCGATACGATTCGATTTCTTGCTAGAATTTTCTTGGTAGAAATTTAAGCCACCAAATCGATATATTTATGTACTTCTCAAATTAATGGCACAATATAACATTTGAAATGTTTTTCTTTAATATCGTCAGCATATTTGTTATGTCCAGTATCCAAATCAGCAGTATAAAGTATACGCCATGTCGCACAATGCGTTTAAAAGCAGGGTTTGAATTTGCTTGCTGCAAAACAGCAATAGCCAATGTTTTTTGCTTATTGCTGAATTCAGCCGAGCCAAAAACGAAAACACGAATCATTCGCTTCAGTTTTCAGCTGAGTCGTGTTTGCTTGTGTAGTTAAGCCAAGCAACTCAATTTGAGAGCGTTGCTTTTACTTCCAGCAATTAGTTGAGTGGTAAATTTTTGCTTACAGTTGCTTATTTTGCTGAAACTAGTTTTAAGCAGAATTCAACATGAAAAGATGTTTACAAATGGACATACATACATATTATGTGTACATACATACATACATAAGTAAATATCATATATATTATTTCTAATTGGTGTTTTATAAATATCCCTTTTTCTGCTCACATAATTCACCAAAATTAATAAGTAAGGCATCGTTTTAAAGGTATTAATTAGCTATGCATGCGAAACGGTGTTTTATTGGGCGTGGTACTTTATATGAAGAGTAAGGGGTGTAAAAGGGGGGTTTACCCCCGCAGCGGGGAGTGTTATGGAACCCACATAAAATGTATATCAAATTAAAGGGAATCAAAATACCTATCGAATGGTATAAAAATATTTGAAATCGGTTCAGTAGTTTTTAAGTAATTGCAATTTAAAAAATGCATAATATAAAATTTGACCTTTAATTACTTTGGTTGTTGTTGTTTCCAAAAAAAAAATTCACTTTTATACTAAACTTAGCCTGTTTATCAATCCTCATACTTCGTTTTTTTGATTTCATAATTGTAGAAATTTCACATTTGTACCAGATCGTGCAATTTTTTCAACTTTGTGGGGCTTGGGGCACCTCTAAACATGCGAGTAGGTCAATAAAATGTTAAAGGCTTATTACTGGGCTAGAAAGGTGCCGTTCTGGCTTTGGAACAAATTGAATTTCCAAAAAAAAATTTTCACTCCCCCTTAATATATACGAGTATATCAAAACGATCAGGATGAAAAAAAATGATTGAACCATGTCCGTCCGTCCGGCCGTATACACTCTAACTTGCGCAAAAATAGAAATATTTTAATGAAATTTGGTACACAGATTAAAGGGAACAGAGAAAGTTGGGGTTGAAAATAAGGCATATGTGTGTATTTTGAAAAACACGTAAAACATGATAATTCAGTCACTAATAAAGCCCGAGTGATGAAATGACGTTATGCCGTTATGAGGAAACGTGCTGAAATTTTGAAAAATGGGCCAATAGGAGCAAATTTTCAAAGATTTATAAGTCAAAACTCAGGAACTGTAGCAGATAAATCGATTAAGCCAAGGCAAAAAAAAATATATAAAATATATTGCACATACATACCTATATAGGGATAATAAAAACATTTTATGCGATATCTTTGTCAAACATATAGGCAATTCATTGAAAGTTCCATAAGGTCCACCAAACCAAATAAATAATAAGTTTTTTAAAATGGGCGTGACAGCACAAACCATACCGACTGGCGCCACGTATGTTTTGTTATTTTTTGCGCAAGATGCGCACGGGTCCGGCTAGTGTATAAAAAATCGAAATATGCGTAACCAAATCGTTTCAGCAAAATAAGCAAAAGCAGAAAAAATGCAAAGACACAACTAATTGCTGGAAGTAAACTGAAATCCCCCAAATCGCGTTGCTTTGCTTAACTATACAAGCAAACACGGCTCATTTTTTACTCGGCTGGCCGAGTTTGCTAATTTACTTTTCGTTAGCAAAAGCAAAGCAAAAGCAAATGCAGCAAAAGTAGCTAAGCAATTTCAAACCCTGTTTAAAATAGGCATGGGTAACACTGCGCTGCGCGGCGCAATTGCGCTAACACCAACCCTGGCGTTATTGCGCTAACTCCGATTTGGGAAATGCGCCAACCCAATATAGCGCCAACTCAATATTGCGCCAACTCAATTTTGTAATATAAAACCGACTCAATTTCGTGCGCTAACACCACCACCAATATAGCGCTAGTGTAAAATGGCGCAACCACAACGCCAATAACAGCACCATAGTATATGTATACGTATGACACCGTCACAATTATGTATGCTTGATAGTGATCTAAGTGACTCTAATTTCCAGCATATTTTCACAAATATACGGAATATGTTTCCAAATGATTATGAAAATTTAAATTAATTGTGCCCTCGTAAATGTAAGCAGAATTGCGCCAAAAGAAATAAAACGGTGATGGTGAACAGTAACAAGCGAAAAAATGTTATTTATCGATTATTCCATGACAGTTGCGCTAAAGGTGTTATTGCGCCAGTACCGTGAGTTGGCGCCACGAGTGGCGCTGGAGTTATTGTATCAGCGCCAAAAAAATTGCGCCATTACCCATGGCTAGTTTAAAAGTTTTAAATACTTTATTAAATCCAGAAATGCGTAAAGTTTAAATTTACATACGTATGTATGCATGTACATATTTAAAGCGTCTGAAAATTCTGCCTCACCCATTCCTGGCTGATCAAATGAGTTTATCCAACGAAATTGTCAGCTTCTACTATGTTAGTGCGTTGGTGGAGATTTCGGCTAAGATAATTAAACCAACAACCTGTGATAAATTGACAACACGTATATCTACATACGCACATATGTATGTACATACGTATCCCTGTAGAGAAAATCTCTAGTTCCGAACTAGGTCGCTTCTAGTGCATTTTTCGACACAACTAGTGCGAGCTTAATGTCTTTTCCATATTGTCAACTGGCGAATTTAACACGGCGATGTCCTAGGTGGTGTCACTTGTCACTCTTTGCACTACATTTTTGATAGTTCCGAACTAGTACTAAATTTTACAGTTTACACTAGTTCGTTGATTGGAACAATTTCGATAGTTCTGAACTAGCTACAAGTACCTACAAATTCTACAGTTTTACATCTGTCGCTTAGGTGCAGTATTTGACACACTTCATGCAAGTGGCGAGATGGCCGACTGGCTAAAGCTGGAGTTATAGGTACTTAACGTAGCATGAATAAACTCACACAAAATTTCTGTTCAATGGGGTTTGATTACATTTGATTATGCACACTTAACGTAACATAGAAGTCAGATCAATTTAGATTTTTACGGAGCGCGCATAAAGCGGCCCGTTTCTCAACTTGTTCCATGCTACGTTAAGTATCTATAACCCCAGCTTAACGCATGTGCCTTTCAATCTGGAGGGCGCGGGTTCGAATCCTGTCGGTGTCAAGGTGGATGATAATTTTTTTTTTTTATTTTTTTTTAACCAATATTTTTTATTTATTTATTTAATAAAAATTTACAATAATATTTAAAAAGTAATAAAAAAAAATTAACAATAAGCCTGAGGGATCGGAAAAGCATAATTGGGAGAACATTTCATTTCATACAAGAAGCAAATAGAAAACTCTTTATATAAAATGCTTCACTAAACATCTGAGAATTGCAGAAATGTACAAAGCCGACGGAAATTGAACGAACGAAAAATTTTTATAGAATTTTTGTCACTTCGAAATTGCATACAAATCAAAGTGTGTCTTATAATGGTCACTCAATTCACTCATTCTGAACTGGTGAGGGTCTAAATACAATTGATCTAGTTTTATTAACTAGTTATTGAGTTCCCTGCAGGGATATAACTGTATAGCACATACATATGAGGGCGCACATTCATACACATCCATACATATAAATTTGCCTAGTAATCATTGGCATTAAATTACCGTGGCGTTGGAAGGCATGAAAGCGAATACATTTACCCAGCAAAAGCACCCCCAGCGGGTTAGGGACCTTAGAATATACCCGTGGTGAGGAATGACTGTCGTAAGAGGCGACTAAAATCCATCTTCCTAGAATGTTGATAATGGCCAAAAATATTATTCGCACGATAGTCGGGCTAGTGTCAGAAGTGACTAGTACCGGATTTATCCGATAAACGACTGTTACTTCGCCTACACTGCTTGGTGTTTTTGTGGCTACAATACCAACAACGACACAGCAAAAGCATTATTGCCGCAACAAATAAAAAAACTGCAACTACTCTCTATGGAGAGATAAATATTTTTTAAAATTGCAGAAGAATTTACTCCAAACATGTCAATTTCGGGAAAATTGTTGTGAAGCCACATGCTTATAGGTAAAATAATAATATAATACAATGACGCTATTATAACTCTGACGAGTTTTATGGCCGAGCTTCTCTCCCAATTCGAGGTGTGCTCCTTTTGTTTTTCCTACTAATTGGGTGGACCTACAGTTTTATGCCGGCTCCGAACGGCGAATGCATTTTCTCTGAGAAGCTTTTTCATGGCAGAAATACTCTCGGAGCGTATGCCCCCAACTGCCGAGAGGTGACCGCTGCTCTTAAAAAACCCAATAATTGGATATTTACTAATTAGAAAATTTTTTTTGGTGTTTGTGCGGACTGAGGTTTGCACCCGAGACCTCTGGTATAGCAGGCGAGCACTCTACCCACTACACCACAGCGGCCACATGCTTATAGTTATGGGTCAATATATTCGCAAGAAGAACTTAGTTGCATCATTCATTGCAAGTGTTTCCGAATGCCTCCCCGAAAATCAGCACATAAGTGTTGATGTTGTCTTTAATAATATAATCCGATATGTGTATGGATTAGGCTAGGTTAGGTAATAGTGGCAGCCCGCGTTCGTCCTATACGGAAGAACACATAGGCTTGTCGGCCTGTTGTGATACCACGTGAAGCTCTTGATTTTTCCCTATAGAGATTAGACGCCTCTAATACTGAACCATCTGGTTCGTTTTATATAACGTAAAATGTCAGATACCTTTGCGTATTCGCGCTCCTCCAGACATCCAAAGGAGAGTTTGTAAAGGCAAATATACCTGGAGTTAGACAACGCGGGACGTGAGCATTGGTAGTGTTCTACGCTTTCTACCTTCACCTGCTAAATTCTCTATTTCTCTATATCTGTTCAATATATTGTTTTTCTGGGAACTTCCTTTTCATTGTAGGTTAAGATTGTATGGACTTAAGTATAATGTTGTTAATTTTTGTATTATATATATATGTTTATATTTGTTGCACTATAAAAGATCGTTATGAACTTGTTGTGCTAATTGGCTAATAAATAAATACTAAAATGTGTATCAGCTAAGCTTCAATGCTATCAATATATTTTTATTGATATGTACTTTCTGCGCTTGCACATTTGCCAACTGGGATGTATGAAATAAGCTAAGGAGCATATGCGAATACATGGCAACTCTTACGAGTGTGTACATGCGAGTATGTAGGTATGCACGTGAGTTTAATAGGAAAATAGCCCAAGGTATAAAAGTTGCATGTGTTTTGGGCGTTGAAAATGGTTTCATGTTCGGCATTCGTTTTGCAGTAAACCTTGTTTGAGGCAACAAAAAAAACCAAAAAAGGTGTGTTATGGGGATGATGAGCCAGACTATTTTCGTTGATGAAGTTACCAAGGGTTGTTTGTTCGGTGATGATGAAAGCACGTACATAAATGTACATACATACATAGATTGAAAATGTATGATTGTAGGACGATATGCGCTTGGAATGAAAATAACTACGAAAGGTGGAGTTGGCGAGCAAAGTCGAAATCTTAAGCGCACAAGTATATACAATGTGGAAATTGACCTTAAAGAGTGAAACCTGCCAATGCAGCAGCATTATAACAACAGATGGGCATTGTTGGAGCATTGGGAATTGGCGTACTTGCCGGAAGTGATTCCATTTGATGATTTCCAATTTTCCTTCGGCATTTTTTTTGCCAAAACTTGGATAAGTAATGATTTAAAGTTCCTTTTATGCTTTAAAGTGAACATTTTTTATTTTTAAATCGGGTAGAAATGAAAAAAAAAAACACTCGAAAATTCAAGTCGCGTTTTAAATCTCGGCCAAGTATGTGTGCAGTTATGCTCAAGTTTTAATGCAAAGCTTCGTGAACCATTTGTACGTGTACCTTGAATTATTTATACATATGTATATATATGTACATATATATTTATTTGTGTACCTATATATTTATTTATGTATGTATGTTTACTTTAGCCCCTTTGGCAGAAGAGACTGCCAGCAAACTTCATTAGTAAACATGAGTTTGGCCACAAAAACCTTAAATACATACATACATACATACCATGTGCATATTGGGGTGTTCCTCAAAAATTAAATGAACTATTTTAATCAGCTTAACCCCGCAAAATTACCGAGTATTCAACGGATCATCTGAACTTTATCCCCTGTGCGGTGACACACCTTAACCGACTTCGATTTATGTATATCACTACTCGGCAAATGTTGATCAACTTTAACCACCAAAAATTAAATAATACTTTTCTAAAGCGAAATTTTATGCTGATTCCGAATATCATCTCCATTTTTTTTGTGGCAAACCCAGTTTTTGAGATATCGGTAAAAATGTAGAAAAAGCCATATTGCATCACACAAGTGCATCAAAAAGTTTTATTAGATATCGTGGCCATTTGGCATCTAGGAAGAGCGGTTAGAGGGAGTTCCAACAAACATTTTTTGCCTTCACTCTCAAAAACTGGTCAAGTAGTGGCAAATAGAATGAAAAAATTGAAAAAAATCGAATTTTTTTAATTTAAGAAATTTAATTTATGCGACTGCCCTAAAATCAGAAAAATTTATTGGGGGACAAAAAGTTAGCCACTCTATCCTATAGAGAATTTAATTATGAACATTTTAAGACAACTTTTGCAATAATCGGATGTACCATTATTTATATTTACCTATTTTTAATAAATTTGTTTTTTGCTTCCAATAGTACGATATGGCGTATGAGTAACCTTGAGTTTTTTTAGAGTTGAGTAAAGTAAAAAAACAAGTCCCAAACAGCATACGTCTACGTTTTGGGTTATAACTCTTCAATTTTTGCATCTAAAATTCTGAAATTTTGGATTTGGAGCATTTATTGTACACAAAGCACGATCGGCGCAAATCATCGGTATCGGATGACTATAATATAGAGAACACATACCGCGATTTTGGGCCAAGGAAAAAAGAGTGCATTCTAGTTTTCCTATACCGGAGGATAAATTAATATTTTGAAATACTGTTCATATATTGTATTGACTTATGTTTAAGAAATTTGCAGAAAAAATTAAGATATTTGAATACAACAGGAGATAATCGAGAAAGTATGCGATTTTGGGCATTCAGGCTCCATAACCGGAAATCAGACTATATCTCGAAAACGGATCATCCGATTTTAATTCGGATTTCATATCTGGATTCAGCATATAATTATGCTTCAACTCGATGTACATATTGGCCTGAAATTTTTTTTGTCGTTTTTTGCCCAATTTTTATTTTCAAAAATTCGTCTTGGTTCATAAAAACCAAATTCTGGAACATCAAAATTAATTTTAGACAAATGTCGTGGAGGAGTTTTCTACTCAGAAAAATGAGAGGAATCCAAATTTCGATGGCGCGATACAGGTTAGTAAATCGCCCCACCCTAATGTACATAGATATGTACATATGTCTACCTAAAATTTTGAGGGTTGTTTTTTTGTTAGGTATGCCTTATAAAAACTTTTACTCCCATCTCATACTTAACAATTTATTTGTTTTCGATTGTTACCATTAACATTGTGCTTGCATTACTTAATTTGTAATGTTGATTTTTCCAATTTCCGCCACTTATTTACTCTTTTGAACTTTCGAAACGGATGCGGAGTAGATTTGCAGAATTTTCTCTACACAGTTCATCAACGATTTTAAAGAATATCATTTTTCTGTTTGAAGTGTGTTGTTTGTTAGGAATGTTTCATTAAAGAGCAGACTTGAACAAAAATAAAATGAATCAGATTTTAGTGATACATGAGAATACGAATTAGAATTAAGTTATAGTAAGAAGTAGATTTGATAAGTGCCAGGTGTATTAAGTAATCAGATTTGAACAATTTCGAGCTCTATAATTTTTTGTAGTGAATGCAAAAATTTTTTTATATAGATAGTCAAGTGGCTATAAAGTTGATACTGTCGTACTGCACCTCATCTAAGTGTGTAGCGGGCTGTTAGAAAGCCTTAAGGGTAATATATAGGGATAATAATGTACTGATTTGTACTGGATCCCAGGCCACAAGTGGTTATAGGAATATGATAATCGCGAAACGTTGCCAATACAGGAAGTGCTTGATTCCGCGAACTTTTGCAGTGACTGGCAAAGAAGGATGCCGGTCTCGTAGCAAAACACACCATGAACGTTACGCTTCCACTCAGGGAAATTACATATAAGGCGTGGAAATAATCGCAGAGCTGTAGGAGTTCAAACACTTAAGTAGGTAAATATTGTAATTAAAGGTGCGAACCCTAGTCAGTGTGGTCAGCAAAACTTCTCCCCGAGTGTTTTTGTACCATGTGCTAGTAATGTGTAATAAATAAAAGGCTTAATATTTATTTTTTTTTTTGTTTCTGATTAACAATTAGGTATATTTTAATAGTATATTTATTCCATTTGTTGTAGTTCCTTATATATTATTTAATTACACAGTCACAATTTATGAGTGTATGTTTATATTTTATAATTAATCATGTCACGCCGTTAATGAACCGTGCAATTATTTATGTTTATTTATTTTATTTTACTTTTTCTCTGTTACACTGTTTTACATTAATTAGTTAAAGAGCATGTCATTAATTTGATATTTATTTCTTGCTGAACGTTGTTGCATCTTAACATTTGCATTTAAGTATTATAAATGGATATGTATGTATATATATGTATGTATATGTTATATACAATATAGATGCATATTTACTTACTAAATATACACACCCAGAAAAAAAATAGTGTGAAATCAACCAAAAATCAACAAATTTTGTGGTTAATTTTTTTCAACACGATGCTTAATGTATGCCATCATGTAATCGTGTAAATTTAACACTACTGTCAAGTGTTAGTTTAACAGGATGAAAACTGTAGAATTAACACTAAAAGTATTGAGTCTCCCTGTTGATTTTACAATTTTAACCAGTTAATGTTACAATAAAAGTTGTTTAAATTAACACGAAATGGTCCTGTTGAATTAACAATAACATCTTTTTGATTTTACATTAAATTTATTGTTAAATTAACTAGAAAGTCTTGTTGATTGTACAATTTATTTTTTTTTAAATAAAAAAACATATAAAACATAAAATATATAATCATCACTTCAATTAAGCACATTCGTACATCACCCGCACAACTGACCAAATTGAAGGCGTCCTTCTCATACGAACACAAATGTACCGGCGATAGTTTATACATGGGCGATAGTACTATCACTTGCACCGAGTAATGTTTGGCCGCTAATGCAACAACCGCATGCTGCACGCAAACCCCCATTCGCTAAAAGACCTCCTCGTGATATTGCAACCTATGAAGAGGAAAAATAAAATATTGAACATTAGATAAATACTTTTAGAAACAAAAATGTAATCCTCTTTTAACTCACCTGCAAACTGAAAATATAAATCCAAAACCCATTATCGCGAACTGACAATGATGCTAAACTCGCATCACTGCCACGGCACAAAATTTTCCTTTTTTTTTTTAAAAATTATAATTTGCGTTTTGCACGAAAATCAGACTTCAAATGATCAAAAAAATTATGTATGTTTCAAAATAGTTTTGACTTCTTTTTTAACACTTTTTTTTTAGATTACATTGACACTATGATCGTGTTAAATAAACCAAAATTACAAATGACGTTTATGTTTGAACATTGTTTCGTGTTATATCAACCAAATTTTATTGTTAATTGTGGTTCTTGTTGTTTTCACATTTGTTTTCTTGTTGTATTAACACTAAAATTGGGACGTCATTTTTCTAACATTTTTTTTAGTTTATATTGACACTATCATCATGTTAAATAAACCAAATTCCAAATGACATTTAGGAATAAAATTTTATATTTGAATCATCTTGTATATTTTAAAATTTCTTCATGTTGTATCAACAATAAAATTTGGTTGAATTTACCAAATTTTCAGATGACAGTTACAAAGCCAAAAGCATGTTTCAAACATCGTGTAATTTGAAAAAAATTGTTGCTGTTCTATGTGTAAAGATCGATCGTGTTAATTTTACATGAATCGTGTTAATGATTTTTTTTCTGAGTGCATATATGTATATATTTTACGAGTATGAATGCGTTTTTGTTTGAGAATATTTCTGCAGAAAGTAGCTTTTTTTTAATTTAAAAAAATAATAGAAATGCAATTAAAACTCATAAACAATTGTGACTAAATTTTATTTTTTTTTAATATTTTTATCTGTATGTATATATATAAAATTTTTGTTTTTAGTACAATTGAAGGTATGCATTTAGATATTTATTCATGAATTATGTATTTAATTTCTGAGTTTCTATTTGATCCTATCATCTGACAGCTTCAAGACTAATGAAAGCCATTTTCTCTTTCCTTCACTGCAACTTTTTCAATACGATATTTCTTTTTTGTTATTCCTTCTGCGAACAAATTTACAACAAATACATATTTAATTAATTAATTTTTTTCTTTTTGCTATATGAAATACCAACACAGTAACATTTAATTTTAAATTACTATTTTTTAATATTTAATTTTTTATTTTCTTCTCAGTTGAAGTTTTCTTTTGTTTCTATTTTATTTGTTATTATTGTTATATATTGTGTTTAACTAGTGAAACGCATGAAACTAGTTTCAAAGATTTGTTAAATTCTTTAATTGTATAAATAAAAAAAAATATATCATTGATTTTGAGAACATTAGCTAGAGCTTATATTATGCGTACGAGAAAGAGATAGGAGAGCGGAATTCTAAACTTATTTAATTTCATATCTTAAAACATTTAACAGTAACAATTAACTTTTAATATAATTTTTAAAAAATTTTGTTAAGTTTTACTTGTGTTAATTGTGGACAAGTTGAAGAAAATTAAATGAAAAATTTATGAAAAGTATGTACTATTCAAACCTGTTAAATAATGATTATTAATCGTAATGATTACCGGCTTGATTGATTATTTTTTCAACTGTCCAATTAATGATTGATTACCCATTGTTTTCAAATTTTAATGATTATTTTGCAATTACCATTAAAAAAAATCAAAAAAATCATAAAAAATCAAAAAAAAAAAAGAAAAATAATCAAAAAAAATCAAAAATAATCAAAAATAATAAAAAAAAATTATTTTGATTGTTTTTGATTATTTTTGATTATTTTTGATTTTTTTTAATTTTTATCAATATCGTTTAAAGAAATATGCACATTTGTACGTATGCAGGTATGTATATAGCCTTTTAAGGCAGACTCACGACGGTAGCTTGGTGGTAGTACCGGAGGGTTCGATACGATGAGCGTAGGTGGTGTAGTGCGGTTAAAGTCCCACACTAGCAGGATAAGGGCTCTATATGCTTCCTCCTCGTATATTTGTGCAGAGAGGCATACACATTTATACATATCTTACAAGCTTGGAATTATTGTTAATTTGTCATTGACCGTACATGGTACGATGCACGTTTATATCAAATTATTTATCTTTATGAAAAATTGTTTAAAGTGGCCAAATCAAAGATTTTAATGTAACATTCGCTGTTGTACTAACTCATAAATTGGGCTTTAATACAGAAGTTCTCGTAGTTAGGTATACAATGAAAAGCAACTAATATTGCGGATGTCTTCGACTGTATCGAGACTTTATGACATTCATGAATGAAGAAAAGAAGCGATACATAGTCTCATTTTCATTAATTTATACGGTGAATTATGTGTGTTATTTATGGAGATGTTATAGTCCAAAATGTCTATATCTGAACAATCCGTTGTATGGGACCTATATGTTATAGTGGTCCAATTTCTCTTAAGAAGTCACCAAAGCACCAAATTTCAAGTAGATATCTCAAAAAATGAGGGATTAGTTTGCGTTTATACAGACGGACTGATGGGCATGGCTTAAACGACTCAGCTCATTATCCTCATCATAGCGGTTATATTTTGGTGGATCTGTCATGCCTCCTTCTGCATTTCCGCTCAAAGTTATAACACCATTTCATATGAGTATAAAAAGAAGGGTATAAAAACTTTGTTATAATTGTACTCTATGTTAGTCAATCAAATGTGCTTGGAGTTTTACTTTAAAATATACGTATGTATGTATGTACATTAGAGCGTATCGCAAAAAAAAGTTCGCCGTGCGATCAGTGAAGGGGCAGATGCATTCATTGCTGTGAGAGTGTAGGCTACTTTGCTGTCTCTTATATTTTTCGCTTGTTTTATTGCACGCTTTATTGCCATTTGGTATTCTTCCGTTGGGTCTTTTCTCATCACTCGGCAGCCCATTTCTTTGATTAGTTGACCTGTTTTTGCGGTGTATTCCTCTTCCTCCATTAGCACAGTTGTATTTCCTTTGTCTGTTTCACACTTCATCAATTTTTTCAAAAAAGGAAAAATTCTTAATTTCATATAAGTTGTATTTATTGTTCATCATACGCCATACCGTTTCAGCCCTAGTTATTGCCCTATTGTATTCTTTTAAAAGGCAGAAATATTACGTACTTACGTTCCGAAATTGTTCCTCGAATAGGATTATTTGGGAATTTGTATTCGTCTTCGCATGCCTACTACATAATAAAGCAGTAGACGATTTGCTATGTTGCAAATAGATTTACGTAAAGATAATCTCTGTCATAATCAGAATTCTTTATTCGCTCTTCCCTGTCCTTATACTGAACCTAGAAATGAATCTTCCGCAGGTGTAGGAAGGGTTTGTATCCGTATCTAGTGCGAAAAACTTCGAACGAGCCAAGGTCTATACAAATTTTGTACTTCTAAATTTGTCGACATTTTAATTAGTGCAGTTGTCGCTGTAGAATACACAATGACTTGGATACACCTGTCCCCATATTTACTGCAGGGTTACGTACTTTAATATGCGTTCACATACATTTGTACAAACAAACTTTATGCCTCTCTGACCAAACATGCATGCCTACCTGAATACTTATGTGCATGCATATCCAAATTTCTTTACAACAATATTGAAAAAAATCAAACAAAATGAAAAAAATCAAAAAAAAAATCATAAAAAATCAAAAATAATCATAAAAAATCAAAAATAATCAAAAACAATCAAAAAAAATTATTTTTATTATTTTTGATTATTTTTGATTTTTTATGATTATTTTTGATTTTTTTTGATTTTTTTTGATTTTTTTTTGAAAAAAATTATTTTGATTATTTTTGATTATTTTTGATTTTTTATGATTATTTTTGATTTTTTTTGATTTTTTTTAATGGTAATCATTAAAATTACTTTTTTTCTGCAAAAGAATTAAAATAATGATTACCAATTAAAAAACAAAACAATTTAATTGATTACTAATCCTAATCGGAATTTAACAGGTCTGGTACTATTGTACAAGTATGGATAAAAATAAAATTTTATAAATGCCCTTCTTAAAAATTATTTGCAAATTTGGATTAATTATATAATTAAATATTTACTTAAGATAAAACAAACATTATGAAGTGCAAACAGAAATTTGCCAAAAAAAAATATGTAATAAATTAATACCAACATTTTCTTTGTTGAACAGGAAACTTAGTAAGTCCAAATAACTCGAAATACGTGGCAAACTCGAACGAAAATAAAAGTCAACTTAACAAGGGATCACGGAAAATCGTTTCAGAATGCATTATAATCACCAATCTGGCAAAATTAATAATTTCTTGCGTGATTGCTAAACAAAACAATATTAATATGTATTACTTTGATAAATATGTACAATGCACATATGTGAGTACATACATTTGCACTTTTGTTTTAATTAAACATTCAAACGTATTTAATAATCGTAGTTACATACATATACATATATTCTATACCGGTCACCACTTTGTTATATATTTAAAACTTTTTTTTTAAATACCTAGATTATTCTATGTATTTATGTATGTAATATCTAAATGTTTGCATTTTGTATGAACTCTTTATATAATTTTTTGTTATATGCATATGAAGTTGCTATTTAATTTCGATTTTAACTTTATTAATTTGAATATTACACTTCGCCGGCACATTCTCTATAGTTAATAATAATTCTAAATTATTCTCGATAATTCACGCATTTACGACTAAAACTTATCGTGTATCGAAAACTATTTAGTGAAATTTATTTAAACTTCATATTTTATTTGTTTTAACTATATAAAACCGTGATTATATATGTACATATATTAGAGTGACCGTAATAAATTGATGTCGGAATTTTGTCGATGGGAACCCCATAAAATGTTCAGCCTGCGCAGATTTTAAAATAGCGAAAGTTTGAGCACAATTGGATCGTGTTAACACATGCCGCTCGGCGCTTAAAGTTCAAAAAACTCTACACTCAAAAAATAACTCAGATAATGGAAAAATGGGAATAATTTTCAATGTTTTGAATAAAGTTTTCTTTAAAACATGGTTTTTTGTTCCTTGATTTGAGGAAAGTTGTACACCAAAACAATGAAATTGATGATCTGAGTAAGTTTATTTTTTTAGTGTATGGTGACTCCAAAATATATATATATGAATATATGAGTATATGAAATATAAATTTTAGTCGCGATCGGAGACGGTCAAAGTTTAAATACTATAATTTAATGAATTTCATTTTCTTTAATAGTAACCTCTGTGCGAAAACCCTTAAATGGTCTTCGATCGGGATCATAATTTAAATTTGGCATGCTTCAGTACCTGACTATCAATTTAGATATAAGGAAAAATGTTATTTTATTTTTTGAGTCCCCATAGAGTTCCCTGAACTTTGAGCGCCGAGCGGCACTTGTTAGCATAATCCAATTGCGCTCAAACTTTGGATATCTGCATATGCCGATCATTTTATGCGTTTCCAATTCACAATTTACTCCCCTAATCACTGCGGTCACCCTAATGTATATTTGTTTAAAGTGCTAAACCGTGTATCCGTCTACTAAACGTATGCGGTTTTGCACTTGAAACGAGATGATACATGCGTATTGTATTTACATAAATTTGATTAAAGCATGGATTTCTAAATAAAATTTATGTTTTATGGATGCTGATACATATCTATGTAGGTACATGTACAGACATAGCTATGAAATGCTACAATATTATATCATAGATATTACAGTTTTTATAACACACTATGCATAGAAATGTATATAGGTTTTATATATGTATGTATATACAAGCAGCCATGTATTTAATATTCGCACTTTCTTTTGATAATTCATTTTCTAAATGCATGCGTGCTCTTTATATAAAATATTGCTTTCAAGTGTATTTTTTTTTCAATGCAATTTTTAAAATTTTCTTCTCTAACTGTGTTTTGAATTTCAATTTAGTTTTTTTAGTTTTTTTTTAGATAATTAAAATTTGCCTAATTGTGAATTAAGTACTTAGAGTAGATGTGCATACATATGTATGTACGTATATACCTAAATAAATAAATGTGAATGCACTTACAGAAAGTTAATGATTTGTTTAACACAAACTTAAGTTATTAATGATTTTTTTTTTTTTGAATTGCGCTTCTATTTTACATACTGCACTGGCGTTGCATGAAATTACAAAAAAAACTTAAGTTTATATGTTATTATTTTTTTTACTTTATGGATGATTTTTTTTTACTTGAATTGTTTTTATGATAATAGTAATGCTAAATATTTACATAGTATGATAAATATATATGTAGATATATTTCTTTTGAAATTTCATATATGTATGTATATTTTCATTTCATGTATGTACATTCATAAATTGATATGTGTTTTTTAATAAGCCATATCAGCGGGTTTTCTTCACTTTTTTCTTCGTTTGTTAATTGATACGTTTTGATGGGAGATTTTGTCGTGATTTCTTTTGTGTTTTTCTAATTTGCAATGTGATTTTGTTGTACACTAATGTTTATACACGTATGTATGTATGTAAATATATATGTACATATGTATGTGGGTATGTATGTGTGTAAGTTTGGCAATAAAATATCAAACAACAAAAATTACAAGGCTTGCAAAACTATTTAATATTAATTTTCCAAAGGGTAAGTGTTTGAGGCTTAGGGCCGTTTACTCAACCTCTGATTAACGCTAACCATGGCTAAAGTCCGGTCAAACATCAATACCGACTTCATTAAGTCACAAATTTAACATGCGGTCGATAATGCAGTACACAACTTAATCGGACCTTTATCCTCCGGTTAGCGTTAATCAGAGTTCTAATCAATCACCAAAAAAAAAAATACAAAAAAATAAATAACAAAATAAAAGTAAAAAATAAAAGTAAAAAATAAAATAAAATAAAATTAAATAATCTTCAATGACCAATACAATGAATATTATACATATACAAATAGTAAATGCTTATGTTCATAGCTTTGTATTGTATACTTGTGTTTGACTTCTTAATCATAATAAAACGTACATATGTATCTATATTGTAGGTATGTATGTATGTATCTAAGCGATAGTAAACATTTTAAAATGGCCGTATTATCTGATATGTTTACGGTTTCAACACTTTCTTCAATCATATGTACGAGTACCTATTATCTGCTTTTCTGTTCTATTTTTTGATTTGCATTGTAGTTTTAAAATTTTTTTACTATACGATAACTGCTTATTTTGTGGTTTTTATTTTTTGTAAAATATGCACAATTTTTAAAATTTAATCTCATAAAAATATAGTATGTTTTTATGTGTTTAGCTTGATTTTATTTTAATATCTAAATTGTGACCTAGAATGATTATAAAGAAATTAACGTTTGTTTATACTAAATTATAAAATATTTATGTATAGATTTCATATTTATGTATAGCAAGTGTGTGTTGTATAATATGGTACATATTTGTATGTACATATGTATATATGTATTGGTATTATCATACAGTGTTTATGTATTATATATGTATATGCACATATTTACTTCAGTTTTAGCGTAATTGAATTAAATTGAACAGTTTATTTATTATTTATTTTTCCATATCAAACAGATTTCTTCATACATACATATGTATCTTTCCCGAGCATACATACATATGTTTTGTGATATAACGTTTTCTTTTGAACCAAGGATGTATCGTAACGTTACTTTTAACGCTAACCGAAATGTTAAAGTCGTTTTTGTTGAAACGATTTAGTTTTTCACCGTTATAAAAATTATCAAAAGTTTTTAACGTTAACGAAATTCAAGCGTTAACGCTAAAACGTTGAAAAGTTGAGTGCGTTTATTTTTGAGTTGGCAATGCTCTAGCGAGTTATCAACAGTGTTGTCGAGACATCCCAGTAATTAAATCATAAAAAACGCAACAACTGGTAATTTTTTTATTTTGTACGATGGCTCAATAATGGGTACGTTCAGAAGGCGCAACGGTGGAGCACAACTGTTGTGTAGATATCAGTAATCGGAAAGTGATACAATTTTCGCCTTCTGAACGAGCTGATACATTAAATAAACAAATTAGTATTTTAATTATCCCCAACGTAATTGCCAATAATTTCGCGGCTTTGAAACATTTTTATTACATTCCAAAATTCATAAACACTATTTATATTTTTGTACATATGTCAAAATCGTAAGCTCAACATGTTGTGTAAAGTGAGCGTAAAAAATTTATGATGGAAAAAAGTCTCCAAAATCACAACATGTTGTGTTGATCAGAAATACTCAACGTTGCGTTCACAAGATAAAACACAACAGTTGCGCAACTGTTGCGCCATGGTTGCGCCTTCTGAACGTAGCCAATAATAGCAAAATTATTTGAAAACAGCTCTTCTTCTTCCTGTTTTAGATAAATGTCAAAGTGTTGTGTTTTGTTTTGGTGTTTCATCCGTTTACTGCGTGGAAGAGCTTCGGTGTTCAGTAGCGCTTTTCAACTGACACAAAACACACACTGTTCTTAACATCTATAAAAAACGGTCATCGAGAGGCAATTACGTATTCTCTTTTAACTTCTAGGAACTTTATAGTTGCACCTTATTTTTTACTGTTGAAATAACCATTTTAGATAAAAGGCAAGTCAAACTAAAAGGTAAGGATTCTTTTGGTTTTTAGAGATATCGAATTAATATTAACAGTGTAAAGTCAAAAAGAAATAGATTTGAGTTTACAAAAACACATGAATAACAGTACCCGACAAATAAAATATCCTCAACATTTGGTACATGATACATAAAAATCACATTTCGTAGTTTTTTGTTAACTTGGTTGTTTTTCAGATTATGGTTAGTTATATTTCTTACAATTGGCAACCTTTCTTTTCCTCTTCATTAAAGCATTGCCAAAACAAAAAAAAACGAAACTTTTTTGTTGAGCGTTTTTATTTCAACGTTAACGAAATCAGTTTTGTTGAATTATTTCGTTGATAACGTTAACGGTTGCATATCCGTTTCGTTAACATACCATGTTAACAAACGAAAACATATTTTGATAGTTTTTTGAGCATCCTTGTTTTGAACAGCTAAAATATATGTATGTATGTACATATGTATGTATGTAGAGTATGTAGCCTTTGAAACCATTCAATGTTAGTAGTGGGACAACTGACCAGATACCTACATAGTACATTCGTTTATACATTTTTTGGTCTTGAAAGATATGAAGTATTCGGTTCCTTGTCATAGGCAAAGCAAGATTATTTATTATTAAAACATGTATGTATGTATTTATATGTACGTTGAATTTACATTTAAGGTGCATCTGCTAATTTTCCTAACATTTATGGCTGCTGCTAGAAAATATTCACAGCATTTTGTTGGGCAGTCCATAAAGTCAAGCAAATAATAATTGATTGGTAGGTAAATATTAAAGTAATTTTAATACTTCTTTTATCCATTACATATGTATATGTATTTGTATTACAATAAATACAAATATTCATATATTTGCAGCATGTATTAAAATATATACATATGTACGTATGTACAACAACAAATATATAGAAAGAAAATTTTATGTAGAGTTTCTTACACAAGCAACTGCATTAATTCATCAAATCTAATAAAGTGTTTTATAAAATGTTGTTTGTTTTGAAAACTAAATGTAAAAAAAAGCATATACATACAAACATAGAAATAGAAATCTTGCCGTTATTTATGATTAGACATTGTATTTCGCGCACTTACGTACATACGTATGTATGTTATATATTTTTGTGTACTTAAATAGGTACATATTTAATTTAGCTAACTATTTACTTATTTAAAAGACTATTTCTTTTTATTCGATTTCGATTAATATGTATGTATGTATTTACATATGTAATTCATGATTCGTGATTTATGTTGATTTTAATGTGCAATATACATATGTACATATCGCCGTTTAAACTTCATAACCGCCTAAGTGAGACTTTCACAACCATCCCACCGACATTTATGCCAAAAATTAGAATTAAATTTCTGATGCCCAACTTTAGAACTTCAAAGCTAAAACGGACATAAGAGGAAAATATAGAGCTTGCCGAGCTGCCCAAAGACCAAATTTATGTTATGGATCGATAGAGCTGGACGCCAGGAATTAAAGCTGGCAAATCACAATTTTAGTATAGGCGGTTATGAAAGTTTCACTTAGGCGGTTATGTAGTTTAAACGACGATATGTATATAGAAATATTAGTGAAAGCATTAAGCATTATACTTTTTGCTTAAATTGAATTACATAAATATAATAATAATTATATTTGTATATTTTTATGTAATTTAGCTTAAGCTACACATGTACCACCTACAGACATATGTACATACATATATATGTATGTACATAGATATGAGTGGATGTTAATAACTATATGTTGTATGTGTATATAGTATATTTATATATATATATATTAATGTATACAATTATATGTATAAGTATGTATATTACATGCTAAATAGCAATAATTAATATCACTTTGGTAATTTTAACAGGCGAGCCATGCGACTCTGATATGTATCGTTACCTTGGTTGTGTCTTATGTTTAAGAATTGTTTTCCGATACGCTGCTGACTGCTTCGGCTTGATAACAGTGACATACATTTATATACATACATAGGTATATATGTATATTTATATAAATCTAACATCTGCATTAGCTCAGCACGCATCATCAAACTTAAACTAAACACTTAATTGAACTGAGGATGTTTTTTTTATTTTTTTGTATATATTTAATATTTTTTTTATTTACTAAAACTATCAAGTTGGTGTACTATCAATTTGGTACCCCCAGCATCACTGCACATCGACACCCGAAATGTTTTTGTGCAACTTTTTGATATGTAAGCGATATTGATGCCGTGCGGCTAGTTTTGCCAGTTCCATACCAAATTGACAGTTGACAGCTGAAGTTGTTTAACTTCAATGTGTACATAAATATGTATGTTTATGCATACATATCGAGCCGTATGCGCCGGAAAGATGTAAAAGCCAAATTCAAAAATGTTCAGGAGAAGGTTTTTTAAAAATTTTTTTACTTTCATTTCTTTATTTCGATTTCTTTTTTTGCTTTTCGACAATTTTTAACAACTTTAACTACCAAAAATATAAAACTATATACTTTTCTAAAACGAAATTTAACGCTGATCCCGAATAGCATATCCATTTTTTGTGGCAGACCCTGTTTCTGATATATCGGTAAAAATGTAGAAAAAAACCGTATATACAAGACATTGACATACATAAGTGCATAAACAAATTGCATTAGCCACCGTAGCGATTTGGCATCTAATAAGAATTGGTAAAGAGAATTCCAACAAACATTTTTTGCCTTTGCGCTTAAAAATTGGTCAAGTAGTTTGGTTACAATGGCGATGAATAGGATAAAGAATTAATTGAATAAAAAAATTAATGCATTTCGCGATTTTAAGTAGAGGATAAATAATGAGGGATGTAAGTACTTTTGACTATTCTTTTGTAATTTTCTGGATTTGTCTCCCATCATATCCTTGTTCCAAGATCTTTGATATCGCCTTCAAAAACTATTAAGTTCTGATGGAATCTCTCGCCATGTTCATAACTTTCAGCATCTACGTTTGGAGGGAAATTATCGAGATTCAAGAAATTAATTTTGGAGAAATTTTAGAAATACACAACCAGTTAGTTTAAAACTGCTCTAAGCAGTAACAAATGGGGCCTTAACTATCTTGAAATCATTAGAACTTTATTCCAAAATTATGGAGCAATAAAATGCAATTTGCCGCACAAGAAAACCATCGGTCATCGATATGTAATAAAATGCAAAGTAGAAGTCTTCAAAGTGATACAACCCTTGGTTAAATTCCAACAAAAACCCGTTAAATTTGTTTATTAGTCACTAGTCTTCAATAATTTGAAAAGAAAAAAAGACGTAAAAGCCACTTCGTACTCACAAAAAAAGTAAACAAACTGAACTTATGTACTTACATCAAAATTGCTTTTCATAACGGTATATTTTTCAGACATAAAATTTCTGGAGAAGGTGGGGATGACAAGTAAGCCATTTCTACAAAAAAGTGAAAATCGGAAATCATGGCCTTTACATCTTTCCAGCGCATATGGCTCGATATGCTGATATCGCTTTCAGTGCTACGCTATCTAAATACATATTTATACATATGTACATTTGTATATACTATATTCGTTATCAATTAATCTTTGGTATTGCTAGCTTTTCTCCATAACATTTACACACTAAAAAAAAAACACGCGAAGAAACGATATTTCTCTTTTTTCTTTTTTCGCTTTCTCTTTTTTTTTGATCTGAATCACTTTTTTTCTTCTTTAAAAATAATCGTTAAATTAAGTAATGCAATTACTTAATAGCATAATAAGAACTTTATAATTTATTGCTCAGACAAATTTAGCGTGGTGTTTTACTTAAAGAAACTAGACACGAATTTTACTGCTAAGGCTAGCCGCACATGACGGCAGAAAACGCGCTTCAGTTGTGCAGAAAACGCGCGTAAGTTTTTTTGTGCAGCCCACACATGGCCGGCGTTTTTTTTTTGCGTAAAACGCGTGCTTGCTTAGTTCAGTGCTTTAATGTTGTTTAAAGTCATCAACAAACAATCACTCGTTTTTGTAGTAAGAATACATTGAAATTATGATTTATTTAGGTTATCATTGTATTTAGTGTTATTTTATTTGATTTTATTTTATTTTAGTTTATTTATTTTTTTTTTACTTTATTTTATTTTGTTTTAATTAATTCTATATTATTTTATTTTATTTTATTTTATTTTATTTTATTTTATTTTATTTTATTCTATATTATTTTATTTTAGTTTATTTTATTTTATTTTATTTTATTTTATTTTATTTTATTTTAATTTATTTAAATTTTATTTTATTTTATTTTATTATATTTTTTGTTTTATATTATTTCATTTTATTTTATTTTAATTTATTTTATTTTATTTTATTTTATTTTATTTTATTTTATTTTACTTTATTTAAATTTTATTTTATTTTATTTTATTTTATTATATTTTTCGTTTTATATTATTTTCTTTTATTTTACTTTATTTTATTTAATTTAATTTTATTTTATTTTATTCTATTCTATTTTATTTTATTTTATTTTATTTTATTTTATTTTATTTTATTTTATTTTATTTAGTTCCTTTATTTTTCATACGTTAAAGCATTAACCAAAAAAATTTCAGCGGAAAACACGCATACATTTGTGGCTCGCCATTGAAATCCATTGACCTTAAAAACACAAACACGCGCGTTTTCAAAGGGACGGCGTTTATTTTGCAGAAACACTCGCTGAATAAAAAACGCGCGTCTTCATGTGTGCACGTCGCCCGAAATAAAAGGAAATTTAAGATTTTGTAAACGCACGTTTTCTCCCTGCCCAAGTGAAGCGCGTTTTTTGCCGTCATGTGTTTGCATATTTACTCATTCATTTGTAAGATTGTCACAATTAAGGGTTGCGACCATCCTTTCCACAGAGAGGTATAATTAAAATAAAATAGCAATTTTGATTTCCTTATTTAATCTAAGAGAATATCTAAAATAATAATTTGTGCTTTCCAAAAAAAAATGTTTGGCTTATCTGCATTCAATGACACTTTTTCCATAACTCATGCACATTTACAAGTATATAAATATAAACTCTGAGTATCGATACTGTTTTATATAAACATACATGCAGTGCTATTTTATATATACAATATTCACCTTTATATATTAAGTATATGGATATGTATGTATGTAGTTAATAATACTCCTAGGCGATAATTGCGAAATGCCCATTTGATTTCTTTCAGTGTATAATACATCAGTTTTGTTGATTGCATTGAAAATTGTTTAGCTAAATCTTTATAAATCGTTTATCTAAGTAGATTACAATAGTATATGTATATCTGTATATATATCTGTACATATATGCATGTATGTGTAACTACCAGGTTGTTTTTGTTTTTCAAATAATCTTCACTCATATGTAGATATGTATGTATGTAGTTTTAATTAAATAAATTTATCATTAAGCTACATATTATTTTTTATACTTTTTTTTGTATATTCCTTATTGGTACATTACAACAACAATGTGCACATTTATCTAATTAATTGAAAATTCAACGCAAAACGTAAACAATGCGATCAAAGGAATATAAACAAACATAGATTACCGCTAATTTTGTGTAAGACAACATTTTAAAATCCCTGTCTGAAAGGATTCGCTGGACCAGCATTCATATGTTGTTGCTGTTGTTGTTGTTGCCGCTGCTGCTGCTGCTGTTGCTGCTGGAATGGGTTTGCAATGCGTTGTTGCGGAAGATGTCGCGACTCTGGTTGTTGTTGTGGTTGTTGTTGCTGGTAACTGCCGCCCTGTTCCTGATAGCCCGGTTGGTACTGTTGTGCTTGATAGCCCTGATCTTGCTGATAACCCAATTCACCACCGCCGGCTTGCTGATATCCACCTCCACCAGCTTGTTGTTGTTGGTAATCGTAACTACCATCGTCCACATTCGATTCCTGCTGCTCTTGCTGATATTGTTGTCCATATTCCAGATGATTTTTGAAATCACCTTCGACTGGTCTCTTATCGTGCATTACATACGTCTGATACTCTTTATTCGGTGGATCTTGCATGAGTATGTTGGCCTCGTTTTCGAACGGTTTGAAATCATAAATGTTGCGTAATTTACGCAGCACCGGCACATACAACAAATTCGAGAAGGCAATGATGAAGTTCAGCGCTGTGAAACCGATTGCTTCCACAACGCCGCCGGCAATGATGGGACCAACGGCGTACGCAATCGAATACGAAATATCGGCAATGGCATAAATGCTACCGTAAACGGACACATAACGCACATCCACCAAATAGCCGAGCGTGGGCAGCAGGGCAGTGTCGATGAGTGCGATGCCGAAGCAGATAACGCAAATGGGTATCATCAGTTGTTTATAGGAACTGGAGAAAGGTATAACAAAGCAGGATAACCCCTCAAGCGCCAAGCCAACAGCGGCCATACGCCATTGATGATGTGGATACTTTTTCGCCATTTTAACTGTGACAACAACGCCCAGCACATGCGGAAAGAAGGCGGGCAGCCATACCATGCCGATTTGCCAATTCTCTGTTGTTAAATTATCCTCCATCCAAAGTGATATGGTGGGCTCTATAAAGGCCAGCGCCACATTTGACATTGTCAACGCGCCGGCACACACTGCAATGTATGGATCCATGAGTAGGCGCCAGATTGGTATCGATTCCTGACGCACCTCCTTACTCTGTCGTATCTGTTCTTTCAGCGGTTTCATAACTAATAAAAGCATAATGCCATCAACCAAACAAACTATCGCCAAAACGACAAAAGGCACCGGTTTGCCGGCGAACTGATACAGGGCACCACCAAAAGGTGGGGCCACCAAGCACCCAAAACTGATGAAAGCCAACGCAATACCCAACGCCTTCGAGCGCTCATTCTCTTCCGTAAAACGATCGGCTATCATAGCCAAGCCGGCTGTGTCTGCGAACGCCGAGCCGGAGCCTTGTAGGGAGCGTGCAAAAAACAGCACGCTATAGCTGCTCCCGCAAGCGAATAACGCTGTGGAGAAGAACATGATTGTCAGTCCAATCATCATTGGTATGTCGTAACCGATGCGATCGATGAGCGCGCCCGAGAATGGATTAACCATTAGCTGAACAATCGCTTTCGAAGCAAATAGTATGCCGGTGGCGGAGTCTTGGCCATGATGATCGTGCGGCATTGGTATAATTTTGCCGGTACGATTATCGCGTAACGGTGGCGGCGTCGGTTCGTCACTATCGAAACTGCCGATTTCGCGCAGGTAGTCGGGTATGATGGGCACAATCACCATGTACAACATGTTATCCAATAACAAGGCAATCGAAACGATAACCAAGATGAGGCGTCGTTGATTGACCGGCTCTTGGATTTTCTCCCATAATATATCTTTGATTTCGCGCAACTCCAAATTGATGAGCGGAATTTGAAATGAACCGGCCATTTTGGTAGTAAATTATTTGCGGAACTATTAAGAACTTTGCAAGAAATTTACAGTTGGTTTTTTTTTTGTACTTGTTGGGTACTTTTGGCGCAGTCTCTCTTTTCGCTTTTGCGCTGCTGGCTTGCTTACTTGACGGTAGTTTGTTTTTCAAAGTATATTTCGCTCTTTATGGCGCGGTTCCAGAAATTTCCTATTAACTTACTTTTCTTTGGCGATCGTGCCTTTTGCCGTTAGTTTGTTTCTTTCTTTTTCTGCCTTTCGATTAAGTTTCTTGGAATGTGAAAAGTTTTGCATTTGTTTTTACTGTTTTCCCCACATCCTTTTTCTCTCTGCCTGCTTTTTGCGCCTTGTTGCACCAACTGAATTGAATGTCTGATTTGTTCTTGTTGTTTCGGTTGTTTTTACTATTAGGCACATCGTGTTTGCTTGCTTTGCATCATAAATAAATATATTTATGTATCTGTGTATATGTTTTTTTCTTAGAATATTTTTTTCTATATTTTTTTCGTCGTTCAACTTTCTTTTGTGCTCCCTACCTTGGATTGGCTTACTTTTAGTAGAATCGGTGGCAATCGTAATCGTCTGGACAACCTTTAACGACACAGAAACAAGATTTCTATTAGTTTTCAATGTCAATTACTTTTTTCAGTTTTCTGTTTTTCATGCTTTAATATTTGCAATTAGTACTCTATTTAATTAAGTTATCGTTTTCTTGGAAATTTTACTTTTAGATACATCTTATTGATAACGGTATCAGCTATCCATTTGGCTGTTAATTTCTTTACTTCCACTTGAGACGTCTTTGAAATCAAGTCAAAATATATTCGTGTTTCTTTAATTTATTTTATGATTGAAATGTTGTTTCTGTGAAGTGAAAGGGCGTCCATTTTCCATTTGCAAATGTATGTATGTACATACATATGTATTTTTTTTTTTTAATTCCGTGCAATTAGCTAATTGCGTTGGCGATCTACAGCTGATTGCATAGCAATTTTTCAGTTTTCACATATGTAATTGCTTCGCTGAAAACCCATATGTCAAATGGCACATAATTACTATAACAACAACAACAACAAAAGTTATCGATAATTATTTGTAAAATTGTAAAATGGTTGGGTATGTTTCCGTTTCACTAGTGACACACATTTCAATCATAAAACAAATATGCATAAAACTACTCGCGTTGGTTTGAGAGATCCATGAGTTTCTATACTAAATTATTATGTAGTGATTTACGTATCTATGTATTAAGTTTGCATGTATGTATAATATATGTATATATATGAATATACGTTGTTGTAATTAATGCACAAAAAAAAAAAATAATTGCAAAAAATGCTATTAAATAATTTTTTTTTTAATTCAGCGAAGTCAATTTTTATCCTATGAGCAGAAGCTCAATAATATTCCCCGGTTTGTTTTTTTCCCACTTTTGTTGAACATATTTCTTTTTTATCTAAACATAATCATCCTTAATAAATGTTAAATAAAGAGAGAGAATAAGCCAGACCTAAACACCGGTTAAATTTATGGGTATTTATATTTTATAAGGTATCAAAATTTCAGCACGCACATTAATATTTCCTTAATGAGGCTTTAATTAAGAATTTTAATTACTTTGCATTATAGTTTCAGGTTGTTCATTTCCTGCAGAATGTGGCAAACAAATGCTAAGCGAAACAAAAGATGCCAAGTGGAGCAATTTTGCAAGGCTTTGTACAACAAAAGCAACAGCAGCAAACGAGAAAAAAAACTAAAATAATATGCCAACAACTTGCTCTTGATTGCAAAATACGTTCAAATGGTGAAAAGGCTATTAAGAGTAAAGAAAAAAGGATAATGAATGGATATAAATACATACATATATGTACATATACAAGTGCATAAATTTTAAATATGTATGTACATATGTATAACAGCAAAAACATCACCCGTTGAAAATACAATAAAATAAATATAAAAGCGAAGGCAGTTAAATATCCTTACGGAGGGAAACAGAAGGACAGAGCGCCAAAATAAAAGTTGAAGTCTGGGGAAATCTAATAGCCCAGTTAGTCAAGAACGTGTGGTCCGCCCGCTGACGCAAACGCCCGTATGCAATTTTTAGGATTTTTTGAGCCCGTGGGGCAACTGAGCAATCAGCTGTTTTACCCACACATATTTACATATATATATAGTTTGTTTACATTTTGGCAGGGTTGCCATTTAGTCATTTTTGAACAAACAAGATTTTTACTAATCTTCAAAGTGTTATGCGGATTACTCTTCAATACACAACTGTCCATTATTTGCCAAATGACAAGAAAATACTAATTTAATCGTTTTTAAAGTTGTCGTTGCCAACTTTTTTTAATTAATTTAGTTACTTTTTTACGGCTTAGTTGGTAATTAAAACACATTTTTCTTGTAATTTTGTTGCTGCCCAATATATTTCCACCACACCTTGGTGATAGTTATCAAGAGCTAAAACATAAAATAACAAAAAACACAGTCAGAACATTAAATTTACAATTGAAAATCCATAAAAAAAATTATATTGGGAAGCAACAAGATTCTCACAAAAATCTGTTTAATTAAGAAATCTGTACTGAGTTTCTGTAACTCATATCTTTTCTAGTATAAATAGGTGGTGACAAAGTGTGGATCGTATTAGTGTGACATCACTTTAATTGATTTTGTTACAGAAACTCAGATCTATTGTGGCAATTTATAACTTTTTAATGTAGAAAAATTGCAGAAGAAGACCACCAAGAGTTATCAATTAAGAAAATACAGCCACCATTGTGGATAAATACAATTTTTGCTTTAATTTTCAGTAATATCTTCATTTATTAGGAGTGTTCAATATCTCAAAATGTTTACATATTTTTACGAATAGTTACGAATTTATGTTCAATAACCCAAAAAATTCGCAAAAGAGAGCCAAATTGAGAGAGTTAGACCTCGAGAGAGTTGATAAACGCTGCAAGTAAAATTTTCACTTGCAACTACTAGCAGCTTTAAAAAATAGAAGTGTCAAAAATATAGGATCACAAAAATTTCAATTGGAAATATACAAACATTTTAAACGCAAATTTCTAATTGTGTACTAAATAAGTTAGCGCAAAAACGAATCTTGATGATGTTGTGCAGTAGCCAAAGTAGAATTTTGTTTTCCTAATTCAGTTATTTCCATTCATTTCCAATTTCAAAATTTTCAATTACAACCTAACCTAAAAATCAAATTGTCAAAACAGCGTATCAGCTGTTTTCTTGCGAATGTTTAGGATTTTGTGTTCAATTACTTTGGTTGATAGTTTTCTCTTTTTTTCGTTTTTACTCTTAATTTGACATTGACGCTCTTTTTGCAAGTACTTGCAAGTGAAGGTGTTGAATAAAGCTATTATCTTGTTATATATTTACATTTTGTTTGGGATTTAAAAAAAATTTATAAACATTTTCTTTCCTTTCTTTTTAAAAATTAAGGTAATAATAAATGGTTCGTTCAAGTAGACATACTATTTTTTCCATGTGAACACATATATGTATATTCGATAACATTTTACAATCTTGTTGAGTTAGTTGTATAATGCTGTGAAAAATCCTGTTTAATTTTTTAATAACTAAAAATGTTCAACTGGCAACCTTTCTACCTCGCAACCATGCGAGCGGTCAGCTGACACGTTTTTACGTAAAAAATCAAAATGATTTTGATTTCTGCGGTGCGGGCTTCTGCGTCGTACGTCGTTGAATAATCGGTTACATACAAATCCCATTAAATGGGTTGGATCAGCTGACACGGTACACGGGTTTACGTTCTCGACTAACTGGACTATAAAAATGATAAAAGACCCGGCGTTACAGAGTAGTGAAGAGAAGGCAGCTGAAAGCCCAGGGGCATTGAGGATGTATGTATGTATGTATGTTTGATGGTGGGAAATTACATTGGGGGAAATGAAAACGCACAAATGCGTAGATACAACTTGCATATAATAATATTATACAACATAGGTAGATACATACATACATATACATACTATGTAATACAAATATGTATCTTTGAGCTGGCTATATTTTGCTTTGTTGTCAATGTGAATAGTGGGTGTGCTCAACGTTGCATGAACAAGCTGGGAAACTTTACAGGTGTGACGACAAACAAAAATCCATACGCTTGGTATTTTTTTCTTTTTTTGGTCGAATTGGAAATTTTGTGAAGCTAAAAAGGCATGGCCTCTGAAACATGGAAAGGAAGCGAAAAAATCAATACGAGTTGAGGTAAAGAAGGGCGCGTAGCAAAAAAAAAATATGTACATAGAAAAATTGTTTCTGCTTTATTTCTTGAAAAATGCAAATATAATAAACCACCTTACGGTTAGCTGAGTTTCGTTTTTTAAGCATGATTTCTTAAATTTTAATTCAGCATATAAATAATTCAGAATAGTTGAATTCGTTGACACTGAAAAACGAATAAAATAGTTTTATCGAAAATAATTATGTATGTAAGTTCAAAAATATGAAAGAAATCGCTTTAAGGAACATCAAAAAATTCATAAGTCAACAAAAATGCATGCAACAAATCAATTCCATTGCTTCATGCTTAGACATGTAGGTATATATCTATATATATAAGGATGCAAGTTTGTTTGTTTGTTTGTTTGTTTGTTTGTTTGTTTGTTTGTTTGTTTGTTTGTATGTTTGTTCCCTATGGACGCCGAAACTACCGGGCCGATCACATTCAAATTTTGACACAATGATCACCTGGTATTAGATTGAAATTATGACCACATTTAATTCTGGTATCTCAACCCCTTCCCGAGATATAGGCCAAAATATGGACCCAGATTCCTCCGAAATATTTTTCTGCATTATTGGTATCAAATTAAAGTTTTCAATCAGAGCTTCAATAGAAAGTTCATTCCGTTCCAATTTTCCAGTCGGTTCTCTAGATAGAGACAAAAACGTGGACCCGGATGGCAACAAATATTTTTTCGTAATATTGGTATCAAATAAAAGGTGCTGATCAGGGTATCCATATATATTTTACACTATACGGATATCTCAATCGGTTCCCGGGATTGAGGCCGAAACATGGACCTAAATAGCCCCCGAAATATTTTTGGCCATTATTGGTATCAAATTAAAGGTATCAATCAGAGCTTCAATAGAAAGTTCATGGCATTCCAATGTTCCAGTTGGTGCTCCAAATAGAGACCAAAACGTGGACCCGGATGGCCCCAAATATTTTTTTCGCAATATTGGTATCAAATTAAAGGTATCAATCAGAGCTTCAATAGGGAGTTCATTCCATTCCAATTTTCCAGTCGGTTCTCTAGATAGAGACAAAAACGTGGACCCGGATGACCCCAAATATTTTTTCGTAATATTTGTATCAAATTAAAGGTACTGATCAGGGTATCCATATATATTTACACTATACGGATACCTCTCGGGATTGAGGCCGAAACATGGGCCTAATAGCCCCCGAAATATTTTTGGGCATTGTTGGTATCAAATTAAAGGTATCAATCAGAGCTTCAATAGAGATTTCTTTCCATTCCAATTTTCCAGTCGGTTATCCAAAATATATTAGTAATCATGATGTACACCGATATGTGCACCGGATGGCTATGGAAAGTTGTTGATAAGGAACGTGAGACGGGGAGAGAGAGATAGGGGGAACGGGAAATGCTGACTGGTGGGGAGACCGATAGGGGAGGGAGTGGCATAGTGTGATTTGTCGCAGCGAAGTGCGACGGGTATTTGCTAGTATATTATATTCATATGTATGTAGATAAACGCTTCCTTTCAAACCGACCTTTTGGCAATTTGATTTGCAACTGCCCGCCATGCCACGCCATGCCACCCTCCCACCCACTTGTGCTCCTCTCGTGCAACAATGTGCACGTACTTATAATTGACTCAAGTGCAGCACGACATACGTTGAGGTCGACAAGCTCATTAACAAACAAACCACCACCAGGCAACCCTGCACTTCTGAGCGAACAACGTTGGCCAACACAAAATTAATGAATAAGAAAAAATAACTTGAAATATACAAAAGCAAAAGCGAACAAATACAAACGAATAATTGTGCATATGTATGTATGTATGTACTATTGTGAATGGAAGCACACGACATGGTCATGAAAATTTAATGACGCAACGGCTTTCAAAACAACAACACTAACCTCATCATCATATATTATAACGAGTCAAAGTGAAAGCCACCCAAATGAAATGGGGGAAGGCGATTTAAGGATATGTGTATGGGTTTGTAACAGTATATGGCCGCGACGCGCCAAAAATTTATGTATGAATGTTTGTACGTGTAAGTATGCATATACAACGCTTTCAAATTTACTCGAATGTTTGTTGCGTGCAAGTGAAGTGGACGTTTTGTGCCTGCTTTGATGCTTTCGTACCTTTATAAATAACACATACATACATATGCACATACATACATAAATACATAATTTATTTTCCTAAAGCATTGGCTGGTGTTCTTCATTTCCGCCCCCCAACTCAATATACATATATATATTTTGTTTTTTATTCGCAAGAGGATGGTTATAACGCTACGTACAATAGAACTGCAACAACCCAAAAAACAAAAATATTCGAATATATCTGAGGTCAGACTTTTCTAAACAAAATCGATAGTACTCGAATAGAGAAAAGTTCTTCAGAGGGAGATGTAATGATGAGCTGCATCGACATAGTTTACGAAGAAGTAGCGACTGACGCGCTTTGTTCAACTCAGCCAAAATCGTTTAGACGGTTAAGCGCTAAACAAGAAGAAGCCAGAAAGGATTCGTACTAGAAACTTACATGTCAACTCATACTTATTAACAGCTTTATTTCCAGAAACCTGAATCGTATGTATACATATTTGCTTCATTGATTTCCACACAATATTTTAGTGTCCGAGTTCAATCAAAATTCTCTCTCTAGCTTGAAAAACGTAAAAGAATCAGCTAATCCAGTGCACTGATAACCACATACATAGTTACTACAGGCTACGTAGATCACAAATGTGCTTGATTGGGCTTAAGTTGCTTTATAGGAAAAAGCAATAATAATAATTACACTTGCAATGCTTAAATCACTTTTTTGAAGTGTTCGTAAATATGCATTGGTCTATTTTTTAGTTAGCCTGATGGCAAAAATAACATACATACATACACATGTAAATACAATCCCAGCAGTATTTGAGGTGAGGATGTGCATATTCAGTATGAAAAATACCCTGAAACTGGGTTCAAAAATCATTGCCTGAAAAATTTACTTAATACGCAGTGTAGATATCTGGGCTATTGAATGTTTCCCTGAAGGCGCAGTGTACTTACTAGCTTTTTGCTATTGAAGTTCTCTCTGCGTCTTCAGAACCAACCATCAGTAGTTGAATATTACCCAGTTGGAAAGGTGGTCATGCATGACCTTGCGGACGCATGAAGAGATGTACGAAAAATTTGCACTAAAGTATATATAATAATAATACAATGGCGCTATTATAACTCTGACGAGTTTTATGGCCGAGCTTCTCTCCCAATTTGAGGTGTGCTTCTTTTTTGTTTTTCCTACTAATTGGGTGGACCTATAGTTTTTATATCGGCTCCGAACGGCGAATGCATTTTTTGTGAGATGCTTTTTCATGGAAGAAATACACTCGGAGGGCATGCCGCTCACTGCCGAGAGGTGACCGCTGCTCTTAAAAAACCCAATAATTGGATTTTTACTAATTAGAAAATTTTTTTTGGGTGTTTTGTTCTTACTGGGGTTTGAAACCGAGACCTCTGGCATAGCAGGCGAGCACTCTACCCACTGCCCCACAGCGGCCACAGCGGCATTAAAGTATGTGTTCCAAAAAAAAAAAACAAAAAAAAAAGCTATGATTTCATCTAAACTCTATGTTGTGTGGCTGCCAACTTATAGGAAATTGGATACATTCTAGAATGAAATCCAAGGTAAACGAAGAACTCAGTTATCGGCTCTCAGCTATACCTTCCAACTTATAGGAAATCAGATACACTCAAGAATGCAGCCGAAGGTAAGCGCAGAGTTCAGTTATCTGCTCTCAGCTATAACATTGAATCTAGCAACAAAAACAATTATGAGAATGAGGTTTTCTTTAGTTTTACTTTTTACAATGACGACAACAATTCACAGATTCTTTTTCGAACACACTGACGTATAAAAGCATCACTAAAGATCAATCTAATGTTGAATGTCCTAGGTTTTCGTTGAGTTAGTACGTATTAGTCACACATTCATTTGGAACCGGTCATGGTTGCAGGCAGACCAACAAAATTTTCTGTAGGGTACCTATTCCATGGTGGTTGCTATTGAATTTAATTCTAGCTTCCACCACCTTTTCATGACAACAACATTCAAGTATGCTTGAGATCACGTGCCCAAAGAAAATTCTATAATTTGTTCAAAGGTACAATAAGGTTATCGTGCAAAAGCGAGACGCTTAAAATATAATTGTAACTAGAGTATACGTTCATAAACACGTTTATTTATATACATAAATGTATATATATGTATGTATGTAATTGCACAAAAGGTCTTTGAAGAGAACAATAGATGTTATACAAATGTAATTGTAGTAGCAGAATGAATTTCCTTCACGGCGCTCGGAAGTTATTATATCGATTTGTGGTGGTCAGGAGGAGATTGAAAATTATATGTAAATAGGTTTGATTGTAATTTGTATCCGATTCGACGTTTGTTAACAGTTCTTAGGAGTTTGGATAATAGGTTTTTGTGGTTTTGAAAACTCGTAAAATAATTACATACACTATTATAAATATTGGAATATTTTTTAAACTTTGATTTGGTTTGAAAGGAATTTAAAACTTTTTTTGGGTTAAATTTTGAACTTTCGAAAGCTTAAAGGTTTAAATTTTAAACTTTCATTGGTCGTAAGATTTTATTTCAACGAAAAAATTTGAATTTTTGATTTGAAATTCCAACTTGCTTTTTCGAGAAATGAACAATATAAAAGGCTCACTTATAGTTATTAGACAATTTGAATGAACGACTATGTGGCGTTGTTTGAATGGAGAAACAAACAAAGACAAAATAATTATGGGATCAGATAAAATGAAGAAGGAAGAAAAGGAGAAAAAGAGCATAGGAAAGAAGGTACAATAGGGAAAAGCATAAAGAGGATTTGGGAGCAGACATTTTTTTTAATTTAAACCAAAAAAAAGGTTAAAATTTTAAACTTTTGAAAGTCTTAAAACAAATAAAAATTTGTAATAAAATCCAATCTTAAAAGTTTAAAATCTTTAAAAATCTTTTAAACTTTTCAGTTTAAATTTTAATAATTTTTCGGTCGACCAAAAAAGTTTAAAATTTCTACCAAAATTTATTTCAGTGTAGATATGTACATGATTATGAAATGGCGTACTATTTTCTTCCTATTTGTTCCTTGTCTTGCAACCTAAGCCCTACTTCAAGCATGGTCAGTTGGGAGAAAACTCACGCCGAAGTACACACATTTCCAGTTAACCAACACGACCGTGCATGCAGTGATACAGCTCTATAGTGTTGAAAAGCATGAAAGAACACTATACAGCAATTTTCGAACGTTATTTATGAACGCATTTTCCAACAAATTTTAATGAAAACTATACAGTTCTATTTAAGAGGAATACCTTTTTAATAGTGTTCTTAGTTTTAAAATTGGTCAAGTAGAATCGCCGAATAGTGAGTGAAACAAAATTTTGTCAGCGTATTAATAATGAAGATTTTAAAAAGCTTTACTTACTTATTGACAACACAACCAAACATATGTATAATGCCTACGTAAGTCGCTTTCAAGCTTAAGAGAAACATTCCCGCTACTTCCACATGCCGGGAATAAATCCTGTAAATTTTCAATTTTAGCTTTTGCTTTTATGATGAAGCAAAGAGAAAAAAAATTGAACAAACGGTTCAGGTGTTTGCCGAGAAAATAGCAGGAAGCTAAAAGCATTAAATTTACTTTGCAAACAAATGCCAACAAAAAAAATACTAAATAAACGAAAAAGAAAACTTTTGTTGCGTGCAGAGAAATAGCAAACAGGCTGGCAAACATACATACATACATCCATACCAATTTATCTCACATTTATACAAAACACGTACAAAGTGTAGAATTGCAGGAATATACATCTGTATATATGTACATATACATATTTATGTATATAATGTACATATGTATGTATGTACAAAGCTAGGTACACAAAGTTTTCCGTGTCTGAAAATATAACTTTGCAATCAAATAAACTTTGCTGCGTAATAATAACAACATTTTATTTACGTACAAACATATGTACATACATATGTACATACATATACATTTCCTTTTCATCAAAGGAGCGGACGTGAAACGAAATTTTTCGCTTCCTTCCTACGAAAAAATAGGTTTGTTAGACTAGTTTAGAAGGATGATATGGTGGCGTGTCTAACGGCGAGGCAAATGTCTGCTGCAAAAATTCTCACAACGAAAGCCGTGCATACACCCTACAAAAAAATTTGCGATTAATCTCGAAAGAGATTTGTCCCGGATTGATCTCTTTCGAGAACAATCGGTCCACAATTAGTCCCCGATTTTTCCCGTACGGGTATAAATGTAGACTAATTGTAGACCAATTGTTCCCTAACAGGTATAAATGTAGATTAATCACTTTCCTTAAATGTAGAAATTTTACAAAAATATTCAAGGTATTTAAAAAATTGTATAACAATAGGTAAAACAAATTGACCGCCCTTTCTTTTAATAATAAGTAGCCGCTGTGGTGCAGTGGGTAGAGTGCTCGCCTGCTATGCCAGAGGTCTCGGGTTCAAGCCACGCTCCGAGCAAAACACCAAAACAATTATGTATTAGTCGCATGCTCCCTTGCGATTGATCCCGGACACGTCCCGGATTAATCGCATTTTTTGCAGGGCAAATATAAATAATACAAATATATATACATACTAGCATATCCGGCCAAGCTTCGCATTGGCTTTCAGTTATCAACAGTCATCATCATCTTGTTTGTGATTTGATTTTTAAAATAAAAGATACTTTTATTTTGCGATTTGGTTCGGCGTCTTCATAGCCGTCTCCGACCGGGACCAAAATTTATATTGGATATCATTTAGTGCAGAACTATAGATTTTGGGAATTAGATATACAAAAAATTAAATTTAATTTTTTCAGTCTCCATAGAGTTTTCTGAACTTTGACCACTGTGCGACAACACTTAGCCGTCTCCGAACGGGACAAAAACCTATGTATATGTGGTATCTTCGACTATATTAGCACCAACCTAGGGGGGGGGGGGGGTGACGTGCACGAATTATGATATACAATTTGTCTAAATACATTTGGTGACCAGCCTAATGTGCTACGTATGCAACCTGTTAAGTTAAATTATTAGCAAAGCACAAGGGATTGTTTTACACATATCTACGCTACGGTTGTGCCATACGTAGTAATGAAATTCATGTCATGCTAAATGTTAACAATTTTTACGAATGAGATAATCACGAAGGAATATTTTCAAAGAACTGCCTTTTAACATTATTATCCATAATTTTTTCCATTATTTAGTTTGCTACTTTAAGAACTAGAGAAATATTATGAAAATAACTTTTTAAGAACATTTTTTTAGTTAGTTATTAAGTTAAGAAATTGCATGAAAAACACCACATGTGATTTTTTTCTGAATTCGCAGCATTTCATGGTATCCCATGGCGTATGAGTGACCATGTTAAGATTTATTTTAAAGCTCTTGCCTTGGTGCTCAAGTATGACAGCTCCCACTGTTAACCTTCATGATGGAATTTATGCAACGTATGTATGTATGTATGTATATATGTACATACACATATGTATACCCTGCAAAAAATGCGATTAATCCGGGACGTGTCCGGGATCAATCGCAAGGGAGCATGCGACTAATACAATTTTAGATCTTTTTATATGGAGTGAATTGATCGCATTTGTTCGAGCATGTCCTATGAAGAGACTAATTGTTCAACTTGTATACCCGAACGGGTACCAATGTAGATTAATCACTAACATACCGAACGGGTACAAATGTAGATCAATCGCTTACATCCCCAACGGGTACAAATGTAGATTAATCGCTTTCATCCCCAACGGGTACAAATGTAGATCAATCGCTTTCATCCCGAACGGGTACAAATGTAGATTAATCGCTTTCATCGCCAACGGGTACAAATGTTGATTTTTCCAAGTTGTTCGCCAAGGCAATTTTTAATAACAATCTTTAAAAAATTGTAAATGTTCATGCATATATAAATAAAGATTATACAATGTTTTACTTTTGAAAAAAAAATCTCAATAAATAAATTAAAAAAATTTTGAGTATGCATTATATGAGCGTAATTTAAAGGATTTTGTCATAGGATTTTTTAGGAAACATTTTGTTAAAATTATTATTCATCATTGTTATTAAAAGAAATGGTGTTCAATTCGTTTTACCGGTTGTTCTACAATTTTTTAAATACATTGCACATTTTTCTAAAATTTCTACATTTAAGGAATCTAGATTTGTACCCGTTCGGAATGAAAGCGATTAATCTACATTTATACCCGTTCGGGATGAAGGCGATTAATCTACATTTATACCCGTTAGGGAACAATTGGTCTACAATTAGTCTACATTTATACCCGTTCGGGAACAATTGGTCTACAATTAGTCTACATTTCTACCCGTACGGGAACAATCGGGGACTAATTGTGGACCGATTGTTCTCGAAAGAGATCAATCCGGGACAAATATCTTTCGGTATTAATTGCACATTTTTTTGCAGGGTACTTACATGTTTTAAATGAATTTTAGTCCATATGAATGGCGCATCTCCTTTGGTCAGTCCATTTACTCTAGCACTTGAATTTCATAGTTGACTCAAATGCTCTAAAAGTATGTATGTATGTGTAATTGTTTTGTTAATGCAGCTGAGCCATACTTTGTTTTTGCCTCTCTGTTTGCATTTTTTGCAACTTTATATACGATTCACCCATACATACATATGTATGTACTTACACACAAAATTTTTCCGTTTTCTTTTCTACACATAAATAAATACATTTGAACAGAAAGGTCTTTGGTAAGCATTTCAATGCATTCCATTTATGAATGGAGTGACCTCGGCTATATTTGTACATATTTTTTTGGATCAAATTTTTGCGCATAAGTGCTCTCTTAACTTCTTCGTAGCTTTTGAAAAAAAAATTTCAAGAGCTGAAGTGAAATTTGAGTGGGTTGCTTGTTTATTTGGAAGAGGAAACGAGTTTCGTAATTTAATTTGCTTTTTATCAAGCTAAAAGTATGAGATAGTGTTTTAGTGAATTATAGATGGTATGCACATACATACATATGTATGTATGTATTTAAGTATGTCTAGGTACCTTCATCTTTCATTGAAGATCGAGATCAAATTAGTATTGCTTTTTTTCTTATATTGAAGAAAGACACTGCAGTCCAGCAATTATGCAATATAAGTATGTACATATATGTATATCGTCGTACCATACGAAAACTAGCATACGATTTTTTGTGGCTGACGAAAAGTAACAAGATCGACTTTTGGCTGACGAAAAGTAACAAGTTCCACTTTTGGCTGACGAAAAATAACAAGTTCCACTTTTGGCTGACGAAAACTATCAATTTCGTTTAAACAACAACAATTTTAATGTAAAATAATTACTGCTACTTTTCGTCAGCCAAAAGTCAAATGTGCTACTTTTCGTACAGCATTTTTTAGTTGCTAGCTTTCGCCAGAAATTTTAAATGTGCTAGTTTGCGTATGGTACGACGATATATCGACGGCTGAGAATAAGATCGCCCTATTTCAAAAATTGTTTCAAAAACGCCCTATTTGAAAAATTGTTTGAGTAACGTCCTATTTCAGATTTTGCTTCAAGAACGCCCTATTTGAAAAATTGTTTCAATAACGTCCTATTTCAGATTTTGCTTCAAAAACGCTCTATTTCAGAGAAAATTCCATATATATTTCTCTGAAATAGGGCGTTTTTGAAGCAAAATCTGAAATAGGACGTTATTGAAACAAATTTTCAAATAGGGCGTTTTTGAAGCAAAATCTGAAATAGGACGATATTGAAACATTTTTTCAAATAGGGCGTTCTTGAAACAATTTTTGAAATAGGGCGATCTTATTCTCAGCCGTCGATATGATGAGTACTTATGTATAAACAAGCAAATGCTAACAAAGAAACAATAAAATCAATAAAACGAAATAGAGCCAAAGGTATGCATGTACACATGTACCTAAGCTAAGCTCCCACTAAACACTAAATTGTCAATTAAGTTAACCCACTTTTGTCTTATTGGCTCGTGTAATCGTCCGCATTTGAGCCGCACTTGAAATTTGATAACGTAAAGGTACATATATGTACGTTTGTTGCATTAGAAAGAATCAATAAAGTACATACATACATACATACTTACATACATACATACATATATACATACATATGTAGTATGTAAGGTCTTACTGGCGGAATGTTCCATATAAAATGGCCTCTCGGTAAATGTCAGCTAAAATTGCATGCTCATACATACATATCGTCGTTTAAACTTCATGAACGCCTATGCTAAAATTGAGATTTGCCAAACTGGCGCCCAGTTCTATCGTTCCATACCAAAAATTTGGTTTTTTAGAAGGTCGGGAAGCTCTATATATCCTTTTAATGTCCTTTTCAGCACTGAAGTTCTAGAGTTGGGACTCAGCAATTCAATTACATAATTAAATTTTGGCTTTTATGAAATTCTCACTTAGGCGTTTATGAAGTTTAAACAGCGATGAAAATTATTTTTTAAAACCCTATCGTGGTAATAGCATACCTAGTTTAACAATCAAATCTAACGACAATTTTCTATTGGGTAGCTCAATATATTGGCATGCACATACATATATGTATATAAATATACACATTTATCTAAAGCTTAGATATACAAATGTTTATCTAAACTATTGGACTTTGCGGTTTTACTTAGTAAAGACCTTGTTAAGCCAAATTCAAGAAGAGATTAGCACACGCGTGAATAAAGTTTGCCAAGTTCTCTTTAATAATAAACACAAGTAGGCATTCGTATTTATACACAAAGTGTACATACATACATACATACATACATACATATATGTATGTTAGTGAATTTTTGAGAGAAGGAAAGCGCATTGCACACAATTGCACTTGAGCCGCAACTTGTTGAAGTGCCACGGCTATAAATAAAGCTTAACCTATGTTCTCAATTGTAAAATACAAAAACAATGCAACATGAAAGGCAAGGAAATTTATGCCACAATGAATAGGTACGACATTGTCAAGTGTTTTGCTGAGGCTACGGAAAAGGCATTGAAATAATAAGCGCAAAAAAAAAGTTAAAAAAAAAATGTAAAGAATAAATATAAATAAGAAAAAAAAAATAAAAAAAAAAATAAATCACAACAACCGTTGAGTTGGCGAGAAGGCAGTGAAGTGAAAGGGATATGACTATGACTACAACAACAACATTCCTTTTTAAGGGGATGTTTGTTGAGTGGGCATTGTACATGTGCATGTGTACATACATACATACATATATAGCCGAGCCGAGTAAATCCACAGAATATCCGTAAAGAAAAAAATTCAAGGTTAGGGGAGAATTTTGCACGCCTACTCTAATGAGCTGCCTTAGGTTGTGCTTGCTGCACGAGTTCATTGGATAACACGCTTGACTGCACAATCAGACAAAAATAGTAAATTCATCGAGAGAAGCCAAGGCAAGGGGGTGTGTGCGAATAGTTACATAGTTTTTGGCTGATTACAAGCGCTCGTGTAACGCTAATTGTAACTATGATGTTTCTTTTCCACAATTATGTTAATCTCACTAACACTACATATGTACATACGGCTCATTACATTCCCATATTTAGTAATGAGTTTTCGATTTGTTCCGTACCATTTGTTTAATGGACTATACAAATTTATGTGATGAGTGCTTCTATGATTTAATAGGCAACAACTTCTGATGGGTGAAAAGGTAAAAATGTGTTAGTTTATGAAATGGAAATGCAGTGGGTGGCATTACCTATAATATACTTTCTTCCTATGTTGGTAACTTTAAGTAATATCTTGAAAGATTTTCGCTATTTGTATGTACCTACATACATATGTAAATATGTGAGTATGTATGTATGTAGACATTATTGATTTAAGCTAAAGAAAATTCGCTTATCCTTGAAAAGTGCTGCTTTACAAAGCTTGTCATATCACAAATGAGAATCATCACGTTCGACATTGTAGGTACAAAACATGCGTATGCATATGTTAAATATACATATCTACAATGTACATATACAGGAAAAATGTTTGTTGTAAACTCGCTTGAAATGCTTGAGTTTCAAATAAAGAAGCCTTGGTTGCACAGCCAGAAAAGGTTTGATTTATACATATGTACATACATACATATGTAACCATATGTATATACCTTGTAGAATGTACCCTCTGATAAAAATTATTGCAAAATAAATTGACTTACATACATATGTGTGTAAAAAATAACTACCTACTCAGCTGCATAAGCACACTTGCATGTCCTTGGGGGATTGTGATGGAGAATACATTACCTTCTCCACACCGTAGTAGACAACATTGCCAGCTAACTTATTTAAGTTCCAAATGTGTATACTACAAGAGTATGTAGGTACATATCGACGCTTCCAAACAATACTGTACTAAGTCGACTTAGTACATTTTCCCGTTTTTGGCGTTTTCAAGTAGAGCGTGCCTTAATTTAGATGCTGTCTAATTTTGGTATCAATCGGACAGACCTGTAATGTGCAAGTACCAGTACAAGTACAAGTACAAGTACCCCAGTACTTCAAACTTCCAGTACAAGTACAAGTACTTCAGTACTTGTACTTGAATTTTACAAGTACAAGTACTCTACTGATAAGTACTTTTTAAGTACGTACAAATATCTGTGTTTTTCTTCTGCTTTTTTAAATGTTTTGATTGAAATAAAATTTTTAAATCAAAATCAACTGAGGTGATATTTTTTTGTTTGAAACAATCTGAAATAGTTTGTCAAAAAAGTACTTGCATGTACATTGATAAGTACTTTTACTTGTACTTGGAATTTCCAAGTACAAGTACTGTAGTACTTGTACTTCGAATTTCTAAGTACAAGTACTGTGGTACTTATACTTATTTGGTACTTAGTACGAGTATATACTGAGTAGTTTACAGGTCTGCAATCGGACAATTCAATCAAAAGTTATAAGCAAAAGTGTACATATAATACAACTCGAGATTTTTACAGAATAAAAATTTTGAGAGCTTGCCATGAAAAACCACGTAGCAAATTTTTATTTCTTCTTACGGTTTTATATAAAGCGTACCCTGACTTTGATATTGTCGAGTTTTGGTGTTGATCGTTCCATCCAAACAGAAGTTACAAGCGAAAATATACTTAGCATACAATCGAAGTTTCATATCGAGTTTAAACTTTGAGAGCTTCTCCTGCGAAACACAGTTTTCAGACTTAGTACAGTTTTGTTTGAAAGCGTCGATATATGCTGTACACGTACAGAAAAGTTTTTAATGTTTCGTCGTTTATGTATTTCTTCTTAGAGAAATTCGTTCGAATATTCCCAATGGGCCAAAAAATACAAAAACACTTAAATGAAGATTTGGCGAAATGGATAATGGTGGTGATTGGATAACCACATGCACATCTATACTAATATACACACATTCATATGTACATACAAAAAGAATTTAAATGCAAATTAAAAATCAGATGGTTGACTGATTGATTGAAAGAAATGGGATTTAGAATTTAAAAAGGAAGGTCTTTGACATACAACGAAGAAGAAGGCGCTTGCCTGTGAGTCAAACGGTTGTGTAATACTAAAAGCAGAATTTAAATTTTCTTGTTTGCAATTTAACCAATCAAAGCTCTCTTTGTATAAATTTAAATAGCAAATGTTGGTTTAAGTCAGTGTTGGGTAAAATGGCACGTAGTGGCTGCACGGTCTAAGAATATGTACATCTCTGTGGCTGAGATAAAACTAAAACACATCATCACTCTAGATTCACCTAGAGTACCACCATGGGCACAGCTATTATTTTAAAAATTTTCCTTTTTCTGCTGTGTTTAGAACGCGAAATTTCAGCTTATCATTGCTTTCTGTGGTGCGTGGTCCATAATTCCTCTCAATCATGATAAAGAAAAAAAATCAAAAACAATTTTTATTTTTTTTTTGGTGCCGCTAGATGTCGCTAAAATTCATTTTTTTCATATCTTCGGTGTTTGTGGTCCGATCCCTAAGTTTGATACAAAAATCTCTTTGGCTTGAGAGGACGGTTTCTACTTAATAATTGTATTAACCCTATGTGCGCCATTGGGGTCACTTCCACCCAGTACTTAGTTTATACTACTTTAATATTACCTTTTTTTGCCGACATGTTAAACGACGTCAAAAAACATTAATCTTTTGCAAAAGAAGTATTTCGATCGATTCAGTAGAACGCGAAATAAAACAAATTTAACATTCCGAGGAATATAAGTTTTTCGCTTCCTGTGGTCTTTTAGGTTTATTTTATAAAGATTTTTTCTGAAGAGACTCCTATTGAAATTTTATGGCGAATAATTTTCTAGAACATTTTAGCCCACAAATACCGAAGATATGAAAAAATGAATTTTAGCGACATCTAGCTGCGTCCAAAAACAAATAAAAAATTTTTCCAGAAATGTTTTCGAAAAAGAAATCATATGGGGGGGAGGGGGCGTACGGCGAACTTTTTTTCCCGATACGATCTAATGTACATACATACTACTTAAAAAATACTCTCATTGTTTCAACTATTCATTAAAAAAGGACAATTTAAAATTTCTGTATTTCCTTGTTTGCTTGTATTCCTTGTTTCCACGATATCTTGTGAATAATGCTAACATAAATAAAAAATGCACATTAATATTCTCTTTAGGTATCACCCAATTTGAAATCCTATTATAATGCTGCGGAAGTGAAATCATATAGCATGAAATATAAAATATTTACATACCTACATACATACATTCATAGATACATACACATACAAACATTTACATTCACGACGTTTCATTAGCAATCATCAGAACCATTAACACGAAATGCTGCAAATGCTTTTTGGGCCTCTGGTTGATATTTGCCAAATGTTACTTTACTGTTGGGCGAAAAACTGCTTACCAAGCAAAATCAGCAATCAACCCTCCCCTTATAGGTACGAGTACATGCATATATATGTACATAAATATGTGTATGCACATCATCCAGTCATCTAGTTAGTGGTGTGCATGGATGTGTGACCGACCCGCCTGACATGCCGCAAGGCAGGAAACAAATTTCCACAAAATAACATTATCTATCTAGCATCTGGGAAGAAGGGGAAGAAGAAGAAGAAAAAATTCATAAAATTTTCAGGTCCAGCCACCAAGCACAGCCCGCCTGCGTTCCCAACACCCACCCATCCAACTGGTGATGGTGATGGTGATTATGCCCCTTTTGTTTTGACATAAAACCGCTATGAACACATCAAGATACCAACAGCAATGAATACATACATACATCCATACATACAGGCAAACAAACAACCAACCAAGTTATGCTTCTTTTGGTGTGTGAGAAGTGAGGGGGGAGGTAGTGGGATTACATAGGTACATGTATCCTTGTTTTGGAGTTTGCCATCGCAGAGCGGGGTTGCGCTGTGAATTATAGCTACTTGTACAAGTGCTGGTAATGCTAATGTTGATGCTGTTGTTCTTTGCACCGTTGTTTTCTTGTTGTTGTTAGTGTTGTTAGTGTTTTTTTTTGTTTTTGCTTTTGTTAGGCAGTGAAATTTATATTTATTGCCTTTGTCATTCCAAACAAAATTGAGCTGTTTACGGTTGGAAGGGGCGTTTGCCGTTTTTTGAAAAAATACCACGGTTAAATTTATGTATGTGGATATGTATGTATGTTTGTATGTAAGTGGCATAGAAATTTTGTGGGCAAACAATGGTTTTATGCTTTTCATGAAATATTTTGTAAGCTTTGTTAAGCTTAGGGTGCGAACAGAGTGGGCGCTGATGCCGAGCGGAGCCGAGCCGAGCCTATTGACGCTTATTTTCATGCGAGAAGAAAATTTGTCTATAACACAGTGAATGCGAGAATCAGCGCTGAAATTCTGTTTATTCCATGTGTTTTACTTTTATGTCATTTATGTTATGTTCAGACACAACCTTAATTGAACATTAAGAGCCTTCATTCAATTTTCAAGCCCAATGATTCTCAATTTACCATACAAAAATTGACCAAGTTAATGCTTCATTAGAAATTAATGAGTTGTTAATGAAGAACAATTCTGCATGCAACCCTGTTAAAAGGCTTGTTTCATAAGTAAAATGAAATGTCATGAAAAGAGAAATGTGATTAGCGTCAGTGTCCACTAAACAGGTTGGTTCGTCAGATCAGCTGCATTCTTGTTCTTCTTCATCACCTATCAAATTTGTTTTTATTTCTGCTTATTCTATACATGCATTCGTGTTTACGATTGGTAAAAATTGTGAGATGAATGTCAAATTATTTCGTCCTCCTTGCAATTTTGACATTTAGGTCACGAGAGTTTGATATTCAGCTCACGGCGTGTATGTGTGTATGTATCTTGAGCCGACCTGTTAAATGGGCCAAGTAAATTAAATATGTCTGAACACCAAATCTAAAGATGTTCAATCAACCCCAATTGACTTAATTAATTTTTATGTCTGAACATGATATTAGGGCCTTTTCACATTACTCGGTACGACATCGGATCGACATTTTTTGCTCGGTATTTTCAGCTTACCGAAACGATTCCGCGTTGCTGTGTTTTTCACACTTGTGGGAATACTTTCGGTGCGTAATCGGCAGAAAATAGGAAAACAAACATCGAAATTTGCAAAACAAAATTTTTAACTTGAGCAAATCACTCAATAATAACAATAATGTCTTCTAGCGAAGACGAAGACATTATAACTTGCTACATTTATAACCGAAACGAGTTTTTTACTGACTTTGTTCTTCTTCTTTTATTACGCCGCAAAAATGTATGCAGTAATTCCTCAAATTTTACTGACCGGTCTTACCGCGTTGCTGTATACCGAAATTAATCCGCTCCGATTTCATGTATGCAACACTAATGTGAAAGTGCCAATTGAAATACATGTGGTCAGTAAGGTTTCGGTATACTTTCGGTAAAAACCAAAAATGTCGATCCGATACCGCACCGAGTAATGTGAAAGCGCTCTTAGTCTTATTTTTCATTTGTGTTTAAAAATTGCTGTACACGGTAATGGATTCATCTGATGAAGAGTATTTTGCTTCTCCTTGTGTGGTTAATGCAATTAATATCACAAAAGAATTTGGAGAACATCCAATTACACTAATCAATTAGGTGAATTTTATCATTTATATAATGATTTATGAAAATATCCAGCTAAATTTCATTAAAAAAACCATTAAAAAACACGATTGCACACTAAAAAGTAAGCATCAACAATGCAAACAAGCGCCCAAAACGCTTTGAAACTGTTTTTCTCGCACTCATCGGCTTTGCTCTCTGCTCTTGTCGGCGTTCACTGTGTTATGCACAAGCTTATTTGTATTGACTTGTATGTAACCAGTTTTATCGCACTGACAATCTTTATCGCATTGACAATCTCGGCTCGGCTTTCAGCGCTCACTCTGTTCGCACCCTTAGCAATAATGTTTATTATCGAGCCGAATCCGGTGTACCTATTTAGTTTATTTCCATCATTTATGTATAGAAACAGTTACGGTTAACATGAATACTTTATGTATGTGAGGGCAGTCGAGTTGGTTCTGGAAAATAATTTCTGCATTGTCTTAAGCAAAAATTAAAACAAATGAAATACCTACATATATTTTTTAACATTGTCCAAGAGTCTACCTTTGAGTAATCAAGGTTGTCCGTGTGTATATGTACATATGTATATATACATAGCAACGTACGCCCCCTTGACTCAGGCATAGAAAAATAGCACGTGCCAAAAGATAACTAAAGCATCTTCGCATTTCCTTCAAAAACCACTTTTACCAAATTAATTAATTTTACCAGACCTCGACTTATTATTGCTCATTCTTCGTAGCACTTGACTTTTACATATTTATGTATATTTACCTACATACATATATATTCATATTTGTTTATTTGAGTGTGCATTAAGCGACGTTGAATTAACTACTTAAACAGTTATGAATAATCGAATTAGTCATGGTTTGTAATTAAGTAAATTGATTATCTTGCGGAATGATAAAGAAGACGCTAAATACATGCCACAATGGAGAAAACTAATTAAATCTGAAACCTTCTAATGTCATTAGGAACATTGATAAGCGTACATTCACACTTAGGTATATATGTATGTATGCATGTACTAGGTATTGTTTATAGAGAAATAGAATCAAGGTAAAGTACAATAGGCGCGCATGAACACATTTATATACATAGTTACATACATCCATACATACATACATACATACATAAATGCATATCTGCGAAGAAGTTTATTATTTTGCCTTTTGCGCTTTTCGACGAAAAATGTTAACAAAAGTTGTTGCTTATAGGTACAACTCATACCTGGGAAACTGAGTAGTAATTGGACTATTACGTACTTAAATACTTTATATTTTGATCTTGAAGTAATTAGTCCGTACTAGGTTAGGTTAGGTTGAGGTGGCTGTCTCCGCAATTCATGAAAGCGGGGACACACTTAGGCCGAGGTGGCCCATTGTGATACCACACGGGAGCCCTAGCTTCCTTATCCCTGTTTACAAACCTTTCCGGAAAAATTAGATTCGAAAGTATGATAAGATTAGATGCCCGTTAAGCTAAACCAGCGCGTTTGTTTCATGAAGCGCAGAAAATCTAGTGTCCTTGCATTTTCCATCTCCGCCAGGCACTCGAAAAAGTGTTTATGGAGAAAGCGGTACCTGGATTGCGACAGTGCGGGGCAGTGGCATAGATAGTGCTCAACACTCTCTATTTTCTCCACGTCCCTGCAGCTGCGGCAGAAGTCGTTTTTATATAGGCCCATGCGAGAGGCGTGAGTGCCCATAAGACAATGGCCTGTTAGAAGTCCCACCAGCGGACCTATAGAGAGCCGATTCAGATGCAGCACCGATACAGACCTAGCCTCATCCAGTCTAGGCCAGATTTGCCTAGAAATCACACAAGTTGACTGCCTGGCCCATCTAGCGTTAGCCTGTTCAATGGAGCGAGATCTCAACCAGTGCTTGCATGAGTTAAGCGGGGGGCCAACCCATGTCGCAGATGTGATATCCTGCAAGCTTGTGCCCTCCCTTGCCAACTCATCTGCAATGCAGTTGCCCCGAACGTTGCTATGGCCTGGAACCCAAATGACGTTCAGGTCGCACCTTTCGGCTAGTTTGTTCAAAGACTCCCTACATTTCATTGCAACTATAGATGTAGCATTGTTACTCTGTAAGGATTTTATGGCAGCTTGGCTGTCAGAGAAGATTTCGATAGAATTTATGTCTGGCAGATCTGTCAGGCGACGAGCTGCTTCCCATATGGCTATGAGCTCAGCCTGATAGACGCTGCAGTGATCAGGTAGGCGCAAACTTACTTTCAGATGAAGCTTTTCGCAGAAAAACCCACTTCCAACTCTATTGTTCAATTTAGAGCCGTCCGTGTAAAGGTGCAGTGTATTAGGGTCGGGATCCCCCAAGTTCTTCCACTCGCTCCTCTCCGGGATTCTTGTGGAGAATTTGTTATCCCAACAGAAGGCTGGTATTGCATTAGTCCGTACTAAGTACTTTCAGAATATTCAATTACATGTACAACGTTATATTTTTTCTTATAATTTTATTTATGTTGAATTATTTTTTTTTGTTTGAAATTAAATTTAATTATTTATTTATGTTAAACTTCAAATGAATTTTGTTAAATAAACATAATATGTTCTACAAGCGACATGTAAAAAATATAAAATAATATATACGTTTGTATTTATATGGCCGTTTTAATTCTAATAATTATTTTATGTGAATTTAAATGAGCTATTGGCCATTTTTTAATGAAGAAAAATTGAAAAAATTTTTTTTTGGTAGAAGTTATGGATCCATTTCGGAGACCACCATATCCTCAGCTTTAGAACTTTGTACAAACCAAACACACAATCGCACCAACATACTAGGTAGCAAAGGCAGAGTGTCATTAAGCTACTGTTGTTGGTATGTGGATTGTAATGGAGGGAAAATTGAAATTTAAGCGAAACAAAGCTGACGGCGGTGGTAGCTCAATGGGATAGACATGTGACTACCAATCGAACGACTTAAGTTCGGTTCTCGGTTGAGGCCGCTTGAAGAAGGGATGAAGAGGGATGTGGTGGTCTCCGAAATGGATCCATAACTTCTACCAAAAAAAATTTTTTCAATTTTTCTTCATTAAAAAATGGCCAATAGCTCATTTAAATTCACATAAAATACATATAGTTTATTTTTGTAATTTTTTTTTAAATATTGGTTTCACGATTGTAAGTAATTGAACGTACTTGAAAAGAATTGAAAAATCGATACAAGTACATTTTTCAATTCTTTTCAAGTACTTTCAATTCTTTTCATTTACTTTCTTTTCTTTACTTTGGAGTATTTGCTAAAACTTCAATTCTTTTTCAATTCCTTGTACTTGTACTTGTACCTGAAAATTTTGGGAATGCCAGTACCAGTACCAGTACAATTCCTTTAAAATGTACTTGTCACAAGTCTTACTGGTACTTGATATTGCCCAGGTCTGGTACAACTTCATGTAGGTACCTAGTGAGATTTGATAAACTGAAGGTATGAAAGAAAAACATATGTAAATCCGTTTTATGCTTTTCAGAATTTTGCGCCATATTTAAGTAGGTACATATGTATGAATGTCTTGTGGTAACTGTCAAGTATCAGTTCATTTAGATCTCTAGATACTGCAATGCGCCAAAATGTGATTGCTGAGCTATTACAAGATAATTTCCACAGAGTGTGAAGATCCGCATTTCGATATTGTACATTGCACATGAATATGTAACATGTGTATACACGTGTACATATACATACATAAATATATATGTACATATAAGTATGTATATTAAATACTGTAAACTTTCGATATCGAAGTTTCACTGTTAATATTTTTTTTATTTTTGACGTTTCCAAGTAAAATTTTTAATTGCTTTTTATCTAATGAGCGTTTGATGTTAAATTCTTTTCTTTAGCTAACGTAGGTATGTACCTATGTATTGGGACAAGTGTTCTGATAAAAGCACAATTATTATATTTTCGATTAAATTAATGCTTATGAAGTTGAGTCTACTCTGAAAGAAAACGCTGTGCAGTAAAATCAACGACTTTCCTCAGTCGAAATGTGCCCACTTTTTGTTTCACAGATGCGAGCGTTGTTGATTCAAATACTTTCGTATTTAAGTCAAATACTTTCGTATTTAAGTCAAACACTTTCGTATTTAAGTCAAACACCGGCACATATTCATAAAAAATAGTGTTCTCAATTTTATATTCTCCTCCGGATTCGAATCATGACATCAACCTGAAATTCAATCCAACGGCCTCACATAGTGCAACATTCAACATTATATAGAATTTATTGATTATTTTATACTTCCCATTTTTCGAAACAATATCTATGAATTGCATGAGTAATTAAAAATTTTAACAGCAAGCCCGTCTTTGAAACAACAATTATACTACGGAAAGTTGTTGGATCTAAAACTTTGCTGTTAAAACAAGTATTTTTGCTGTTGAATAAAAGACGGAAATTCAATAACGGAAAGTTATTGATTTAACTAAAATTTTTTTTCCTGAGTATTGTTATACATATTTATGTACATTAAGGTGGTCCAAAAAGTTAAAACCCAACAAAAGATTGCGGAACAAGGCCATTTTTATTCTATTGTTCTTGAAATAATATGTGTTCCCTTTTTTAATCATAAAAAAACATCTTTCTTCTTCATTAAGTACTTTCCAAAAAGTATATACCATCACTGTTGCAAAAGCGGAAGGAAACTTTGAGGCATTTGCGCGATCTCTAACTTTAATATATTAAGGCAAAATTCTCGGTATATATTTCCGCAGTACAGTCGCATGAAATGCGTGTTGTTCCGCGGATTTCGGGAAAACTTCATTTTCTTTATACAATTGGACCACCCTAATGCACATACATGTGCGCGTGTTTTAAATGTGTATTGCCAAGAGCAATATAAATTCAGTGCACCACTTTGGTTGATTTCCTTTAGTCAATCAACCGCAAAGGTTAACGCGTGTACAAATAAAACCCAAAGGCGCGAATTCTTAATTCAAATTAACAAATTTCACTAAAATAATTCTAGGCTTAATGAGTTCTGTATGCAGATATTTATCACACAATTCTTTAGAATAAAACAACTTCTGACTAACGAAATAAGTCCAGATTTAATAGAAAAATATTTTATTTGAAATTCCTTTAACTCATAAAAGTCATTGAGCCTAATGCATACAAATCGAGCTATAGCTCATACTCAGATTTTTCGTAAAACGTGGATTTTGTATGCATACAGATTATTAAAATTGCTTGATATTACCAAACAAATTAGGTTTATCTTATAGAAAAATCTATATATAATAAAACTCCATCCAATAGATTAAAATTAATTGGTTATTTCTCGAGGATAAGGTTGAGTTGAGTCTGATGTATTGTGGAACGAATTTCCGTCATCACTTGTCAAGTTTGATTTGGTTATAAACCGGTTTCGGTTTTGTGCCATGTTCAGAAACATGATACGATGACGGAAATTCTTTCCACAATACATCGCAATACTACCCTGTCGGAAAAGCAAACAACAAAAAAGAAATTAAGTTGAGTCTCTTGAGAAAGAGCTCAATTTTTATTCATAAGGGCCATTAATCTGCGTAGATATTTCGAAGGCGTTTCTTAAAAAATTATAAAAGCCGATTAAAAACTACACTAGTTTGCAAATATTTAATTTGAAAAAAATACCAAGAAATTTAGGTATAGGGGAGGATTCACATGGGCCTGCTGAGCTTGAAACTGATATTTTTTAATTTTTTATGTGTTTAGGTTTTTGAGATAACGGTATCTGATTTTGTGTTTTTTGGTTATCACTTTATTCAAAAATTATTTTCGCTGAAGTTACAAATGCGATAACCGCAAGCGGCGCCTCGTTCGAAAGACGCTTCTAACGATATACAACTTATGGTGGTGAAACCAAATTACGCTGAGTGAACAACTGGTCAAAATAAAAATTTTGTTGATTTTGCGATTTTTGAAAAAAACTTTGATTTTCAAATTAGGTTTTTGTAAGAAGTTGTAAAATTCAGCAAAGTTGTATACCTTCAAAAATTTGTCTGTTTAATTCCAATCACTTTAAGCGTAATATTACCAATATCCGAGAATACTTTATTTTTTGGCGATTTTTTTAGGTGAAACAAAAAGGCAATTTTATGGACGAAAAACTCAGTTAGATGACACAGCCATGTTAAAAAGAAGAAAGTTGTAAAACTGCGCCCCTGAGTACGTATGCAGCAAAATTTCGCTGAAACTTTTAGAAATAAATTTTCCCCTATATCCTTTGTCTTAGCAGGATTTACAGCAACACGAATATACAGATTTCTGTGAATTCACTTTTAGCCCCAATAATTGAAGTATTCTGAAACCATTTCAAATAATTCTCTGCCTTTATTTTTTCCTATTATTTGTCTGCAAAATAACTATGCATATATGTATGTAGGTACGCGGAATAAACTATATTAATGTCACATCCATGTTTATGGATAGTCCTGTCTGATCCATAAACTATGGATGCCATATCCATATCGTCGCTCCGGAAGAAGCAAGACGCATGTCAGTAATTTGTCGACGAAAAAAGGCGCATTAAAAATATGTCGGGGAAGAGAGACGATTTACAAAACATGTCGACGAAGATAGACGCATTAAAAAATATTTCGACGAAGAAAGACGCATTAGCATTATTAACTGCGAAGAAAGACGCATTAGCATTAATATTGGCAAAGAAAATAAAAAATCGAATACGTCTTTCTTTCCTAAAAAATATTTAAATGCGTCTTTCTTTATAGTAAAAAAAAAATAAAGCGTCTTTCTTCGTTATCAAAAAAAAAATAAAGAGTCTTTCGAAAAATATTTTTAATGCGCCTTTCTTTGAAAGAAAAAAGGTTTACGTCTTTCTTCCTCAACAAAACAGTTTGCGTCTTTTTTCTTCTATAGCGACGATTTTTTTTATATATGACAACTTTTGTTTTGATATGATACACATTCTATGGATACGACATCAATCTAATTTTCTCCGTGTGTGTACGCCTAGGCGTATGAGTAACATTTTTCAGACAGAGAAATTTCACATAGCCATGGTTGAAAAATAGACTAAGTAGTCGTGTTTTTTTCGGATATGGATTAATGGAAATGTCATATTAAATTTCTCTTAATTTTTAAGATTTTGCCTTTTGTGATAAGATATTTGATTTATTCTAATGTATGATGATTTTCACAATTACATAATAATAGTGAATAATTTAGTAGCATGTGTGTATGCTTGAATATGTACATATGTATACGTAGATATGCAAATGTACTATATACATGGGTCGATACATTCATATACATATGTACATATTTGGATGCATGCATGTATGTATGTGCTTAGAACTTTTCACAGGTAGATACATTTTATGTAACCATCACCTGCGCGGCCGAACACATACAAGATTTCTCACCATTTTTAACGAATACACATACACAACTGCAAATGCCTATACATATGTATTTGTGTATGCATATGTATACACCCTACGTATGTATATAGGCACATACTCGTATGTTCACTTTTTTAGGATACATGGGTATTGTTTCAATGGCGCCTTGTAATCAAGACAATTTCTAGCGATCGGCAGCGAATTAATTGCCTTCGCAAACACCGTTACATGACATCATCCGCAAACATAGGTACCTACATTGTATATGTAGGTATCGTTTTTTCTTCTTTTTTCTTGCGTATTATTACACTTGAAGATTTTTGTGAATATAAATCTATATTTTTTTTATACTCAACTACTCGCTAATATTACTAGACAATATGTGTCACTACTCACCTTTATCGCCTTGTGCAATATTACTTAGGCGATTGGTTAGATAACCGCGTAGATTTGAGACTACGCGCTGTGGCGAATTCGGGCCACTGCCGATGGGGAAACTACGCAATTTGGAGAACAGCGCGGACGATTCGCCACTTGTGCCAGCAGCAGCACCACCATCAGCTGCACTGCCTGCAGCGCTATTATCTGCACCCGCGTTCGACGCCACTGTCTTGAATTCGTGGTGTTCGTTGGCGATTTGCGAAATTTTTTTTATCGAAAAACTTTTATTTTTAAATTTAGAAAATTTATTTTTTTTAACGGTTGATTTTAATTCTTGAAATTTGTACCAATTTCTTTGAACTTTTTATATTGGTTTTTTCTTTTCGTTTGGTTGCAATTGTGTTTTTTTAGTTTGTTCAAAAGCAAGCAAAACGCCAAAAATTATGTTGCAAATATTATATGTATTTATTTCCTTGTAGGCGCTGCTAACTCCTTTCAAGCGCACCACTTTTCTTTTTGCTCTTATGCAATTTTTTTCGTTAAAACCACTGCAGTTTGCGTTTGCGAAATTTGTGGAAATGCAGATATTCCTTTTCTTTTTTTTTCAAACAAATCAAAGTTTAAATACTTCGTTTGTGCGTGATTTTGAAATTTAATTTTGTATTTACACTTTTCTGAATTAAATCGAAATTTTTACTTTTGCATTAGATTTTTCACAATTTTCTCTGCTTAAATTTCAATTTTCTTGTTGAAAAAATCCTGCACACCCACATTTGAAAAGTTGGAAATAAATGCTATACCAGACGACCACCGTGCATCGTCCAGGCCAGCGCAAAGGTAACTTCTGTCTGGCAGCGCTCGATTAACGCATACCCAACATGCCTATGTATACCTTGATTCTTGTTTCGCTATTCAGCCTGGAATTCCAGCGGCAGGCAGCGCATTGAGTTTAGCTCCAATCGAGCCTAACCTGTCACTGCCAGCCAGCCAGCCCACCAACCCCATATCCAAGCCGTTTGCTTGACTTTCCAAGGAGCGCACTCTTTGTGCTCACTCAGTCTATAGCAAAGTTGTGTGTTTGTATGGATGTAAGTATGTTTGTATGTACTTGTGGTAAATCCTCTAAATTTGTTTTTGTAACTAAATACAGGTATGTATGCGTTGGCGCTCCTATACACACATACACATGTGTGTTGCACAAATTGTTCAACATTTCGTTTTGTATTTCGTATTTTGTATTTCAATACAGACTTTCTTGCGCGCGCTGAGTCGCTCTTCTCTCTTTTACGTTTCGTTTGCGAGGCATGCGCATCCTGGCGGCGCTTAATGTTTTGTTGTGCTTTTTTTTAATTTTATTCTTAATCGCTTATACGCAAAACGAACTTATGCACATCAATACGTCCGTCCATCCAATTGGTTTGACTTTGCATGACTCGCAATCACTATTTCCCATACAAATTACATTCGCTCGGTTGAGCACATTCAAAATGGTCTATGAAAATTCACACGAAGCGACGTTTCTGTTACTGTCTATTATTTTATTATCCTTCTACATACTAACAGGAGGTTCATATTCCGGAATATGAATACTTTTCGGCATCATCAACCATTTTGTGTTGTTGCAACTGTTAATCGACTAGTACGGCGCAATTGATTAAAATTGCCGTGGCATTTTGATTTGCTACAATCTAATTAAATCGTGATCTCAATTTGATTCATGTACTAAATTAATTACTTAATGTATTTATCGAACAGGTGCAAAGTGTGTGCGGGCTATTTTATCGGATGAACTTTTTTAAACCTTTAGAAGATAACAGAACTGCCGAGATGATATTCTCATCCCATTATACATATGTATAGTCCCCTTATTCTTTCAAACTATTCGATTTTGTCTACGGCCTCACTGACGTGGAAGCACTTTCATTCATACGGCTACAATGGAATTTACTTTACTGCTTATCTGAAATGTATAGCTTGCCATCGCCTAAAAATTTACCTAAGTATTAATGATACTACATACATACATATGTAGATACATTATATAGGGTCGAAAAAAAAGTTGTAAACGTCCGCCCCTAAATTTAAAGCTTATGTTGAGAGGGTTAAGGGACACAAAAAAATTTTTTTTTTGGTCCCGCGAAATACCGCCGAAATTGTTTTTTTTATTTTAGCTTTATTATTTATAACCCGATTTTTAAAATTGATACGTCATTCTTTTCGTATTTTGAAGCTCTACACTTCCTTCTAATGTTTTCTTGAGCTCTGAAGTCATTTTCACATAGTTGGGTCAGCTAACTTATTTGTATGTCCACGAATTATCCTCTTTATTTTGGCAAATGAAAGTGCTTCAAAATTCATAACAATGTTGCCTGGAAACGGTTTTACTAAATTAATAAATAAAGAAGTTACATCACGACGAATATTTAACGTAGCTATTATTTAACTAATTTGTTTAAGCAATTCAGTATATGTAAAGTTGTAAAAGGCCGACTCTAAATTTGAAGCTTATATTGAGAGGATTAAAGTCAAAATTTTATTTTTTTTTTCTGATCCCGCGAAATACCGCCGAAATTGTATTTTTATTATAGCTTTGTTATTTGACTCCAGAGTTCAAAAGGATATTAGAAGAAAATATAGAGCAATGATACCCAAACATTTCTTACGGGCGAGCAATGTCATAATTTAAAGAAAAAAAAATTTTTTTCTATATGTTTGTTTTTGTAGTTTTCTACAACTTCATTGACATCTCGATAACCCAGTAAAAAAATTAGAACACAAATCAGACTGATAATCGAAATTAACTAAAAATCCAACTTTGTATTTATATTTATGTTATGCAAACAAAGCTATCGAATATGCATTGGAATATATGTATACATTTTTAATTAATAAAATTAATACTAATATTTATAAATAAATAATTAATTAATATTGAAAAGTTTATTGTTTTAGAAAGCTTAAAAAACATCTTTAATACGAGATTTATGAACTTTGGCTATTATTACTGAATTTAATTAATTTTCAATGCCCTCTTCTAAATTTTTCAAAATAGATAAATAAATAATTAATTAATTACACTGGATCACAAAATGAAATTTTGTGTCTGTACTTTGGACGTGACTATCCTACCTATATGTAAAATCGGTTGCTGATTCCGAAAATCGGGTTCATTTTTAATTCTATGGGAAGGTTTTTGAGATATCGGCAATTTACCGTTATTTGGCCAATGGCTCCACTTAATCCTGTAAATCTCTTTGACGCAGTGAGCTATCTTCCTCGAAGTGACAACCAACGAAAGAAAATTAAATTTTCTTTTCATCGCTGCTATAACATTTTTCTCTAACTCTTATAGTTTCTGAAATATTGACGATTCAATTTGAATTTTTTCGATTTTTTAAGATTTTTTGAAGAAAAAATTGACTTTGTCAGACAATATTTTTCATATATATATAAATATTTTCGGTTTTACACCTTTACGTAAAGCTCCATTCTATTGGGAAAAAGATAAGCTATCAACGAAGAAAATCCATGGTAAAATGGAAAAGTTATAGGCGATCAAGTAAATACATCCAAGTCGCGCAATGCCTCTGCACGGGTATATTCTATGCATATTGTACCAATACCTACACATCTGCAGTAGCAGCACATTGGCAGCGCAGTAGATACAAGCCCATTTACGGGTATAACATGCATAGATATACCCGTGCAGAGGCATTGCGCGACGTGCCTGTATCTACTTGATCGCCTATAACTTTTCCATTTTAGCATGGATTTTCTTCGTTGATAGCTTATCTTTTTCCCAATAGAATGGAGCTTCACGTAAAGGAGTAAAACCGAAGGTGAAGACATTGGTTTTAAAGATATTGCCTGACAAAGTCAATTTTTTCTTCAAAAAATCGTAAAAAATCGAAAAAATTCAAATTGAATCGTCAATATTTCAGAAACTATAAGAGCTAGAGAAAAATGTTATAGCAGCGATGAAAAGGAAATTTAATTTTCTTTCGTTGGGTATCACTCCAAGGAATATAGCTCACTGCGTTAAAGAGGTATACAGGATTAAGTGGAGCCATTGGCCAAATAACGGTAAATTGCCGATATCTCAAAAACCTTCCCATAGAATTAAAAATGAACCCGATTTTCGGAATCAGCGACCGATTTTACATATAAATAGGATGGTGGCGTTCAGAGTATTTTTTGGCTGTAGAGCAGTGTTATTAGTGTAACAAACTTAAATATCTTTGCCTCCGAGCGTTTATTTTAAAACTTTCTTCAATGTTTTTAGTACGTATAAATGTGAAAGTATATTATCAAAATTAAAAATTGTTAAATCAAAACACAGAAACCGGATCTCAGACAAACACCTCGAGTCAGTTTTGCAACTATCAACCACAAATGTTGAAATAGACGTAGATAACATTATCGAAAATATGAACGAATCAAATTAGTATACATATGTATATGTTCCACATTTCATTCCTTTCATTGCTGGGTTGGACCTGTTCGAATCAAAATAAAAAATGTTTTTTGTATTTCTATAGAAACGTTTCGGAGTATACAAATTTTATTTTCCTATGCTCGCCTATGCTCGCCTATATACACAAATTTCTTATGAAAGTGTATAGGCGAGTAAAATCCTATACTTACGAGCATTACAAAAACAAAATGTGTATGCGAGCATAGGGCTTGGGCAACTATGATATAGAGCTTCGATATACGAAAATAATGACGTATCAATTTTAAAAATCGGATGTAAAATAACAAAGTTACAAGAAAAAAACGATTTCGGCGGTATTTCGCGGGGTCAAAAAAAAATTTTTTTTGTGTCCCTTAACCCTCTCAACATAAGCTTCAAATTTAGGGGCGGCCTTTTACAACTTTTTTAGTTCGTATGGGGACCAACCCAGTCTAATGTACATATATCATAAGTTTAATGGCTCACTGTAAAAATTAACAATAGACCATTTGAAATTAAAAAATTTTGCAACATCACCTTTGAATTAAACTGTGTCTCCACGTCGGGTCTGGCAGGCATACAAAATTTCAACGCTTGAAAGGCATTACAGACATTTTGATTATGTAGAACATAGAACAATTGGAAATTTCCTAGTTGTTCTTATAATTTATCAAACCGTACTCGCGCTGGTCAAAGCGAAGGTCCATAAATCACCAATGACTCTGCACCTAAGTTCAAATATTCAATTTGTTGCAAGAGATGTTAGTTTATTTGTATTACATAGTAACATCATATTAATTTTATATTTTGTTGTATGTTATAGCGTATATGTGTGTAATTTAAAGTCTCATATATCACAGCAGCACATACTCTGTAGGGAAAATCCCTCGTTACGAGCCAGGACGCTTCTACTAATGAATTTTTAGCAGCTACTATTAATAAAAATATAATACAATGGCGCTATTATAACTCTGACGAGTTTAATGGCCGAGCTTCTCTTCCAATTCGAGGTGTGCTCCTTTTTGTTTTTTCCTACGAATTGGGTGGACCTACAGTTTTTTGCCGGCTCCGAACGGCGAATGCATTTTTTGTGAGAAGCTTTTTCATGGCAGAAATACACTCATACAAGTGAAGATGCTAATAGAATACTCTTTATACCAAATGATTCACTAACCATCTGAGAGTTGCAGAAATATACAACGCCGACGGCAATTGAATGCACGAAAAATTGTTATAAAATTTTTTTCTCTTCGAAATTGCATACAAATCAAAATGTGCCTTATAATGGTCAGGTGACCATTGGTCATTCAATTCACTACTTCTGAACTGGTGAGAGTATAACTACAATAAGATAGGGTTCGGAACTAGAAATTTTTCTCAATGGTTATTCCTGCAGTATACTTACATACATACATACATATATCTTTCCTATGTTCATATGACTGCAAAATCATTCATATATGAGTATACCTAATCCCGTGTAACTAAGTGTTAATGTAAACGGCAATTTTTTTCTCCATTGTCCCACATGTTTTCCTGGCCCATTATTTGTTGTCATTATATGTTGAATTTCCTTCTCTACCACTTGCTCACATTCAGTTCCAACCCTGCAGGGAAAATCTCTAGTTCCGAACTAGGTCGCTTCTAGTGCATTTTTCGACACTATTAGTGCGAGCTCAATTTCTTTTGTATGGTAGCAACTGGCGAATTTAACACGATGATGTCCTAGGCGGTGTCAATTGTCACCCTCTGCACTACATTTTCGATAGTTCCGAACTATTGCTAAATTCTACAGTTTACACTAGTTCGTTTACTGGCACAATTTCGATAGTTCTGAACTAGCTACAAGTACCTACAAATTCTACAGTTTTACATCTGCCGCTTAAGTGCAGCCTTTGACACACTTCATGCATGTGGCGCGATGGCCGACTGGCTAACGCATGTGCCTTTAAATCTGACGGGCGCGGGTTCGAATCCTGTCGGTGTCAGGGTGGATGATAATTTTTTTTAAATTTTTTTTAACTAATATTTTTTTATTTTTTTATTTAATAAAAATTTACAATAATATTTAAAAAGTAATAAAATAAAAAAAAATTAAAATAAGCCTGAGGGATCGGAAAAGCATAATTAGGGTAACATTTCACTTCATGCAAGATGCAAATAGAAAACTCTTTATATAAAATGCTTCACTAAACATCTGAGAATTGCAGAAATATACAAAGCCGACGGCAATTGAACGAACGAAAAATTTTCGAAGAATTTTTGTCACTTCAAAATTGCATACAAATCAAAGTGTGTCTTATAATGGTCACTCAATTCACTCCTTCTGAACTGGTGAGGGTATAACTACAATTGATCTAGATCCCTTTTGACACCTTTTCGCTAGTTCGGAACTAGAAATTTTGCTCACTAGTTATTGAGTTCCCTGCAGGGAATTGATATGTACATATGTATAAGTACATATATACATATATTGACCCAACTGTCCATAACTTGCATTTGCATGTGTGGAATATTACAGCAATGAAATTGTCCAACAAATGTTCTTTAGTTTTCCAATTCCTGCATAATTTGTCACTTGAGTGGCACTTGTGAGAACATTTATCATGATTAGATTTCATACTGGAGCTTAAGATAAATGTTTGCTGAATTGCTGGGCATGTACTTAAACGATTTAGTATTAATTCTGAATTGTACACAAATGTACTAATAGTACATATGTACATTCTATGAAATAATAAAATTACATATATATGTATGTAGGTATGTATGAATGTGAGTAGCTCTAAGCTAATAAAATTATTAGCTGTCTTTCTTCATTAGGAATTACGTGGACTTACTTACATACATAGTACGAGTACATATATACATACATAAATATGTATGCCTTCACTAAGGTGTCCTCCGGCTACTTTTGAACTTTTTCTATTACAGAAACATACGTATGCATATATGTATATTCATATGAAGCTACTCTCAAAGTACAAATGCACATACATATGTAAGTATATACATCCATATATATGTACATATATTTAATTTGGGAATTAGTCAGATCAATTCATGTTTTTCCGATGAATTTTGGTGGCCTGTTTTTATTGGATTATGAATATGCTGTGGTGCAGAGGGTAGAGTGCTCGCCTGCTATGCCAGATGTCTCGGGTTCAAACCACGGTCCGAGCAAAACACCAAAAAATTTTTCTAATTAGTAAAAATCCAATTATTGGATTTTTTAAGAGCAGCGGTCACCTCTCGGCAGTGGGTGGCATACCCTCCGAGTGTATTTCTGCCATGAAAAGGCTTCTCACAAAAAATGCATTCGCCGTTCGGAGCCGGCATTAAACTGTAGGTCCACCCAATTAGTAGGAAAAAACAAAAAGGAGCACACCTCGAATTGGGAGAGAAGCTCGGCCATAAAACTCGTCAGAGTTATAATAGCGCCATTGTATTATTATTATTATTATTATTATTATTATTATTATTATTATTATTATTATTATTATTATTATTATTATTATTATTATTATTATTATTATTATTATTATTATTATTATTATTATTATTATTATTATTATTATTATTATTATTATTATTATTATTATTATTATTATTATTATTATTATTATTATTATTATTATTATTATTATTATTATTATTATTATTATTATTATTATATTATGAATATTTGGATGTGCTTTACATCGACACACATCAATATGTACATATTTACCACATATAAATGCTATGTATAATATATATAATACATTGTATATGTATAAACTATTGTACATATGTACATACACACATATAAAGTTAAGGTGCACTTAGCGATGATGACAATTCCCTCAGCGTTTCCAAAAAATGGATCGATATCTTCGAAAGAACAGAAATATGTACATATGTATATAGAGAGGTATACACTATGTGCATGTACCTAAGTACTTATATATAACATAAATATATAAGTGCAAACATAAACATGTATGTATGTATGCACGTAAGTGCCTATGTAAGTATATGTGTAAAGTTTTTGTAATTCATATTCACACCTCGAAATAATTATACAGGCAATCTACTGAAAATCAGAAGTCTTATATTAATGCACAAAATTATTTATAAAAATACCCCAAGTTATTTGTATGCTAGAATTACCTTTTTGCACTCCAATCGTGGAAATAAATTAACTCAACCTATACACTACTGTTCGCTATCAGAACATCATTTCTTCATACATGCTACACGCCTGTGGAATTCACTGCCGCACACCTCGCAGGAATTGGGAAGTGTGGGGAGGTTCAATGCTGCTTTGTTCAAGCACTTTGAGACTCAATGAAAATAAAAGTTAGTATCTAAGCAAAAGTATTACCTTACCTTAGCCCTTTTACCTTTTTCCTTTTAACTCCTTACATAACATATCCCTCTATCTCCTCGTATTTAAGCTAATTTTACCAACCCAATATTATTATTATTATTATTATATGTAATTGTTATTAATCTTAAACATTTTGCTTGCACTTAAAACAGTATGCTATTGCAACGTAATACTAGGATAAGAATTAATTTCTTCTGTATTATGAAACAAATTAACAAATAAACAAACAAAACAGTAGGCAGTTGGAAGTGTTGACACGGCGTATGAGTACCTACATAAAGCAGGAGTGTAAATGTATATATATCATGAACTTCATGTGAAAAATTTCCCTCGAAAAATATAAAGCAAAACAATAACAATTTTTCACATTTTGTTTTTGTTTTGCTTTGTAATTTTTGGGAACATTTTGTTCACATGAAGTTCACGATAAGGCTGATTTACATACGTACATTGTATGTGCATGACTGCTGCGGAAGTGTCCTACGTTTGCTTAAGTGTTTTATGCGTTCTTCAGCATTTAACATTAAAAGAAAAGAAACCAAGTGGCTTTTTCGTTCAAATTACGGGCCAGACCAATGAATTACTGAAAGTGTATGTATGTATGTATGAATGTATGTATGCTTACATACCCTGCAAAAAAGTTTTGCTTATTGTTGACAAATCAGGTCTAAAAGAGGAGTACGCTAGCAGCTCTGCTTCTGTTAAGCACTCACTCTGTCTGCTTTAACTCTCTAATACTTATCTAGGCCTTATTTCGCATGGCGTATAAGCCTTTGAAATAAGATGTGCTCTCAGAAGAGAGAGTACTCCTTATGGCCTGATGACATCAACAGCGGAAAATCACCCTTATTTTAAGCCTTACGCCACACAAATTTGCTACCCTTATAATTTGTAGGACTTGTTTCGGAAGCCTTTAAATCTGCTGTTTTAATTCTTAAATAAAGCTTGGATTTTTTGGTGGGTAGTGGCACGTAATTCAAGCAATAAAACTGGTTTAGTGAAAGACATTTGAGTATTCATACGTGCACGCAAGAAATCAACAGTATATAAAATAGTTTAAAACTATTGCAAGGTTACATACTTGCGTCTTTGGTTTAACTCTAAAAATTTACGATATCTATTGGCGTTTTCTTTTCTACAAAAAAATGTTGCCCTCCTATATCCTAATTATCGAATTACGTAACGTGACTTTCTATAAAATGGCTGATTTTGTAGATAATGTTGCTCTCTTACTTAGTTATAAGTAAATATTCGGTGAAATTACCAGAAAGACATACAAAATTGCTAAGAAAGTCAAACAGGGCAACATTATTTCGAGAAAAGAAAACGCCATATAAAAAACATATTGTAAGGAGTATCTAAATACATACATGCATATGGACTTACAAGTACATATATATGTAAATAAAACTTCACACTTTCCAATACACGCAAAAGCTTGGCGAATTCTTGGTAGAAGATTTTCTCGAAAGCATTGGCCGATGAGCCTAAATTTCGAATCGTCAACTATCCGTAAATTTACTGAGGCACGAATCGCTAATAATAAGTGTTTGGCCTTGGTGGGTGGTCTCCCAATGTATGGAGACAAATTTTTTACCATATTTCTTCAATCTCACCTCCTAGGTCGAAGCTAATATAGCCGAAATTTGTGTCCCTATCCGAGACGGTTAAGTGGTGTCCACAGCGGTTAGTCTCCATAGATTTTTGTGAACTTAAACCCTGTGCGACATCTTCTAAACATATCCGTTCAGGATCAAAATTTACATTTGATATCTTTGACCGTGCTGTTACTGTAATAGGGGGTGGGACCAAAACCGAAAATCGGTAATTTTATTTTAAGGACCACTCTAATATACACCGATATTTACATATGAAAAACTTAGTTAAAGGTAAGGGCCCAATGCGCGCTTGCTTTGCTTGCTTGGCTGTGAAAAATGTCAAAATTATTTTGAGCTCTACTAAAATGTATAAAAGTTGGCCAAATGTCAGCTTTACTTCACGCGCTTGAAGCGCTGCAAAGTTTCGAATTGCCCAATTGTCTATTTGACAGCGCTTTGAAAGCTTTGACATTAATTTTGACAATCCAATTTCTAATATGGCAGCTGATATTGGGCATTAGGTGTATTCACTAACGGAAAATTATTACAAATTATTAAAAAATTGTAAGAAATATCACCTTTTTCCATTTTTTACGCAAAAAATTTGCAAAAGAGGAAAAAACTCAAAACTTGTTCAGCACTTCCAGTCAACATTTTAGGGTTGTTTCTTAGGAAACTAGCTGTCAAGTGAAATGAAAAGAGAAAAATGGAAAAATTACGCTCACAAAGAGCAAAAGAGACAGGAAATCAAGAAACGGAAAACTACTAAAAATTAGCAAAAAAAATATTTTAATGCCATTTTTTGCATTCAATTGCTATTTTTTTCTAAAAAAAAAACATTTCATTTTCATTATTTCTATTTAAAAATTTAACAAAATTCAAAAGTAACAAAATAATAGCCGCTTTCGATTCACAATTTCTCTGCTGGTTATAAATTTCCTTCTGTCAAATTTATATGTGTATGATAGCGAGCAGAGGGAAATTTTTATCGACAAGTTAGCGAGTATGTCTACTACTCATTATGGATTCAAACATTTTTGTTCGATCCGACCTCGCTTGTGTGATGGCGAATCGAAAACGACAAATATATACAGACTATATTAGTTTATTTTTTAACAGCTGTTTCTTAATTTGGCAGCAAATAATTTCAGCTTGTGAAAATTTTACTAGCTGAATTTTGGAGCTCTCTTTGATTGTTACTGTCACGCTTTGGCTCTCATTCGGCTAACTTTTTGATTCAAGAAACAATTTGCTAGCACGAACTTCATAGCTAGCTACTTAATGAGAAACAAACCTTTTGTTTTATTTCTTTGGATTGCCGATTCAGCTGATTAATATGACAGCGTTCTAAGCTACCATTGGGCTATAAAAGCTTCCAAAGTAAAGCAAAGCAAACTGAAGCAAACAAAGCCAGAAAAGCAAGCGTACATTGGGCCAAAACTTTAACATTGTAAATATGTATAACAGCTGGATAATACCTTACATATCGTACTTAGACTTGATAGTTTCTCTGCATAAAAATTCATCATTTGAAAATTCCTCAATTTTATCATTGATAATATCAATCCTCTGCCGAAACAATACATAGTTCGATAATCCTAACCGAACGGCTTCTAATAAAAATTGAAATTGAAATGTTTAACAAACAAACCAACAGTTTTCGGTTACATACATAATTCTTCATTTGGCACTTACATTGCACGCAACATCGATTGCCAGTATCCATTGTTCTGTTTCAATCAATGTAGGTATAGTCGACTCGAAATGTGTAAATATGTAGCACACACATATTTTGCTTATTGCTTATTTTACAACAATTGTTATCTTAAAACAATAGGAAATTAGAATACACTTCATTCTAAAAACAGACGGGCATGCATACATACATATTAAATACGAGTATAGATTGATCCGCGCAGGTGTCTATATGAACAAAAGCTTTTCACTTATCTTAGATACTTGTATAAGCATACAATAGTGGCTTTTTCTTGCAGTCTACTTTGAAAAAAAAGCTTCAACTTGCTAAACAACTTGCTAAACAACTACTTGCTTGCTTATTTATGAGATGTTATGAATGAGAAAAATAAATAACTAGATTAATAAATTCTGCATAGAATACGTATGTAAGTACATATGTAAATAGAAACATATATTTTCATATAGCCAACCAAAAACACTTTTAAACGAAAGAAAATCAGTTTTTTCAAGTACTATTCACAATAGCTTCATTTTTTTACTTTGAAACACTGCTGTTCAGGTCGACAAAATGCTAAGCGCTTTCAACTCAACTCGCTAAGCCAACTTAACAAGCTTACTTTCTGTTGTTGCTTTCCATGTTATTCGTTAGGCTAGCTAATGTTTTTTTTCCAACATGCTTACAAGAAAATTCGACTATATAGTAGCCGTTTTGCCTGCCATACCAGGGGTCGCTGGTTCAACTCCGGAGCCCAGACTAACACCAAAAAAGTTGTATCTATATTATTAATACCCTAACATAAATTTTGTTCCATCTTCTCCATCGAAACTACTGAATCGATTTAAAAACTAAAAACACCATTAGAAAGGTATTGCTCTAAAATAGAACCGACAATTTTCATTAAAATTGGTTGAAAAATGCGTTCACAATCGTCGTTGGAAAATTGGTGTGTGGTTGTTGTTGCATGCCTTTGAACACAACAGAGCCGTCTCAATGCGCATGCATAGGTGAGTTTGTGCGTGCTCACCAAACTTACCATGCAATTGTGAACATTTTTCGCTGGTAGTGGTGTGCAGTTTCAAAGAAGTAGAAACATAAAAAAGTTGCAAAAGCACTACAACAAAAACAAAAGGTCAAGTAATAAGAAGGATAAGAAGAATAAGTAAGAAAAAAATTCAGGAAAGAAAAGAGCAGAAGTAGAAAGGAAGAAGTAGGTAGGAGAATTGTTAAGACGAGTAACGGCAACAACACCAAAAACCACAACAAAATAGTAGCATTGACAGTGGCAACAAAAGGAGCATCATCAACAGAAGCAACAAAAAAAAATTTGTAACAGTGACAATAACAACAAACAATTATACAAAAACTATAGTTGCACCTTAGTCATAAGAAAACATCTAGAAAAACTGTCGAGTTTCGACAGTAGGCGGAACTCTAATTTATATTAATTTTCTAATTAATTAAACTCCAATTATTGGGTTTTTTAAAAAATAGCGGTCACCCCTAGGCAGTGGGCGGCATACTCTCCGACAGAAGCCATGAAAAGCTTCTCACAAAAAATGCATTCGTCCATGCGGCATAAAACTGTTTGTTCAACCAAATAGGACAAACAAAAATTAGGAAGCACGCCTCGAATTGGGAGATAACCTCGACCTAAAACTCGCTTGAGGTATAGCCACGCCAGCGTATTATTATAAGCATACATATAAATATTTTTTCATTGTGAATTGCTGGTGGATATATACATATAACATACAGGTATACCATAGATGGGCATACTGCAGTAAACTCAGTAATGCAGTAAAAAAACAAGTTCAGTAAAGCTTACTGAATGCCCATGAAATTGCAATAGCTAATAAAATATTACTTTATGTAACAAAATATTCGAGTTAAAACTGAGTTTTGCGAAAATTTTCGGTAGAAAGTCAAAGACAAGCATTTTACTGCTTGAATACTGGTAATGCATTACTACTGATACTTGAAAATGCCCATCTATGATGTATACGTATTTATGTAGGCCAGGGTGTATCCATGTATCACGCATACACTCGACTCGGCGGTGCTTAATAAAAAATAATAAAAAATATGTACATAAATAAAAATAATAATTTTTAGTATGCACATTTAAATTAGAATTTTGCTAAAAAGCATAAGCTTACCGTTCCATATCTGTCTGCATAGATGCGCATGAGTCCGCCAAGTCATCAACAATTTACAATCCATTTCATAGAAATTTTAGCAACAAGAGTAATCTCATTTAAATGAACAAATGACACAATTGGCCTGAAAAAATGATTAAATTAAATTTTAGAGTTAATTAATTTCGAAATTAAAAAAAAAACGCCGCCGTTGGTGCCAGTTACTCATTCCCGCGTATAAAATGTGCCCATTGGTTGCTTTTGATTGAAATGTGTATGTGCGTTGCAAAAAGAGTTCACTCTCATTCGTAATGTGCACAAATATACATACTTACATATCGCACCCTAAATCATAAAGGCGCACAACTCAAAATTTTTCGAAATCTATTTTTTTCATAAACGGGTATAGGGAACATATCTCTGGAGATTGCCAAAAAAAACTTTTGAATAACTGTCTCTTTCGACCGGAAAATAACCATTATACCTGGCCCTTTGCCATACGATTGCTTGTAATGAAAAAAAGTTTTTGGGCTCTCCTGAAAATTTTTGAATTTTGAGTTGTGCCCCTTTATGATTTAGGGTGCGATATGTACATATCTTGAGATGTGCAAGAATACATTTATTAATATAGGCACGAAAAATTTCAATTTAACTGTGTTTATTTTCAATTATAATTTTCTCGTTAGTTTAACCGCAACGAAAACAATTAAGCCAACATTTCGAGCAAGACAACCATCCCAAAGCCTAACCAACGATACACACGTGGGCTGCTACATACCTATGTACCTACATACGTATATAATATTATGCATGTACAAATCTACATTATTGCATACACTCACATACATCCATACACATATTTGTAATTGGTTTTCATCACAAGATGATGAAAATTTTGAAGCACCTTTGCAACAAAAATCGCATACCGGCATCCCAAGAAATCATTACTCACCACCAATTTGCCACTCAACCGGGGGCGGTTGGGTTATGTTCTAATAACAAAAGAAATGACAACTGTAATACAAAACCGTTCACTGAAATAAAATATAAATAACAAAGGAAAAGACGTCAGAGTAAGAAGTATGTATGTAGATAGACTTGTACAGTGCTGGAAGCAAGACTATGACAAAGGGATAGGAAGTGAGTTGGTAGATTCAGTGAGTCTGGGGTTACCTTTATAGCATTTTTAGTCAACGTCGGAAGCTCGCATACCGTGTCAGCTGATCCAATCTATTATGGTATTGTTGTATATAAATGATTACTCAACGACGGTTGAAGGGCGTCACGTATCGCATAAATCAATGAGTTTCTTACGTTAGTGTTGCGTAAGCGGGCGGTCTACACGTTCTGCACTAACCGTACTATTAGAAGGTGGAATGTAAAGTTTTACGAGTAAAGCCCTACTCAAACAGAAGCGATACGGTACAGCCCACATATGAAAAATCGTATCGCGTCATGCACAATTGCATATGTGGACTGTATCGTATCGCGTCTGTTTGTGGGGACCTTAAAGCGCGCCTTTTGGCAATTAACATTATAACCATCATCCACTTGCCTTTTTATTTTCCCACATAAGTATGTGGCCGCTGTGGTGCAGTGGGTAGAGTGCTCGCCTGCTATGCCAGAGGTCTCGGGTTCAAACCACGGTCCGAGCCAAACAAATTTTTCTAATTAGTAAAAATCCAATTATTGGGTTTTTTAAGAGCAGCGGTCACCTCTCGGCAGTGGACGGCATACCCTCCGAGAGTATTTCTGCCATGAAAAAGCTTCTCACAAAAAATGCATTCGCCGTTCGGAGCCGGCATAAACCTGTAGGTCCACCCAATTAGTAGGAAAAACAAAAAGGAGCACACCTCGAATTGGGAGAGAAGCTCGGCCATAAAACTCGTCAGAGTTATAATAGCGCCATTGTATTATTATATTATTATTACATAAGTATGTACCCAGCAGTAAAATTCCGAAATGAATCCTTTATGAATCACTGATGAAATGCTCAGTCATGGAGGAGGCATCAGTGAATACTTTCAAATAAAGCAGGGCTGCTCACCTCATAGGCACTCAAAGCACAATTGTTTTTGTTTTGTTCCGAATCATAGGCACAGATACATATTTTCACTCCAAATATGAAAATAAAATTTTCTTTGCACTCCCATAAGCACTCAGATATAAAAAAATTTATATGTATGTGCCTATGATTCATATTGAATGTGCAGAGCAAAGGCACTTTGTATAGGAGCTCGAGCATTGCCGTAAGAAATCAAAATTTACAATAATAATGAAAAAAAAAATTCAAAAAATGAAAGCACTGTAAAAAATTTGTATTCAAAAACTTTCATATAAAAAATAAAAAAAATTTGTATGTATGTGATACTATCATTTGAAAATAAATTCTAAAATAATATTTTATTGGAATTCATAAAAAAATTTAAATGAGCGAAAAATTTTTCAGTGCATATACAAAATTTGTAGATGTATTGAGTTTTGTACTTTCAATACGAGAGCGTTGAGCAGCCCTGATATAAAGACTATTGAATATTTCATATAAATGCTTTGCTTTCCTCAGAAAAAAAAAACAAAAAAAAAACTGTACTCATTTATGACGACAGTGATGAATATTCAACAAAGAATCATCAATGATCATTCAGCAGTGAAACAGGGTATCTACACATATATGTATGTATATGTGTGTATTCTGGCAACAATAACAATGAATCGGGGTGATTTTTTAAATTTTGTTGCTTACTCTGAAAAAAATACCCGTAGTTAAACCAACAACTTTCGGCTGTTGAATCTCCGTCTTTGATTCAACAGCAAAAGTATTTGTTTTTACAGCAAAGTTTTTGATCCAACAATTTATTCAAAAACGGCCGTTGTTGTTTCAAAAACTTGCTTGCTTTTAAAAAATTTTTTGTGAGAAAATATTTTTTTGTGAAAAAACCAACCAAAAAATAATTATGGAGAGAAGATGAAGAGAAAAATCCGAACAAAAGTTTATTTTTAGCAACAATTTTCTCCCCGTTGTTGATTTAAAGGCAAAAGTATTTGACCCAACAGTTTCCGTTGTAAACAAAACTTATGAGAACAATTTTTTTTTTAATTTTGTTTTTACAATGATTCAAATAATTCATGGATTCCTTTTTACGAAATGGAAGTATAAATAGGTTACTACAATTCAATATAATGTTGAATGTTCCACTATGTGATGATTGGATAGAATTTCAGGTTGATGTCATGGTTCGAATCCGGAGGAGATTATAAAATAAAGAAGAAAAATCAGAATAAGAAATAAAAATAGCAACCAGTGAATGAAAAGAAGGAGAGAAGAATAGGAGAACAAGCGGAGGCTACATATTTGCAGTTGGGACCCGGGCGGAGAGAAGATGAAGAGTAAATGCAAACGAAAATTTATTTTTAGGTGAAAATTTTTTCCAACAATCTCCGTTATTGACTTAAATCAACAACGCTCGCACCTTTGAAACAACAACGGAGCGTTGTTGGGCACATTTCAACTGCGGAAAGTAGTTGATTTAACAGCGAAAGTCCATAGATTTACAACGTTTTTTTTTCAGAGTACATACATATGCATACAAACTTGTCCACCCGTCCACCCCAAAAGGCCGAAAAACAACAACAAATATTTACTTTGTGCTAAAAATAAACAGATTACACAGCTAAATCCAAACACACTTTTCGCATAGGCAAACATTCAATGGGGGGTCTTAGTATTCAACTCCCCTTTAACACCTTAAACCACGAAGGTGTTGGTAAGTAGAAGATTTTTGAACTACTTGTGGTGAAACCTTCAACCCTAGGTAAACGACAAACTCGGCGATAAGGTGTTCGTAAGCTAATGTACAAAGCGAAAAGAAAAAATGAAAAAAAAAAACGAATTTCGTAAAAATCGATTTTTCGTGGATTCAAATGTTTGTTTGTTTTCACGAATACATACATACATACAACTTACAACAATCAACATTTTGGATACATCGTACAAATGTGATTACATGGGCATGGGCATGTAGATACATGTACGTTTATAGTACTATGTTTGTATGAATGTGCATTATTTTATTTGTAGAGATAAAGGTGACGCGAAAAATTACTGTCAAATAAATACATACTTATGTACGAATGTGTATACAACTTCGAAGAGTTATTCCATCAAACTGTACCCCCCTTTTGAAAATTCATATAACCAGGTTTGAAAAACCTTTAGTACACGAAAATGCATACTCTGAAAAAAAAACGTTGTAAATCTATGGACTTTCGCTGTTAAATCAACTACTTTCCGCAGTTGAAATGTGCCCAACAACGCTCCGTTGTTGTTTCAAAGGTGCGAGCGTTGTTGATTTAAGTCAATAACGGAGATTGTTGGAAAAAATTTTCACCTAAAAATAAATTTTCGTTTGCATTTACTCTTCATCTTCTCTCCGCCCGGGTCCCAACTGCAAATATGTAGCCTCCGCTTGTTCTCCTATTCTTCTCTCCTCCTTTTCATTCACTGGTTGCTATTTTTATTTCTTATTCTGATTTTTCTTCTTTATTTTATAATCTCCTCCGGATTCGAACCATGATATCAACCTAAAATTCTATCCAATCGTCACATAGTGGAACATTCAACATTATATTGAATTGTAGTAACCTATTTATACTTCCATTTCCTAAAAAGGAATCCATGAATTATTTGAATCATTGTAAAAACAAAATTAAAAAAAAAATTGTTCTCATAAGTTTTGTTTACAACGGAAACTGTTGGGTCAAATACTTTTGCCTTTAAATCAACAACGGGGAGAAAATTGTTGCTAAAAATAAACTTTTGTTCGGATTTTTCTCTTCATCTTCTCTCCATAATTATTTTTTGGTTGGTTTTTTCACAAAAAAATATTTTCTCACAAAAAATTTTTTAAAAGCAAGCAAGTTTTTGAAACAACAACGGCCGTTTTTGAATAAATTGTTGGATCAAAAACTTTGCTGTAAAACAAATACTTTTGCTGTTGAATCAAAGACGGAGATTCAACAGCCGAAAGTTGTTGGTTTAACTACGGGTATTTTTTTCAGAGTAGGTACGAATGTATATGCGCATGTTTTATACCTGTAATTGTTATACATATACATATTCCTTTGCATATTGGTAGCCAAATTTTACGCAAAATAATTTTAATTAAATGTACATCTGGACATATTTTCTTATACATACATAAATACATACATAGATACTAGAGCTCTGAAATCTATTCGAATAATTCGATTAATCGATTATTCGAATATTCGATTTTCAATTTTTGTACGATTGCCAATCGAATTTCATTATTCGAATAGTTGACTTCTTCCGATTATTCAAATAATCGCAGCTCAACGATTATTCGAATAACCTGTTAAAATCGAATAATTGATTTTTGAACCCAGCAAAAATGTAAGAAAAATGTATTGTTTGGGTTTTTTTTTGTTAAAATGAGTGACAATAAAGGAAAATAGGTTTGGAGCTTTTTTTATAAAAGGCCGTGAAGGCAAACAAGTTTCCCGCTCCATTTGTGGATCTGTTTTACATTTTCACAACTCTACCTCCTCGCAGAGCCCGAGCGGGATATATTGACACCCCATGGAGAGGTTGTGTATTAAAGCAAAATGTAAGTCTTTTAACATTCCTTCCCAATAACTTATGGAACAGAAGCAAGTAACCAGTTTTTTTTTAATTCGTGGGAAATTAAGGCTTTGCGTAGCTGTTCTTATCTTCGTCAAATATAATGAACTTACAAATGCAGTTCCAATATATCACTATTAGACGACGATTTTTGGGTTGTTTACGGTTGGCGTGGGTATATTCCCTATCCGTATGCCAAGCTCTAGCCTAACCTCCTTCTTCCATGTCGTAAACAAGGTCGCGGAGGACTTAGAGGGCTGCCGTTCGAGGGACCGCGATGTAAAGAAATGGGAAAGGTCGGAGAGATAACCGTTTATTTTCGAGCATAAGTCATTTATGTCGGGGCCTGACGCCATAATCGAGCAGTCATCGGCGTAGGATATGATACGAACTCCTTCAAGTGGAGGTGGGAGTGTGGAGATGTATAAGTTGAATAGTAACGGGGACCGGACACCACCCTGTGGAACTCGCTGTTTTATTCTCATAGGTTTTGAGGTACCATTCCTGAAGTCAACCGATGCCTGTCGATCACTCAGATAGTTCGCGATCCACCTTTTCAGCCTCGGCGGGAGGTTCGAGACGTCTAGATCCTCCATTTGGGTGGCATGATTGACTGTGCCGAAGGCTTTCGACAAGTCAAGTGCCACGAGGACCGTTCTCTCGCAGGAGCGTCGTTGGTTAAGACCGCGCCCTATCTGTGCGTTTATGGCGTTTAGAGCTGTTGTTGTGCTGTGCGTTTTTCGGAATCCATGTTGATTTGTGGCAAGTTGGCCTCAAGTGTCTTTACTACCGGGGAGAGGAGAGATATCGGTCGATATGATTCTCCTGCATTAGCTGGCTTCCCCGGTTTAAGTAATGGGACCATCCTTGCCATTTTCCAAATATTGGGAATCACAAGGGTGATCAGAGACAGATTGAGGACCTCCGTTAGGAACCTTACTCCATTTTGTCCTAGGTGTTTTAGCATCAACATGGATACGCCTTCTGGTCTGACTGATTTTGAGGCCTTAGCCTTCTTTATGACTTCCTGAATCTCCGTAGGTGAGAGATCAAGGGATGCGTCGTTGTTTGTTATTGGGTTTATAATAATAAGCGCTTTACGAACGATAATGACGCTACTGTATAAATGGGTTTCCGGATATAAACTGTATTATGCATGCAATGTGAATTAAAATATGTAAAAATAACAAAAAATAATACTCAGACTGTTGCTTTTGCGTAATAATTATAATAAAAAATTTCTAAAAATCGAACACATTCAAATTTTATATACACATGTATGTAAATATTTCAACAATCGAATAATTGTTCTACAGCAATTATTCGAATAGTTGACAACGAGCGATTATTCGAATAATCGACATTGAACAATTATTCGAATTCGTCTAATCGAATTTTGAAAATCGATTTTCATGGTATTCGAATAATTCGAATATTCGATTAATCGATTTTCACGAGCTCTAATAGATACATACATACGCACATAGCACATTAGTTCAGTGAATTAAAATTTCTATACAAACATATTCCCAGCCTTTATTATCCTCATGGTGGCATTCATTCAAAAACTTTTTTTACTTGATTCTTCTTTATGTTTATTGTTTTTTCTCACATAATTTTTTATAAGAATAAAACATTATCAGATCTTAATTAGTAAGTATAACTATAAATTGGTCATAAATACATATGTTTTAAATATTTGTACATTGGGGTGGTCCAAAATTGTATAAAGAAAATAAAGTTCTCCCGAAATACGCGAAACAAACCGCATTCCATGCCAAAAATACATTTTTTTCTTTGGAGTTTTATTATAAAGGGAATAAAGCTGCCGGTCACTGCCTTTTACATCAGTGATCATAAATATTTTTTTGAAAGTCGTTAATGAACAAGAAAGATGTTTGTTCCGCAATGATTTGTTGAGTTTTAATTTTTTTTGGACCACCTTAATGTATATGATAATAGTCAGACATTGAAAATAATTGTTAAGAATTTCAAAGGTTTTGAAAATAACAATTTTTGAAATACGAAAATCCAAAGACAAAAAATAATTATAATATTTTTGTCTGAGAGAAAACCTTATTTCTTGATGTTTTCTGTCATTCACTGATACTTATTATCAACAGAAAAATTTGAGGAAGAAATACACAAATATACATACATACTACATACATTCAATGAATATTTTTCAAATAATTGTTTTTTATATTTCTCAATATGTAATGCCCAATATGGAAAACCCTCCGAAAGTCAAAATACAAAAACAATTCTCCTGTAGGTTGAAAAGAGACAAATACTCCCTCAAAAGCAATTTGATTGACATTAAACTTCAAACTAAATGAAAATAATATTTATTTCAAAAATAATTTTTTTTTGAAATTTGAATTTAAATTACTGAAATAAAAAAGTTATGAAACAAGAGGCAAGTTTAAAATTTGTATTTCCATATATTTTTTATTTTAAATATAATTTATTTTCTAGTTGTAAAATTGAAACAATTGTCAGAAAAAACGGCCGAACGCCAAAAAAACCTACCGAACTACAAGCTGGCTCGTTGGTTTTTAGCCACCTAGATCACCTAGATGGTATTTTGTTTGGTTTTTTTTTCAATATAGCTTGCTCGCTTGCACCAACGCAAAACTGTATTTGACCATCTCCTTCACACAAAAAACCTGGTAGAATACCAGGCAAAAAACGTAGTGTCATATGGGTTTAAGATTTATTTTGAAAAATAAAATATTTTTGTTACCGAAAGACCAAAATTCTGAATTTCAATTTTTTTGTTGAGACAGAAATTTTTGTTTTTCTGTTTTTGTCTGTGAAAAACAAAAATATTTTAAAGTTTAACAGTCACATTCAATCTCTGATAATAATACATGCATAATCTTACTGTTTCTTTTTCACCTGTCAATTGACATGTCACTGTAGTTGAAGTTAATTTCCGATTCTAACAAAGTTTAACTGTGCGCTAAAAACCCGAATGCATAATTTATTGGTTTATAGCGATTTCACATTCCTTCTCCCCTTGATTTAATTTCATTGGATTCATGCATTAACATATACATATACACATACAAACATACATAGCTGTATTTACACACATCTACATATGTATTAAATTACATCTTTGAACTTAATGATTTTATAAAAGCTTTAAATCTTCAGATATATGTACATATTTTACATTTTTTAACTACTCAGTAAATTTCTATTTCACAAAGAAAAAGAATTATATACAGCATAAAGTTTTCGTTTGACCTAATTACAATACATATTTACATATTCGATTTTGCTTCAGAACCAAGAGGTGAGCGGTGCTTCGTTATATCGAATTGTAATTTGTTAGAACGATCTATTATGCAATAACATTAATTATTCATTTTCATAAATAAAAGTTAATACAAAAATTTCAAATTTTAAACCAGAAACAGAATGAAGGCCACGTCGTATACGTAACATCAAACGATAGCATACATATTTACATATTTACCCTCTCAACTGAAACGAATGTTAAGTAGTTGTCGATTAAGCTAAAAAAAGTAGATTGATTGCCAAGTTCGTGAGTATGGAGAAAACTTCGGAAAACTTGAAGAAAGTGATAAATTATTTATGTTGTGATATATTGAATAGAAACACCTCAACTCGCACGTAATCGACCATAAAGTACCTCCCTATGTGTACATGGACAATAAAACCCTAAAAAAGCCTGGGCTGTAAACTAAAGGAGTTAATAAATAATAACACAAAAGTTCTAAAAAATTTTTCACAGCTCAACCATTAACACACAAATGTGTGTACCTATGCACATACATATGTACAGGCAATGTGATACTTATAAAACTAAATAAAACAGTTGCTAACACGTACATATTTCGTCGAACACGTATCCCACTGAAACGCTAAATACATACATATGTATATATGTACATGTATACACACGCAAATAAGAAACAAAAGCCTTTACCTTGTTGTTGTGTTTTGCTGAAAATCATACGAATTGGCCTTTCGAATAATATGCAGAGGCACACAAAACATTGTTAGGTCATAGATTCAGGACCAAAGGAAGTTATGCGGAGAAGATGCGGAAAATGCGAGTTAACAAAAGCCGAGCAAAAGGCGTGACGGCAAAGCAAAATGGTTGCCGAAAGAACTTAAAATGGAAGTCATCAATGGTTGCCTTAGGGGCTCGTAAAAATGTATAGACATACATACATAAATGTGCCTACATATACACATGTGCATATGTATTATGTTAATGCAAGAAGGGCTATGTACGTATATAGTAAATATGTGTATTATTGTAAATTTTGAAAATTATCAAGAGTTTTTAGAGAAAATATTAATGCGTCTAAAATTATTTTTTTGTTCAGCAGCTATTAGACGAGTTTAAAAATTCTTAAAAATCTTAAGCCTAAGTGTCCGCCACTGAAAAGCGCATTAGCTCCTAAAACGTTGATATTACTTGAATTCGCCTAAGAGTATGCATTACAAATAATTAAGTTATAATTGTATAAGCTTTTAAAATGATGAGTAGGTGAGCTTTTCAATGTCATTTAGATTGCCGTAACATTTAACTTCGATATACAAGGTTGTTTAATAAGTCCGTAACTTTTTGAATAAAGAATAACTTTTTTGGAAAAAATGCATTTTATTTTTCAACATAATCTGCTTTTAGCTCGATGCATTTAGTCGAGCGTTTTTCTAATTTTTTTATTTTTTCCAAGAAATAGGATTTTTCAAAGCTCTCAAATAGGCATTTTTTCTGCAACGACCTATTCAAATAATCGGAGCGGGCTAAATCTGGAGAATATGGTGGGTGAGTTAGCAATTCGTAACCTAATTTGAGAAGTTTTGGTATAGTGACTACACACGTGTGTGGTCGTGCATTGCCATGATGAATTTTTTTATCTTGCCAAATTCAGTCGTTATTGCTTCAAATCAAGGTAGAATCTGTCCAAAAGCTCTGAATAATATTCGCGAGTCCTTTTTTACCCTTTTCGTACATCCCTCTTGCATCCCAAAAAACTGAGGTCATAACTTTATTTGCCGACAGGCCCATTTTGGGCTTCTTTGGAGCACGTACACCCGGAGAAACCACGTACACCCGCATTATTCCTTAGTTTCTGGTGTGGCGATGGATCTAAGTTCCATCTACGATAACAACACGGCACAAAAATTCGGATTGTGTTAAACGCTTCTTTGAAGCTGTCACGCGATTACTTTTATTATACACTCAGAGAAAACCCGCATCGTAAAAATGACTATGAAAATATTCAGCTTTACTATTCGCTTTTTTACTATGAAAGCAAGGAAATATGACTATGAAACAACTTGATCTGAATATAAACGTATTATTTCAACCGTTCAAGTATGAAAGATATTCAACTTGAATATGAAAAACTTTGAGTTGACTAGTAAATACTAATCCAACTGGACAAGTATTAACACCTGTCATTATAAAATTTGTAATAGTCATATTCAAGTTGAAACATATTTATTTTAACTACTGTTGATGCTTCAACTTGAATATGGTTCATAGTAAACTTAAATATTTAGCACAGTAAAAGAAATTTACGCTGTGTAGATTTTCGTTCCTTCATTTGAATGCGGCTTTTCAAATTTCCGTAATTCTTAGATGGTTTATACATTGTTCGAGCTATATTGCATGATTGAGCAACTCAAATATAACTCATTTTCCACAAGGGAAATGAGTTGGCTTATTTAAAGCCATTTTTCGTACCCCAGGGGTTGACTATAAAAATATTCAATTTGAATATGCTGCATTTTTCAACATATTTAGGACAACTATTTTCATAGTTGTTTTTACTATGACAACACTTCAAGTCGAGTATGGTTAATTTTCATTTTAACTACTTAATATTTATTATGATGGTATGAAGTGCAACGTAGTCAGAATCACTATTTTCATCCTAGGCGCAAAACCATTGGTAAAAATAGTCAAATCAAGGTGTAAATAGTCAGATTTACGTGCGTTTTTTGCTGAGTGTAGAGTGTAAGCAAGCAGCAGACATCGCGCGGATAGCTTTCTCATATCTAAATATTCATGTAAAGTGTGATGTATTCACTCAGTTGAGAGACATGTGGTCTTAGCTATTTCATGCAATTTCATTATCCGATCGTCCAATATCATTCCAAGGACTTTATCGACGATTTCTGACGTAACTACTTCTCTTGGGCGATCTGAACGTTCGGCATCACTTGTGCTGGTACGACCACAATGGAATTCAGTAAAACACTTTTCAACCATTGACAATGATGGAGCAGAGTCCCCATAGTATTTATCAAGAAAAATTTTATGAAAAATGGCACTTTATACAATTGTTAAAACCTATTTTATTTTTTATAAATACCGGGCTAAGAAAATTAAATGGCATTGATGAAGGAGAGTTGATTGCAAATTCGAAAAAGAGCTGACAAAAAAAATAGTATACACAAAAATTTTCTTGGGGTTTTTTGAAACAGCAATACAATCGCTTCCAAGCTTGCTTAAACTTTTGCTAATATCCTCCTATTAAGCTTTTGACAGTAGTAAGAAGATGTGAGAAAGTAGTCCAGCAACTACTGCTTATATATGAAGTTTTCAGATCCAAGTCACTTTCGAGCTGTAGAAAAATGATGAATGAATAAAAATAAGCAAATTAAAACATGAAAAAAGCAAAGGACACTATTGACATAAAAAAAAAACGGTCATGCATCAACGATTTGTATGAATTTATTAGTATAATTAATTTGCGTGTGCATTTGACCTTTCATTCAAGCTATTCAAGCGGTGTTGTTGTCAGCAAGGGTGATTTGTTAGCAAATATGTATGTATATATTTTACAATTTAACGATTTGGAATCTCCGCATGACTTTTTTAATTAAATTTACCCGTGTCTTAATGCATACACTATTCAAATTGCAATAAACAAATTTGAAAAGGACAAAATTCACATTCATATTGATCCCCAATGGCAACTATAAAATCAAAGCATACTTGAAAGACTAGAAGAGCCTGAGCAAAACGTGCGACTTCGAACTGTACACTTCTGTTTTATGAGATCCAAAAGTGCACAAATTACAGAGTTAAATCAATCTTTATATATTTATATAGCCCTGAAGCTGGGTATATCTATCACTATATGCATGTATTTATTTGTGTGTGTATGACCATTCAAGAACACACACAAGCACATAATAACAAACACAGCGTTGCTATAAAATTTCAAATGCAACTTTTGACATTTCGATGACCTTCTCACATGTTAAAAGAACCAGCGTGAAAAAGTATTTAACCACATAAATGTATGTACACACATACATCCATACATGCATATGTACATGCAATTGTGCATGTACCCAGCAGGGCTTTCTCTTACATGTAATGGGTAAAATCATCGAGAAATCTTGATTCATCGCTTACACTTTCGAATACGGATTGCATTACTTTAACATAGGCATGTCATTGGCGGTATTGTCTTACAATATGGTAGACAGTAATGCATTATATAATCGCTACTAATATTGGATAAAATAAGCTTTTACAAGTAATAAGTTCTTTCACTGGTATAAGTAATTGCATATTTCACACAATCCAGTATAGTAATCTATAATGTACATATTATAATAAAAACTGGCAAAATAAACGAGAATGAGGGTAAATTGCTTTACAAAATTGCTAGTTACAAAAATTTAAATCAATGTAGGCTTTGCAAAATATATCGGCAGTGTTCCAAATCTTTTCGCTTTTTTTATGCAATACCGGTAAGCGAAAAAAATAATTTTAAAACTATGAGTTAGCAATTTATGCCGAAAACAAATAGCAAACAGAATGAATAAAGAATCAAAACATTCTTTGCAAAATGTACTTAAAAAAAAACAATATTTGAATAATAATTATTACACTATGTATTTGCACAGCTATTGGTTTATTTAAAAAATTTTCAACGATGGAATAACGCGACTAACCACGACAGTTTTATAATGAAAACTGGCAAAATAAACGAAAATGAGGGTAAATTGCTTTGCAAAACTGCTATTTACTCGTAGAAAAATTAAAATCAAAGCAAAGCGTTTGCAAAAAAATAACGGCAGTACTCCAAACCTTTTCGATTATTTTCTGCATTACCAGTAAGCGAAAAAATAATAATTTTAAAACTGTCGCATTACAAGTAATGAGCAAAGTAAGCGAAGGAGTGTTTCTTAGCTATTTGTAATGCGTTATTTCATTGAATACAATTTCAAGCCATTACCAAAATATGGAGAAACCCTGCTGGGTTTGTGTATGTACAGTGCATGGCTTTTCAGCCCCAACATTTTTATTTGCCTCGCTGCAGTCGCCTACGCGGAATGGTTATAATTGTAATATATGAAAGGTTGGACTGGATGTAACAAAATTAATGAAAATAAGAGCAACAAAAAAAAAAATTATAAGAATTTTCTTACCATAGTTTCATGGCAATTGCACTTAAATATGTCTGAGTACATATTGACGCTTCCGTGCAATACTGTACTAAGTCTAAAAACTGTATGTTTTCTGGGAAGCTCTCAAAGTTTTAATTCGATATGAAATTTCAGTTGTATGTTAAGTAACTACAACTTCGCTAGTAACTTCTATTTGGATTGTAAGGTCAATATCAAAACTTGATGTCATCTAAATTAGGGTATGCTGTATATAAAACCGCAAGAAAATGTAAAGACCTGTTAAGTGGTTTTCATGGCAAGCTCTCAATGTTTTTGTTCTATAAAAATCGCAAATTGTATCATAGCTACACTTTTGCTTATAATTTTGGATTGGATTATGCGATAGATACCAAATTTTTACAGCGTCCAAATTAAGTGACTTAATATATGAAAATTCAAAAAGCGACAAAACGTACTAATTGGACTTAATACATTATTTTTTGGAAGCGTCGATATGTGCATATAGTATATGCACACATGGGTCGTTTTTCTCCCAAACCAACACAACGCGTTGCAGCATTTTCTTTTTGCACTAAAATCGTTCATAGTACATATGTATGTATAGGGCGATTCCATTGTCGCACAAGTGATATTTACAACTTTATAACATACCTACAAAAACATATGTATGTATAAACCTTCATAAAAACAAAATAAAAATGCACTTTTGATTAAGTTATTTTATGTTTATGGAAAGTGAACTTGATTTAACAAATCAGTTTGGAAGTTAATTCTATCGGAATCGCCCATCAGATATATGTAAATGTACATACATACATACATATGTACCATGTAATACGGTATGTACATAAAAATGTTCATGTATATAATACATATAATATACACAAATCCAATGACGTTGGCAACAACAATGCCAATAAAAGTAACCTAAATTTATTACCTTCACTTTGTTATATACATATATACAACCATATGTACATACATACATACATACACGGAATTAAGTAAATTTCATTTCGTTCCTTCACCTTAAGTATCCTGCCGCAAAATGCTTTGTTCACACTGGAAAAACACAGAATTTAAGTACATAGATACATACATACACATAAATAAATAAGTAAGTATGCCAATGTACATGTATCTATGTATGTATGTTTTTACATAAACTGTAAGGAAGACCGTAAGACAAGTGTATTCGAAAATATCGACCGTCTGTACCCCCGCCTGCCTGCCTTCCTATTAAAACCTCATCAACATCAACACACGAAGCTTACACATGCACATACACATACATACATATCTACATGACGAAGGAAGTAGATAAAAGTTGAGCAATTTTACATTTCATTCAAACATGGCTGCGCTGCGTGGGAGTGGTTTATGCCTTGTAAAATAACAATACATTGATGCAAAAGCGCACATACACTTTTGCACTCACACACAAAATCAACACACATACATCGAATGCAAAGTATTTTTGTGTGTGTGTGTGTGTGTGTGTATCAAGTAAAAGAGGCGGAGCTGTTATTTGAATTGATGGCGCTGTCAGCGGGCACATCACATTTCCTCCTTTGGCGCTCAGCTGTGCAGCTCTTTTGGGGCTGAATTTCGCTTATTGGAATTTCCAATGCTAGTGAGTAACTACTCAATTAAGGGGGGTGAAATAATTCCAATAAATTCCGCTACCCCTTTTTTATTCTGGAAATGAGAGTGGGGCAAGTTGGGGTAATTACATTTCCAATTCTTCCATTGTAATCATTTATCAGCTGTTCATTGTTTTTTTTTTTTCATTAACAAACTTGTAGTTGTAGATGTTGAGTGATAATAATGGAACATTGGTAAGACTATTTACTCCTGAAATTTAATTTTCAAGTTTGAAAGAGCGAATTTAATTTCAATTCAGGGGCAAATATCGCGTATTGACAGTATTTTGGACATATAAATACAAAATCAATTTAATTCTTGAGAATCGCTGATGCAATTTGAATAGCATTTAGCCAAAAAGAAAGGTTAGGTTCTAAGATTGAAGTTCTAAGGATTTTTGCAATTAAATTTCGTCCTTTTTCACTTTTCTTTTTAAGCTTCACACGCTTTCGCGAAAGTTTCGACACACCATACTAATAAATAAAACAACAATAAAGACATACCAGGCCACTTTTGCGCAGTGGTGCCAGATTGAAGGAAATTTCCCTTTTTGAGGGATATTTCACTGCAAAATTTTTAAAGAGGGAAAAATGGGACATTTTGTTTTCGTCCATATAAAAAAAAGGGATTTTTTGGTTACAGAACTGTTTACATGCCTACATATGTATAAATTATAGTATAACTTAAAATAAGCACATCTCACACTGAAAAACTCTTTCGCGTTAACTTATGCAATGCAAAAAGGAGTCGGTTACATACATGCATACAAGTAAACATACAGTGAACTACACTGCGTATACGTAACTTGTTTACATAAATACATACATACATACAGGCGAAACTAATAAAAGCGTGTAAATAATCGCCACTCTTAGGTAATTTATTTTTCATTGTGCACATTCGTACTGTATTGTTAATGATCGAAAGAATTTTTGAGAATTGGGAGCCACTTAAAAGCTATTTTCATTTGAAGATAAGCGTTAAAAACCAGAAACTATTTATGAAGAATTGGAAAGAATTCAAAACAAGGCTTATTTTAGATTTTTGAAGTACGTTCTTAACTTTTTCAATGAATTTAACACATTGTTCCAAAGCCGAAATGTACTTATACACCGACTAGGGCAAGAAGCTAAGACACTTGTGTTGAAAATTCCAAGAAATTTCTGAAAGCACGACTTTTTGTTTTTGATTTCTCTAGAAACCATCGTGTATCACTTCTTGCTCTAACTAAAAAATTAAATCTTAATCCTGATCTCACAGGATCGGAACACAAAAGTATTTGTATAGTTTTAACCGAAACACAAAAAGACGATTTAAAAAAATAATAAACTTTAAAAACTATTATGACAATTTTTTGTTTCATAATTTTCAGAAATTGGTTGAAATTGTACTCACGTTACCCCATTCAGATGCTGAATCAGAAAGAATATTTTCAATTGTAACGGATGTTAAATGTAAAAAGCGAAACAAACTAGTGTATGTTAAATAGTATAAGGAAAGTTAGAGTTGCCTTTCAATCCAAAAATATCAATTGCTTCAACTTTAAAATCAACAAAAATCATATCCACTTGCACAATGCAAACAATTTGTACAACTGATACTTTTAGCTATTAAAAAAAACTGTATTTTCTTGTTATATATTCATATGTGACTGAAATAAATGCTTTAAATGCGGTGGGAATTTTGTGGGATTTTTTTATTTAAAGTGTGGGAAATTAGGGAATTTTTTCCATACTCTGTGGGAATTTTAGCGGAGATTATCTGGCATCACTGCTTTTGCGTGCCAATAATTAGTTTTTTTTTTGCTTAAACGCAGCTAAGTGCAATTGAATTTAGCTTAGCTCAGATTTTCATTAGCATTGCATGTCAGCAAATGCTTTGTCCATTGAACACTTAAGTATAGCCACTTTCTTTTGCACGCAAGTTCGAAAAAACACTTGCTAGCTTAGCGAATAACATGGAAAGCAACAGCAATAGCCAAGCTGGGTAAAGCGGGTTGAGCTGAAAGCGCTTAGCTATTAGTCGACCAGAACATCAGTGGTGCCAATTAAAAGAATGAAGCTATTTTGAATAGAAAATTCCACTGACATATATTCTTCTAGCATAAACATCAACCAATAGCATAAATATCAACCAATCGTATTCTTTTATGCAGACGCTATACCAGCGGACTTTACCGGTAACTAGCTCAATACAACCGAACTCTGCTGGTGAATGGCAAAAATTCGAATCCGTCCAAAGCTCTCTAACGTGGAGTGCTTACATAAAACTAACTAGCAAGTTCGTTCTTTTGCAGGTCGCTTAATAGAAAAATCGCCAAATATTTAGCAAGTTCGGCTTCCTTTTCAAGGTCGACAAGAAAAGAAAAACAATTACATCTCATGGTTCTAACAATACGAGATTTAGTTAAGTAATAAAAATAAAAAGAATCGCTTGTTTTCACACATTTCTGTAAAGTGACTTGATTACGAACTTGCGTACCATGGTTAGAGAAGCAGTAAATTTCCGAAAAACGTATATACTATGCATGCATGTCGGTTTATGTTGCCGATTTTGCTTGCTTTTCGGTTTCCTTGGGAATCGGCAGGTCATAATGGTTTCAGCAATTTTATACGTATATGTAAATACGTATGTATGAATGCACGACACGTAAAGGTTTTATGGGATTGTGCCTGAAATTTAATTGATTACTTAATCGTTCTGACGTCAAGTGCAAATGGACTATTTGTTGGCATGATTGCTTTATAGGAGGAGGTTGCTTTACAAGAGGGGCACGCACAGCAAGTGAGATTAGAAACATAAGGTATTGTATGTATAGAGATGCCATTCAAAATATACCTACGACTATTACTTCAACTTTAAGCTGGGTATCCACATCACGAGAAATGCTTAAACTCCATATAAAAAAAAAGCTTAAGAAATAGTCAAGAAATTTTCTTGTGTCAAATTTTCTTTAGGCAGTATCCACTTCACAAGGAAATCTATTACAATTTTTGGCGGAAATTGAGCATGGCAACGCTGGATTTGTTAAGAAATAAATACGATTGTATATCGTCGCTCCGGAAGAAGAAAGACGCATGTCAGTAATTTTTAGACGAAAAAAGGCGCATTAAAAATATGTCGGGGAAGAAAGACGCTTTACAAAACATGTCGACGAAGATAGACGCATTAAAAAATATTTCGACGAAGAAAGACGCATTAGTATTAATATTGACAAAGAAAAATAAAAAATCGAATACGTCTTTCTTTCCTAAAAAATATTTAAATGCGTCTTTCTTTAAGCTGGGTATCCACATCACAAGAAATTGCTCAAGAAAAAATTGGCATTTATTTCTTAAGTAATTTTGACGTTTGATTTTTTCTTCAAGAAATATATACAATCGTATATATTTCTTGGCAAAACCAGCGTTGCCAACCTCATTTTTCGTCAAAAATTGTAATAGATTTTCTTGTGAAGTGGATACTGCCTAAAGAAAATTTGACACAAGAAAATTTCTTGACCATTTCTTAAGAGTTTTTTTATATGGAGTTTTAGCATTTCTTGTGATGTGGATACCCGGCTTTATAGTAAAAAAAAAATAAAGCGTCTTTCTTCGTTATCAAAAAAAATAAAAACTCTTTATTACGAAAAATATTTTTAATGCGTCTTTCTTTGAAAGAAAAAAAGTTTGCATCTTTCTTTCTTTCCGCAACAAAACAGTTTGCGTCTTTTTTCTTCTATAGCGACGATATATTTCTTCAAGGAAAATTACTTATGTAAGAAATAAATGCCAATTTTTTCTTGAGCAATTTCTTATGATGTGGATATCCAGCTCTAATGTAATTTTTTCTAAACTAGAATATAGCTAACAAGTAAGGAAGCCTAAGTTCGAGTGGAATCGAACATTAGATACTCAGCTGTATGCTCTCATTGTTTGTTTGCATTTGTTCGATATAGTGTGTATTTTATATGAAACGAGTGCTGCATAAACAGGGCGCAGCCACGCCCATTTTCAAAATTTGTATCAATCATCCAAATAAGCATATAAATATTATTGTTAGTGCAAAATTTCATCCCTCTATGACTTTTAGTTACAAAGACTTCACGTTACAAATTCCAAAAGGGTGTTCCAGAAATATCTTTGTTAAAAAGTAGGCCTGGTCATAAACCGATTTCAATACATTTTTGCGTGTCTATTAACACAAGTTATAAAAGTGTATAAACCAAGTTTCGTCATAATATCTCAGTTATTTGTCGAGTAATAGGCTCGTAGATTTCTTTGTATAAAAAGAGGCGGTGCCACGCCCATTTTATTAACTTTTTTATTTTTTGTTTCCGGTCTATTGTAGAACTCATGTCACAAAATTTCAATGAATTATCTTTATATTTCACAGAGATATCGCTAAAAATGATTTTATTAGGTCACTTTACAATACCCATATATAAAAGTGGGCGTGGTCGTCAACCGATTTTGGTAATTTTTCGTCCACACATTTGGCTAAGTAAATATATCACGCGTACGAAATTTCATCGATATATCTTTAACGGTTTCTGAGTTATGGCTTATAAAACTTTCAATATTTGCCCCTTAATAAGTGGGCGTGGCACCGCCCATTTTCAAAAATTTTTATATTTTTTGTTTTATGTCCGTAGTTGGACTTCTGCCACAAAATGTCAGTGATAGATCTTTATATTTGACAGAGATATCGCTTAAAATGTTTTTATTAGGCCCCTTTATAGTTCCCATATATAAAAGTGGGCGTGGCCGTCAACCGATTTTGATAATTTTTCGTCAAAACATTTGTCTAAGTAAGCAAATTACGCATACCAAATTTCACCGATATATCTTCAACGATTTCTGAGTTATGACATATAAAACTTTCAATGTTTGACCCTTAATAAGTGGGCGTGGCACCGCCACAACAACTAGCTTTTAATGATTCTGAAACGAATAAGCAAAAAATACGTTTTTTCTTTCCCTATATTTTAGTGCCTAAATATACATACATCCATATTTGTATTTAGTACTTACTTCTTAATAAAAACGTCTGACTCGCTGCTGAGCAATTAGAAATGACCGCGATTCATCATCACCATCACTATTGACATTTAATTGGTCACGTTTTGTAATAGCGTATCAAAATTTATCTACAATGTAATTATAAAATTACTCTTCACACAATGATTTTGTTTGCAGTTTCATTGCTTCACTTTCGCCTCCAGCAAATAACGCAACACCTTAAGTGCTTTGCAACATATTTTTTTTTTTTCGTTTTTCTTGCGGGAGGTTACTTCACTTCCCGCACTTCCTCTCAATAAAAATGTACTTACTATTACACAGTCCACTACAAAAGCACAGCATACATATGTATGTACTACCCAAAAAAAAAAAAAACACACTACTTACAGGTGCTCAAAATAATAAGTAATAGTGTTTTGTAACAATTTGTGCTTCACCGCTTCGTTTGGCCTATCCATTGCTTGTTGTTGTGGTTATTTGTTATACGAATGATCAACAAAGTGGATTGAATTGCTGCATCTTGGTCAAGTAGTCTACTTTTTGGTTTTGGGGCGGTCTTGCAGCTCTAACAATCGTCTGCACTGTTACGTTATATAAAATAACAAATACATAAAATTTATTGAGTAGTCCAATTTCAAAAGTGGCTATGTGAAATTTTTTATTTATTTAAAGGTGTACAATGACCATTAAAGATTTATTGCAAAATCATTTAGTTTTCTGAAAAAAAAAAGCGTTAAATAAAAAATAGCCTTTCAAAAGTTTCTATGTTGCATTTATACACTTTCAATGGTCTCTATCTAAACTAGGTCACTCATACGCCTTGTCACACATTAATGTCGCCTCACATATGTAAGTGGCGGTCAAAGTTCTAAAACTATTTCCACCAGAATCGCTTGATCTATACTATAAGAGTAAAGTCTAAATGTCTTAACCCATTAATGTCCGTTTTTAACCCATTGATGACTTTTTGTTTTGAAGAAGTATTATAATATTCTCTTTCTTTTTAATTGGCGCGTAACCGCCTAGACGATTTTGTCCGAGTCGAATAGAGCGCGTCATTCACTTCTTTTTCGTGATTACTGGCGCCAATTGGAAATGCTAAGGGAAGCATATCCGCTCTCTAACTTATCTTCCCAACGTAGTAGGGGTCCCCTTTTCCGCCGGTTCAGATCGTTTTTCTGCGCTAAGAAAGAGGGAAATGGAGGCTTTGTAAGAAAAAATACACACCCAACGCAGAAATGGATTGGCATAGTCATATGCGTATTATTATGCGTTTCATTATCAAAACTAGCTATGTGAAAAATTACTCACCCAAAGCTAACTATGCGAAATAATTAACATTGAATTTGCAAAAATCTGTCATATTGAGGTCTTATTTTTTTATATCGTTGAATTCCTTAAAGACGACAAAATCAATTAGATTAAACAAATTAAGTATAAACATGATTTCGACAGAAACAGTGAAATGTTTTTTCATAGGCATATCACAATAACATATTTCTTTATATCAATCGTTCATAAAACATATGTACATACATGCAATATTTTGCAAATCGGAATTGAAAGAAAAGACAAGAAGAAAGAAAACTCGAATAAAAAACAAGAGTGGAAAATTGAGCTTTGTGTTGAACGCTGATCGCAGGCACTGCTCGAGCCGAGTGCAATTGAGTGTTGCGCATGTGTGCCCTTCCCTCTTTTGGTACTTTTGGAGCTTTTGTTTCCTATTGAAGAGTTCATCTATGAATATCAAAACATTGTTATTATCAAAGTAGCGATAGAACAATAGTCCAACAAATGGTAGAAAATTTAAGAGGAAGCACTAGAACGTGCGTCTGATTTAAAGATGTACATAAACTGCTGTTCTACGAGATACTAGAAATAAGAAAATAAAAGAGATTGCAACAAATAAAAAATGAGACTTTACATAAAAACTTTGAAACTACAAAGCAAATTAGTTATCCTTGAAATAAGAAACGAAAACTGGCGGGAATATTATGAAAAAAATAAAATAATTTTTTAGGTGGGCAATAGCTGCAAGGCGGAAGAGGTAGCAGACACTGACGAATTGACGGTAATGGGCAATTTATCTACAGCATCTACATATTATACATACCCGTATGTATGGAAATTGTTAAGCATTCCCGAACACAAAATAATGACGGATGTTTCGTATGACTTTGCCACTCTATGCAGACATATGCATAAAGTTTATGTATGTATGTATATGTGCATGGTTGAACAGGCAAACGAAGTGGCAGTGAGAAATGTAACAAAGCGAAGCTCAAAAAACACAAAAACCGCAATTTGGTATAAAAATGCAAGATGCGCTCATCAAAAGTCGCAGTTCATATTCAACTATCGGAAACGACTCCAATTGGCGGTGAACGAAGAAGAAACGAGGTGAACGATTCTTTGAAAATATTTTTTTTTTTCATATAATATGACTTTATGCACTATATAGAGGAAATAGTTGGTTAGTGGAAAATGAAAAAAAAATTATAAAATTATGAATTTAAAAGTTATACAAACGTACATTAATACATGTAATAACAAAATAAATCAAATTCAAAATGTGTTTAATATTAATTTTTAAAATTTAAATTTTATATGTGCGATCAACTGAATAACCAAAAACGAAAAAAAAAAAAACAAATTTTAATAGAGGCATTAAAACAATTAAAGTATACATACAGATGTGTATAAAAATAATAAACTTTTGGAAAGGATTAGTGTTCTTAATGAAATAATCCTACTCACAATATAATAATAAGAAAGTTTTATTGTAGTATATTAAAAACTTGAGTGAAACTTATTATCTGAGTTCAGAAATGGGGGCTATGAACTTAAAGGAGAAAAACAGGATATGTATGTATGTATGTGTGTGAAATTTTAATAAAAAAACAAATGAAAGTCATAAGCAAATTAAACTGCAAAATAAAAGTAATAATAATTGTACTAATAATATAATGTACTAAATATAATACAATATGATATAATAAAACGCCAACGTGAATATACCTATCGCACCCTAAATCATAAAGTGACAGCTCAAAATTTTTTGAAATAAAGCTTTTCACATGAACCCGTACACAGAACAAATCTCTAGCGACTGCCAAATAAAAAAAAAAAAACTTTTCAATCAGAGTGTCTTTTGTCTGCAAAATAACCGTTATTATGTGGCCTTTTGCCATATCTTTACTTAATTGGCACGTAACCGTCTAGACGATTCTGGCCGAGTCCAGTAGAGCTCGCCAGTTGTTTCTGTTTCGTGCAGCATGGCGACACTTGGGAGGCAGCATCGCTGTCCAGCTGATTTTACCAACGCAGTGGAGGTCTCCTTTTCTCCGTTTTGCTATATATGTACATAATTGGTGGTAAAAAAAAAAAATTTTTGGCTCTCCTGAAAATGTTGGAGTTTTGAGTCACTTTATGATTTAGGGTGCGATATGTATATATGTATCCTAACCATTTTGGAATTGCCAACCGCCTAAGGCAAACTTTTATAACCGCTTTTGCCAAACATGAGAACTAGAACTCCCGATGCCTCACTCTATCGATCAATACCATAAATTGTGTCTTTGGGAAGCTCGGGAAGCTCTATATTATCTTTTAATGTCCTTTTCAGCTCTGAAGTCGTAGAACTGAGCATCTGAAATAAAATTCTAATTTTTGGCACACGTGTCGGTTAGGCGGTTATAAAGTTTAAGCGGCGATATATATGTAAATCATAGTCATTCACATTGCACCTAAATTTTAATACTTATGTATGTATACGAGTGCCTATATAGCTAATAATACGAAATAAATTTATTACATTGTATCCTGCTTTTGTGAAAAATTGCATCTAAAGAATAAATGTTACTTAACTAACCTCATTATACTTATACATATGTACTCGTTCATACATATGTACATCTATATGCATTTTCTCGCTAATATACATGCATGCGCATATATGCCATCAATAATCACATTCGTATATCAATCCGATACATGCAAATAGCTTTGGAAAGTTTGCTCATATAAACAAAAACATCCAAACTTGGGGTTTCTAAGGGATAAATCCATTGCATTGACAACATCAAATTAACAATCCATATTATCTAACAATGCCAGCTCGCGAGCAATTATGTTGCATGCAACAACCACCTGTTGACAGTAGTCGAAGCGCTAAATCAAGAATTATCTAAAGAAGGATATCGCAGTAGATAAGCTGATTGGAATTGTGTATGTATACTAAAAAGTGTGAATGTCAGACAAAACGAATTGGCAAATATTTTTCCTTGATATTCATTTCTCTTCTCTTTCACATTGACATTTAAAAAAAAAACACACACATAAATACGGAAGTAATATAACCTCTATTTGGATAAGCCTTGCGCTAAATGAGCTAAACTAATAACATTGAAAGTGAGACATCGAAACTAAACTATTAAACTATTATTAGAAATTAAAGAAAAGCAAAATATAAAAATCAAAAACGAGCTTAAAAGGCAAAACAAAAAAAAATCCCGAAAGTAGGTAAAATATGTAATAAATTGCACTTATGACTGTAAACAAAAAATGACAGCAACAAAACGTCAAACATTTCATTGCATAAGGAAGAGAAGCACGATATTGTTCATAACCAATTAGTAATGTATTGTTGTTACATTCAAAGCAAGGAAAAGTACTAAACAACAGCAACGGAATTCAACAAGCAACAGCTAGACAACCAGACCTACTACATGCATACATACATACATATGTACGTCTCTTGACCCATTGATATGCATGCATTCCAGCAATGATGATACGGGTATCTGTGTCACATAAGCTACATACATACGCTACATATGGACATATGTTGTTGCATACTCCTATGCCTTTTTTGAGCGATAGTGAAAAATTGCGCCTGCCGCTTTACTAATTTAACAAATTGATTTGGCTTGTAGGTGGGGTTAGGTGATAATTTTCAAATTTTCTTACAGCATTTGCATTTTAGCAGTTTCACCCCACCGAATTTCACTTAACTTGCATTTTATGCATGCAAATGGTTTTAAAATCGATTTAGCTTAGCAAATTGGAATTGATGCTGCGGCTTTGACAAAGACTTAATTTTTTTCATGACTTTCAATTCAAAAAGCGCTACATAAAAAAAAAATAAAAAATTAAAAATTAAAACCCAATCAACTAGCTTTAATACCCAGATGAACTTAGCATACAAGTTTATTAAGATAATATCCGAAGAGGATATGGATAATGTATATAATCCAACTTAAGCGTATACTTCCATATATGTATGTATTTATTATACTTTCGCTTTCCGTACAACTATTTGACGACAAAATCTATTTGCTCCTCTGTAATTCTATATAAGAATGGGATTTTTTTTCTCGTTGTTTTCAAAATCAATTTCCAAAGCATCACAACAGTTAACAAATCGACGCTTCCAAACAATACTGTACTAAGTCGACTTAGTACATTTTCCCGTTTTTGGCGTTTTCAAGTAGAGCGGTTCCTAATTTAGATGCTGTCTAATTTTGGTATCAATCGGACAATCCAATCAAAAGTTATAAGCAAAAGTGTACATATAATACAACTCGAGATTTTTGCAGAATAAAAACATTGAGAGCTTGCCATGAAAAACCACGTAGCAAATTTTTATTTTTTCTTACGGTTTTATATAAAGCGTACCCTGACTTTGATATTGTCGAGTTTTGGTATTGATCGTTCAGAAGTTATAAGTGAAAATATACTTAGCATACAACTGAAGTTTCATATCGAGTTTAAACTTTGAGAGCTTCTCCTGCAAAACACAGTTTTCAGACTTAGTACAGTTTTGTTTGGAAGCGTCGAAATAACAACTTCATCATCGCCATGCTAATGCACATGTTAACACTTCTACTTGGAAATGAAGTTTGTAATTTATTGCATTGCGCATGTGCATATCGCTGAGCACGCGTTCACGTCAATTTGTACAAGTGCATTTACATACAAACATATATGCAAAAATATATGCAAGTATAGTTTTCGAAATCTCGTACTTGCATTTGCATTCGACTCGCATGCGTAAAAATAGTCTGATGACGCTAATAACAACATTTGCAACGAACTCGTATGCGCCTCTTTGCGTAATAATGCCAGTTGGGGTTTCTATTGCAGCGTTCCCATTGAACTTCGTGCAGCCGAGCAGATAGTAAATATGTTGAAATATTGTTGTGGCTAGATATACTGTGTGCAATATACGTACATAGGTACGTAAGCAGATAACGAAATGCTTTATTAACTTTGCAAATACGTATGTTTATATGTACATTAGGGTGCCGACAGTCATCAACGAGTCGACCGAACGAATCGAGTACCCGTAAATATAACGAGTTGAACGAATTTCATGCCCGCATGACAACATAAAAATCAGCTGTTTTCTATCTTGAACAGCCGTGTAAGTGTTGCCGTATTTGAAATAATGGGAAGACACAAAAATTTCGCATGAAATACCCAAACTTAGTACCGATATTTATTCTCGATTTAAATTTTAAATATATTGTTTTCTTTCAGAAAAAAAGACGTAGGCGAAAATTTTTAATAAAAATATGCGCGATTTTGTATTCAAAGTTTTGGTAATTATCTAGTTTAGGTGACATGGTGAAAATTGGTAAATTTTCAAGAACTGGGGTGTCAATCGACGCGCTTTGATCACATGAACACGAATTCGAAGCGGAACTTAATTTTTTAACGCAATAAAAAATTGTTAACAAAAGACGGCGGGGTAAAAACAGTTTTTTGAGTGGTGTGGCCCTGTCCCTCCTCAGGAGTCAGAGTTGCATTTCTGATGCATTTTGTAATTTTCTTGTTGAACAGTGAAAAATAAGTAAAAGAAAATGCACTTTTTTGGCAATAAATAAAGGAATAACCATAAGCATTTTTTATTTCGTGCTTACACAAACAATTTTCTAAAATCTGCCTTCGTCGCAATTTTGTTTGCCTGTGTGGATTTTATGACGGAAAATATCAGTTGTTCACTACCCGCTGGCCCGCTGTCCGTTGATCCGTTCAAAAAGGGGCAGTGAAATAACGCCCGTGGAATTAACGCCCGCGGGCGTTATTTCCCAAAAAGGAAATAACACCCGCGGGCGTTTTCTCCTTTCTTGAAAAATAAATAATTCCTGCGGGCGTTATTACGTTTGATCCACGGGCTTTATTTCTCTTTCGGAAGGGCAATTAAGCCCGCAGACGGGCTTTTTTTTAAATATGGTGTATTAGGGAAAAAAGCGCCGCAGGCGAAAAATTGGAATAAAAAATCGCGCGATTTTTAATTCCAATTTTTCGTTTTTTTTTTAAATATGGTGTATTATTATTAGAAAAAACGCCGTAGGCGAAAAATTTGAATAAAAAATCGCGCGATTTTTAATTCCAATTTTTCGATTCTTTCCATTTTTTTTTTAAATTCCCTTCTAAATATTCAAATACTCAATCAAAATAAACAAAGCTTCAGTAAATTTCTATAATCATTTATTAGTAACAATTTTCAAGGTCTCTAAGTAAGTAAATATTTAAATACGCAATCAAAATAAACAAAACTTCATTACATACATATTGGCACTTTCAGACCACAATCTAAGCAAATACTCATATAGAGTTTTCAACAATTTGACGACAAACCAGGCACAAAATATTTATATTGCCATTTACGATTGCAACCTTACTGTGCTCTCCAAAGCAATCCGCACACAATTTAAAGTGATTGCATGGGCTTAAGAGAACATCGCGTGTTTTGGTAAAACAAATAACACACAACAACATGCTTTGACTCTCGCAAAAATTGTCTGCCGTTTCTTCATAGTCAGAACAATCCATTTCGGATACATCAATACTAATACACCATATTAAAAAAAAAACGAAAAATTGGAATTAAAAATCGCGCGATTTTTTATTCCAATTTTTCGCCTGCGGCGCTTTTCCCACTAATACACCATATTTAAAGAAAACCCCGTCTGCGGGGTTAATTGCCCTTTCGAAAGAGAAATAAAGCCCACATCGCCGAATAGGGCGCGCGGGCGTTCTTTCCCTTTCTGAATGGAAATAAAACCCACGGGTTTAATTTCGTTTTATTCGCAGGCGTTATTTCTTTTTCAAGAAAGGAAAAAACGCCCGCGGGCGTTAATTCCACGGGCGTTATTTCACTGCACCGTTCAAAAATGGTAAAAGGGATAATTTTGAAATAAAAATTACTTTTATTTATCGTAAATTACCCTTTTCTTTTCATTGCCTAATTTCTCATTTATTTGAAAAATACGCTATCCATTTCTTATGTAGCAGGGATATAAAATAACTATTATTTCATTCAAATATGTACATTTTTCAACTATAACATCATTTATGCAACTTTTTTATTTCATCCTGTGCGAAAAGTTATGCTCCGAAAAACATAAAAGTTATAACTGGATAATATCGATTTTAAGTTTATTTGAAACTAAAATAATGGCATTAAAAATGGTTACATGTGAATTAATAACATATACAGAAATGATAATTATTTTCAATAAATGAGCTAAACAATTATCTAATAACTCATATTTCGCTTAAGTAAACTTAAGCGGTTTTTCCTATGAACAAAGATATATTCTATTACATTTTACACTCGCATTGATTTCGTTTAATAATACAATGAAAAATACCGTTCAAATGTTTTAGTGGCTAAAAAAGTTCGTTCGGCAACACCGCGTTGAGCAAAAGCAATCAGCTGACACGTTTTCCGGCAAAAATCAAAATGCTCGTTGATTTCTGCGGTACGGGCTGCGTACTCGTATGTTTCGGTCGTTGGTGAGTTTTCATTTATATGGCACTCTCATAAGGTAGATCGTGTCAGCTGACACGGGTTGCGGCAACTCGTTGTTGACTGTTAGCACCATTAGAGTGGTCCTTAAAATAAAATGAGCATCTTTTTTCAGTCTCTCTTCCCAATTCAATTAAAGTACGTTCAAAGATATCACATATAAATTTTGGTCCAGATCGAAAATGGATAAAGAATGTTGCACAGGTCTCAAAGTTCAGATAACCATATAGGCGCCCTGTGCGACACCCCATAACCGTCTCCTATCGGGACCAAAATTTATATTTGGTATTTTTGAGTACAGGACTAACGATTTTGGGCATTAGATATAAAAAAAATTAAATTTAATTTTTTGAGTCGCCATAAAGTTTTCTGAACTTTGACGCCTATGCGACAGCCTTTAACCATATCGGATCTAGGCCAAAATTTATATGTATTATCATCGACTATATTAGGATCGACCTACGGAAGGAAATATGCAATAAAAATTTTTTCCATACATTTGGGGACCACCCTAATGCACGTATGTATGTACATTAGGCATATAACTTTTTACAATTTTTGCAAATATGAAAAACGGCATACCATAGTCGAATAGAGCATAAAAAAGTATGAACCCCAGTATTTTTTTTGCGAAATTGCAAAAAAGTTTCCGCGCAAAACGAAATTACTTTTTTATCAGAACTGCTGAAAAAAACAAAAAAAAGTTGTGTACATCTGCGCAGAGCGTGCAATTAAAATTGTGCAAGACATTTTACCATTGTGTAAATCATCACATACTTTAAACTTAAAACTTATTTCATATAACAATTGACAAAAATGTAAAAATAAAAATAATAAAAAAAAAAATTAAAAAAAATCTGCCTTTTTTTAGAAATCCATTTTTGCGCGGAACGTTTTTGAACCGAAATCACCTAAAAAAGTGATATTCATTACTTGTACAATATTTGCCACCACGTGGTGGTATGCCAAATTTTTCGTCAAAATTTGTTATATGCCTAATGTACATATCGCACGTTTTATGCAATAGGGATTTAACTAAAAAAAATTTTTTTTTGGGAAAACGCAAATAAAGTTTTATAATTTCAAATAGTTTCCTTCTACGGCTAACTACAAAATCACTTCTATTTCCGCCATTTTTATCTTTTTGAGTATTTTATAAGACTAGACTCAAAGGCACTAACCAGTTATTGAAATATATGGCAAAATCGCAGAAATCGAAAATTTCGAGTTAAATAGCTATTGCATAAAACGGGCGATATGTACGGATGTATATTGGGCAGTTCGTTAAAAATAACTCTCGGCAGCAATCTTTAAGTCTGGGTAGTGGCCAAAATAAAACGAAAATTCAGAAAAGTTATATAACAAATCCAGTACCTATAGGTGGATTCAGCAATGTTTGCACAGAGATTTCAGGCATCAATTCAAAAAAGCAACATTTCAAAAAATTTTCTTGAAAAAGGTATGAATTTTGGCATTTTTGAAACAATTTTTGAAATGGGGTGTTTTTGAAATATTTTTGGAAATATAGCGTTCTTCCACTCTAAATTGATTTATCAACTAAACGACTTCTTCATTTTAGTGAGTACGAATATTTTGCAATGAAAGTCCTGGATTAAATTTAAGTTTCATATATTTTACATTTATTAGTATTTATTATCTTACACATTTGCTGATGTCACAGATGTCGGGGCAAATATTACGTTTGCCCATATACATATATACAGTAGATGCGTTTTTTTGATCTAACATATCCCTCCGGCCACAGAATATGAAAATAGAATGTTGTAGGATAACTAAGCTGATTTTTGTTTTTTTTTTTAGACATATGTAAATAATAAATTTTCGAATTTTGTACTTGCAACAATAAAAAATGTTGTTCAATATGAAAGTGATTTTGGAATGTTTCATTTAAACCAAAGTAGCTTGGATAAAAAAAAGCTCGATTTCGATCAAATAAACTTTTCTGAAAACTGCATGAATTTGCGCAGATTCCTATACATTTTGATTAAAAAGAAATTTAACGTATATTGAAAATGCCAGGGTCCAAACTTGAAAATCCGTGACTAAAAAAAATAAAATTCCACTTTAGGCGATGTTGGTACCTTCCCTATGACTCGCACTAAAAAACTGAAATGTATTTTTTGTTTTTTTATTTTTAATTCTGTGGTTTTTTTCATATATGAATCTAAACCTATCATGGAATTTAAAAAAAAAATCGCTGTTTTTGGTATAGCCCACTCAGTTTTTTGTCTAAAAAAACAAAAATCAGCTTAGTTATCCTAAAACATCCTATTTTCATATTCTGTGGCCGGAGGGAAGATCTAAGAAACTTTGCCGAAAAAAAACGCATCTAATATACAGTTATACCTACATACATATCGCACCCTAAATCATAAAGTGACACAACTCAAAATTTTTCGAAATCGCGGTTCTTCATAAATCGGTACATAGATCATATCGCTAACGACTGCGAACAAATATTTTCGATCAGGTCGTTTTTAATTGAAAAATAACTATTATACGTAGCCTTTTCCCATATCATTGCCTATAAAAAAGAAAAAGTTTTTTTGCTCTCTATGATTTAGGGTGCGATATGTACATATGTACGTATAATTTCATTATATAATTTATTAATTTATTTAACTAGGAAAGTATGTCATTTCTTATTAGTTACATAGCAAAAAATGCATACATATGTTTGTACGTATGTATATATATATGCATTCGCTTACTTAACTATGAGTAATTGCACCCGACACGTTTAAAATCGACAGATGCGCATGCGCGCCGTTCACGAAGTTTGAGTTTGTTACAGTATTCGCCATTGTGTGCATAATTATGCCACAATTTCCACGCATTCCATGCATTGCATGCTACAAATACTTATTTATATATCTACGTACATATGTACATATGTATGATAATGTTTATTTCTATACATATACCTACAGAAATCTATTATATTGCCAGCAGTTACTCAGGTGAATGCCCGCATTGCATAATATTGCATATGTGAAAAATTTCTACATGGATGTACACTTTAAACGCCAACACAATTTATTCATCTTGAAATGTCAACAAATTAAATTAGTAAATTAAATTTTCTCTTTTTTACACACAGTAAAAAATTATAGTTTATTTCTAATATCATTTGGTACTTAATTTAATCATTCTTGGAATTAAATTTGAATTTTAATGCAAAAAGTCTTATTTTTAAACTATGAGAAGTTTTACAATTTTATTTATTCCAAAGTAGTTTCAAAATAAAGTCTTAAAAAGTATTAAAATCCTCTCTAAAGAAGTTTAATCATTTATGGTTTAAAAACAAATCCTGAAAAGTATAAAAAACTTTCTCTTTCTCAGTTATATTACCATCAAAGTATTTTTGGTTTGAAATCAAAACCAAAAAAAGTATTAAAAAAATTATCAGAAAAAAGTAAAAAAAAAAAATAAAACAAAATGTTTCTAAAACTGAAATCCGGAGGAGTAATTAAATCTACTCAAATAAATGGCCCGAATCGAATAATTTTATCAAGTAAGTAATGCAGGAGATTAATTAAATATCATGAGGGTAAATTTTGCTTTATTTTTTCAGTCATAAGGCAGTTGAGGGTCCCTCTTTCAGTATCACTGCAAGAACAGCGACGGCGCCGAAATTTCCCTGGACATCTCCAAAATATTAGTATAAAAGTGACAATATGTATATATCTATATCGAGACCTAACCACCATAAAAGTGTATCCAACAAAATGATCGATTTCAGCTTTTTTATGGAAATCAACAATTTACTATCACATGCATCAACTCCCAAAATTTCATAACTGTGAAATGTGCAGTTTCCAAGTTAAAGTTAAATTTCAAGGCTGCATACAAACTGTATGCAAAACAAATTAAAAAAACTGTGTCCTGAAAATTTACTTTTTGTTGGATACACTTTTATGAGGATTAGGGCGCGATATATAAGGTACTTTAGTGTTTGCTACTACTGTTTTGAATTTTTATATACATAAATAAACAATGTTAACGTTATTCAATTTCCTATTAATCTTTGGGATAATAGGTTATTTGTAGTATATGTATCCACTGGAAATTTTATGGGGGTTTATTTTTAAATCCAAAAAAGTATAAAATTTATTCCAATTTTCGGATAGATTTAATACCATTTAAACAATTTTTATTATTATTAAAAATATTATATGTAGATATAATCAAAATTTGGTTTTGATTTAATTCCATAAAAGTATAGAATTTATTCCAATTTTGGATTGATCTTATACCATTTCAACTATTTTTAATACCAGAATTATTCTTAAAATAATGAAAATTTGGTTTTGATTTAATTCCAAGAAAGTATTAATTTGACACCAAAAATAATTTCTGTCTCTCAATATTCTCTTCTTTTTTTTAAACCAGAATGGTTTTAATTTTATGCTTTTTGGCATTGTTATATATAAATACCAAAATGGAATTAAAATTAAACTAAAATTTTTACTGTGCAGATATCGAAAACCACCATTTTGATACATTTACTTTAATATATCACGGATTGCCACCATGGAGCCTTTTGCATCAACTGTGACAGTTGCTATGGTAATTAAACCAAATGAAGATGTTAATACAATACTTTCCTTCAGTCAACATAACCTTTTAACACTTTATTCTCTCACTTACAGTTTGTTTGCACTGCGCTCAAGTTGATCAGTGCAGAACCGCCTATTAGTAACGGACATCAGGCACCCGCAAGTTCTTACCTGCCACCAGCCTCAGGACCCGTCACAGCATACAGTGCTCCCCAAAATGGTTACGCGCCGAGTGCTCCTTCTGGTGGTCCATACCCAAGCGCTCCAGCGCCACCAATTTCCAGCTACGGAGCCCCTCCTGCGCCAGCACCTCCTCCTCCTTCACGTCCATCCAGCTCATACGGACCTCCCAGCAAACCATCATCAAGTTATGGTGCTCCTCCAAGTAAACCTTCTCCCAGTTATGGTGCGCCGCCTTCACCAAGTTATGGTGCTCCCCCAGGTCCGCCAGGTAAACCCTCACCCAGCTATGGACCACCACCATCGACAAGTTATGGTGCTCCTCCAAGCCCACCCAGTAAACCTTCTCCTAGTTATGGTGCACGTCCAAGTCCGCCGAGTAAACCCTCACCCAGTTATGGTGCTCCACCATCATCAAGTTATGGTGCCCCGCCAAGTCCACCAAGTAAACCTTCTCCTAGTTACGGTCCGCCTCCCAAACAGCCCAGTAAGCCCTCCCCTACTTATGGTCCGCCACCATCAGCTAGCTTTGGTCCTCCACCCGGTAAACCTTCGCCAAGTTATGGGGCGCCACCACCACCACCAACATCCTCTAGCTATGGAGCCCCACCAAGTCGACCAAGCTCTAGTTATGGGCCACCAATGAAACCACGTCGTCCTGCTAAAGTGCCTGCCGGAGTTTTTACGGCTCCCCAATCACCTGTTGCGTTTTATGGTCCACCAAAAGCTAGTCCACCATCCACTGGCTATGGGCCACCTCCATCAGCACCGTCACCCAGTTACGGTGCTCCGCCATCACCGCCATCATCCAGTTATGGGCCACCGCCCCAACCAGCACCTCCATCGCCCAGCTATGGATCGCCTCAAGCACCTCCGGCACCACCTTCACCAAGCTACGGCGCACCACCGTCACCGCCAGCAGCTAGCTATGGTGCACCTCCAGCAGCACCTTCACCAAAGTATGGTGCTCCTCCAGCTCCTCCTTCACCAAGCTACGGCGCACCACCGTCACCGCCAGCAGCTAGCTATGGTGCACCTCCAGCAGCACCTTCACCAAAGTATGGTGCACCTCCTGCTCCTCCTTCACCAAGCTACGGCGCACCTCCAGCTCCACCTTCACCAAGCTACGGTGCCCCACCAGCAGTACCTTCTCCAAAGTATGGTGCACCTCCAGCAGCACCTTCACCAAAGTATGGTGCACCTCCAGCTCCTCCTTCACCAAGCTACGGCGCACCTCCAGCTCCACCTTCACCAAGCTACGGTGCCCCACCAGCAGTACCTTCACCAAAGTATGGTGCCACACCAGCAGCACCTTCACCAAAGTATGGTGCACCTCCAGCCCCTCCTTCACCAAGCTACGGCGCACCTCCAGCTCCACCTTCACCAAGCTATGGTGCCCCACCAGCAGCACCTTCACCAAAGTATGGTGCACCTCCAGCTCCACCTTCACCAAGCTACGGCGCACCTCCAGCTCCACCTTCACCAAGCTATGGTGCCCCACCAGCAGCACCTTCACCAAAGTATGGTCCACCACCAGCTCCACCTTCACCAAAGTATGGTGCCCCTCCAGCAGCACCTTCACCACAGTATGGTGCACCTCCAGCACCTCCCGCACCACCTTCACCAAGCTATGGAGCACCACCGTCACCGCCAGCAACTAGCTATGGTGCCCCTCCAGCAGCACCTTCACCGAGCTATGGTGCCCCTCCGGCACCGCCTTCACCAAGCTATGGAGCACCACCATCACGACCAGCTTCTAGCTACGGTGCTGCACCGGCACCACCTTCATCTGGCTACGGTGCTCCTCCCGCAACCGGCTACGGTGCACCGCCAGCACCAGCCCCGCCATCAAACTCATATTTACCACCATCCAAGTCAAGTTCGAATCCATTTACTCCGCCAAAACCAGCTCCACCATCAACATCATATGGGGTTCCAACCGGACCTGCACCCGCGCCATCACCAGGCTACAGTGCGCCTTCAAGTAGCTATGATGCTCCAGCTCCAGCTCCACCTTCGGTTTCTTATGGCGCCCCTGAACAACCATCCACAGGCTATGGATCACCGAGTTCAGGTGGCAATGGAGGGGGATATGCCCCATCGGGTCCTACCTCGTCATACAGTGCGGCACCTCAATCGAGCCTATCCGGCGGTAGTTACCCAGCTTCGGTACCAGATACAATACCGCAAAGTTACGACGCCAGTGGCGGTTACACGTACCGAAAATAAATGTTTGAACTTCGTGGAGTTCGTCTGGGGGATAGGGCGATTTACTCGATTACTCTGCGTTGCCATTTCCTTGCCTGTAATAAAGTTACACTAATGTATGTATATACCAGTTTTAATATAAGTCCTTTTCCAAAATGTAAGATTTTTAAAAACTTATTTCCTTTATAGAAAAAAATTCTACTTTCCACTAAATTAAGATTTATGCGAACTATATACATAAATATAAGTGTAAGAATTATAATTATAATATTATTGCTTTAAGACGTCAATGTTTCAAAAATAAATATTTTTAAGTAAAATCTATATTCCCGTTAGCCAAAAGAAAACAAACATGAGAAAGACGAAAATACCGTCGAAACGCGTAGGATGATGGAAGAAATTTAAAATTTACTCTCTTTAGTCAAAAGAAAACGAAAAATTTGTTTAGCTTCGACGAAACGAAATCGAATATAAGGCAGTGATAATATCGAACTCGTAACGTAAAGTTTTTGGAACTATCAATGCTGTTTAGCAAGTACAAGTATTCAAGTGATTCCCACGAGGCCCAAAGCTATTGTTATAGCTATGAATGCGGTGAGAAAGATATACATATATGTAAGTACATGCATTAGACCGTATCGCAAAGAATATAGTTCGCCGTACGCCCCCATATCATTTTTTTGACGTCGCTAGATGTCGCCCAAATACATTTTTTCATATCTTCGGTATTTATAGTCCGATGTTTTTCGCTTCCTGTGGTCATTTTGGCTCATTTTACAACCATTTTTCTGAAGGTACCCCAACTGAAATTCTATGGCGAATAATTTTTTAGAACATTCGCTAGAGTGACCTTAAAAAACTACTTTTTCAGACTATTTAAAAAAGGGGTAAGTTAACCTTCTCGTGAGATGGTCAATAGGACGAAGGGAAAGAAAAATTACAGATGAAGGTTTGTTGGATCGAGAAGCGCAAGGAGGAGTCGATAGTTCTCATCTTACTACCCAAAACTACTTGATTTGATTTTTGTAAGATATGTACTTTACCTTTTCCAGTGGAACAATATTTCCAGAAGAGAAAAGTTTTCAACAAGTTTTTAAATTCGTTCTTTTTGTGATATAGAAGGACCAAAAATCGTTTATGTACACATCGGTTTCTTCAATGGTTGATTATGCTTCCAGTTCTGAATGAGATCTTAGCACTGCCCTAATCTAAGTCCTTTTATAGGCTTGACAGACCGTAGCGATAAACCGGATTACCGCAACACTTAATTCAATTAAAATTTTACCCCGACAGACGGCAACATAAACCGCTTTACTAACGCGCGGTCCATTTTTCTACCAGAATTCGCTTTTTGGCACCGAAGCTGTATGAAGGAAAAATAAAAGCTCATATTCATTTTTCATTATGGTTTTTTTTTTGTTTATCGTTTATTAAACAGATTTTGTTGCATTTCGTTAAATGATATGTATGTATGTATACTTAATGAATTACTTCTTTGTTAAATTTAGTGTTTGCTTATATTGGCAAACATTGATATGTATGTGTGTTTAGGTATTTATGTTTCCTCTTTTTTCGTGTAACACAAAAAATATATAATTTTATACTATATAGTATATATATATACATACGAATATATGTACCTCTATATAATTTTTTAATATCCTTTATATTTTTAATACATGCATACACTTGTTATTATTCAAATATACATACTTATATTTGTAGTTCTGTAAACTCATTTAGTTCATTAAAATAAAAACATTTATTTAATATAAGAAAAATAACATTGATAAAAAGCAGTTTTTTCTGTAGGAACTGAAATCAGGATATTCATATATGTACATACATACATACGTATGTACATATATATATGTATCAACTTATGTACATACACATGTAAATATATTTACATTATTTTATGGAAACTGAGTAAAAACTTTAAAAATCTATTGGTGGTTTGTTTTTTTTTTGCAATACATTCATTCTTATAGCTTTTACAAGATCACCTCGATGATAAATAATAACACTGGATCACAAAATGAAATTTTTTGTCTGTACTTTGGACGTGACTATCCTATCTATATGTAAAATCGGTCGTTGATTCCGAAAATCGGGTTCATTTTTAATTCTATGTGAAGGTTTTTCAGATATAGGTAATTTACCGTTATTTGGCCAATGGGTCCACTTAATCCAGTATATCTCTTTAACACAGTGAGTTGTCTTCCTTGGGGTGACACCAAACGAAAGAAAATTAAATTTCCTTTTCACTGTTCCTATAACATTTTTCTCTAACGCGTATAGAAATATTGACGATTAAATTTGAATTTTTTCGATTTTTTACGATTTTTTGAAGAAAAAATTGACTTTGTCAGGCAATATCTTTAAAACCAATGTCTTCACCTTCGGTTTTACTCTTTTACGTGAAGCTCCATTCTATTGGGAAAAAGATAAGCTATCAACGAAGAAAATCCATGGTAAAATGGAAAAGTTATAGGCGATCAAGTAAATACAGCCAAGTCGCGCAATGCCTCTGCACGGGTATATTCTATGCATGTTATACCCGTAAATGCGCTTGTACCCAGCAGGGCTTTCTCTTACATGTAATGGGTAAAATCATCGAGAAATCTTGATTCATTGCTTACACTTTCGAATACGGATTGCATTACTTTAACATAGGTATGTTGGCGGTATTGTCTTACAATATGGTAGACAGTAATGCATTATAAAGTCGCTACTAATATTGAGAAAAGTAAGCTGTTACAAGTAATAAGTTCTTTCACTGGTATAAGTAATTGCATATATCACACAATCCAGTATAGTAATTTATAATGCATTATAATGAAAACTGGCAAAATAAACGAGAATGAGGGTAAATTGCTTTACAAAATTGCTAGTTACAAAAATTTAAATCAATGTAGGCTTTGCAAAATATATCGGCAGTGTTCCAAATCTTTTCGCTTTTTTTATGCAATACCGGTAAGCGAAAAACATAATTTTAAAACTATGAGTTAGCAATTTATGCCGAAAACAAATAGCAAACAGAATGAATAAAGAATCAAAACATTCTTTGCAAAATGTATTTAAAAAAAAAACACTATTTGAATAATAATTATTACACTATTAGGGTATTCACAACCTGTTATATTGCGTCATATCGTCATAAGTCATAATATTTTGTTGTTGCATTCTATGCTATATGTGTACTAAATAAATACAACTCTGCACGATATGTTTTTGGGTCTTCGTATTTGATCAGCTGTTTTTGTTTACTTCTTCATAAGGCTTCGGAAAAGTCTTTTATAACTATTTCCGTAAAATATTTTAATATGACATATGACTTTATGACACTTTGTGAATCACCTATATGTATTTGCACAGCTATTGGCTTATTTAAAAAATGTTCAACGATGGAATAACGCGACTAACCACGACAGTTTTATAATGAAAACTGGCAAAATAAACGAGAATGAGGGTAAATTGCTTTGCAAAACTGCTATTTACTCGTAGAAAAATTAAAATCAAAGCAAAGCGTTTGCAAAAAAATAACGGCAGTACTCCAAACCTTTTCGGTTATTTTCTGCATTACCAGTAAGCGAAAAAATAATAATTTTAAAGCTGTCGCATTACAAGTAATAAGCAAAGTAAGCGAAGGAGTGTTTATTAGCTATTTGTAATGCGTTATTTCATTGAATACAATTTCAAGCCATTACCAAAATATGGAGAAACCCTGCTGGGTATCTACTGCGCTGCCAACGTGCTGCTACTGCAGATGTGTAGGTATTGGTACAATATGCATAGAATGTACGCGTGCAGAGGCATTGCGCGACCTGGCTGTATTTACTTGATCGCCTATAACTTTTCCATTTTACAATGGATTTTCATCGTTGATAGCTTATTTTTTTGGTAATAGAATGGAGCTTCACGCAAAGGAGGTGAAAACATTGGTTTTAAAGATATTGCCTGACAAAGTCAATTTTTTCTTCAAAAAATCGTAAAAAATCGAAAAAATTCAAATTGAATCGTCAATATTTCAGAAACTATAAGAGCTAGAGAAAAATGTTATAGGAGCCGTGAAAAGGAAATTTAATTTTCTTTCGTTTGGTGTCAAGGAAGATAACTCACTGTGTTAAAGAGATATAGTGGACCCATTGGCCAAATAACGGTAAATTGCCGATATTTCAAAAACCTTCCCATAGAATTAAAAATGAACCCGATTTTCGGAATCAGCGACCGATTTTACATATAGAAAGGATGGTCGCGTTCAGAGTATTTTTTGGCTGTAGAGCAGTGTAATTCGATAAATATTTATGTGCATATCGTATCGGTATGATCAAATAATGTAGGTATAGTTTGTGGTTGTTCAATATGTGTCCACACAAACACTCATTGCGTTGTTTTGGGCCAAAAAAAACGATAAACAAAAACATTGAACACCTTTGAAAAAATCACAAAATTAAAATAAGAAACTAGACGTCTCAGAACATAAAATAATCTAACAGACAAATGAAACATCCACAAAAAAGTGCCAACTACCCAGCAGGGTTTTCCATATTTTGGTAATGGCTTGAACTTGTATTCAATGAAATAACGCATTACAAATAGCTAATAAACACTCCTTCGCTTACTTTGTTCATTACTTGTAATGCGACAGTTTTAAAATTATTATTTTTTCGCTTACTGGTAATGCAGAAAATAATCGAAAAGATTTGGAGTACTGCCGTTATTTTTTTGCAAACGCTTTGCTTTGATTTTAATTTTTCTAAATAGCAGTTTTGTAAAGCAAATTACCCTCATTCTCGTTTATTTTGCCAGTTTTCATTATAAAACTGTCGTGGTTAGTCGTATTATTCCATCGTTAAAATTTTTTTAAATAAGCCAATAGCTGTGCAAATACATAGTGTAATAATTATTATTCAAATAGTGCTTTTTTTAAAATAGATTTTGCAAAGAATTGATTTTCTATTCATTCTGTTTGCTATTTGTTTTCGGCATAAATTAATTACTCTTAGTTTTAAAATTATTTTTTCGCTTACCGGTATTGCATAAAATAAGCGAAAAGATTTGGAACACTGCCGATATATTTTGCAAAGCCTACATTGATTTAAATCTTTGTAAATAGCAATTTTGTAAAGCAATTTACGCTCATTCTCGTTTATTTTGCCAGTTTTTATTATAATATGTACATTATAGATTACTATACTGGATTGTGTGAAATATGCAATTACTTATACCAGTGAAAGAACTTATTACTTGTAACAGCTTATTTTATCCAATATTAGTAGCGATTATATAATGCATTATTGTCTACAATATTGTAAGACAATACCGCCAATGACAAGCCTATGTTAAAGTAATGCAATCCGTATTCGAAAGTGTAAGCGATGAATCAAGATTTCTCGATGATTTTACCCATTACATGTAAGAGAAAGCCCTGCTGGGTATTTGCTCATCCATACCGTTTCATACTAACAACCACAAATGCATTGACGCTGTTATATTACATATATATGTATATGTATTATTTAATTAAATGTTTAGTGCATTGTAACAGATTTATAATTAATTCAAAACGAAACATTTAGATATTTAAAGTTGTATATATGTATACATACATATATTAGTATTGATTTATATAGGTACTTATATGTAAACAATTAACAATAGGTAACATTCAATAAATTATTCTAATCATTAATATATTTATTTATTTACTTATTTATTTATATTTAGGTAGGTATTTTTCTTACATGGGGCAGGTAATATGCTTACAGTTACAGATTTAGGTATGTATGTGTATGCATGTTTTTGCATGTCTAATTTCTTTGTTTTCTTTTAGGATATATCTTTTCTAACAACTTTCTTTTTAAATAATTTTTAATTCTTGTTGGTATACATACATACATAGATGTGTACATATGTTAGTAGCTGTTATATGTTTTGTATATTAGTACATACCTTGGGCAGGCCGGATTCGTGAAGCTAACTCTAGCTTGGCTCTTGGGTAACTAACAAACTTTTTCGAGCAATTTTCGCAAATCAGAAATTTGTTGTATGTTGGTAACTCTATAAGCAAATTCGTCAGCAATATATGTACTCTTTTTGTCTACAATCTAGATCTACTACTCTTCTTTTTGATATGTTTACTACATACACATATGTATGCATGTAAAAATTATCCTTATCTAACAACTTACGACAAAATGATATGTATTCGTTTACAATTTGTAGTTCAAATCCTTTATACTTATATGTACATATGTATATGTTTCAGCTAATTGCTCACGCTTTAAGCGCCATGATATGTTTTAGTTTAATATTGATATTTTTTTTTAATGCTTTTATAACGTTTATGAAACACTTTTTGCTAAGCAAACAATCAATTTATATGAATGTATACAAAGTACAGTTAGAAATTACTTCTGTAAATAGGTACAAATAAGTTACATAGCCTTACAAATTCAACGGAGTCAACTTGGTCTAATCCAACTATTTAACAGTAAATAAAATTGAGAAATTGTAAAAAAATAATAATAATAACAAACTAGCTATACAGAAAACCAGAAACTAACTGATTCTTGCTTGACTGAAAACGTCATAGGAAACCTGTACGCTAATAAGTGTTTCATTTCTTCATTTCACTTACTTACCAGCTGGGCAATTCGTTTTACTATACTATTTTTATATTCCCATTTTGTTAGTATAATTTTAGGTACATACTTATTTAAACTCTACATAGAGGTTTACTTGATATGTTTAGTACGTTGTCTCAATACACTAGGAATAAGCGTAGCCTTTAAATATACATTTGTATTTCGTTTTACTTTCACTCTATAATATGTTTAATTTTGTCGATTAATAGCCACTAATTTTATTTCTACACGTACATAAATATGAACATGTATTTATGGTTAACTCTATGAAATGAAAAATTACTCTAAATTTGTAAAACAACTTTACATGGAAAAAACTATATGGACGTCACATCCATATAATAGATGCCATATCCATATTTCTTTATACATATATTACAAAAATTTTTTGATGTGATACAAATTATATTGATATGATATCCATAATTTATGGATCAGTCAGGATTATCCATATATATGGCTGTGACATCCATATAGTTTTTTCCGTGTACAACACAGTTCACAGAACAGCTTAAATTAAGATTTTTAAATGTTTACATATATGTATTTATAAAATTAAACAACAACAGTAAAGAACATAGTTTAAGATTTGTCTTCATATGAACAACGCCTGAGCACTTGGAACAATTAACATTTCTATTAATATACATACATACATACATATGTATGCAAGTATTTATTACATATTTTAATAACTAAACTTAATAAGACACAGGCTTATGTACGCTTAACATGCCATGGATGCGGAATTCGTTCAATTCTAACCTCTCATTTAATCGGGCCGCACACCGAGTTTCGTGTATGTATATATTCCACACGCTGACACCTACATACGTACATATGGCTATGTAGCTGAGGTTTCAGTGTCCTTATCTTAATATACAACAAATTATATAAAGATTTGATGCAAGAAAGCTTATAACACAAGCGTAAATTCGCTACACAATTTTTTTTAACAAAAAATTTCAACATTTAATTTGTTTTTTTTTTGTTTTTTACTGTAATATTTGCTATAATAAATAGTAGTTTAATTCTCAATTACTTATGTGTAAGTAGGTACACACTTATATGCTTAGTAGCTGAAAAACACATTAAATAAATTGTATTACTAAAACACTGGCAACACTGAACGAACATAGAATTGTATAACATTAAATGGCTTATCATAATTTAATAATTTTTTAATACTTCTAATTAATTTCCATTGTTTTCTTTGTTTGTATTGATATGTTTAGTTCATAAGCCTATTTAATTGCCTTCGATTTCATTTATCCAACAGCTTGGCTCGCATTCTTCCAGGTCTATTCTTATCATTTGTATGTATGTATGTATGTATAAGTGTGAATGAACCCTGTAGGGAAAATCTCTAGTTCCGAACTAGGTCGCTTCTAGTGCATTTTTCGACACTACTAGTGCGAGCTAAATCTCTTTTGCATGTTATCAACTGGCGAATTTAACACGGCGATGTCCTAGGCGGTGTCAATTGTCACTCTCTGCACTACATTTTCGATAGTTCCGAACTAGTACTAAATTCTACAGTTTACACTAGTTCGTTTATTGGCACCATTTCGATAGTTCTGAACTAGCTACAAGTACCTACAAATTCTACAGTTTTACATCTGTCGCTTAAGTGCAGCCTTTGACATACCTACTTCATGCAAGTGGCGCGATGGCCGACTGGCTAACGCATGTGCCTTTCAATCTGAGGGGCGCGGGTTCGAATCCTGTCGGTGTCAAGGTGGATGATATTTTTTTTTTTTAATTTTTTTTAACTAATATTTTTTTATTTAATAAAAATTTACAATAATATTTAAAAAGTAATAAAATAAAAAAAATTAAAAATAAGCCTGAGGGATCGGATAAGCATAATTAGGGGAACATTTCATTTCATACAAGATGGAAATAGAAAACTCTTTATTTATATAAAATGCTTCACTAAACATCTGAGAATTGCAGAAATATACAAAGCCGACGGCAATTGAACGAACGAAAAATTTTCATAGAAGTTTTGTCACTTCGAAATTGCATACAAATCAAAGTGTGTCTTATAATGGTCACTCAATTCACTCCTTCTGAACTGGCGAGGGTCTAACTACAATTGATCTAGTTCCCTTTTGACACCTTTTCGCTAGTTCGGAACTAGAAATTTTGCTCACTAGTTATTGAGTTCCCTGCAGGGAATATGCATCTTTGTATGTATATATTGTTTAGTAGTACATATTTCATTACCCGTAGCTATTTTTTCGTATTATTTAAGCGATTTTTTTTATTAATTTTACAGCACTTAATTTTTTTTACTTAATTTGTTTCCTTTCTTGCTTATCCTTGCTCACTGCGTTTGTTTTTGTATGTATGTATGTACGTGTTTGCATATTTACTTAGAAGGCAGTATTGTCATGCTCAGCAGTTGGCACAGCTGTGCCTCTCCCCCCCACACCTACGCCACCTACATCGCCGACGCTGCTATTATCACTGCCACCCTGCCCCGTCGCCTTGCTTAACATTCTCTGCACCTGCGCCTGCGCTGTTTGCTGATTCATTCGTCTCGCCTCGGCCACGGGTAGATCGTCGTCGGACTCTAGCGCTGGATTTATGCGTCCATTACGCTCATCCTTGCCAGCCATTGTGGCGGCTCCGTAGGAACGTGCCAATGGGCCAGCCATAACGGAAAGCTAAATTGAGATATGCATACATTTATTCAAAAGAAATTCTTAATTAACAATATTTAAATATAAATTTTAGAGTTTTTACATGAAAAACTCGTTTCCAACTAATCTAACACAACTAACTATTCTTAATTTTAGTTAGCTAAGTTTCATGCTTCCAAGTTTTCAAAAACCAACGAAATTCTGTTGGCACTTACCTGCTCGCCAGCTTCCGATGGCTCACCCACCTTTTGTACATCTTCAGGAATATTAACTACACAACGAAAATAGTCATAGCTTGGCGGAAGCTTACCCGATTCAAACATCATTCTGAGAACAAAAAATAAATAAAGAGTTGCTTAGTAATAAATAGCGCTAAAATCATCACTAGCCTCATTCGGCAAACAACAACATACTTTGTCCACCATGATACTCCTATCAGTGTTATCAGACTCATTAGCATAGCCATGGTGCGGAAGGGGAATAACTGAGTTTTCGTCTCTTCATCGTAGCCAGGAAAATGTATCAGCGCTGGCAGTCCAAGTAACTCTTCGCCGCCCGACAAGCGAATGAAGAGCGCTACCAAGTAGGCAGCCAAACTGCCATAGGTGTTACAGTGCTTCTTAAAATGCACGACCATCAAAAGTTGTGGGAACAATATAACATATACCAAATCCGAGCACATTGACCTAGAGTTGCATACAGTGCGAATAGATTAATGTTACACTGCTGGATTTTTTTTCATTTTTTTTCAGCAAATTTCATGACCTACCAAAGTCCATAAATGGACGGTATTGTGAGCGCCATTATCGTTGAAAGTATGCCAACAATGATGATAGCAACGCGCATCACCCATATTATTTCCATTTCGGAAGCTTTCTGGCGGAAAATCAACTTGTAAACATTGCGCGCAAACATAGAAGCGGCCGAGAGTACCGATGAATCTGCCGAGGACATTACAGCTGCCGAAACGGCGCCCAAACCAAAGAATGACACAAAGTCCGGTGTGAGATATTGTAGCACCATGGGTAGTATCATGCTGGTCTGATCGACGGTTAGTGGATAGGGGCCCGTGTAGTCCGTTTCATTCCATGCTGAGAGAAAATACGTACATATGTACATATACAGTGTATTATGTAAGCTCAACTTGATTCTGCCACCAGTTATTATTTGCTACTAAAAAACAAAATCCTCCATAGCTTACCTGTAGCTTTTGCAATTGCGCCAATTAGAACCGGTGGTATCGCCATAAGAATGCAACCCGCTGCCGCAACATACGACAACAATTGTGCGCGGCCAGCTGTTTTACTCGACAGCACACGTTGGAAATATACTTGCCACGGTATGCCGCCAAATACCAACAACAAGCCGTAGTCTATATAGAACCATTGCTGTTTCAAATCCACATGGCCGATCCAATCAACATCCATCGATGACAAACTTTTCACATGATCATTGGCCCATGCAAATGGTATACACATCCATAATCCGATAAATATGCAAAACAGTTGTATAACATCGGTGTAAGCGACCGAGTATAGGCCACCGAAAAGTGTATAAAATATGGCAATGCAAGAGGATAGTATCACCGAAGTGCGATGATCCATGTCAATGATGACGGATAAAGTGGCACCTAAACACATAATAAATACATAGAAATGTTAAATTGTATTTTACATACATTCATATACACATAAGTACTTATGTACCTAAAGCAGCCAAGATTCCAGCAGCCCAGAATACCTCACCGCAGAGCGCTGGCAAAAATAGTAAACCGCCCATGCGTTCACCGAATGAGTCTTGCAGTGGATCTAACATTGTGATGTAACCTTGTTTGCGCATGGGATTTGCGAAGAAAATGCCACCTGAAAGCAATTAACAATAAATAAAGTTGCAAAATAAATAAATTTTCATATTTTTACTCTCCAATGCCAAACTTACCGAAAACTAAACTCAAGGCATAACCAAATGGCGCCTGACACCAAACTAGTCCCGACGTGTAAATGGCCTCCGCTGTGCCATTTATATAACCACCACCGACCCAAGTTGCTGCAAGAAAAAAAAATAAATAATAACACTGTCCAACAGTGATTTCTCAACACGAACAAACGCTACTAATTATGAAAGAGGATGTCTCCCAGACCAACTTTGCCGAACAGTGTACTAGTCCAGAGGGTCTGAGTTTTAGGTTAAAGTTTTATGGTTTCAGCTGGAGGTGCAATTACTTTATCGAAAATATCTTATAAAAAATGGCCTCAAAAAAAGTTTTTGAGCTCGGACTCCTTCTACAGAATTTAATAAGGAATTTCTTTGCGGTAGACTTTAACCCTCTAACGCCCACGCAAATGGATGTTTTTAATCCTTGTTTAGGAACACATGTAGAAAATATCAAAAAAAGTTCACTTTTGCAAGAACTGAATGGGGCTACTACAAACCTTACCAGGGAAGTGCACTAAAAATTGAATACGCCATTCAGTTCTTGCAAAAGTGAACTTTTTTTCAATTTACCTACTCTACAACAAACCAGTTTCATATTCCGGTGCCGGAGGGAGGATCTAAAGAAAAAAAAAATGCATCTAATGTGTATACATATAAAAATTGTTGCATATTTCATGGCGTAATTTGTGATTATTATATTCTGTGGCTTTTTGCGTTATTTGCACAAAGATTTTGTCTGAGAAACATCCAGTGAAATTTTTTGGCGAATAATTTTCTAGAACATTTTAACCCTCTATCTGCATTTTTAATTGCTATTTTCTACATGTGATCCAAAACAAGGGTTAAACACAGCCATTTACGTGGGCGTTAGAGGGCTAAAGTCTACCGCAAGGAAATTCCTAATTACATTCTGTAGAAGAAGTCCGAGCTCAAAAAGTTGAGGTAATTTTTTATAAGATGTTTTCGATAAAGTAATCGCAATTCCAGCTAAAACCACAAAACTTTAACCCCCTCTAAAAAGAACTCAGACCCTCTGGACTAGTACTCTGTTCGGCAAAGTTGGTCTGGGAGACATCCTCTTTCATAATTAATAGCGTTTGTTCGTGTTGAGTAAAATTTTTGTAAATTTGTTGGACTGTGTAATAAATAAGTTATGAAGAAAAACGACGTCTTTATCGATAAGGAAAATTGAAGAGACCACATTGTCTGAGATTGCACACCATTTGGATCTCAGCATTATGCTTTAACTAATTCTGTATGAGCAGATATATGAATACATACATACATATATATGACTTACCAGTCATTGTAAATATGCCAACGAATAGACCAATTGAGCGCCCCGCCAGCATTACTTCCTCTTCGGAATCATTGCCGGCTGCCTTCTTTCGTCCCGCCCATATGCCAACAATAAGAATTAGCAGATAGAAGAGCACAATGCTCACAACGCCAGCAATATTTATCATTATCGTAGTATCGTAGTTATTTGGGTATTCTTAAAACGTGTTTTATCGCCTGATTATAATTTCAATCGAATTTCTGCGCCTATACTCCTTTTGTCGAATGGAATGTTTTTTTTTCTTTATCAAATTTTCATGGTCGCAGGAACACTAATGAAAAGGATATTATAAAATTAATAGTCACGGCTGCCAATGCAGAATGTGAGCAACTAATATTGGAGCAATCGGCATAAAATGATTTTAAATATATATTACTAAAGGGTATACTAATGCGTTACAAAACTAAATGAAAAAAATATAATGTTAAGATATTTAACAAAAAATTCATATACTTATATAGTAGATATATGTAGTATTTATAAAAAAAATAGAAATACAAAAGCCATTTGATAATCTTTAAGGAATAATGCAATTTAAAAAAATTATTTATAGCTTGGATTGCCCATATACTAAACACCATAGAAATGAAGGAGAGATAGAGAGAAATAAGCGAATAGGTAAGAGCCTGCACACTTAATATTGAAACAAATTCATTCACAAATATTTTAACTGGAACTCGTATACGTTCCAATACACAGCACACATACACACAGTCAAACACACATGCACGCATTCAGCCACCCACACATGTAAACACATTTAAAACACAAATAAAGCAATTTTTATGTAGCATATTTCCAGGCGTTGAAGCAAGGCTGGAAATTGACATCAGAAGGAGAAAGGCAAATTGCGTACATGTATGTATTTATAGTATAATAAGAACGAAAAAGAACGAAGCAATGGAAAAAGACAAAGAAAAACAACAATTAAAATTGAAAAGAAATGGCAACGAAATAAATTAGAGAAGGAGAAATGGTGAATTGTTTGCTTTTTGATTACTGATTGCGAATAATTAAAAAAATAAAAATCTAAAGAAAAAAAAAATATGCGCTATAATAAAAAATTATGCAACGCATATTTTATCACGTTACATACCTATAGATATGTATCACATTTCCGTGAATTATTCCAACAAATTTAACTTGTATTGCTAAATCTATTTTATTTAATTTGATTGTTATTTTCTTATTCAATTTTGAGTTTATAATTTGCCGCAATACAAATTTAATAGCAATTTGATTTACACACTCATTTATGCACTTTTAAGTTAAAATGCTTATTTTTTGTTTTTTTTACTGAAAGCTGCAGCTATCGCCCCAGCGCAGGGACGTCTTTTGAGACGGACTATTTCGCGTTTTAAAATGTAGCCCACACATGAGCTCCAACTATTTTCAATTCACAAAATGCTTGCATTAAATACATAAGTTATTTTACATTACACATGGTATTAATGGAGAGATGCTTTTTTTCATTGAATTGTCCACGGCGTTTCGAGTATTCTTTGAAATTTTTCTCATACAAAAGTTTCCTTAAGACTTTCTTTTGCAGCGGTGTGTATCTATTCGAGTAGGCGAAAACGATCGTAACCGAAAATCATCGTTGACATCATAAGCACCAATAATATGTATACTTATTTGTGTATGTATGTTTGTCTGTAAACAAGCAGCAGTAGCACAGACTAATAAATTCTGGTAGCGCGCCTAAAAGTATGTGAACATATCAGCAGTAACCACTAAATATTTAACCACTGCATGAATAGCTAGGTGTGCGCGAAAAACAGTCTTCACTTGAATTCTCTTTTGATTTTTTTTGTAATATTAAAATTTTATATATATGTATACTTATGTACATACATATGTCTAGTAACTTCTTAATTATTATATGTTTCTGTAGCAGTCATCACACACCGGCGCCACTCAAGTTCGTGTTAGTAAGTCGGTGGCAGTTTAGCAACTGATTTCCTCCGCATGGAATAATTCCTGCAAAGGAATTTTTTTAAAATTGGACTCCTATGTATGTACATGTATTAGCGGTATAGCTCCAAATTTTTGTATGGAAATCATGGAAAAATTGAGTAACTGGAATTGGAGAACTATTCCATGAGAATAGGTAGTTGAGCTTCATACTCAAATGGAACTGGAATGTTTTAAGGGGCAATGTGTTAAGCGATTTTAACGGGGTGTTGGATTTCCCAGATTCTGAAATCTTTAGTATATGAATGAAATCGACCCAAATTCCTTCGCCTAGATTTTTGAGTTCGTGTTGTGTAATCTCAAACAAATTAATAGAAAATATAACAGATTTTGGCCTAAAACTATTGGCGCCAAGATAAAAGATGTGCATATACATCAATTCACAATTAACAAATACAAAAAGAATTTGCAAAATTTTTACTCTTTTTATTTGTTCTTATTTTTTGATTTATGTATAAAATTGTAGGTCAACCTAATTTTACTACGAATTTCTGAATGTCGGTACTTACGTATACCTCACGTATACCTTACGTTATGAAATTTACAAAAACCAGCTGGCATCGCTATATGATTGCCACTACTCTAATTCTAGTATGACTAGTGATGGGCGAGTCCGAGATGTTTAGACAATCGAGAGAATCGCTATCGTTGCAAAATCACAATCGAGTCAAAAGTTGACTCGCTCCTCGACTACACAATCGAGATGTTTATGCGATTGTTCCGAGTCGGCGAGTCGGAGGTTGTTTCGATGACATCTCGACTACACAAGCGAGATATTTTTGCGATTGTTCCGAGTCGGCGGGCCGGCTGTTGTTTTGATGATATGTTTTAGTTGATAAAATAAACTGAGTGAGGGTTGTTGATAAAGTAAGTAGGATTTTTAATGGAAGTGAGGTAAATACATAAATAAATGAACCAAATTGAAAAATATGCTATACATAGACGATGCATTTTTGCAATCACAACTAAAGAGTGTCGTGCATAATAATAATAACCAATTGTTTAAACATTAATACATTTTCTGAAGTGAGACGCTTATGAAATAAATGAAGTTTACGAGTAGCAACAACGGCAATAGATTTGTACCACTTTGTATGTTTTTTAAAGCAATTTTGATATTCAAGCGGCAACAACAAATATTATGTATTTTTTGCAGCGAGTCCAAGATGTTGTAGGGTTGCTTTGAAAACGAGAGGAATCGTTGGCGAGCAGGCCCGTAGCTAGGGGGGGGGGCATTGTGGGGCAATGCCCTACCTTAAAATTGTAATGCCCTACCTTAAAAAGACCAACAAGTGAGATGACTTATTATAATTAAATTTTTTGTCATAGTTTGAGATAAAAAATTATTGCGGTTGCAATGTATGATATGGAGAATCCACCCTGCATCACATACATAATTAAATAAGACCATCGAATTTTTGTAGTTTGGTTAAAGGAATGGTTCATTCTCATTGTGAGCGAACAACACCAAAAGCGCGGAACTGATTACTAAGGCTGTGTGCTAATCTAAAACATTTTACTCGGTGGAAAAATGAGGTGTCTACATTTTCTATGGTTATCGTTTAATCATTTTCGAGAGTTTTTTTCTCACCTTGACTTGCGTGCATACCTACAGGCGACCCACATACCAAATTTAAAGATCTCCACATCTAAATCTGGAAGCTGAACCATCTTGTTGGCTTAATCTCAATGAGTATTGCTTATGTACTGTCACAATAATTATGTGTCAACAAATGGTATTAAATATGCGGGGAAAATTTTCCAACAGTCTACCACGCGTTGAAAAAAAGAGTCATTGTGGGTTGTAGAGGAGGTCCTCCTGATTCTAAATCCATAAGTCCCGTCGACCGGAGATGTTTGTAAGTTGTAAAATTTACCAAACAAACCCCCAAAACTGCGTACGATTACCGGGGAAAGGCAGTTATAAAAACACGCACATATGTATATATGTATGTGTCTAGAACACCTTTTTGCTTCGGCCGGGATTTAAAAAAAATAACCCTCAGCCGGCAGAATTCCCTTTTTGGACCCATCCAACTACCAAAAAATTACCAACAAATATCTCATGAACTATAAGCCTCCGGCAAGTTTTGATTCAAGTGTTAAGATCTGTGAGAGGCCCTCCACATCCCTGAGAAAGTCATTTTTCTCGGACCGTGGTTCCTTAATGTAAAGCCGTCCCTTTCGGTAGGCAGATAGAAATCTGAACCAATGTACGTCACTGACCTAGAGAAAAGTGATATACATGCTGATTGTTTTTGGAAGCCATGACTCGATGTCAGATCAATTGTGATACATTATTTACTTTCGCCCTACCTTAAACCAGCGCTGCCCCACCTTAAATTTAAGTCTAGCTACGGCCCTGTTGGCGAGTCCGAGATGTTTTAGCGATTGTTTCGACTGACGGCCATTTACGACTTGACTCGAGTACGAATGAAAACCATCGAGAGCATTCGAAATGTTTCAACAATCGAGAGAATCGAATAAAACATCTCGGACTCGCCCATCACTAAGTATGACAGTCAGCTGTTTTTTCTGAGTGTAAAGCATATTTTGTGCGTTTATTCAGCTCCAGAAAACAAAAATTTTGTATTTTGGTTTATTATTTTACAATTTATAAATAATTTGCAAGGTTATTATAACCCATCTGTGATTTATAAATTTGTTTATTTGCAAACACAACCTCGCAATGGAGGAGTTCAAAACACCGCTTTTACCCACATCCGGTACGAATAAAACAGCCAAAGGCCCGGTGTCAAACACCATTGAAGGAACTGAAGCTGTTATTGAACAACCAATTAGTGAATCAGAGCCAGCTGAATCAGATGCCAGTACAACTACACCAGTGTCACTTTGTCCCTATAAAGTTCCGCCATGGTCACAAACTCCACCAGATTCTGTCAGCTATAAGTTTGAGGTGTTAAAATCTGGTCAAATCATAGATGAAATCAAGGACTTGCAAAAGCAAGCTGTTTGGAAATTCGGTCGCTTACCGCCTCCCGCTAATGATCTTGAACTGGCTCATCCAACCATTTCTCGCTTTCATGCAATTCTGCAATATCGACCAAAGAAGCGAATCGAACAGTGCAGTAGTGTCGAGGATGATAGAGATGAAAAGAGAGATGATCCCCCGGAGGGTTGGTATATATACGACTTAAATAGTACCCATGGTACATTTTTGAATAAACAGCGTATACCATCTAGGGTATTTATACGAATACGCGTCGGTCATATGCTACGTCTGGGTGCTAGCACACGCTCCTATATACTACAAGGCCCACAAGAAGATGAAGAACCTGAGTCAGAATTAGGTGTAACGGAGTTGCGTGAACAGCACAAACGACAATTAGCTGAAGCTGAAGCAGAAGCGAAACGTAAAGCCGCCGAGGCAGAGGAACGCGAAAGAAAAGAAGGCATCAGTTGGGGTATGGGCGAGGATGCAGATGAGGAGACCGACTTAACTCACAATCCTTATGCAAGTACAAATAATGAAGAACTATTTCTTGATGATCCTAAGAAAACATTGCGTGGTTACTTTGAGCGGGAGGGTCTGGATTTAGTGTATAAGTGCGATGAAATGTCCGTGGGATCGTTTGTATGTCGCATAGAGCTACCAATCGATGATGCGTATGGTAGACCAATTACAGCAGAAGTGGTACATAAAGGCCGGAAGAAGGAATGTGTTGTGCAGTGCGCTTTGGAAGCTTGCCGTATTCTTGATCGACATGGGGTTTTGCGTCAAGCGAATCAAGGTAAAATATTCCACAAAACATCGTAAAATATTCCATATTTTATAATATGTATCTATTATCTATTTTATATTTATTTAATTTGTTAGATCTATTATTGATAACGATTTTGTTAAACTTTCAGAACCGTTGAAAAGGAAAATAAAAAATCAATCCGATTCTGATGAGGATGACTTTCTTGATCGCACTGGCGACGTTGAGCGCAAAAAGCAAAGAAAATCCAATCCGCAAAAAAATAATGCCCTAACATACGAAGATTTGGTAAGTATAACAAAACAAAAAACACATAATTGAAGCCAAATTAAAGCGAAAGTAATTGAATTTTTAGATGAAAAAGGAGTCTGACCTCGCTGAGCAACTACAACTAGTAGAAGAAAACATTGAACGGTATCAGGAGACACAGCGTCGTTTAAAGGCCTCGCAAGCGAGTAATGAAGAAGATTTGGACAATTTTATGGAAAACTTAACAAATGATGTTACACAGCTCGATAAGACAGAAATACGTAAATTAAGGGTAATTTTATTATTGTATGCTTAATCCGTATAAGATGTATTAAATTTCTTAATTAATTACAGCTAGAACAACAACGCTTGAATGCCGAAAAGCAGAAGGTACAACGATTAATAAAAATCGCAAAACCATTAGATTTAAAACTGGACAATTTGAGTGCTTCAAAGAAAGCAGATCCAAACACGAAGAAGCAACTGCCAATGATTGGAAAGCGTAACCAATTTAGCAAGTTCAAAATAGCCAAGATAGCGCAGCCTACTAAAAGTAAAGAAATTAGTAAACATACTAATTTAGCCTCAGATGAGGAAGAATTCGATGATGATGTCGAAACCAGCACAACAACTCAAGAAGATTTACAAACTGCAACTGCAACAACAACGAGTTGTGTTAACAGCGCTGAAGAGAACCAACAACAAGAGGAAATTTCGTGTGGGATGTCTGTTGCAACTGCAAGCATTCCGCAGAAGATGTATGGCCCCGCTGTTATACCGCCAGGAGGCATTGAGAGCAATGAAAAAGAAGTGTCTCTAGAAACCTCAACAAATGCACAAAAGTGCGATGTAACAATGCAGGACGATGAATTGGATGAGGTAAACGAAACGGATAATCAAAGAAAAAAACGAAGGCAGCGCCCGCGACAGCGTAACAAACGGCAAGAGGTCGATATGAACGAACTGGAAGAACACGAGAGCGCTGAAAAGTATGCAAAGTGGGTGCCACCACCGAATCAAACTGGTGATGGCTATACAGAATTGAATGAAAAATATGGCTACTAATCGAAATTGTACGCGAAAAGTAAGACATGCTGTATATAGCAGCCCAAATACTGCTGCAACAAGTATGTATATTAATAACTTATAGTTTTCGTTAAAGAAACCCGAATATATGTAGCTTTTACATATTAGATTACCTTATTTCTCATAAACGCATTTTCGCTGACTTACATACTATATAAACTTAAGTAAGTCGTATTCAACTGACGTTAATAGTTTAGTTTAAGCAGAAATACTTGCAATGGTTGATTGTACCACAAAAAGCAAAATCAACACTTTTGACCATTCTTTTATCGTTACAAATATTGGCTGACATAACGAATCTAAAACCCATTAAGCATTTGAATATCATATCTCTTGTTTTCCATATTTTAAATATAAGAATTTGACTATACATTAATTATAAATTTACGTGACAAAAATTTTAATATAGATACATATGAAATCCATTTCTGGGAGTAGATAGTAATTTCAAAAGAAATTTAAATATATTAACTTCCTTTTGGTTTCGCAAGTTCAATAATTCTTGGCTTTGTTTTAGCTTTGAGCGCTGCTGGGGATATTGCAAATGGATTTTCGCGTATATGTGCATTCTCGTACTCCCTGGGCTCTGCTAACTCTTTGATGCGCGCAGTGGCACGAGCTTTCAGCGCATTCGGTGATATGGAAAATGGATTTTCTTTCAGATCCGATTCTGTTACACCTTTTTCGCGAGCTGTAGCTAAATCTTTTATGCGTTGCGTAGCTAAAGTTAAAAAAAAAATGTTTAAATAAAATCTATAGTCCTAATGTATAGATGTGTACATTAAGTTGGAGTGAAATCATATGGAGATTTTTTTGTTGTTCTTTTTTTGAACGTACCAGCAATCAAAAGTTGCCTTTATACGAGTTAATGAACCCCACAAAATTTTATGGCGATAGAATGACGTTTTGAACTGTCCCCAGCCCCGCAAAGTTGAAAGCAATAAGCACGATCTGGTATAAATATGAAATTTTGAAAATTATGGAACCCACATAAAATGTATATCAAATTAAAGGGAATCTAATCGAATGGTATAAATATATTCGAAATCGGTTCAGTAGTTTTTAAGTAATTGCAATTTAAAAATGCGTAATATAAACTTTGACCTTTATATTTTTATATAACTTTTGTTGTTGTTGTTTCCAAAAAAAAAAAAACCACTTTAATACTCAGCTTAGCCATCTTTATCAATCCTCATACTCCGTTTTATAATTTTCAAAATTTCATATTTGTACCAGATGATGCTATTTTTTCAACTTTGTAGGGCTGGGCGCACCTCTAAACATGCGAGTAGGTCAATAAAATTTTGCAGGCTTATTACTGGGCTAGAAAGGTTCCGTTCTGGCTTTCGAACAAATTGAATTTCCAAAAAAAAAAAATTCACTCCACCTTAATGTACATATATCTAAGCATTGGCTTAAATTACCTTTATAAGTCAAAGCATTGGGATTTATGGGTATGGGGAAGCTTTGATTAAGTGCTGAAACATCGTATATTCTTGGTTTCGCAATTTCTTTTATACGATCTGATGGCTGGTAGGATTTCATTGCTGGTGTAAATCCCCAGGCCTCTTTCACTGGCTCTTCGTGTCTTTTAGGCAGAGCTAACTCTCTGAAACGGGTCATCTTTTCAAGTTTCATGCTTTTCGTTGGCTAAAAAGTGAAATGAATGCATTTTCTTTTCAGTGGCTTTGCTTCGATTACAAAAATATACATATATACATATACCGGTTTAGGTTGCTTAGGAGCTTTCTTAGGGTTAGCCAACTTTTTCAGATACTTTGTATGTTTCTTCCACTCTGTGTCGTCCCATTTATGTACTGCAATTCTGCAACGAAAAAGGCGTACAAGCTTTATGCTCGAAATTATAAGAAAATATAAATTTAAACGAATACTTCTTCTCCGGCGGTTGTACGTTGCTTAGCCGACTATATAGTGACAATAAGCTTAATCGTATCAAACGATTTAAATCGAGTATTCGTAAAGGATGAAATAGTTCCTTTGCTCTATCTCTGAATAAAAGCAACTTTCTACAAAAGGATAATAAAATAAACAAAATATGAGGTCTGTTGGTATGTGTAAGGAGGACGAAAATGTAACGCTCCGTTGTGCTTCACTTACCGCGCCGCGGGCAGTGCCAGTTGTTCGGTACGCGTGCGCATCGGCTGTTCCCGCACGATTTCAATTGGCTTCTTATATCTGCAGGCACACTGCGCTACGTAACGTCTTCGATTTGGCCTATTTTGTTGAGCCAAAAAATGCAGTCGCTTACGTTTGGTAGACATTTTTGCATGGCGCTGTACAAGCCTTTGCCAACTGTGGCATATTTCTGGCAAAAAGTTGTCCAAATTTTCTGGTAACTGATCAAAAGTGGGACAACATGCCGAACTTTTCGAAATTTTTCGCATTTTTTGATTGTTATAAATTTGTTTTCCAAACTAAAAATTTTGCTGCTAACAAATTCGTTATAATTTGAAAAATATATTTTCAATTTTTTTTTGTTCCAAAAACCAACCATGAAGCAAGTGGAAATGGAATGATACACATCGTGTTGAAAATAATTTGAAAAAATTTTTATTGTTTTTAAAAAACCCAGAAACTTTACGAGTTGCTAAATTTAGGAGATCATACATACATACATACATAAGTGCATATCGCCGTACACCAAACGAAAATTAGCACTTTCAAAATTTCTTACAAAGAATTTCTTCGTAAAAAATTTTGAAAGTGCTAGTTTTCGTATGATACGACGATACATCCATTCATATGTATAAAATTAACACTTTCAGTAAGTACTAAATTCAGGGTTTGAAATTACTTTCAATTTTTTTTTTCATTTACTTTGAATTTCATTTTCATTTCAAAATTAAAAAATGAACAGCACAACAAAAGTAAAAAAAAAAATAAAAAATTCTACTGTACTGTAACTATGCAGCCTTCAATTTCTAAAAATTACTGTCGACTGTTGCTGTACTGTGGGAATTTTTACAGCACAGTAAAACAACAACAAAATGCAAACATAATTTTTTTTACAGGACTTTTGTTTCTTTTTTATTTATGTGAACACAATCGAAATTATAATGTAAAAAAAAACAAATTTCAAAAAGCCGTACTGAAATTGAAATTTTTGTTTATCTGTGCTTTGCTGTTAACTGAACAGTTTGAAATTACACAGCAAAGCAACAGCACAGAGAAACAAAAAAAAATGATTCGAATGCTTTCTGCTTCGAATGTAGATATTTTCAAAGGAAATTAAAATTCAAAAGTTCTAAAAAAATAATGACAACTTTCGCAGAACAGGAGAATATGTGGAGCAGCCAATTCCTTAATACGCTCAGATGCTGGAAATGGAGAAGTTATGTATGGATGTATGTATGGATCTGTGTTTATTTATTTTTGTTTTGTATTTATGAAAAACCAACCTTTATATTTAAGTGCATTCCCTCGCACTCGAAACATTTCCTCTGGATCATACATTTCGTAGTAATGGTGCGGTTGTGATATCTTCAAAATCCTTTCCGAAGGTGTGTAAAACCTTAGCTTGTCTGTCAGCAGCCATTTCTTGGGTTCCTCGGTTACATATTTTTTAGGTTTTGCTAGATTTTTATACCGTTTCAGTAAAATATCTCCGTGTTTTCTCTTGTCCATATAGCTAAATCTCTGTAAAGAGAAAGTAAGTGTTTCAAACGAGCATTTTCGAGTCAAAACTGGTGCTTTCACCACAGTCGGGTGTAAGCAGCAGATCGATTATGTTCAAATCAGACGTGTTAAATTGCCATTAAGATTAATAACGATAAATTTTTTGTATTTTTTACTTTTAATGAAAATTTTAATTGTACATAATAATGAATTAAATTAAAAATTTGTAAAAAATCATGTTTAATAGCCATAAAAAATAATAATCAGAAATAATCATATAATCAAATAATTTTTTTAATTGTATGATTATTTTTAATTGCTGAATTAGTATTAATTATTTGATTGTTTTTAATTGCTTGATTAGTTTTAATTGTTTGATTGTTTTTGATTGTTTTTAATTTTCTTGATTATTTTTAATTTTGCAATTGCTGGATTGTTTTTAATTCTTTCTTACGTGCGAAACAACTTTTTCGCCATGGCGTATGAGTAAAATTTTCAAGCAAGAATAAAAATAACTAATCGATTAAATAATTAATCACGCAATTAAAAAATCATATATAATTGAAAATAATCAAATAATTGCATCAAATAAAAATGCAATTAAAAAAAATTGAAAAATAATTGAAAATAATCCATATTATCATGCAATTAAAATTATCCAATCAATTTACTTTTTTAATTTAATTAACATTTAAATATTAAAAGGGTAAAATTATTCGTATTTAACGGTTAGATTTTAACCATTAAAGCGTTACAAAACAAAACATCCCTAAATAATCATTCAAATTTCGAATCATTAAATAACAGGTCTGGTTCTAATTTATCATCATTACAAAAACAATATTCTATCACTCGGAAGAGTGCAATGTTTTTTGATTCAGACTCGCCAGACCACATATACATATGTACGTAGGTATGTGTATGTACCTTGAACTGCCTTCGTTGCCTTTCTGCTTTCTCCACTTTTACCGTCTTTCCCTTTTTCTCTTCATAATTATCCTTTATAATTTTCGGCCTGGCCAAATTTTTCAACCATTCTTGTCGCTTTGCCCTTTCCGCATCGGTAAGTATTCGCGACGGCTCCCTTTCCAACACAAAAAAAAAAAGTTTTAACAGTACTTGTATGTAAACCTGATATTAAGAGCACTAAGCAAATACTCCATACATATATGTACTAACTTTTTGGCGGGCGGTTGCTTCTTCGAAAGGCGGCTATACATGGAATGCGTACTTTTACGCAATAAACCGTTAACAATGGATTTCCGTTGATTGGTAAAACTCTTGAAGGATTCACGCTCCTTCAATTCCAGAAGACGGCTATAATCGGCATACATACATACATACATACATATGTATATAATTAAAAATCTGTTAAACCAACGTTTTCCACTTACGACACAGTTGGAAACGACAATTGTTGCGTACGCGTGCGCGCAAACGCCTCTTCACGCATCACTGCCACTTTACGATTTCCGATTTCTGGACAAAGGCAAGGCGACGAATACTTCGCATTTTGATGTTTCGGCTTAGCCAAGGCCCATATACGCTTGTTTTTCGTTACCATACACTGGTAGCGCTCAAACAACTTTGAACACTGTGACCAAATCTCAGGAAGGAAACGCATATGCTCTGCGGCTACTGCCAATGGGGCAACACAGCATTGTGGTCGGCATGATGGTAATTTTCGCAGTAGCATATTAATGGCTTTCAAAAATGTTGGCCAAATAAAATTGAAATATGTTGAATCTCAGCGAAACATAGAAAGCGCCACGAGTTCCAAGATCGTTACTTGAAGACGCTGTGAATATGACGGTCGACCAATGAAACAATTTAAGTGGTGCTCAGCTCTGCAATTTCCCAATAAACACAGACGCGAGGATGATATCGCGGCGAATTCGAGGCGAGTCCGAGAAATTACGTTCGCGAAAATCTGCTTTCGCGAACTCGCCTCGAGTTCGCGGCAAGTTCGAGAAAATCAAATTTCGCGATATCAATTTTTTCTATTTTTTTAAGTTGTTTTTCACTAAAAAAATCATTACAGTTCTGAAACTTTACATTTATACCTGAACTCGAATATCACAGTTCCAGAAGATCAAATCGGTTTATAATCAAATAGAAACGAGTATGTAGAAAAACCAATTCAAAATTGTTTAAATAAGGGGACTTTATTTACTGCTTAAATTTATTTGAAAAACTTTTGTTATTCGTGAAAGTTAAACATTCTTTATAAAAATATTTTAAGTGCTTTGTATTATTTTATACGGATTTAACCCATTGCCAGTAAACCAAACTCTGAACTTTTAATTTTTTGTAACGGCATTTATAAAAAAATCTCGAATCGCTAATGAACGAATTTTCAAATCGCCAACGATCAGAGAAACTAAAAATCCTCGAATCGCTAATGATCAAAAATTCGAATCGCCAGCGATCCGAGAATGAACAAATTCTCTGATAGGTGACATACCTACGAATTCGGATTCGCCGATCTATCGCCGCGAACTATTGCCGCGATAATATAATCAGAGAAAGCGAATCCGACGCGAATTCGAGGCGAATCCGTTGTGTTTATTGGGTATGTACTAGTAGTGGGACTTTTTTCGAAACCAAAACCCGAGATGATATCGTGGCGAATTTCAAATCAGATACGTACATATGTAGTACATACATAAATATATGGAAAAAAGAACTAATATTTTTTGAAACAAGTTTAAGTAAAACTTTATTTAATGCAGCAATGGAACAAAATAAGTACTGCCGCTTAAGGTTATTTGAAAAGCTTTTGTTATTTCATCAAAGCTATATTTGCTAACGCCAGTAGCTTCGAATGTGAAATCATTAAGTATAGATTTTTTAATATAATCGGAAAATGAACAATTCTCAGTTAAAATTTCTTTGCCATAAATAAAATAAATACCATTTTCAACTTCAATTGATTGTGCAATAAAAACGACGTTATTTTTAAAATATACATTATTTGGGCGATGAAGAGAAATAAATTTTGATTTGGTGCCAATAAAGGAACATTTTGCACCATCAGCATGCTCTACTATAAACTCTGGTTCTCTTTTTGATTTGCTGTTAAGACTTGATTCCACCATTCTATTATACATTTGAGCTCCAAATTGCGATTTTTTCTTTAACTTTTGCTTAATAGTACTTAGAAAGTTTTCATATTTGAATGCGCTAAATGTATGAAGTGGTCCATAGTTCTTGCAATCTGCCGCCAAGTGTGTTAAACAGTGCATGTTGTACGTTAAAAGGGACTTAGTGTACATACGTGGTATATTCTCCACAAAAGAGCATAATAACGTGTTTGCTGAATCATATAAATAATAATCTTTCGAAAGTAAAATGCGTATTGCGGTACTTAGGTCTAAAAAATGATGATATCTGTCATTACTTAAAATATTTCTTAAAATTATTGGTCCGGTATATAAAAGAAAATTTCTGAACTCCGTTGCTTTCCACCTATCGAATTCAAATATTGAACGGGGCTGTCTCGCAAACTCATAAGGCGAATTTTTTTTGTTTTTTGCAAGCCGAAGATCAAGATTACGTAACTTTGATGCGCTTAATGAAAATGGTTCCTTACGTTTTTTGATCCAATATCTCAGCAATGCTTTCATCACACCCAAGCACACAACATGCATGTAGTCAAAAGGGAACTGTTTCACCATATCTATTGACAAGTTTTCCATAGCAATCTTTTGTTGATTATTATGGTGCACAGGATATCTCCGGGCTCTAAAACTTTCATCTGTTCTGAGAGTGTTTTCACAATAAGGAAATATGGTTTTATTTTGATATCTTTTACCGCGTTGTGTACATTTATGGCAGCTATTGTAGCCGGAATGGCCTTTTATTTCCATGATCATGGCTCTTGCCGGAGCATCACATACAAATACTCCAACCTTTACCAAAAAGTAATTTCCTCTAAATTCAAATCCATCGCTTTCTAGTTTATTTATCTCCAAAATTGTCATTTCAAGATATCTTTAAAAGTAAGAAAAATTATTATAAATTGCGATTAACCACAACGGGTTTGAAACTATTGCATACTCGGACATAATTTTTGGCTTGCCATAGCCTTCAAACACGCCTACAGCTAACACAATCTCTGTATTTTGAATATTCATAAGAATAGGCCAAATTTGTGCTCCAGAACTTTTCGCTACTGGAAGGCCGTCAATATTAAAATTTAGTACAAGCAAATCTGCGTCATAATGATTATTTAACAAAAAATCCGTAAGGCTATCTTTAATTCCGTAATGGATATAATGACCTCCGTTTACTTGAAACTTTGGTGTATTTCTGGGCGTTTGTTTTAGTGTTCGTGCATCAAGTGGTAGTGATGGATGATGAGGTTTCAGAATTTGTAGAAGTTTGTTGACAGAAGCACTTGCAATATTTTCTTGGACTGCCCATTGCGCAATCTTATTTCTTATATTACTATTTTGTATATCATCGTAAATTAATTCTTCATTTTCCTAAAAACAAATAGATAAGTGCTATAAGATTTCCTCGATACTTAATTTGTAAGCATACGTTATTATGTGCTAGACTTTGATATTCAACGCAGTCATCACTATCCGAACAATCACTATATCCTATTTTCGCTTCACAACGTTCTTCCTCTACAATATTTCGATCACACGTATCAAGATCTGCTCCATTTGGACCCAAATATGTGTTGATAAATTTTTGGACTTCGTTTTTAATAGCTTGCTTATTGCGATTCATTTTGCAAAATTATCAAATGTCAATATTACAAAATTTAATAATAATTATTACATATGTATGTACATAAAAAAAAAATGTGATTAACTCCTCTTCGGTTTTCACGTCAAAAAATAATAATTGAATTGAAATATCGAAAAAAATAAAAATACATACTAATAAAAAATCATGAGTAAGCGGAGAATAAGTACAAGCTCTGAATCAAGTGCATCCGGACTAATTGAAGACGAAGATCATGTGCAGATCTGTAAAAAGGAGCTAGGTAAGCAAATGCAGTAAATATGCATGTATGTACATATGTAAATATGAAAAAATTATGTAAAAACAAATACATATTTTGCAGTCGAAATAAATAAAAAAAATTGACGTAATTTTAAAAAACCAAAAGAAATTGGAGAATGCTAATTTAAAAAACGCAAATGCTATAGGCCGCTTAGCTGAAGAAATATTGAGCTTAAAGAAGGAGGTGAAGAAGACGTCAAATAATGGAGCAGCTATCTTAGCTAAATGTTTGCCCGAGCAACCATTCGCAGTAGTAGAAGAATTCGATGTATTTGAGCAGCAGCTGCGTGACGAAGACTTCTTTCAAAATGCGGTTTGTACCTTCTACTTTTTATAATATGTATAACACTTTATATTATTTTTTAATTTAAGGTGCGCGAACTTGCAAGTTTTGGAAGCAAAGCACCACAGGAATTTGTTAGAAAATCATGGCGAAGGCTAATTGATGATAGCGTTGCTCAAAATTATTGTTGGATGGGCACCAAAAACAAGAAGGCTGTAAAAGATTTAGTGACAACTGCAGCCATACGAGGTAGTGTACAGTTTTATTTCAATGTTTAAAACTTTTACATTCCGCTTAGATTTGACCCTTTATCTATGTATCCCTATTTGAGTTTTCACGGATATTTCACGGATTATATTTAGAAAATTCTTAATACTTTTTCAAGTAATTTATACACTAATTAATACAATTTGTTTTCATTATTTTTCAGCTGCATTCCAGCTCAATTTCAAAATGATTTCAACAAATTTGGTGGAGGAAATTTCCAAGAAAAACTTCCAATATTCCGCAGATCGCTTAAGGAAAAGGCAGGAGTACACAAAGGACAGTAAAAATAAAGTAAATGAAAATAATGCTCAAGATTGAATAAAAGCTTTACATAATACATACATATGTATGTACTTGTTTCTTGTAAAATTTGTTTTAAGAAATTCCTAATCGAAAAATACCTATGTACATATTAAACTTTCTTTGTATCCAAATCAAAAGAACTTTGTGTTATCATCAGAGATGTAGAATAATTATTATTTCATTTTTAAATTATAAAAAAGTCTTACAAATTTTCTTCAGAATCATAAAATTCTTTTGATAATATTTTTTTCCTGATGAAAATGATAAAAATCTTCTATAATTATTATTCAGAAAGTTATATTTTAAAAATCTTTTCATAATAGTTATTTCAAATATATTTTTTTTAAGTCTTCAAAGACTTTTATATTGAGACAAATTTGAAAAAAGTCTTTGCGTAATTATTATCAATAACAAATTGTTTTTTATATCTTCAAAGACTTTTTCATTGAGACAAAGTTCAAAAAAGTCTCAGAAAATTTTCAATAACTTTCATATAAGCATAAAATAAGAACAACTTTCATATAAGTACTTCAAAATTCAAGCAAATTTCCAATTTGAAATTGTATGAAAGATTTTTATCGAAGATATAAAAAATAAATTTGTTACTCAAAATAATTACTTAAAGATATTTTTGAAATTCGTCTCAATGAAAAAGTCTTTGAAGACTTAAAAAAAAAAATTGTTACGGATAATAATTACTCAAAGACTTTTTCAAATTTGTCTCAATATAAAAGTCTTTGAAGATATAAAAAAAAATTTCTCATTTATAATAATTACAAAACGACTTTAAAAAAATATCTCAGAAATAACTATTATGGAAAGACTTTTAAAATATGTTTCTTTCAATAATAATTATTTTTTGATTTTTATTTTTTCTCTTATAATAATTACAACTCTGGTTATCATTGTATATACATATTTAACTAATTCTCATTAAACCATCTGACATTGCCAAAGAGCTATAATATCGAATCGCTAAAAATTCGAGAATTAAAAAAACTCGATTCACAAATGAGTCAGAATCTCGAACCGCCAATGTTTCGAGAAATCGAAAATTCTCGAATCGTTAACGAACGAAATCTCCGCTCGCCAATGAGCCGTTATCTCGAATCGCCAAAGAGCTATAATCTCGAAACACCCACGGTTCGAGAAATTAAAAATTCTCGATTCGCCAATGAACAAAATTCTCGATACGCTAATGAACAAAAATCTCGAATCGCCGACGATGTGCGAATGTGCAAATACTCGAATCGCTAATGATGGATGACTCGCCTGGGAATTCGGATTCGCCGATCTATCGCCGCGAACTATTGCCGCGATAATATAATCAGAGAAGGCGAATTCGCCGCGAATTCGAGGCGAATCCGTTGTGTTTATTGGGTTCCCAATAAACACAACGGATTCGCCTCGAATTCGACACGAATTCGCTTCTCTCATTATATTATCGCGGCGATAGTTCGCGACGATAGATCGGCGAATCCGAATTCCCAGGCGAGTCACCCCTCATTAGCGATTCGCGCATTTTTATATTCTCGGATCGTTGGCGATTCGAGATTTATGCTCATTGGCGAATACATTCTAGAAAATCTTCTTCTGCGAATCCACCTCGAATTCGCCACGATATCATCTGAGCTTTTCCATCTCTTGAGTAGAGTTTTAAATGGTAAATTAAAGCCCAACAGGGAATTTCTTCGTGTAAAGCAAGATTTAATAAAATTAATAAATGCTATTGCGATAAGTGATTTTTCTCGAGTCCATCTCGAACTCGATACGAGTCCGAAAAATTACATTCACCTCCGCGAATTCTTCTCGAATTCGCCACGATATCATCCTCGCTTTTGTGTTTATTGGGTTGTTACTTTTATTTTGTTTTCTTAATAAAACTTTCTCGGTGTGTTAGTGTACTGAAATTTTGAAAATTAACTGAAATTTATTAATTCCACTCGGAATAAAATGATTTTGCAGTTGTCGATAGTGCTATATATAACAATTGTCTTTATATTAAAATTAAAAGGAGTATCCAGTCCGACATCCAAACCAAAACGGATGTGATATAATTAATAAATAGGCTTTAAATTACTGTATCTTTATTTTGCGAATTTTCTATGATAGATATTTATTTTATATAATTTGTATATTTTGCGACATGCAGATTTATAACACAATTTTAATACAATTTCAATAACATAGTTCGATAATAAATAAATACTTAAGTACCTAAACAAGTAATTTTTGGGAAAAATTTAAAAATTTCAACTAAAATGTGTATTATATGTATTTCATAATCATGTCATAGCACGTAATATTTTAACTAAACGCCGAATCAGTATCTTAATTGTAATCAATTTTAACAGAATATTCGTTTAATGCTGGCAGGACTTCAGTATAATTTCGATATAGGTATCTATGTTTGTATAATTTTTCCTCTGCCTGCTTAACTTGTAAATTATGTGTAGCACACTTGTTATTATTTTTTTTTTTGTTGGGGTAAGTGGAAAAATTTGAATTAAAATAAATTTCGTGCTAAGCATTAAAAACTCTTTTCTTTTTTTTTTTGTTTACATGTAGTTACTGCCTTGTTTTTTTCTCTTCTTCTAGCGTATATTGGCAATTACGGCTCTTGTAAAGTCCTGTGTAGTCGACTGTCCACCCAAGTCCTTGGTTCTTACCTTGCCATCATTTAGTACTTTGTTAATAGCATTGGTTATCATTTCACTGTAAGTTGGCAAGTTGACGTGACGTAACATTTTCGCACCGCATAACAGCATAGCGGTTGGATTTGCAACGTTTTTACCTACAGCTTCTGCAAATGTGTGACGTGCGCCCTAACGGAAATTCGAAATTTTATATTAGCACAAGCATGTGCATATTAAAATCATTCAGTTTGCTTCTTACCGGCTCAAACACAACCGTCTCAGCTGAGTAAGATGCACCAGCCACAACACCAGCGCCACCAACCAAGCCAGAACCAATATTGTCCAGGATGTTACCGTACAAGTTAGGTGTAACCATGACATCGAACTATGTGTGACAAAACGAAGAGAAAGGTAAGTATACAAATCTTAATACTCTCCTGCATTTATATAAATTCTGGATTACATACCTGATTGGGTCTTTGAACCATTTGCATTGTTGTATTGTCCACAATCATCTTTTCAAACTGAATGCGAGGATATAGTTGAGCCATTTGTTCGCATGATTTAAGGAATAGCCCATCACCCAATTTCATGATATTGGCCTTGTGCACAGCGGTGACCTTCTTACGATTATTTTTGGTAGCATAGTCGAAGGCAAACTTAGCAATGCGCATAGACTTTCTCGACGTAATGATTTTAAGGCATTCCACAATACCCTTCACCGATTCATGTTCCAGCGCGGAATATTCACCTTCAGTTTGTTCACGAATAATAACAGTATCAATGTTCTGATGACGAGTTTTTACATTCGGTAAACTACGGATATGCACCACATTCGCATACAAATCCAGATATCTACGCAATTTCATATTCAACGTTTCCAATTCACCGGCAACGCTGTAATCAGGCGTAGCTAAGATTCCCTGGAAACGATTAAGTCATTAAAATGTTGCCTTCTCTATACTTAAAGATATGTTGTTGTATTACCTTGATGCAAACTTTGTTCTTTTGAATCGAACCAACTACATCTTCCAATTTGGCGCTTAAGATTGGATTGACTTCAGAAAGAAAATAGTTTTCAAAATCTACCGGAGCATTGGTCGCTTTGAATACCTCTTGCAGGGCATAAACCAATTCAGGACCGACACCATCGCCTGGAATTAAAGTACATGTGACACGGTTGCCACCAAGAGCGCCTGCATCCTACAAATTTGGAAAGTAATTAACAAACATGCGATATGTGTACATAAATATATATATGTATATATAAATATTAGAAAATTTACTAACTTGATTTACGGCTGATGTTGCATGAATGGACCGGACTGCGGTAGCCTGAAATGTATACACTTATATTAATCTACATTTAAGGAGCTTTAAAAATAGAAAAAGGACACTTTATATCCCATGATTATAACCTCAAAATCTTTGAGCATTCTGCCTCCCAAAATTCTGTTTATGTAAGAATTCGCGAATAGTAACAAACAGTTAAATGAAACGTTCTAATGGTATCCAACTTACCTGCATCAAAGTTCGACCAAAGGTTCTTGCTAACATGGCCATTATTTTTGTTTAGGATGCTTACGATGTGCAAAAACCTTGTAATATTCAAAATATTGCTCCGTAAATTTGGAGAATCAAACAATTTGCAAATCGATTTGTGGCTTTCCAATGAAAATATTCCACTGCCAAACATAAAACAGCTGGCATATTTTCATATGATTGAAATGGATGCCACTTTTCAAAAAAATATTCAAGAGGAAGAGCGAAAATTTCGATCCCGATTTAAAAAAAAAATGTCTATTTTTGCAAATAAATTTATAGTGCTAATTTTTTCTATAAGCTAAATTGAAAAACTAATGGGTCGGCTGGGAAAATTTTCCATTAATGAACCACGCTCCGAAAAAAAATTTTTTTTTTCAGGGGGTATGGAGGCTCTCACTGATCTCAGAACTGAAATGAAAATTTGCCGAGATATTTGTTGTTAAAGTTGTAAAATTTACCAAACAAAAAATGATTTTCAGCATTTAGAAATCAAAACTTGCCGGAGGCTTATTGTTTACGAGATATTTCTTTCTTTCCTTGCGTGGTTCTTTAAGGGAAAAATTTCCCATTCTTTTTCTTATTAATATTTTAGATTTATTTCTTAGGGCCTTTTCACATTACTCGGTACGACTTCGGATCGACATTTTTTCTCGGTATTTTCATCTTACCGAAACGAGTCCGCGTTGCAGTGTTTTTCACACTTGTGGGAATACTTTCGGCAGAAAATTGGAAAACAAATATCGAAATTAAAAATATAAAATTTTAGAATTCAACAAATCACTCAATAATAACAATGTCCTTCAGTGAAGACGAAGGCATTATAGCTTGCAAAATTTATAGCCGAAACGAGATTTTCACTGACTTTATTCTTCTTCTTTTCTTACGCCGCAAAAATGTATGCAGTAATTCCTCAAATTGTACTGACCGGTCTTACCGCGTTGCGGTATACCAAAATTAATCCGCTCCGATTTCATGTATGCAACACTAATGTGAAAGCGCCAATTGAAATACATGTGGTCGGTAAGGTTTCGGTATACTTTCGGTAAAAACCAAAAATGTCGATCCGATACCGCACCGAGTAATGTGAAAGCGCTCTTAAGTGATATACTGTGTAACCTAAATCAAACGCACGCCGTCAATTTACTGTCAAAAATTTCTCATGCCCATACAACTTGTATGGGAGTAACCGAAATTGAACGGCGTGCGTAAAAGGCAAATTCGACGCCCAATTTTTGTTTTGCGTGACAGTTGAAATTAAGCATTGTGGGTGATTGTTTGCAAAAAAATTGACACTTGCTTTTGATATCGTGTCTGTTAGTTACATATTCCACAAAATAACAAGATTTTCTCTGATTTTCTGTATTTTTCTATTTCTTTATCTGAACACGCACGCAAGTCAATTTCGGTTCAACGCGTATGAAAAATTTGCGTGCGTGCGTTAAATTGACGACTTGCGTTCGATTTAGGTTACACAGATAGATATGGACGCCTGAATAAAAGATCATCCAATTTAAATTTTTTTTTTTTTTAAAAACGCCCTATTTCAGAATTGTTTTCAAAAACTCCCCATTTCACAAAAAATTTCATACAGATTTTTCTGAGTTGGGGTGATTTTGAATTCATTTCTGAAATAGGATGTTATTGAAACAATTTCTGAAATTGGGCTTTTCTGAAGCAAGTTCTGAAATAGGGCATTATTAAGAAAGTTCTGAAATTGGGCGTTTTAAGACACTTTCTTAAACAGGACGTTTTTGGAACAATTTTTTAAATAGTGTGATCTCGGGCGTTGATATGAAGTGCAAAAATATGAATAGCCGCCGTTTGTAGAATTTTTTAGCCATCATTGTACATAGAGCACTTCGTTACCGACTGTGAATTGAATCAGCTGTTGTCCTTCGGACCACTTCGTCACAATGAGTTTTGATTCCGGCTTTTTAACAAAAACAAATAAAAAAAATTAGATCTAGTATATATCATGATACAAACATTCAAGGTAGTTCCATTTCACTTTGACTTTGTCATTTTTGATTATAATATGGATTTTTGACGTCTCATTTTAAGTCAAAAATTTAGGATAGCGTTGCCCAATCAAAAGTTTTTGGCTGAGGGTATATTTGAACAAAATATTGGGTATTTTAAATGAAATGGCGTTTTTCACATATGCTAATCAACAAAACAAATGAGCCGATGTAATGAGCTTTTCAAAGAAAATAAAAAATAAGTTATTCATAAAAAATAAAATAGATTTATGCAGTTATTAGAGTCGAAAAATGGTATCAAAACGTCCTTTATACAATCAAGCAACTGCTTTTACTCAAAATTTCAGAAATTTGACATTAATTTGTATGAACCAAATTTCAAAATCTGAGTAAAAGGTCTGAAATCTTAAGCAAAAGTAAATGCTTGGCTTTTATTAATATGACCCAATATTTGAAAACTGTTCGATTTTTTATGAATAAGGTAAGAGTTCTTGATTTTCTTTATATGTATTATTTATTGCGTACGTATAAATATATATATGCATATTTGGTTTCAATGTTTTATACAAGAATATTTCCACATTTAAAAAATATATTTATTAAAAAAATTGTTTAGCAGTTATATAACAATGTAAATTTAGTTTAAATTTTTATGTTGCAGTTTTCTTTAGTTTTTACTTGCGTTACTAAATTTATTTTCCTTTATTTTATTATTTACATAATTCTGAAATAGATTCTTCGCAAAAAAATCTTTTTAGTACCTTTTCATCTAAATTAAATTTTGTATTTACTAATAAATTTTGCATATAACCATGCCATCGACCGCACTTGTTTTTTCGGTTGTAAGTTCATAAGTCGTGACAATATTCATAATTTCTAAACCACTGAAATTTTTCAATGAAATTCACAGGAGGTGTAGTGGGAATGTAACATGTACTATACATATTCCACAAACTTACCGCAACTTATTTTAAGAATAAATCTTATTTTTTATATAATTATTTTTGATCTGATGTTATGAAGAATTTAACACGTAAATGTGCGTATTTATATATACATATATATATATATATATATATATATCTATATTTAAATTTAAAAAATTCGTTTTGTTGCAATCGATACCATGATTACCATGGAAATAAAAAATAACATAAATGGAGGATTTTTAGCACTGAATATGGCAGCACGAAATGTCATAATCCATATAATTGTCAGGTGGTTAATATGGCGACAAAAATTTGACGTTTACACTACCTTCTTTCTTGTATCATGGTATATATTAGTTTTTTAAATTCGCAGTAAAATAAAAAATTAGTAGTCTTAAAAAATTGCACGAGTTGCTAAAGGTTGGCCAACCACATACAGCTCCGTATGTCTTTGAGATTGGTAAAAAATTTGCGTAGCTTTTACGCAAAATTTGCAACCAGTGATTATTATCATTTCGGCCGATTTAATTCTACAAGGTGAGTTGGAGAGCAAATGTGCATTTGCATATGTACATACATATATTCATAGGTACATGACAGTTTTTAAATACAATTTATCATCGTCATTTCGCTTGAAGGTGTGGCAATTATCCTAACGCATGTATTTATTCTTTGTTTTGAAGCTCCAGTGGTAATTCTATCCCAAAAATGCGTTTTGTACAATTTTTGCGTAAAAATGATGACCGCAGAAGACTTGGAGTTGTATCTGAAGATGGCTTGAAGCTGGTCGAGTTATCAGGTGGCGCTTGTATTTCCAATGACATGATTTCCTTCATCTCTCAAAATATTTCCATGGAAGAGATTCAACGGAAAATAAATAGTATCAGCGCTGAGGATATGACCGATTCCCATATTCTACTACCGCCAGTAGTTAATCCGCAGAAAATTATTTGCATCGGGCTTAATTATAAAGATCATTGTGAGGAACAAAACAAGCCGGCACCGACAGAACCAATGTTTTTCAGTAAATTTAATACGGCGTTGACTGGACCGACAGGTGATGTGATTGCGCACAAGATTACTACAGTAAGTGTAATGTGTTATGTAATAGATACATTGTAAATATTTAGCTATATGTAGCTATTTGATGACGTGTCTTTATCGAAAGTACCCGTTTTATTTTATTTTTTGTAAGATTATTATTACATATGTACTATGTACTTCTGTCTACTCTACGTTCATATGTACTTCCGGAAATGAAAGTCCCTTAGAATTATAAGAATATGCAATAAATCAGATTGTATTTCTTTACAGAAAATGGACTGGGAAGTAGAACTAGCTGTTGTTATTGGAAAAGAAGCTAGAAAAGTGCCAAAGGAACGGGCAATGGATTATGTATTTGGTTACACCATAGCTCAGGATATATCTGCTAGAGACTGGCAAAAGTCGCGTAATGGTGGACAATTTTTGATTGGGAAATCGATGGATACATTCTTGCCGTTGGGTCCAGCTATTGTGCACAAGAGTCTTATTAAGGATGTTTATGAACTCAACATGCGTACACTTATAAATGGAGTGGAAAAACAAAACCATTTTACCGGGGACATGATTTTCAAAATTGATGATGTTATTCATCGATTAAGCCAGAGTATCACCTTAAAGCCGGGTGATATAATTTTAACAGGCACCCCCAAAGGTGTTGGCATGTACCGAAATCCACCAGAGTACTTGAAAGTGGGCGATGTTATTGAAACCGAAATTCAATGTTTGGGTAAAATGGTGAATAAAGTAATCGCAGACACTTAATTGTCTTACCTTTGTACAAAAAAATCAAAGTGCATTTAATTGGAAAAATTTGTGATTTGTTAAATAATTAAACCAAAATTTCCGTATAAATTGATTATTAAAACTGTAATTACGTTATAATTTAAAAAGTAACTAAGTAAAAATGCATTGCAATAATTTTACGGAGATTTTTGGAAATTATTGTAATTAATAAGCATTATATTTGAGGGATTTTACTGTTCAATAAAATTATATGATACTCCCCTTGGATGGATATGAGTATAACTTTTAAAGCTTTGGTAGGAACTTTGGTTGATAATAAATCATATTTCCAAATATGCTTGGCTTTTATTAATATGACCCAATATTTGAAAACTGTTCGATTTTTTATGAATAAGGTAAGAGTTCTTGATTTTCTTTATATGTATTATTTATTGCGTACGTATAAATATATATATGCATATTTGGTTTCAATGTTTTATACAAGAATATTTCCACATTTAAAAAATATATTTATTAAAAAAATTGTTTAGCAGTTATATAACAATGTAAATTTAGTTTAAATTTTTATGTTGCAGTTTTCTTTAGTTTTTACTTGCGTTACTAAATTTATTTTCCTTTATTTTATTATTTACATAATTCTGAAATAGATTCTTCGCAAAAAAATCTTTTTAGTACCTTTTCATCTAAATTAAATTTTGTATTTACTAATAAATTTTGCATATAACCATGCCATCGACCGCACTTGTTTTTTCGGTTGTAAGTTCATAAGTCGTGACAATATTCATAATTTCTAAACCACTGAAATTTTTCAATGAAATTCACAGGAGGTGTAGTGGGAATGTAACATGTACTATACATATTCCACAAACTTACCGCAACTTATTTTAAGAATAAATCTTATTTTTTATATAATTATTTTTGATCTGATGTTATGAAGAATTTAACACGTAAATGTGCGTATTTATATATACATATATATATATATATATATATATATCTATATTTAAATTTAAAAAATTCGTTTTGTTGCAATCGATACCATGATTACCATGGAAATAAAAAATAACATAAATGGAGGATTTTTAGCACTGAATATGGCAGCACGAAATGTCATAATCCATATAATTGTCAGGTGGTTAATATGGCGACAAAAATTTGACGTTTACACTACCTTCTTTCTTGTATCATGGTATATATTAGTTTTTTAAATTCGCAGTAAAATAAAAAATTAGTAGTCTTAAAAAATTGCACGAGTTGCTAAAGGTTGGCCAACCACATACAGCTCCGTATGTCTTTGAGATTGGTAAAAAATTTGCGTAGCTTTTACGCAAAATTTGCAACCAGTGATTATTATCATTTCGGCCGATTTAATTCTACAAGGTGAGTTGGAGAGCAAATGTGCATTTGCATATGTACATACATATATTCATAGGTACATGACAGTTTTTAAATACAATTTATCATCGTCATTTCGCTTGAAGGTGTGGCAATTATCCTAACGCATGTATTTATTCTTTGTTTTGAAGCTCCAGTGGTAATTCTATCCCAAAAATGCGTTTTGTACAATTTTTGCGTAAAAATGATGACCGCAGAAGACTTGGAGTTGTATCTGAAGATGGCTTGAAGCTGGTCGAGTTATCAGGTGGCGCTTGTATTTCCAATGACATGATTTCCTTCATCTCTCAAAATATTTCCATGGAAGAGATTCAACGGAAAATAAATAGTATCAGCGCTGAGGATATGACCGATTCCCATATTCTACTACCGCCAGTAGTTAATCCGCAGAAAATTATTTGCATCGGGCTTAATTATAAAGATCATTGTGAGGAACAAAACAAGCCGGCACCGACAGAACCAATGTTTTTCAGTAAATTTAATACGGCGTTGACTGGACCGACAGGTGATGTGATTGCGCACAAGATTACTACAGTAAGTGTAATGTGTTATGTAATAGATACATTGTAAATATTTAGCTATATGTAGCTATTTGATGACGTGTCTTTATCGAAAGTACCCGTTTTATTTTATTTTTTGTAAGATTATTATTACATATGTACTATGTACTTCTGTCTACTCTACGTTCATATGTACTTCCGGAAATGAAAGTCCCTTAGAATTATAAGAATATGCAATAAATCAGATTGTATTTCTTTACAGAAAATGGACTGGGAAGTAGAACTAGCTGTTGTTATTGGAAAAGAAGCTAGAAAAGTGCCAAAGGAACGGGCAATGGATTATGTATTTGGTTACACCATAGCTCAGGATATATCTGCTAGAGACTGGCAAAAGTCGCGTAATGGTGGACAATTTTTGATTGGGAAATCGATGGATACATTCTTGCCGTTGGGTCCAGCTATTGTGCACAAGAGTCTTATTAAGGATGTTTATGAACTCAACATGCGTACACTTATAAATGGAGTGGAAAAACAAAACCATTTTACCGGGGACATGATTTTCAAAATTGATGATGTTATTCATCGATTAAGCCAGAGTATCACCTTAAAGCCGGGTGATATAATTTTAACAGGCACCCCCAAAGGTGTTGGCATGTACCGAAATCCACCAGAGTACTTGAAAGTGGGCGATGTTATTGAAACCGAAATTCAATGTTTGGGTAAAATGGTGAATAAAGTAATCGCAGACACTTAATTGTCTTACCTTTGTACAAAAAAATCAAAGTGCATTTAATTGGAAAAATTTGTGATTTGTTAAATAATTAAACCAAAATTTCCGTATAAATTGATTATTAAAACTGTAATTACGTTATAATTTAAAAAGTAACTAAGTAAAAATGCATTGCAATAATTTTACGGAGATTTTTGGAAATTATTGTAATTAATAAGCATTATATTTGAGGGATTTTACTGTTCAATAAAATTATATGATACTCCCCTTGGATGGATATGAGTATAACTTTTAAAGCTTTGGTAGGAACTTTGGTTGATAATAAATCATATTTCCAAATATGCTTGGCTTTTATTAATATGACCCAATATTTGAAAACTGTTCGATTTTTTATGAATAAGGTAAGAGTTCTTGATTTTCTTTATATGTATTATTTATTGCGTACGTATAAATATATATATGCATATTTGGTTTCAATGTTTTATACAAGAATATTTCCACATTTAAAAAATATATTTATTAAAAAAATTGTTTAGCAGTTATATAACAATGTAAATTTAGTTTAAATTTTTATGTTGCAGTTTTCTTTAGTTTTTACTTGCGTTACTAAATTTATTTTCCTTTATTTTATTATTTACATAATTCTGAAATAGATTCTTCGCAAAAAAATCTTTTTAGTACCTTTTCATCTAAATTAAATTTTGTATTTACTAATAAATTTTGCATATAACCATGCCATCGACCGCACTTGTTTTTTCGGTTGTAAGTTCATAAGTCGTGACAATATTCATAATTTCTAAACCACTGAAATTTTTCAATGAAATTCACAGGAGGTGTAGTGGGAATGTAACATGTACTATACATATTCCACAAACTTACCGCAACTTATTTTAAGAATAAATCTTATTTTTTATATAATTATTTTTGATCTGATGTTATGAAGAATTTAACACGTAAATGTGCGTATTTATATATACATATATATATATATATATATATATATCTATATTTAAATTTAAAAAATTCGTTTTGTTGCAATCGATACCATGATTACCATGGAAATAAAAAATAACATAAATGGAGGATTTTTAGCACTGAATATGGCAGCACGAAATGTCATAATCCATATAATTGTCAGGTGGTTAATATGGCGACAAAAATTTGACGTTTACACTACCTTCTTTCTTGTATCATGGTATATATTAGTTTTTTAAATTCGCAGTAAAATAAAAAATTAGTAGTCTTAAAAAATTGCACGAGTTGCTAAAGGTTGGCCAACCACATACAGCTCCGTATGTCTTTGAGATTGGTAAAAAATTTGCGTAGCTTTTACGCAAAATTTGCAACCAGTGATTATTATCATTTCGGCCGATTTAATTCTACAAGGTGAGTTGGAGAGCAAATGTGCATTTGCATATGTACATACATATATTCATAGGTACATGACAGTTTTTAAATACAATTTATCATCGTCATTTCGCTTGAAGGTGTGGCAATTATCCTAACGCATGTATTTATTCTTTGTTTTGAAGCTCCAGTGGTAATTCTATCCCAAAAATGCGTTTTGTACAATTTTTGCGTAAAAATGATGACCGCAGAAGACTTGGAGTTGTATCTGAAGATGGCTTGAAGCTGGTCGAGTTATCAGGTGGCGCTTGTATTTCCAATGACATGATTTCCTTCATCTCTCAAAATATTTCCATGGAAGAGATTCAACGGAAAATAAATAGTATCAGCGCTGAGGATATGACCGATTCCCATATTCTACTACCGCCAGTAGTTAATCCGCAGAAAATTATTTGCATCGGGCTTAATTATAAAGATCATTGTGAGGAACAAAACAAGCCGGCACCGACAGAACCAATGTTTTTCAGTAAATTTAATACGGCGTTGACTGGACCGACAGGTGATGTGATTGCGCACAAGATTACTACAGTAAGTGTAATGTGTTATGTAATAGATACATTGTAAATATTTAGCTATATGTAGCTATTTGATGACGTGTCTTTATCGAAAGTACCCGTTTTATTTTATTTTTTGTAAGATTATTATTACATATGTACTATGTACTTCTGTCTACTCTACGTTCATATGTACTTCCGGAAATGAAAGTCCCTTAGAATTATAAGAATATGCAATAAATCAGATTGTATTTCTTTACAGAAAATGGACTGGGAAGTAGAACTAGCTGTTGTTATTGGAAAAGAAGCTAGAAAAGTGCCAAAGGAACGGGCAATGGATTATGTATTTGGTTACACCATAGCTCAGGATATATCTGCTAGAGACTGGCAAAAGTCGCGTAATGGTGGACAATTTTTGATTGGGAAATCGATGGATACATTCTTGCCGTTGGGTCCAGCTATTGTGCACAAGAGTCTTATTAAGGATGTTTATGAACTCAACATGCGTACACTTATAAATGGAGTGGAAAAACAAAACCATTTTACCGGGGACATGATTTTCAAAATTGATGATGTTATTCATCGATTAAGCCAGAGTATCACCTTAAAGCCGGGTGATATAATTTTAACAGGCACCCCCAAAGGTGTTGGCATGTACCGAAATCCACCAGAGTACTTGAAAGTGGGCGATGTTATTGAAACCGAAATTCAATGTTTGGGTAAAATGGTGAATAAAGTAATCGCAGACACTTAATTGTCTTACCTTTGTACAAAAAAATCAAAGTGCATTTAATTGGAAAAATTTGTGATTTGTTAAATAATTAAACCAAAATTTCCGTATAAATTGATTATTAAAACTGTAATTACGTTATAATTTAAAAAGTAACTAAGTAAAAATGCATTGCAATAATTTTACGGAGATTTTTGGAAATTATTGTAATTAATAAGCATTATATTTGAGGGATTTTACTGTTCAATAAAATTATATGATACTCCCCTTGGATGGATATGAGTATAACTTTTAAAGCTTTGGTAGGAACTTTGGTTGATAATAAATCATATTTCCAAATATGTGGCTAAACAAAGTACATGCTATGTCAGCACTCTACAAAATGATAAGATTTTATAAGGTTACAACAGAATTATTATTTTTTAATTAAAAACGTTTATGAAAGGATGAGCAAATTTTTAGTAATCGGTTGATTACGAATAAGCATAAGCATGTTATGTCCAAATGCCGTTTCGTTATTTATACTTTAAAAGTCCTGCTCTTTGTCGCAAAGAACTCGTCTCGCTTATGGTATGGCGCATACGGGTCGTCAATGTAATGTTTTGGACGTCGCCAAAAGCTAGTTACCATTTTGTCCAGCAGATAACTTTGTGTTGAATTTGTGAAAATATGCTGACGCAGCCTTCGGCGGCGTTCTTTCGATTTTTTAAATAATCTCTTCTGTCGACCCGCATGCGTACGGATCCATATACCCCAATCCAAACGCTTAAAACGTTTTAACACCGCTCTCACTGATTTACGCTTGCCCTTAATTAGAGAGAACTTCGTTAACGTGCGTGACGGCTGGTACTGCAGCAAAGTGGCTGCCGGTACGAGAGATGACTTAACGCCACTCTCGAGCTGTTGTATTCTAAATGGTGCAATTCGATTCAGCAGCGTCGCATTATGATTTGCAAGCGGATGTAAGATTTGTTGAGAAAACGCACGATGAGCTGGTGCAGCAAAAGTATTTGGGTTGCTTAGTAGCGTGACAGTACGGAGCGCTAGATACAAAAGTTTTATATTTTTATACGAGTTTTTAAAATATTGATATTACTTACCGCCAGACATTAGTGCACGGAACATATTTACTATTGTTTTAATTGTTCTAATATAACAAGAGCAAAATTAGATCAGATTGATTCCATAACACAAGGCGACAAGATCAATAAATATCCCTACCATATGATTTTGACAGTAGCTTGCTTAGAGATAGCAGATTCAAACGATAGTTTTAATAGTAGCTTTGTTCAATAACTCAAAGTTTTTAATTGCTTTTACAAATAGTTACGAATTTTATGTTCAATAACCCAAAAAATTTGCAAAAGAGACCCAAATTGGGAGAGTAAGACTTCGAGAGAGTTGAAAATAGTTGCAAGTAAAATTTTCACTTGCAACTACTTGCAGCTTTAAAAAAAATAGAAGCGTCAAAAACATATGATCACAAAAATTGCAATTGGAAATATGCCAACATTTCAATCGCAAATTTCTAATTGCATACTAAATAAATTAGCGCAAAAAGGAATCTTGACGATGTTGTGGAATATCCAAAGTAGATTTTCGTCTTCCTAATTCAGTTATTTACATTCATTTTCAATTTCACACATTTCAATTACAACCTAACCTAAAAATCAAATTGTGAAAACAGCGCATCAGCTGTTTACTTGCAAATGTTTACGATTTTGTGTTCAATAACTTTGGTTGATAATTTTCTCTTTTACTCGTTTTTACTCTTAATTTGTCACTGGTGCTCTTGTTGCAAGTAAAGTTGTTGAACAAAGCTAGTGTATGTGCAAATCTATCAATAATAGCTTTGTTCAATAACTCAAAATTTTTAATTGCTTTTACAAATAGTTGCGAATTTTATGTTCAATAACCCAAAAAAATTGCAAAAGAGATCCAAATTGGGAGAGTAAGATTTCGAGAGAGTTGAGAATAGTTGCAAGTAAAATTTTCACTTGCAACTACTTGCAGCTTTAAAAAAAATAGATCGTTTTTACTCTTAATTTGTCACTGACGCTCTTCTTGCAAGTAAAGTTGTTGAACAAAGCTAATATTAGCGGGAAAGTTAAGAGCCATTCTCCGTTAATTTAATCTGATAAACGAAAAAATAGGAAGAAGAAATAAATTGAGAGCATAAGAAACGATTCTGCCAATTTGCTTGAATTAAATGATGTCACTTTCTAATTTCAGGTATTGAGCCAACATCATTGTGAATTATTACAATTGCCAACATCAATCGACTATCGTCTCTAGTAACATTTGATTTTAACTGCCTTATCGACTGATAAAAAGTCAATTTACTTTCCACACTTCGTTTTTTTATCATTCGCATTTTGACGTTTGTTCTCTTCGTGCAAAATAGTGGCTCATTTTGGAGCACAGCATAAAAAAATTTTGTCGTTTTGTATTGATTGTGGGAAGACGTTTAGGGCCGGCTCGTAAACTAGCGAGGAATTATAGCAGCCACGGTAAATAAAATTCCAAAATTATAAGCCAATATGTATCGTCTAGCAGTCAGGAAGCCATGCAGAGACGCCTTACAGGTGAGTACGTAGATATGTAAATGCGATTGAAAAAAATTTAGCTGCCGCGTTGTGACATTGGGGCGCGAGGTATTATGACCATTGTCACCACCCTACTCACCCCACTACCCGCAGAACCAAACAAATGGTTATGTCATCTATTAATTTATCCATTCTTGATTAATAACGTCCAAAGACAAATATGATTTTATGGTAATTATGCTTCATGTATGCCACGACCTATCGATGAGTCCAATAGCAAGAATTGCAAGGTTTTACCTAGTGTCATTCGGGCATATAAATAAACTGTGCATATAAATTGGCTGGTCTTATATTGGAAAACGTCATCACTCTTATTTCCAGCTTACACAATTCTAAATTTGGAATTTTATTGCCTTGACTGAAATCATTATCTAATTTATGACTGCACCCAACAATTTTTAAATGCTGCAAATGTAGGCAAACCAGGGGAAAAAATACATATCGATTCCGACTCATAAGCCAATTGCTAAGACATTTGGAAGTACATATTTATTTATGTATGTACTTCATAGAAATTACCACATAGAAGTTTGGTACTTTCAGAGGAGAAATGGGGTACAGACATATGTACCAACATATGTAATAGAAAAAATTAACGGCAGTGGGGCTTGGGTGGGTTTTGTTGTTGCTATAATAGTGACGAATGTAATCCTAAAGTGATTCTTTGTGTAATTCTATATTAACGTTCGTTAACCTTTATTTCTCAGATCACATTGAGCCAATATAGCCGCAGAAACTACAGCAATGGATTGCCACCACACTTCCGAGAAGCAGGCTTCGGTAAGGTGCTGGTATTCTTGTCGCCCCTTGTTGCTGTTGGTGGAGTAATTGGATATGCGAAGTAAGCTGCACTTTTTGTTTTAAAACTTTATCTTATGTTGCATTCATGTATATGTATTCGTTATCATATTATTTTCAGATACGACCCGAAATTTCGAAAACAAGTCGAACAAAATGTTCCTGGTGCGGAATATATTCTTAAAGTAGCGTTAGAATCGAAAGATCCCGTTGAAGATATTAGCAAGCAGCTTGATGGTGTTAAGAAGCAATTCGACAATGTATCAAAAACGGTTGGAAGTGCCACCACCACTGTGACTAGTTGGTTTGGCGGTAGTGAAAAGCCGGCTACAAAACGTAAGAATATCCCTCCACTAAAGCAAATAAATTGTATACTGATACAAATACATACAATTTACAGAATCGGAAATTACCCAAACGAAAGCGACTACAACTGTGAAATCTGTAAGTAAGAAACTTCGAGGTCTGCGCAATATATAAATTGTATCTAGCTCAATCTGTGGAAAAAGACAGCTCAGACAGTTTGTTCTGTCGTTATAATAGAAAGTTTCTGCTAATGTTAGGCGACAGACTGTTGCTCAGAAAATTACTCTCAAAGTTGTTGCATAGTAATCTGTGCTGTAATCTAGAAAACAATGTTAATGAATCTTAAATGTTGTAAATGTCATGTAATACAAAATAATATATATTCCTAAAGGTTACGAAAGAAGCATCACCTTCCGCAAAACAAACGAAACCAGTCAAAAGTGAAAGTGAACCAGTCAAAATTGCGAAGCAAGCCGAACCATTGCCTAAAGACGTAGTCGATTTGGAGAGTGCCGTGGAAGTAGCCGCCGCTTTAGCTGTTAAAGAATATAACAGGGCCATTAGTATCCTAAAGAGGTATTTACATTTTAACTTTCGAGCAACATTTTTTAAGGTACACTTTTTCTTTCAGCTTTAACGATGACGTTCGTAAAGTGGTCGATGAAGCTGTCGAAAATGTTGATACATCCAAGTGGACATCCCTAAGAAATAGAACAAGTGCACGTGATACATCTGTTGAAACCGCTGAGAAGTTGGCACGCGAGGCCATCGAAAAAATTGGTATGCATGCGTTTGTACTTGAAATAAATCGTAACTTCTAACGCATATAAACACTATTTTGTGGTTTAAAATGTTTTAGAAAAATGTGAAATAGCATTAAGCAAAGCAGCCAATGCCGATAATCATGAACAAATAGTCGGCATTCGCAAAAAGGTTAAAACCTTGATGGATCACATTAATCACGTGAAGGATGAGCTGTACAAACATAAGGATTTGGCTACAATGTCTGAGAAATACTGGCGGAATGTAAGTTCTTTTTGCTATGCATATAGTCTGACCATAGAATCCACTGTGGAATCAAGTTGCCATTCATTTGACTATGCAAACAAGTCCTTCGCATGAAATTTATGTCGATCGATTCTATGACAGGACAAGGACTACTACTATGACTCATTAAATAAATAACTACAAATCTTTTTCCATAGGTTGAGAAGGCGCGTAACTATTTCGTGGAAGAGATTGAATCCCTATTCCCCGGTCTTAATTTGTCTGATCAAAAATTGAATCTGTCAAAAGAAGATTTGGATCTATTCATTATGCATGCCTATTCGCACGTGTTGGCTTATCAAAAGGAACTGCAGCGCTTACAAACCGATGGTGAACTGCGACTGAAACGTGCCATTGAAGCGTTCCGCGCCGATAACGATTCCGAAGCCGTTAAGGCTCAACTTGACTACCACTTGGAGGCGGAGAAGCGCAAGTTGGCGTTGGAGAATCAGAAGAAGATCTTCCAAATTCGCGCTGAAGCTGAGAAGCAGTTGCGCCAACAATTGAAAAAGCAAGCTGAAGCTCATATGGATCATATGAATGACGCTTTGGCCACGAAGGAGAGTGAAATGAAGCGCAGCTTTTCGCGAGAACTCGAGGATAAATTAGCAACCGAGAAAGCCAATTATAAGCTTCAATTGGCGGCAATGGTGGGCAAAATGCGTGGCATGGATGCGGCACTACAAGGTGAGCGAAGCGTATTTTTTTTTTTAGTTGCGTGAACTGCAAATGTACTTAAACTGAATTTCTTTATACATAAATGCTACTTGTTAAGAAATTGATGCCGAATTGAAAGGTACAGAGAGCCCTCTATTACCGTTTTTTTTTGTTATTTGCTGTATATGTTTGTATGTATGTTTAACTTTTATGAAAATGATGAATGCACCTTTACAAGCAGTTGTATGTTTGTACTGTCTGACATTCGTAAGATTTTCTATTTCATAAAAGGTGTGAAATCCTTTCACCATCTCCGGTTAACGCTAATTACCAGTTAAACACCATTATCGACTTAATCAAAATGCATTTAACACGTAGTCGATAATGCAGTTGCCATTCTAACCGGCACTTGGATCTCCGGTTAGCATTAAACGGAGATTGGAAAAAACGGCCCTTATTAATCACAGCAATTAACTGTATTTACAGCACGTGCCGAGTCTGAACGTTCGGCTCACCAAGCGCAAGCTCTATGGGCAGCGTGCCAATCGCTATGGGCAACGGTTAGCACAGGTGAACCCGGTGTACATTGGCGCAATAAACTGCGTCCGCTGAAGAGTGAAATTAAGGCAATCTCTAAAGTTGCAGGTATGTACCCCATAACATATTTTTGATATCAGAATCACATGCATATATGTACATACATATGTACTGTTACATGCGCTACATTTTTCAGAGGGTGATGAGCTCGTTGCTGTTGTGCTGCAAAATTTACCAACCACAGCTAGTGAACGCGGCGTATTTACAGAGGATGCATTGCGTGAACGATTTATCAATGTTGAGCGGGTGGCACGCAAATTGGCGCTTGTGCCGGAAGGTGGCGCCAGTCTACCGATCTACTTCCTGTCCTATCTGCAGTCATTATTCATACTGACACCCGATGACCCCATCTCTCAAGCTGAGTTGCAAAACAAACCATTTGATTATAGCAAATTAGATACTTACGATATTTTGAATAGAGCAAGGTAACAGTTTTTCACTTTTATATGTATGAGAAATTAACATATTGATGTGTATAAATTTCAGGTATTTCGTTGATCGAGGAAATCTGCTGCAAGCACTCAAATATATGAATCTACTGCAAGGTGGAGCACGTAGCGTTGCATATGATTGGTTAAATGAGGCGCGTCTAACTTTGGAGACGAAACAAGCTGCCAATACGTTAATGGCCCATGCTGCTGCTAGTGGCCTCTTATATTTGTAAATTTAAAAAAGCATGAAAAAAAAAAAAATTATTGCGGACAAACTATGTGAACAAGATGCGTAATTTACATTATTGGCATTAAATTATGTAATTTGGACAATTGATTGTTATTACTTATTTTATGATTACCTTTAGTTCTATAGAAAAAACTTAACATTAATTTGCCTTTAATGTATGAGTTGCGCATTCCGGCTGTAAAGAATTGAGCGAATTGTCACAATGTTTTAAAAGAAATAAAGAAACAATAATTGCAATAGTATGAAACTGATAGACAAACTGATTGCTAATTTCATATACATATACGCGCATTTCAACTGCATTAAGTCGGAGCTCCGAAGTAAATATAGAAGGCTGTCGAATCAAGGAAAAAACCGCAAGCAAGGTTTTTGTTTGTCATATACATACATATGTGCATTTATGTATGCTTGATTTAATTCCGAGTTCATATACATAACTTTTGGTACAAGATAATTCCCAAAAGGTTAACGCAACAACGTTTGATTCGTATATCTTAATATGTTATATATAGCCTATCATTTAATTATAGTTAGATAAATTTAATCAATATCTAAGTATGATTGTAAAATAAATTAAATTATTGCCAATATTCGTTCTAATGATAAAAATGTTGTCAAATTATTTTAATGGTCAACTTTTCCACTGCTAGTTTCACCTCGATCTCCTTTTAGTGCATCCAATGCTTCAAACTTCCATCGCATGTAAGCCACGCGCATGCGATCCCAAACATTTCCAAAAGAGTCCATCGCCGGGCGTACATCCAAAATAGCGAATTTATAGTCTTTATCTACCATTCCACCATCGTAATAATCAATTACATAACGCACATCCTTGCCACACCGATCGACAATCCAATCGTGACGATCGAAGGGCAATTCATATCTGCAAATGCAGTGCATGAATTAATTATGTATAAAAGAAAATACGCATAAAGAAATTTGCAATTAATACGTACCCTAGCCAGCTGCGGATACGTGCACGAGGACTATAATCAGCAGCCTTTCCTCCGAAACTCTTCAAACGTGGATTGCCACATTCTCTTGCATGTAGTGCTTCCCACTTGAGCACCTCCTTCCAGGCTTGCTCATTATTAGCATTATGAATGAATATAATATCGCCCATATCCTTTTGTGAGATGTCTTCATTTTTCCAGCGCCAACCTTTACGCAACATTGCATTCCAAAACATTTGTTGACTGGGATATTGCCAAAATTGTTGGCTACCATCCTCTGTCACCTTTGGTATGGTCGAGGTTTGACGTTCAGTTGACAATGGAAATGGTTGATCGGGGGCAGGATTTTGATTAGCAGGTGGCATCATATTCAAGGGATTTACATCATTTGCGCCATGTTGAACTGGACACTCAGATACTGGCGCAGCAGTAGTAGTAGTTGTTATCACTTGTTGTGGTTGTTGTTGTGGCTGTGTAGAAACGGGTCCGTTTTTCTGATGCATCGGACATTCTGGTGGTGGTGTAGCGCCCGTGGCAGCTAAATGAATATGATCCTTTGGCTTTTGAGTTGCTGCTTGCATACTCACACTGGGAATTGTATTACCCATTTTAAATTCTGTAAGAATATAATCAAAATTACATTTATTTCAACATTTTTTACAACCCTCCAATTGTATGTAGGCTTTTGTTATTGCATAATAATAAAAATAAATGCCCTCCACAGACATGCAAAACAATTTTCACCACTTACACTTTTTAAAATTTCCAAATTATAAATGATCACTTTTTAATTTGAAAGCACTAAAATGGTATTTTATTAATGAGTTATTTAAATTTTATATAAAGAAAAACCTATAATAAAAACTACACAAGTGGTTGGGATTGAAAACCGATGCAAAAATTCAGCTGACAGGTTATGTTCGCACATTTCACAATAGTGATAGCTGTTTTTTCGAGGGTGCAGACTGGGTTACCAAACTTTCAATTGATACCCAGCAAGAACCGTGACTATCATTTGATCCATTAATTGATGGTCATTTGCGATGTATGTATATACTCATCAGGATTTCCTGTTATATTAGGTCTGTATGTTGAGATTTTGGGTAGAATGCTATTTTATGTCAAACTCAAAATAATAGGAAAAGTTCAACAAACGCATTTGGGCGAAATGCTATTTAGTGTCAAAAATGACGCTTAGGAACAGTGTTGCCACAGCCTCAAAAATTATTGTATCACAAATTGATGCCTTCATGGTTTTTTTTCGTGGTCACGCTTTCCTTTACCGATCGTAAAAACCGTTTATAAAAGGGGCGTTGCACCGTCCTCCGATCCCATATCTGAAGACGGAACAGTCCGGAGGCCGATAGTTTTCGAAATATAAATATTTGTTTTTTTCAAAATACCTTTATTTTGGTGATAACGGGTTGAAAGGACCACATAATCTTTCTGGGGCAAAGTCTACGTACCCATCCACAGTAATCCTGCGTGGAATACCTTCATCGCCTTCATGAGGGAGTACTTAAATTTATATAAAAAAAAAAACACCTAAGCACAATTACATATGAATGATACGTAGATATTTTTTATTTTGGCTTAGAACAAATTTTATTTTTATCAAACTTTTGGTTGGACCACTCCGCATAGCAGGCATTTTGACTTAAAGGAGGACAGAGCGACAAATATTTAAGAACTGATTCAATGACTCCAAATCAATTCCAGAATCATCTCTGGCAACTAGATCACCCAGCTCGTTTGACCCATTGCATTTTATAGACCTTTTATATTACTCGGTACAGTACCCAAGTATTCATATTTATTTGCATTTGAAATTTAAGTATTATCTTTATATTTTTATATTATAAAAAAAAAACGATATCGTTAAAACCACGAAAGTAGCTTACTTTATTAATTTTAATTTTTTTCTCAAAAATTTTTCTGTGTTAGAACACCAAAAGCAGCATATTTTATTAATTTTAATTTTTTTTTTTCAAACATTTTTCGGTGATACCAAAAAAACCATAAATGTATCAATTTTTGATACCAAATTTTTTGAGGCTGTGGCAACACTGTTTACAATTTCTTCCTCTTCTTCAGAGATTTTGACACTCTTTTGTGGTAAAATACCTGCAAATCATACGCTTTCATTATTAAGCCGGAATTACAATAGCGCTGTGGCAGTGGCAGCGATCGGTTTTCAAAATCCGCTGATTTTTAGAAACTATGGTTAGTAGTGATGAGCGATATATCGCAAACGGTGATTTTTTCACTGTGAATAAAAAATCGCAAATCGCAATTGCGATCACTTTTTCAAAATAGCAGTTCACTACTTATTGGGAACTGCTATCGATGTACCACGTAAGCAGTTCACCTATGTGAATCGCAATCGCAAAAGCATTATAAATTTCTTTTTGTTTATACTTTTGAGCAGACCACATACGTATATAGAAATATAAAAAAAAATAATTATTGAATTTACAATTTATCTTTGAAAAAATGTGTACAAACAGCGAAATTACTGCGGAATACGTTGTTATTGCTATCATTTTGTTAACATAAAATGAAGACAGGTTACATCGCTCAGAAAACGCAAAATTAATCTCTCCGGATGATTTTATAGCAGTCCATGCAATCGCAGTGATTTAAAAATAGCAATCACCGAAATCACAGATATCGAAAAATCGCAGTTTCTCTCAACTCTAAGAGCCTATACACACTTGCGACTCAATCGATTTGGTCGAATTGGACTGTTGTATTCACACTACTCCAACTATTTAGTCGAATCGGTGGCAGCTATTCACACTTGAGACTAAATAGTCGTGCGATTGACAATGACATAGTGTTGCCAATGTTCACATTTTACTCAGCAAATTTTACATTAGTGGTCTTCATATAAAGTGATGAAGTATTAAATTGTTAAAGTTTATCTGCACTCTTACATGAAAGCACCTTCTTGTCAGCTGTCAACTTGATTAATAAATAAAAAACAATAAAATAAACAAAAAGTGCATACATTGTTTGGCTTTGTTTCTTATTAAACTAGCTGTCAAGTAAATGAAAAGAGAAAAACGGAAGGAATTACACTCATAAAGGCGAAACGAACAGAAGTACAAGAAACGGAAAAATAGTAAAAATCAGCCATTAATAATTTTCATGAAATTTCATTTTCATTATTTCTATTTTAAAATGCGATTAAGGACATTTGAAGAGAACAACAATATCAAGAAACATATGAAAACGGAAGTAAATATCCTTAGTTAGATAATTCTTGTCTATAACTACACCATTTCCAGATGGATTTTAGAAAGCGTCAACTGGATTTTAGAAAGGGGAAATTGGATCTTAGAAATGTCAATTGGATTTTAGAAAGGGGAAATTGGATTTTAGAAATGTCAATTGGATTTTAGAAAGGGGAAATTAGATTTTAGAAATGTCAATTGGATTTTAGAAAGGGGAAATTAGATTTTAGAATAGCCAAATGGATTTTAGAAAGGGAAAATTGGATTTTAGAAATGTCGATTTGATTTTAGAAAAGGGAAATTGGACTTTAGAAACTGTAAATTGGATTTTCGAAAATTTATATAATTATTAATTTATACTTTCATACGCAATAAAGAATTTCTATTCGAAAAATTCTGTGTAAAATTTATTTTAAACGCACATTCTGAAATCCAATTCAAGCTTTCAAAAATCCAATTTTGTTTTCTAAAATCCTTTTAACGCTTTCTAAAATCCAATTGACATTTCTAAAATCTAATTTCCCCTTTCTAAAATCCAATTGACATTTCTAAAATCCAATTTCCCCTTTCTAAAATCCAGTTAACGCTTTCTAAAATCCATCTGGAAATGGTGTAGTTAATAAGAAACGAACCTTTTGTTTTTAAACATTTTGAAAATATTAATTGAAATATTCAATCTCTACAATTTACCAAAAGTGAAATAAAAATAGTGCTGTCAGCATGGCAACTCTTTCCACTACGAATATCACTGTTGTTGTTGTAGTCGTTCGACTAAATTGTCTCAAGTGTGAATACGTAGAAGGGCGCCTTGCTGATCAAGCAGTTGTACAACTGTTTCAGTTGGAATGAAATTGGGCTGCAAATCCAACTGTTTCAGTTGTACAACTAATTGAATGTAGTGTGAATGCTTCCATACATTCCCATGCAAATCAACATTCGACTAAATCGATTGAGTCGCAAGTGTGTATAGGATCTTAATCTCTCCGGATGATTTTATAGCAGTCCATGCATTCGCAATAGCAGTTTAAAATCGCAGTGATTTAAAAATAGCAATCACCGAAATCACAGATATCGAAAAATCGCAGTTTCTCTCAACTCTAATGGTTAGCAATGAAGCGGCACAGAATACAGCAGTGGCAGCTGGCAGCACTGCTCCGTTTAGCCCAAATTCTAAAAGCGAAGCTACATAACTCGCGTTCGGCGTTAAATACGTACGCCGTGGCTGTCAAAAAATATTGAACATGTGCATTCACAACGAAAGCTGTTACAGACGACGGCGTTACGAATGCGTTAGCGCAGTCGCCGTCGAAAGTAGACCAACTCGCTACTTTTTTCCTGCGTTTTTGCGTTACGAACGGCTGTCACTTTAAATTTACAACGAAAAGTGTAAAACACCAAGCTGCAACAGGCAAAAATAAAATCATGGAAGAAAATTTAATGGAAAATTATTTATTTTAATTTATATTTCTCAAAAATCCAAACGAAAGATGCTCTGATAATGCTGAACAGCTGTTTTTTGTTTACAATTTAAGTGCGTCATAACGCAAGGTGTGTAACAGCAAATTATTCAACGCCGTCAACGCATATACACATGAACGCCGTCAACGCAGCAATAAAAAGTATGTACCTTCAGCTTAAATTCGCTACCGATGCCTTCAATCGCAGCCAACTTCTAAGTGTTGATGTGAACTTATGTCTGTTTCCGTACTATCCAATGTAATATATTTTTACTAATTTTGTGTTCCGTACTTTGATGCCAGCAAGCGGGAGAGAATTTAAGTAAAAATTCGAAAATAAACGTTTCGTCGCCGGCTTTGTTCAAAAACTCAGTTTGAAGCGCAACCTGCTTTTGTAGCAGAGCGTTCTTAAACGTAAATTTTTCATGAAGCGTCACTCATCACAATCATCAAAAAAATATGTACCTACTGCCGCTGTTGCGCTTCATGCTGCGTTTCCGTCTTCAGACAGACATAAAACTCAGAGAATTCCACCTTTTTACATAATGTAGGCAATACATCGCGTATGTAGATGCAGTCGAACTGTGTAGGTACGGTCTCGCCTGTGGAGGTGTTATCTATGGTGGAAGTGCCCACATTATATCAGCAAAAATGGTCATGTGCATTTGTAAATTAACGGTCAATAAATACACTATAGTCTGTCCGAGTCTAGGCATTTGAAATAATTGCCAGAGAACAACAACATATCGTCGCTCCGGAAGAAGAAAGACGCACAGTAATTTGTCAACGAAAAAAGGCGCATTAAATATATGTCGGGAAAAAAAACGCTTTACAAAACATGTCGACGAAGATAGACGCATTAAAAAATATTTCGACGAACAGAGACGCATTGTAAAAAATTTTGACGAAAAAAGACGCATTAGCATTAGAATTGGGAAACTATCGATGGCACTATCGATAGTATCGATAGTTTTTTTTTTTTTAAACTATTGTGGCGAATATAATCGGTTCTCCACTTACATCACTAAAATGATTGAACACATCTCTAGGGAAAGTGCCAGAACTAGAAGAAGATACCAGATAATTTCCAGTGTTGCCAGAATTTTCCAGATTGCGTTTGACAGACTATATAAGGCGGCGAGCAGACGCTCCAGAGTCAGTCGTAATTTAACCGTAGAAGTGTTAACATCAAGTGAAGTAAAACAAGTGTAGACTTTTTAGTCGTGAAATAAAGCAGTGTGAATTAAGAAGTAAATAAAGACTTTTATTTAACAATTCAGCGATACGAACCCTATAGAAATAATAGAGCTATCGACAAATACGTAACAATTGGTGTCAGAATTGGAATTGTTAAATAAATTCCAGGACCAAGGATAACGAAGCAAGGATAACGAATCAAGGATAACGAATCAAGGATAAGGAAACAAGGATAACGAGACAAGGATAACGAAATAAGAATAATGGCAAAGTTAAATGATCTGAAAATCCAAGAACTTAAAAGGGAGTTAGAAAAGAGAAACCTGAGTACCACCGGCAATAAAATTGAACTACAGGCAAGGTTAAGAGTAGCTATGGAAGCATATAACATTAATGTAGATGAGTTTGATTTCAACGATGATGTGGAAGAGGTGCAAAAGGAAGAAACCCAGAAGGAAGAGGCTCCACAGTCAGTAGCAAACGTAGACATGAACTCGATATTGGCTGTGCTGACACAGATATCGGCAAAAATGGAAGATCAACAGGCACAGATGTCGACAAAAATCGAAGAACAACAGGCACAGATATCGGCAAAAATGGAAGATCAACAGGCACAGATGTCGACAAAAATCGAAGAACAACAGGCACAGATAACGTCAAAAATGGAATTGCAACAGTCAGTACTTTCATCACAGGTGTCCGGCATTGCGGCTCAGTTGGAGGCACAAGAAGAACGCATGTCCTTACAATTCAAGGCACAGGATGCAAAAATTATACAAGTTAAGGAGGTCCTTGAAGAAAGACAAGAAAAATTAGAGGACGATGTAAAAGCATTGAAAGCCCGTCTCCAGGATATTCAACTAAGTCGTCCAGTCGCTTCAACTGCTACACAGAAGATAAAACCTCCGTCGTTTGATGGAAGTGGTCCATTTCAAGTATTCAAGCTACAATTTGAGAAAACGGCAGTTGTAAATAATTGGAGTGCGGAGGACAAAGTCGCTGCCCTGTTCGTAGCATTGAAAGGACCTGCAGCAGAAATATTACAGACTGTTAGCGAGGGCGAAAGGAACAGCTATGACGCAATTATGGGTGCCATTGAAAGACGTTATGGTAGCGAGCACAGGAAGCAGATATATCAAATGGAGTTGCAGAATCGCTTCCAGAAACCAAATGAGACGTTACAAGAATTTTCTTCTGAGATTGAGAGGCTAGCTCATTTGACAAACGCAGGAGCACCTCAAGAATTCATCGAAAGAATGAAAATTCAAAGCTTCATCAATGGAATACGAGATATTGAAACGAAGCGGGCTACCTATGCAAACCCAAAGGGAACTTTCGCTGAAACGGTCTCATATGCTTTGACACAGGAAACGGCATCTCTATTAAGCAAGCCCACTTACAAGGCTCATCGTGTAGAAGTGGAAACGCCAGACTTACTAAGCAAAATATGGGAGGCGTTGAATGAAATGCAGAAAAAGAAAAGTAATGCTGTGAAATGCTTCAGATGCGGAAAAATAGGACATATAGCACGCCACTGCAGCAATAGTTCCAGTAAGTTCAGCACTGCCGATGGGCGCAAGCGGAATATTGATGGGTATGAACAAGCGCCCAAATCAACTGAGTCGTTAAACTAAAGCGGGCCAGCCAAAAGGGGCGTGGGCTGGTCCCCACAATGGAATGCCCCATAGTCTCTGTCTCTCAGTTGGGAAGAAGCACGAGTAATGTTACTATTGGTGGTTTGGTGGACGGAATGGAGCGAATGTTGACTGTGGATACGGGAGCATCTCATTCCATCATTCGATCTGACTTGGTAAAGAAGGAAATAAGGCCATTGTATGGAGCAAAATTGCGTACGGCAACAGGCGAGGATACCCAAGTCCTAGGGGAAGTTACATGCGAAGTTGTAATTGGAAATGTTGTCGTACTACACACCTTCATAGTGGCGGAAATTGTTGATGAAGTCATAATTGGTGTGGACTTCCTAATCGACCAAGGCATTAAGATTGACATGAAAAACAAGGTTATGAGTTACAAAAACTTGGAGGTGCCGCTAAATTTTGGCTACGATAAGAGATGCAGCAGTAAGAAAGTGCTCGTGGAAGAGAATCAGCAGATACCGCCAAAGTCCGAGGCAATTATTTGGGCAAAGATTGATGGAGATTGTGGGACAAACAAATTGTGGGTTGTCGAAGCAGAAACAGAAACTAAATCCGATGTACTTGTTGGAAAAACCCTGGCTATGACAAAAGAAGATGGACGACTACCAGTAAGAGTACTTAATGAGTTCAAGTCACCAATCAAACTCTCCAAAGGTGCTATATTGGGAAAATGCGAAGAGGTTGACATCATCATGAATTGCGAACAATCCCAAGGAGAAGTTTCTACTAGCAATACAGATCTTTCAGATGAAATAAATGCTTGGACAGAAGAACTGCAGGAGAATCACAAAAGAAAGGCGAAAGAATTACTTGCCAAGTATTCTAGCATATTTGATAAGGATGGTACAAAACCAGGCAGGACAAATATTGTGAAGCATCACATTGACACCGGTGATGCAAGGCCAATCCGTCAGGCTCCTCGCAGCGTTCCATTAGCGAAACGTCAAATGGTGAGCCAGATTATACAAGAAATGAGCGACAGTGGGGTAGTTGAACCATCAGTCAGTCCATGGAGTTCTCCGGTAGTACTTGTTAAAAAGAAAGATGGCAAGATGAGATTCTGCGTTGACTACCGGAAACTGAATGATGTAACGAAAAAGGATAGTTACCCATTGCCAAGAATTGACGACACTCTGGACTCGCTATCTGGAACGGAATGGTTTTCAACACTGGACTTGAAAAGCGGCTATTGGCAAGTCGAAGTAAAAGAGGAAGACAAGGAGAAAACAGCCTTCAGTGTTGGCGATGGTCTTTGGCAATTTACGGTGATGCCATTTGGATTATGTAATGCTCCAGCTACCTTTGAGAGACTTATGGATCAGGTACTGAAAGGATTGCACTGGAAAACATGTCTTGTGTACCTGGACGATATCATTGTATTGGGAAAAGGCTTTGATGAACATCTCAAAAATTTGGAGGAAGTTTTCCGAAGAATAGCTGGCGCTGGTCTCAAGTTAAGTCCTAAGAAATGTGCATTATTCAAGAAAGAAGTAAAATACTTGGGACATAAAGTGACTACAAAGGGCATCTGCACTGATAACGAAAAAATAGAAGCAGTAAAAGATTGGCCAAGACCTCGGAATCTACATGAATTGCGAAGCTTTCTTGGGCTGTGCACATACTATCGCCGATTTGTACCAAATTTTGCCAGCGTAGCAAATAGTCTCACGGAGCTTATGAGGAAAAATAAGACTTTTGAGTGGAGGAAGGAACAAGAAATGGCTTTCCAAACGTTAAAAGATCGGCTTTGTACTGCTCCAATGCTAGCATACCCGGTTCCAGGAGCGAGGTTTATTTTGGATACTGATGCGAGTGGTTATGCTATAGGAGGTGTTTTGTCACAGGAAATCGACGGACAGGAGAAGGTTATCGCATACTACAGCCGATCAATTGGGAAACCGGAAAGAAATTACTGTGTAACACGAAGAGAACTATTGGCATTGGTAGAATGCATCAAACACTTCCATAAGTACCTCTATGGTCAACGATTCCACGTCAGGACTGATCATGCAGCGTTAAAATGGCTTTTGAAATTCCGAAATCCGGAGGGTCAGTTAGCAAGGTGGATTGAGCGACTACAAAATTATGACTTTTCTATAGACCATCGCAAAGGCAGTACCCATGGAAATGCTGATGCAATGTCGCGGCGACCATGTAATCTTGAATGCAAGCATTGCTCTAAAGCTGAGGAGAAGGAAGACATCATAGATGTTCGGCTAATGACAATAACATCTACAGACGAATGGAATGCGGAACAATTAAGGAAGTGTCAGATAGAAGATCCAGATCTGGCACGTGTAATGATTGGTTTGGAGCAAAACGAACGACCATCAAAAGAAGAGATGTCAGCAGAAAGTCCTGTTGCCAAATCATATTGGGCACAGTGGAATAGTTTGCAATTGGTAAATGGTTGCCTACATCGTGTTTGGGAGAGTGAAGATGGTCAAAGTTCTAAAACATTGATAGTTGTTCCAAGGAAAAGAATACCGGATGTGTTAAATGAACTACACAATGGTCCAAGTGGAGGTCATCTTGGAGTAACAAAGACGGTAGAGAAAATCAAGAAGAGGTTTTATTGGGTCGGCTGCCGTCAGACAGTTGTTGAGTGGATTGCGAACTGCGACGTGTGCATAAAGGCTAAGGGTCCCAAATCCAGGAGTCATGGGCTGATGAAACAATACAACTCAGGAGCACCATTTGAGAGAATTGCCATGGATGTAGCTGGGCCATTTCCTACTAGCAAACTTGGAAACAAATATGTACTGGTAGTCATGGATTACTTCAGCAAATGGCCGGAGGTGTACCCGATTCCAAATCAAGAAGCAGAAACTATAGCCGAAGTATTCACCAACAATTGGGTGGCGAGATATGGTGCACCTATAGAGCTACATTCTGACCAAGGAAGGAACTTCGAATCAGTTGTGTTTCAGGAGCTGTGCAAAACACTGGGTATTAGGAAAACCCGAACAACTGCGTTGCATCCACAATCAGACGGCATGGTAGAAAGATTTAACAGAACATTAGAGGAACATTTACGAAAAGTGGTGGATAAGTTCCAGAGAGATTGGGACACTCATATTCCTCTGTTCCTGATGGCATATCGATCGGCCGTACACGATACAACAGGTCAGACTCCTGCAAAAGTAATCTTTGGTAGTGATCTTCGACTGCCAGCTGACTTGAAATTTGGGATAAGTGCTGATGCGGGAATAAATGCCAGACAATCTAACAACGTTCTGGAAGAGGAAATGAGAGAAATACATGAACTTGTAAGACAGCGAACAAAGATCATGAGTGACAAGATGAAGGCCAGATACGACAAGGCAATGAACTCAGAAGGTTTTGTTGAGGGAGATCTAGTTTTGCTATACAACCCGCAGCGAAAGAAAGGTTTGTCCCCGAAATTGCAGTGTACTTGGGAAGGGCCCTACAAAGTGATTAAACGGCTCAACGATGTTGTGTATCGCATACAAACGATTGGAAGACCAAGGAATAAAATGAAAGTGGTTCATCTGGAAAGGCTAGCAGCATTTGGGACAAGTAATGTGTCAGATCGGGACGATCAGACTTAGGTGGAGGGCAGTGTGGCGAATATAATCGGTTCTCCACTTACATCACTAAAATGATTGAACACATCTCTAGGGAAAGTGCCAGAACTAGAAGAAGATACCAGATAATTTCCAGTGTTGCCAGAATTTTCCAGATTGCGTTTGACAGACTATATAAGGCGGCGAGCAGACGCTCCAGAGTCAGTCGTAATTTAACCGTAGAAGTGTTAACATCAAGTGAAGTAAAACAAGTGTAGACTTTTTAGTCGTGAAATAAAGCAGTGTGAATTAAGAAGTAAATAAAGACTTTTATTTAACAATTCAGCGATACGAACCCTATAGAAATAATAGAGCTATCGACAAATACGTAACACTATCGAAGACCATCGATGGTTTTTTCAAAACTATCGAAAACTATCGATGGTAATGTATACTATCGATAGTTTTACAACTTTTAAATCTCCATCTCCATCTACATTACTATTTCAAGTTCTGAATTGAGAATATCAGCTATTGGTAAGTTTTGAGCATTGTGAATGGATACAAGTGACTTGACTCTGGGATGTGTGTTAAAAATGGCGAACAGCTGTGCTCAGCTGATTTCAGGGTTGCTGTTATGGTCCAATAACGATTGTGAAAGCAATAGAAGTTGCTCTTCTTCTTTCTGTTTTGTAGGTTGTTGATTTTACATTCTTGCACATGTTATTCGTGGAATAGCTGGCGTTTACGCTATCACCGGGAATTGCGTTTTAGGAACTCAGCCTTAAATTCTTTTCGGAATTATGAACTGGTTTTTTCAATTCCCAATTCCGGAATTGCGTTTCTGTCTTGATTGCTACGACCTTGTCATTATGGTCCCTTTTCTTACAACAACCTCATCCGGCCGCCATACCAATCTGTACCCCCGGAAATCGTCGCCATACCAATCTGTCCCCGATTTTGATATTTTTCGATGATTTATCGTCTTTTTTTTTATCGAATTTCGGCTACGCATCCCAGAGCCATTTCACTGTATGCTATACACTATGGTTTTGAGTCCTTGGCTAAAACTACATAGTCAAAATGTCGCGTTTCCAATATTTTGGGCATAGGCGTACGAATGCCTTGTGAATGGTTGGTACTTGTAAAAAAAATAACCAAAATAAAAAAACTTGAATTTCACATATTTATTGCAAAAAACCAAAATTTATTGAAAAAACTCAAAATCAGAAAAAAAACTACCAAGTTTGGTTGGAAACAACCAACAGTGGCATCCGTGGTCTTGTGTGTACATACATACGTGTAATATCTATAAAATATGAATTTGTTGGCGGTTAAAAAATTTTTTCCAGGAATCATTTAAATACGATAGTACTATCGATAGTACTATCGATAGTTCATTTTTTTAAGACTATCGAAAACTATCAATAGTTTTTTTTTAAACTATCAAAAACTATCGATGGTGCTACTATCGATAATTTCCCAACTCTAATTAGCATTAATATTGACGAAAAAAAAAATCGAATACGTCTTCTTTCCTAAAAAATATTTAAATGCGTCTTTCTTTACAGTAAAAAAAAAAAATAAAGCGTCTTTCTTCGTTATCAAAAAAAAAAATAAAGAGTCTTTCTTTCTAAAAATATTTCTAATGCCCTGTTTCTTTGAAAAAAAAAGTTTGCGTCTTTCTTCCTCAACAAAACACTTTGCGTCCTTTTTAACACGCTTTTATTAGTTTCACCTGTATGTATGTGGGTATGTAACTTCTAGCTGCTGCCTAAATATATGCAACATATTTACTAATGAGATTAGGTTACAACCACCGCTATTTTCCAACAGATGGCGCGCGTGTATTTATATTTTTAAAATATTCACTTATTATTACAAGCTTTTATTTAACTTCACTTTTTGTATGTATGTCGTGGAATTTTGCAACGAACATTTAAGATACTTCTAGTTGAGCTAGGTACTTGAAATTTGGAACATAGTTCAGGACCCGAAGACAATGCAATGTGAAATAAAAAAAAATCCGATAGATGGCGCTGGTATCGAGATATTTGTAAAATTCGTATTTACCGACCGAATTTGTTCATATTCGGTATATATATTGCCTATGAGAAAGTAAATACATCCGAGGAAAAAAATCGCCGCTAGGTGGCGCTGGTGTCAAGATATTTGTAAAATTCGTATTTACCGACCGAATTTGTTCATATTCGGTATATATATTGCCTATGAGAAAGTAAATACATCTGTGGAAAAAAATCGCCGCTAGGTGGCGCTGGTGTCAAGATATTTGTAAAATTCCTATTTACCGACCGAATTTGTTCATATTCGGTATATATATTGCCTATGAGAAAGTAAATACATCCGAGGAAAAAAATCGCCGCTAGGTGGCGCTGGTGTCAAGATATTTGTAAAATTCGTATTTACCGACCGAATTTGTTCATATTCGGTATATATATTGCCTATGAGAAAGTAAATATATCCGTGGAAATAAATCGCCGCTAGGTGGCGCTAGTGTCAAGATATTTAGAAAATTAGTATTTATGAACCAGATTTGTTCCTATTTTGAACACGTATTACGAAGTAATCTATTCACAAAAGAGTATAGTAAAACCAGATATTAGATGTAATATGCATTGTAAAACTAAAAAGGCAAAAATAAAACAAAGTAAAAAAATTTTTTTAAAAAAGCTTTTATTTAATATTAATATAACAATTTACTAAAAAGGAAAAAAATAATTTTTTTATATTTTTGAACAAGATTTATATTAGTCCTTAGTTCATTTGGATCTTAATTTCAATCTAAACATACATTTAACGTATTTCTTCAAAGCATTTCTGTATATGTATCAACATAAATAAAAGCGCGGGTACTCATTACATATTCATGTTATAAAACCGTATTGGCGAAATGGAAGGAAGCGATAAAAACTTTAAATTCCAATTACGTAAGATATGCATTACGTAAAGAGCACCCGCGCTTTTATTTATGTTGATACATATACAGAAATGCTTTGAAGAAATACGTTAAATGTATGTTTAGATTGAAATTAAGATCCAAATGAACTAAGGACTAATATAAATCTTGTTCAAAAATATAAAAAAATTATTTTTTTCCTTTTTAGTAAATTGTTATATTAATATTAAATAAAAGCTTTTTTAAAAAAATTTTTTTACTTTGTTTTATTCTTCTATAGCTACGATATGTACATACATACATACATAAGCACATTTTGTGTAATTAGCTTTAATTTGATATTTGTAAGCGTTATTTCATATTAAGTACTAAGTAACAGATAACAAATTATTTTACATTATGTAAATTCATATTAGGGTCAAGTAAGTCTATCTAATATTCATGACTGTTATAAATGCTTTATTTAATATCAGTAATTACAATACAATTCCATTTCCTATTTCGCTTGTATAAATTAGTAGTGTCACTATTTTCGAATAATATTCGAATAAATATTATTTGAATAAACGAATAATATTGTTTCCAAAAAAAGTCGCATAGTATAGTAGTTATTCGAATAATAGAATTTTTATTCGAATAATGTCATTCCTTGTATAAATATAATCTTTCATTTGTGCATATACATATCTACGATTTTTAATATACATCGACGGCTGAGAATAAGATCGCCCTATTTCAAAAATTGTTTCAAAAACGCCCTATTCCAAAAATTGTTTGAATAACGTCCTATTTCAGATTTTGCTTCAAATTTCAGAATTTGTTTCAATAACGTCCTATTTCAGACAATTATTCAAAAACGCCCTATTTCAGAGAAATATATATGGAACTTTCTCTGAAATAGGGCGTTTTTGAAGCAAAATCTGAAATAGGACGTTATTGAAACAAATTTTCAAATAGGGCGTTCTTGAAGCAAAATCTGAAATAGGATGTTATTGAAACATTTTTTCAAATAGGGCGTTCTTGAAACAATTTTTGAAATAGGGAGATCTTATTCTCAGCCGTCGACATAGTAAAATCGTTGTATCGCAGTGGTTTGTTTTGAAAAAGTTAAGTAATTCGTGCTTTGCTTAAGAACGTGTAAGTTTTACGAATAAAATTTTTTCTTCTTGTGCAACTAAGCACATATTTATAATTATATAAGGACTAGGCGTATTTAAACTTAATATTTGATTTATTATGTCTAGCACAAACTATGGGAATCTATGTACATATAAATGCTTAATTAAACATGATATTCTCTATAAAAGAGCTTCGCTATTTATACATATTGCATACCTACATACATATATACTCGTAAAGCTTCTATGTAATTAAAATTTAAAAATATTGTTTAAAACAAAATTCCATTTACTATTCAGTAGCTAAGTACATAAACCAACTGCTATGACCAGGCCCGTAGCCAGGAATTCGTTTCGGGTGGGGCTTACAGAAATCATGGACAAATTGCACTCCCCCCGCCCCCCACATATATATATGTACATACATAGGTCAAATGAAAGTTATTCATATTGGTTGATTATTTTGAAAATGAATATGGAAAAAATTTGTACATATGTACAAGATTACTGAAAAGCTATTTTAATTGACATTTATTATGCACATACATACATATACATATGGAATGTGGTACAAAATTTCATATAAAACTTTCTTTTACAATAACCTTTTCATCAAAGAAGTAGCCTTCTGGATTTGTTTTTTGATAAAATGTCTATGGCATGGTCAGGATCAACAGCAATATCCCAGTGAATGCAGATCATAGCGAGTGATCTCAATCTTTCATGACCCATTACACTCCGAGGTAAAGTTTTGATTCTTTTCATGGTAGAAAATGATCTTTCCACGCTCGCCGTTGTCACGGGCAAAGTTGCCAAGGCAGTGAGAAGAATTTTTATACCACGGAAATAGTTTCCATCGCAGTACTCCAATAGTTTTAAAACCTCGGGTTCGTTTTCAATCGACGATATTTTCGCACACCACAACCTATATTCGGCCTTTACTGCTGTTGATGATATGTGATCTTCGAAGAATGGCGCCAGGTTTTCAAGCTCATCTGCTTTACTTACATCAGCGAATCCTGGAAGAAGCAGTTGGAAGCTCGGTAGAATATCTTCGTTTTCTAAAAATCGTTGCGTTAAATTTTAAATTAATAAGTCGATGCATGGCAGGAATATTGCGATTCTGAAATACTCTTCACTCGACGTTGTTCCCGGGTTAGTTCGGTTTCTTTGACGCGAGTGGTACTCTTGGAGCACAGATTTCACCGTCAAAAAAGTCTTCAGCGATTTTTGATGCGGAAACTAAGATTTGCCAGAAGAAATCATTAGCAGATTGTCTAATTTCGCGCAAAGACTGTATTACTTCTTTCGTGCGGTTTATAGCAGAGATAAAGTCTGGCACCGCCTCCTTTTAGAAGCAGGAATATACGAGATTTCTTAGCCTATAACTCGACAAATAATTGAGATATTATGACGAAACTTGGTGTATACACTTTTATTACTTGTAGTAATACATGTTCAAAATTTTAGCGAAATCGGTTGACGACCACGCCCACTTTTATATATGGGTATTATAAAGTGGCCTAATAAAAACATTTTAAGTGATATCTTTTTCAAATATAAAGATAATTCATTGAAATTTTGTGGCATGAGTTCTACAATAGACCGGAAACAAAAAATAGAAAAATTTTGGAAAATGGGTGTGGCATCGCCTCTTTTTAGACAAAGCAATCTACGAGAGCCCATAACTCAACAAATAATTGAGATATTATGACGAAACTTGGTTTATACACTTTTATAACTTGTGTTAATAAACACGCAAAAATTTATTGAAATCATTTTATGACCACGCCTACTTTTTAACAAAGATATTTCTGGAACATGCTTTAGGAATTTGTAACGTGACATCTTTGTAACTAGAAGTCATAAAGGAATGAAATTTTGCACAAAGAATAATATTCATATGCTTAGTTGGATGACTGATAAAAATGTTGAAAATGGGCGTAGCTACGCCCACTTTATGCAGCACGCGCTTTATATAAAGTACCTACACCGTGTTTCAATCAAACGCAAACAAACAATGAAAGCATACAGCTGAGTATCTAATGTTCGATTCCACTCGAACTTAGGCTTCCTTACTTGTTATCTAGAAATTTAGTGTTGGCAGAAAAAATTTTGATTTATTTAATTTAACGAGCACAGGCCCATGTTATATTTAATTTTTTATTTTTTAGAAACTAGAAAAAAACTTTTTAAGCATGGATGTAACTACAGCTGTTTCACCTTAGATCCCTCTAAGACTCATCAGGTTACTTTTGCTTCTGCCAAGACTCGAACTTGCGCACTTTGGTTGGGGCTAGGTTCACGAAAAAAGGGCTTGAAAGAGCTAAATTTCTTCAAGAAAATCCAAACCCACTTTCGCCATGCTTGACATTCGAATTTGCGAGACGCGAGTTGAGGAAATTACAAAAAAAAAAAATACTTCCTTCGAATTTCGGGGGGGGGGGCTTGAGCCCCCGAGTCCCCCCCCCTGGCTACGTGCCTGGCTATGACGTCCACCGTCAGTTTGCTTATGTATATATGTATGTACTTATATATTTTTTCACCTATTTTCCTTGCAACAACATTATTGTTTGCTACCTTGTTTTTGTTTGTCTGATAAAGCCAAATGCAACTGCTTGTTGCTTATGTACATATTTGATACTTATTATTTTTTTTTTTTAATTTTATTTGAACGTTAAATCAACTTAGTCAAATTAAGTCACAGTGAAGAAGCATGTGATTAAAATTAGTTGATAGCAATTTGCTAGACACATCTTTTGTGTATTTCTCGAGTTGACCTGCACCCCATTCGCATATAAACATCACCAAAAGGCAGCCATCATTTTTTGTTTGGATAAGTCTATGTTTGGTAGTTGTGCAAATAAATAAATGTGTTTCAGCTTGATGGCGCTGATGGAACCAAATTGCTGCGAATTATAAAAAGCGCCTTGGAAGTTTTTTAATGCTTGTTGGCATCATATTAGAGTACCTACATATTTACTTATATACATATGTAATGCTCTTTTGAAATGTTATAGTGGGCCAGCTGAATTACATATCTCACTAGTTCTCATTAAATGATTTTTAATTATCGCTATCAATGCTCGTCTGCAGAGGCCATATATTTAGGGGTTCGCCTGTAACGTAGAGCTGGGTTAAGTAAAATTCTTCATCATTTCACCCAGTAACAATTTATTCAACTGTACTTATGCTAAGAAATACATACATCGCTAGCTTAGAGTGCAAATTGTGTAAGTCCATTTTTATGAAAAATTATATTTTGATGCAGAATGCTAGAAAAATTAAATACGCAGCACACTAAACAGGTCTGTGATACTTGTTTTATTTCTACTCGTTGTTATTCAGTGATACGAAAATTGGCTAAGTCCAAAGTATGCGCAGAAAATTGTGTAAGTCCAAAATTAATACATTAACAAACAAATTTTTTGATAACTACTTTCTTATTGAGCTCTCAAGACCATTTTTTTTTTTTTTTTTTTTTTTTTTAAGGAAAAATTGGTATGAAAGATTAATACTTGTTTGGTAGAAGTTATAGATCCATTTCGGAGACCACCACATCTCTTCATCAGACTTCTTTTAACATTTTTTTATTCATTGGCGTCCGCCGAGATCGAACCTCGGATTTTCCGGTGGAAGTCTAATGGCATCACCATTAGGCTACCGCCGCCTTGCATTTTGCTTGTATTAATTTTTCTTTTAATTTTTTCCTTTTTACAACCTACCATCCAGCAACAGTGACCTTGCCGACGTTATCGGTATTTGTCACTTGTATGTTGGTGTGGTTGTGTGTTTGTTTGGTTTGAGAGCTCAATAATAAAGTAGTTATCAAAATAAAAACGACCAAAAACCAAAAGTAAAACAAATTTTTTATTCATATCATTTGTGCTGCAGCCGAGATTTGATCTGATTTTCGCATAAAAGGTAAGAATGACTATTATTTTTATTGTTTTATGCTTTATAAAAACTATGTATGTACATATATCTACACCTAAAGGTTACCATGAATAAGAACCCTTTTGACGAATATGGGATAGAATCAGAGGATGGAGTAATTGGTCTTGTACCTTACGTTTTTTACAATATTATCAATAAAGAAGGGTACTGTTTTTTGTGGAATGAAGTTGAAGGCGGACTAAATGCTGAAGAATTCGCCAGCATATGGACTTATTTCATCGCTGAAAAAATTATTCCACACCTCGGTAGTGGCGAAGATAAACAAAAAATAATCTTCTACAGTGATGGATGCACCTACCAAAATCGAAATTGCTTGATGTGTAATGCGTTGTTAAACACCTCAATAAAGTATAATGTAATCATTGAACAAAAGATATTAGAACGCGGTCATACACAAATGGAGGCGGATAGCGTTCATTCTACCATAGAGCGTGCTATGAAGAATAGAATCATTAATATCCCTGCTGATTATATTGGAATATGTAAAGCAGCACGACAAAAGTCCAAACCATACGAGGTTACCTATTTGAGCCATAGTTTCTTTAGGAAATTCGATAATGTACAGTTTTATAAAAATATTCGCCCTGGCCGTGGAAAAGGCGACGCAAAAGTAATGGATATACGTGGGATCAAATATGTACCAGAAGGTGATATATACTTTAAACCAATGATGCCCAAACATTTCTTACGGGCGAGCAATGTCATAATTTAAAGCATAGTTGCCCAAGCCCTATACTCGCATACACATTTTGTTTTTGTAGTGCTCGTAGGTATTGAACTTCACTCGCCTATACACTTTCATAAGAAATTTGTGTATATGGCGAGCATAGGCGAGCATAGGAAAACAAAATTTGTATACTCCCGAAACATTTCTATGGAAACACAAAAACAATTTTTTATTTTGATTCGAACAGGTCCAACCCAGCAATAAAAGAATGAAATGTGGAACATATATGTATACTAATTTCATTCGTTCATATTTTCGATAATGTTATCTATGTCTATTTCAACATTTGTGGTTGATAGTTGCAAAACTGACGCGAGGTGTTTGTGTGAGATCCGGTTTCTGTGTTTTGATTTTACAATTTTTCATTTTGAAAATAGACTTTCACATTTATACGTACTAAAAACATTGACGAAAGTTTTAAAATAAACGCTCGGAGGCAAAGATAGTTAACTTTGTCACACTAATAATTAATTAATTATTTATTTATATATTTTGAAAAATTTAGAGGAGGGCATTGAAAATTAATTAATAAATTCAGTAATAGTAGCCAAAGTCCATAAATCTCGTATTAAAGATATTTTTTAAGCTTTCTAAAAACAATCCACTTATCAATATTAATTAATTATTTATTTATAAATATTAATATTAATTTTATTAATTAAAAATGTATACACATGTTTGTGTCCTGATTTTTTTACTGGGTTATCAAGATATCAATGAAGTTGTAGAAAACTACAAAAACAAACATATAGAAAAAAAAATTTTTTTTCTTTAAATTATGATATTGCTCGCCCGTAAGAAATGTTTGGGCATCATTGATTTAAAGAAAAGAAATTTTTTTTCTATATGTTTGTTTTTGTAGTTTTCTACAACTTCATTGACATCTCGATAACCCAGTAAAAAAAATTAGAACACAAATCAACTTTGTATTTATATTTATGTTATGCAAACAAAGCTATCGAATATGCATTGGAATACATGTATACATTTTTAATTAATAAGATTAAATTAATATTTATAAATAAATAATTAATTAATATTGAAAAGTGGATTGTTTTTAGAAAGCTTAAAAAACATCCTTAATACGAGATTTATGAACTTTGGCTACTATTACTGAATTTATTAATTAATTTTCAATGCCCTCCTCTAAATTTTTCAAAATATATAAATAAATAATTAATTAATTATTAGTGTGACAAAATTAAATATCTTTGCCTCCAAGCGTTTATTTTAAAACTTTTGTCAATTTTTTCAGTACGTATAAATGTGAAAGTATATTATCAAAATTAAAAATTGTAAAATCAAAACACAGAAACCGGATCTCAGACAAACGCCTCGAGTCAGTTTTGCAACTATCAACCATAAATGTTGAAATAGACGTAGATAACATTATCGAAAATATGAACGAATCAAATTAGTATACATACTATGTATATACATACATATATGTTCCACATTTCATTCCTTTCATTGCTGGGTTGGACCTGTTCGAATCAAAATAAAAAATTGTTTTTGTATTTCCATAGAAACATTTCGGGAGTATACAAATTTTGTTTTCCTATGCTCGCCTATATACACAAATTTCTTATGAAAGTGTATAGGCGAGTAAAATCCTATACTTACGAGCATTACAAAAACAAAATGTGTATGCGAGCATAGGGCTTGGGCAACTGTGCTTTAAACTAAAGTTTTCAGATCCGTGGAAAATTCTTCCACAAAGAGTAGACAAAAGTATAGTTGCGTTGGAATGGTACGAATTGCTGCAGCTTTACCAAGAAAGACGCCGAATATCGTCCAGAAAATACGAAGACTTGCAGTTTTTAAAAGCAACTTTGCCCAAAGACTACCATGCCTTTTATGATGATTTGCCTCACGAATGATTTTTTAATACACCTGTTGTTTAGTTTATACCTACATAAGATACCCAATATGCAGAAGTATGTATGTATGTACATATGTACAAATTAATAAAATCTGGACTTATTTTTTGAACTCATGCTCAATTGTTGAAATCCAGTTTTCAAGTAAAATGTATCCAAATATCTTTGTTAAATAAAATACTTATTTCATAGTATCAACATTTTTCTGTGGTTCCCTTTGTTTTTGGAAACAAAAGTTTAACGACGCCCATGGAATCTTGCTTCCCTTTCTAACAGTATATCGTTACTGTGATGTTTGACGAACAAAACAATTGAATACTAGCAATATAGAAGTATTACATATATGCCTAGTACATATGGGCGAATCCGTGTAAAAAAACAGAATGAGGAACAAATTAAATGTTAATAAAACAAAGTAAAAAAATTTTTTTAAAAAGCTTTTATTTAATATTAATATAAAAATTTACTAAAAAGGAAAAAAATAAATTTTTAATATTTTTGAACAAAATTTATATTAGTCCTTAATTCATTTGGATCTTAATTTCAATCTCAGCATACCTTTAACGTATTTCTTCAAAGCATTTCTGTATATGTATCAACATAAATAAAAGCGCGGGTGTTCTTTACGTAATGCATATCTTACGTAATTGGAATTTAAAGTTTTTATCGCTTCCTTCCATTTCACCAATACTGTTTTATAACATGAATATCTAATGAGTACCCGCGCTTTTATTTACATATGTTGATACATATACAGAAATGCTTTGAAGAAATACGTTAAAGGTATGCTGAGATTGAAATTAAGATCCAAATGAATTAAGGACTAATATAAATTTTTATATTAATATTAAATAAAAGCTTTTTAAAAAAATTTTTTTACTTTGTTTTATTTTTGCCTTTTTAGTTTTACAATGCATATTACATCTAATATTTGTCAACACACCCACTATCAATATAGTCCAACAGTTTTTAATATGAAGTGCACTATGTTTAACATTTTGATGGTTTCTGCTCAGCCATTTTTTTTTATTATCCAATTCCTGTGGAGTCTTTTAAGTGGTTTTACTATACTCTTTTGTGAATAGATTACTTCGTAATACGTGTTCAAAATAGGAACAAAATTGGTTCATAAATACTAATTTTCTAAATATCTTGACACTATCGCCACCTAGCGGCGATTTATTTCCACGGATATATTTACTTTCTCATTGGCAATATATATACCGAATATGAACAAATTCGGTCGGTAAATACGAATTTTACAAATAACTTAACACCAGCGCCACCTAGCGGCGATTTTTTTCCACAGATGTATTTACTTTCTCATAGGCAATATATATACCGAATATGAACAAATTCGGTCGGTAAATACGAATTTTACAAATATCTTGACACCAGCGCCACCTAGCGGCGATTTTTTCCACGGATGTATTTACTTTCTCATAGGCAATATATGTACCGAATATGAACAAATTCGGTCGGTAAATACGAATTTTACAAATATCTTGACACCAGCGCCACCTAGCGGCGATTTTTTTCCACGGATTTATTAACTTTCCCATAGGCAACATATATACCGAATATGAACAAATTCGGTCGGTAAATACTAGAGCTCTAGATACCCGGGTATCGAACAGTTCGAATTGATCGTTTCTGTTTGAAGCCCGTTTGTTGTTCAAATGCCCGTACAAACATTCGAGCATTCGAGCTTACAAACAAAAAAAATGTGTATTGAAAAAACAAAAATAAAAACAACTACATATGAAGAAGAAAAAAAATAATAAACAAAAGAAAAAAACAAACTTCAAAATGCCCGAATTGTTCAAATGCCCGTACAAACATACGGGTAATAAACAAACAAACGACTGTTCGAGCATTTGAACAACATTTGTTCGGGCTACTCGAAAATGTTCAAAAAAAATCTGGAGCTCTAGTAAATACGAATTTTACAAATATCTCGACACCAGCGCCATCTATCGGATTTTTTTTTATTTCACATTGCATTGTCTTCGGGTCCTCAACTATGTTCCAAATTTCAAGTACCTAGCTCAACTAGAAGTATCTTAAATGTCCGTTGCAAAATTCCACGACATACACCCATACAAAAAGTGAAGTTAAATAAAAGCTTGTAAAAATCAAGGTGTATTTCTCAAGATATATTAGAGCAATTTCGTATGTGGGTATCTTTTAATGACTAGCTGATCATTTGTTGGAATCGGCTAAATCGGACCACTTTAACATACATATAGCTGCCATACAACCGATTGTTCAGATATGTCGCACGTTTTATTCAATAGGGATTTAACTAAAAAAAATTTTTTTGGGAAAACACAAACAAACTTTTATAATTTCAAATAGATTCCTTCTACGACTAACTACAAAATCACTTTTATTTCCGCCATTTTTATCTTTTTCAGTATTTTATAAGACTAGACTCAAAGGCATGACCCAGTTATTGAAATATATGGCAAAATCCCAGAAATCGAAAATTTCGAGTTAAATCCCTATTGCATAAAACGGGCGATATGTAGGTTTTTTGGGGTATAGCTTCCTCATTTAATCTACTAGAACTTTTCTTAATAATCTTTATCCACATAGCTTCCCGAATTAACAATGGAAATTAGTATGTAAATATTTGACAATGTAAAATTTCATTTTTTCGCGATTTTACACTTTCCCCTTAACTATTGTACTTATATTCCCTATACATATGTGCTAGTATGCAATTATCTTCATCGAAAAAATAGAAAATTTTGTTAATTTAAGTTATTCTAAGTTTAAATTACTTCAATAAATCGTTATCATCCCGGTAGGGAAATTTTGTCGCGTTCGCCATGTCACGTTACAAATTTCTCCTTAAGCTTATAAAAATCAAACTAGTGCATATATTTTCACGGTAAAACCGTCAATGTAGAGCTACATTATTCTAATTTGATCTCTAATCAGACCAAAATTCACAGAATTTTGCACTTTTCTAATAGCACCTAAAAATTTCACTTTCATTTTGCCATCACCCTTTAAATGCGAATATCTCACAAGCTTGAAATCGATACCATTTCTTATTTGCACCGATTATAGTGCTACTCAAGTGCTTTCTAAAAATGAAAATGAGAACAAAAATATTCAACGCTATGTATACTTTATTCAGCTTTGAAGGCGTAGCAACGTCACGTTCGGCATTCTGGAATCGCCCATATGTATGTATGTACATAATTTCCAATCATTAGATTCAAACCATTGAATGTGTGCATTCCCCATTCAGGGTCAATCATTAAGTACGAATTGTTTGAAACAACCTTCGTTGCTACAGTAATGAGTAGGTACATATGTACATACAAACATCCTTTTATTTTTTGTTTAGATTACCCATACGCCCTGGAGTCGAAAGTTAAGGAAATGTATTCTACCTGAAAAAATACATAGGCTTTTATAACTATTTCAAAGAAATAGGTAGTATGGGTATGTTCAGAAACGCAGCATGAAACGCAACATCGGCAGTAATTATTTTTTTGATGATTGTGATGAGCGACACTTCATGCAAAATTTACGTTTATGAACGCCGTTACAACAACAACAAAAACAACCTATTTCTTTGGATATCTCGAATATGCATGTATGTAGATCTGTTGCTTGTGTTATTATCGCCAATTTATTTTTTTTTTTACCTACAAGGACCTACTGTGATTCCACATTTTTTCCTGGTTTACATACACGGCAGACGCACATGTTACCACCAGCTGTTTCACGTCCCACAGCCTATGTACATATGTACATACCTAGGGAAAAAGGCTGAAAATCGTTTAGACTAAAATTTCCATAGATAACCTATCTGAGAATAAACATGCGGTGTCAATCACTGGCAGGTCATATTGTAAGTCGATCTAAACAGGGTTAGATTGAAATGAACGTAGAAGCGGATGTTGGGTGAAAAGAGCAGGCACATAATCAACTTGGCAAACAAAGTATTATAGAACAGGCCCAATAAAGTGTAGTTTAACATTTCTTGCGGAGTAGTATCTTTTACATTGTAAACTAATATATATACATATGTTTGAATATAAATGTCTATCTATTCATCAAATAAAATTGGCGCACGTGCTTGTGATCAGCTAAACGCTCATGCCTACATACATATATATGTACATTTCCATGCAATTTATGAAAATAATAAGTAACAAAGATTAAATGCGTCATTTGCAGTCACGACCGACTCACATTTTACATTTATTTAACTTCAATTCAATATCAATGTAGTACATGTGAGCTTTAATTCCAATTCGATTTCAACATTTTTAAATTAAATTAAAAAAAAAAAATACTTATTTCAATACAATACAAAAACAAAAAACAAAAAATAAACGAAAATCGAAAGGGAAAGGAAAATGGAAATTCTTACAAGTAAAATAGTCTGTCGGCAAGCTCCTCTGATGTCGCCCGCCGTATGCTCTGACCGATAAGATAGGCCATTTTGTGGGCATATTGGCAACAAGCTGGTATGCGAATAGTTCCCGGCCAATTGTAATACATGAAACACAACTTATATGTCAGTCTTTGGATTATATCTGGACTATACTTGGCATCGTCTCTCAACACAATATAATGCGACGGTGTAACCGTGCCCTGACGCACGGTCTGCGATACCAAAAAGAAATCGTACATTTTTGCGCGTGTGATGCATTCGTCGACGACAGTACCCGGCGGTGGATTGTCGACACCCGAACCATTTGTTGAAAAATAACGCGTGTTTATACGTTTCTGCACAACAATAAATGTTATTTTCACCACATAATCGGAAAAGGCACGCTTGCAGGCAGCTTCCAGTTGTGGTATCTCATGACCCGAGCAAAGCGGTAATTGGCCATCGCCAACACCATCGCGATAAATGATTATATTATCTGGAAACCTGCCATTTTCACGATGGAAACGTGTCACGGCAGCCGTAAATGATGAGCACAGCCCATTGACAATTTCCTCACGTTTGCCTTGTATAACAGCCTTGCTATACCACTTAGTGTAGTTGGAATTCAAAGAGGCCACGAAAGCAGCAACAGAATTGCCCTTTTGTGCTGCATCATGATAAGAATCGATGCCACATATCATAACATTCTTGAAGGGTATCTTCACAGCCCACAACGAACCGCCCAGTTTGCAATTCATTTGCAACATGATCTTTTGCACGATCGAGCGATTCTTCGCCTCATTCATAAGCGTGCGCGCATTAATCACTTGCGATGGTATTGGTATTTCGGCGCAGCAAACCTTCTTAATTGCAGCATAACGATCATCACGATTGGTCGGACTAATGCATACAACTATTTGCGACTGGGGTGTGATATTGGAGCGCAAACCCTTAACAAATGTGTCCACACGATCATTTTCCAATGTAACCATTTTCGGTTTATCAACGCGTATGCCAAGCGCACGCGAATTACGATCCAAATGTTCATAGAAATTTTTGGCGCATCTAGTGTCATTTTTGCAATGTAACAATATCCAATTCGTTAGATGGACCACTTCCAAAACTTCATTGTTACAAACATATTTCGAAAAGTCGGCATTAATACCGGCTGAAAATTGCCTGTTTGCAAATAGGATTTGCTCCTCTTCGAATTGTCGCCCATTCAAGATTTCGTGCGAGTTCTTAACAGTTAAACCCCAACTCTGCAGTATGTTTTGTGCTTCGGGACACTTTTTCAAATTGGTGAAAAATTTCTCCAACGCATGTAACCTTTGGTTGGGCGAGACTCTTGTGAATGTTGCGATCTCACGCATCAGCTTATAATCGGCACGAATCTCATCCCTTAAACCAGTTAAATAACACAATTCCGGTATTAGGCAAACAACCAAATCGTCAGCAGGTTGCTTATCGGCTGTTTTTTGCTTTTTAATGCTTATCAGCAGCGGCTGGGTTTCGTCTTTGATGAATATATTGTGACTTGTGCGATAGTAATCAATATAAGATAGTTCACCTTGTTTGGTTTGAAATGTCGATTTTGGATTCTTGTCGAAGCATATATCATCGATTCTATAGGTACGATTATTGTAGCGCGTTATAACAACAGAGCCTAGTAAATACTTTTTAGCATTCTCTTGAAACAAATTGGCATTCGAACGATAAATCTCCACTAAGGTCTCCAGCACAGTCTTCTGGCACAAAAGGCGATGCGACACATCACAACACAACATCAGCCCGCCCTCATACTCATCGATCGCCGTCACATAGCCAGGCCATACCTCAAGTTTTGCTTGTGGAATGACTTTCGGTGCTGTCGGATCGAATTGCTTTCGATCGAAACGTACATAATTTAACGTTTTCATAACACGATCGAATAGCACATTGTATAGATGTATGCAATTCTTGAGTGCCTCCTTCCGTTTAAATAGAATTCGAATTTCAATATCGTAATCGTCTGTAACACTTCTGGATATGTATGTTGTCAATTTATCTTTCAGTAAAATTGGTAAATAGAGTGTTACGCCATCGAAAGTTTTCGTTCCGCCAAACTCATCACGATGCTCATTCAAATATTTCATGCGCAGGCTATGCGAGTCGACGGGTGGATGAAAACGAACTTCATAAACATATACACCTTTTTCGGGATCGGACGCTAAACGTATGTAATTACATGCCAAACGCACGGGAGTTCCTTTGCTGCCGTGTTTGTTGTCTGGATTATATATTTCAGCAGAAGGCACTACATCTTTCACAGCAGGCTCCGGTGGTGTTGGTTGTACTTTTGGTGGTGGACTTGGGACTTTAGCTGGTTTCGGCTTGACGATTGGCTCTGTATGTAGTTGTGGTGATGATGATGATGTTGATGGTGTATCGTCGAATAGTAAACTCTTGAAAACGTTTGCACGTCCACGACCACCAGACAGAGATGTTTTATACGAGTCAGTTGTGGAAGTTAAATTTGCTTGGTCCTCGGATGAGCGGCCCTCCAATGTCATGTTGGAGCATGATGAAGCCAAGTCATCCAGTAGCTTACCACGTCCAACTCTGCGAGGTTCGCCACCAGATTGCAGACTTCTGCTGCCTAAGCCACTGTCTTTTAGAGACGAAGATTCGCCGTCGGTTGAATCTTTATCGCCCTTGAGCGAGAATAAAAGTCCGCGGCCGCGTGCTGCCATTACTGTAAGGGCAAAAATGAAAAAAAAAAGAAAAAAAGAAAATGGTTTACAAAATTTACAATAGGCTTAGGAAGATATTCAGCCTTATCGTGAACTTCATGTGAACAAAATGTTCCCAAAAATTACAAAGCAAAACAAAAACAAAATGTGAAAAATTGTTATTGTTTTGCTTTATATTTTTCGAGGGAAATTTTTCACATGAAGTTCATGATAGGGCTGAATCAAAAAAAGCTAAATTTAATAATTATTCACAGCATTTGATATTACATTAACCGTTTTACAATTATGATGAATCGAGCATTGATATTTCTAATTTTTTCTAAGAAATTTCAATTTCACCATAATAACGTTTTAGACTGGTTCAAGTCCGTGAAGCGTGGTTTTTGCTACTATCCATACGTACCTGTTAAAGTTTTAGAAAATCCGTTAAATGTAAAGAATTAATGATTTCTTTGAGAGATACACGCAGCACAGTTTGAAGAATACCTGAAAACGGAGAAAATTATATTTAGTTAAAAAAAAAAAGTATTCAAACAAAACGTCAAATAGCAAAACAGCTGATCCACCAGGGGGCCTAGAGTATAAACTATATGGAGCATACTGTTGTTGTTGTAACCACCAAGGCACTCCCCGAAGGTTTTGGGGAGTGTTGGGCAAGAAACAGTTCTTTGCTCGATGGCATATGCTACACTGTCAATATATATTGATGAAATCCGTGGATCGCGATTCATATTGACAGTGTAGCATCGAGTATTGATGGAACGCGATCCTGGATCGCGAATTTTTAGAAATTTTGCGATCCGCGATCCGGATCGCAATATTGACAATATGGATTGACTGTGTAGCATGAAAATTTTGCGATCCATCAAAATGCATGTATTTTTAGAAATTTTGAAATCTGTGATCTGGATCGCAATATTGCAATAAACGAATTGAAAGTGAAAGTGGGAAAAGGACGGAAGTAAAATATTTTGAATCTCAGAGCGAGAAAAATATCGCAATATTCATATTGAACGTGTAGCACCAGTTTGCGATTCATCAAACCATCAATATGAATCGCGATTCAAATATCGCGATTCATATTGACAGTCTAGCATATGCCGATAAGTCCGATACGCTCGGGTACTACTTATTCCTTTCTGACAATCGCCCGACTGTCGTGCGAACGATTTTTTTTAGCAAATCGGTGAGTTTCTAATGCTGTGGTTATGGTACCAATCAACATTGCCAATCAAAATCGGAAACATTTCGTGATTGGTGAGAGGTGGTTATGCTTACATTGGTGATTGGAGCGCACATACACAACATAACACATGATAATTACTGAGCACATACACAACATAACACATTATTACCTCTGAAACCTCGTTTGCTGGCTGCCTGTTTCACACAGCAAGTTTGCTGGATGTGAGAGTCCGAAAATTCTCTCACCGTCGGAGTGCACAACAACAATTACACGGTGCTCGACCAGCTTGATTGGTAGCATAACCAGGCCATAAGACAAAGCTGCTCCGCAACTGTTGAGTGTTTGTCTTAGCAACGCACTGTTGAGTAGTTCCGCTCAGCTCAACAGTTGACAACTTTTCGCCATTTTTTCCATCATAAATTTTGTTCGCTACTTGAGCTAAACATGTTGTGTAAAGCCAAACAGCTGATAAATTCATCAAGCCGTTTCTAAGATGTAGCTGTTTAACTCAACTGCTACCCAACTGTTGGCAACTGTTGAGCGGCGGATTTTAGTCGCCTCGTACGACAGGTATTCCTTACCACGTGTATAGTCTAATCCCCCTAACACGCCATTGTTCCGTAATACAACTCCTACTGCGTCGGAGCGTGGAATTGAAAAACTGTACTTGCAAGTAAAAAAGTTTGTTCCGGATGGGACGCCTTCTGAAGCTTGGTTTTAAATTTTACTAATCACCGTAAGAAATACCGTTATTTTATTCAAGATTTGTATCGCAATTTAGCATCAAGCATAATTGATATATTGTGAACATAATGATATCGATATCATATTCGTTCTCTGAGACTGCGTCACGTGTAATAGGTATGCAGAACCTACATAATTCTCTTTCAGAAGAACTTTAATATTATAATTTAATAATAGTTGAGTGTTAAAATTAGATGAATTTTCATCCAAAAAATATTTGCTGAAAGTTTCACTGAAAAATTCCCAGTAGTTTGTAAATAAACGAAATTGGTTCATTATAACCAAGCTGAGCCAGTTTATGAATATGTATTGGTACATTTATGTGAATGTTTGCATTTATGAATGTATTACAAAAAAATCAAACTTACCGCATGTACATTCATTTATATATGTATAATCCCGATGAGTATTGTTAATTGTCGCAATCGTGGCATTACAACAGTAAACTTATCCAAGCAACAACAACCAACTTGGTTGCGTTTGCAAGAGTAGCCAATCAAAAACGGGATCTGCTTTATAGCAAATTTCCTAGGCTAGAAATCGTTGGAGCATTGCTTTTTTATATTCATCACATTAAAGATATCGAATTGGGAATTTTCTACCTGATTTAACCTAAAAATCCGTTTATATTAGTTAAATAATTGAATAGAAAACCGAAATGTTTATTTTTCACAAACTGCACACACGCTAGTGCTGGAAAACCATCGATTGAACTAGGGTTGGGCGATATATATCGATATATCAATATATCGATATTTTTAAAATAGTACAGCCGATAATATCGACGATATTTTGAACTACCGTGCATCGATAATCGATAATTTTTTACCATTTCGAGACAAATTCGATATTTTTCGTAAATTTCTGATTCGCTTTGAATTTAACAGCAGAATATTTTTTAAGAAGTGGTATAACCATAATGTCCGGATGCTTGAATTTACATTATTTTCTTCTTCAAGCAATTCTTAATGATTTTTATGTTTATACTTCAGGATTCATAGAATATCTGTAGACCCATCAAAATTTAACAACAAATATCTAGTAAACTATAAGTCCCCGGCAAGTTTGGATTCCAGTTTTGAGATCTGTGAGAGCACCTCTAACCCTGTGAAGAAGTGGTTTTTCGCAGGGCGTGGTTCCTTAATGTAAAGCCGGCCCTTCCGATATATTGATATATCGATGTTTTTACACGGCATAAATCGATGTTTTTTTAAATATCGATATAATATATATCGATATATTTTTCCAATTTGCCCATCCCTAGATTGAACTATCGATACTATAGATGGGGCCGATGCCATAGCGATTATCGATGGTTTTTTTAACCATCGATAGTATTTTACTTGGTACATAACTCCAACGTCTTTTAAAAAAAAATTAATCAAAAAAACTGAGATTTATAATTTTTAAGGTACTTGATTGGAATATGTGCGCTGTGAATATGTAAATAAAAGATTAGTGAATAATTTTATCAAAAAACTTGCAAATAAAACGGCTTCTTCTATTGAGAATTGAGTAAATTAGGTTTTGATTTCGGCTCTTCTCCTATTTTGTGGACAACTGTATATGTACAAATGTGTGTATGTAGTATTCTTACTTTGAACATGCATACGTATGTATCAAGAATTATCTAAAGAAGGATATCGTAGTAGGTAAGCTGATTGGAATTGTGTATGTATACTAAAAAGTGTGAATGTCAGACAAAACGAATTGGGAAAAATTTTACATTGAAATTCATTTCTCTCCTCTTTCACATTGACATTTTTAAAGAAGAAACAAGATAAAGCAAACGCAAGTAACTTAACCTGTATTGGATAAGCCTTGGTATGTATTTATATGTGCATTAAATATTTGAGTACCACATTTCCCTTTAGCCAATTACGTACATACCCTGCAGGAAGAAAAAAATCAATCCCAAAAGGTAGTTGATTTTTAACTAACTATTTTGATACAATTGAAAAAAATAATCAATTTTTATCAAACAGCAGGAAACCAATTTTTAGTTCGTTGCTTTGTCATTCAGGAATATCCAAAAAAAAAAAAAACGTAAAGTGTGCATTGACAAAAGCTTTCAAATGCCTAATGAAAATATTTTTATTCATTAATATTTAAACTGATAGAATTTTGCTCTGAAAATTTCTCAATTTGTATTTGGGAAGCCAAGCCGTGGAAGAATATCGAAATTTTTGCGAATTCCATGAATGTAAACATGTAGGTATGTAATAGCTACATCTGCAACCATTTCCCCTGTATTTTTTGTATAATTTTCTAAAAATGAATGATATTATATTTTGGGATCAATTATCTTTCACCCAAAAAATGTTAGTTTATAGTTACCATCCAAGTAATGCAAAAGTACACAGCACTGACTTTTTTATCGCCATTTCCAAACAAAAGTAGTTAGCCTTTTTCAAAGAAAATATACAATTAAAAGTGACCACTAATGTCTTTGTAGCAGTTTAAAGTCAGTTTTAAGTTAGATGCACTTTCTGCAGGGTATATTAAACCATCGATACTATCGATGGTTGCCTTTAAACCTATCGATGGGACCACTATCGATGGTTTTCCAGTACTAACACACGCGCGCAACAATCTAGAAATGTGCACATCAGAGATCAGCATGCGATACATTTTTTGTGATTTAGAGTACACTCATAAAAAATGCGGTGGGAGTATGACCGCAACCGCAAAATATGCGATCATAATAAACACCGCACCGCATTTTCTTGATCAATTCCGGTATACGGTAGTATGGATATCACAACACCGCAAACACCGCATATCGTAAACACCGTATACCGCAAACACCGCATATCGCAAACACCGCATATCGCAAACACCGCATACCGCAAACACCGCATTTCCCAAATAGAGATATTTACAATGTTGCCAGTGCGATTTTTTGTTTGTAATTTTTACCGTCTTATGGATTTCTGATGAAAAATACTACTGATTACAAATTGATTTTAACCAAAGAATATCTATACAGGAAAACTCTCAGGATTTTTTTTTTTTTTAATTTTTTCATTGAAAGGGCCACTTAAAATTTAGAGTTTGTTTACATTCAAAATAATTTGACTAATGAATTTCAAGATAAAAATATATACTATTTACATGAAATAGAGTTTTTCCTAAAATCCTTGAATTACATTTATGGCTTCTTAGTAATACACATAGGTAAGTTTTGTTTACACATTTTTATTTGTCTGTGACATAATTCTTTATTTTCCAACGAGGCATTCATTCAATTTGCACAGTCGACAAAATTGGCTACGATACATTGATTGAAACCGAAGTTTTTGTCATTTTATTGGAGCAACAACAATACACATGTTTATTTTTATACATTTTATTATGCGCCCGTCGGAATGAATACTTTTCCGTCAATCTAGCAATTCGTTTAACTGAGAAACATAGTTGAATTAGATGTCTTTTTTACGGCAAAGATGAAGTACTGAATGTGTCCATCGTCATTTAAATGCATTTAATTCAACTATGTTGTCAATTAAACGGATTGCTAGTTTGACGGAAAAGTATTCATTCTGACGGCCCTATTAGTCGTATTGGATTTAAAAATGAAATTTTTTGATTATTTCATTATTGAAAAATATTTTATTATGTATTCAAAAAACTGCCACAAAAAACAAAGCACATAAAAAAAAAAAAAATACTTGAGAATAAATTTGCTGTAATCAGACACACATATCTATGTATTTATGTACAAACAAAAATGAATTTTCAATTGCCTATACCTTTGCAGTGTGTGAAAAATTTCCGGCAACACTGAATAGTATACAAATAAACAAATGCGGTGTTTGCGGTGATTGCGGTGTTTGCGATATACGGTGTTTGCGATATGCGGTGTTTGCGGTATACGGTGTTTGCGTTATGCGGTGTTTGCGGTATGCGGTGTAAACAGCACTAAATACCGCAATATAATTTAGGTTTTCAATCAATGCGGTAGCGGTGAATTTTTTTTCTGGGTACTTATTTTTTGAGCCACTCAAGTGCGGTGCACCGCTGCTGATCTCTGGTGCACATGCAGGAGACAAAGACGATATACGATTCTAGATTTAACGAAACCCAACTGAGAGTTGCCAAGTTTATTTTATCTGATTATAAATTCATATATCGATTATTCTAAAGAACATGTTAATAAATTCATTTCCTTTATATGGGTACTTCAGTTATTACATCTGGCTCTGGGGCAAGATAAATTTTTACTGAAACAATCGGAATTATTATTGTGTAAATGGCACCAACACATGCACAATGTGTGAAAGTGTTAGTGTGGTATACCCCTGCAAAAAAGCCGAGTACTCCATGCACGCGTGTATAGAGTACTCACTGTGGACCAACCGAGTACTCCTCGACCTGTCACATTTCATATAAAAAATATGGTCCATTTAACATGGCGATGTCCTAGGCAGGGATCACATACTCCGATTTCCGCATGACACCCGAGTAATCCAAGGAGTAACTACATGGGATTAATCCATGGAGTACCTACATGGGATTAATCCATGGAGTAGGTACTAAAATTAATGAAATTTAATAATCGCTGAACAGATTTGAACGACTGCCAATTCAATTTGATTATTAGGATTACATACATATATAAGTAAGCTTTTCTTTAATAAAAATAAAATAATAAAATTTTTCTAGCGCAATCGCCAACATGTTGTGTTGCGTTCAATGTCTATTTATTACCAGATCGTGCACGTTCAAACGAGCATGCATACATAACCTGTAGGGAAAATCTCTAGTTCCGAACTAGGTCGCTTCTAGTGCATTTTTCGACACTACTAGTGCGAGCTAAATCTCTTTTGCATATTATCAACTGGCGAATTTAACACGCCGATGTCCTAGGCGGTGTCAATTGTCCCTCTCTGCACTACATTTTCGATAGTTCCGAACTAGTACTAAATTCTACAGTTAACACTAGTTCGTTTATTGGCACAATTTCGATAGTTCTGAACTAGCTACAAGTACCTACAAATTCTACAGTTTTGCATCTGCCGCTTAAGTGCAGCCTTTGACACACTTCATGCAAGTAGCGCGATGGCCGACTGGCTAACGCATGTGCCTTTCAATTCGAGGGGCGCGGGTTCGAATCCTGTCGGTGTCAAGGTGGATGATATTTTTTTTAAAATTTTTTTTTTAAACTAATATTTTTTTATTTATTTATTTAATAAAAATTTACAATATTATTTAAAAAGTAATAAAATAAAAAAAAAATAGAAATAAGCCTGAGGGATCGGAAAAGCATAATTAGGGGAACATTTCATGTCATACAAGATGCAAATAGAAAACTCTTTATATAAAATGCATCACTAAACATCTGAGAATTGCAGAAATATCCAAACCGATGGCAATTGAACGAACGAAAAATTTTGATAGAATTATTGTCACTTCGAAATTGCATACACATCAAAGTGTGTCTTATAATGGTCACTCAATTCACTCCTTTTGAACTGGTGAGGGTCTAACTACAATTGATCTAGTTCCCCTTTGACACCTTTTCGCTAGTTCGGAACTAGAAATTTTGCTCACTAGTTATCGAGTTCCCTGCAGGGTATGTACATACATACATACATACAAATGTACGCACTTGCTTCGTCATTATCGCGATATACATATATTCGGTTTTTGTAGCAATGTTCGGCTAACTACGAGCCGATGCAGATAAACGAGTCGCTTGCTTGGGTCTATGTTTATGATCACTTTGAAAGTACTCCTACCTACCACAAAATGGATCATATAATCCTATGATTTTTACAGGGACATCAAAAAACACTGGCAGCACGGAAGAAACAAATCGAGCAAACCGGATCATAAATTGAACCAGCAATTTATCTGGTTCTATCGAATTGAAATCAGCGCTAATGCCTATATGACACTACATTTTTTTCTTGGTTTTTTTGGTTTGGAAAACCCACCGAAAGTCAAAATACAAAAACAGTATGTTGAAAAGAGACAAATACTCCCTCAAAAACAATTTGATTGATATGAAACTTCAAACTAAATGAAAATAATATTTATTTCAAAAATTAATTTTATTAGAAATCTGAATTTAAATTACAGAAATAAAAAAGTTACGAAACTCAAAGGGCAGAATAGCTGTGTATTCCATGTTATAAAGGGAAGCCAGTCCGCAATATAATTTTTCTTCCGGACTTCTTCTTTACCCTTACGGCCATAGCAGAAGCTTACAAGAGGCAAATTTAAAATTTGTATTTCCATATATTTTTTATTTTATATATAATTTATTTTCTAGTTGTCAAATTGAAACAATTGTCAGAAAAAATGACCGAATGCCAAAAAACCTACCGAAATACAAGCTGGCTCGTTGGTCTTTAGCCTCCTAGATGGTATTTTGTTTGGTTTTTTTTTCAATATAGCTTGCTCGCTTGCACCAACGCAAAACTGTATTTGACCATCTCCTTCACACAAAAAACCTGGTAGAATACCAGAAAAAAATGTAGTGTCATATGGGCTTAAGCAGAATCAGTACTTCTCCGCAGGGATGGAAAATGTGGTACAATTGTACTTATTTTGGTACATTCCGGTAGCCAAAAGTACATAGGTACTACGCTGACATATTTGGTACATTTTTGTCAAATAATAAGAGCCTATACACACTTGCGACTCAATCGATTTAGTCGAATGTTGATTTGCATGGGAATGTATGGAAGCATTCACACTACATTCAATTAGGCATGGGTAACACTGCGCTGCGCGGCGCAATTGCGCTAACACCAACCCTGGAGTTATTGCGCTAACTCCGATTTGGGAAATGCGCCAACTCAATATAGCGCCAACTCAATATTGCGCCAACTCAATTTTGCAATATAACACCGACTCAGTTTCGTGCGCTAACACCAGCACCAATATAGCGCTAGTGTAAAATGGCGCAACCACAACGCCAATAACAGCACCATAGTATATGTATACGTATGACACCGTCACAATTATGTATGCTTGATAGTGATCTAAGTGACCTTAATTTCCAGCATATTTTCACAAATATACGGAATATGTTTCCAAATGATTATGAAAATTTAAATTAATTGTGCCCTCGTATATGTAAGCAGAATTGCGCCAAAAGAAATAAAACAGGGATGGTAAACAGTAACAAACGAAAAAATGTTATTTATCGATTATTCCATGACAATTGCGCTAAAGGTGTTATTGCGCCAGTACCGTGAGTTGGCGCCACGACTGGCGCTGGAGTTATTGTATCAGCGCCAAAAAAATTGCGCCATTACCCATGGCTACATTCAATTAGTTGTACAACTGAAACAGTTGGATTTGCAGCCCAATTTCATTCCAACTGAAACAGTTGTACAACTGCTTGATCAGCAAGGCGCCCTTCTACGTATTCACACTTGAGACAATTTAGTCGAACGACTACAACAACAACAGTGATATTCGTAGTGGAAAGAGTTGCCATGCTGACAGAACTACTTTTATTTCACTTTTGGTAAATTGTAGAGATTGAATATTTCAATTAATATTTTCAAAATGTTTAAAAACAAAAGGTTCGTTTCTTATTAACTACACCATTTCCAGATGGATTTTAGAAAGCGTTAACTGGATTTTAGAAAGGGGAAATTGGATTTTAGAAATGTCAATTGGATTTTAGAAAGGGGAAATTGGATTTTAGAAATGTCAATTGGATTTTAGAAAGCGTTAAAAGGATTTTAGAAAACAAAATTGGATTTTTGAAAGCGTGAATTGGATTTCAGAATGTGCGTTTATAATAAATTTTACACAGAATTTTTCGAATAGAAATTCTTTATTGCGTATGAAAGTATAAATTAATAATTATATAAATTTTCGAAAATCCAATTTACAGTTTCTAAAGTCCAATTTCCCTTTTCTAAAATCAAATCGACATTTCTAAAATCCAATTTCCCCTTTCTAAAATCCAGTTGACGCTTTCTAAAATCCATCTGGAAATGGTGTAGTTATAGACAAGAATTATCTAACTAAGGATATTTACTTCCGTTTTCATATGTTTCTTGATATTGTTGTTCTCTTCAAATGTCATTAATCGCATTTTAAAATAGAAATAATGAAAATGAAATTTCATGAAAATTATTAATGGCTGATTTTCACTATTTTTCCGTTTCTTGTAGTTCTGTTCGTTTCGCCTTTATGAGCGTAATTCCTTCCGTTTTTCTCTTTTCATTTACTTGACAGCTAGTTGCTAGTTTAATAAGAAACAAAGCCAAACAATGTATGCACTTTTTGTTTATTTTATTGTTTTTTATTTATTAATCAAGTTGACAGCTGACAAGAAGGTGCTTTCATGTAAGAATGCAGATAAACTTTAACAATTTAATACTTCATCACTTTATATGAAGACCACTAATGTAAAATTTGCTGAGTAAAATGTGAACATTGGCAACACTATGTCATTGTCAATCGCACGACTATTTAGTCTCAAGTGTGAATAGCTGCCACCGATTCGACTAAATAGTTGGAGTAGTGTGAATACAACAGTCCAATTCGACCAAATCGATTGAGTCGGAAGTGTGTATAGGCTCTAAATCACTGCATCCCAAATCTATTAAAACAAAACAAATAGTGAGCAAATTAATTACTACGTTTATACGGCAGAATTCGTGAACTCTTAATTTCACGAATTCGAAAATGATCTCGTTTATGCAGCATTTATCAACTCATGAAATTCAGCTTTTTTAAAAAGTGGCAACGTTTAACGAGATCAGCTGTCAAGACAGATTTACCAGGTAGACACGGTAGTGAATTCTGGAACTACTTCGAATTCACATCATGACCATTGGGAATGCGCGAGTCCTAAGCGAATTCAGAATTTAACCACGGCGAAATATAATTTTGACATACACTACAAATTACAATAACAAAATACATTGGAAATTTCTGAATTCGCCACCGAGCCTACCTGTTAAATTTGCCTTGACTGAATGAACAGCTGTTGGTTTGGCGTTGCCGGACTTGTACTTCATAAATTCATGAAATGATAGCGAAATTCATGGATAGTTTTCGTGAACAATTAAATTCATGAAAATTCGTTTATGCAGCGAAAATTCATGAAATGATTTCATGAATTTGCCAACGTATAAACGTAGTAGTTGTTATTGCATTTACATGTACAAATTTTTATCTGGCTTAGGATCACAATACTTGAAACACGCTTAATATGTTTTCGCCTCGTCAACTGTCAAATTCTTTTGCATTCGTGTTTCTATGACATTTAACGGGCGGGATGCTTTCTCCTTGCTAATTTGCCCATGGCTGAGTGTAGTCAGAGAACGTAGAAAACTTTACCCTCATTGCATGAAGCATGGAGCAACGATAAAGGAGAATGCATAAGATCAGCTGACTTCTTCTTCAATCTTCATAAACACACGAACACAAGCATTTTTTTTTGTTGACATATGCCACACACACACGCACCCTAGCATTTCCATAGGGGCCGAATCTGTCAAATTCTTCTACATTCCTCTTTGCATGACACTTATGACCCCACTATGTATGAAGGTATGTCGTCATGCGAAAACCTTTATTGTTGAATCATGCATGGAGCAACAATAAGGACAACGCATCCGCTCAGCTGACTTCTTCTTTGATCTTGAAAAACACACAAACACTACCATTTTGGTTTTGTTAACACCCTGCAAAAAACCGGGTACTCCAATGATTTTTGCAGCGCATATGCTACACACACGCACATTGGCATTTCCGTTGGTGACGATCTGTCAAATTCTTTTATATTCATGTTTCCATGACATTCCATTTCTGACTTGTGTTCTCCTTTACTAGTTGCTTTGTTTGTTACAAACCATGGTTACAAACAAGGAAAAACAAAAACATGTTTATATAAATGGATGCACGGGGTTACTTAAATCCATATTAGCCGTGCTTCACATACGGTGATCCTAACCCAGATAAAAATTTTTGCATGTAAATGCAACAACAACGATTTCAGCTCGATTAAACCAGATAAATTGCTGGTTCAATTTCTGATCCGCCCTGTTCGATTTGTTTTTTCCGTGCTGATTTGGCAGCACAGTGCTTTTTTGATTTGGCAGAACTGAAAAGTGACATTTGTGTATGTATACATATACCCTGCAGTAAATTTGTTTCACTGTTAAATGATCATTGATGATTCTTTGTTGAATATTCATCACTATCGTTTTGCGTTGGTGCAAGCGAGCAAGCTATATTGAAAAAAGCAAACAAAATACCATCTAGGCGGTTAAAAACCAGCGGCCAGCTTGCATTTCGGTAGGTTTTTTGACATTCGGCAGCTTTTCTGACAAATTTTTCAATTTGACAACTATAAAATAAATTATATTTAAAATAAAAAATATATGGAAATACAAATTTTAAATTTGCCTCTTGTAAGCTTTTGCTTTGGCCGTAAGGGCAAAGAAGAAGTCCGGAAGAAAAATTATACTGCACACTAGCTTCTCCTTATAACATGGAATACATAGCTCTCCCGCCATTTGAGTTTCATTATTTATTTCAGTGATTTAAATTCAAATTTCCAAAAAAATAATTTTTGAAATACAGTAGACGCTCACAAATTAGAACCACTTTGTTTTTAGGGTGATTCTAATTTCTGAAAAATTCTAATTCCTGGACGTTTTTTTATTTCAATAAAACCTTAAAATTTAAGTCAATTTGCATTGAAAACCTACATTGAAATTTTATCTTATTCAATTTTATTCATAAAAACGAAAAAATATAAGGTAACAATCCAATATGTATTTATGCGCTAAGTCAGAAAAAGGTCCAAAGAACAAAAACTCCAATTATCGAATTCAAACAGAAACTAACAAAAACTGTACAGATAGCGACGAAAATCCAACGGCTACCGAGCGTAATATGAATGAATTGGAGATTCCCTTTTTTATATCTATTTTGCAACAAAAAAAAAAAAACAAAATACGCTCTGAAATTAGAATTTTCGATTCTAATTTCAGAGCGTGCAATGTATTCAAAAAGTTGACTCTAATTTCTGGAAATTCTAATTACTGAGAGTTCTAATTTGTGAGCGTCTACTGTAGTTATTTTCATTTAGTTGGAAGTTTAATGTCAATCAAATTGTTTTGAGGGAGTATTTGTCGCTTTTCAACGTACAGAATAATTGTTTTTGTGCTATTATAACTCTGACGAGTTTTATGGCCGAGCTTCTCTCCCAATTCGAGGTGTGTTCCTTCTGTTTTCCTACCATTGGGCAGTTTTATGCCGGCTCCGAACGGTGTCATATAGGCATGAGGAGAGCAAACCATTTATTTGAAAAAAATTAGCAGCCTTTATATGAAAGTATTCACTGATGCCTCCTCATGATGAATTTCATCAGTGATTCATAAAGGATTCATTTCAGATTTTTACTGCTGGGTATATGTTTCTTCTTCTTTTTAGTTCTTTTCAAGTGCAGCCAATTTTCATTATGAGCCGGATTGTTTCAGTAAAAATTTATCTTAACCCAGACCCAGATGTAATAACTGAAATGCCCCTATTATAGCCATGGGTAATGGCGCAATTTTTTTGGCGCTGATACAATAACTCCAGCGCCAGTCGTGGCGCCAACCCACGGTACTGGTGCAATAACACCTTTAGCGCAATTGTCATGGAATAATCGATAAATAACATTTTTTCGTTTGTTACTGTTTACCATCCCTGTTTTATTTCTTTTGGCGCAATTCTGCTTACATATACGAGGGCACAATTAATTTAAATTTTCATAATCATTTGGAAACATATTCCTTATATTTGTGAAAATATGCTGGAAATTAAGGTCACTTAGATCACTATCAAGCATACATAATTTTGACGGTGTCATACGTATACATATACTATGGTGCTGTTATTGGCGTTGTGGTTGCGCCATTTTACACTAGCGCTATATTGTTGCTGGTGTTAGCGCACGAAATTGAGTCGGTGTTATATTGCAAAATTGAGTTGGTGCTACATTGAGTTGGCGCATTTCCCAAATCGGAGTTAGCGCAATAACGCCAGGTTTGGTGTTAGCGCAATTGCGCCGCGCAGCGCAGTGTTACCCATGCCCAGTGATGCCGAAATTGGGCCTTTCGGACCAAATCTGGTCCGATAAATTTACTTTGGGCTGTTGGGCGGCTAAAATCAATTTTGGTCCGATTTGTAATATGAATATTTTTAGTGGAGACAATTTCTCCGACGCCAAACATTTTATCTTTCCCGTGTAAAGTTCTTTTATTGTTAATGAAACACACTATTCGCATATCTATTAGAGTTGGGAAATTTAGTTCACTTTGTCGAGCGCTCAATTGGTGAGCGCTCTCTTCATTGAACTAGTTCACTTTAATGACTTTGCATAGGCTATCCAGGAAGGAAGTCCCAAGAAAGCGTTGTCTTCCGCTGTTAAGAGCCGAGCAAAGCAATGGCAGATGAGGTGTTCGATTGTCTCCTCGCCTCATCATCTTTCCAGCTTATGCAGCATCTGCGCTAGGGTGGACATAGCATCTCTGCGTGTTTCCCGATGAGGCAGTGTCCTGTGAGTACCACCACAAGGTTCGAGATGTCATCTATCCTTAGAGTACTTATTTGATGGGATCGCTTGTGAACCCATTTCTGCCAGATTTGCCTTGATGTTCGACATAATGGCTTCTGTTGCCATCTATCGCTAGTTTATAGACATGCTGTTTAAGAATTAGCTCGTTTGTGGCTAAGGCATACCTATGCCTTATGGAAGAACCTGCTCGGTAGTGCCCTGCCTCGCAAGTTCATCCGCCCTACAATTTCCATTGATATCCCTATGTCACGGCACCTACACGAGGTGCAGACGGGTCTGTTTGGCCATCTCCTTTAGAGATCGGCGACAGTCTAGTGTTAGTTCTGAATTAAATGAGTGGGAGTCAAGATTACTTAGTATGTAGATATGTATTTAAAAATAAATATGTAATTCAGTTTTAAGTTGACTTCTGATTTTTGGGCCTTTTTTGGCGGAATTGGGCGGTAATTTGGTCGGTAAAATTTTTTTTTCAGTGGCAACACTGCCCATGCCTACCATATTACTGTGTAACCTAAATCAAACGCACGCCGTCAATTTACTGTCAAAAATTTCTCATGCCCATACAACTTGTATGGGAGTAACCGAAATTGAACGGCGTGCGTAAAAAGCAAATTCGACGCCCAATTTTTGTTTTGCGTGACAGTTGAAATTAAGCATTGTGGGTGATTGTTTGCAAAAAAATTGACACTTGCTTTTGATATCGTGTCTGTTAGGTACATATTCCACAAAATAACAAGATTTTCTCTGATTTTCTGTATTTTTCTATTTCTTTATCTGAACACGCACGCAAGTCAATTTCGGTTCAACGCATATGAAAAATTTGCGTGCGTGCGTTAAATTGACGACTTGCGTTTGATTTAGGTTACACATTTAATCCCTTCATGATAAGGGCACCCATTCCTGAGGTAGAATCTGAATAGTTACTAACACGACTGCTTCGTAGGACTCGTGGTATGCATATAAGAAAATATATATATGTATATATAAAGAGTATGAATAAAAAAAAATACCCTGCAGGAACAGTTCACTGCTGTAATGGGATATTGACACTGGGAAATACGTCAACTTTTGATTATTCTTTGCATTTTTGTATGTGCATGCACATGCTATGTATCTGTACATGGTGAAATTATATGTATGTATATGGTGGTGGTAAATGGGCAACAACAAAATTTACTGTTATGTACTGATCTGTCAAATGCAAAAACACGTGTTTTTTTTTGTTTTGTTTACTTATTGAAATTCGTGCAATTTATGAATCGGCTCGAAAAGTTTCTTCAAAATGGCTGACAAGCGTTCACCGCTTGAAATAATGAAAAATAATTGTATAATTATCAACACAGAAATCACACAAAGTGTATAATAATATAATAATAGCCTCAGAAAAACTAGTTGCACACGCGATTTCACTACTTTTCTCGGAAATATGTATAGAAGACATAAAGCAAAACAATAATGGCAGAAAATTTGGCACATTTGTCCATCAGCTGATTAATAAGTAAGAAGCATAATTTCATTTGATTCCACCATTATAATTCCACCATGGTATCTGTATCATTTGCTGTGAACGCCCTTCATTGCTCTACCAACAACATATAATGCAACTCCTGAAAGTATGCAAAGGTTTGTTTTTATTTATTTTGAATATCTGAATGTACCCTCGCCAAATTAGTTTCCTTTTCCTCTAGTTAATTGAAATACATTCGTGTTTGTAGTATGTATCACATTTTTACATCCTTCAATTTTCTTATATCTCGTTTATGCCTCTGATTTTTTATTATAAATACATAATTAATTAAACCATTTTGTTATTATTGTTCTAACTTAAGACCTGAGCTTGATTTTTGTTTGAAAATATCAAACTTCAAAACAGCAATATCCAATTTTCCTAAAGGGTGTGAATGAATGGCCACAAGCAATAATCGCCTAAGTCGCCTTAACAAAGAATTGAGTTATATATGTAAGTATACACCACGGTTTTCTACTTTTAAAACTATATTTCTGTAAAACTTACTGTACGTACCTACATATAACTTAATTCAATCATAATACATATGTATATTAATTAAACATTTCGTCTTAACTCACAATAGAGGTACATACATATATTTTTTGCATTCATAATTTTTAATCGACTTTTATGATTACTTAGGAAACGCCTTCATATATAAAAAGCAATTTATCTCGAACTCATAGTTTAGGACTTAGGGGATTATTGCTTGTGGCCGCAGATACATATGTATATGTATTATTAAGTCAGTATAGTATAGTAGGTACTGCTACTGTTGTCATAGTCATAGCTCTTGTGTTGTTGCTAGCTTTTGTTTCTGTGGTCGTTGTTAAAATTTTATATCACCGTGCTGAGTCTCGTGTTAATTTTAGAAATTCCGTGCAATTCATTTCAGTTCAGACTGCGCTGGCACACGGGAGAACGTTAAGTGGACACGCGATATACCAAACTCGCATATTTAGCAAGTGCAAAGTGTAAAGAGTTAAAATTATAAAAATACATATACATATGTATGTATGTATGTCTGTAATAATAAATGCATAGATGTATGTATATAAATATATATATATATATACATATGTACGTATATAAATGTACAGACATATGTATGTATATATTTAGCAAAGGAATTTCATCCACTAAAAATAAATGTACCTACATACAAACATACCTATGCATATATGTAGTTTTCAAGTATTGCTTTCAAGTGGATTTTGGATTCAGCGAAGTGTATTTAAATTAAGCAAAATGTATGTATATGTATGTATGCTGTATGTATGTAGGTGTATATTTTTTTTTTATATATATCGCATACATATATTTAATTAATTCAAATGAAAACATTCCATTGCTTGGCCGGTAGTGATATTAAATAAAACAAGTAAGGAAGCCTAAGTTCGAGTGGAATCGAACATTAGATACTCAGCTGTATGCTTTCATTGTTTGTTTGCGTTTGATGAAAACACGGCGTATTTTATATAAAGCGAGTGCCGCATACAGTGGGCGTAGCCACGCCCATTTTCAACATTTTTATCAGTCATCCAACTAAGTATATGAATATTATTCTTTGTGCAAAATTTCATTCCTTTATGACTTCTAGTTACAAAGATGTCACGTTACAAATTCCAAAAGGGTGTTCCAGAAATATCTTTGTTAAAAAGTAGGCGTGGTCATAAACCGATTTCAATAAATTTTTGCGTGTCTATTAACACAAGTTATAAAAGTGTTTAAACCAAGTTTCGTTATAATATCTCAATTATTTGTATACACCTACATACATACAGCTAAGAAATCTCGTATGTTCCTGTGTCTAAAAAGAGGCGGTGTCACGCCCATTTTCCAAACTTTTTATATTTTTTTTTTCGGTCTATTGTGGAACTCATGCCACAAAATTTCAACGAATTATCTCTATATTTGACAAAGATATCGCTTAAAATGTTTTTATTAGGCCACTTTATAGTTCCAATGTATAAAAGTGGGCGTGGTCGTCAAACCGATTTCGCTAAAATTTTGAACATGTATTACCACAAGTAATAAAAGTGTACACACCAAGTTTCGTCATTATATATAAATTATTTGTCGAGTTATGGGCTTCGAAATCTCGTATAATCCTGTTTCTAAAAAGAGGCGGTGCCACGCCCATTTTCCAAAATTTTAGTGTTTTTCGTTTGATGTCCGCAGTTGGACTCCTGCTATGAAATTTCAATGATAGATCTTTATATTTGACAGAGATGTGGCTTAAAATGTTTTTATTAGGTCACTTTATAATACACATATATAAAAGTGGGCGTGGCCGTCAACCGATTTTAACAGTTTTCCGTTCAAACGTTTGCCTAAGTAAGTAAATCACGCGTACCAAATTTCATCGATATATCTTCAATGGTTTCTGAGTTATGACATATAAAACTTTCAAGGTTTGACCCTTAATAAGTGGGCGTGGCACCGCCCATTTTCCAAAATTTCATCAAATTTCTTCCTAGGGGCCTGAGCTCAACACGTGGATAAAATTTCATCGCTCCAGCTATATTAGTGACTGAGATACCAAATTTCCGATTTTTTCTATATAGGAAAAGTGGGCGTGGTCATGGTCCGATTTCGCCCATTTTCAATACCAACCGTCCCAGTCTCGATACCAACTTGCATTTCAAATTTCATCAAAATATCTCAATTTTTACGCGAGTTAGAGTGTTTACAGACGGACGGACGGACGGACATGGCTCAATCGATTTCTCTTTTCACCCTGATCATTTTGATATATATAAGTCTATATCTATCTCGATTATTTCATTCTGTTACAATCCACCGTTATGTGATTAAAACTATAATACTCTAGTACAGCTGAGTATAAAAATATTGCAACTCCTGCTTTAAAAACGAGGACCTTGCTTCCGCAAAGAAAGAAAATTGTAGACTTCAGCATAATTCGGGCGAACATTTAAAGTACAAAGAGCAACAGCAACAAAATGAATTCAAGTAACAAAAAATATAAACATATGTACGTAAACGTGACGAATTGAGAAACGTGTATGTACCTACCTACATAGGAAAAAAGCTTTCCACTAAACATACATATGTATGTATAATCGACAGAGAAGTGACGTGAGACAAGAACAGCAAAAGTTCGTGTGCTGCTTGCTGTCGACGTTCTCTCATACAAAATAATCACGTTTTCGACAGAGTTTTTCACGTTTCATTTTAGTAAATAAAATTTTATGTGCGCGGTTAGTCTAGAAGGCAAGTCAAGGTTTCTTAAAATAAAAACAAAATATCAAAACTAAAAACTAAAAACAAATGTTTCTTTTGTATGTATGTACATTTATAGAACAAAGTAGAAGACAAAAACCTGAAACTAAGTTAATAAGCTAATAAATTTAAAAAGCAAAAGAGCAAAAAACCAACACGAAAAAGTGTACTTATGTAGGTACATAAATATACATACATACATATGTACATATTTATATTTTGGGGCGGTGTCATTGCGATTGCTGTTGTTGCCACCGTCGGAGCTGTTGTTTTTCATGCGCTATTGTTGCTTCCACTACAAAGTTACGTGCGTAGGATATATACATACATACGTGGGTGGAAAATTCCAAATGAAAATCGAAACGAACATTCATATCAGAAGGAAAAATTAGATCGAAGTGATAATAGTGAAAAGCAGTGTACACATTTAAAATATACCTAATTGTCTTAAAAATTAATAGAATATGGGGATTAAATATCTAAAATTCTATTAAAAAAAAAAATGTGTGTATCTACTAATTTTATAAGTTACAAGTTGAAATAAATATGTATCTAACTAGGTACATTAAAAAAAATAATTGTCGTTAAGTAAATACAAATGCATATGTACATACATACCTATGTATATACATACATACATACATACATATGCAACAAAAATAACAAGAAAGTCTGACACTTGCATCCATGTATGTACATAAATACGCGTGTGCAGAGATAAGAAGTATAAACGGTTAATGTATGTATAGGTACACAGGCCCGCAGAGAGCCGAGCCGGGCCCCTGGGACAGTTCGCGTTTACGGGCCCCCCTAAAAATAAACTCAATCTAATATAAAAATAACATTCATTTAAGAAAATACCTGTTTCAATAACAAAAAATTGTTACGAATTTTTCATAAAAACTGTTATTTTCATATAGAGAGCTGTCATTTTCTACGAAAAATTCGTAACATTTTTTTGTTATTGAACAGAGCTATTATGATGACCGAAAAAATGTTTTTTTTTCGCCTACTTTAGTTTTTTATAAACATATTGGAGATGATCAGTGTCACTTACGTTTCATCAAAGCGTTACTTACGTTTCAAACACCGTAAATTTGTTACAGAAATGAGGTTTTATTAGGTCTACAATGAGCCACATGGTATTTCAGTTAAAATTTCCAACAAATTTCCATTAATATAATTACATATATTGAAAAATTCAGCATCCTCATACGCAAACACTTATATTTTTGAATATTGTATGAAAAGGTATATCTTTTTAGCTCTTCCTCTTTTCAAGCACAAATATAATACGTATTTTACTTTTGCCACCTCTTAACCCAGAGAGGGCTTATTCTTTATACTGCTTCTGTGTTATATTGGGGTTTTGTGTGTTTTTGGCTTGAAGATCCTCTCACGTTCGGTATCCAGCATTATGCTTCCCCTTTATGTGGCTACTCGATCGTCAAAAAAATTAACACTATTTTTACCTGGCGTCACTTACGTTTCACTTTTTAAATGGCAATAATTAAAAAATGGCTTAAATATAAAGTTTTAAATGATGCAGATTTGTTTGACAGGTAAATTTTAAAGAAACTTCAAGATATGAGGTAATTTGAAAGATCGGTTTTGAAATTAAGGTAACTTTTCTAGGTTTTTGCGTCACTTACGTTTCATTTTCCTATTTAGATTTTCAGCAAGAAATTATATCAATTACAGCTAAGCAGTAACTAAATCTTAGGTACAGTATATTTATTCAATCCTTCTTGCACTTGTTCCTGGTAATAACTCCAGTATCTAACTATAAAATCATGGAAATAATAGTAGATATAAAATGGTACTGTTTTTAATAACTTTTTAAATTCTTTATATCTTAACTCTTTGAAATCAATTTAAACAGGGTTACCAACATTTTTCATTTAAAATGTAAATATTTCTGAGAAGCTTGGTTCACCACCTTAACAATCGCGGTACTTTGGAAACTCTAAATCAAAGTCGATTTTCCTCAATTTCAACTCACTTTTCTAGGATTTGCCCATGTACAAACAAGGTAAATATTTGATTGGATGCTTATAACTTTAGTTTGGTGATTTGGTTAAGTTAAACACTTCAATTTTAAAACAATTTCTTGTAGCAACAAAATACCTATGTATGTATGTATCTCAGTGGCGGATTAACAATCTGGTGGGCCCTGGGGCGAAATTTTTTGGGGGGCCCTTTTCCATATAAATATTTTGCGATTAGAATACAGTTTGATCGTTATAAATTTAAATTGCGGTTCATGTAACATAATTGATCATTGGACGTTGTTTTTCTCTGTGCATTAAACGCACTACTCCATAATATTGATGTCATTTTATATTGACATTTTTTGGTTATTGTTATAGTCAGTGTTTAAAAAATTGCAATAACTTTCATTTCGATGCTTACAAACAATACTGTACTAAGTCGACTTAGTACATTTTCCCGTTTTTGGCGTTTACAAGTATTACGTGTCTTAATTTAGATGCTATCTAATTTTGGTATCAATCGGACAACGCAATCAAAAGTTATGAGCAAAAGTGTACATATAATACAACTCGAGATTTTTACAGAATAAAAGCTTTGAGAGCTTGCCATGAAAAACCACGCAGCAAATTTTTATTTTTTCTTACGGTTTTATATGAAGCGTACCCTAGCTTTGATATTGTCGAGTTTTACAAGTGAAAATATACTTAGCATATAACTGAAGTTTCATATCTGAGTTTAAACTTTGAGAGCTTCTCCTGCAAAACACAGTTTTCAGACTTAGTACAGTTTTGTTTGGAAGCGTCGATTTCATTTGCTATCACTTAAACTTACTGCTCTGAACAACAAAGCAGTCGTAGTGTTTGTAGTGCCTTTTAAAAATTTTGATTTTGACTTGATTTTGATTTCGTCAGCGCAACAAGTCAAAGTAAGTAAGTAAGGTTTGCTTTTGCACGTTGTATTCAGAAGCAGTCGTGAAATATGAAAATCAAACTTCAGCACACGCAATTACTCATTTTAAAAAGCGACGATAAGTAAAATCAAAAATAATCAACATTTTCACGACTTTTGCTACTTCGACTCAAGTTTTTTAAACACTGGTTATAGTCATTTCGTAAACATGGATAAGTCTAGAAAATATAAAAGTGGAGCTGAAAAGCGCAAATAAAAAAAAAAATAAAGACGAACGCGATAGGCAACTGCTTTCTAAAATACCGAAATTAACAAGCCACTTCGCTAATGCGACGACAACTGTAAACGAAGCAAATTGTGACAATCCTGAGTTTTGTGAATCTACTTCTGATACTTTTTCAATTCCATCAACGTGAAAGGAGGTTAATTTCCAACATGTTGACAGCGCGATCGAAGGTGTGCAAAATCCAGACGATGTCGAAAGTTCGGTGAATGTATCAAAAATTGATGAAAGTTCCACCAATGTGTTTTCAAATGACCCAGGTTTGTGGCCTATTCAATTCAATCAATCAATCGTTCAAACTTATTGGATTAAGAAGGGTATGCTATCGTTGGTATTTCAATATAAGAGTAAAAAATTAACACAGAATACTCTTATTTAGGTCCCTCGTCGTGTCGCAATATTTATTTGATCGCAAAGAAATCTGGACAAAGAAACTTTTCTGAATATCATTTGCATCGGGTTTTACCAAATGGAACACAGACCGAACGTGATTGGCATTTAGACATTTTATAACGCATTTATTTATGCATGTTTGTCACTAATGTTACAGATGAAAGATCATTTTCAAAATTGAAATTGATAAAAAATTGTTTGCGTAACACTATGGGAGATGATCGTTTGAACAGTCTATCAGTTCTTTCCATTGAAAATAACTTGTTGGATGAATTAAACTTTGATGAAATTATTGATAAGTTCGTAACACTCAAGTGCAGAAAAGTTGTGGTTTAATTTTGTTGGGCAAATATGTAAATAAAAATCTATCATATTTACATATGAATATTTTTTTTCATGGGCCCCCTTGAGTCCGGGGCCCTGGGGCAATGGTCCCAAAATTTGTTCGATAATCCGCCACTGATGTATCTATGAAATCCTAGTTCGAGTACTGTCAATACTGCTTTGCCTTTCCGGGCCCCCAAAAACCTTCCGGGCCCCAGGGCGATTGCCCTGCTTGCCCCCCTCTCCGCGGCCCGGTAGGTACATACCCGGCAAAAAAGTTTTGCTTATTGTTGACAAATCAGGTCTAAAAGAGGAGTACGCTGGCAGCTCTGCTTCTGTTATGCACTCACTCTGTCTGCTCCTAAGTTTCTAATACTTATCTAGGCCTTATTTCGCATGGCGGATAAGCCTTTGGAATAAGGTGTGTTCTCAGAGAGAGAGTACTTCTAATGGCCTGATGACATCAACACAGGAAAATAAGCCTTATATTAAGCCCTACGCCATTCAAATTCGCCACCCTTATAATTTTCAGGCCTTATTTCGTAAGCCTTTAAATCTGCTGTTTTAATTCTTAAATAAGGCTTAGATTTTTTGGTGGGTATATACATATATACATACATATATGAATATACCTACCTATACAAATAAAAAAGAATGTCATTATCTGAAAAGTGTTATCAGTTGGTCGCGGCGTACGTACATATTTATATTTTATTTATTCAGTACCTACTTTCAGTGCATCTAATTTCAATTTTAAATACCTACCTACATATGTAACTAAATACTTAAAATTTAAATTAATATTTCAGTTCAGCACTTTCCCAGCAGAAGAGAGTAAAATTAAATATATACCTACATATGTATGTAAATAATTTCGCATGTGTGCATAAGTGAAATGTTATGTTAAATTCACAAGCGAGATAGGTATCAAGTGCATAACTTAACTTCCTGTCGTTACTGGAATCACTTTTGGATATTTTAAACAAGCACGTTATTAAAAATATAGAAGAAGATAAAAGAAATCAGCAAGATTTTGAAGATTTGTGTGTAATGAGTTGGCAGAAGCAAAAAACATTGTGAAAAAATGCAAAAATATTTCAACGAATACATATTGTAGTAAAGGTGTAATTGTGATAACTGCGTACCTGTTCGAGGTCGGAAGCCTTCGTCCTTCAACCCACCTAAAAGCATTTACACTTAAACTCAGATAAGCGAGTGAAGGCAGGAGTTCATTTAAAGTGCGCCCACCCAGTAAATAAAACAGATAAAAACAATAAAAACATATATGTATGTATGTACATACACAATAAAAGCAAAAAAAAAAAAATAGTGATCAATAAGAAAAATTAATATTTTCTTGAATACTGAAATCTTTGATAAAAATATATGTATGTAGGTACAAAGTACAGGAAAAGCCGAAGTGTGTACATATATCGTGTTGGTTCGTGTGACAATAAATATTCACAGCAACAACCTGTTAACCGCTTATTTACCTACTCTAAGCTGACAAATATAAAAAAAAAACGAGAAAGCAAAACGTGTTTTTTGGCATATAACAAACATATTTACATACAAACCTACTTAAATATATCACGGGATATACATAATTGCAGTTGGAGACAAAATAAAAATAAAAGCATATATGTATATTAAAGCACCTATATTAAAAAATTGACATAAATTATTGTTGTTAAAAATTGTGTTGTCCGCTGTACCGACATTGAATCACGCATACATACACATACATATAAGTGTATTAGCTAGAGCCGCCATCATTGAGAGCTTCGCAACGACGTCGTCTATAATAACAGCAACGAAGACGGCCACCATTGCTTATAACAACGCCTTTCCGGTCGTTCCCGCTATTATCGTCTCCAACAGTCAACCAAGCACGATTGCCGCCACCATTCCTCCTCAACTGCAACTGCCACACAGCGACAAAATTAAGTACGAAGCTATGGAATCGTACTGGAGCGAAACGAACGCTCCACATTCGGTTAAGTATGAAAGGTAGGTATGAACATTTCTGTTTGATTATTTATTTATTTTTTGATTTTTGCTTGCATTTCTATACATTTTCGATAATATTTTTATGTATTTTTTTTAACGTGCATATCAATAGAATAATAGATAGTAGGTATGTATGTATATTAGGGTGCGTTTAATTTGTATGAAAAATTTAAAAGTTCATAAAAAGACTGTATCGCCCCCTCAATCTGTAGTAACATGGTCAATGATATCACATACAAATTTTGGTCCCGATTGGTGGCGGTTAAGGCGTGGCGCATTGAGGTCAAAGTTCAGAAAACTCTATGAAGGGTCAAAAAATCAAAATATTTTTTTTTAATTATCTAATACCCAAAATTAATACTTCTATACCCAATGATAACAAATATAAATTTTGGTCCCGATTGATGACGGTTTACTGGTATTTCAAGGGGGCCAAAGTTCAGATTACCATATGCGGCACTAAAAATGTAAGTCTTCTATGGAAATCTGAACATTGACCCCCTTAAAACACCACTAAACCATCATCAATCGGAACCAAAGTTTATATTTGTTATCCTTAGGTATAGAAGTATTAATTTTGGGTATACATAATATAATTAAAAAAAATATTTTGATTTTTTCACCCTTCATAGAGTTTTCAGAATTTTGAGCTCAATGCGCCACGCCTTAACCGCCACCAATCGGGACCAAAATTTATGTGTGATATCTTTGACCATGTTACTACAGATTGAGGGGGGGGGCGATACAGTAAAATATCGTTAATTTGAATTTTAATAATAATAATACAATGGCGCTATTATAACTCTGACGAGTTTTATGGCCGAGCTTCTCTCCCAATTCGAGGTGTGCTCCTTTTTTGTTTTTCCTACTAATTGGGTGGACCTACAGTTTTATGCCGGCTCCGAACGGCGAATGCATTTTTTGTGAGAAGCTTTTTTCATGGCAGAAATACTCTCGGAGGGTATGCCGCCCACTGCCGAGAGGTGACCGCTGCTCTTAAAAAACCCAATAATTGGATTTTTACTAATTAGAAAAATTTGTTTGGCTCGGACCGTGGTTTGAACCCGAGACCTCTGGCATAGCAGGCGAGCACTCTACCCACTGCACCACAGCGGCCACCATTTGAATTTTAAACGCACTCTAATGTATATCGAACAAAATATATTGAAATTAGCTTAAATATCTTGATTAAGTAGCCATAAGCAAGAGATTATTTATTATTATTTCCTAACTCTAAGCGGATTATTACGTAGGTATGTATGTAGGTATATATAGGAATAATAAAAATGTACATTTTATACATGAACGTGCATATGTATGCTCTTATACATACATATATCTAATATAACATAAAACAAATTTTTAAATATGAATAAAACAATAATTCCAAGCTGAAAGAAAATAGTCATAACATAAAATAAATACAAGCCAGACAAAAACAAAACTCTTAATCAAGCATTCAAATAAGTGTTTATTCATTCCCTATTGCAAACCAACACTTTTACGTAGATCGGATTATTTGTGACCGGAAGTGGTGAAGAATTTCTGCTGACTCACATACAATTTTCAACAACATTTGTTGCTATCCGAATCATTGAGTGTGTTTGCCACCATTTTTATTATGCATAATACATATGCAGATACATATGTATGTACAGAGATACTTGCATACCTATGCTTATTTTTGGAAATATACAGTTATTAGTCACGTGAATCACTCGTCTGTTTTTATTTCATATTTATGTGTGTGCACAATTGTGTATGGTTTCACAGGTGAACTCGCTGAAAGTGTAATGGGTTAGCAATATTTCATGCAAATATGAAATTAAACACGTTGCATGTGCCGATTAACGATATACTGCGAATAACATAAGAGATCATATGTATGTATGTATGTACATTAAGGTGGAATGAAAACATATGGAGATTTTTTTGTTTTTTGTTTTTTTTTTTTGGAACGTACCAGCAATGAAAATTTGCCTTTATACGAGTTAATGAACCCCACAAACTTTTATGGCGATAGGGTGACGTTTTGAACTGCCCCCAGCCCCGCAAAGTTGAAGGCAATAAGCACAATCTGGTACATATAGGAAATTTTGAAAATTATAAAATCAAAAAACGAAGTATGAGGATTGATAAACATGGCTAAGCTGAGTATTAAAGAGAATTTTTTTTTTGGAAACAACAACAACAAAAGTTATTAGAGGTCAATTTATATTATGCATTTTTTAAATTGCAATTACATAAAAACTACTGAACCGATTTCGAATATGTTTATACCATTCGATAGGTATTTTGATTCCATTTAATACATATATAAAAATATATATATATACATTTTATATATGAAAAGTAAAATTTCAAAAAAATTTTCTTGAATTTTCAGAATTTTTGAATGAGCTTGGAGAAATTTTTTATCGGAAAATTACGTATATTTTTAGGGGAGTTAAGCAATTTAATTTTATCTAGCAAATTAATTTTATGCATCTGGAGCATTTTGTCCATTCTTTAATGGAATTGGGGCACCTCCAAATAAAGGACTAGGTCAATAATATTTTGTAGTCTTACTTCTGTACTAGAAAGGCGACTTTCTGCAGGTAGAGCAATAATGATATCAAAAAAAGCCCTAATTCACTCCGCCCTAATGTACATATCTACACTCGAGACATGCAAACGTACATAGATAACACAGTTAAAGTACTTACATATGTATATCTCTTTCGAATACGAAAATAGCTTTTGAACCGCAGCTCAAATGACCCTCTAGGAAAAATATTAGTGGCAATGACAATCAACAAGTCATATTAACAAAAGCCAAGCATTTGCTTTTGCTTAAGATTTCAGACCTTTTACTCAAATTTTGAAATTTGGTTCATACAATTTAATGACAAATTTCGGAAATCTTGAGTAAAAGCATTTGCTTGGTTTTTATTAATACGTGAAGATATTATTCGAATAAAGGAATAATAATATGCGTTTAAAAAAATCGAATAGGCAAAAAAGGTCTTTTTATATTTTCTCGAATTGTTCCATCCGTAACAACAACAAAAGCAGCAATAACAATTTTAATACAACAACGATAGACTAAAAATGTTTTTAAACGTGATGCTTAATCAATCGAAAAACTACAATAGAAATATGTACCTACCCAATAAACACAGACGCGAGGATGATATCGCGGCGAATTCGAGGCGAGTTCGCGAAAGCAGATTTTCGCGAATGTAATTTCTCGGACTCGCCTCGAGTTCGCGGCAAGCTCGATTAAATCAATTTTCGCGATATCAATTTTTTCTATTTTTTTAAGTTGTTTTGCACTAAAAAATCATTATAGTTCTTATAAAAATATTTTAAATGCTTTGTAATATTTTATACGGATTTAACCCATTTCCAATATTCCATTAATAAAAAAAATTTCGAATTGCTAATGAACCAATTTTCGAATCGCCACCGATCAGAGTAATTAAAAATTCTCGAATCGCTAATGATAAAAAATTCGAATCGCGAGCAATCAGAGAAATTAAAAATTCTCGAATCGCTAATGATAAAAAATTCGAATCGCCAGCGATCAGAGAATGAAGAAATTCTCGAATCGCTAGTGATCGGTGACATTCCTACGAATTCGGATTCGCCGATCTATCGCCGCGAACTATTGCCGCGATAATATAATCAGAGAAAGCGAATCCGACGCGAATTCGAGGCGAATCCGTTGTGTTTATTGGGTACATATGTTCGTAAACGTGAGTATGTACATACATACATATTTATGTACATACACATACAAAACAATATTAATACATAGATATGCATAAGTAAATTTCATTTATATAAAGACATGTATTTATATACATATATACAACATACGTACGTGTTTAAAAAAATGCCATTGCTAATTCATACATCATGTGAGTGAACGAATGCACCAGAAGAAAACGTGGGAATACTGAAAAAAAAAAATACAAAACCTCGTACTCGTACACAATATTTAGCGTGTTACGTTTCGCGAATGACTCGAAACGAAACGCACGACATGACAAACGTGATTGGCGTTACGCAAGCACCAATGCCATGGTTTAAATTCGACAGGGGCGCTGGGAGGCAGCTAAACCGGTAGCCAGCGCGAAAGGTGGGTAACTCAATTGGATAACAAATAAAGCGAAAGTACCAACGCAACAACTAACTAAGTAAATAACTAAATAGCTTATAGACACGGGTGATTGAATAATGCCTTTTGCAAACCATAAGCACGAGTATATACATACAAACATATATATGTATGTATGTGCATACATTTACCATTGAAAATTTTCACTAAAAGTTTTAAGTTCAATATGAGTACAAATACTACAAAGTTCCATGTCCATAGCTGTTTAAATAGAGAACTTGTGCGCCTAAATGTCTAAATCTGAACAATCGCTTGTATGGCAGCTATACATATGTTATAGGGGCCGACGTAATCTAACAAATGAGCAGATTCTTAGATATGTATCTAAACAACTGCGGGACTAGTTTGCAACATACAAATGTTCAACTCTACGAAAATCCAATGTTACTCATACGCCACGGGGTACGACCGGAAGCAAAAAAAAATTCAAATACCATAGCTCTGCGTTTTGGGGCATAACCCTTAAATTTTTGCGTCGAAAATTCTGAAATTTTGGACTTGGAGCATTTATTGTGCACAAAGCGCTAATCAACGATATCGGATGACTATAACATATAGAGATTCCATATCATAAAAAAGAGAGTGCATTCTAGTTCTTCCATACCGGAAGCTAAATTATAATTTTTAAATATTGTTACTATATTAACTTTACATATCTTTAAGTAATTCGCAAGAATATTTAAGATATATGTATATTTAAAATATATTGTACACAGCGATAGAGAGATAATTGTGAAAATATGCGATTTTGTGCATTCAGCCTCCAAAAGCGGAAAACGACTCTTCCGATTTTAATACTGATTTCATATCTGGATTAGCATAAAATTCTAATTCAACTGGATATGCATATTGCCCTCGTTATTTTTTTTTTGTCGATTTTTGTCCATTTTTGATTTTCAAAAAATCTCTCTTGGTCCATTAAAACCAAATTCCGGAACATCAAAATTAATTTTAGACAAATGTCGTATAAGAGTTTTTGACGCAGAAAAAAGAGAGGAATCGCAATAGCACGATTTATGTATGTACATAGGTTAGTAAATCACGTGTACATATCGAGCCATAACCGCCGAAAAAATGTATCCCACAAACTCGAAATTTTAGAGGGGAAGGTTTTTTTTTAAAATTAAATCAGTTTGAATAAAGCCATTATTTTAAAATTTATAATGTAAATATTTTTTTGTGTAATACATTAAATTTTAATAATTTTAAATAGATATTTGCATCATAACGGTAACAAAACAAAAATCGATTATGGTGTGGGATACATTATTTTGGCGGTAATGGCTCGATATGTTATAAAATAATAATTTAATGCTGGTCACAATTCAGAAAACTTTACCCAGCTGACAGGGAACAAACATAAAATTACACTCCCAAAGAATAAGTAGGAGAGTATTCCTTTAGCAGCCAAACGCATTTGTTTTTATGCGTGTATATAATCGCCTAAGAATAAGGAATATTTAATGCCAAGGAATAGATAATAGTAACAGCATATAACGATAAACAATTAAATCGTTGCTGACGACAACATCAATTAGCGATTTAACATTAACTTGTTTATTTTAATAATTTTCATCGCAGTAATATCGCCGCAAATATATCGTCATACCTTTACATATATACCTACATATACTCTTTATATAAATTAATACATTCATTTTTTTATATAATAGATACATATATACATACGTATAGGAAGCGCATTCGTATTGTTCGCTATATGCGATTCAACAAGTTTAGACTGAACTGAGAATACAACAGAATAAAATTTCTAGAAATAAATGCTTGTGTAGCACAATTTTTCTTATTAATTTTAAATTAAATAAATAAATATTAGCAGATATATGTACATGTTTACGTGTTTATTAAACATACCTATTCTTATGCATACTCTCCGTACCCTGCAAAAAATGCGATTAATCCGGGACGTGTCCGGGATCAATCGCAAGGGAGCATGCGACTAATACAATTTTACATCCCTTTATATGGAGTGAATTGATCGCATTTGTTCGAGCATGTCCTATGAAGAGACTAATTGTTCAACTTGTATACCCGTACGGGTACCATGTAGATTAATCACTAAAATACCGAACGGGTACAAATGTAGATCAATCGCTTACATATCGAACGGGTACAAATGTAGATCAATCGCTTTCATCCCGAACGGGTACAAATGTAGATCAATCGCTTACATCCCGAACGGGTACAAATGTAGATTAATCGCTTTCATCCCAAACGGGTACAAATATAGATCAATCGCTTCCAGCATGAACGGTTACAAATGTCGATTTTTCCAAGTTGTTCGCCAAGGCAATTTTTAATAACAATCTTTAAAAAATTGTAAATGTTCATGCATATATAAATAAAGATTATATAGATAATGTTTTAGTTTTGAAAAAAATCTCAATAAATAAATAAAAAAAATTGTAAGTTTTGAGTATGCATTATATGAGCGTAATGTAAAGGATTTTTTCATAGGATATTTTAGGCAACATTTTGTTAAAATTATTATACATCATTGTTATTAAAAGAAAGGGTGTTCAATTCGTTTTACCGGTTGTTCTACAATTTTTTAAATACATTGCATATTTTTGTAAAATTTCTACATTTAAGGAATCTAGATTTTTACCCGTTCGGAATGAAAGCGATTAATCTACATTTATACCCGTTCGGGATGAAAGCGATTAATCTACATTTATACCCGTTAGGGAACAATTGGTCTACAATTAGTCTACATTTATACCCGTACGGGAACAATCGAGGACTAATTGTGGACCGATTGTTCTTGAAAGAGATCAGTCCGGGACAAATATCTTTCGGTATTAATCGCACATTTTTTTGCAGGGTATTGACTGAGCCCATAACGCCCGATTGTTATATGTATACATACATATGTATATTGATTTGAGTGGGCGAAGTAGCCATATTGGCTTGAGTTCCTACTCAGTTATTTATTTGATATGTCTACATACATATCGAGTCCTAACCGCAACTTTGGTGTAACCAACAAAATTATTGATTTTAGCTTTTTTTTATGGAAATCAGTAATTAATTATCACAAGCATCAACTCCCAAAATGCCATAGCCGTGCAATGCGTCGTTTCTAAGTTAGATATTAATGTAAATTTCAAGACTGCACACTAGTGATGGCAAATATTTTCAGTTTTCAAAAATTTATAGTTGTTTGTTTTGTTTTTTTTCCCCAATTTTTAAAGGTTTTAAATTGATTTCAATTGATTTTGTTACAGATTTCCAAGCGCCTTTTTTATATCAACTTTTGTTTGTTTTATTAGGAAAAAGCATCTGGACAAGCTCAGTTATTATTACTGGACTTGAAAAACATAATTCGATTAAACACATTTATTTACGTTTGTTTTTACATGGCCGTTTTAATTCTAATAATTATTTTATGTGAATTTTATATGAGCTATTGGCCAGTTTATAATTAAGAAAAATTGAAATCGAAACGACCTAAGTTCGATTCTCGGTTGAGTCCGCTGGAAGAAGTGTGATGAGGGGATGTGGTGGTCTCCGAAATGGATCCATAACTTCTACCAAAAAAATTTTTTCAATTTTTCTTAATTATAAACTGGCCAATAGCTCATATAAAATTCACATAAAATAACACATTTATTTACTTTTATTAAAAAATTAATAAAAGTCTTGGTTCCTATCATGAACCCTAAAAGTCACTGTCACTGAAAAAAATCACGGTGACTGAAAAATCATAGTCACGAATAACTCCGTTCCTCAAAAATCACGGGATCGGCCATCTCTACTGCACACAAAGGCTATGAAAAATCAAATAAGCACATCTCGCACTGAAAAACTTCTATTAAGTGTAGGAATACACACGCTTTCGCCCAAAAGTATGCAATGTTTACATAAATACAGCTGAAGCTAATCAAAGCGTGTTAAAAAACCTTCTGTAAAATTAACATCTTGTTGGATACACTTAAATGGCGGTTAGCACTCGATATGTGTGTGTATGTATGACTGTATGTTTGATTACATAAAACATATACCTAGGTAGTGTGCGAAAAGTACTCATGTGCTGAGCCGTCATGTTAGAGAAAGCAAAATTGTCTGCTGTTTGATTTTGCTGTTTATGAATTGCACACGTGTGTCCTTTCGAAGGTCAGACACGGAAGTACTCAATATACATACATACATACATACATATGTATATAATATAAACATACATACACTCAAAAAAAAAATTTTCTCTCGATCAAAGACATAATTTTCCTTATTTTGAACACGCGTCCCAATACAAAATTTTCTTAGTTTTGTGTAAATTTTCTCAAAAATGTGGAAAAAACATAAAAAAACATTCAAACAAATTCGTTGCCATGGGGATTTGTATGGGAATTTAATTTCTCAAAATTAAAGAAATCAAGTCTTCAAAACAAGGAAAGTTGGGAATGGAATGGCGCTTAAAGAATTTTTCATTATTTTAATGTATGAATTTTTTCAAAACAAGTATATGAAACCATGGTAACGCATGTAACAACAATATTTTATAAACCTTTTAACATGTTTTAAGGAAAATTTACTCAAAACAAAGAAAGTAGTGTTCAAAATAGGTAAACAATTTCTTTGACCCCTCCATATATTATTTTTCTATCAGTGTATGTACATATTTTGATAAGACTGGTGGGTATTCGGCTCGATCATTATTTTTAATTTTTTTTGCAGCTATAAAATATATTTTGATTATACAAACAAATTGTTTTGCTTCAATTGACTAAAAATAAACCTCCTCAGAAATAGATTAAAATTAAAAATAAAAAAAAAAACAAAAAAATGTTTGAAAACCAAAATTTTTGCTACACACCGCAAATAAAAAAAATATTTCCTTCCCAGTTGGAATCTTATGCATACAACATAAATTCTGGAAGCATGTTTTGAAGCTGTGTATGCATGCCAGTATAAATGCTCGTCTATTTCTTTTTTACACGTATAGTTTCTCAGAGAGCATGCATACCCTAAACCCTCATATGTATCATATTGCGTGCATACTCTTGAAAAAATGCTGAAAGCATGCAAAAGCACTAATACAGTATATATCAGATGTATTCATCATTTATACATACAAAGGTACTAATTCTGCATTAATAGGGTAGTATGAATGTTGCATTAATACAGTTACAGCAACGTTTTGATCGAATTATTAAAATTCCTATTAAAAACAACAATTCATTTCATTCAGCTACTGACATTAGAACCATTGGCAATTTGATTAAAGGTGATTTTATCCTGAAAGATGTTTTTACACGAATATCCAAATAAAAACGAATATTTTATAATTAATCTTATGTTAGTAATAAACATATTTAATTTTTTAGAACTCATTTAATATCACAAAGGAATTCAAAGAAAAACAATTAGTTTAATACAAAGAAGTATGTCTTAGAAATGGATAGTTTCATTAAAAATGTGCGTATTAATACAAAAATTTTATTAAACGATTTCAAATTAACGAATAAGGATATTTTCCGCATCTGTGTTTTTGCCCTTTTCTTTCGCTGCATTTTTATAAACTTTATTTTTTGCTCGTTTGAATCCTTTTTTCAATTCAATTTCAAATTCTGAGAAAGTCATCTCTTTCTTCTTTATGGCTTCTATAGGAAAACAAAATTAAGAACAGAAAGTTTAGTTATTTCAATTAAATTTACCAAATACAAATGTGTTTAAAAATTTGAATCCTTTGAGTGGTATCTTCTGCTTTTTGCCGCCCCAGTTCACATCCAACAATAACTTTTCCGAAAACAATTTTGGGATACACTTTGAAATTTCATCCTTACCCAAGTGGATCTTAATATATTCTAACTGTAATTTAATATTAAGAAACAAATTTAGTTATAATTTAAAACGTCGTAAAATTGTATTATAACTAACCAACTCTCCCTTAGGGTAATTTTCTAAATTTTGATCTACTTCTTTTATTGCCTCAATTGATTTGAAAGGAAGAATTTTAAAATCAACAGAATCCGGATAGCAATTTGCAGAAATTCTTTTTAAGATCAGGTCTTGTTTCATCAACTGCTCGTATACCATTTCATTTTGTTTCATTAATTTTGTATGCCACTCTTCATTTTTTTTGATTCCTCTTCCAATTTTCGTTTTAAATTAGCAACTGTAATGTATGTATTTGGATTTATTACTTTTTAAACATGTGAAATTGCTTTACAAAGCCTAAATTTTTTCATCTACACTCTTAAAAATTTTCGTGTAATTTGGCATACAAAAAGGTAGGTTACTTTTTTCCTACCTTATTATGCGCAAAATCGCACACTGAAAATTTCAACAGATAAGCTGTTTAAATTTAAACAATAAAAGTGTAAAGCCTACACAAACAATCTTTAAATCTAAACACCAATCGAGTAATAAATTGTAATTTCGCATATACATAAGTTAAACAAAATTACCAATGCACTATGTAATTTTACCCCACTCAACTGTAATTTCGCGCACGATATTTGAAATTACAATTTCTGTATGCAATTTTAATCCAAAATACGTGTAAAATCGCATGATATGCTCACTTTTGCTGAAAAGTGCGTAAAATTTCGTTTAGAACTGTAAATTACACACTTGTAGTGTAAATCTACGAAAAAAAATGTAATTTTCAACTAAAAATTACATATATTTTGGTAGCATATTTACACGCAGTTTTTAGAGTGTATGAGCAAGTTCTAAATAATGTTACTCATACGCCCCGTGCTAAAAAAATGTATACAAACAGGTATCTACATATGTACATATGCATGTACTTGCTCATAGATGCAAATCTCCGCCATTAAAAAATTAAAACTACCTTCTGTTAATAAATTCTTTTGCAATACCAAAATGAAGATATTGGCCTGGAGGTACATCAAGGATTTTGGCTGGCTGTTTAATTCTTTTTACTAGAGATACGTACGACAAGGGCACATCTAAACCTTCTTTACTCAAAATTTTTAATAAGTTTTCGCATGAAGTCCGGGGTATATTACTCTGAAGTGCCCAATTGGACAATTTTTCTTTAATTGGCATGTTTTCCGTTTCACCGCCATTATCTTCACACGTAACGTTTTCTTCGCATAGTATATTGTTAGCAGGATAATCATTCTCCGTTGTACTCAGAGATTGTTCTGTTTCCGTATTTTTTTTAATTAAATTCAAATGTTTCCTTAATAACCGCCGAAAATATTGTTTACTTACGCCCGCTATTTTTTTACTCATGCTTCTTTTTAATTTTTGTATTATGATTTAAGAGCACAGAGATAGAACTCACCCTAAATGTGGTGATGACGATGATGATTGTGAAAATTTTTTGGAATAAAGCTGATGCCACATAGAACTTTGTGTTGCGCTACGTGACACTTTCTGCGTGACAGCTGAGATTAAAATACATGTATCTATATGAGGTTTCTCACATAACAAAAAGTAACGCAACGCCGAAGTTACGTAAAGCACAAAGTTGCCCAAATCTCAACTTTTGGGGGCGTTGAAATTTTTTTTCAGTTTCATTTTAATTCAAATGTAAATAAACAAATTTAAATTTCACACAATTGAAAAATAATTTAATAGATTTTTTTTTCTTATTTACTTTTTTGTAAATAAAACGGAGAATGAGAGATTTTTCAGAAAATAAATATTTTTTGAGTGATGTTGCAGCGTTCAATGTGGCATAGTTTTTCAGTTTTGCGTTGTTTGACATAGAAAGCGGCGGAACGCAAAGCGGAAAAAGTTTTATGTGAAATCAGCTTAAATATTTTTGACAATAATTTTCAAGAAAAAACGTAAAATAAAAAAAAGAGCTCTCAGTATATTGAAAAAAAAAAAAAAAACAACGTCATAAAGTAGATACATATACATACATATCATTGAAAACTTTATAATGCATACGCATGCATATCGCATGGATATTTTATGTATATGTACAAATTATACTAACCGAAAACTCGTACATTATACATATTTTTCATGCATACAGCATTCCTAATTTTGTGTAAACAAAATTTATTTATTTTCACAATTCATGCTCTGTACGCCCTTGTCCATGCACACAACATGCATACTTCGTGTATCAATACATTTGATTTCAACTGGGTTTTTACCAAATGAATACGATGCCGCAAATATGTACATACATACATATGTATGTATTAAATAGATTTTCTACGATTTCGTTATCGGTACGTCAAACATTAATAAGTAATTTTCTACAAAAATGTATGTATGTAGGTATGTATGTATATTTTTATTTTCTATTTCAACCCGTAATGGACAAGACACAAACAAGACGGCTGATTTACACCTGATACATACTTATGTATAAGTATCTGTCTACAGTGGCGCACACAGAAAAATATTTTGGGGGGGGGTTTCAATATCCAACGGAAAATTATTAAAAAACAAGTAAGGAAGCCTAAGTTCGAGTGGAATCGAACATTAGATACTCAGCTGTATGCTTTCATTGTTTGTTTGCGTCTGATAGAATCACGGTGTATTTTATATAAAGCGAGTGCTGCATAAAGTGGGCGTAGCCACGCCTATTTTCAACATTTTCATCAGTCATCCAACTAAGTATATGAATATTATTCTTTGTGCAAAATTTCATTCCTTTATGACTTCTAGTTACAAAGATGTCACGTTACAAATTCCCAAAAGGTGTTCTTTGTTAAAAAGTAGGCGTGGTTATAAACCGATTTCAATAAATTTTTGCGTGTCTATTAATACAAGTTATAAAAGTGTATAAATCAAGTTTCACCATAATATCTCAATTATTTGTCAAGTTATAGGCTAAGAAATCTCGTATATCCTTCTGTCTAAAAAGAGGCGGTGCCACGCCCATTTTCCAAAATTTTTCTATTTCTTGTTTCCGGTCTATTGTGGAACTCATGCCACAAAATTTCAATGAATTATCTTTATATTTGACAAAGATATCGCTTAAAATGTTTTTATTAGGCCACTTTATAATACCCATATATAAAAGTGGGCGTGGTCGTCAACCGGTTTCGCTAAAATTTTCAATATATATTACCACAAGTAACAAAAGTATACACACCAAGTTTCGTCATAATATCTCAATTATTTGTCGAGTTATAGGCTAAGAAATCTCGTATATTCCTGCTTCCAAAAAGAGGCGGTGCCACGCCCATTTTCCAAACTTTTTATGTTTTTCGTTTTATGTCCACAGTTGGACTCCTGCCATAAAATTTCAATGATATATCTTTATATTTGACAGAGATATCGCTTAAAATGTTTTTATTAGGCCCCTTTATAGTTCCCATATATAAAAGTGGGCGTGGCCGCAAACCGATTTTGACAATTTTCCGTCAAAACATTTGTCTAATTAAGCAAATCACGCATACCAAATTTCATCAATATATCTTCAATGGTTTCTGAGTTATGACATATAAAACTTTCAAGGTTTAATAATAATAATACCCAACGGTTTACCCTCCATATCCCGCCCGACCGACGCGAGGGGCGCCAATCCGCATGACGCACGGATATGTTTTTTTTGGTTTTTTTTTTTTTTGTGCCGAGTCGTACAGGAAGGGGTTTGTTAGGTGTCGAGATCTAAAACTATTCAGCTACAGAACAAAATTCATCAGCTGATTGTATATCATTTATTAAGTGAGGCTAGAACTATTTTTTTTATAATAAAAAGCGAGTCTGAAGTGTCAAACGTGCTGGAGTGATTATTAAAGTCATGGCATAAGCGGCGGAATGGTTCATTTAATTCGAAATTTGTTTTGCAAGGTTTCACAAATAGTGGCTTAAAATGCCTCGATACTCTACATGGAACGTTAAAATATAACTCACTTAGAAGGCATGGGCTATTTATAAGTCCAGTGATTAATTTAACCATAAAAACTATACCAAGCATCTCTCTACGACTAGAAAGTGAAGGCAAATTAATGAGTTTTAAACGAGAAGTGTAAGGTGGAAGAATGTAATCTGAGTCCCAACGAAAGTTCCGCAAAGCAAAAAGCAGGAACTGCTTTTGGACAGATTCTATTTTATCTGAAAAACACTGGTAGTGGGGATTCCAAATAATAGATGCGTATTCCAAGATAGGTCTAACTAAGCTTGTAAATAGAGCTTTTGTGACGTAAGGATCATTGAACTCCTTAGACCATCGCTTTATAAATGCAAAGACAGCTTTAGCTTTGTTGACAGTGGAGTTTATATGGAGGTTAAAGGTGAGTTTGGAGTCCATTGTGACGCCAAGATCGATAAAATTAGTTACCTGATCTAGATTATGCTGTGATATTTTATAAGAAGCTGGTTGTACTGTTCTACGAGAAAAGCACATAACTTTACATTTTTTTAAGTTTAGCGGCATGTAGTTTGCTTTACACCAATGAACAAGGTTGTTAAGATCTGCTTGTAAGAAAGATCTATCTTCTATAGAGGAAAATGATTTAAATAGTTTTACATCATCAGCATATAATAAGATCTTAGAATGTTTTATTACAGACGAAATATCATCAATGAATAGCAGGAACAGAATTGGCCCAAGGTGGCTTCCTTGGGGAACGCCCGAAGGAACGAAAATGACATCGGAAGAACAATTTTTGAAAATAACTTTTTGAGTTCTACCATGTAGGTATGAAGATATCCATCGAATAAAACTGGGTTGAAGACCTATTAGACCTAGTTTACGGATGAGCAATGAATGACATACTTTGTCAAAAGCTTTACTAAAATCCGTGTAAATTACATCTGTGTGAGCATTTTCTCTAAATTTATTTGAAACATAAGTTGTGAACTGCAATAAATTAGTTGTGGTAGATTTTCCAGTAGAAAACCCATGTTGAGATGGCGATATTGATGAGGAAATAGAGTACTTCAGATAATTAACAATGATTGCTTCAAATAATTTTGGAACCGCTGACAGCTTGGCTATGCCTCGATAATTTTCAATAGAAGACCTACTGCCATTTTTGTGTAGGGGTATTATAAAAGATTCCTTCCAAACTAATGGGAAAACACCTTTTTTTAGAGACAAGTTAAATAAGGATGTTAGGGGCTTGTAAATATTTACAGCACACTTTTTAAGAAAGCAAGCCGGAATGAAATCCGGTCCAGATCTAAATGAATCTTTTAAGGTTTTTAATGAATTTAAGACTACTTCCGGAGATATAACTGAGACATGAGTTAAATTGGATGGGGTAAGTCTAAACGGATAATCACTACTTTTAGGAGAGTCCATAGAATAATTCGAACTAAAAAATTTTGCGAACATGTTAGCAATAAGTTGGCTATCAGAAGACGCAGTGTTATTATAATTCATGGCGGACGGAAAACTATGAACTCTACGTTTTGAGTTGACGAAGTTATAGAATGATTTGGGATCGTGAACCAGTTTTTTCTTCATTTTGCATAAGTATGATTTGTAACATTTTTTGTTTAATGCCATGTATCTATGCCGCAAGACTGAGTACTTGACGTAATCTCTATGAAGACCAGATTTTTTGTATAGCTTAAAAAAGCGTGACTTTTTATTTTTTAATTTTTTAAGCTCTTTGGTGAACCATAACTGTGTTTGTTCTTCATTGACCCTGCGTTTAGGAACATACTTTAGAAATAGGTTATAGATGGTGTTATTGAAATGTTCAACACAAAGGTCAATATCATCTACATAGTTTGGCCAGGGAAAGCGCGACAACTCTTTATTTATTTTCTTGAAGTTCGCCTTTGCAAAAACAAATTGATCACTAGAACTGATCCTTAATAAGTGGGCGTGGCACCGCCCATTTTCCAAAATTTCATCAAATTTCTTCCTAGGGGCCTGAGCTCAACACGTGGATAAAATTTCATCGCTCCAGCTATATTAGTGACTGAGATACCAAATTTCCGATTTTTTCTATATAGGAAAAGTGGGCGTGGTCATGGTCCGATTTCGCCCATTTTCAATACCAGCCGTGCCAGTCTCGATACCAACTTGCATTCCAAATTTCATCGAAATATCTCAATTTTTGCGCGAGTTAGAGTGCGTACGGACGGACGGACGGACGGACATGGCTCAATCGATTTCTCTTTTCACCCTGATCATTTTGATATATATAAGTCTATATCTATCTCGATTATTTCATTCTGTTACAATCCACCGTTATGTGATTAAAACTATAATACTCTGTGTACTACACCTTTTCCACAAGTACTTCAGAAATCGTAAAATGTACTTCAGAATAGTCAGTTGTACTTCAGAAATCGTAAAATGTATTTCAGAATAGTCAATTGTACTTCAGAAATCGTAAAGTGAATTTCAGAATAGTCAATTGTACTTCAGAAACCGTAAAATGAATTTCAGAATAGTCAATTGTACTTCAGAAAGCGTAAAATGTTCTTCAGGGACCGTAAATTGTACTTCAGAAACAGTAAATTGTACTTCAGAAGCTGTAAAATGTACTTCAGAACAATAAATTGTACTTCAGAAACCGTAAATTGTAATTCAGAAGTAATAGGAATCTATATATATAAAATTGGTGTAAAAAATGTGTAGTACTTCATAAAATAAGAACGGCTGGGCCGATTTCTGTAAAATTTTTGGTCAGTTGTTTGTATTCTCGAGGAGAAGGTTCTTGCGGTATAAAATTTTGGAAAATCCCTCCGGAAAAGTCGGAAAATTGGAAAAATCGAAAATCGAGTTTTCGTATGAAATTTTGCGTGAAATTAAAAGTTCTCAGCGTTATACTCTGAGCACATTCGAACCGGCGAGCGACAAGCAGCAAACTGTCAAAATTAAAATGCACACGTTCCTATGGGCGCACACATTTTAACGCCAGCACGACTTCACGGCAGAAGGGTTGCATTTGTCGCTGCCGCCAATATAGACCTATTTCTAATTTGACAAGCGACAATGCACATGTACAGGCAGAAACGTGTGTATGTATGCATTTTAAATACGTGGCCATGTTCAACGCCGTCGGCTTTAAAATATTTCAGATGTTTACTTCAGACGACGTTTGATGTCAAGAAGTTGGTCGACAGATGCTGCTCTGCAGTTGCCGGTTCGAATATGCTTAGAGTATTATACGTAGGGATAGGGATAGGTGATGCAAAGTATTCCAAATTTATCGAAATTACCTACTAAATTTTGGAGTTCGTGGGCTGGACTATTCTTTATGATTCTGAAGAACAATTTAAGGTTTCTGAAGTACAAGTTATTATTCTGAAGTACATTTTACTGTTTCTGAAGTACAATTGAATTGTTTAACCCCAAACCCCCCCCCCCCCTTGTGTGCGCCAATGTCTGTCTATGTACACAAATAGTATACTTATATACATATGTACATATATGTCACGCTACAATATTCAACGCTTTTACATATGTACATCCGTATAAAATACTTATAAAAATGTATTTTGCCTTATTTATTGGCTACACACGCATACGTTTCATAACAAAATTTTCCATTCGTATCGGTTTGTACCAGTTTTTAATAAAACGTGATTCTCTCTGAGCTATTTAATAGGTATTTTTTGTGATGAAACTTGTGCAGTATAGACAGCTCAGCTAGACACATTTTAACGGGTAGTGCAGTTTTTTTTTTTTTTTTTATTAATTTTAGCATATTGTTTACATTTCCATAATTTACCACTTTGCCTAGGTATGTACCTAGTTCTAGTGCGGCCTGTGACGCAAATGGTTGAGGTCATCTAGTAATGCGATTTACCTAGAGTTGTTATAACGTAAATCTTTATATACCTATATATATAAAATAATTGAATAAAACATTTCTATTCAAATGTTTGTATATAATACCGACCCATTTTTTAAATTGCGGTATTTCGGGATGTGAATGTAATTGGGGATAAAATTAACTTGGAATGCTCGTTACATGCTACTAAAACATGTCTAAATTTGTCGTAATTTACTAATCCCAGGTACCCAGAGATGGGCCAAAACATGGACACGGAGACCCCGGAATATTTCCCGGAGGTATTGATATCAAATCAAGGGTGTTGATCAGGGATTTTACATAGAAATTAACTCGTTATGATTGCTACCCACATATCACTTGGAAGATTGTTTTATGAAACTGACTATACCGAGTCTTTTTCGATCCCCTTTGATGATCAAAAACTGATTAATCACCTCTGCGATTAGAATAAGACTAGAAAATGAGTCACAACAGCGATTGAAAAGTGATTTTATTTTTTGTCATATAAAATCACCTAACTGAGCCTTTCTCGATCCCCTTTCCTGATTAAAAAAATAATTTTTCACAAATCATGCTAAAGATCGAAATGTGATCGATTACTTTGCTTTTTTTAGAAAAAAAAAGAAATATTTCTTAGCAATCCTAACACATAAAGCTATAATTTTTCAAAAAAAATTTCAGAGAATTTTATATTAGATTTTGGTATTGTTGGTTCCGAATGTTGTAGAGCAGGAAGATATGGATGCATATCTTCCGTGTTGCCGTATATGAGAGTGCTAAAATGCGCATATGCATTTTCATAGGAATTCAATTATGGATTGAAATTTTTAGATCTTAAACTCCTTATTTGCTTAATATTATTGTAGGCTAGAAATCTGTTTCAAAAGTTGCAACCAAAATGTGGACTGAGGGTGACTGTGGAATTTCTTTTTGAGATATTGGTAAAGTTAAGGCTAAGAGTAGAATATGTAAGAGGATAGAAGATCGGAAAGAAAAGCGGTTGTAAATTGACCAAAAGATGATAGGAAAATGAGTAGAAAAGTATTAGAAATTGATCAGAAACTTACTGAAAAACGACCCAAAAAAGATTCGAAAATGACCAGAGAAATGATTGAAAAATGACTCAAAAAAGATTGGAAAGCCAATCGAAAATTATCAGAAAAACGAAGAAAAATGACCCCAAAAAGATTAAAAAACGATCAGACAACGAATCAAAAATGACCAAAAGAAGATTCCAAATCAACAAACATAAAATCGAAAGGGACTCGAAAATGATAAAAAATACGATTAAAATATGACTCGAAAACGACTCCCCAAGAAGAGTTGGACGTAGGGTACCATTTTCTACAGACGAGAGGCTCTTTTATGATCAGAAAATGAGCGCATTTTCCATTATTTTAAACGTGCATAGGGATCGAAAAAGACTGGAATATGATCAAAAAATTCATAAAATGCTATGTGGGAACTTGGAACTCAAAAGAAACTTCCGATACCTTAGTTTGTATGTATTATTGTATGAATATATGTATGTATCTATATTTGTCACATTTCGGATACAAGCGTTCAATCGCTAAGCGGAGGCACATGAGTATTAATAGCATGAACAAGTATGCTAATATTTGCCCATACATACATATGTACATATGTATTAACGTAAAAATACTCATGTGATGTAAAAATATATATACATATATACCTATATATGTAGATATTTTTTTTTTTTAATTTACATATCTCGTACCAGTGTGCGCCATTATTGTGCCAATTCAGGTGATAATCACGTTCCACAAAGCTGAGGTGTGACTCAGAAACGTACATATGAAAAAAAAAGTAAAACGTGCGTCGCAAACTTTAATTTAAATGGATTCGAAAATGCGAAGAAATAAATATTTAAATACATACATATGTATGTATAATTACTCCACGGGTATTTACAAGGCGACTAAGATCTTGGGGTTGTCGCACGACGAGGCAGTTGGTTGTGACTAATGGTCTCACTACGAAATTCAACTGTCTCTCGTTGTTTTCGATTTCGAGATCTTGTAAACAACATGGGCAATGTGCAAAATACAAAAAAAAAATAATAATTAAAAAAAAGTTTAAAGAAGTTGCTTTGAAACTAAAAATATGTATAAGAAAGCAGCCGATTGATAAAAAAACGCATAACTAAAAAACGACCAATATCAAATACCCCAGCAGTATTTGAGGTAAGGAGGTGCATATTCAGTAGAATATTCAGTATGCAAAATACCCTGAAACTGAGTTCAAAAATCATGCCTGAAAAAATAACTGAACACGCAGTGAAGACATCAGGTGTATTGAAATATATGCTATGGAAGTTCTCCCTGCGTATTCAGCCCTTTTTTCATATGGAAACTCTCCCTTCTCGTTCGTTAGTTTTTAGGTAGTTGATTTTCGACGCCACCTCTATATAAAAACGAAAGCGAAAGTTCAGATTTTGGAACTACATCTCTACTGAATATTCAGTAGGAAATATGTGCTGTTTTCTAGCTGATAAATACTGCTGGGACGTTGCAAAATCACCTAATTTCAAAAATGTTTTATCCATTGAAAATATTTATTTGTGAATGAGTGAGTGACACTGATGGTGGTATGCAGTAGGAATGTGTGTGGTGTTGGTTTGCTGGCACTGATTCTGGGTTGATTGGGTTTGGATTGTCCAGCAATTCTTGTTGGATAAGGCGCTAATGCCGCACCCAAATATCGAGTCACACCTATTCGGTAATCAGCTGTTCCAGCTAACACGTTTATAAAATCAACACATACACACATACATGCATACAATCCGAATACAACAGCAACAAGTACGTATAGGAGTATACATATATCGACGCTTCTAAGCTATACTGTACTAAGTCTGAAAACTGTGCTTTGCAGCGGAAGCTCTCAAAGTTTAAATTCGATATGAAACTTCAATTGTGCGCTAAGTATATCTTTGCTTGTAACTTCTATTTGGATTGAAAGATCAATACCAAAACTCGATACCATCTAAGTTAGGGTATGCTTTATATGAAACCATAAGAAGAAATAAAAACTTGCTACGTTATTTTTCATGGCAAGCTTTCAATGTTTGTATTCTGTAAAAACCCCGAGTTGTATTATGTGTACACTTTTGATTGGATTGTCCGATTGATACCAAAACTTGACAGCATCTAAATTAAGACGCATAATACTTGAAAACGCCAAAAACGGGAAAACGTACTAAGTCGACTTAGTACAGTATTGTTTGGAAGTGTCGCAATAACCAAAGTTGATGGTCGCGGAGTGAATTTTAAAAAACAACTTTTTTTTGTGTTTTTTTAGGAATGCATTGTGCGATTGGTATTCAACCCATGCATACCTTCATACGTATGTACATATGTATGTATGGCTGTGTGTACTTTCATGCGTATCGAGTCAAGTTTACTAACTCGATTGAAAAACCAGTATTTATGTATTTATATAATACAATTGTTAAGTCCGAAATATTTATAAGTTGAGCATAAGGGCATGTGTGAAGTGAATGTGGCGGCGCATTATACATTATACATACATATGTATGTATGTATACAAATTTACATAGTAATGTGTTTTGTACCTATAACTTAGTCAGCATTAAATTTGGGCGAAATAAGGGTCACTGACATTTCGGACCATGAAGCATACATGTATGTATCTATCTATGCATGTGAATGTAAGAAAATATATTCCAAAACAGTAAATATGTATGTTTGTTAGCCAACTAAGCCATATAGGAAATGCTCGTAAATAAACATACATATCTACATACACACATACATGCATTTACGAATAAAAGTCAAGGCACGTAGTAACTTTGTCGCTTCATTGCTTATGGTGGACAAGTGTACGATAACAGGTAGGTACATATGTAGTAAGGAGCTGCCGATTATACATATGTATCTACGTACATACATGACATAAATTGTCGGCATAAGCTGCGGTCAAATGCATAAGTACCTACTCCCAACAAGCAAAACTTATTTAGTCTTTGAAACTAGAGATTTATGTATCTCTCATATCAGGTGACCTAATTTGTTAAATTATCTCGAGCAGCAGCCTGCAGCATTAATTGGCCAGATATTGCGTATTGTTAGGCGAATCTGATATCAATTTACACGAAGACTCTTAACGATAGCAATTGTTGGAATCCGGTGCTAAAGATACATATTTGTTATAAGACCAACATATGACGAGCTCAGAGCAAATATTGAGACATATTTTTTCTCAGAGTAAAAACGAACTATCATACAAAAACGCGAAAACTCGAAAACTCCCTAAGAAAAAAGGGCATTTTTTGTCTGTACGATAGTTCGTTTTAGCTCTGAGAAAAAATATGTATAATTTTTGTACTTATGTACATTGCATTTATATCTTCGGTATTTATGATCCGATCTCTATGTTTGATACACCAATGTCTTTGGCGTCAGAGGAGGGTTTCTGGTATATAATCGCATTAACCCTATGTGTGCCATTGGGGTCACTTCCACACAGTGCTTAGTTAATACCACCTTAATGTAAGTTTTTTTTGCTTGCATGTTAAACGTCGTCACGAATCATTAATCTTTACATTACTTGTTTATTTCAATACAGCAAAGTGTTGCTGTAAATATTTCTGTTGAATAAGTAATCGCTAAAAAATTCAATACAATTAAAATAAAATAAACTGTTTGTATTGTGGAACGATTTTGTATTTTCCATAAATTATTTCATATCGTTTGCATTAATTTATTTTTACTATGTTCAGTATGCAATTTGGGTTTTTTTCTGAAATCATTTGAATAAAAATAACGACCCAATTATTCTCGGATCAAGAATTTAGTAGTAGAGAAAATTATTCGACATAAAATTTTAGTAAGGGTCACCTCAGAAGAAATCTTTGTAAAATGAACCTAAAAGACCAAAGGAGGAGAAAAACATATATTCCTCGGAATATTGAACGTGTATTATTTCGGATTCTACTGAAGCGATCGAAATACTTCTTTTGCAAAAGATTAATGATTGTAGACTGCGTTTAACATTCAGGCATAAAAATTGCATTAGGGTGGTATAAACTAAGTACTGGCTGGTAGTAACCCCAATGACGCACATAGGGTTAATAATAATAGTATAAGACGTCCTTTCATGCTAAAGACATTGGTGTATTAAACTTAGAGATCGGACTATAAATACCGAAGATATGAGAAAAATAAGTTTTGGCGACATCTAGCAGCGTCCAAAAAAAATTAAACATTTTCCGGAAATGTTTTCCAAAAAGACATCATATGCGGGGGCGTACGGCGAACTTTATTTTTGGGTCCCTATAAGGCGAGACGGCCTAATGTACATATATTAAATATGGGCGTGTGGGGTGCCTGGTAACACGAGAAGCGAAAAGTGTATGCACATACATACATACATACATTTTCATACATACATGTCTACTTATTAGCAGTGAAATAATAAAAACAAATTAAGACGTGGAATATTTTTAAAACTCTTATGAATATAAACATAGAAGTACAAAATATATGGACGCACAATATTGTATTTAACTGATATGACAAAAATACATATACATATGTATGCACCCTCCAAAAAGTCATATAAGTATAAGGCCCTAATAAGGTATAGTGCGGCAAAATTGTGTGAGAATTTGTGTTGGTGTCCGCAGACCGGTTTGTGCTGCATTAGTTAAAATGTGCGACAGGTCTCCCATTTACTCATACCAGTAAAAATACCGATGTATGTTATACGGTATCTCTCAAATAGAGAAAAAAGAATTTGAGTTTTATGAGTAAACATGTGCAAGGAGTGTAAAATGTGTAGCGGACGTATAAAGTTGTGAATGTACGTTAACACATTGTCGCTTATGCAGTTTAACAGAAGAAAGGCTTTTCATAGCCCCTTATATAGCCTCATATAAACCCTTAATATAAAGAATGAGATAGGCCTTATTATCTATGGCGAATAAGCCTTATTACAAGTTGCATATTTCAACACCACATACGCGCTTGTTATAAGGAATTAACTAAGCCTTATTTTCCATGGCGAATAAGGCTTCCTCTCAGAGAGAGAGTAGTCCTTATGGTCAACACAGGAAAATAAAGCCTTATTATAGGCCTTTGCTCGACAAATTTATGTCTCTTAGAAATTTCAGGTATTATTTTATAAACCTTATAATCATCTGAAATAAGCCTTAAATAAAGCGTGTTTTTTTATTGGGTATGTACATTACAAACATACATACATCTGTATTTTTTCGTATAAATGCCGGGTTATAAATAAGATTGTTCAAGCATTTGCCTTTTGTGTGAGCATTTTTTTACTTTTTATTTTATTTACCTCAATGTTTAAACCGACTCGACTTGTCTACAGCCGATATGACACTTTGAACGTGAATGAGGGCCCGCATATTTCGCACACAAATTTATGAATATTTGAACATGTGTGAGTGCGGAGAATACACCCTGTAGGAACAAATCCATAGCTCTGAATTAACGCGTTTCTATTACATACAACTGTCGCTACTTCCAGTACAAATTAAACCTCCATTGGCGGAAAAAGTCTGACAAATTTAACACGGCGATGTTCTTCGAAATAGCCTCACGTTACACCAGCTTTTCTATAGCTTAAACCTTGTGATTTTGAATCAACATCCTACTGTCAGCGTACCGAAAACAGCCCGATACTAATGTCAAGCTATCGTCGGGAAATGGGTTGAGCGCGCCAGGCTCTGCTTCCGTTGTGATCACGTTGTTGCGCTGAGTCGAACTTGCAGCCGCAAGCCTTAACCCATGGTGTTCATTGAACGTGCTGGAGCTGGAAATAACCAGACATATGGTGTTTGATGCAGGAGTTTGAACTCCTGTAAGTATCCATTGCACTCGCGGTGGTCAATGCTACATATACAAACATACCCACCAAAAAATCTAAGCCTTATTTAAGAATTAAAACAGCGGATTTAAAGGCTTATAAAATAAGGTCTGAAAATTATAAGGGTAGCAAATTTGAATGGCGTAAGGCCTAAAATAAGGCTGATTTTCCATTGTTTATGTCATCAGGCCATACGGAGTACTTACTCTCTCTCTGAGAGCACACCTTATGTCAAAGGCTTATCCGCCATGCGAAATAAGGCCTAGATAAGTATTAGAGAGTTAGGAGCAGTCAGAGTGAGTGCAGAAGAAAAGCAGAGCTGCCAGCGTACTCCTCTTTTAGACCTGATTTGTCAACAATAAGCGAAATTTTGTGCAGGGTACATGCTAATATATACATATGTATGTATGTATGTACATACATTCGTATACGTACATAGTATATATAATTCGAGGTCGCGCCTGTGTAAATGGAAAATAACATCACGTGCATTGAAAAACAGAAACAATACGAACAAGTAAGGAAGCCTAAGTTCGAGTGGAATCGAACATTAGATACTCAGCTGTATGCTTTCATTGTTTGTTTGCGTTTGATGGAAACACGGTGTAATCAATATAAAGCGAGTGCTGCATAAAGTGGGCGTAGCCACGCCCATTTTCAAAATTTTTATCAATCATCCAACTAAGCATATGAATATTATTCTTTGTGCAAAATTTCATTCCTTTATGACTTCTAGTTACAAAGATGTCAAGTTACAAATTCCTAAAGGGTGTTCCAGAAATATCTTTGTTAAAAAGTAGGCGTGGTTATAAACCGATTTCAATAAATTTCTGCGTGTCTATTAGCACAAGTTATAAAAGTATATAAACCAATTTTCGTCATAATATCTCTGTTATTTGTCGAGTTATTGGCTAAGAAATCTCGTATATTCCTGTTTCTAAAAAGAGGCGGTGCCACGCCCATTTTCCAAAATTTTTGTGTTTTTCGTTTTACGTCCGCAGTTGGACTCCTGCCATAAAATTTCAATGATATATCTTTATATTTGACAGATATATCGCTTAAAATGTTTTTATTAGGCCCCTTTATAGTTTCCATATATAAAAGTGGGCGTGGCCGTCCACCGATTTTAACTATTTTCCGTCCAAATGTTTGCCTAAGTAAGTAAATTACGCATACCTAATTTTATCGATATATCTTCAATGGTTTCTGAGTTATGACATATAAAACTTTCAATGTTTGACCCTCAATAAGTGGGCGTGGCACCGCCCATTTTCCAAAATTTCATCAAATTTCTTCATAGGGGCCTGAGCTCAACACATGGGTAAAATTTCATCGCTCCAGCTATATTAGTGACTGAGATACCAAATTTCCGATCTCTTCTATATAGGAAAAGTGGGCGTGGTCATGGTCCGATTTCACCCATTTTCAATACCAACCGTCCCAGTCTCGATACCTATTTGCATTTCAAATTTCATCAAAATACCTCAATTTTTGCGCGAGTTAGGGTGTTTACAGACGGACGGACGGACGGACGGACATGGCTCAATCGATTTCTCTTTTCACCCTGATTATATTGATATATATAAGTCTATATCTATCTCGATTATTTCATTCTGTTACAATCCACCGTTATGTGATTGAAACTATAATACTCTGTGTACTAGTACAGCTGAGTATAAACAAGTAAGGAAGCCTAAGTTCGAGTGGAATCGAACATTAGATACTCAGCTGTATGCTTTCATTGTTTATTTGCGTTTGTTCGATATAGGGTGTATTTTATATGAAACGAGTGCTGCATAAACAGGGCGCAGCCACGCCCATTTTTAAAATTTGTATCAATCATCCAAATAAGCATATAAATATTATTGTTAGTGCAAAATTGCATCCCTCTATGACTTTTAGTTACAAAGACTTCACGTTACAAATTCCAAAAGGGTTTTCCAGAAATATCTTTGTTAAAAAGTAGGCGTGGTCATAAACCGATTTCAACACATTTTTGCGTGTCTATTAACACATGTTATAAAAGTGCATAAACCAAGTTTCGTCATAATATCTCAGTTATTTGTCGAGTAATAGGCTCGTATATTCCTTTGTCTAAAAAGAGGCGGTGCCACGCCCATTTTATAAACTTTTTTTTTTTTTTGTTTCCGGTCTATTGTAGAACTCATGTTACAAAATTTCAATGAATTATCTTTATATTTCACAGAGATTTCGCTAAAAATGATTTTATTAGGTCACTTTATAATACCCATATATAAAAGTGGGCGTGGTCGTCAACCGATTTTGGTAATTTTTCGTCCACGCATTTGGCTAAGTAAATATAGCACGCGTACCAAATTTCATCGATATATCTTTAACGGTTTCTGAGTTATGGCCTATAAAACTTTCAATATTTGCCCCTTAATAAGTGGGCGTGGCACCGCCCATTTGCCAAAATTTTTATACTTTTTGTTTTATGTCCGTAGTTGGACTCCTGCCACAAAATTTCAGTGACAGATCTTTATATTTGACAGAGACATCGCTTAAAATGTTTTTATTAGGCCCCTTTATAGTTCCCATAAATAAAAGTGGGCGTGCCCGTCAACCGATTTTGATAATTTTTCGCCAAAACATTTGCCTAAGTAAGCAAATTACGCATACCAAATTTCATCGATATATCTTCAACGGTTTCTGAGTTATGACATATAAAACTTTCAATGTTTGACCCTTAATAAGTGGGCGTGGCACCGCCCATTTTCTAAAATTTCATCAAATTTCTTCATAGGGGCCTGAGCCCAACACGTGGGTAAAATTTCTTCGCTCTAGCTATATTAGTGGCTGAGATACCAAATTTCCGATTTTTTCTATATAGGAAAAGTGGGCGTGGTCATGGTCCGATTTCGCCCATTTTCAATACCAACCGTCCCAGTCTTGATACCAACTTGCATTTCAAATTTCATCAAAATATCTCAATTTTTACGCGAGTTATCGTGCGTACGGACGGACGGACGGACGGACGGACGGACATGGCTCAATCGATTTCTCTTTTCACCCTGATAATTTTGATATATATAAGTCTATATCTATCTCGATTATTTCATTATGTTACAATCCACCGTTATGAAATCAAAATTATAATACTCTGTGTACTAGTACAGCTGAGTATAAAAAGGCAAATTCTGAGTCAAGTGATAAAAGCTAATTATATACATATATGTATGTATGTATATCCATATGTGTGTAGGTACATATGAGCATATGTGCATATTTGCAAATTTAAATGCAAATTGATATAAATAAAAAATAAAAAGATCCAGATAAAGAAAAATTAAACAAGTAAGGAAGCCTAAGTTCGAGTGGAATCGAACATTAGATACTCAGCTGTATGTTTTCATAGTTTGTTTGCGTTTGATGGAAACACGGTGTACTTTATATAAAGCGAGTGCTGCATAAAGTGGGCGTAGCCACGCCCATTTTCAACATTTTTATCAGTCATCCAACTAAGCATATGAATATTATTCTTTGTGCAAAATTTCATTCCTTTTTGACTTCTAGTTATAAAGATGTCACGTTACAAATTCCCAAAGAGTGTTCCAGATATATCTTTCTTAAAAAGTAGGCGTGGTCATAAACCGATTTTAATAAATTTTTGCGTGGCTATTAACACATGTTATTAAAGTGTATAAACCAAGTTTCGTCATAATATCTCAATTATTTGTCGAGTTATAGGCTAAGAAATCACGTATATCCCTTTGTGTAAAAAGAGGCGGTGCCACGCCCATTTTCCAAAATTTTTCTATTTGTTGTTTCTGGTCTATTGTAGAAATCAAACCACAAAATTTCAATGAATTATCTTTACATTTGGCAAAGATATCGCTTAAAATGTTTTTATTAGGTCACTTTATAAGAGCCATATATAAAAGTGGGCGTGGCCCTCAACCGATTTCGGAAATTTTTCGTCCAAATATTTGACTAAGTAAGTATATCACGCGTACCAAATTTCATCGATATATCTTCAACGGTTTCTGAGTTATGACATATAAAACTTGCAAGGGTTGACCCTTAATAAGTGGGCGTGGCACCGCCCATTTTCCAAATTGTCATCAAATTTCTTCCTAGGGGCCTGAGCTCAACACGTGGATAAAATTTCATCGCTCCAGTTGTATTAGTGACTGAGATACCAAATTTCCGATTTTTTCTATATAGGAAAAGTGGGCGTGGTCATGGTCCGATTTCGCCCATTTTCAATACCAACCGTCCCAGTCTCGATACCAACCTGCATTTCAAATTTCATCAAAATATCTCAATTTTTGCGCGAGTTAGAGTGTTTACAGACGGACGGACAGACGGACAGACGGACGGACGGACAGACGGACGGACGGACGAACGGACATGGCTCAATCGATTTCTCTTTTCACCCTGATCATTTTGATATATATAAGTCTATATCTATCTCGATTATTTCACTCTGTTACAATCCACCGTTATGTGATTAAAACTATAATACTCTGTGTACTAGTACAGCTGAGTATAAAAAGAGAAAAAGAACATACCAGTTACGAACATTTAAAAACATAGAACAAAAACATACTGAAAATTAATAATGATTAATGAATCACTTATCACACGTAAATATAATATAATATAATACAATGGCGCTATTATAACTCTGACGAGTTTTATGGCCGAGCTTCTCTCCCAATTCGAGGTGTGCTCCTTTTTTGTTTTTCCTACTAATTGGGTGGACCTACAGTTTTATGCCGGCTGCGAACGGCGAATGCATTTTATTTTTGTACACGTAAATATGTAACTGCATATATGTAAATACATACATATGTACATAGCATACGTTTTCCCCATTCATTATTTTAATTTAGTTGGGAATGAACGGTTTTTGAAAAAATCGTATTTGAAAACATCACTCATACGTCTAGTAGCCCAGCTTTGCTCAGCTTTAAATCATGATCCAATTAAAAGGTCATGTCAGTTCGCTGGCCGCCATATTTCTTTCGGTTTTAGAAAAAAGTATCAGGTCCTCATACATCATTTCCTTTTGCAATTGGCACAGCTGTTTGTTTGGTTGTTCGCGGCTTTATTGGTCCTGTGACGTAAGCAGTATTTGACATTTCCGCCTACTGGCATTACCGTCTCAATATATATACCGTGGCTTTAAATATGGTATGTACTTCTTTTGTATTAAAAAAATTTGAAGGTTCCTATTTACATATGTATGTATGTACATGTGTACATAAATACTGAAACTAGAGGCTATGTGATTTCTTTTTACTAATTTCAAATATTCTCATGCCTGAAATGAAATTTTACTTAATAATTTCGTGCAAGACCACTACGAGTTGAAAAAGTTCCATAATTTATACACATATATACATATATATATACATACATACATAGGTACATACGAATGTATGTATGTATGTAGGTTTGACAATTATAGGCGGTCAATAATTATGTATTTTAAGAAAACACGCTCTAGATAACTTTTCAAGGCTGCATGGGCCGAATGGTTGTTATTATTTCTTATTCTCATATGTATGTAAATATATGTATGATACACCGAAAAGTATTTGTTTTTTTATTGCTTATAGCGTAAGCTATAAATAATTTTTTGCCAAGAGTTTTTTTAAGAAATTTGATTTACTATAATATATATTTACACGCATATATGTATTTACGTATATCGCTAAGCAATATGACGCACTCAATTACAATATATGTATATACATATTAGAAGGCTGCACGAATGGATTCGAAACGGCCAACAAAATATTCGCGGCCGTCCAATTACAGTACCTACTTGTTTCTGTCGTTTTAGAATGAACGCAAGTAGAGCACAACCATAAACAGAACCAATACAATTACTTATTCGTAGCGACAATTACACGACCTTAAAAAGGTTCTGCAAATAGTGTACACTACTTGCGAATACTTCGAATATAATCGAAATATATGTATGTACATACATATTTTCATAAACACACATCCAGACGTTGTGTTCAGCAAAATTACGCTGCTAGTGTGAGTGTGTGTATGTGCATATGCATACACACTAGGGCGGGTCGATTGGCAGGGGCCAAAAAAAAATTAATGGACACATCGCCATTATAAAAATTTGGGTAATTTCAAGCTTTTTTGCCCAAGAAACCATATGTCTAAAATAAATTTCAAACCAGAGCTTTTTACGATCTACATATTTCCAACTGTTCTATATATTTTAAAATAACTCGGTAACCAATACTTCGATTCTTTTGATTTTTTCGGCATTAGTTAGGAAACTTATTTGGCATATTAAGGTGGTTTTATGAAGGAAATAAAGTTCTCCCGAAATTCGCGGAACAACCCGATTTTCATGCGAATATAATACGGAAATCTATACCTAAAATTTTTCCTTAATATACTTATTAAAATTTAGAGGTCGTGCAAATGCCTCCAAATTTCTTTCTCCTTTTATATCAGTGATGATATATAATTTTTTTCAAAGTCCTTAATGAACAAGAAAAACATTTCTTATCATTAAAAAATGGAACATATGTTTGTTGGGCTTTTATTTTTTTTGGTCCACCTTAATGCCATATGCACATTAAATAAACAAACAAACCAAAGAAGCAACAAGGTTTTGCGAATACTTCATAACATGGTTATTATTATGTTCTATTCTATCGTGGCGAATAGTGTACACTAATCGCTCCAACAGAGCAAATAGAAATAGTATTTGTATTCCAAATGAAAAGTATGGGTTATATTCGGATCTGCATTGAAATTGTGCTGTGACTAATTGTACAATACATAGAGTATTCGAAAATATAGAAGAGGCAAATGGTATTCTGCAGAGGTCTAATACATATATACATATATACATTTATACATGGGTGCCTATGCAGATTGAATTATAATCAAACTTGTATAAAACTTACAAACGAATTGTATGCAAGCGCTACTTATTCATTGACATTTATTTATGAATTTTTATATACATATGTAAGTATGTACCTATGTACCTTCATATGTACATACGTCAATTGTATTTTGTGCCATGTGTCGACATCTATGTAGGTACATATGTATGTATGCAGGTATGTACTCTAGTTAGCAGCACGTTTTCTTTTTGAACGATTCATTAAACTATTTATATGTACAAGTACATATGTACATTCAGAAAGAATTGCAAAAATATACGCTGTAATTACATATGTACATATGTATGTTTATTAGGTTGCACCATCATTGAAATCATTTAAGTGAACTACTGCACATCTGTTTCGCGTTCTTTTATTTCAGCAATTTTTTTTCTTCGTACCCATATCCATGTTTCGACTTAAGAAAACGATTTTAAAACTAAGAAAAATATTTCTCTGAAAAATAAAGAAAAAAACGGATGGAGCAGATCAAAGGCAACATGCCAGGTGCCGCTTTTTTAGCTTATAGTGCCAGAGAAAGAGTAAAAAAACAATACTTTTTGGCAAATTATGGGCAAGATTTTATTTTTCGGATCGGCACTGGGAATATGTCCGTTCCTTTCCTATATAGTGGTATCATAGAACATGAAAGAACACGGAAGTTATAGCTGAGGAAAAATTAAAGATTTTTGAAAATTTTATCACTTTTTACGATATGATAAAGTGAATTAAATTAAATTTTCCAGGGCAGATATCTTAAGACTTGATGCATAATCTTAACTATTGCGGTTTAGGGGAAAATAACTTTTTTGTAACAAAAAATCACGGACCATCTAATTTTAATCACTTACATTTTGTGTATAACACAAGGAGTAAAAATCATTTAGGCGTGCTTATTAATTACATGTTCTTGCCGATAATGTTATTTTTGTACTGTTTTTTTTTTTATTTTGTTTTCGTAACAGGAGGGCATTTTTCTCACATATATGTAGTACTGAAATATCATTGCAATTGGAGTACTTTTTTTGCTTAAAATTCTCTTAGAATCTAGGACCCAGATTGATAAAATCGTTCACTGTGCGTCGTGAGTTCTCCAAACTTACCATGCAGTTGTGTGTGCCGCATTCTGATATTAATATAATATTATTAATTTTATTAAATTAAAAATTTACAATTGAGGTCTTTACTTCGAACTTTTTTTTTCTTTTTCAGTCTAATGTAAATGCAGAATGAAATAACAAAATAGCAGTCTTTGTATACACATCAAATAAATAGATAGTATGTACATAAATAACTATGTATGTAGATATTTAAGCACCAAACCAATAATTCACCACCCCCATCAATTCATACACATAAACCCCAACTTTGTGCAAAACACGTGTGTGTAGCGTTAAGTTTGTTGTCTGTGAGATATTTTTAATAGCAAACTTGGCATTGACGTCAATGGTTTTATCGCATTAGTAAATTCAAGTTATTTGCAGTTGTATCTAGTTCACTCACGCTTTTACTGTGTACAAATATTACACTTACACACCTTTAAAGCTTAAAAATTATACACAAGTTATATTCCGAATCACTTTGTTTCGCTATCTTAACACGTTCTGGCAATAAAAAGAAAAAAAAAAAAAATAAAAAAATATGTAAAAAAACTTATCGCTTCATATGGGAGGAGTAGGGCACATAAATAAGTACAATGTACGTATGAACACATAAATATTTTAATTTGTGGTTTGTTTGTTAAAAGCAAATTGTGATTGTGTTTTTGTGCCACTTTGTGTTGTTCATTATGAGTTTGCTAATTTTAACGCATCAATAAAAATTTATCGATCACGTGCTCATTCATTAGGAATGTTGTGCTTTTTTTTTGTTTAATCGGTGTTACGTATGCATGTATATTTTTATGAGACTGTGGATTGAAATGTATGTACATTCATATGCATGTATATATTTCTGTATGTATGGATGAACATACATATGTACTCACAAAAAAAATGTAAGCCTTATTTAAGAATTAAAACAGCATATTTAAAGGCTTGCGAAATAAGGCTTGAAAAGGCTTAAATAAGGCTGATTTTTCTGTGTTGATAAGAAGTTATGTATGTATGTAGGCACATATGTATAAAATTTTCATTTCCATTTGTTATTATTATCTGTTGTAAAGCTTTGGAATGGGTTATTGTATTAAAATATTATATTATCTGTACATATGTACATACATACATGATATTTATAGGTACGTATGTATGTATGTACGTTTACACTGAACAGGTGATTTTAGAATAAATATTTGTTGTTGAGAAAGCAAGTATTTACTAAATTTTTATTGTTACAGTACACACACATATGTATGTACATATGTATATGAGTAATCTAACTAGTCGCCCGGATAAATTAATGTCGTATGTTGCACTTAAAGACTTTTGGGAAAACAGGTTTGAAGTTTGGAATTTTATTTCTCCAAAAAGTCTCATTAGTTTTTCTCCAAAGTCTGGCAGAACACTACTATTTTGCCACGAAATTCTTAAATTATTTTAATTTTGTTATATCTTGTTTATTATTTTGGAATTTATAAAGGAATTTCTTCAGTAAAATTTTGTCGTATGTTACCTTTAGCAACAGTTTTGCAGGAAATTTGTATGACGTACGACAAAATGTGCTCCCAATGTGAACTAAGGGCCGATTTCATAATGAAACTCTTAAAGCTCCTTTTGTTAAATGAGCCTTTTAGTTAAAGAGCAATTTAAATGTACTTTAAAGTAGGAGTGATTTCATAATAATATAATAATAAAACTCTCCTTTAAGCGAAAATATTGGAAATGGCAATGCCGCCTTCGACAGTTTTACGTCAAATGATTGTCATAAATTTAAAAATATTGAAGTTTAGTGTTTGTTTTTTTTTTTTTAATAATAATAATAAATTTTTTGATTGTGGTTTTATATATGTATATATATTTTTTTTGCTGAAAAAAAGAGCAAAGAAGCATACATAATTTACAAACCTAGTGCAGAAAAAATAGGAAACGGTCATCCAACCTCACAAAAGAGGAAGAAGATGAATATTGCATTATAGGACTCAATAAACAAAACAAAAAACTAAATCGGTTAATAAATTTTTAATATTTGATTTTGACAGACTGCAGAAATTAAATTTTTTTCTTGCAAAAGGGACCTTTAAATAACTTAAATATCCGTTTTTGGGTATTTAACGTTAAAGGAACTTTTATCTCCAAAAAGACTTTATGAAATCGATCAGAAAATTAAATGCTCCTTTAGGTTTAAAGGAACTTTTAATTTGATTATGAAATCGGCCCTAAATTAAAGTTTTTTTAAATTAGTTAAATATTGTATTTTATTTCTCATATAAGTAAATAAATTAAATAATTCACAGCAATGTATTTTCAAGATTGGAAATTAGACGCAATCGCTTGCAACCTTGCACAAACGACAAAATTCTGCTCAATATCTCTTAAACTAAAAGAGATAGCGAAAGACGGATAATGCCATTCGAAAGATCTTGATTAGTTTGGTATAACTGTATTATTAACTCAATTCGGCCCAAATTTCACATACGACACTAATTTATCCTGGCGACGACGTAGAACTTGTATATATGTATATATCGCACACTAAATCAAAAAGCGTCACAACTCAAAATTTTTGGAAATCGGGTTTCTTCCATAAATTGGTACACAGAATATATCTCTAGCGGCTGCCAAAAAATCTTTTCCATCAGAGTCTTTTTTAAGTGAGAAATAACTATTATACATAGCCTTTTCCCATATCATTACCTATAAAAATTAAAAAGTTTTTTGCCTCTCCTGAAAATTTTTGAATTTTGAATTGTAACGCTTTTTGATTTAGTGTGCGATATGTATATGAAAAATATACTGGTACTATATCAAATTAACGAATTTTTCTCAAAATTTTTCTCATATGAGTAGTCCACTTTCAAACAGGGATATGTGAAATTTTTCTATTTTGAGTTTTTGATGGATTGTGTACCAGCAGTTAAAGGTGTATAATGTAAATTAATATGATATAATAATACAATGGCGCTTTTTTATAACTCTGACGAGTTTTATGGCCGAGCTTCTCCCCCAATTCGTGGTGTGCTCCTTTATTGTTTTTCCTACTAATTGGGTGGACCTACAGTTTTATGCCGGCTCCGACCGGCGAATGCATTTTTTGTGAGAAGCTTTTTGATGGCAGAAATACTCTCGAAGGGTATGCCGCCCACTGCCGAGAGGTGACCGCTGCTCTTAAAAAACTCAATAATTGGATATTTACTAATTAGAAAAAATTTTTTGGTGTGTGCTCGGACCGGGGTTTGAATCCGAGATCTGCACCACAGCGGCCACTAATAACTTGTTGCAAAATCCCTCCGTGTTCTGAAAATATATCATTAAACACGAATACCTACACTTTCAAAAGTCTCTATCCGAAAAAAAGTTACTCATACGCCTATGCTTACATTGGTGTAATTGTTATGCGTTTCAATTTGAAAACTAAAAAATACTAGTGGTCTTCATATACATATAGTGATAAAGTAATAAATTGTTAAAATTTATCAGTTTATCCGCATTTTTACATGAACGCACCTTGGTTAGCTGTCAATGTCAACTTGATTAATAAATAAAAAACCCAATAAAATTAACAAAAAAATGCATATAACATTTTTGCAGAAATTATTTTAATAATTCGTGCTAAAATGCCGAAAGAAGGCACAATTTGTTCTTTTGAATTGAAAAAGTAAAACTGACAATGTGTCAGACTTGAATTTTACCAAAATTAATAAATTTACGCAACAAAATCGTTCGGTAAAGTGATAAAATTTGCTTAAATATATTTTCATACAAATTTTGACAGATAACACTGGATCACAAAATGAAATTTTTTGTCTGTACTTTGGACGTGACTATCCTATCTATATGTAAAATCGGTCGCTGATTCCGAAAATCGGGTTCATTTTTAATTCTATGGGAAGGTTTTTGAGATATCGGCAATTTACCGTTATTTGGCCAATGGGTACACTTAATCCAGTATAGCTCTTTAACACAGTGAGTTATCTTCTTTGGGGTGACACCATACGAAAGAAAATTAAATTTCTTTTTCGCGGCTCCTATAACATTTTTCTCTAACTCTTATAGTTTCTGAAATATTGACGATTAAATTTTAATTTTTTCGATTTTTTACGATTTTTTGAAGAAAAAATTGACTTTGTCAGACAATATCTTTAAAACCAATGTCTTCACCTTCGGTTTTAATCTTTTACGTGAAGCTCCATTCCATTAGCAAAGAAATAAGCTATCAACGAAGAAAATCCATGGTAAAATGGAAAAGTTATAGGCGATCAAGTAAATACAGCCAAGTCGCACAATGCCTCTACACGGGTATATTTTATGCATGTTATACCCGTAAATGGGCTTGTATCTACCGCGCTGCCAATGTGCTGCTACTGCAGATGTGTAGGCATTGGTACAATATGCATAGAATGTACGCGTGCAGAGGCATTGCGCGACCTGGCTGTATTTACTTGATCGCCTATAACTTTTCCATTTTACAATGGATTTTCATCGTTGATAGCTTATTTTTTTGATAATAGAATGGAGCTTCATGAAAAGGAGTAAAACCGAAGGTAAAAATATTGGTTTTAAAGATATTGCCTGACAAAGTCAATTTTTTCTTCAAAAAATCGTAAAAAATCGAAAAAATTAAAATTTAATCGTCAATATTTCAGAAACTATAAGAGTTAGAGAAAAATGTTATAGGAGCCGTGAAAAGGAAATTTAATTTTATTTCGTTTGGTGTCACCCTAAGGAATATAACTCACTGTGTTAAAGAGATATACAGGATTAAGTGGACACATTGGCCAAATAACGGTAAATTGCCGATATCTCAAAAACCTTCCCATAGAATTAAAAATGAACCCGATTTTCGGAATCAGCGACCGATTTTACATATAGAAAGGATGGTTGCGTTCAGAGTATTTTTTGGCTGTAGAGCAGTGTAATTTATCACAATTATTATTTTATCACTTTACCCCATTTACCAGCAGTTTATCACTTTAGATGAATACCCTTACTGTTTCATGTAAAAAATTACTGCCTCAAAACTAGCTATATGAAAAATTTTAAATTGAATTTCATACTACACTGAGAGAAAAAAAATATATGGAGGGGTCAAAGAAATTGTTTACCTATTTTGAACACTACTTTCTTTTTTTCGAGTAAATTTTCCTTAAAACATGTTAAAAGGTTTATAAAATATTGTTGTTACATGCGTTACCATGGTTTCATATACTTGTTTTGAAAAAATTCATACATTAAAATAATGAAAAATTCTTTAAGCGCCATTCCATTCCCAACTTTCCTTGTTTTGAAGACTTGATTTCTTTAATTTTGAGAAATTAAATTCCCATACAAATCCCCATGGCAACGAATTTGTTTGAATGTTTTTTTATGTTTTTTCCACATTTTTGAGAAAATTTACACAAAAGAAAGAAAATTTTGTATTGGGACGCGTGTTCAAAATAAGGAAAATTATGTCTTTGATCGAGAGAAATTTTTTTTTTGAGTGTACGGTTTAATTTCTTTATATCGTTAAATTCTTTATGGACTAAGCTTTCAAGTAATAATAAAATATATTCAAATATAATAGAGCTTTATGACGTAGTGTTTTTTCTAATTTGTAGCTTAATATGAAAATTTCACATAGCCCTGTTTGGAAGTGGACTACTCATACATATCTCTAAAAGCGCTTTGCTCTTCTTGGCAACCGAACATACTTATGTTGCTTGTCTCTTGATTGAAAATAGCAGAATGTTACACCTACCCTGCAAAAAAGTTTTTCTTATTGTTGACAAATCAGGTTCAAAAAAGGAATTACGCTGGCAGCTCTGCTTTTGTTATGCACTCACTCTGACTACTCCTAACTTTCTAATACTTATCTAGGCCATATTTCGCATGGCGGATAAGCCTTTGGCATAAGGTGTGCTCTCAGAGAGAGAGTACTCCTTATGACCTGATGACATCAACACAGGAAAATCAGCCTTATTTTAAGCCTTACTCCGTACCAATTTGCTACCCTTATAATTTTCAGCCTTATTTCATAAGCCTTTAAATCTGCTGTTTTAATTCTTAAATAAGGCTTTGATTTTTTTTATGGGTATGTAGGTTCATAGATTAACATACACACATGCATATATACATATGTACACGTACTTTTTCATGAATCAAATGTGTGATCCTATTTAAAATGTTTTCAAAGCGTTATTTTGTTTAATATGTACATATGTTTTTATATACATATATACGAATTTGTTCAAAAGGCAACGAAAAATGGCAAGAAACACGATTTCGACGTCGCCGATTCAAATATTTTGCTCTAATTTTTTGGTACACGAGATTTGTTTTGCTAAAAGAATGCGCTTAGTATATAAAGTGATAGAAGAAAAGGCATACAAGAAGAACATTTTTTTTGTGAATAATACGTTATATTACTTTATAGAATTTTATTAAAAATATTTTTTATGCATTATACGTACATACATACATTAAAATTAGTTATAGCTACTCCATTAACGCAAAAATTTATTTTTTTTATGAATTTTATATATGAAAAGTAAGGGGGATTGACCCCCGCAGGGGGGGTGTTATGGAACCCACATAAAATGTATATCAAATTAAAGGGAATCAAAATACCTATCGAATGGTATAAAAATATTCGAAATAGGTTCAATAGTTTTTAAGTAATTGCAATTTAAAAAATGCACAATATAAATTTTGACCTTTAATAACTTTTGTTGTTATTGTTTCCAAAAAAAAAAAAATCACTTTAATACTCAGCTTAGCCATCTTTATCAATCCTCATACTTCGTTTTTTGATTTTATAATTTTAGAAATTTCAGATTTGTACCAGATCGTGCTATTTTTTCAACTTTGTGAGGCTGGGGACACATCTAAACATGCCAGTAGGTCAATAAAATTTTACAGGCTTATTACTGGGCTAGAAAGGTGCCGTTCTGGCTTTGGAACAAATTGAATTTCCAAAAGCAAATTTTCACTCCACCTTATATTAGATATACATGCATAGATTTTAATAATCAACAAATAAAAAGTTACTCATACGCCATGTTGTTATTTATTTTCGTGTATTGTAATTTGAATGAAAACGAGGTCAAATTTGTTATTTTCGACAACACAATTGAAAATCGAGACGCAATAATTACAATTTCAAATGCTTATGCCTAAATTTATATGTATGTATGTACATTAAGCCGTATCACGTGATATGGACAAAAAAAAAAGTTTAGTGTGTGTCAGTTTTATTTGAACACTTACGTCGAAAAAATATTTTTGGTGTAAAATTTTTTTTTTAGGCCCGCGTTAAAAACAGCCAAATCGCGTTTTTTGTAATAACTTCCTTATTTGATGTCGGATCTCTATGATCTTAATGTCGCAGAAAAGGTCTCGCTCAGCACTATATTTGGCCCATATAAAGTTTGGTCCTCAAAGGTTGTCCTGAGTTTTACCTTTAAAAATTTTGGAGTTACTATCCCTAGATTTTTTTTATTTTTATCACTAATACAAAGCTCTCAAAAAACCTTGAAGAATCCCCCAAAAAAATTCTAGCTTTTATTCACAAAAAAAAAAGTTATAACGTTGTCAAATGAAACACTTGTTTTTTTTTTATAAAAAATTGCCACAGAGAAACGGCGAAACACGTCAGCTTAATTTTTGGCTCCAGATTACGATGGCGTTTTTAGAAAATCCGGATTAGCTCCCATTTTCGAGATATTTAAGAAAACATTTTCAGTTTTCACATACAAAGCGATCCGATGGAGGGCGTATGAGTAACTATTGTTGAGGTAATAAAAATAAATAAAAGGGGGAAAAACTATACGTACATATATGTATGTATATAAAATGCTTACTCAGATTATGGAAAAATGGGAATATTTTAAAGAAAATTGTATTCAAAACAATGAAAATATGTCTTTGGCGGCGAATCATTCCCATTAATCTGAGTAATTTTTTTTGAGTGTGAGCAAAGTAATATAAGCGACGAAGAACTCACTTTAAGGGCTCTGAAACTTCTTTCATAAATATCTCAAAATTTGGAGGACATCGTCATTTTCGGTTTTGGTTATCATAGATAAGAAGATGTTTTCGGGATTAAAGTAAAGTGTGTTGTTTTCAATTGTAGGCTGAATAATAATGAACTGCATTTCTAGGGGCAGACGACGCATCCAGCGCAAGTATTGATAATACATTTAGACTTCCATTGTCTCTTTAGGTGCGTATAATTTTACAACGAACTCTAGCAGTTTTTCTAAACAACTTGGATGATTTTACGATACGCACGGATGCAGAAATCGTGAAGCCGTTGTAAGCCAGCGCGCTGTGCTTAGAGGTCCCACTTGAATACTTAGCAAATCTTCACTACAGCCATTATCATTCAATATAAATAACGTTGATCAGCACGAATAGTCCAATCATCAATAATTTTTTGCATATCATGTACGAGTATCCAGTATTGGTAGCTCTTCCATAGCGGTACAACATTCTCAAGTCAAGCGAGGACTTAGAATACTTTTTAATCAAAAACTCATACTATATGGCGTTACTGCCTCATATAAATAAGAACTTGGGATATTTTTTCAAAAAACAGGTTCTCTGATTTTAAAACGGTATAACTTTTTTGTTTGTGAATAAAGGCTAGAATTTTTTTGGGGGATTCCTCATGGTTTTTTGAGAGCTTTGTATTAGTGATAAAAATAAAAGAATCTAGGGATAGTAACTCCAAAATTTTTAAAGGTAAAACTCAGAACAACCTTTGAGGTCGAAACTTTATATGGGCTAAATATAGTGCAGAGCGAGACCTTTTCTGCGACATTAAGATCATAGAGATCCGACATCAAATAAGGAAGTTATTACAAAAAACGCGATTTAGCTGTTTTTAACGCGGGCCTAAAAAAAAGATTTTTACACCACATATATTTTTTCGACGTAAGTGTTCAAATAAAACTGACACACGCAAACTTTATTTTTGTGATACGGCTTAATGTACATATATATGTATGTAAAGTATATGTACATATGTATGTTAAATTAAAAGCTTGAAATACCTACATACATATGTACATATTTATGTACATATATAAATATAAATATATATATATATATATATATATATATATATATATATATATATATATATATACATATATGTATAAGTAGAGCATTTCTAGTAAACATATGTACTACATATGTATATTTATAAAATCAATAACAGTAAATCGGCCCAAGCTGATCTTATTTGCTGATAAGAACATTAATCAAACATATTACATACATATTGATGCTTCCGAACAATACTGTACTAAGTCGACTTAGTACGCTTTCCCGTTTTTGGTGTTTTCAAGTAGAGCGTGTCTTAATTTAGATGCTGTCAAATTTTGGTATCAATCGGACGATGCAATCAAAAGATATAAGCAAAAGTGTACATTTGTATAATACAACTCGAGATTTTTACAGAATAAAAACTTTGAGAGCTTGTTTTGGTATTGACCTCTCAATCCAAATGGAAGTTACAAGCGAATATATACTTAGCATCAGGGATGGAAAATGGGTTTTCTGATTTTGTACTAATTGAGCAAGTAAAATTTACCAAATCAAAGGAAAATGTACCACCATTTTTGGTAGCATATTTTTTCTAAGGACTTATACTAATCCCAAATTATATCTTCTTCTTTAGCCATTCAAAATATTATTGCTTTTCCAAGCAAAATCTTTTCTCTAAAAATAACATTATAAAAGCTTAAATTCATATAAATTTTTTATTAAATAAATAGTTACTTAAACTAAAATTATTTTAAATACACAGCCCCATTCAATGCAAAAATATTTCACAAAACAAAAACGTTTTAGGTATATACTCAAATTTCTAAATCTTTTAAGGCTCTCATGTTCTGCTAAAGCTCTAAACTCAGCATTTACTACGTTTATACGTTGGCAAATTCATGAAATCATTTCATGAATTTTCGCTGCATAAACGAATTTTCATGAATTTAATTGTTCACGAAAATTATTCATGAATTTCACCATCATTTCATGAAATTATGAAGTACAAGTCCGGCAACGCCAAACTAACAGCTGTTCATTCAGTCAAGGCAGATTTAACAGGTAGGCTCGGGTGCGAATTCAGAAATGTCCAATGTATTTTGTTATTGTAATTGGTAGTGTAATGTCAAAATTATATTTCGCCGTGGTTAAATTCTGAATTCGCTTGTGACTCGCGCATTCCCATTGGCCATTATGTGAATTCGCTTAGATTTTGACATTACCCACTACCTTTGTAAATAAAAAAAGTAGTTTCAGAATTCGCCACCGAGTCTACCTGGTAAATCTGCCTTGACAGCTGATGTCGTTAGAACGTTGCCACTTTTTCAAAAAGCTGAATTTCATGAGTTCATAAATGCTGCATAAACGAGACCATTTTCGAATTCATGAAATTAAGAGTTCACGAATTGTGCCGTATAAACGTAGTAATTAATTTGCTCTATTTTGTCAAATTCACGCTTTGGAAATAACTCTAAAACCAAAGGGACAATACTATTTGTTTTGTTTTAATAGATTTGGGATGCAGTGATGTATTATTTGACAAAAATGTACCAAATATGTCAGCGTAGTACCTATGTACTTTTGGCTACCGGAATGTACCAAAAAAAGTACAATTGTACCACATTTACCATCCCTGCTTAGCATACAACTGAGGTTTCATATCCAATTTAAACTTTAAGAGCTTCTCCTGCAAAACACAGTTTAAAGACTTAGTACAGTATTGTTTGGAAGCGTCGATATGTACATACCATAGTTGAGTATTAAACATGACAAAAAAAAATTACGGTCACCCCTCGACAGTGGGTGGCATACGCTCGCAGTGTATTTTTGCCATGATAAAGCATTTTACAAAAACCGCATGCGCGCGTTCGGAGCCGGAATAAAACTTCCAATTTGTATGAAAAACGGAAATTGTGAAGCCTCGAACAGGAGGAAAAACTCAGCCTAAAACTTGTTAGGTACATACATATATTTGCGGCAGCGTATTTTAAATTATTATTAAAGATGGCGGCGAGTTAGTGCATAATGTGCAGTTATGACATAATTCGGATTAATATTTTTGCTGATGGAATAGTCTGCGTGGGGACAATGTTATAAGTAAATAAACAATAAGATTTATATTGTTATAAAGGAGTCAGGTATGTATGTAAGTATGTGCACATGTACATATGGATGTATATGCACTTATTTGTGTACGTAATTCATTAATCTTCATTCTCTTTTCATTTGTTGTTTGCTTGTCATTTTGTTTCGCTGTATTTTTAGATGGCGTATGTATGCACCGAATATCACGTCACACAAGTCATTCGGCGCCACTGATAGCGTCAATGTCAGTCAATCGATAATTTTACTTGCTAAATTACAAGCATTTATCTATGTACATACGCATGTATGTATATATGTATGCACCTCTGTACATACATACATACATATGTTTATGCACCTGTATACATACATATATGCATGATAATTTACCTGCACGTAAGCATTTAGTTATTCGTTTGTTTGTGACTCATTTATTCTTCGTTTATCTAAAATATTGCTCTAAAATGGTTTGCAAGCAAGAACAAAATGGGAATACCAAAAACATCCAGACCAAATTTGAGGAAAACAAAAGTTGTGTTAAAAATTTGAAAACATTGTTATGCTCCTTTTTGTTGTGAATTTTGTTTCGTTGTTTGATGCTTTTTGTTTTGGCTTTATTGAACCTATTGAAATAGGAATTTTCCATAGATTTGTTATCTTGTTATTCTTATTGCATTTAATTTGTTTTATTTTTTAAACAAATAAAAACAGGTACATACCTACCTACACGTTTCAGAAACTGCTCACGTTTGCTGTGGCGATAGTAGGTATTCATATGTATGTACAATTTTGTATATTTTTATACTATTACATTTTCATATTTGTTATTATATTGTGGCCGCTGTGGTGCAGTGGGTAGAATGCTCGCCTGCTATACCAGAGGTCTCGGGTTCTAACGCCAGTCCGGACAAACACCAAAACAATTTTTCTAACTAATTAAAACCAGGGACCGAAAATAACGGTTATTTTTTTTTGGGGCGGTGAAAAGGTTACGCAAAAATAACCTTTATCTTCTTTTGGGAATTTTTAACCATTATCATGAGACAAAAATTTTTTTGGTCATTAATAACCATTATAACAACCAAAAAACTGTTTTGGGCTTGAACAACCGTTATGGCAACCAAAAAAATGTTTTGGGCCGGAATCACCGTTATTCAGATTTTTATTTTTTTTTGGTCAGCTATAAAAATCAAGCCTATTTATTTGTCAATATTTCTGGACGATATTGGTTTCAAATGAAAGGTGTTGAGCAGGGCTTTTACAAAGAGGTGTATTTGTTAAGATTCGTAGGTCGGGTTCCCAGTTATAGGTGAAAAGTGGACCCAGATGCCCAGGAATGTTTTAAGCAATATTGGTACCAAATGAAAAGAGGTAATCAGAGCTACAATCCCTGCTCAACACCTTTCATTTGATACCAATATCGGCCAGAAATATTGACAAATAAATAGGCTTGATTTTTATAGCTGACAAAAAAAAAATAAAAATCTGAATAACGGTTATTCAGGCCCAAAACATTTTTTGGTTGCCATAACGGCTATTCAAGCCCAAAAAACTTTTTTGGTTGCCATAACGGTTATTCAGGCCCAAAACGGTTTTTTGGTTTTTATAATGGTTATTAAGGACCAAACAATTTTTTCTCTCATGATTATGGTTAAATATGACTTTTACCCCCATAACCGTTACGTCCCTGATTAAAACCCAATTATTGGGCTTTTAGAAATCGCGGCCACCTCTCGGCAGTGGGCGGCATACCCTCCGAGTGTATTTCTGCCATGAAAAAGCTTCTCACAAAAAATGCATTCGTCGTTCGGAGCCGGCATGAAAACTGTTGGTCTACCCAATTAATAGGAAAAACCAAAAGGAGCACACCTCGAATTGGGAAGAAGCTCGGCCAAAAAACTCGTCAGAGGTATAATACTGCCAATGTATTACTATTATGTTATTTGTTATTATTCTTATTATTCTTACTATATAGTAGGTACATATGTATGTATGTATGTATGTAAATGCCATAAATCTTGGCGCATGCATTGCAAACGTGTTTCATCAAATTTCGATATGTAAAATTCCACTGATCGTGAACACGTGCTACGCCGCATTCGCTTCATTAAAAATAATAATTAGTTTTGAAAACCATGCTTGCGTGTGTTTTTTCATATTTGTTTATTTAAAAAAAATATATATAAAAACTTGTTTTCCGTTTCATAATTAAGAAATTCGATGCAATTTTATTCCATTTATTTTCGTCTCTGCGGTCAAGGTTTGTTTCTATGCAGAATTTATAAGCGAACTACATACATATCGCACCCTACATCATAAAGTGACACATTCGAAATCCGGTTTCTTTCATAAATCGGTACACAGAATATATCTCTAGCGACTGCCAAAAAATCATTTCCATAAGAGTCTTTTTTCAACTGAAAAATAACTATTATACGTGGCTTTTTCTCATATCATTGCCTATAAAATAGGAAAAGTTTTTGGCACTCCTGAAAATTTTTGAATTTTGAATTGTGTCACTTTATGATTTAGGGTGCGATATGTAGGTGTATTACTATTTTTCTTTTTTTTTTGGTGATTTTTGTGGTTATTGCTTATCTATTTCCTCAAGTTTGAAATTAATTTGCACTTAGTATTTGGCTGGTTTATTGCTCTTGCGATTTGATTGTTTTGATTTGTTTGGGTTCGTCATTGCCTATGTCATGGTTGTTGTGCAGATTTAGTGCTGGAATTATTTTCTAATAGATTTTATAGCTTCTGTCTATTTTTGCTTATCTTTTTACGCACCTATTTCTACAAATAGCAACAAATTAATGCTTTTAGTGTTTTCACTTAAAATTGAACAGCATTTTTATAAAATGCCTTAATTGATGTGCTGGGAAAAATATAAGCAAAGAGTAATATTTGAATGCTCGAGAGTTTTGTTTTAAGCTTAGAAATAAATAATATAAATAAAATGTAAAAAATATATACATATATAAAAAAAATTAGCATAAAAAAAATTAATACATTATAAATAATATATGTATATATATAAGAAGTATAAAGGAAAGAATAAACAAATAAACACAAAATGAACAATATTAAATAAATTAAAAAATATAAAAAATATAAAAAATAATATTTAAAAGAAAATAAAAAAATTTAAAGGTAAAAATAAAAATAAAACAAGTAAGGAAGCCTAAGTTCGAGTGCAATCGAACATTAGATACTCAGCTGTATGCTTTCATTGTTTGTTTGCGTTTGTTCGATATAGGGTGTATTTTATATGAAACGAGTGCTGCATAAACAGGGCGCAGCCACGCCCATTTTCAAAATTTATATCAATCATCCAAATAAGCATACAAATATTATTGTTAGTGCAAAATTTCATCCCTCTATGACTTTTAGTTACAAAGACTTCACGTTACAAATTCCAAAAGGGTGTTCCAGAAATATCTTTGTTAAAAAGTAGGCGTGGTCATAAACCGATTTCAATACATTTTTGCGTGTCTATTAACACATGTTATAAAAGTGTATAAACCAAGTTTCGTCATAATATCTCAATTATTTGTCGAGTTAAAGGCTAAGAAATCTCATATATCCCTTTGTCTAAAAAGAGGCGGTGCCACGCCCATTTTCCAAACTTTTTTATTTTTTGTTTCCGGTCTATTGTAAAACTCATGTCACAAAATTTCAATGAATTATCTTTATATTTCACATAGATATCGCTTAAAATGGTTTTATTAGGTCACTTTATAATACACATATATAAAAGTGGGCGCGGTCGTCAACCGATTTTGGTAATTTTTCGTCCACACATTTGGCTAAGTAAATATATCACGCGTACCAGATTTCATCGATATATCTTTAACGGTTTCTGAGTTATGGCTTATTAAACTTTCAATATTCGCTCCTTAATAAGTGGGCGTGGCACCGCCCATTTTCCAAAATTTTTGTAGTTTTTGTTTTATGTCCATAGTTGGACTCCTGCCACAAAATCTCAGTGATTGATCTTTATATTTGACAGAGATATCGCTTAAAATGTTTTTATTAGGCCCCCTTATATTTCCTATATATAAAAGTGGGCGTGGCCGTCAACCGATTTTGATAATTTTTCGCCAAAACATTTGACTAAGTAATTATATTACGCGTACCGAATTTCATCGATATATCTTCAACGGTTTCTGAGTTATGACTCATAAAACTTTCAATGTCTGCCCCTTAATAAGTGGGCGTGGCACCGCCCATATTCCAAAATTTTTGTGTTTTTTGTTTTATGTCCATAGTTGGACTCATGCGACAAAATTTCAATGATAGATCTTTATATTTGACAGAGATATCGCTTAAAATGGTTTTATTAGGTCACTTTATAATACACATATATAAAAGTGGGCGTGGCCGTAAACCGATTTTGATAATTTTTCGTCAAAACATTTGTCTATGTAAGCAAATTACGCGTACCAAATTTCATCGATATATCTTCAACGGTTTCTGAGTTATGACATATAAAACTTTCAATGTTTGACCCTTAATAAGTGGGCGTGGCACCGCCCATTTTCCAAAACTTCATCAAATTTCTTCATAAGGGCCCGAGCTCAATACGTGGGTAAAATTTTAAAACTCTAGCTATATTAGTGGCTGAGATACCAAATTTCCGATTTTTTCTATATAGGAAAAGTGGGCGTGGTCATGGTCCGATTTCGCCCATTTTCAATACCAACCGTCCCAGTCTCGATACCAACTTGCGTTCCAAATTTCATCAAAATATCTCAATTTTTGCGCGAGTTAGAGTGTTTACAGACGGACGGACGGACGGACGGACGGACAGACGGACGGACGGACGGACGGACGGACGGACGGACGGACGGACGGACATGGCTCAATCGATTTCTCTTTTCACCCTGATCATTTTGATATATATAAGTCTATATCTATCTCGATTATTTCATTCTGTTACAATCCACCGTTATGTGATTAAAACTATAATACTCTGTGTACTAGTACAGCTGAGTATAAAAAAAGAATTAATACACTATGCATAATATACATACATATATGTATAAGCATAGAAGTATATCTAAAGGAAAGAATAAATACAAGTCAGAAAAAATAAAATTTTCAGAAGAATTTAATTTACATATCGCACCCTAAATCATAAAGTGACACAACTCAAAATTTTGCGAAATTGTTTTTTTAACATAAATCGGTACACAGAACATATCTCTAGCGATTACCAAAAAAACGTTTCGATCGGTGTCTCTTTTAACTGAAAAATAGCCATTATACGTGGCCATTTGCCATATAGTTGCTTGTAAAGAAGCAAAGATTTTTGGCCCTCCTGAAAATTTTTGAATTTTGAGTTGTGTCACTTTATGATTTAGGATGCGATATATTCAAATAGAAGATAATTATTTTGGCAAAAGTTGAACTTATACTTTATAGTTAAAACAAAAACCTCTGTATTAAAAGTTTATTGAAGTAAAGTTAGCTTAGTTTTGAAAATCGCTTATGAAATTTTTGTACATAAATATTTGAGAAATGCAGTGTAAGCTAAGCAGTTATTTAAGTAGTTTTTTGTGCCTGTTATTGCACATCTGTAAACATTCATTGTTAAAAAATTGCAACTAATTTAACTTTAAGAACTATTATTAATTTTATTTAAGAAATAATTTAACTAGTTAAGAAATAATCGCACTTAATAAAGAATAAATATGCACAACAGTCAGAAACTGAAAACTTAATACATGTTTACATGCTCTATTTCTTATTATTATTGTTTTTGCTTTTTTTTAATTTTAATCTTTTATAAATCAAATATGTATATAAATAAACTGCAAAAACTAAAAAAAAAAAAAAAAAAATAAAAAAAAATAAAAAAAACAGATATGAATATTTTTACTCACTTTTATTCTTCCTCCTTTTTTTGCATACATACAAATTATAGCGAAGCAGCTGTATCCAGTTTTCCTTATTGCACAGAATCTAGCTTAAATTTTTCCACATCTGCCACAGCGTACAGCGAGGATGATGCAGAATATGTTACCGGAAGACGTAATAAAACTTCGAGGGTAAATATTTTCCTTATTTTTTTTTGTTGTAAAAAGAAAAAGAAAAAACTTGTAGCATTCAACCCAAGTGATGAGCGCAAAACACGGTAATACTCGTACTAATGAATGAATAAATAAATAAATGAGAGTCCGTAATCTCATTAGTCTAGTTTATATTTTTTTGTTACCACATACAATTTTCACGTATTAACGTTGATGTTAAAGCTCATTACTCGCACGGTTGCTCTAGCTAGCGTTTGTTTTGGTGTGTGGGAGCTCAGAGCTAATGGCGGGATGGGCGTGGCACACACGAATGATTAAGTGATCAGTGATCAGGCAGTAGTGAAGACACACTCACCACACCACCAGTGGATCAGCAGCGGCCGCGCGCATAATCGTACATCCAATGTTCTGCATCATCGCACAGAATCGCGCAGAAAAAACAATAAACGATAAACGAAAATCGAATAGCAAAAAGCAAAACGAAACTGTGAACACGACCGCTTTTGACTCCAAAAACTCCCTTCTTTAAAAATGCATAAATGTATAACTAATATGGAGCACTTTACCAAGCATATTATACTAGATACTCGCCAATGTTATTAGTTAATTATTTATTAGTTAGACACATTAAAACAGACATACATACATATATATACACTCATAAATACATATGTACATATGTACATACATAAATTCATATACATACATACATATTTACATCCAATAGAAACGTAACCAGGACTTAGGTTCGTGGAATTGAATTTGAAAAAATTATGTTTACCTTCGCATGCTTTGCGAAAAGAATCAGATGTGTTATGTGATTATAACATACATCTACATACATACATATATTATTAATGTGCTAACATAAACTTTCTCCACGCTTCTTTGGCGTTTTTTAAAGTAAGAGAGAAAGGTATTTTTCTGCCGAGGCCATGTGTCGATTTTCATTGAAATTGGTTGGAAAATGCTTCCAATATCGGCGTTGGAAAATGGTCGTATAGTGGTTGTTGCGCTTTTCGCTTCCTGTGTTATTTTAGGTTAACTTTACCAAGATTTTTTCTGAGCAGACTCCTTCTGAAATTTTATGCCGAATAATTTTCTAGAATATTCTAACTATCTAGCACCTCTACGAAAGGGTTTTTTTTAGCCCTTCTTTAGATAATGAGGAAAAATGGTATTTTTATCACGTGTGTTGCAATACTTTAGCTGATCTTCGAATTTTAGAGTATTTTATGAATCGTTCCATGCGAACCCTTCCTGGCTACGTGCGCTATTATTCATGCATTTTCATTAACTTCATTATCCTAATTTTCATAAATGATTTAAATAAATGCTTTCATTTGGTGCAAGAGCACTGCACACGCCAATCAATCATTGAATCACTGAATACACATTCATACATACACGCACATTCACATACATATGTATGTATATGCACACTTTTAAGTATGTAATGTAAAATAATAAATAATATCTAAATGGTATGTTTTTTTTTTTTTGGAAAATTTGAAATAAAGTTTACATTCCTCACCCCACTGTGCCATGGCTAGGGTTATGGTGTTAAAGCATTGCTAACACACTATTCCCTAATACTCTCTACTTCTTTTCTTCTTCAATAAATGTTGTTTTAATTTATTTACATATATAAATAAATAAATTAAATTGATCAAAGCGCAGAATCGAATAAAATTAATTTATTTTTTCCTTTCCCCTCTCAACTCTCCACCGCTCTCTTTCAAATTCACAGCAAGATCCTTTGTCGCATCGCATCATTGAGAAACGTAGACGCGATCGCATGAACTCCTGCCTGGCTGATCTTTCACGACTCATACCACCGCAGTATCAACGCAAGGGGCGTGGACGCATTGAGAAGACGGAGATCATCGAAATGGCCATAAGGCATTTGAAGCATTTGCAGAGCGAGTGCATACAGAAGGAGAACGAGTATCGCATGGGCTATACGGATTGCATGAAGGAAGCGGCCAAGTTTCTATACGAGAGCCATATGGAGGAGTTTTGCTATCGTTTGGTGGCGCGTCTGCAGGAGCATTGCGTGGAACTGATGAAAAGTAAGTTGGCGCTCATCTTGTTATTGTTATTGTACTTACATACATTAATTTCTCTCTGTTTGGCGCTTGCCCGCTCTTAGATGATTGCTACAAATCACGCAACTGCCATATACCCGACAATGTGAGCGCCTCCAGCGGCAGTCCGCACCATGCATATCACTCGGCGCCGCCACTCTGCCAATTGCGCGATATGCTCGGCAGCTCGGACATTGAGCACAGCAACGATCACAACGATGTCAAGGATTTGAGTTTCCGCAATCACTTGAACCAGTTGCAACGTAACGCCGCCGCTGCTGCTGCGGCTGCAGCGGCTGCCACCGCTGTTGCCAACAGCACCAGCGGCGCAAATGCTACGCATGAGCACAAAAACAACAACAACAACAACGGCGGCGTTGGTGGTGGCGACGGCGGCGACAGCCAAAATAACGCTGTTAGCAATTCAAACACTTCACCGCCAACTGCGGTATCCTTCAGCGGCGCTACAAGTACGACCACAGCAACTGCTGCGACAATGCCGAACGGCGGCGTTGTGGTGGTGAATGGCGTTGCGGCAGACGGCCACTGTTCGCCACAGCGCCCACATCAAGCGGCCGTCATAACATCCACCGGTTCGGCAACAATGAGCCATCACAACGAGTCGAGCAATCATGATTTTGAGTCGTCATCGCGTGAGCCGTTGTTGCACACGGATACCTCCAATATGCATTCGCCGCCGCCGCGCGACTCCCTACTCAATCATCATGCTCATCTCAGTCACCATCAGCACACCTCGGATAGTTTGTTGTCTGCGCGAATGCGTAATTACTCGGAGTCCTCGCACGACATTGAGCACAACAACAATTACAAATATAAAAATCATATAAAGGAGCGCTTCAATCACGAGCTGCACGACGAGGAGACATCCAGCGAACATTGTCCAGCACCGCCGCTGCTGCAAAGCGACCACTCGCACATGCACTCACTGTCCGAACACTCTAAGGACGGCACCGAACCTGAGATTGCACCGATCATGGCGAAGAAGCGTAAGCTGGCTGAAGCGGCTGCGGCTGCGTCTGCGGCTGGCGGCGGAGGTACGGCAAATAATATTGCGTTGGATGATTGCGATACGCGCCCATTGCCATGCGTGCTGCGTACGCCAACTACCACCATCACCACCACCAGCAACAGCAGCCTGTTGGGCGCCGGACGCCCAGCAGATGAGAAGCCCTTCAGCTTCGCCGATATAAAAACCGAATTGAGCAATGCGCCTGCCGGCTTATTGAACGCCAAACCCAGTTTGAGCGCACCCAATAGCAGTGCACACGTATCGCCCACCAACTTACGCGCACCGCGCTCCTTCGCCATACCCATATTCGCACTGCACGGTCAGGGTACCTACTATGTGCCACTCAATGTAGACTACAATGTACTTGTGCCATTCCTGAATGGTGTCGATTTGCTGGAAAAGAATTACGCTTCGATGCCGGTGGTGCATCCCATCAATATCAATGTGAATTTCATGCCCGCCAATCCATCTTCGTCGCTGTTGGCCGCCGCCGCTGCAGCTGCCGCCGTAGCGGCTGGCAAACAGCAACTGCCAGCAGTTAACGGCGCGGTCAACTCGTCGGCGTCGGCGGCTGTAGCGGCAGCTGCTACTGCGGCTGCTGTGGCCAAGGCCAAATTGGAGAGCATCAGTAATGGGTGGTAAATGCTTGGCAATGAAAAAGAAATGAAAGTGAAATAAAACAACAAATATCAAATGAATAATGACAAAATGAAATGTACATACATATGTATGCGCAAAAGAAGGCGAAACCGACATATGTATGTACATATATACATACCTATATTACTCTTACAAGAAACGGCACTACCTCAGACATCTGTGACATGAGATGAAACAATAAAAATGGCTTTTAAGAAAAGAAAAAAAATATTAGAGCAGTTGAGTGGCGCGGGGAGCAGTTTATAATTGGAGCCCTAGTACATACATACGCACATACTGAGATGTGTATTTACGAGATGACATATTCGCATTATCGTAAACAAAAGCCTTAAATTTCACTGTGACATACATACATTGGGCGCGCTGACCCTCCCTCTAAGATGGACAATTGCAATACTTACGTTTGTGGAAGGCGTTGAGCATTAGGATTTATGAGTATGAGCCAAAGGGATTTGAATAAAAATAATAACCATTAAAAGTTGCAGCTTTTGAAAATCGTTAAAAAAAACTACCTGCACCCATGCAGTAACAGTTTGTGCGCCTAAAAATATACAACTATTAACATTACACTGAGCTAACGTTGATTTTAAAGCAAAAATCTTTTGGGTGGCAAAAAATGGAGCGTTAAGTGATAAATCGAACTCTGCAGCAGGAAATATCTATATGAACATATTTTTAGAATAGTGTAACAAGGTTTCGTTTTGTCTACGAATGGAGAAAAAAGAAAACTATGTACAATAATTAGTAAAATTATATGCAAAAAAAAAAAAAACAAAATCAAAAACAAAGTGAAGAATAGGGAACCAATTTACATACAAAAGTTTGCAGAGAAACTTAAATGTGTCTAATTAGCAGAAAAGTTGAGCGATTTTTTTTCATGAATTTGTGGCTCACTTTCATGGCTTGTACACAATTCATGGCGCATACATTTTGTAAGATTTAGTGTACAAATACATACATATATGGCAGTTTTTGTTGTGTGTTACAAAAAAAAAAATAGTCAAAAAAGCGACTAGTCAAGGCTGTTTTAATAAAAAAATATAGCTACATATACATATGTATAGCTAAATATGTACACACATATGTATACATAATTACATATGTATGTATATGCACATGTTAATTTATAGCTAAATGAAAAAAAAACATAATTCTTATCTACTGTAGAAAATAACAAAAACTCATTCAAAAATGCATTTGAGAATTATGTACTAGGCATATAACAAATTTTGACGAAAAATTTGGCATACCACCACGTGGTGGCAAATATTGTACAAGTAATGAATATCACTTTTTTATGTGATTTCGGTTCAAAAACGTTCCGCGCAAAAATGGATTTCTAAAAAAAGTCAGATTTTAAAAAAATTTTTTTTTTTTAATATTTTTATTTTTACATTTTTGTCAATTGTTATATGAAATAAGTTTTAAGTTTAAAGTATGTGATGATTTCCACATTTCTTTTAATAGACCTTAAGGTAAATATCTATTATTATGAAGAAAAACGTGTACACTGTACAAAACTTTTTTTGTTTTTTTTTCAGCAGTTCTGATAAAAAGTAATTTCGTTTTGCGCGGAAACTTTTTTGCAATTTCGCAAAAAAAAAAATATTGGGGTTCATACTTTTTTATGCTCTATTCGACTATGTTATGCCGATTTTCGTATTTGCAAAAATTGTAAAAAGTTATATGCCTATTATGTACATATGTCCGAACAAATAATGTTCGCTGTATCGTATGGAAGGGGTGAGGGGCATTACTACTAGCACTTTCAACATTTTTGGGATATTATTATGGCCTAAAAATGTTATTTTCTTAACAAAAACAAATGTTTAACGACGCCCGTTCCATACTAAAATATTCAATAAGCAAGCACTATACATATGTATATATATATACACTCACAAAAAGTTTACTTTATTAAGCAAAAATGACATTCATTAGGCTACAAGGACAATAGGTATGTAGAATTTTCTTTAAAGCAAGCAAAAAGATTCTTGCTTTTTGTTCTTGTTTCGTGTTTTAAAAAAAAGTTTACCTCAAAGAAATGCCAAATGTCTTTGGAGCCAAATCAATGCCATTTTTCGCTAATGTGAGCCAACTTTTTTTTTCTGTGTACAATAAAATAAATAAATTTTTAGTATATGTATGAATGTCACTTTAAACATAGTTTTGTAACACACACATAAGTACATATACATGTATGTGCATACGTATGGATGTATTATATGTATGTGCTTGAAAAAGTTACTGATTATTATTGTTAAAATAAGTGATGAACGACTGAGTTAATTTGCCAAGTGAAAGTATAAATAAAATGAAATGCAATTTTTTCATAGCAAATTAGTCTGTTAAAAATACATACATGAATATTTTTAAAACATATTTAAGTGTCAAGGATTATGCTTTGATTTATGTACATGCATATACATATATGTAACTACCTACATATGTAAGTTTTTATGTATGTACACAAGTATATAATACATATGTATAGTTATAGTAAAATATGTCCATATAAAATGTTAAGATTTGTTGAGAAATAATTATAGTTTTAATACATTTAATTTGTGTATAACTATGTGCATAAATATGTACATATGTACATACATACATGAGTTAGAGTAGAACTTTATGTTTAAGCAAGACTTTTTATACTTTACCATGAAAATGAAGAAAATGCATTAATAAAAATAAAAAGTTAAAATAAAAACAAAATGGATGTTTAAATTTTTTTCCCATTAACTTGCTGTTTTGAAAATATGTACATATGTATAATGAAAATGAAAGCAAAAGAAAATGAAATGAAAAGGAAGCAAAGTAGTAAATAAAAAATTGAGATAATTGCAAAAAAAACTTAAAACCAAAAAAAAATACTTTTTATTATACAAATTTTATACTGGAAGTGCATAAAGCGCCATTTTTTGGCTATAACAACAATAAGAAAATTGAAAGTTATAAATTGTTTGTATACCCACTAAACTAAGAAATTTGAATTTTATTGGATAGAGACGTAATATTCAATACAAGGTAAATAAATTGTTCGCTAAGTACATACCTAAACCGGAAATTTGAAAATAAATATGTAAATAAATAAAATATTACATGTTTACAATGTTTGCTTTGAGAAATTTCTAGTTGGTCATCACTTTTGAAACTTGAAAAAATAATTTGCTTTGAAAATACCTGTGTTCAATAAGAATCAATTTTACGAATTTTTGCTAAATGTGTAATTTTTATGTGGAGAACTGTTATTTTTTTTAGGAAAAAATCGTTTTTTTTATTGAACAGAGCTGATGCTTTTTGTTTAATCTTTTTTTTTTGTTCCATATGCATTTAACCGTTATAAAATTTAAAATGTTTATGAAGAACCTGAATAACTTAGTTTTGCTGAATTAGTTATAATCTTCTTCTCGATCTTGTTTGACAACATTTTTTCAGGGCAGAATGTGTTCTTTATCAATAAAATGTCGTAATTAATGTTACGAATTTCCATTCTACAAAATAGACATAGTCAAAATAGACACATTTACATATATGAATATGTATGTAGGAAAGATTGAAATTCATTACTTTGGCTGTGTGCCAATCGGTAGAAAAAATGAAATTTTGACATAAGGGAGTAAAATTTTGGCATTATTCGTGGTGAATTCTAGTGTCATAATTTTACCTAGCCCATTTACCTAGCATTGAGCATTGACATTTTGTAATTACATACATAAACAAGTAACACAAATATTTAAAAACAAAATAACATCAGATTATTACATGAATAAATTTCTTCTGTTTCCATCAATATTGCCATCAACAATTATATTAATTTTACGTTTTAAAATTTTATCGTTGCCCGTTTTCGCCCAAAAGTTTATCTTTGTAACTGTCAAGCTTTTCTATTCCGTTTGGCACAGCAAAATTGTGTTTTTTTCCTACATGGTAAATTTTTCTACCTCATTTTCCCATAGAGAAAAATGTTACCGATTGGCACACAGCCTTTACTGTTAATTGGAATTGGCATTTTCTGTTCGTTTTGAAATATAAAAAATGGCACTTCTATTAAATGAAATTAAACAAGTTAGAAAAAAGAAAATAAAATAAAATAAAATTAAGTTAAATTAAATTAAACAGTTGTTAAATGATAAAAGAAGTTGTTATAAAAAAAATATTGTTGTTGAAAAATCAAAAAGGATACATGCGTTTAATATGTACATATGTATGTACTTCATTGAATTAGAGTGAAAGATGTAAAGAAAATAAATTATTTATATGTAGATAGGCATACATACATACATACATACTATGTAATGTTTCATACTTTAATTGTTAATATTTTTATATGTATGTATGTATTAAAAGAAACATTAGATTTACTATCATTAAAATGTAAATGTTAACTAATTAAATGTATGTATGTTTATTGCATATACACATATTTACATACATATATAAATATGTACATATATTTAGTTAAATAAAAAAACTTAAAAATGTAATTGTATTGAATTAAAAAAGAAAAAAAGCAAAAACTATTTACTAAAATAAAAATTTATATGAATGTTGATAATGTGAAAAAGAAATCCTTGTTTTGTATTAACTAAAACTAGGCGCAACCATGAGCATCTGTCAATGAATTTATTTATACACCCCAGCAAAAATTCTCGGAAGACTCATAATTAGGGCAACAGGAAATATGCCCTAAAAAATTCGTTTTTAGCGCTAAAAATATGCCCTTAAAATTTATTTTATATGCTTAATAAAAACATATACGGCATAGTAGGCTGTGTGCTCATCTGTCATGCAAGAGGTTCCAGGATCAAACCCAGGCCGGGACAAATATCAGAAATTAGTTTTAAATAAAGTTAGACTTTGTAATAAAAAACTATTTTTATTAAAGGTACATATTTATGTTTTTATAGGTACAAAAGACGAAATAAAAATTTACATTTTATTAAATTAGAATACTTTTTGTAACAAAATATTATTTTTATTAAAGGTAGGTACATTTTTATATTTTTATACATAGGTTTATTTTTTTATATCTAACCACCAGAATCGTTAAAGCTCACAGACGCTTCTGCAATTACACAGTGCATAAATATTTTTACATTTCTCCCATTCTCCTATTGCCAAAATTCACAAATTTTGTAGCACATTTGAATGAAGCATTGCGAAAATTATTAAATTCGCCTTGAAATTGTCAAACAAAGAGGAATGGCAAATAGTTGCGCATACATATACAAAACAAGGTAGGCAGAGTAAAAAATGTAAATAAAAACTATTTTACGAGCGAGATGCAAAAATATGACGAAATAATTGCTAAGATATGCATTTATAGCAAAATATTCCAAAAATATGCAAATAAGTCAAGATATGCAAAAATAAGCCTTTTTGACCTAAATATGCGAAAATAAGCCCTAACAAGTTAGGCTTATTCTCTTCGTCTTGAGCTAAAATGCCGATATACATATATTTATCATAAGTAAATGGGACTGCAACAGAAAAATATGCATTTGAATATTTCCTGTTGCCCTACTCATAATTATGAAACCGAAACATGTGCGAAATAACGGTGGATTGTAACAAAATGAAATAATCGAGATAGATATGGACTTATATACATATATCAAAATGATCAAGGTGAAAAGAGAAATCGATTGAGCCATGTCCGTCCGTCCGTCCGGACGCACTCTAACTCGCGCAAAAATTGAGATATTTTGATGAAATTTGGAATGCAAGTTGGTATCCAGACTGGGCTGGTTGGTATTGGAAATGGGTGAAATCGGACCATGACCACGCCCACTTTTGCTATATAGAAAAAATTGGAAATTTGGTATCTCAGTCACTACTATAGCTGGAGTGATGAAATTTTACCCACGTATTGAGCTCAGGCCCTTATGAAGAAATTTGATGAAATTTTGGAAAATGGGCGATGCCACGCCCACTTATTAAGGGGCAAACATTGAAAGTTTTAAATGTCATAACTCAGAAACCGTAGCAGATATATCGACGAAATTTGGCATGCGTGATTTACTTACTTACGGCCACGCCCACTTTTATATATGGAAACTATAAAGTTGCCTAATAAAAACATTTTAAGCGATATATCATTGAAATTTTATGGCAGAAGTCCAACTATGGACGTAAAACCAATTACAGAAAAATATACGAGATTTCTGAGCCCATAACTCGAAAAATAATTGAGATATTATGACGAAACTTGGTTTATACACTTTTGTCACTTATGCTAATAGACATGGAAACATTCACCGGAATTTGTTTATGACCACGCCTACTTTTAAACAAAGATATTTCTGGAACACTATTGGCCCTTTGGGGATTTGTAACGTGACATCTTTGTAACTAGAAGTCATAAAGGAATGAAGTTTTGCACTAACAATAATATTCATATGCTTAGTTAGACGATTGATAAAAAATTTTTAAATGGGCGTGGGATTCAATTTCAGCTTGAGATCAGTTCGAATCCGGAGCAGAATACAAATAGACAATACTATAAAGCAAGCAATGATGTGAAAGAAGGTAACACAATAAGAGAAGAGGGGAATAAGTTGGGGTGAATGGAGAAAGAGGATAAAGAGAATTGGGCCAGGGGAAGAAAAATGCAAAAAAACAACTTTTTTTCTACATATTTTTTAGTTTAAATCAAACCTGTTAAATAATGATTATTAATCGTAATGATTACCGGCTTGATTGATTATTTTTTCAACTGTCCATTTAATGATTGATTACCCATTGTTTTCAAATTTTAATGATTATTTTGCAATTACCATTAAAAAAAAATCAAAAAAAATCATAAAAAATCAAAAAAAAAAAAGAAAAATAATCATAAAAAATCAAAAATAATCAAAAATAATCAAAAAAATGATTTTGATTGTTTATGATTATTTTTTATTATTTATGATTTTTTTTTGATTTTTTTGATTTTTTATGATTTTTCTTTGATTTTTTTTGATTTTTTTAAATTTTTATCAATATGGTTTAAAGAAATATGCACATTTGTACGTATGCAGGTATGTATATAGCCTTTTAAGGCAGACTCCCGACGGTAGCTTGATGGTAGTACCGGGGGGTTCGATACGATGAGCGTAGGTGGTGTAGTGCGGTTAAAGTCCCACACTAATAGAATAAAGGCTCTGTATGCTTCCTTCTCGTATATTTGTGCAGAGAGGCATACACATTTATACATATCTTACAAGCTTGGAATTATTGTTAATTTGTCATTGACCGTACATGGTACGATGCACGTTTATATCAAATTATTTATCTTTATGAAAACTTGTTTAAAGTGGCCAAATCAAACATTTTAGTGTAACATTCGCTGTTGTACTAACTCATAAATTGGGCTTTAATACAGAAGTTCTCGTAGTTAGGTATACAATGAAAAGCAACTAATATTGCGGCTGTCTTCGACTGTATCGAGACTTTATCACATTCATGAATGAGGAAAAGAAGCGATACATAGTCTCATTTTCATTAATTTATACGGTGAATTATGTGTGTTATTTATGGAGATGTTATAGTCCAAAATGTCTATATCTGAACAATCCGTTGTATGGGACCTATATGTTATAGTGGTCCAATTTCTCTTAAGAAGTCACCCAAGTACCAAATTTCAAGTAGATATCTCAAAAAATGAGGGATTACTTTGCGTTTATACAGACGGACTGATGGGCATGGCTTAAACGACTCAGCTCATGATCCTCATCATAGCGGTTATATTTTGGTGGATCTGTCATGCCTCCTTCTGCATTGCAGCTCAAAGTTATAACACCATTTCATATGAGTATAAAAAGAAGGGTATAAAAACTTTGTTATAATTGTACTCTATGTTAGTCAATCAAATGTGCTTGGAGTTTTACTTTAAAATATACGTATGTATATATGTACATTAGAGCGTATCGCAAAAAAAAGTTCGCCGTGCGATCAGTGATGGGGCAGATGGATTCATTGCTGTGAGAGTGTAGGCTACTTTGCTGTCTCTTATATTTTTCGCTTGTTTTATTGCACGCTTTATTGCCATTTGGTATTCTTCCGTTGGGTCTTTTCTCATCACTCGGCAGCCCATTTCTTTGATTAGTTGACCTGTTTTTGCGGTGTATTCCTCTTCCTCCATTAGCACAGTTGTATTTCCTTTGTCTGTTTCACACTTCATCAATTTTGTCAAAAAAGGAAACATTCTTAATTTCATATAAGTTGTATTTATTGTTCATCATACGCCATACCGTTTCAGCCCTAGTTATTGCCCTATTGTATTCTTTTAAAAGGCAGAAATATTACGTACTTACGTTCCGACATTGTTCCTCAAATAGGATTATTTGGGAATTTGTATTCGTCTTCGCATGCCTACTATATAATAAAGCAGTAGACGATTTGCTATGTTGCAAATAGATTTACGTAAAGATAATCTCTGTCATAATCAGAATTCTTTATTCGCTCTTCCCTGTCCTTATACTGAACCTAGAAATGAATCTTCCCCAGGTGTAGGAAGGGTTTGTATCCGTATCTAGTACGAAAAACTTCGAACGAGCGAAGGTCTATACAAATTTTGTACTTCTAAATTTGTCGACATTTTAATTAGTGCAGTTCTCGCTGTAGAATACACAATGACTTGGATACACCTGTCCCCATATTTACTGCAGGGTTACGTAGTTTAATATGCGTTCACATACATTTGTACAAACAAACTTTATGCCTCTCTGACCAAACATGCATGCCTACCTGAATACTTATGTGCATGCATATCCAAATTTCTTAACAACAATATTGAAAAAAATCAAACAAAATGAAAAAAAATCAAAAAAAATCATAAAAAATCAAAAAAAATCAAAAATAATCATAAAAAATCAAAAATAATCAAAAACAATCAAAAAAAATTATTTTGATTATTTTTGATTATTTTAGATTTTTTATGATTATTTTTGATTTTTTTTAATGGTAATCATTAAAATTACTTTTTTTCTGCAAAAGAATTAAAATAATGATTACCAATTAAAAAACAAAACAATTTAATTGATTACTAATCCTAATCAGAATTTAACAGGTCTGGTTTAAATACGCAAAGTTCCTATTGATATTCAGAAAAATACAATTGAAATTTGGAAAGTTACATTTGAAATTCAGAAAGTTTAATTTGAAATTTATAAAATTTCTTGAGTCAGTGTGAGGAAGGTTTCTGAATTTCAAATGCAATTTTCTGAATTTCGAATGGAAATTCTGAAAATAATTTGTGGCTTAATATGAAAAATTCACATAGCCGTGTTTGAAAGTTGACTACTCATAAGTAATAAGAAAAGCAAGAAGTCACGTGATTGCATACATTTTCGGTGATTTTAGAGTATATGCATTGTTCGTAACAGATCAAACATGCCAACCTAGCAAAAGGAAGTCTGATGAAGAGATGTGGTATCCAGGGACCCATTTTAACAGTTATTTTTTTTTCGGAGGTCAAAAAAGTCCGGGCCAAAAAATGATGCTAAGTGAACACCCATGACACCAAAATGACTTCCAGGACCTTTACAGGATCAATCATGCATCCTTTTTATTTTTCTAACTTTTTGGGAAAAAGTCCTCTTATAACTGTTAAATCCGGACTTTTATTTTTTAAGTCCAAGAATAACTGTTATATCCGGACTTTTATTTTTTAAGTCCGAGAATAAAAGTTAAATCCGGACTTTTATTTTTTCCGGCCAAAATAAAAGTCCTTCTTAATAAAAAACGAACGGCTTATGCGATTGGAATAAAATTGGTACCAATCAATTCGTATTGATTTCCAGAGTCCAAAAATGTATACTTCTTCAACATTATATATTACTAATACTACGAATTTAGCATAAACAGACATACATCTATTTTCTCATATGGGGATGAATAAGTAATCTTCATGTCAGGATAACTCGGAAACTAGATCCGACACAGAAAAATGGAAATGATATTCGGAATTAGGAATGAAATTTACTTTAGAAAAGTCTTATTTCGTTCCTCGTGGCCAAAGTTCTTTTTGATCAACACCAGTTGCATGCATTTTGCCACTTGGTATGCATAGTATATGAGGAAATAGTTGTGTGTGTTTTTATGCTAAATTCGTAGTATTAGTAATACATAATGTTAAAGAAGTATACATTTATGGATTCTGGAGATCAATACGAATTGATTGGTGCCAATCTCGTTCCAATCGCATAAGCTGTTCGTTTTTTATTAGAAAGGACTTTTATTCTCGGACATGGAAAATAAAAGTCCGGATTACATTTTTTTGCTATTTTAAATCAACACTTTTTGATCAACTTTGGCCACGAAGAACGAAATAAGACTTTTCTAAAGTAAATTTCATTCCTAATTCCGAATATCATTTGCATTTTTCTGTGTCGGATCTAGTTTCCGAGTTATCTTGACACGAAGATCACTTATTCATGCCCATATGAGAAAATAGATGTATGTCTGTTTATGCTAAATTCGTAGTATTAGTAATATATAATGTTAAAGAAGTATACATTTTGGATTCTGGAAATCAATACGAATCGATTGGTACCAATTTTATTCCAATCGCATAAGCCGTTCGTTTTTTATTAAGAAGGACTTTTATTTTGGCCGGAAAAAATAAAAGTCCGGATTTAACTTTTATTCTCGGACTTAAAAAATAAAAGTCCGGATATAACAGTTATTTTTGGACTTAAAAAATAAAACTCCGGATATAACTTTTTTTTGTTTCAAATATATTAAAAAGTTCAAAAATAACTGTTTTGCAAGGACTTTTATTTTAAAAGTTATAACTGTTTGGGTCCCTGGTGGTATCTCCGAAATAGATCTATAACTTCTACAATAAATTTTCAAAAATTTTTCTTAAATAAAACTGGTCAATAGCTCTATAAAAAATACACTGCCAACTGTTTGTTAGGTACATATGTATGTACATTGAAGCATTTGTGACAAAGCCTGTAGCAACATCACAAACGTAGGCTTTGTTCAGAAACTCAGTTTTAAGCGCAACCCGCTTTTGTAGTACAAGCAGAGCGTTCATAAACGTAAATTTTACATGAAGCGTCGCTCATCACAATCATCAAAAAAATGATTACTGCTGCTGTTGCGTTTCATGCTGCGTTTCTGAACATACCCGTAGGTACGTACATATGTATGTACGCCAATAGAAGCAACCTTCAATTTAATAATCACAAAGCAGTTAGTTATTTCATTTTATGTTTATTCATTTATTTAGTTAAATTTTAATTATTGATACATCAAATGCACTTAATTAATTACAATACACAGTTAAGAACTTTACATTCACATACATTGCATTGAATTGTTTATTGTTGTTGTTGTAGAACGTACATTAGGGTATGCTGATTTTCATACGTTTGAATAATTTTTGCTACAATAGTTTTCTGTCAAGTTAATAATATTAAATACTTGGGGGTTGTTTTGTTTTTTGTTTTTTTTTTTAATATTTCTGCTTCTCTTGTGGAAGATATTTTAATTGTTTTTGTGTTTTTTTCTTGGTAAATGGCAAATGAACGAGACAATATAATTAATTCGGTATATACTTATTATCAAAATTAGTAACATAAGTTAGGAAACTGACAATGTAGAGCGGTCTGCGATATAAGAAAACTAAACTATACAAAATACATACATACATTCATAAGTTTGTAGAGTAGGAGTAAAGACGGCTCTTGTGTGGATATACATAAATCTGTCGAGGATATATTTACGTGTTCTTGAAATTAGCTCTTGCAGCAGAAATATGTACATATTTATTTTCTCTTGCTTGTTCGACAAAAAATCACATGCATATGCAATGTATGTATGTATGTTTGCTCAAATTTTAAACATAATAAAATATTCCGTAGTTACAAGATTAATGAACGCATATGGATGAGTTAAAAATTATAAACCATTTAAATATACATACATACATACATAATATAAGCTTATATATATGTAAATAAGAAGAATAGGATTACAAGTGAAAACATCATCAATCAATCCAAGTATGTACTGTTGAATCAATTGCGGCGTGCACGCCTACGCGTTGAATTTGAGTAAGCCGCTGATGCATTTGCTGGATTTGGATGTTGACCGCCATACAAATTGTCGAGGAACTCATGTAATGATGCTTCGCTGTAAACATACGCATATACATAAATAAAATAAATCATTAACTTTCTGCATCTTTATCTATACACTTATTTTCAAAATTCGAACCTTGGTGGAATATTGCGTCTAAATTTTCCACTGCCACTTCGCTCGTGATGTGAACCAGGCTGTTGTGTATACGGCTGATGTGCAGTATGGTGATGTGGTGAATGATGCGGATGAGCGCCTGTTGCCTGCTGATAGTTTTGATGTTGTTGCTGCTGCTGCTGCTGCTGTGCACCACGCACAATACGATATTGCACCATATGCGAATTTGGTTCCAAGTGTGCGAGTGCGCCCTTCTGACAGTTGGCCCATTCGGTAATATCATAAACTTTGCCCTCCATTAGCGCCAAGTAGCGCCAGCGTAAACCCAACATGCTAGTTTCTGCCCATATATCACCCTAAAATATAAAAAAAATATATAAGTTAGATATTGAGTTTTCGAAAAGAAGTGCTTTTATGAGGTGATTTACTCACTTCTCTAGCTGAGTGGCGTATTTTACAAGAAGCACATTCTCTTGCAGCATAATGCGGACGATCGGTTAGTCGACGTGGATGCCTCAGACAACAAGTACTACACCTGCGAATTGCCCGAATAAAAATACGAATTAAATAAGTAAAAGTACAAATACAAAGTTTAAGTATAGATTTTCAGGTCAAATGAAACCTTTTACAAGTCAAGTGAAGCCCTTTTCGATTGAAATTAAACATTTTCAAGTTGAATTTAAATCTTTTTCAATTGAAATTAACCCTGTTTCAATAACATTTCAATTGAAAAAAGTTTCATTTCAATTGAAAAATGTTTAATTTTTATTGAAAAAGATTTCACTTGACTTGAAAAAGGTTTAATTTGTCTTAAAAATGTTACGTAAGCTGTTTGGAGTTTTGTTTTACCTAATCGTATTGGCAGCTTCAGTTATTTTGGTTTGTAGTTGAGATATCAGATCGTGCAGCTCGGTCCACGCTTTTTCAGCGTGTAAGGCCTCTGCTAAACTCTGATCATAGGCAAGACGTTTTTCCTGCAAGCGAAATATATAAATAATAGCATGGCTTCAATTTAATATTAAGCATATTTACCGGTTCTCCAATTAACTCAAAAGCACGTTGAAGTATTTTAAATGCTTCTTCAGCGCCCGCTTGCTTATTCTTGTCCGGATGTACCAAAACGGCGATTTTCTTATAATGTTTACGTATTTGCTCCTGTGAACTGTCAGGCGGTACGCCGAGAATGCTAATTAAAAAAAAAAAACAGTAAAAGAATATAATTTTTAAAAGTAAATTTTATAGCAGCTTTTCAACTCACCTATATGCATCCTTTCCTTTACAATTAAGTAGCGAATACATGGCCTCCTCACCTGTCTGCGGCAAACGGCCATTTTTCATGTTGTCCGTTGTAGTTTCGGGCGGCTTTTTCTGATAGAAACGCCGCCAGAAAGCCCATGGCGAGTTCTTGTTAAAACGTGCATCAAATCTTCGCCAATAACTCTTAAGCCAAATACTTGGTTTATTCGAGTTCTGTTTTAGTTCTTGGCGCAGCTGTTTGGCATAAGCAATGCCACATTCGCATGCATGCGCCAAGCGATCGTATGCCACACTACAGCCCAGAACGACGATATCATATAACAAATAGAAGAGCCAAGTCAATATCTTTATAGTGTATTCCAGCCAAGCGCGTAAAATTTTTCTAGCTAATTCATAATTTCTATTCGTGGAGCCGGCCGACATTTGACCGTAGGAGTTTGAATTTCGACCTCGTTTCGACGACGAATACGAGTAAAAGGATGCGGATGAGGAATTCGAGTTGCCGTTAGTATACCGTGTGCGTGACTGATTCGTGCTGAACGACGAAGATGAACTACCGCCGCCGTTGTTGTTGAATGAGGCAAAGTTCTTGTTTGATTTGCGTGCCGCTGCGTTTGTTGATGAACTATTATTGTTGTTGTTGTTGGAAGCCGATGCATAACCATTATTTGTTGCTGGTCGGGTGGCACGTTCACGCTCCGCCTCATCATTATTATTTTTCGTAGCGACATTATAGTAACCGTTGACGTCTCTTTCAGCATTCGATTTTTGATTGCGTGCATTAGCCGCCGTTTCATTTTCGCCACGTTTGTTGCTTATGCGTTTTTTGTTATTAACATTGCCATACGAGCCATTATTGTTGTTGTTGCCCTTAGTGCTATTTTCCGACGCAATAGCCGACCTTTGGTTACCCTTCGAGCCGGGCTTCTGCAGATTATTACCGCTGTTTGCATTAACGCCACCGTTGCCAGTGTTGCCGTTGTTGTTGTTGGCGCGCTTGTTTTTAGCGTTGCCGCTGCTACTTTGCATTTGCTGTGCGTTCTCCTTATTTTCATGTGTTGGAGATTTTTTATTGGCACGTCCCAAAAAGTTGCTTTCATCAACAGCAGTGATGCTCATTGGTCTTCGTGACGAATTGACACCACTTACAGCACCTCCTCCTCCAGTTTGCATATTTTCCGCATTGCTATTGCCAGTATTCTCAAATTTTCTTTCGGCCACAGGCGTTTTTCCATGTTTACTTCCCGATTGCTTATTGTTTATATTATGCAACTGTGCGCTATCCATGTGTTGATTGTTCACTTTGCTTAGAACATCGGAATAGGACATACGCATTGGTTTCACTTCGGCCACAATACGCTTTTTTCCCTCTGTCGGTGTGGTATTGGTGAGCTGTGCCGCTGCTGTTATCCTTGTTGCATGTAAAGAGCTATTACTTAGATTGGAATTCGCAATCTCAGTCGTCGTCTCTTTGGCGTCATTTGGATTTTGGTGACTTTCAGTGGTGGCTAACTCATTCATGGGCGGCATTTCTATTGTAGGCAATACTGGCGTCGTTTGGGACAGAATTGGTGTAGGAGTCATTGGGGTTTCAGGTTCATTTAACGAAGAAACAATTTTACCAATTGCGACTTCTTCCTCTTTAGTTATTGTGTATGGCGATTCCTCTGCTGTGAACAATACTGACGAAGATGGTGGTATGGATGATTGCATTGATAGATTTTGCATAGGAGCTCCGGTTACATTGGGCGACCAATTATTGACCAGTTCATTGATAATCATGTTTGTGGTACTCGAAGATCCAGATACAGGTGATAATGAAGGATTTTCTGTATGTTTGTTTAGCATAAATATTGGTGCCTGCTGTGTTACCTGCATTGCTGTTGGATTTTTTATTTCTGAACGCACCGCGTCCAGTGTTCCAGCCGGACTATCTGGAGTGGGCACTAGAGTGTTGCTCGAAAAGAGTTCATAGCTGTTGAAGAACTGCATACGGGGTTGTGGTGGCGGTACGGGTGCTGGTCGTGTTTGTGGCTGGTGCATGTGGTAAGCCATCTGTGATTGATGCTGATGAAATTGCTGTGGTCGCTGTTGTGGTTGCGGTTGCTGCTGCGGCTGCGTCTGGGCATGATATAATGCGTTTCCCTCATTGGAGAAACCAGCAGCAGCATTTGCACTCTCCTGACAGTGATAAACCTTGAGAAAATTTCCGTGGCCAACTGGCAGAACGGAGTATGTTTCTGGCACCTGGTTCTGTTGTGTCGCATATGCATTGTAATAGTAGTCATTATAATTGTGTTGTAGTGGTGGTGGTTGGCGTGGGTCGGTAGGTGGTCCAGATTGAGAAGGCGGTTGATGATGCTGTTGAGGTTGTGGTTGTGTTAGGGAATATGAAGGACTGTTCACTAGAAACGGCTGTGTTGGTGGTGGAAAAGCGGATGTGCCAAGATGATGTTGCGCGATTAAATGCGCCGGAACATCCATCCCACCAAGCAGATGACGTTGGTACGCATCGCTTTTATGAGCGCCATCATGCGATGACATGACCGATGTCGCTCATTAATACGCACGCTGTCGTTTTGCACAGCTTTTTGCCGTTGATAGAAGGCTGAAGGCGGAGTGTGTGTTCATCAAACCACGTCGTTGACTGCTTGTGTATGTTTGGTCACTTTGGCGACATTCGTGTCTACAAAATACGTATTTTACTACACTATCTTTGCACAGAGTGAATTATTTCATTGCTCTCTGAAAAAACTCTGTTTTTTTAAGTTTTCTACTTTTATTATAGGTTTTATTGCTGTAGAAAACGAAAATTCTAAAATTTTTTACAAATTCTTGATATTCGTAGGCAGAAACGTAGATAAAAGCAAGTGTCAAAAATGAGAATTCAACAAACGTTGGCTGCGGTTGTCATTAGTGCTGATCAGTGTTGCCATTCTAGCTTTTTTATAGCTAGATTTAGCAAAAAGTTTTTGAATTCGCCGCTGCGCCTACCTTCCTTCAGCTGTTTTGTTAATCCGCAATACTTGCCGTCTGTCAGGGTAATTTTAATCGAATTAAGTGTTGAGGTAATCGGGATTATCGCTGCCGTCTGTCAATGCTATAAGACTGTCGTACATTGGCTATGAAAGTATTGAATAATATTTGGCTCTCTGTCTGTTGCCAGAGGTGTCGGGTTCCAACTGCAGTCCGCACAAAACCAAAAAAAAAATTTTCTAATTAATTAGGTTTTTAGAAATAGCGGTCACCTCTCGGCAGTGAGCGGCATACACTCCGAGTGTATTTCTGTCATGAAAATGCATTCGCCGTTCAGAGCCGGCATAAAACTGTAGGTCCACCCAATTAGCAGGGCAAACAAAAAATTTAAGGAACGTATAATTATTTGGCTCTTTTTGAAGAAAAATGTTTTTGTGTATTAATTTTAGCTCTGAAAAAATTGTTCAGCTATATTTTCTGTAATCTAGCTATAAGCTCCAAAATATTCTGGCAACACTTACGCTGAAGGTTGTTGTCACGGCTATATAATACACTGTGCGCCAAAAGAGTTCAGTGCAATGTATCTGTAAATTATTTTCCGACGGAAAATCGCAAAGTCTACCGGCACGAAAATTTTCCTCGATACCTATGCGATGATTATCGGAAACAACTCTCAAAATATCCGACCGATTTTTGAGCAGAGGTATCGAAGTAAATTTTTGTGCCGGTATACTGCGATTTTCGGTTGCAAAATAAGTTACAGAATCCCTTCACAGAAATAAATTAATCAGTACCTTGTTAAGTAGTAGATATATGTATGTGACAGCGCATAGAGAAAGAGACCTAAGCTGTCACATACATATGTATATGTAAAGAAATTTTTAAACACAAATATTTGCATATTTAATTCTTTATCTCTGAGTTCTAACGGGCCTGATGACAGTTTATTATGTCTTAAAAAAAAATCGTGGTTATTTATAATTACAGGCATACATACATATACATAGATAAATATACATGGTTTAAAAAAAAATCGATTTTTTTACTTACGTTTACAACGTGAAGAACGTGGGGTCTGTTTTTTTTTTGTTTCTCAATACATACATATAATATAATGCATATAAACACGTACATATATATGTATGTAGGTATATACATATGTATCTACATACTATATATGTATATATGTATATGCATACTTATTTGTATTTGCACAACTGTTTCAAATTTTCATTAACTTCGTGTATACGAGCTTATTTATATTTAAAAGTAGTAAATAAAAAGTACAACGGGGGATTTTTGCAAATTTTTGTTTGTGACTAATTGTTATCTGGCACCCTACAATTGCACAGTTCGGCTGGTTATTTATAGTTACTTTTTTTTAAGTTTTATATTATACTAGCTGACCCGGCAGACGTTGTTCTGCTAAAACTTATTCCTATGAAGCCTAAAGAAAAGTCTTTGATTACCGTATTGCTAACCATTATCTTAGAGTCCATCTTAATGACTGCGAATAACAAAAAATTGTCTATTCTCTGAATAAAAGTTATAGTTATATTCGCTGCGACACACCTACTTCCCCCGATCCCTATCACTATCTCAATCCCTATCCCTATCCCTATCCCCATCCCTATCCCTATCCCTATCCCTATCCCTATCCCTATCCCTATCCCTATCCCTATCCCTATCCCTATCCCTATCCCTATCCTTATCCCTATCCCCATCCCTATCCCTATCCCTATGCCTATGCCTATGCCTATCCCTATCTCTGTCTCTATCCCTATCCCAATCCCTATCCCTATCCCTACCCCTATCCCTATAGCTACCTACCTTTACCTTACCGGGACCGTCCATCACCATCCGGGCCCACTACTTTAGCCATCTCTGGGAAACAGCCTTAGAAATCACAATGAAAATAGCTGTATGTGGAAGCCTGCTCAACGCTTTTAATTTTCTACCAATATCGCTCGAAAACATTCAGGGGTTATCCGGGTCCACGCTTTGACCCAAATCTTGGAACCCGGCCTAGGCATCACTATTTAAAAAGCTCTTTGCTGAAGTCCTCCTCAACAGCTTTCATTTGATACCAATATCGCTCAGAAACTTTCCAGGGTCACTCGGTCCCACGTTTTAACCCATATCTGGGAACCCGGCCTAGGTATCGCAATAAAAATAACTTTATGTTGAAGGCCTGTTAAACACCTTTCATTTGATACCAATATTGCTCGAAGGCTTGGTGGATCGATCTGGGTCCTCATTTAGGCCTGTATTCCGGGAAGCTCCCAATTTTTCGAAATTCTATATATGTACCCTACTATGTGCACTAACACCACATGAATCTACTGTGAAAATTTCATAAAGAACGGTTGGTTACTTTGGGAATTTATAGAGGACACACATCCACAGATGCACACATACGCACATACACACCGATTTTTCCAATTTTCGGACTTTTCCGGAGGGATTTTCCAAAATTTTCTTCCGTACGAACCATCTCCTCGAGAATACGAACAATTGACAAAAAGTTTTATAGAAATCGGCCCAGCCGTTCTCATCTGATGAGGTTAGTAACATTTTTTACACCATTTTTATATATATAGATTTTTTTTTTTATTTATATTAAATTTTATAATTTATTCTTAATTTTGTTAAAATTTAATATTCATTATTTTTAATAATATCCCAATAAACACAGACGCGAGGATGATATCGCGGCGAATTCGAGGCGAGTTCGCGAAAGCTGATTTACGCGAACGTAATATCTCGGACTCGCCTCGAGTTCGCGGCAAGTTTGAGAAAATCAATTTTCGCGATAGTATTTTTTTCAATTTTTTTAAAGTTGTTTTGCACTAAAAAAAATCATTATATTTCTGAAATTTTACATTTATATCTGAACTTGAAAAGCTTTTGTTATTCATGAAAGTTAAGCTTTCTTTATAAAAATATTTTAAGTGCTTTGTATTATTTTATAAGGATTTAACCCATTGCCAGTAAACCAAACTGAACTTTTAATTTTTCGAAACGCCATTTATAAAAAATCTCGAATCGCTAATGACCAAATTTTCGAATCGCCAAAGATCAGAGAAATAAAAAATTCTCGAATCGCTAATGTAAAAAAATTCGAATCGCCAGCGATCCGAGAAAGAACAATAATATAATCAGAGAAAGTGAATTCGAGGCGAATCCGTTGTGTTTATTGGGTATAAAATATAATATCGATGTATATATATAAGGGTGGTCGCCATATGCATTGAGACGAATTTTATATCATATATCTTCAACTTAACCCCTTAGGTCGATGCTAATATAGTCGAAGATACCACATACACACATATACATAAATACGTATAAATTTTTTTTCCCAATCGGAGATGGTTAAGGGATCTCGCACTTTTTCCTCGGGGCTGCCTTTAGAGGGCTTCGATAGAAATACTTTCTGGGCCGCTGAATTTTTATGCGCTGAACTATGTCGATGTTTGCGCAAAGCTCCTACAGCTAACGCGCAAAGGTCTATAACGATGCGCGACTTGTAGAGCGCTACAGCTTGTCATAAGCTAAAAAGCCTGCCCATCGCCGTGTAGGTGCAAACATGTGTATATATACCCATACCATTTGTATTAAAATTAAATAATTTCTTAACAAAAGTAAAACACTCAACAACGATCAGTAAGAAAATGTTATCTGCGCAAGTGTTTTGTTCGTTTGTGCTTTTGGCTACGCTCGCCATTTCCAGCGCGTCCATGTCAGTACCGGAGCAAGCACCGCCTCCTGGTTGCCGACCCGGCCTTATAGTGGACTGTGCATCAACTAATGATACTGCTCTGATCGTCTGGTCCAAGGACGAGAATAATGTATGTCGACCAATAACGAATTCGTGCTGGTACAATCAGGAGAATTGTAGGCGTTACCGTCAGGGACGTCCGTGTGAGTATTTTGCTAACACTCTAAAAAAAGCGTGATATCGAGTTTTTTAAGATTTGTTAACATATATATTTTTATGTACATATGTATGTATGTAGTGCTGCAAAAAATTCCTAAACAAGAATGCCAACTTTTGTGTGTAAAGGATTGCCCTGAAACATCGAATGAAACGATATGTGGAAGTTATAATGGAACTTATTGCACCTTCTCAAATCAATGCGAATGGTCACGCCATCTGTGTACAACGGGAGAAAGTAAGCTTTCTGAAAATATTTTTTTTTAATATATTTGTATTTAAGATTTTTCTTATCTTACGTATATAGTTTATCGGCAAGAACCCCCACTTTCCTGCGGTGCGAATCCCCAGCCATGTGTTTCGACAAAGCGTTGAACTATTATGAAATAGTTTTTGTTGGACTGGCAAACATGTCGTTTTTTTTACAATTATTTAGTTGGAATCTTCTGTAAAAAACCAATGCAACAATAATAAACAATGATTAAAAAAATATAATTCAATTATTTAAAAAAAAAAAATGTGTGACACCAGTAATTTTCCTCAGAAAAAAGCATATGGGCGGGCGATTCCGATAAACCATGACGGGAAAATTAAATGCTAAAAGTCAAGGGGTATTTCTCAACATATTTAAAGAAATTCCGTATACATATGGCACCCATACAACCGATTATTCAGATTATACATTTTGTGGTATAACTTCGCCATTTCAAAAGGTTTGGACAAGAAACTTTACTGTATTTGTACCTACCCATATTGACCCAAATAATGTGACCGAAAATTGTTGAGATCGGACCACTATAACATATAGCTGCCATACAATCGATTTTTCAGATATGTACATATAGCCTTTTTGGGGTACAGCTTCCTCACGTTAAAACCATCAATGGAGAGCTACTTATATTATTCTACTTTAATCGTTACTCATCAATTTTGTAATATTACACCAAAATTTGCAGAGCTTTGCACTTTTCTAATAGCACCTAAAAATTACTTCCAAATTTGTCCCGTTCGCCATTGCCCTTTAAATGCTAATATCTCAGAAACTTCAAATCGCTAGTAGTTCTTATTTGCTCCGATTGTAATGCTACCAAGTGCTCTCCAAAAATAAAAATAAGAAGAAGAATATTTAACGCTATCAGAGCTGGGCGATAAGGATTACGATTAGAAGATGATTACGATTACAGTAATCGTAATCTTAGAAATTTTGAAATTACGATTACTGTAATCGTAATCGTCGTTACAAAAATTACGATTACTGTAATCGTAATCGTAAGAAACTTGAAATTACAATTTCTGTAATCGTAATCGTCGTTACAAAAATTACGATTACTGTAATCGTAATCGTAAGAAACTTGAAATTACGATTACTGTAATCGTAATCGTCAAAAAAAAAAAAAAATCACACTCTACAGGACGCTCATCGTTCCAGTCCTCATGTACGGCGCAGAAGCATGGACAATTTCAAAATCAGATGAGATGGCACTTGGAGTATTCGACAGAAAAGTTCTTCGTAAGATTTATGGACCTTTGCGCGTTGGCGTGGGCGAGTATCGACGGAGATTTAACGATGAGCTGTACGAGCTTTACACAGACATCGACATTGTTCAGCGAATAAAGATCCAGCGGCTGCGTTGGGCAGGTCATGTCGTGAGAATGGACGAAGGCGCTCCGGCCAAGAAAGCATTTCTATCGAAACCCGCTGAACGCAAAAGAAAAGGGAGACCTCCACTGCGTTGGGAAAATCAGGTGGACAGCGATGCTGCCTCCCTAGGTGTTCCCAAGTGGCGCCATGCTGCACGAAACAGAAGCAATTGGCGCGCTCTGTTGGACTCGGCCAGAATCGTCTAGACGGTTAAGTGCCAATCAAGAAGAAGAAGAATCGTCAAAAACTTGAAATTACGATTAATGTAATCGTAATCCTATGTGTAATCGATTGCACAAGTAATCCTTACCGCCCAGCTCTGAACGCTATGCATACTTTATTGAGCTTTGAAGGTGTACGAACGTCACGTTCGCCATACTGGAATCGCCCATATGTACAAATGTATGGTCATATGTAAAGCGCATGTCAGCGTTGAAGCGTAAGTATAAATGAATAAAAATTAATAATCAATTCATTAATATCTCTAAAAAATGGGATACACGTCTAAGATTTGGTGGCAGACATTTTCGTTACTTCACAGCTTCCATTTGAGATGACAATGCTTAAGAGCAAGGGTGCTCAACGCTCTCGTATTGAATGGGGAAACTCCAATACATCTACAAAAATTTATTAGTGCACTCAGAAAAAATTTGTGTTAGATTTAAAAAAAGTTACAAACTACAAGTAAATTTTTATTGTACCATTGGAAAATTTTGCATACAACATACATATGTACAATATTTACAACATATTTTATTTATACAAATGTATCTACATATATTATTATTATTAATTTATATACGTACCTATAATTAATTAGCATAGACTGCGACTCGCAATAATATTTCAGCAAAAAAGCTCTAATTCCTATTCTTCTTATTAAAATCTACTTTTATTTTTCTTCAAATAATTTGAAATACACTTTTGCCACACATTTTTCAATATTAACTAGAATTTTTTTTCAGTTTTTTCGTTTGCCTACAAATCGCACCCTAAATCAAAAAATTGCACAACTCAAAATTTTTTGAATCCATGAATAACGTCTTTAGGGACTGCTAAATGTTAGTCTCCTCCCAGCAAGAGTCTTCTTCATTACCCAAGGTTTTACTTCAAACCTTCGTTTGTAAAGAAAAAGGTTTTCTCGCATTTCTTCTATTTATTTTATATTTATTTGGGTTTTGAGTTACGTCGCTTTTCAATTCAAGAATTCAATTTTTTCAAAAAAATTTTATTTTCAATTTGTTAGTGTAATTTTCAATTTCATATGGGAAGGGCGACGCCAATCACATTCATTTGAAATTTTTTATACCTGAGGGCATATGGCAGGGGAAGAAAATTTTATTTTTATATTCTTTGGGCGAATTTGTATCTGTGCCTATGTCTGGGGGAAAAACAAAAACAAATGTGATTCAAGGGCATAGGCATGAGCATCTATGCTTAAGAAGAATTTATTTTACAATGGAAACCAAATGAACACTGTGACGTCGTCATTTGACTTACATATTTAGTTTAAATCTATGAAATAGAAAAATCATTTTTTTTTTTCAAATAAAAGTTAAGGAAATACGGGTTTGTGCAGATCGCCCTTTTATGAATTTTTCTTAAAAACATTTATCATCACAGCAGCAATGCACAAGGGCTGACTTGTCATGAATAGGTAGGTAGTATATGACTTTTGGACTACTACACCTTTTAAACAAGTAAGAGCGCGGCTGTGTTCGGACGTCCCGAAGACTTCATACCTTTCATGAACGGGGAAAAGAAAAGTTACATAGTGTGATATTGTTTAATTTATACTTTCAATTCTGTGGGTTATTTATGCAAAGATTCCTTAGAAAAAGAAGTGTCATAATTTAAATAGAGAAGTTATACCCTAATATATATATACATATCTGAACAATCCGTTGTATGGCAGCTATATGTTATAGTGATTCGATCTTGGTAAATTTCGGTGAAATTATTTAGATTCATATGGGTACAAATACTTCAAAGTTTCATGCCCTTAGCTATTTAAATGGAGAAGTTATACCACAAAATGTCCATATCTGAACAATCGGTTGTATGGCAGCTATATGTTATAGTGGTCCGAAGCGGCCGATTACGAAAAATGATCAGATTCTCCGAATTTCATGCAGATATCTCGAAAATTGAGGGACTAGTTTGCGTAGGGTTCCAACGATACCATTAAGGTATCGATACTTTTACTTGCTTCTAGTATCGCCAAAAAGTATCGGTACTCGAGTATGTATCGGATGAAAAGCATCGATACTTACTTGGTATCGAAAATCGTTAAACAGCCTTATTGTGTAGCAGTTACTGAATTTTCCGCTAAAAGTCAGGAACTTGGAACAAAATTTTCGTATTATTCCAACGGGAAATTTAAGGCTTAGGCTTATAAATGGTAAATGGTAGCTTTATTTTCCTGTTGCAATAATACGAAACGATTGTTATATTTTTCTCAGCTCTTTTCCGACAGAAATACTTTCTTGGCCGGCGCACCTTCGGCCATTCTCACGACATGACTTGCCCAGCGGAGACGCTGGATTTTTATTCGCTGAACAATATCGATGTCTGCGTACAGCTCGTATAGCTCATTGTTAAATCTCCGTCGATACTCGCCCTCGCCAAGGCGCAAAGGTCCATAAATCCTCCGAAGAACTTTCCTCTCGAATACTCCAAGCACCATCTCATCTGCTTTTGATATAGTCCATGCTTCTGCGCCATACATGAGGACTGGAACGATGAGTGTCCTGTAGAGTATGATTTTAGTTCGTCGAGAGACGACTTTACTTTTCAATTTATTGGCAAGAGTGATTCTTCGTTGGATTTCAGTGCAGACATTATTTTTGGTGTTAATGTTCCCAAATAGACGAAGTCCTTAACAGTTTCGGATTTGTAGCTATCAACATTGACGTGGCTGCCAAGGCGTGCTGTTTCTTTGTGTGATGACAGGAGGTACTTCGTCTTGTCCTCGTTGACCGCCAAACCCATTTTCTTAGCCTCTTTATCCAGCTTGGAGAAGGCAGAACATACGGCACGCGTGTTAGTGCCAATGATGTCGATGTCATCGGCGTACGCCAGCAGTTGAACACTCTTGTGGTATAAGATGATTCCTGCACGGTGAAGTTCTGCAGCTCGTATTACCTTTTCCAGCATTAAGTTGAAGAAGCCACACGAAAGGGAGTCACCTTGTCTGAAACCTCGTTTGGTCTCGAAAGGCTCGGAGAGGTCCTTCACAATTCTGCCGGTGCTGGTGGTGTTAGTCAGCGTCATTTGGCATAGCCGTATATGTTTAGCAGGGAAACCAAATTCAGACATTGCGGCATATAGGCAATTCCTATTCGTGCTATCAAACGCGGCTTTAAAATCGACAAAAAGATGGTGTGTGTCGGTTCCTTTTCATGAGTTTTTTCCAGGATTTGGCGTATTGTGAAGATCTGGTCGATGGTAGATTTACCAGGTCTGAAGCCACACTGATAAGGTCCAATCAGCTTGTTGACGGTGGGCTTCAGTCTTTCGCACAATACACTTGCTATGACCTTATATGCGATATTCAGGAGGCTTATCCCACGATAATTGGCGCGTACTGTGGAGTTTCCTTTTTTATGGATTGGGCAGAGCACACTTAAGTTCCAATCGTCGGACATGCGTTCGTCCGACAATATTCTGCATAATAGTTGATGCATTTAAAGCATTTACCCTGTAAGTGTGGGACTTTACCAGCACTAAACCTGCTGTCGTCGTACCGAACCCCCCTCCCCTACGGTACTATCATCAATCTACCGTCGGGAGGTTGGTTGAGCACCAGGCTTTATGTCCGTAATCGTCGCGTTATTGCCTTCAGTTTGCCATAAAAGGCTACATACATACCTGCATACGTACTAGTGTGCATCTTTCTTTACAACGATGTTGATAAAAATCAAAAAAAAAATCAAAAAAAAAAATCATAAAAAATCAAAAAAAAAATCAAAAATAATCATAAATAATCAAAAATAATCAAAAACAATCAAAATAATTTTTTTTTGATTATTTTTGATTTTTTATGATTATTTTTAATTTTTTTTGATTTTTTATGATTTTTTTGACTTTTTTTAATGGTAATTGCAAAACAATCATTAAAATTTGAAAACAATGGGTAATCAATCATTAAATAGATACCTGAAAAAATAATCAATCAAACCGGTAATCATTACGATTAATAATCATTATTTAACAGGTCTGCTTTTAGGCATGAAAGTACTCTTGGTAATCCTTATTCTCTTTAAGTTATGTTAGTTATCTGGAAGAGATACTCTATTTTGAGTTGTTGATATCTGTATTTAAATAATCATATTTAAATATATTTTAATTAAAGATTAAACATAAAATATATGCCTAGTAAAATGTCACACCCCAATTTATGAAATTGTAATAAAATTACATTAGCTCAGGTTATTTAATAAATTGAACACATATTCTAAACAACAAATAAAAGCAAATTCAAACGACGAAATTAATTATGAGGCAACGGCAGAGGCTATTACATATGAACGCCCATTGTATAATTACAAAAATAACGAAAAAAAAACATTAAGTCCTTGTGGCAATTGCATATCGAATTTCATATTAAAAAACTTTAAGTAAAACAAATTGTATTGATGAAATCATAAGTTGACTTTTCCAATTAAAATTTTATTCTTTCAAACGTTCATACGAGTACCAAATAGATTTTCGGTTGTAAACAAAAAAAAAAAACGAATAAAATAAATAATTTTGGCGCAATCACGCGACATTAACAATTAATTGGCAACTTTTGTAAATACTATAAAATACAAATGTACATACTTAGATACAATCGCACACACACAAGCACACCCCAACGCATGCGAGACTTCTAAGGCCCTGCAGCTAAGAGACCAGCAAGTCCGAGTCTCGTAATAACGTAAATCAAGTTTGCATTGTTGGCATTTCAACAATAAATGATAGCGATGACGCAGCAACAGCAGCCGCTGGCAACAGCAACTCCAACTGCCTACCGCCAATGACCATAATCAAGCGATCATGTGGCCAGCAAAAAAACGCGCTCGAATAGTTAATAAATAACAAGTAAAAGCGCGGCTGTCTTCGGCCGTACCGAAGACTTCATACCTTTAATTCTGTGGGTTCATTTATGGAAAGATTTATTAGAAAAAATGGTGTCTTGTCTATTTAAATGGAGGAGTTATACACCAAAATGTCCATATCTGAACAATCGGTTGTAGGGGAGCTATATGTTATAGTGGTCCGATCTTGCCAATTTTCGGTAACCCTGTTTGGGCCCATATGGGTACAAATACTTAAAAATTTCACGCCGTTAGCTGTTAAAATGGAGGAGTTATACACCAAAATGTGTTTATCTGAACAATCGGTTGTAGGGGAGCTATAGGTTATAGTGGTCCGATCTTAACAATTGTCGGCAATCCCGTTTGGCTCCATATGGGTACAAATACTTCAAAATTTCAGGCCGTTAGCTGTTAAAATGGAGGAGTTATACACCAAAATGTGTATATCTGAATAATCGGATGTTGTGGAACTATATGTTTAGTGGTCCGATCTTGACAATTTTCGGTAACCTTGTTTGGGCCGAAATGGGCACGTCTACTTCAAAGTTTCATGTCCTTAGCTGTTTAAATGGGGAAGTTATGCACAAATTACATCCAAAAATTTCATGTATATCTGAATAATCGGTTGTTTTCTATATGTTATAGTCGTCCGATTCGGCCGGTTCCGACAAATGATCAGCTGCATATAACAACATACCTGTATTCCGAATTTCATTCAGATATCTCAAAAACTGAGGGAGTAGTTTGCGTTCACACATACGGACGGACGGACAGACGGACATGGCTTAATCGACTCAGCTCGTGATTCTGGTCATATCGGTATATATTTTGGTGGGTCCCCCACGCTTCCTTCTGGTACTTTCGACAAAAATTTTGTGGCACTAAGTTATAATACCATTTCAATTCTCATGAAAGGTATAAAACGGGTGTCTTATGCACCAAAAAAAAAGTAAATAAGAAAATTCAAAATTTTATGAGCTACATATGAATGTATGTATTTATGTATGTGTGCATGTATACTAGGGTGGTCCCAAAGTATAAGGAGACGTATTTTATAGCATATTTCCTCAACCTCACCCCCCTAGTTGATGCTAATATAGTCGAAGATTGTTATTCAGTCGAGTAGCTCTCCTCAAGGCAAGAGCCAGGGGGAGGGGGGGGGGCTGTAAGTGCGACACGGCCCATAGTCATGGTTCGAGGTGCCTGGCGGAAGCCATAAAATGCATTTATCTTTGTCGTATTGGATAATAAAGAGGATAAAGAACCACAACGTTATACAACATATCGAAAAAGCCCTTAACTACAGGTAGTGCTATAGGTGTATTTCTTGATATTTCGAGTGCCTTTAATAACGTCTATACTGAGGCGCTGTTGGAGTTGCTCGAATGGATCGAAATACCACCAATAATTCAGCGCTGGATCGAAAACCTTTTGAGGTGTCGGACAGTGACGGGTGGGTGGGGCCTTTCGACGATGTCAAGTAGGGCACATAGGGGTACCCCACAAGGGGGAGTTCTCTCACCCCTGTTCTGGAATCTAGTGGTCAACAAAATACTCTTCAGAAAATATATAAAATACTAAAATTTGCGAAGTCTTGCATTCCATGTTTAATATAACGCTTCCAATACGATGTTGGCAACACTAAAGACCATGCATACATATCGCCCGTTTTATGCAATAGGGATTTAACTCGAAATTTTCGATTTCTGGGATTTTGCCATATATTTCAATAACTGGGTCGTGCCTTTGAGTCTAGTCTTATAAAATACTCAAAAAGATAAAAATGGCGGAAATAAAAGTGATTTTGTAGTTAGCCGTAGAAGGAAACTATTTGAAATTATAAAAGTTTATTTGCGTTTTCCCAAAAAAAATTTTTTTGAGTTAAATCCCTATTGCATAAAACGTGCGATATATATGTATGTATGTGGTCCATGTGAGGGATCACTGTATCCTGGCCAACTTAGCGTAGCCTTTCGTATATCTAATGCCTAAATTCGATTGTCCTGTATGTACTCAAAAATATCAAATGCAAATTGTGGTCCCGTTTGATGGCGGTTAAGGGGTGTCGCACAGAGGTCCTTTATAGTTACATATCTGAACTTTGACTCCTTTGCGACAACCCTTAACAGTCTCTGATCGGGACCAAAATTTATATGCGATATCTTTGAGTACAGCAGTTTCGATTAGATAAAAAAATTTTAAAATAAATTTTTCGAGTCTTCATATGGTAATCTGAAATTTAACGCTTGTGCGACACCCTTTATCGATCTTTAATTTTAAATTTAGTTTTAAGGACTATCCTAATCTATACGGACGGCGAGATGTACACAGGTACATATGTCTATCTATATATATAAGAATGAAAGTTTGTTTGTTTGTTTGTATGTTTGTTCCCTATAGACGCCGAAACTACCCGGCCGATCACATTCAAATTTTGACACAATGATCACCTGGTATTAGATTGAAATTATGACCACATTTAATTCTGGTATCTCAACCCCTTCCCGAGATATAGGCCAAAATATGGACCCAGATTCCTCCGAAATATTTTTCTGCATTATTGGTATCAAATTAAAGATATCAATCAGAGCTTCAATAGAGAGTTCATTCCATTCCAATTTTCCAGTCGGTTCTCTAGATAGAGACCAAAACGTGAACCCGGATGACCCCAAATATTTTTTTGTAATATTGGTATCAAATTAAAGGTGCTGATCAGGGTATCCATATATGTTTTACACTATACGGATATCTCAATCGGTTCCCGGGATTGAGGCCAAAACATGGACCTAAATAGCCCCCGAAATATTTTTGACCATTATTGGTATCAAATTAAAGGTATCAATCAGAGCTTCAATAGAGAGTTCATTCCATTCCAATTTTCCAGTCGGTTCTCCAGATAGAGACCAAAACGTGGACCCGGATGGCCCCAAATAATTTTTCGCAAAATTAGTATCAAATTAAAGGTACTGATGAAGGTATCCATATATATTTTACACTATACGGATACCTCAATCGGTTCTCGGGATTGTGGCCGAAACATGGGCCTAAATAGACCCCGAAATATTTTTGGGCATTGTTGGTATCAAATTAAAGGTGTCAATCAGAGCTTTAATAGAGTTCATTCCATTCCAATTTTCCAGTCGGTTATCCAAAATATATTAGTAATCATGATGTACACCGATATGTGCACCGGATGGCCATGGAGAGTTGTTGATAAGGAACGTGAGACGGGGAGAGAGAGAGATAGAGTAGTATAAGAGGAGGAAGAGATAGGGGGAACGGGAAATGCTGACTGGTGGGGAGACCGATAGGGAAGGGAGTGGCATAGTGTGATTTGTCGCAGCGAAGTGGGACGGGTATTTGCTAGTATGTATATAAGGAGGGGCTAGTTGGGTGCCACCGTATAAAATAATAATGCCTCTCTAGAGTTCCAAAGCAATTTGATGTATGTATATACCATTAAATATAATGAATATGGCCTGCGGCTAGCGGATTAGCGCACAACCACTTACATTTCTAAAGATATGTAGACATGTTTATAGATGAAATACCAACCAAAATAAATTTATTAATGCATGTTTGTATGTAAGTATGTGTATTGACCAGCAATTGAAATGGCACAGAAAATTGTACTCGCTTTTTGAATAAAATGTATGTATGTAGCAGAGGCGGTCGCTTCATACAAGCCGAGAAGCCCGGCTTACGTACACATTTTCGTTCATTTCATACGAAATTCTTTAAAATCTGGTTATTAACACGCTTTTATTAGCTTCACCTGTATGTATGTATGTATGTATATATGTATGTATGTATGTAACTTCATCCCATCCTAAAAGTTGCAACATTTAACTAAATTATTATATCTTTCAAACATTCACTTTTTTGTGTTCTCTCTATTATTTCTATTCTCCTCCGGATTCGAAACATGACACCAACAGCCCAACGGCATCATATAGTAGGACATTCAACATTATATTTTATGCTTCATTGCGGCTTTTATGTTACCTTTCTTCAAAATAGCCTCAATGAATTTCAATTCACTCCCGTATACAGGCCAATAAGTAACAAGCTTGCAGGGTACGGAAAAACTCACTCACGAACGCTCAAAAATACATTCTTCTCAAATCACAAACAAATGTTCGAAGAAAAACGTATAACCACTCAAATAGCGAGCGAACTAACGCACAACAGCCAGCGATCGCTCATAGCGATGGCGATAAACTCAATGCATAAATTCACTCAAAAATAAAGCTTGAAGCTTTCTGTTTTGGGTTTGTTGTATTTGCAATGAAATCAACCACATGCACAATGTACATACATACAAACGTATGCAGAGCAAGAACTGGTTTTGTGTTTTGGGTAATAAGCTTTCTGTGTTGTCGTTGTTGTGTTTGCAATAAAAACAATCGCATGTACATACATATGTATGCAAAGCAAGAACTGGTTTTGTTTGTAATTCATTTAATAGTAAGTGCTGAATCAACGAAAAGGAACCCTAATTACATTTTTATACAATGTTTTGTAAACGTGAGGTGAAAAAAATTTCTCTAAAAATAAAAAAAAAAAATTAAAAAAAAAAAAAAAAAACGCGCCACTCGGGACTCGAACCTGAGCTCCTTGGTCCGTAGGCAGCATACCTCACCATTACGCTACAAACGTATTCGGAGCTTTATTGTCTAAATTCGAATTTATTCAATCAGGTTTCTTTTTTTTTGTTCTTTTCAAATGCTTCACCTCAACTTCTCTTCACTTTCTGATTGTAAAATATAACAAAACGTTTGGGAAATTTTGTATTTCCAAACTAGTTTGGAAAACCTTGAATAAAAGGGTTTGGAAAATATTGCATAATAAGCTAGTTTACTTCACTGCATATTGGGATTTTTGGTAGAAGTTATAAATACATATGTAAGTATGTAGATCTATTTCGGAGAACACCACATCCCATCAGACTTCTTTTTACTTTTATTCTTGCGTCCGCATAAAACATCCTTTAATGAAAAATTTCACTAAAAAGTCAAAAATAAATAATAGCTTAAAAAACTAAAAAACACGCTTTAATCTTAAAAATCGTACTAAAAATTGAGAAATAATTTAATTAGAAACAAAATGATGAACGAAAATATAAGTATTTAAGGAAAAGCGTGGGGGTGCTCAATAATATTTAAACATGAAAATATTCGATTCGTACAACTAGTACAAAAATATACCTAGTTGCGAAATTAAAGAGTACGATATATGAAATCTCAAAAAAGTCAAAATAAATTATTAGTAAAAAACACCGATTTTAAATATTTTTTGACATACTGAGCACCCCACGCTTTTCCTTAAATACTTATATTTTCGTTCATCATTTTGTTTCTAATTAAATTATTTCTCAATTTTTAGTACGATTTTTAAGATTAAAGCGTGTTTTTTAGTTTTTTAAGCTATTATTTTTTTTACGTTTTAAATGTGTTTACTGTTTATGTTCTCAATAATATAGCCCCCACTGTAACATGCCCCTAAAAGCCTGCTAAGAAAATAGCGCAAATACACCACCAATCCACCTCACAATGTGTATTTTGTTTGTACAGCCAATCACAGCAGAGTGAGCATGCTTCAACGTTTCCACACATTAGCTTTTACGTGGCTTTCAAAACAGAATAAAAACGCTTGTTTTCTCGCTTTCGCTAAGGAGAAACCAATTGCTTATTTTCAGACTTAAATTGAAAAAAAAAACTAGCAAAGCACTTTTTTTTATTTTTCACATCAAATTTGTATGCGAATAAGAAGCTGGCTCAGTGATGTGATACGTAGGGAAAATTCCCTACATGTAGGGATTTTAGTCGGAAAAAAGTGACCGTAGGGAAAGAAGGACAGATTTTTATAAAATAGCTAAATGTAAGGATTTTTTGACAAAGTGAAATCAAAATTTCTATTCTACTCACAAAAAATAAAAATAAAATTTATAAACCTGTAACAATGGAAAAATTGTATAAAAATATAACTTTATACAATTGTTAAAACATATTTTATTTTTTATGAATACCGGTCTAAAAGTATAAAAATTGTCAGTATCGAAAAAGTTCTAATTTGTTTCAACAAAAAAGTTATTGTTATTACAGCAAATATTTTGTTCTTGGCTGAATACATGCGGCACTGTTGTTTCAAATAGATGTTTGCCTTTTAAATCACAACCAAATGAAAAAAGGAAATGCCTATATGACACTGCGTTTTTTCTCTGGTATAATTTATTTTATAGTTGTCAAATTGAAACAATTGTCCAAAAACTACCGAATGCCGAAAAAACCTACCGAAATACAAGCTGGCTCGTTTGTTTTTAACCGCCTATATGGTATTTTGTTGATATTTCGTTTGGTTTTTTCAATATAGCTTGCTTGCACCAACGCAAAACTGTATTTGACCATCTATTTCACACAAAAAACCTTATAGAATACCAGAAAAAACGTAGTGTCATATGGGCTAAAGCAAAGTACTTATTTGACGCAATAACTTTGTTTATTATTTTTTAGAAAAATGCTGTACCTATGATAGTATCAATGAAATGTTTCGCTCCTTTACATATTTATGTGTATGCCTACGTGTACCTACCTATATACATATATATGTTACATACAACGCATTAATACATATATTTTTTTATTATAATAATTGTTCAAAACATTAAATCATGAGTATTTTATTGTAAATATTTTTGACTTCTTTGAGAGCCAGTGTGTGTGCAGTATGCAGCAGAACAGCCGATTTTCATTATTTAGTAAAAGAAAAAAACGTTCATCTACTGCCGTACGGTTCTTCATTGTTCTGGCATGGAAATAACTAAAAAAAAAGTGTAGGGAATTACGTAAGGAAAATTTGAAACAAGCGTAGGGAAAAGTAGGGATTTTTTTCTTGCTCTGTAGGGAATTTCCAAAAAAGTATCTAGCATCACTGAGCTGGCTTCGGCATTCAAAAGTGCAGTATTCACAGCCATATGCATATTTGATTTGATTTTCGTTTGCATGTAGGTACATACTTATGCACATAATTTCTTGCATCTGCATGTGCATGCAAACATAAATATCAAATACCAGATTATAAAAGAGTTGATTGTGATTTTTGGCGACTATTGGCACAATATCAAGATAATTTTAAAAAGCGTTGGAAATCAAATTGGACCTCAGTTTTTCAAACACTAAAGCACCCATTTTTTAGGCAATAAGCAAATACACTTGCTACTGCTGAAATTTCCGTCGGTATAAGGAAACTAAAAATACCTCTGCGCATTCGTGTAAGATTTCCCTAGCGCACGTTTTTATATTTAAGAATTTACAGAATAGGTACGAAATTTTTTATTTTAAAAATGTTCAGAGTAAAATTGCAAAATAAAGAAAAAACAATTTTAATTTAAAAATGTTTATGTTTAAATGTTAATGTTTAGTGCTTAAACTATGAGATTTTGAAGGAAAAACTTTCGTTTTTATTCCATTAATTTAAATTTTAAATTTAAACATGTTTCTTTTTAAATCCTAAATATATTTTAATTTAAAAAATTTTATTTTTAATTTAAAAATTTTAATTTATAAAATAAAAATGACTTGGTTTAAAACGTGCATTATAAAAATAAAAATTTTATTTTTGATTCCTTTTCTCTGAGTATACAAACAAAAAAATGTGTATCAGCAAAACAAAAATAAAAAATACATATGAAAAAAACAAAAAAAAAAAAAAACACACGAGAAAAAACGATCTTAAAATACCCGAATTGTTCAAATACCCGTACAAACATACGCGTAATAAACAAACAAACGAGCGTTCGAGCATTGAAAAGCATTTATTCGGGCCACTCGAAAATGTTAAAAAGAAATCGAGAACTCTAAATCAAAGTCAATGACGGAACGCAATCAGACTTTTAAATAATACAGCAAAGGAAATTACATAAATGGCTAATGGTTATGCTTCACACATAGGCTTGCCCAGGCAATTTATGCTAGGTCCGCCACTGGTATGTAGATCCCTGCGATAAAACAAAATGGACCGTGCCCGCTGCCAGACTGCAAGTGTTAGCGCATGTAAGCTTTTAGGTCTATGTAAATACTCGCAAACAGATCTTAACAAAATATGTATGTTAGTAGGAGTTTCTGCATAATAAACACACTTGTACACCTTCGAACACGCGTTGTTACTACGTCGAATAAGATATGCAAGTGTGTATGTATGGCGTCCAAAAGTTGTATACGCATATTAATTTCGACACGCACACAAATATACAGGGTATCTATAAGCCTGCGCGCAAACACGTTGACTGCCCGCCCCAACTGCCCAGCAAACACAGTCTCTAACGTTAGAAATTTTGTCGAGATTACCTTAGATAACTAGTGTAATTCTCTATATATTCTCAAATCGATAACTAGGGTTGAAAACTACACTAGAATTCGATTAGCGAGTGAGTAGAGAAGGAGCCAAACCTCACGCCTTTTATCGATTCGCAATATATTTCTGTGATATATTGAATATACATCATAGATGGCCATCCCATAGGCACGCGTGCCAATTTTTTCTCTTCTGCTTTCACACGTACACAAGATAAGCTTCACTGCTAACGCACACATATAAGCATTTTGTATGAACCAGTGATGCCGACACTACGGTTTTGTTGTGATCGTGCTCATTCGACGCGCTACTTTCAAGTAATCAGGTTGCTGCGAAAAATGTTTAACTTAAATTGGGAAACATATTTCTTAGTAATTAGCAATAGGAAAAAGGGGGCAAAATGTTTGGTGTGTCATAGTGATATCGCCCGGGCGACCAAATTTTTTTTCGGACGCCATTATAGGACAATTCATGCCAGGGATTATGACGGCGTATTAAATATGGAGAGAGAAAGCTTGGTTTTGCGATTAAAAGGAGCGTTGAAAGCAGAACTTCCCAATACGTTTTGTGAACCGAATTGGAGCAAACAAGTTAAAACAGCCTCCGAGCCGTATTTTCGAGTATATCCTTAGCGATGATTTTATTAATTGTTTTTTATAATTACGGAAACCATAACCATATAAGTATGTATACAATTTATATAAAATAGTAAGAAAAGGATGAATATACTTTTTCACTACTTATTATTTACTTTTAAATCATATTTTAATAGATATGTACGTTAAGCCGTTTAGCATTACGGTCGAAAAAATTTACTTATCGCACTATTTGCATTATAAAAAGTCCCTTCTACTTAAAATTCCCTTTTCCGCATAAATTGGAAATGTTGGCAACATTGTTTTGACGAGACGCGTGAGCGACTTATTCTCCTCATTCTCTCATCGCTTCATAAAATAGAAATGTTTGAATGTGATAGTTTTGGCCATCTATGATATACATACATATATTGAAATCAGATACTAAAAAATGGTAAAGTTAATATTACCGTAGTACAATGTTTTCCATTAAAAAGTACAAGAAGTACCTTTAATTTAAATAATAAGACTGAATTTTGTTTAAATTTCAGTTCTTATAAATGTGGTAAACATATACATGTCAATATATATAATCATATGCAATTTAGGCACATATTGCGTTAATAAAATTTAAACAATGAAAAATCATGTAAAAGGAGCCAAAGCTTTGTTTTTCATTTCAATTGGAAGTATTTGCAAATTCTGATTAGAATCTCATTAGAGAACTACATTAGAATTCGATTCGAGAATTATAATTTTCTCGATTTGAGAATTAGGTACCCTTTTGTGTGAGAACGCTATGATTCTCGATAGATTTTCGAGTCGTCCTCTAACGTTAGAGGTTTGAGAATGAGGCTAGTTCTCGAGTCATTCTCAAATCGATAACTAACCTCAGTGTTTGTTGGGTGGCTACTTGATCTTGTCTCAATAGAAAAGTAAACCACATAACACGGCCATTTTATTGTAGCGTTTTTTTTTTTATTTTGGCGCGAAGCATTGAAAGGAAAATTAATTAAAAAGAAACAATTACGTGAATGTACACACACACACACACCATGAATATAAATTAGTAATACAAAAGTTTCGGTGGTCTAGTGCGTGGGCATTAGATAATAGTCGCACAGTATGTTTGCAAAAAATTAAGCTGCAAATTTTTGACTTGTTTGAAATATTTATTTCTTTTGAGAATAATGAAACAGCGATTAGACATGCAAAACTTTCATTGCTTTTGTGTTTTTTTTATTGCAAAATGAGTAAGCGGACACATTATTACAATTAAGTCTTTTTGACATACTTAATGTCGCTTATCTATTTGTTACATCACCGAAATCCATATCTAGGGCACATACCGTTAATTCATTTCATGTCATATCTGCAAAACTCATTGGCTCTCAAACCTTTGATATTATTCTAGCTTGCCTAAAAGTATGCTTTGCATTAAATTTCATAACCGCCTAGGGCAAAATTTCAGTAGGGGTCTCCTCAGAACAAATCTTTGTAAAATGAACCTAAAACAGCACAGGAAGCGAAAAACATTTGTATATTCCTCGAATCTTTGAATGTGTTTTATTTTGGGTTCTATTGAAGCGATCGAAATACTTATTTCGCAAGCGATTAATGATTTTTGATGACGTTTAACATGGAGGCATAAAAAAGGTACATTAAGGTGGTACAAATTGAGTACTGGGTGGTAGTGATCCCAATGGCGCACATAGGGCTATTATTATTATATAGTTGAAACCTTCCCGTCAGGGACGTAAGATGGACTTTGTTCTTGGTCTATATAAGGCGAACACGGCCTAATATACATCCAGTGGCTCACACTCAAAGTGAGCCAGTTGGTTTTTCTTATATATTTTTTGTAATCGTTGAGCTAAAATTCGTTTGATAATTTCTGAGATAAATACAGACAGTGAATTCCTTTAAATGAGTTCTTCCAAAGTTATAAAAAAGTCTGAAAATTCTCCGGAAACGGCAATTTGTTCAATTGGCTCACTTTGAGTGTTTCAACTGGCTCACTTTGTGTGTGAGCTACTGTATGTATTTCTGCAATACGAATAACATAATAAATTAAGAATTTGTCATATAATTTAATTAACAAGAATTTTCCTCAATGTTGTCAAAAATTAAGCCCACATTTTCTTTGATTAATATAAATGAATCAACTACTAGCGTGTAGTGTGTACTAAATTTGTATTTTGGTTAATAGTTAGAAAAAAAAAATATCCACCCAATGCTTCCAAACCAGTTTGAATGCTCAGAATTTGGAGCACTGAATTTATTGGAAGGCAACCCGCTGACATGGAACCTTGATATAATCAATTAGCTGCATAATCAATTGGACGTTCAATATGCCTATGAGTCTAATGTAAGAGAAGCCACGGATCCACAAGTGAGCGGAGCAGCATGATGCCCTAATCAAGATTTCTGAAAAATCGAAGCACATACTGCATTTACGAATAAGCTTAAAGTTTGTGTTAAACATTTTTTATCTGATAGTATTTCAGCACTTAATGAGAATATTTTAAGGTTGATAGTTCAGAATTTAATTGTCTGTGAAAGAAGCGTCCAAACTGAGTTTTTCATCTTGTCCTTATTGTAAAGTTTTTACATTAAATAATAAATATAAATATACATAACTCTACTAAGGATCTCTTAAGAATTTAGTGCACAAGCCTGAGACTAGTTCACTGTGAAGTACGTCATTGTAATATATCGACGCCTCCAAACAATACTGTACTAAGTGGACTTAGTACATTTTCCCGTTTTCGGTGTTTTCAAGTAGAGCGTGTCTTAATTTAGATGATGTCTAATTTTGGTATCAATCGGACAATCCAATCAAAAGTTATAAGCAAAAGTGTACATATAATACAACTCGAGGTTTTTACAGAATGAAAAACCACGTAGCAAATTTTTATTTTTTCTTACGGGTTTATTTAAAGCGTACCCTGACTTTGATATTATCGAGTTTTGGTGTTGATCGTTCATTCCAAACAGAAGTTACAAGTGAAAATATACTTAGCATACAACTGAAGTTTCATATCGAGTTTAAACCAGGGACCGATTTTAATCGTTATTTGCATTTCTTCGGATGGAAAAATCATTATGAAAACTTCGTTAACAATAAAATGCAAGTATGCCAATATAATGATTTTTGCACATTTTATCCAAATATGACCTCATCTTTATTCTGAAGATTTTTATATTTTAAATTTTTAAATAACCATTATTTACGATTTTTATTTTTTCGATCCAAAATAATTTTTATTATTGGATTTCAATTTTTCCGATCAACTTTAATAAATATTTATTTATTCCTTTTTCCTATCATAATAAACTCTAAAAAATTGTTTCTTTTGTACCATACGCTATATTATTAATACGCTAACATAAATTTTGTTATCAAATAGAACTGCGCCAATTTTCATTAAAATTGGTTGGAAAATGCGTCCATAATCGCCGTTGAAAAAATAACTGTATGGGTGTTGTATGCTTTTGAGCAGAACAGAATAGAGCTATGGCAATGTGCAAGCATAGGTATTCTAAACTTACCAAGCACAATGTTGGCAATCGTCAACTTCGGCCATCAAATATAGGATTCACTAACGTTTGAAAAAGTTTATTATGATCGGAGGAAAAATAAAAAAATATTGATTAAAGTTGATCGGAAAAATTTAAATCCAATTATAACAATTATTTTTCATTGAAAAAATAAAAATCATAAAATATCAATCAAATTTCATCGAAAAAATAAAAATCAAATTATAACGATTAAAAATGATTTTTTTTATAAAAATTATAATCGTTACGGTCTCTGGTTTAAACTTTGAGGGCTTCTTCTGCAAAATACAGTTTTTAGACTTAGTACAGTTTTGTTTGGAAGCGTCGATATATATGTAGATATGAAAATGTGTTTATTGTCCACTTATAAGTAGTTTTGACATAACTACAAACAAATATCATTACCAACTGTCAAAACGCATAAGAGTGAGTGATAACGATCTATTCAAATGCGTGCAAATATAATTATGAATTGATATAATGACAAAGCTTGTTAGTCGACTTTTTGAACTTACAAATAAGAGTACGTATAACAATTTGCTCATACACATATGTATGTAGATATATTTTTTATACATGTACCATTTATTTTAAAATAAACATATCAAGGTCTTTGCTTAGCAAACTTTTTGATGTATCGTTATACAATACAAAAATTACTATTTTTTTTTTATAAAATGCAGGTCGCCTTTTACGCTTACGAATAAATGGTAAAATAATGTTATTTATTTGCAGAAAACTGGTAGTCATTTTGTGACAAAAGTATGTTAAAAAAATCCCTTGCTAACTTGAAATATGCATAGTAACTTTAATTTAATTAAGTTTAATTACAACAAGCTTTTTTTTTATATACGACAAATAGAGTAATTTATAACAACAACAATTATCATTGAAGCATTTAAACGAAAACATGTTATATGCACTAAAAGCTACATACGTACCCACAAAAAAATATTTCATGCTCAGATTAAACTTACGCATAATTGAGCTGCGATATGGTAATTTTTCATATTCAATTTCAAAATTGTTTCACATTATTTGCTCGTTTACATGGTTAGGTGGATGTGGTTGTGGCAGGCGGTGGCTGTGCGCCTCTACTAGGCAAACAGGAGCGGAGCCAAAAAACAGACGTACCTAAATGTAAAAACTTAAATTATAAAGCTTCCAGCAAATCTTGTCAAAAATTCGCTTCTAGTAATTACAGTTTGTTTTATTGTTGTTGTTGTGTTTTTTTTCTTTGTGAACATAAGCAAACATACCCAGCAAACACAGTCTCTAACGTTAGAAATTTTGTCGGGATTACCTTAGATAACTAGTGTAATTCTCTATATATTCTCAAATCGATAACTAGGGCTGAAAACTACACTAGAATTCGATTAGCGAGTGATTAGAGAAGGAGCCAAATCTCACGCCTTTTATCAATTCTCAATATATTTCTGTGATATATTGAATATACATACATATATTGAAATCAGATACTAAAAAATGGTAAAGTTAATATTACCGTAGTACAATGTTTTCTATTAAAAAGTACAAGAAGTACCTTTAATTTAAATAATAAGACTGAATTTTGTTTAAATTTCAGTTCTTATAAATGTGGTAAACATATACATGCCAACAGGCCCGACGAGAGGGGGGGGGGGGGCTGAGGGGGTCAATTGCCCCGGGCCCGGGCTTTAGAGGGCCCGGGAATCTCAAAATGATATCCAAGTTTTTGCTTACAGAAAATAAACGAACAACACCTTTAATCACCTTTCGTAGATAGCAATCATTTTAAATTTCAACAAATTTTATAAATCTCTTAAAGTGTCTGCACCCCACTTAAGGAATTGTTGGTTTTTGGCGTCGACTTTGCAGCACAAATTTGAATTCGTTTTCTGTTGCAACAGAAAAATTCGGTATGATGCAAATTCTTATACAGCGATATGGGTATATCCTGGGCGTTTCGGACGGTATGTTCGCACGATTTTTTGAACTTTTGAGGCAGAAATATCGCGAAATATTGTATCGTTTTATGATAAAAGGAAAGATTTAGGCCACAGCTAATGATTAAAGTATGTTAGCGACAGAAATTTAGTTTAATGCCTCTGTTTTAGCCACTTAAACTGCGTTCCGGACGCTACAAAACACGTTCATTTTTTTTTTTTTGAGTGGCTAAAACAGAAGCCTGGCATAGCAGGCGAGCACTCTACCCACTGCACCACAGCGGCCATGTATAGATAAATTAAAGTTCGTAACTATATATTCACTGAATTTTGATTTTGAGAATTTGTTCATTTAGTATGGGGGCCCTTAGTTATTTTGACCCCGGGCCCGGATTTTCTCTCGGCGGCCCTGCATGCCAATATAATATATATATGCAATTTAGGCACATATTACGTTAATAAAATCTAAACAATGAAAAAATCATGTAAAAGGAGACAAAACTTTGTTTTTCATTTCAATTGGAAGTATTTGCAAATTCTGATTAGAATCTCATTACTCTGAAAAAAAAAACGTTGTAAATCTAAAGACTTTCGCTGTTAAATCAACTACTTTCCGCACTTGAAATGTGCCCAACAACGCTCCGTTGTTGTTTCAAAGGTGCGAGCGTTGTTGATTTAAGTCAGTAATGGAGATTGTTGGAAAAAATTTTCAAAAATAAATTTATGCTTGCATTTTACTCTTCATCTTCTCTCCGCCCGCGTCCCAACTGCAAATATGTAGCCTCCGCTTGTTCTCCTCTTCTTCTCTCCTTCTTATCATTCACTGGTTGCTATCTTTACTTTTTATTATGCTTTTTCTTCTCTATTTTATATTCTCCTCCGGATTCGAACCATGACATCAACCTGAAATTCTATCCAATCATCACATAGTGGAACATTCAACATTATATTGAATTGTAGTAACCTATTTATACTTCCATTTCCTAAAAAGGAATCCATGAATTACTTGAATCATTTTGAAAACAAAATTTAAAAAAATTTGTTCTCATTAGTTTTGTTTACAACGGAAACTGTTGGGTCAAATACTTTTGCCTTTAAATCAACAACGGGGAGAAAATTGTTGCTAAAAATAAACTTTTGTTTGGATTTTTCTCTTCATCTTCTCTCCATCATTATTTTTTTTTGTTGGTTTTCTCACAAAAAAATATTTTCTCACAAAAAATTGTTTAAAAGCAAGCAAGTTGTTGAAACAACAACGCCCGTTTTTGAATAAATTGTTGGATCAAAAACTTTGCTGTAAAAACAAATACTTTTGCTGTTGAATCAAAGACGGAGATTCAACAGCCGAAAGTTGTTGGTTTAACTACGGGAATTTTTTTCAGAGTAGAGAACTAAATTAGAATTCGATTCGAGAACTATAATTTTCTCGATTTGAGAATTAGGTACCCTTTTATTTGAGAACGCTATGATTCTCGATAGATTTTCGAGTCGTCGTCTAACGTTAGATATTTGAGAACGAGGTTAGTTCTCGAGTCATTCTCAAATCGATAACTAACCTCAGTGTTTGTTGGGATACATTGTGTATGTTTTACGCTGTAGACTGCAGTGCGACTTTACAGGCAAGTTGTTGGTGTAAAATTTGAAAGGAACAGAAATAGTTTTTTCTCTACTTTTTATCACTGCAAATTTTTTCAACCATTTTTTGCGTTGGCTTATAGAAATCACTTAAAAAGCAATTAAAAGGCCCGTACACACTAGATACTGGATAGTGTACCAACTGGAAATGGCTTACGCATGTGTGTGTGCCTAGTTTCAAACAGTTTTCATAAATAAATAATAAATGCTAAATAATATTTATATGCATGGATATGTACATTAGACCGTCTCGCCTTATATGGACCAAAAAAAAGTCTACCGTACGCCCCCACATATGATTTATCTTTCGAAAACATTTCTGGGAAAAATTTTTTTTTGAACGCCGCTAGATGTCGCTAAATTCATTATTTTCATACCTTCGGTATTTATGGTCCGATCCCTAAGTTTGATACACCAATCTCTTTGGCTTGAGTGGAGGGTTTCTACTTTCTAATTGCATTGACCCTGTGTGCACCATTGGGGTCACTTCCATCCAGTACTTAGTGTATACCACCTTAATGTAACTTTTTTTGCCGGCATGTTAAACGTCGTTAAAAAGCATTAATCTTTTACGAAAGAAGTATTTCGATCGATTCAGTAGAACCGGAATTAAAACACATTTAACATTCCGAGGAGTATAAGTTTTTCGCTTCCTGTAGTCTTTTAGGTTCATTTTACAAAGATTTTTTCTGAAGGGACTCCTAATGAAATTTTATGGCGAATAATTTTCTAGAACATTTTGACATCTAGCGGTGTCCAAAAAAAAATTTAAATTTTTTCCAGAAATGTTTTCGAAAAAGAAAACATATGGGGGGGCGCGTACGGCGAACTTTTTTTTTTTCGCGATACGCTCTAATGTACATATGTACATATCTCAGCAATTAGAAACTGCTGCACTTCTTTTGAAATGTCTTTTTAATTAATCAAAGGAATTAAAGACAGCAATCGATCAGCGCTAGAAAAAAATAAATCAATAACATTAGAACGAACAAGTACCTACCTACTCGTACAACAGCAAAAAATAATTGGTATATAACTGCGCCAAATTAAATAAATAAGACAAGCGTTTAGGTATCGAAAGTCAATGTGCAAATTTTTGTATTCCAAAGCAGTAAAATAAACGCACAAATAACATCATTAGCGCAGACCAAAAATGGCGACGCATGATTTGCGCATTTCGTTGCGCATGCGTTTCGTTGCAGTGCAGTTCTTTACCATTGTCCATTGCGCTAAATAACCAAAATTTGTTTATTGTATACATATATATGTACGTATGTATGTGGCCGAGGCATAAAAAGGGTATTTTACTAAGTAACATTTAAATTAGAATTAAGAACGGTTTTGCGGTATCTGTAGAAAAAAATCTGCCCCCATGAAGCTGCTTAAAAACTGGTCGTTTGCTGACGAAAAATAGCATATTATTCTTAAGGGAGAGAAGCTAATTATTTTTATCGAGCCATGAAACCTACCTACCTATTCTTTTGTTAAGTCCCCTCGACAAACGCTATATTTTTCCTCGCTAGATGGCGGTGGAGTCTCCATATTCGCAAAATCCGTAATTATTATCCCATGCCGTTCGTCTTTGGCACGTATGTAGGTATGTTGGCTATGTAATTACACATTCTTCAAATTGTCATGGTAGATTGTCACAATCAAGGGTTGCGACTCTGTTACAAAAAATTAACCCAACAGGTGGCGCTGGAGTCGCGATACTCAGAAAATCCGTATTTATGGTCTGTTTTTTGTTAATTTTTATCACGTATGTTTGTTATGTAATAAAGAACTCGGTTACAAAAAAAGAACCCACTAGAGAATTTAGACCATATTTAACTTCGATATCTCAATATATAGGCTAATATATGTATGGACCCAAATGGCCCTCAAATATTTTTGAGCAAAGTTGGTAGCAAATTAAAGGTATAAATCAAAGCTTCAATAGAAAGTTCACTCCATTCTAAATTTCAAGTCGGTTCTACAGATAGAGGCCTACACGTGGACCCGGATGGCCCCAAAATATTTTATGCAATATTGGTATCAAATTAAAGGAGCAGATCAGGGTTTCCATTCATGCTATGTGGATAGCCCAATCTGTTTCCGAGATATCTGAACCTATTCAAATGATATAGATCGATATATCAAAATGATCAGGGTGAAAAGAGAAATCGATTGAGCCATGTCCGTCCGTCCGTCCGTCTGTCCGTCTGTCCGTCTGTGAATACTCTATCTCGCGCAAAAATTAAGATATTTTGATGAAATTTGAAATGCAAGTTGGTATCGAGACTGGGACGGTTGGTATTGAAAATGGGCGAAATCGGACCATGACCACGCCCACTTTTACTATATAGAAAAAATCGGAAATTTGGTATCTCAGTCACTAATATAGCTGGAGCGATGAAATTTTACCCACGTGTTGAGCTCAGGACCCTAGGAAGAAATTTGATGAAATTTTGGAAAATGGGCGGTGCCACGCCCACTTATTAAGGGTCAAACCTTGAAAGTTTTATATGTCATAACTCAGAAACCATTGAAGATATATCGATGAAATTTGGTACGCTTGATTTACTTGCTTAGGGAAACGTTTGGACGGAAAATAGTTAAAATCGGTTGACGGCCACGCCCACTTTTATATATGTGTATTATAAAGTGGCCTAATAAAAACATTTTAAGCGATATCTCTGTCAAATATAAAGATCTATCATTGAAATTTTGTCGCACGAGTCCAACTATGGACATAAAACAAAAAACACAAAACTTTTGGAAAATGGGCGGTGCCACGCCCACTTATGAAGGGGCAACATTGAAAGTTTTATGAGTCATAACTCAGAAACCGTGGAAGATATATCGATGAAATTTGGTACGCGTGATATACTTAATTAGACAAATGTTTGGACGAAAAATTTCCAAAATCGGTTGACGGCCACGCCCACTTTTATATATGTGTGTTATAAAGTGGCCTAATAAAAACATTTTAAGCGATATCTATGTCAAATATAAAGATATATCATTAAAATTTTATGGCAGGAGTCCTACTACGAACATAAAACAAAAACCGTAAAAATTTTGGAAAATGGGCGTGGCACCGCCTCTTTTTAGAAGCAGGAATAGACGAGATTCCTTAGCCTATAACTCGAAAAATTATTGATATATAATGACGAAGCTTGGTGTGTACACTTTTATTACTTTTGGTAATACATGTTCAAAATTTTAGAGAAATCGGTTTGACGGCCACGCCCTCTTTTATATATTGGTGTTATAAAGTGACCTAATAAAAACATTTTAAGCGATATCTTTGTCAAATGTAAAGATAATTCATTCAAATTTTGTGGTGTGATTTCTACAATAGATCGGAAACAAAAAATATAAAAATTTTGGAAAATGGGCTTGGCACCACCTCCTTTTGGACAAAGGTATATACGAGATTTCTTAGCCTTTAACTCGACAAATAATTGAGATATTATGACGAAACTTGGTTTATACACTTTTATAACTTGTGTTAATAGACACGCAAAAATTTATTGAAATCGGTTTATGACCACGCCTACTTTTTAACAGATATTTCTGGAACACTCTTTGGGAATTCGTAACGTTACATCTTTGTAACTAGAAGTCATAAAGGAATGAATTTTTGCACAAAGAATAATATTGATATGCTTAGTTGAATGACTGATAAAAATTTAGAAAATGGGCGTGGCTACGCCCACTTTATGCAGCGCCCGCTTTATATAAAATACACCGTGTTTCCATCAAACGCAAACAAACAATGAAAGCATACAGCTGAGTATCTAATGTTCGATTCCACTCGAACTTAGGCTTCCTTACTTGGCTTTTATTTTTTTTTTACTTAGCCAAAATATGTGCTCGTGTGCATTTGCAACTAAACTTTCCTGTTTTATGTGACTAAAAAAACGTGTAAAAAGTAGTTTTTGTTTTTTGTAAATTTTTTTTTTTAAAATAGTCATATTTTAGTTTGTACATATGTATATACATATACATATTTGCTTTATTAATAGCACAATTTTTCGCTGCTGTTCTTGATTTAGTTGTTGCTTGTGATTAATTGGCCGAAAGGAGACTTCATTCTAACAGTTTTGTCACTTTTGCTTAAAATCGAATGATCTATTATAAAATGTGTTATTTATTTAGTTAATATTGGTCATATTTGGCCACAATAGATCATATATAGATGTTGATATTAAAATAAATCTAGTAAGACTAAATAAGACATAAGTTTTTTTATATACAGAGATTTCTTTCGCTCTATAAATCTTTTGTGCTGCACTATTTTTTAGCGAAAAACCTTTGGAATACCTCAATCGAGTTTCGGTAAGATATATCAACTTTTCATTAAACTATCTTTTGCCCTAGTTTTTTTTTGTTTAAATCATTCACTTTATATACAGAGATTTCTTTTGCACTATAAATCTGTTGCTCTATTTTTTATTTAAAATCCAAAGGCTAAATCGAGTTTTCTTTTGCTCTACAATGATCCGAAAATGATCATAGAATATACTCTTTTCTTTATTTGAGGGTCATTATAACCTCCTAATGATTTTTCAACTGCTTTCTAAAGAAGGAAATTTAATAATTTTTTTCGCCTCTTGCAAAAGCGCCAAACTTCAACCACAGCCTTACCAGATTGCTATTGTAAATCAAAAATCTCAATAGACTTAATTTTACCCTAATTTGCGGTATAAGTGTGAATTCGTTAAATACAATCGATTTTTGATAATATAATTTTTGGTCAAGATTATCATTGTATATTCGTCCATCAATGCCAGTTAGCAAACAAAAATAACCGCAGAAGCGCAAATTAACAAAATAATAACTGAAAATAATGCAATTCCCATTGCCTCTAAACAACATGACCTTCACAAATGGCTTTATTGTTACTGACTACTGCATAAAACAAACGCCAACAGCACACCAACTACGGAATGCAACAACGTCAATTTGATCCATTAAAACAAACAAAAAAACCTATTGAAGTCCATTTAACATTTTTTTTTGGGCTTAGCGTTGCTTATTTTCGATTTTATTTGTGGCAGTTTGCGCTTTTATTTGAACAAATTTTTATGCACGATCGCGCAAAATATCTACTCAGCAAAGCGCTGACCTATGACTCTTCTAGTTGAATGGCGCGATATCTTCAATGTGTTGGCTTATTTGTATTCAAAGCGATTGCTATCGAAACTGTTTGGTGTTCTTTAATTTTTCGCAGTCGACAACTGTGAAAAATCAAAATTAATTTATTGCGTTTGTCTTGTTTTGAACAACGTGTGAGGAATTGAATTCTGCAGCGATTTGACTGGCGTTCTTTTATAGAGTAAGAGGAATGGATGATGAAAATTAAGTATTTTATATGGAAATATCGAGTGCTGCAAGAGAGGCCTTGAGTGCTTTCATGCAAAAAAAGAAGAGGAAAAAATTAAGCCTAGATATTTGCTTATCATACTTGCATACCAACGCACTAAGCACTTCTTGTTTATTAAGTTTGTATTTGAGTTTGCTTTATTACTGAATTTTTTTTCTTAAATTAATAAGTATTTTTTTGCAATACAATTAGAAAAGTTCGCAGCAAAATAGTTGCTCAGTGTTGCTTGTTACGTTAAATTCAAACGCAAATTTTTCGACGTTGCGTGGCACGTAGCTGCTTTAGATAGTTATACACAGCGCAAAATGAAGTTTCAGAATTTGAACAAACTCAAAATTTTTAAACTAAAATGTTAATTGAATTACAAATAGCCATAGGTTGCATGCGACGTGGTAGAATGACAACATTTTGGTATCCTACGATTTCAATACAGATTTTTAAGGATACGATGTCACTAAAAAGCTTCATACTGTTACGACAGAATCTACACTCAAAAAAAAAAATTACTCAGATTGTGGAAAAGTGGGAATTTTCATTGTTTTGATGTACAATTTTCTTCAAATCAAGGAATAAAACCATCGTTTTAAAGAAAATTGTACATCAAAACAATGAAAATTTTCTTTAGCGCCGAATCATTCCCACTTTTCCACAATCTGAGTAATTTTTTTTTCAGTGTACATTTTATTGACAAATTCTATAAAGTTCGTCCGTTAGTCGAATCAATACAAAACCGTTCAATATTCACTTATGTATTTAAAAAAAAAACACTAGAAATAAAATCTTTTTTCTTTCCTATCGAATAAATACATGCATATGCATACACTAAAAAAACTTCTCGCGATCTAAGATATATTTTTTTTTATTATTTTGAACACGCGTTCCAATACATTATTTTTCTTTGTTTTCAGTAAATTATCTTAAAAATTTTCAAACATATTCGTTGCAATTGTGATTTGTTTGAAAATTCAACTTATCAAATTAAGAAAATCAAATATTCAAAACAAGGACAAGTTGGGAATGGAATGACGCTAAAGAAATTTTTCCTTATTTTGATGTATGAATTTCTTTAAAACAAGTATATGAAACCATGTAAGTAACTTTATTTCATAATCCTTTTAACATGTTTTAAGGAAAATTTGCTCAAAACAAAGAAAGTGTTCAATACAGGGAAGTAATTCCTTTGAACGCTAAATATAACGTTTTTTCTCTCAGTGCATACATATTTTTATATCCTTAACTTAAATTACAATTTAAAAATATGTGTCGCAATGAATTTTGTATTGAGGTTACAGCTTTTAAGTTTAAAATTATATTTTTTTATTTTGTCTTTACTAAATTTTTTTTAATGTATATATGTATTTTTTATATATAATAATTATGTATTTAAGTATGAATTTTATTAAATCTGGATAGAAGTCACAATTTTTAAGCTTAATATTAAAAATATCTTTATTTCGTTGCTTTAAAAAATGTTTGTTTAAAAAAGTCTAAACAAATTATAAAAGCAAAATTTGCAAGATTTTGGCTCATTTCACGAACTTTGTACGATATATCGTACAAATTTCAAAGGGCTGTAAAACCTAAACTAATTAATTTTTTTTTAATTTTCTTACAAATTATGCTTATTTAGGACTAAATGAATGAAATATGTGCCAATCGATTTTTTTCCTCCACGGGTAAAGAAATTGAAAACAAAGGGTTAAGTTTACTATGATTCATATTGAAGTTCAATATGTTTTTATTTAACTCTAAGAGACAGCATATTTGTTTTAAATAGATTTCATATTGAATTTAACTATGTATCTAAACTTTGTGTGCACATATGCACATACATGTATATGTATACATACATACATATGTGCTTTTTTAAACCCTTTTATGTATTCACGTGCGGGGAGCGCTGTAGCTCCAAGGTTCGGCGAGAGTGCCAAACTCTGGGGTATGAAAAATGGCTTTAAATAAACCAACTCATTTCCCTTGTAGAAATTGAGTTATATTTGAGTTGCTCAATCATGCTATATAGCTCGAACAATGTATAAACCATCTAAGAATTACGGAAATTTGAAAAGCCGCATTCAAATAAAGGAACGAAAATCTACGCAGCATAAATTGATTTTACTGTGCTAAATATTTAAGTTTACTATGATCATATTGAAGTTGAAGCATCAACAGTAGTTAAAATAAATATGTTTCAACTTGAAGATGACTATTACAAATTTTATAATGACAGGTGTTAATACTTGTCCAGTTGAATTAGTATTTACTAGTCAACTCAAAGTTTTTCATATTCAATTATAATATCTTTCATACTTGAACGGTTGAAATAATACGTTTATATTCAGACCAAGTTGTTTCATAGTCATATTCCCGTGTTTTCATAGTAAAAAAGCGAATAGTAAAGCTGAATATTTTCATAGTCATTTTTACGATGCGGGTTTTCTCTGAGTGTATAGCGCAGACGCCAGCGGTAAGTAACTACTCGTAGATTAGCTAAACAATTTTGTTAAAAATATTTTTTCAATCCTAAAACTTTCTTGTTGGTTGGGTTGTTTGATAAGTGCATAAAATTTAGACTAAGAAATAGTTTTTTCGGCAAAAATGCTTTTTATTTTTCAACATAAGTAATCTCCTTTTGGCTCCAAACACTTAGTCCGGCGTTTTTCCAATTTTTGTATTCCTTCCAAAAAATAGGATTATTTAAGGCTCTCAAAATAGGCATTTTTTCTGTTATGACCTCTTCATTTGACCCGAATCTTTTACCACCCAAAACACCATTCTTCACCTTTGGAAACAGACAATGGACGGAGGGAGCTATGTATATCTGAAGAATATTGTGGGTGAGGTACCATTTCGTAATCCAATTTATGAACTTTTGTCATGCTGACTACACACGTGCATTGTCACGATGAAACAGAACTTTTTTTCTTGCGAAATGCGTTCGTTCTTGCTTCAACTTAAGATCGAATCTATTTAAAAGCTCCGAGTAATATTCGCCGGTAATTGTTTTACCCTTTTCAAGATAATCGATGTAAATGACACCTCGTGCACCCCAAACAACTGCGGCCATAACCTTATTGGCCGACAGACCCACTTTGAGCTTCTTTGGAGCACGTACACCCGGAGAAACCCACTGTTTTGATTGTTCCTTGGTTTCTCGTTTGTTGTGATAGATCCAAGTTTCATCTATGGCACAAAACTTCTCTCAAATTGCAGCTGAACATCGTCAAACACTCCTTTGTCACCCATTTACGCTTATTACCGAGTGTAAGCAGTCGCGGAAGCCATCTCGATAATAGCTTTCTCATGTCTAAATATTGATGTAAGATATGATGTATGCGCTCAGTTGAGATGCATCTGATCTGAGCTGTTTCATGCAATTTCATTCTCCAATCGTTCAATATCGTTCCATGGATTTTATCGACGATTTCTGATGTGTTTACTTCTTTTGGGCGACCTGCTCGTTGGGCACCACTTGTGCTAGTACGACCACAACGGAATTCAGTAAACCACCTTTTTAAAAAATATATGTAAAATATTTAAAACATTATCTATCATTCAGACGACTTTGACGTTTTGACAACGAAATATTCTAAATCAACAGAAGAGCCAAATTTTCCACTTTGCTTCTTGTTCATTTATGTACATATATTTAAGCTCCATTTTTTTACTTTGCCACAAACTATTTCATCAAAATTTGGCGGAACTAAAAGAAAACCCACAAAAATTTTTTCGGTTCACAAAATCCTAACATTAATTCTCTCACGCCAGTGTAAAATTACGTATCCCACAATATACACAATATGTATTTGAGAGTTTTCTGTCTATCAACTCCGCGCCACTAGGCGTTCGCGCTGCCGCCTATGAGTATTTAACGGTCTTAAACCAAATATAACAAAACCAAAAATCCAAAAATTATAAATGCAAAACACCGCTTTCTGCGGCAAAGTGTAGCGCAATACAAAGAACATTTCAAAAACGTTGGCGAGATCAAATGTTTGAATTGCAAGCCGCAATTCAAGATAAATGAACGCCAGAGGTTAATTGAATGTGTTGACGTGCGTATGTAATTATTAGTTAGACAACATAAATGCTGAGACTGCAAGTGTTGCACCTTTTATGTATGTATGTACCATGTGCATGTACATACGTGACTACTAATCAATAAAGATTAGAATGTGAATGGAAAATTGAGGATTTTTATAACAAATTTGCTCTTAACGAATTTTTAAATTTTATTCAGGTGATTGGAGTAAATGTTCAAAATTATTATTTTCTACTTTGTAATGAAGAAGCAAAAAACAAAAAATAAACGTCCGAGCTGTCAAATTGACATATGACAAGCATAACTAACTGCGCGTATGACTACAGTGCTACTGAAACTGTACGCCAACACACAACTTTTGCAATCGAATGGAATGGCGTTTCAAACAAAAATTTAATATGCGCACAAAAACTGTGAACGGAATCATATGTACGTTTAATGTTGCGCATAACTTTGCAACATTTGCTCGTGGCGCTAAAAGTATAACAAAAAAAAAAAATGACGCATAAAAAATGTACTACAATTGCCTGCGGATGTCCACCATTGGGCAAATGAACCACGTACATACATAAATAGAGTATGCCATATCAATAAATTCGAAATAAAACCACGCCAGAAGTAATCGTTAATTTCAAATAAAGGACATAAAAATTGAAAACAGAATACACTCCTTGACGTGTCAGAAAATTTTCAAATGCGCGTACATAAATCTCGTTTTCGTTCAGATTTTCCGCTTTGTTTTTTTTGGTGTTGTAATTGCTGTTGTTGCTGTTTTGTTATTATTACAACTTCTTAGAAACACATATCGTTGGACTAATATAGAAAGGCCCTAACTCATTTTTTTTCAAACCAAGTTGCTGATGGATTTTTATTAATAACTTCTGAATGAAGCTTTACTAAAAGCTTAGTACTATACTATAGCGTGGTTAAATATTACAGGCATTGATATTTGTGTTTTGGAACAAGCCATCGCTGCTATGGTTTACTTTACATTCAGTTTTTTCGAGTAATTTGTTAAGCTAAGAAAAAATGAGTTAGGGCCTTTCTATATTAGCCCAACGATATATACATACATACATATATATGTATGTATGTTAGTAGTCTTCGTCTTGTGCTTGTTTGATTAGAAAGCGAACGCGAGCAACAACTAACATTAATATGTACATTAGGGTGGTCCTTAAAAAATCAAATTGGCGATTTTTTTCCGTATCGTCACCTAAATGGGTAACAGCACAGCCAAAGATATCATATATAAATTTTTATCCCGATCGGAGATCATTAAGGGGTGTGGAAAAAGGGTTAAAGTTAATAGAAGGGATGTCGCACAGGGGTCACATATGTTTATCTGAAATTTGACTTTTGTGCGACAGCCTTTAACCGCCTTCGATCGGAATCAAAAATTTATTTGGTATCCTTGAGTGCAGAACTATCGACTTTGGGCATTATATATACAAAAAATTATATTTAATTTTTTTTCAGTCTCCATAGAGTTTTCTCAACTTTGACCCCTGTGCGACACTTCTTAACCGTCTCCGATTGGGACCGAAACTTATATACGGTATCTTCGACTATACAGTAGAATCGCACAAAAGTTAACCAAATGGTTCCAAGGGCATTTAACTTTTCCGAAATATTAACTTTTCCAGATGGTTTTTAAATCTGATAGAATACGGGCTATGTTCAGAAACGCTGCATGAAACGCATCAGCGGCAGTAATTATTTTTTTGATGATTGTGATGAGCGACGCTTCATGCAAAATTTACGTTTATGAACGTTCTGCTTGCACTACAAAAGCGGGTTGCGCTTCAAACTGAGTTTCTGAACACAGTAATAAACATAATTTTTGGGATATAACATATCAAATTTATTTGAATATCTCAGTTTTAATCATTACAAAGCAGAAACTTATATTTAATTTACATACATAAAATTTGCTAGCCATCCATCACTTGCATAAAAATTTTTTCCAGGGTATATTTTGGCAAATTCAAGCTTAGCTCTTGATTTTAAAATTGGACCACTAATTGCACAATTGCGTTGCCTTTGGTTTAAAAAACATTTATACAATCTTGCCTCGAGAACGGGATATTCCGAATTGTGCAAGGTTTTCTTGGTTGCCAATTTCTGTGTGCTTGCCACTGCCTTCAAAATTTCATATCATTTTTTCTTTCGTTTTGAGATGGCCACTTTAGATACATTAGATTATAATGCCAAGCGGTTTCCGTTAATACCTTCATCGAGTTTTCTTAAAATATCAGCTTTTTTGCTTTTTGATGTAAATTCAATCTAATTTGCGATGATTTATTCCGCTTTGTTGCCATTTTTAACGCAGAAACTATGTTTACACCACTCAATAGTTCAAACGAGTAACTACATTTGTACCTCGCGACACCGACAATATTTTTTTACACAGAAATTCGGGGAATGCACGCAAATTCCGGAAATACATAGAAACAAAGGGGAATGAGCTTGTTTTTGCTAAGAAATAAACGGTTGGATTGGAAAAAAATTCGATAAGCTCAGAAAAGTTAACCAAGAGTTAACTTTTTAGAGCCGTACGTGGACGCTCAAATTTGGTTAACTTACCCGAAGGTTTAACTTTCTCGCGAGTTAACTTTTATGCGATTCTACTGTATTAACATCAAGATAAGGGGTGAAATTGGGGAAATATGCTATACAATTTGTTTTGATACATTTTGGATACCACCCTAATGTACATACGTGCTTAAATAATATGTTTACGGCGAGAGGCAATGCAATCATTAAAATCTTATTGCTTCGTGGTGATGTGCTCAAATCACTTGGCTCTGAGGTGAAGTCGTTAATGTCATGTTGTTTGTGTATGGTTTTTTTTATTGTATTTTTTATATTTTTTTTTATATTTTTTTATCACTATTTTATTTATTGTTGCTACCACAAATGTGATTGTAACAAAAAAAAAAAACGCAGTAATACACACACAAGCATACACGCATACAAATATGGGTCAGATGCAGCTGAGCATTGGTTATGGGTTGTGCTGCGCTTCATCTGCTGCTGTTGACCTGTTGGCGTTAGGCGTTGCACGCATTTGCAGCTTTTGGCTTGTGTCTTCACTTGTTTTCTGGATAGTGTTGTACAATAGTTATTTTTCTTTCACTAAATTTCGTGTTTTGTTCTCTATAGTTTTCAGCGGCATTTTTTCCCCAAATGTTTTTGAAGAGCTTTATTAATGCACTAGTATCGCCGGTGGTCGAAATTCGACCATGCAATTTATTTCTTCAACTTTGTATTGGTACAAAAATTATTCCTTTTCGCGGAGATAAGCAACACTTTCCAAATTCCAGTTGTACCGCAACACTGATTTGCCCTTTTGATCACGTTCCGACGCGAAATCATGGTCAAAATCAAGGCAGTTCTAGGAAGGTAGGCCCGGTGGTGAGCGCTTTTAAATTAAAGCGACTCTTCAACTGTGTTTACGATATTTGTAAACACGTTTACGATATCTATTTATCTTAACTAAAAGTTTTATTTATTAATCATAAAGAAATTAAATAATTTATAGAAAAAATTATATGCCTATGCACTGCTCCTCACCCATACGAACACATCCATATCAATTTTATGTGGATATGAGTATGTTAAATGTGCAAAACAGCCTAGCAAATGTTTCTATGGGAAAAATGTTAGCCTATAAATATATAGATACTAATTCGATATTCGATTTGATTAACATTTCCAGCAGAAGTTATTAGTCCCGTTTTATTATTTGCACAAAAAACAAGCAATCGGTATTGTCAGCTTTAGCGGAAACATGCTCAGAGGATAAGTAAATATTGTGTCTACGCGATCAATACTTTTCCACCAGCTTTTTGTGCTTAATACGAACGTATGTATTTGCTTTTGCTTTCTGCGGCTGTTTACAGTCTAGATGACTGTGAATGGAATTGTGTCATATGTTTGTGACGTCACTGTGTTTTATAGTGTTTCAGAGTGCAATAAAGTGGTTGGCAGTGCTTTGAGTGAGTTGATTTTAATTTTTATGCATTCTTGTTACCAGGCAGGCAGTATAAAGGAAATTTGACACCGACAAGCGTTTTGGACATGACTTTTCGATGGTCACTTCGTATATCATGGCAATCGTTATTATATTTAGGTAAAATTTTAAGTCAATAACAAAAGCGGTAATGTTCTATTTAGGATACAAACGTGATAATATAGCGCTGTAGTAGCGGATTTTTGATGTGTAAACATCATTTGTTACGAGTGATTTCGAAAAAAGCGTAAACAACTTTTGTGTTAGTGCGCTGCTGTGCCCGCGTGAATCACTTGACATTGTCAGTGGTTGGTAGACATTTATATGTAGGCAGGCAAATGCAAATATTAACAAGAACAGCAACAACAACGAAATTGTTATTTCCTGCAACAATGCGACAAATAGGCACAATAAAAAGGAACAACATGTTTGAACGTGTAGACATGCATATAAATGTATGGACGTGCATACAGCAGAAGCAACAACAATAGCAACAACAAGACCAAAATAAATAAAAAAAAAACAAAAACGAACAAAAACAAAGAAAATGATAACAAAATAAAATCAAAAAACTAAAAAACAAAACAAAAAAAAAAAACAAAAAAACAAAAGCAAACACAAAATCAAAAACAGAAACAGAAAAAAATTTAACAAAATAAATAAAAAAACAAAAACGAACAAAAACAAAAAAAAATTATAACAAAATAAAATCAAGTAAAAAACAAAACAAAAAAACAAAAGCAAAAACAAAATCAAAAACAGAAACAAAAAAAAATTTCAAAAACAAAAACAAAAAACTAAAACGAAAAATAGCAAAAAAAAACAAAAAACAAAACAAAAAACCAAAAAAACAAAAAATAATCAAACAGAAACAGACACAGAAACAGACACAAAAACAAAAAAAAACGAAAATAAAAACAAACACAGAAACACAAAATGAAAGTAAAAATAAAAATAGCAAAAACAATAAGAAAAATAAAAACGAAAACAAAAAAACTAAAAGGGAAAAAAGCAAAAAAAAAAAAACAAAAAACGAAACAAAAAAACATAAAAACAAAAAAAAAAAAACAAAAACAAAAACAAAAACAGAAACAAAAAAAAAGAACAAAAACAAAAACTAGGAAACAAAAAAAAACACAGAAAAATAAAAAAACAAAACACCGAAAGAAAAAGAAAAAAAAAAAGAAAACAAAAACAAAAACCAAAACACAAAATGAAAGCAAAAATAAAAAAAAATAAAAATAGCAAAAACAATAAGAAAAATGAAAACGAAAATAAAAAACAAAAGAGTAGTAGTGACAATTATAACAACAAATTGTAGACTAAAGTCGCAATTTAATCCCAAGAAAACCAGAATGGGAATAAAAATCCGATTTCGGAACTGTTCATGAGTACTCGTTAATAAAATAATAATATAATAGATACAATGGCGCTATTATAACTCTGACGAGTTTTATGGCCGAGCTTCTCTCCCAATTCGAGGTGTGCTCCTTTTTGTTTTTCCTACTAATTGGGTGGACCTACAGTTTTATGCCGGCTCCGAACGGCGAATGCATTTTTTGTGAGAAGCTTTTTCATGGCAGAAATACACTCGGAGGGTATGCCGCCCACTGCCGAGAGGTGATCGCTATTTCTAAAAATCCAATAATTGAATTTTAATTAATTAGAAAAAATTTTTTTTTTGTTGTTTTGCTCGGACCGTGGTTTGAACCCGAGACCTCTGGCATAGCAGGCGAGCACTCTACCCACTACACCACTCGTTACTCACGCTTTAATTTTTTTTTTAATTTCTCTGAATATATTCGAAGTAGCCTCTTAAGAATAAACTTATTTTGTATACATACGTTCTTTAACAAAGCAAATGCGCACATATGAAATCACAAAGCAAACGAAAAGCGTAAACGCGCCACTGCAGCGCTGATAAGTAAATCGCTTAAAAAGCGCAACTCACCACACTCACTCACATTTGTGGCATGGGCATATGTTCGGGTATGGTGAGATAACTTGAATGTCATTTACGAAACATGCAGCCAAAGAGAATTATTAGTTGAAATACTGCAAACTTTGCGTTTATTTATATTGACGTTAAAACAATTCAAAGCGCATAAGCATTGGCTGTGCAGCAAAATAAAATAAAGTAGGCAGTCGAAGAGATGTTGGATAATAACAAAGTAGCTTATCGGCACTGCTGCTGGCTGCTGTTGATTGCCGCCGCCGCCTACCAACTGCACTTCAACACACTCCACAACCACTTTGAAGCTTTCTCGCGCTGCTAAGCTCTGCCAGGCAATGCGTCAACTTGGCGTCGTGATCAGTGTTGCCACTGAAAAAAAATTTTACCGACCAAATTACCGCCCAATTCCGCCAAAAAACGACCAAAAATCAGAAGTCAACTTAAAATGGAATTACATATTTATTTTTAAATACATATGTACATACTAAGTAATCTTGGCTCCCACTCATTCAATTCAGAACTAACACTAGACTGTCGCCGATCTCTAAAGGAGATGGTCAAACAGATCTGTCTGCACCTCATGTAGGTCCCGGGACGTAGGGATATCAATGGCAATTGTAGGGCGGATGAACTTGCGAGGCAGGGCACTACCGAACAGGTTCATCCTGACAAAGAACGCATAGGTATGCCGTTAGCCACAAATAAGCTAATTCTTAAACAGCATATCTATAAACTAGCAAGTGATAGATGGCAACAGAAGCCAGTATATCGAACATCAATGCAGAAATGGGTTCACAAGTGATCTCATCTCTAAGGAGAGATGACATCTCGAACCTGGTGGGGTACTTACAGGGCACTGCCTCATCGGGAAACACGCAGAGAAGCTAGGTGCACCCTACCGCAGATGCTGCATAAGCTGGAGGCGAGGAGATAATCGAACACCTCATCTGCCACTGCTCGGATAGCCTATGCGGAGGTCGACATAAAGGACATGGGCCTTCACTCTATAGTTTAATTCGAAAGAAAATTCGTTCGATTTCGAGTTCTATTCCATATATTCTATGCAATAATAATGTGCTTTCTAATCGCATTTCGCTTTTAAATAGAACTACATTGTGAAGGCCCTGATGAACTTCATAAGGTTCTCAAATTGATCCAAAAAGGAGGAGTAATCCGTTTTATTCTTGTGGTATCACAACGGGCCTCTGCACTGGCCCAAGTGCGACTGTATGGCAGCCACTCCAACCTAACCTATTCGTGGAATAGCCCGTATGTTCGCTGGCGCTCACCAATTGAGCGCTCAACAAAGTGAACTAAATTTCCCAACTCTAATAGATATGCAAATAGTGTGTTTCACTAACAATAAAAGAACTTTACACGGGAAAGATAAAATGTTTAGCGTCAGAGATATTGTCTCCACTAAAAATATTCATATTACAAATCGGACCAGAATTGATTTTAGCCGCCCAACAGCCCAAAGTAAATTTATCGGACCAGATTTGGTCCGAAAGGCCCAATTTCGGCATCACTGGTCGTGATCGTGGTTGGCGTTGGCAACGGCGTCGATGTCGCGGCACATTTAGTTGTTTGACTTTTTTTCGGCAGCAGTTGGCCAAAACCGTTCAGTTGTTCGTTGGACATATGCCGATGTGGTGGCAAATACGGTCGATAACGGTATTTTAGTTACAGCAAAGCCAACACAAACAAGCAAGTGCAAGTGAAGAAGTGCTGCAAAGGTCTGACTTGTGGGTTTTCACTTAACTTCTTTTTTTATTTCTTTCACTTCATCTTTGCTTTGAAAAATAAAAGAAAAAAAAAACGTGCGCGCACATGCAGACGCGCATAGCAAATAATGAAAATTATGTGGACAAATACATAGTTTTTGGTTATTTTCAAACGAAATTTCTACTTCAGGCACACAAAAGAAATTTCCGTACGAATAAGGTTAAAAGGTTGAAAAATGAGCTAATCACCAAAAATAAAGGAAAGTGCAAAAAAGACGGCGAAGGCGCAGAAGACGTTGAAGCGCAAGCGAAATTTAGCAAAGAAAATTATGCAAAAGTAATATAAGCGCGTTATCTATGTGTTAGCAACATTTGCAGCGTCTAAGAAAATCTAACGGATAATAAATTGCACAAAAATTGGCCAAAATTGGCTTAAACTGCAAATTACTAGTTGCATAATAAGAATTTGTCAAGCTTGATGAATGCAAAGGCATGTAGATCAAAGAATATTAGCGTTTGTGTGTGTTGTTGTCTTATGACAAATTGTGCTTAACTGAGTGTAGAACAGAAGACTTAAGCAACGAACTTGCTGTGCTTGTGAAGCGTAGCAAATTAACTACAAATTTCAAATTACTCTGTGTTTTTTTGTCTATGTGTGTGTGTGTTTTTTGTTGTCTTTTGCTACCGGTGCATATTACAATAAAAAAAGCTTTGCAATATTTCACACCGCTTAAATATTGTTAAACAAAATAATAATTCTTTATTGCTGCTGCCATAATTGGATTATATTACATTTGCTGGTGGCCTGTTGTTAGCTGCAGCTTCTGATTTGACATAAGCAAGGCCGTTTACTGCTATTTATTAATAATACTTTAGCTGTCACTGGACGTTCTGACAATATGATTTTAAGGTAAGTTATGAAATTGTAATTACTTACGTCTTGTGTGTATTTGATTTAACAATAGCAAAGTATTTAGAGTAGGAGGTTAATGAAGCACCGGTTTACTTAAAAGCGAATGTTTGCAAATGAAATTTAATTAAGAGTTTATAGTGATTTTTATCTGATATTATGTTAAGTGGAAATTATTATTTTATTGACTGTTATAAAGTAAAAATTGTTATTTATTACTACTATTTTTATTTAAATAGGTTACACATGATCTCTCTGGCAAATTTAGCTTAATTGACACACATTTTTTGTTTTATTTACACGTTCATTTATCAAGTCTTCTTCTTTCTTAATTTGTTTTAGTTTTATGACTTTTTGCATTCCTTATACACATATTCTTTAGTGACAAATGAGCTTCAATTTCTCGCGTCGACTAACTTATTGTGTATTCAGGTTAAATATGTCTTTGGTGTGTTGTGCGTGAAGAAGATGTAGAATTAAATAAAAGCTGTTTTAGGGAAAAAAATGTATGTAGTAGCAGCAAATTTGCTTCATTTTAGTTTGTATACGAATGAAGCTTGTGAAGCTTTTTGCTTTACGTTGAACTATTTCTATGAATTAATTTGTAGGTTTCCAAGTTTGCCAATAACAACAACGAGTGCGTTGAAGTTCTAGAAAGTTTATGTAAATTTAATGACTAAACATCTGTAAGTTCATTAAGTTTGCGTTCTTGATTTCTTTTCGAATGCTTTCCTTTGTTTTTTTATTTTTTTTAATCAAAATATTTTTCTATAATTTTGTAATAAGCGGAAGAATACAAGCAACTCTAATAGCGATGGTAGATATGATAGCTACCTTGAACCAAGGTTAGGTTAGGTTAGGTTAGGTTGAGGTGGCTGTCTCCGCAATTCATGAAAGCGGGGACACACTTAGGCCGAGGTGGCCCATTGTGATACCACACGGGAGCCCTAGCTTCCTTATCCCTGTTTACAAACCTTTCCGGAAAAATTAGATTCAAAAGTATGATAAGATTAGATGCCCGTGAAGCTAAACCAGCCCGTTTGTTTCATGAAGCGCAGAACATCTAGTGTCCTTGCATTTTCCATCTCCGCCAGGCACTCGAAAGTGTTTATGGAGGAAGCGGTACCTGGATAGCGACAGTGCGGGGCAGTGGCATAGATAGTGCTCAACACTCTCTATTTCCTCCACGTCCCTACAGCTGCGGCAGAAGTCGTTTTTATATAGGCCCATGCGAGAGGCGTGAGTGCCCATAAGACAATGGCCTGTTAGAAGTCCCACCAGCGGACCTATAGAGAGCCGATTCAAATGCAGCACCGATACAGACCTAGCCTCATCCAGTCTAGGCCAGATTTGCCTAGAAATCACACAGGTTGACTCCTTGGCCCATCTAGCGTTAGCCTGTTCAATGGAGCGAGATCTCAACCAATGCTTGCATGAGTTAAGCGGGGGGCCAACCCATGTCGCAGATGTGATATCCTGCAAGCTTGTGCCTTCCCTTGCCAACTCTTGAACCAAATCAATTCTTCAATAATCATATTTCTTTTGAAAATTGTCAGCAACTTTTGTTGAATTCCATTTTAACTTTTTCAAATATTCTTTTTAAAAACTTTTTCTTGAAACTTTTTCAAAACGCCAAATCAAAAGTTTTTTTCTTAAACTTTTTCAAAAGTATCCATTATTCTCATATATATAGTACTTCTATATTGATAGTATTCTATCTGTGCAATGTGTATGAATTCATCCAAAAATTTTGTGCAACTGGCAGTTCTGCGCATGCGCCTCAATTACATTTAATGTCATCTGTGAATATGTGTGACAAATACATTCAATTGAGTTCAGAGGCGTTTGAAAAAAAAAATTGAAAAGCATCATTGTGTTCTAGGGGACTTATACCCCTTTCATTTTAGTTTTTGAATTTGTTTATAATTAATATAAGAAATTTGCCACATTTATTTTAAGATGCAAACTTTTGTGAATTTGGTTATGAAAATTAGTGGAAATGTTCTAGAAAAATCTATTTTCTATGCACTCATATTTTTATGAATCGCGGCGGAAAGCGTTTCATGTTAAAATCCTGTGGTCCGATCCATGGGTATTATATCAAAAAGTCGAATTCTGCCGTTTGAGGGTTATGTTTGTAAAGTATGTACGTTCGAATGCCGCCAACAATGTGAGTACTGCGAATTTCTAAACTGAATAACAGGACACTTTAGACAACGAACTTTTGGACACAGCAACATATGAGGACCAAAGTTCAGACTACGTTACTCTCCAAACCGACCTCAACAGGGGACCACAGGTAATAATATAACTAGACGGATGGAAGAAAGGACTACGAACCAATCGCTATATGTTCCACATATTTACAGGCGGATAAAAGGTGGACGGGTGGGAGCTGCAGTGTTTTGTCCGGAGCTTGGGATTAAAAAATCCTTTTTAGTCCCGGACTACTGCAGTATTTTTCAGGCATTGATACGTACAGGCGATTCCCAGTGTAATCGCATTTTTGGAAATGGTTGCTGCAGATTCGAATGTTTTTAAAAACGTCGTCAGGCATCAGACCGCACGCATGCATCCATTGTTTGCAAATGGTTTCGTCTTTTGGAAATCTATTTACATATGTATATATATATTTATATAACCAATAATGCACTCAAAACGAAATACGTATGTAAAGCTATTTTATTTATTTTATCCCTTTTATTGTCACAAATATAGCACCGCTTCGACATTTTTTAATCAAATCAAATCAAATAATAAATATGTAAATTCCCTATATTTTTTTTATGTGCCGTCACTGCGGTTTATTTTGAATTCATATGTCATTTTTCAAATTTGATTGCTCGGTTTTCTCTTTCTTTTTTTATATGTCTGTACTGTAATGTTGGCTGATGGAACTCGTAGGTATTACGAATATAGGAGTACTATATATATGATTATTCTCTTTCAAGATTTTTGTCAAAATTTCCAAAATCTCTTTCGATGATTTTTCAATTTTTTTTTTTCAAACTTTACTTTTTTTAAATTTTTTTTTTTCAAAATGTCTTTCAAAACGCTTTTAAACCTTTTTGTTTCTACACTTGCAAGACCCTTTTTCAAGATTGGTTTTAAAATTTTTTTCCAAAATTTTTGAAATTCATTTCGAAAATTTTTTAAGTTACGAGTATTTATATAAGCTCAAAACTTTGTTATAATTTTCAAACATGTTTCTCAAAATATTTTCAATACTTTGCAAAACATTTTTGAAAGATTACTTCAATCTCTTTTTCAATAGAGTTTTTCAAACTTTTTCCAAAACTTTTAGAAATTAATTTCAGACATGTTCTACGTTATTTTCAACCCCTAATCTTGTTCAAAACTTTTTTTTAATTTTCAAACATTTTTTTAAAACCTCTTTCAAAACTTTTTCAACTTTTTAAAAAAAGTTTGAAAGATTTCTTTAAGTCAGTGTCTTATTTCAGAATAGGTTTTCAAACTTTTTTCGAAAACTTTTAGAGATTCACTTCAAAGATTTTTTTAAGAGTTGAATTTCAAGCACAAAATTTTTAAAATTTTTTTCAAAACCTCTTTCAAAACTCTTTTGAAAACTTGTGAAACATTTTTTTAAGATTTCTTTTAGTTATTATCAATAGCATTTTTCAGGATTGTTCCCAAAACTTTTAGAATTTCATTTCGAAATTTTATTTTAACTTATTTTCAACTCCTATTCAAGTTCACAGCTCTTTTAATTTTCAAAAAACAGTTTTAAAACATATTTCAAAATATTTTTGAAACTTTTTTCAACACTTTTTTAAAACGCTTTTCAACACTTATAAACACATGTTTTTTATTTGTTAATTTTTATATCGAAATTTTCGAAACTTCTTAGAACGAAAGCTGGGCTTACCCATGAGACTGCCAAGAATATGGATTTTTCGTAAAACAGACTGCCAAGGGCTGGTTTGGCTCTTAGTATATCATTCATCGAATTGGTTTTTTTTTTTTTTTTTTCAAAGTAAAAATCGAAAAAAATTGAATGTGGAAAAAGGAAAAATTTAATTAAACTACATAAGCATATGAAAGTTTTTTGTATAGACCTATGAATAAAAAAACAGAAACCGCGCTCTTTCAAAAAATTGGTGTTCTTCCGGTTTGTTCTAATTTGCCATCAGTGAATATGTTTGCATTTTTATGCTTATTTCACACGCTTCTTTCTCATTAAAAGACTTCCCTTTTTTGCGCTTTGATTTTCTAACAACAAAAGACTAAAGACACGAACTCTACGTTAGTCTTCCTTGTAAACTAATTAAAGTGAATTATGTTCACATTGTAATTTTTTACTTGTTTTTTTTTTTTTTTGTTTTATAGAAAATTTCACTCACAGGCATACAAGTTTCACTTTCAATGCGCGCTCGTGGCTAAAATATATAATTATCTGCCGTAAAAATCTACACACAGTAATCTATGCACATAAAATACTGTGAAACTTCATATATGTGGCTATTCACAACAATTGCCTGTGGAGTAACGTGAAATTAAATTAATTAAGACGTTAAAAGAAGAAATATTATCTTTTAATTTCATTTACTTGCGCCCTTGTTTTCAGTTTTAATTAATTAATTGTTTTCTTAAATCGATTTCCAAAAAGAGCAATTAATTATTTGAAGTGCGTGAAATAATAGCATTTAAAATGTTTACGCGTACATAAATGCATGTAGTTATGCCATTAGTGCCAACATGATTTATCTCGAAAATAATTTAATTTAACATAATTTTTTAAATAATTTATGATAATGGCATGTGCCTGCCATCAAAGCATTGTTTACGCCATTTTTGAAGCTAAACAATTTTGGCAATGATTTATAACAAAAAAAAAAGAAACAATGTGACTTCAATTCTGCACTTGCATTGACTTTGATTTACTTGTACATACATGCATATATAAATAAAAAAAAATAATATAAAATGCAGCTGAGTTTGTTTAAACTTGCAATATATTTTATTACTCTAAATTGCTCCACTCCCTTCTAGTTACACTTGTTTGTTTTATTTACCTATATGTATTTTAATGTGTATGTGTATATATATTAATGTTTGAACGACGTTGGGTTAATCGCCGTAGCTGGCGCTGCACTTCACTTTTGTGCCCAACGTATGCCTTGGGCCTTAGCCATTACTGTGTGCACACACCTTGAAAATGTTTACGATGGAAGTATAACTGTAAGCAGCCAAAAAAGTAATAAATAAAAATGAACTTTCGTGGTGGTATCGATCGGTGTTTTGTGTGCATAAATTATTAGCAAGCGATTACTAATTGTTAAAGAACTTGTTGGTTGGTATTCGCATGCTATATACATATGTATAATTTGTTGGTGGAGGTGGATAACGGTACGCTAGCATATTGATTATAGTTATGTATATAAATATACAGCTAAGAAATTATGTATATGCAAATAAAAAAGGTATTTTATGTATTTTGCAGTTCATTGACATCTATTTCGTGCGCTGAGCAAGCAATACTGTGAGGGGAATTGAAGAAGAGCTTAACAAAAAAAAAATATATATCTGTGGTCACAAGCAATAACCGTTTAAGTCGACTTAGGAAGATTTCGAGTTATATATACCACGTTATTCTCCATTTAAAACACTATAAATACTTATAACTTAATTCAATAAAAAGATATAAATAAAAACATTTAGGCTTAACTTACAATAGAGGTGTATTAAACTTGCTATAACAGCCAAAGTAGATGTATATACTTAATCAAATTTTTTAATGACATTTCGTTTTATTTACAAAATATGATCGTAATATTGTGGATGGCTCACTGATTTTGCGTCCATAGTTTTTAATCGACTTTTATGATTTGTTAAGAAACGCCTTCGAATATAAAAATCAATTTATCTCCAAATCATATTTTTCGACTTAAGCGATTATTGCAAATTGCCACAGATATATCTAAACTAGTTTTGTTGCTTCGATAATAGTTTGAAAATAAATGCTCATCAAATTATTAATTGATTTTTCTACTTAATAAAAAAGTTTCTAATTGAGAATTAGATTATTTTTAAATATGTTTTAGCAGCTTTCAAAGCATACTAATAGATTACCTCTTATGACTGAAGCCGTGGAATATGAATGAGTTTAATTACAATACATATATGTAAATATACTATAGATACACTATATATACGTATGTGCATATGTAGTATATACACTGCAAACAGATTCGTAAGCCTAAGCTAAAACCTAAGCTGTTGAAACTGCAAAATGCTGGCAACGGTGCTTGCGCTCAATCGCTCTACTCCAAATGGCTTCATAATTAATTTTCTCTTATGCGCTCATATCTTAATGAGAGAGAGAGAGGGAATTACCTACCTCTCAGAGAGAGAGCAGAAATCAGCCTTATTTTAAGCCTTTGCCCATACAACTTTTGTTGGCTTAGAATTTTCAGGCATTATTTCGTAAGCCTTTAAATCTTCTGGAGTAAACCTGAAATAAGGCGTAGATTTTTTGGAGGGTATGTATATGTACGAATATGTATGTGTATTTATTTCATGTACCAACAAATCGCAAAGGCATTAGTTACTAATCTGCGCTAAGCATTCAACTGACTTTGAATTAAGAGTACAAATCTTAATTACTTAGTTAAAAATTAAATTATCCGAAAATGCAATTTCAGTTCTGGTTGTTGTTGTTTTTTTTTTTTTTTACAGTAATTAAGCAAAATAAAGATATTTAATGTGTAAATCCGACCAAAGCCATTAACGTGCATATTAAAATCACTAGTACAATAACATTGATAACCGGAAAAATGTTAATAATCCTTGCAAAATTCTTGACACTGACTTAACTGTGATTTGATGATTTAGAAATCAATTGCTTAATCAAACTTTTCGGTTTTCGTATTAAATAAGTAAAACGGCTGTCTTCGGCCGTACCGGAAACTTCATACCTTTCATGAATGGAAAAATGAAACGATCTTCATATTTTTGGGTCAATATGGGCACCATCGCTGCAAAGTTTCATGTCCTTAGCTGTGGTCCGATTCGACCGATTGCGACAAATGATCAATTCAACATCAAAACCCACCCGTATACCAAATTTCATTCAAATATCTCAACAAATAATGCACTAGTTTGAATTCACACACGAATCATTTCTCTCTGATCATATCGGTATATATATTGGTGGGTCTGTCACGTCCCCTTCTGGTACTTTCAAGATTTGACTTTCGGCATAAAGTTATAATACCATTTAATCGCCTGCAAGTCAATGCAAATAAAGCAAATTTCCATTTCAGTTGCATTCGCAAATCTCGCTTGGTCACTTTTCACTCTCACTAATTTTTCCAGACTTGTAATCAAATGTCTGCACGCACTTTCATTGCTCCATTTCGCAGGTTGGCTTGAAGAACAAAAAAAAAACAAACAACAACAGCAAATCAGCAATATACACAAGGATCGCGAACAAGTTGAACCGGAAATATTTAAAGTCTTTTGCTTTTTCTTGGCGTGATAGTAAAGAGCAGACATGTACATATGTATGTACATACAGGCAATTTCTTCTAACTCACTCATAATTCATCTGACTTAAATAGTCGCTGATGTTGAATTTTGCGCGCGCTTTTTTTGCTTCCATACAAAAATGCTAAAAATACTCTAAAAAACAAGTAAGGAAGCCTAAGTTCGAGTGGAATCCATTAGATACTTTCATTGTTTGTTTGCGTTTGATGGAAACACGGCGTATTTTATATAAAGCTAGTGCTGCATAAAGTGGGCGTAGCCACGCCCATTTTAAATATTTTTTTCAGTCATCCAACTAGGCATATGAATATTATTCTTTGTGCAAAATTCCATTCCTTTATGACTTCCAGTTACAAAGATGTCACGTTACAAATTCCCAAAGGGTGTTCCAGAAATATCTTTGTTAAAAAGTAGGCGTGGTCATAAACCGATATCAATAAATTTTTGCGTGTCTATTAACACAAGTTGTAAAAGTGTATAAACCAAGTTTCGTCATAATATCTCAATTATTTGCCGAGTTATAGGCTAAGAAATCTCGTATATTCCTTTGTCTAAAAAGAGGCGGTGCCACGCCCATTTTCCAAAATTTTTCTACTTTTTGTTTCCGGTCTATTGTGGAACTCATGCCACAAAATTTCAATGAATTATATTTATATTTGACAAAGATATCGCTTAAAATGTTTTTATTAGGCCCCTTTATAGTTCCCGTATATAAAAGTGGGCGTGGTCGTCAACCGATTTTGCTAAAATTTTGAACATGTATTACCACAAGTAACAAAAGTGTACACACCAAGTTTCGTCATTATATATCAATTATTTGTCGAGTTATGGGCTCAGAAATCTCGTATATTCCTGTTTATAAAAAGAGGCGGTGCCACGCCCATTTGCCAAAATTTTTGTGTTTTTCGTTTTATGTCCGCAGTTGGACTACTGCCATAAAATTTCAATGATATATCTTTATATTTGACAGAGATATAGCTTAAAATGTTTTTATTGGGACACTTTATAATACCCATATATAAAAGTGGGCGTGGTCGTCAACCGATTTTGACAATTTTCCGTCAAAACGTTTGTCTAAGTAAGTAAATAACGCGTACCAAATTTCATCGATATATCTTCAACGGTTTCTGAGTTATGACTCATAAAACTTTCAATGTTTGACCCTTAATAAGTGGGCGTGGCACCGCCCATTTTCCAAAATTTCATCAAGTTTCTTCATAGGGGCCTGAGCTCAACACGTGGGTAAAATTTCATCTTTCCAGCTATAGTAGTGACTGAGATACCAAATTTCCGATTTTTTCTATATAGGAAAAGTGGGCGTTGTAATGGTCCGATTTCGCCCATTTTCAATACCAACCGTCCCAGTCTCGATACCAACTTGCATTTCAAATTTCATCAAAATATCTCAATTTTTGCGATAGTTAGAGTGTTTACAGACGGACAGACGGACGGACGGACGGACGGACGGACATGGCTCAATCGATTTCTCTTTTCACCCTGATCATTTTGATATATATAAGTCTATATCTATTTCGATTATTTCATTCTGTTACAATCCACCGTTATGTGATTAAAACTATAATACTCTGTGTACTAGTACAGCTGAGTATAAAAAGGCCATGGCTTGTGCCACTTAAATGAAAAATTCATAAATACTTTCCTTCATGGCAGTGAACACTTAGAGAGTCTGCATTTTTGCTAAATTGGTTTTTGCTTTTTGCGGCTAAAACTATATGTGTTTTGTTGCTAAACTAGCCTTGACACAAATTCTAAAATTACCTTAATTTTTTCCGCCTTGCAACAGCCGCAAACGATAAATATCATAAATAAACAAAGAGTAAATGCAAAGCGAAAAAAAGCTGCCACACTGTAATAGTACAGCAATAAAAATAATATAAAAACAACAACAAATAAATAAATGCAGTGCTTTTTGTTGTCTTTCGAACAATATAAAAATGTTACTTGGCCAGCGGTCAACGGTCTCCAATTGACAGGCAGTCAACGCCTTCTGCCGCTTGTTTCGACGGAATTTATATGTAGTCCATTTTGCCTGCATGTATGTGTGTATGTATGTACGTTTTGGAATGCGGACTGTCTGCCATCTGATCCCAAATCGTCAATCGTCAACTGTCAACGGTCAGCTGTTTTTTCACTTGACGTTCAATGCTCTCAATGCACTTCGGCTGTGGCTCACTTTGACTGTCTTGACCAGCGATTGTTGCAATTGTTGCTGCAATGATGCCAACCAGCCAACCAGCCAAGCAACCAACTCTTATAATGCGGCAGTTATAACGGCGAATTTATTTGTTTTTGTTTTTGTTTTTGTATTTGTTTTTGTTTTTGTTTTTGTTTTTGTTTTCGTTTCTGTTTTTGTTTTGGTTTTTGAGTCTCAAATGCGTTAATGTCTGCGTTGGTTTGTTACATTTGTATTTACTATTATCGCTGTTGTGTTTGTTGTTGTAAAAAGTAAAATTACCAACGCAAAAAAAACGCATTGCCCAACTTTGCCTCAACTCGTTTTGTTTTGTTGTGTTTGCATGCGACCAGACGGTTTTAGTTGCCGTATGCATATTCAAGCAACACTAATAGCGTTTTCGATTCTGAACCAAAATGCTGCATTATTACAAGGCAACATTATCAACATGCGCCCTGAGCCCTAAGAAAATGTTGCACTTTTCATGTGATGTATGAAACAAAAATAATGCAACCCCTTGGTCATATTAAGGGCAGAAAATGCTGCCCTGTGGTCGGGCAGAGGGCGACTTTTTTGTCAATAGAACAAGCAACCCTGAAAAAATGTGTGGAATCTATGTGGAATAGAACAAACAAATTTGACAGCCCGATAAAAATGCAGAATAAGTGCGACATTTTTGCCAGAATCGAAAACGCCATAAATTAAACAGCTTGTTGTTGGCATTGTTGGATTGTTGCATTAATGAAACAAAAAACAAATCTCAACAGGAAATCCATTTTACGCATTCAACTGCATCGTATGTATATTCTTCACTCATTTTATAGTCGGCCGGTGAGTCTTGTTGGGCCAACTGGTTGTCAATGTGCTTTGCTTTATTGTTTATATTGTTGTTGCTGTTATTGTTGTTATTATGTCTGATGGACCGGCTTCTTGGTAAATATTTTCATACTGACATTTTCACTGCAACATACATAAGTTTTTTCGTTAGTGCCAATTTGAGTGAAAGTCAATATAAATGTTGTTTTGTTTTGTTTCGATTTTAGTTTACATTTTCTAGTTTTTCTTAAGTAATTTCGGTTTGGTTCAGAATTTTTTTGAGTGTATGTTTCAGGTTTGATGTTCACGTGTTTATTGAATATTTGGTTACATTTTATTTGTAATATTTGTATGATTTTTAAAACACAGTTTTATATAATTGATAAGAATAAGATAAACTAGTATCACCCGTGGTCGAAAATGCGACCAATTACACTGTGTTATATTTGAGCAGGGATTGCAAATAATCGTTATTTTTTAAATTTTGATTAAAAAAATCATACTGAAGGAGAAACGCTAAACGCAAAAGAAGTACACAGATGTAATCACCGCAGACTCTCTAGGTGCATTAACTTTTATTTTTTCGATTTTTATAAAAAAATTGATTTTTAATCGTTATTTTCTGAGTTTTATTTTTCCCTCAGTACATAAAAGTTATTTTTTGATTTTTATATTTCGCTCAGAAAATAAAAGTTATTTTTTTAGTTTTATTTTTCCCTCAGAAAATAAAAGTTTTTTTCTGAGTTTTATTTTTCGATCAGAAAATAAAAGTTATTTTATGAGTTTTATTTTTCGATCAGAATATAAAAGTTATTTTTTGAGTTTTATTTTTCGATCAGAAAATAAAAGTTATTTTTTGAGTTTTATTTTTTTGCTCAGATAATAAAAGTTATTTTTTGAGTTTTATTTTTTTGCTCAGATAATAAAAGTTTATTTATAAATTTTACGTATTTATGTGACGCGAGCACATATATACTATTAACAAGTAAAAGCGCGGCTGTCTTCGGCCGTACCGAAGACTTCATACCTTTCATGAGTGGGGAAAGGAAAAGTTACCTATGTATGTACATAGCCGGATTAAGTTTAATTTATAATTTTAATTTTGTGGGTTATTTATGGAAAGATTTATTAGAAAAAAATGGTGTCTTGGCTATTTAAATGTAGGAGTTATACACCAAAATGTCCATATCTGAACAATCGGTTGTATGGGAGCTATATGTTATAATGGTCCGATCTTGACAATTTTCGGTAACCCCGTTTTGCCCATATGGGTACAAATACTTTAAAATTTCACGCAGTTAGCTGTTAAAATAGAGGAGTTATACATCAAAATGTCCATATCTGAACAATCGGTTGTATGGGAGCTATATGTTATAGTTGTCCAATCTTGAAAATTTTCGGTAACCCCGTTTGGGCCCATATGGGTACAAATACTTCAAAATTTCACGCCGTTAGCTGTTAAAATGGAGGAGTTATACACCAAAATGTGTATATCTGAATAATCGGATGTTGTGGAACTATATGTTATAGTGGTCCGATCTTGACAATTTTCGGTAGCCTTGTTTGGGCCAAAATGGGCACGTCTACTTCAAAGTTTCATGTCCTTAGCTGTTTAAGTGGGGAAGTTATGCACAAATTACATCCAAAAATTTCATGTATATCTGAATAATCGGTTGTTTTCTATATGTTATAGTAGTCCGATTCGACCGGTTCCGACAAATGATCAGCTGCATATAACAACATACCTGTATTCCGAATTTCATTCAGATATCTCAAAAACTGAGGGCCTAGTTTGCGTTCACACAGACGGACGGACGGACAGACGGACAGTCGGACAGACGGACAGACGGACATGGCTTAATCGACTCAGCTCGTGATTCTGATCATATCGGTATATATTTTGGTGGGTCCCCCACGCATCCTTCTGGTACTTTCGACAAAAATTTTTTGGCACTAAGTTATAATACCATTTCATTCTCATGAAAGGTATAAAAATGTAATTTTATGTATGTATGTGATTAGGTACATAAATATGTATCATTTAGAAACTCTGTATATAAGTATATATATATATATATATATACAAGAATTGCGCGTTTAAAGTTATTAGATTTAAGTAAATGCTTCACATACAACAACTTTATTTCTGTCCTATAGAGTTTCTAAATGCTACATATTTATGTACCTACTCACATACATACATAAAATTACATTTTTAATAGTATATATGTGCTCGCGTCGCACAGTGGGGGCACCTCCATACAAACGCGGCCAAAAATAGTAATAATTAAGCTAGAATCTTGAAACTCGGAACTTAAGCTTTTTTGGTTGAAGTTAGTAAACTGTGAAAATTTGAACAAAATCCACCCACAAATACGCCCACCTCCCATATAACGGTATTTTTGAAATTTCAGCATTTTCCTAACTATTATAGCTAAAATGCTCCATTTTGATTAGTGTATACATTTTTGAAATATAAATCAAATGCGGTAATCATTTTGGAAAAAGGGTAAAGCACTTCACCGTTTTTAAATTAAAAATATATGCACTTTTAAGTATGTTATAAGCATTTATCATAAAACTTTCATACAAAAAAATCGCATTACAAAAAAATTTTATACCGGAAATGAAATTACACTTTTCTAAAGGATTTCAGTGTGATAAACCTGAGTCTGGAGTCAGATTTTCCAAATTGTTTCTAGTTTCTGAGATATTCATGCCCAAATAGGAAAAAAACACGTTTTTTGGCTCTATTCCCTGCTTAATATCTTTTATATAATTACTTTCCACTCAAATTCGATATAACCAGTTGAAAGCACAATCATTACCCTTGAAAACAGCGTTTAGTTTCTTCGAATATCTTAATTAGAATTGGAAATATCGATATTTAAGTTTCACCATTTTGACAAATATTCCCCATACAAAAAAATTTAAACTTTTTGAAGCATACTTCTGGGCATTTTGTATGGGAAAAATGTACCAAAACTCAAAAAACACCTTCCATAAAAATGTTCATAAAACAAAATGGAGCAAACGAATTTTTACAATTTTTTCGCCAGTTTTTAAAAGACATTCAGGAGCATCAAATATTAAAAAATTGAGGAGGTAATATTTTTTGTTTTTTTTTAATTTCATTTTAAAATTTTACAATTTTAACAATTTTTTTTTTATATTCTAAAATAAAAAAGCTGCCAAAGATAACAATTAACGCTGATAAAAAAAATTACCTCATAATTTTAAAGTATGGACCATTTGCTGAAAGACGATAGAGAAATATTCGATTAGTCGCCTAAATATACACGTTTTTCATAATGTCAAAAGTAACATAATTAATGCATTTACAAAAACACAGTTTTAGGCAGATGGGAAAAAAATTATAACAGCAAATGGAGCAAGTGGATTTTTAAAGTGAAAATGCAGTTTGATTAAGAATATATTATTTCAAAGCATAAAAAAAAATTGAGGAGGTAATATTTTTTGTTTTTTTTATTTTTTTATTCAAAGTCGAGGAAAATTTTTTTATCATCGACATTTTTTGTGAATATTTGAAAATTCATATAAATTCAACAGTGAGCGCTATTTACAACTAAGTTATTTTTTCTGAAAGAGAAAATCATTATCTATGTAACGATGTATCATTCGTGTATGTAGGTTAACAGTTAAATGAGAAAGAGCGTTTTGTATGAGGTGTGTTCATTGAGAAATAAAAGGACCTATTTTTTGCTCAACTTTGGGCACCCTGTACGGCTAAACGAAAAGATACTCAAAAATTTTTATATAAGCTTTTTTATTACAATTTGATGTATCTGTCGATCTCTGTTTAAAAAAATGGTTTTACTCATACTTTAATTTTGAATTTATTTTTGGCCGCAATCACCCATTGTGCGTCGCATAAATACGTAAAATTTATGAATAAACTTTTATTATCTGAGCAAAAAAATAAAACTCAAAAAATAACTTTTATTTTCGATCATAGTGGATTCGGATAGTGCTCTTTCAGACATGCACACACACAAACTCAATACTCTTCTACGATGTATTTTATTTTTTTCACTGAAAATATAACGAATAATGATTATTATTGGTCCCTGCATAAATCGTTATCGATTGTCCTGATCTCCTATCACAGATAAGTTTTAATGTCCCGCAAAGGACTTTACGCAATGTTAGGCCTTTTTATGGTGAATTCTGCAAAACAGTATACGCAAGTTACGCCCCTATTGAAAGAGCGTTAGCTGAACTCAATGAAATCTCGGGTTCTATCACTCTTGACCTTTCTTTCTCGAAAAATATGTTTACCGCGTATCTGAATTCTAGTTTTAAGTTTATGCTTGTTTTTCATATTTTATTAAATAAAATACTTTTTTGCTGTTAGTCTGTAAATAAATAAATATATCGGCTTTAAGCCCATAGTTTTTTATTAGTAAAGGAGAAGAGAGAAATTATGTAAGTAAATAAACTATACCGGAAAATTAAATTTTTAATAACGTGGCAATCTTCTTCAAAAAAATTAAACTTTTTGTACATCAAGCCTTTGGAGGTCAAGCCTTATCATTTGACAGCCACCAAATTTTAAAATTTACGATGCGCACAAGAAATCGCTTGGCGTATTATATATGTATAAAGATTTAATTTTATTGAAGAATAATTGAAGCAAAAGTAATCCATTCATGCAATACACTAATTACACAAATTTGTTTTATGTACTCAAATACCTAAAGCTTGTACATTTATAATCAAAAAGATCATATAAAACAAATAAAAAATGAATTTATTTTCTTTAAAGTGTTTTATAATTTCATTCCCATGACTTATGTTTATTGTTTTTGTTTACTGGTACTTATATTTTATTTGCTTTCACTCTTTTGTTTTTATTTCTTGCAATCTCATCATTCAATCTTAAGTACTTAGTTATATTCGTTTGCATGGCGCATTAATGAAATCGAAAGGCTGGACAATGCTGATGTAAATTTGTATGTACAGATATGTGTGTTTATGCACAGTTGGAAACGAAAGACTTAAACAGGAAACCTGATACCTCATCTCTCGCTTATTATTTGTTATTATTTGCTTAATGCAATCTTTTTCTTCGTTCGTAATGGGCGCGCACGTAAAGAAATATGCTACAAGGATGTGATGTAGTAGAAAAGGTGAATGGCAGAAATATGTGCTAGTCGTAGGCGCATACAATGTACATATATATATATCGTCGTTGCCTATGCAAAACCCCACATCGTAGAATTGCAAAATTGAAAATTTACTAAAACGCAAATTTGTCAGAGGGACGAAAAAAAAGTGCTTGCTTTGCCACAGAGCTATTGGTGGTATATTTGCTATTTCATTAAACGTTCTTTTAAAGACTTGTTACTGAAATAATGTTTTTAAGATTTGTATGTATTGTCAGCGTTTTCTGGCGCTTTGGACGGTTTCCAGATTTTATTTATGCCACAACCGTCAAATAGCCGCTTTAGCAGTTGTTCGATAGTCGGTTTTGCAAAGGCATCGACGTTATGCATATGTATATTCTTGTTATGTACCTATACATGTCTTTTTTCTATATACTTCGCTGTAATGAATGAAACTGATCATGCTTTTGTATGTTTTCTCCTTTTTTCTTATGCAAATATTGTCTGGTGCGGAAAATTATAAGTCTGTCAATTGTTATATGAATACCAGTATATCTATACATACGTGCAGAATGCATATCAGCTAACTTGGCGTATACAAATATGAACCTTTGAACAAAGAGACTATAATTTTGCATTTATCCATAAACACTTACAAACATATTTGATTTAGTTGATTGATAATCGAAGTTATTTAGTTAGTGAATTTTAATTTAATTTTCGTAAGCCCTTATTATTTCGCTTTACTTTTCCATTTACTTGCAAAGGAGCAGCGGGAATCAGGCAAGACTTTTTAAGCGCTGATTGCAACCACATTTTTGGGGGCGGAGTATTCCCACACAGAACGAAAGAGCACTATCCATATAGTAAAACCCCTAAACCGTTTGCATGCTGAGGTCAAATGTTTATTTTATTGTAATTTAAAATTTGCGAAATTTCGCCTGAGTGAGTTTTAAATAAATGAAAAAGGGTTTAAATACATATCTCGCATATAAATATGTTGTTAGGAAACATAAAGTAAAATTGCGCGACCTTTAATTTATTAAAATACTTTAAACCTCTAACCCCTCCACGAAGAGGTCGTTTTGACTCCTTTTTAGAAAGTCCGAAAAAAAAAAGAATTTTAAAGGTTGATAGATGGTTAAAATGTTCTAGAAAACTATTAGCCATAAAATTTCACTAGTGGCCCCCTCAAATAAAATCTTTCTACAAAAACTTATAGTCAAGCTTTATAGTCTAAATTAGATAACGAAATTGCGTGGGCTTATCAATGGCACAAAGAAGGGATTCTTTTTGATAATACAAATTATAGCATCAAAAACTAATAAAATTTTTATTAGCTTTATTCTTATTCTTCTTAATTGGCTCTTAAGCGCCTAGCAAGGATGCAAAATAACGTTGTTTTTAACAATAAACAAAAAAAGTTTTGTTTCTGTTGAAATTTTCGATTTTAAAAACGTAAAAAGAATAACAAAATCCATTTCGTTTCAACTGTTATCAAAAAATCGTTTTCTGTGAAGTAAAAAAATATTACATACTATGTATGTATGTACATGAACAAAAACAAATACAATTTTGTTAATTTTTTTGATATCAAAGAAACAAAATTTATATTGATAAAAGTTTATTGATAATTTTTGAAACAAAAAAATTTTGTTTTTGATAATCAACAAAACAAAATAATTTTTGGATAATTTTTATTGATATTTTTTGAAACAAAATTATTTTGTTCATTTCGTTGAGCAGCCTTGGTGCCTAGACGATTTTGGCTGCTTACAGCAAAGAACCGGCGCCAATCGCCAAGAATCACAGCAACACACGGACTAATTTGATCGTCAACTGATCTGATCAATCAACTCTTCTAATGCCACATCATAAAAATAGATAATTTATGTAGTACGAGGGCTGCTCGATATATTTTTAGCCTAACAATGAAAAAGTATTGCCAGGTGAAATCTGAAATTTTCATTGGAAAGTCTGACATTTTTTAGCATAATCGTACTCAGAACGTTTTGGCGTACGACCATCATTTGTGTTGTTTACAGTGACTTGAAAAATTTAATTTGGCAAGAAAATGGAATTAACTCGTGAACATTTTCGTGCGATCATTTTTCACAAATTTCTACGTGGATTATCACGACAAGAGTGCATTGATGAATTTAAATCTTTATATGGCGATGAAGCACCATCCTATGGCACTGTGAAAAATTGGTATACTGAATTCAATGGTGGCCGACGCTCGCTCAAATACCAGTTCCGTGAAGGTAGTACAAAACGGCCGTTGAGCCAGAGAACATTGATGCCGTGCGTGAACTCATAATCCAAGATCGTCATGTGACATACCGTGAGATAGAGACATCCTTGGAAATTTCTCCAATCAGCATACATTCGATATTGCATAAACACCTGGCCGTAAAAAAGGTTTGTTCTCGTTTGATCCCGCACAATTTGACTGTCGCTCAAAAAAAGGCTCGTGTCGATTGGTGCAAAGAAATATTGCAAAAATACGATCGCGGTGCTTCAAAAGACGTTTATACGATCGTGACAGGTGACGAATCATGGATCTATGCGCATGAACCCGAAACACAACAACAATCGACCGGTCTTCGAAGATGAGCCAAATCCACCGAAAGTTGTTCGTGGAAGAAGCACTTCGAAGCAAATGGTCGCCTGTTTCTTCGGCAAATCTGGTCATGTGGCGACTCTTCTGCTTAAGCAACGGAAGACGGTCAATTCTGAATGGTACACCACAATTTGTTTGCCTGAAGTCTTCGGAGAAATTCGAAAAACGAACAAGAGAAGACGAATCTTTGTTCACCATGACAATGCGAGCTCTCTCACATAACCTCAAACCAACGCCTTTTTGGCGGGCAAAAACATCGAATTGATGGGTCATCCACCGTACAGCCCTGACTTGACACCCAATGACTTCTTATTATTCCCGCTCATCAATAAAAAAATGCGTGGTCAACGATTTTCGTCGCCAGAAGATGCTGTTCAGCGTTCAAAAACCATGTTTTGGAGGTGTCTCAATCGGAGTGGAAAAAGTGCTTCGACAATTGGATTGAGCGCATGCAAAAGTGTATAAGTCATGCTGGAGAATACTTTGAAAAACAATAAAACCATTTGTGATGATAAATATTCGCATTTTCATTATTGGGCTAACAATATATCGAGCAACCCTCGTAGACCATCTTTATTAATTTCAGTCGCCTGATCGCTTCAATTCTAACTCAAATTAATTAATTTTCGTGTTCAATTATAGTACAATTAAGCAATCAAAAACTATTTTATTGCTTAAACCAATCTGTATGTACGTATGTGTGGGTAGTTCCTAGCTTACACAGATTAACCTTTGAGGCCAGAAACTATTTATACATCAGCAAACACTTAAGCATATATGTATGTATGTATATTAGGCTGGTCCTTAAAATCAAATAAGCGATTTTCTTTGGTCTCACTGCCTATTTCCGTAAGAGCACAGTCAGAGATATCACATATAAATTATGGTGCCGATCGGAAATGGTTAAGAGGTGTCGCACAGGGGTCAAAGTTCATATTACCATATGAGGCGTCGCTTAGTGATTTTATGGTGAATTTCAACCCTCTAGCGACTTTAAAAATAATATTTTTCCCGAATTTCTAAAACAGGGTTAAAATAACCCTTTCATGCGGATGAAAGAGGGTTTAAGTGATGCGAAAATTATTCTTTTTTTTTTTTTTTTTTTCTCGGATATAGTTTTTATTGTATCATTCTTGGGGAATATGACAATTTTTATAGAATCTTAACCTAGAACACAATGACGTTATTCGTTGCCACTGCTTCAAATAACATATGGATGAAAATTTTATTTGATATAAAATAAATACTTATGAATACATTAATTATGTGTATGTGAATGTTTTTGTTTTTACTAAGAGTATGTACGTTATTTTATTTTATATTCGTTTATTATGTTATTCATTTTCATTATACATGTATTTATGCCGTCGGAATGGAATGGAATGGAATTCCAAGCAGCTGATTGTATAGTATTAAAAGTTCGTACGGCCTGACAGGACAGGCTTATCGATGACACAATCGTGTGTTGCATTAGTAAGTGCTGTTGCAGCTTTCGGAATGGAAGGAATTCCAATAAGCTGCGTGTATGAACTTAGGAATTTTATCGGCCTAATGGGATAGGCTCGTCCGGAACACAATCATATATATGTTATACACATGTATTAGTAAATGCTGTTGTAGCTTTCTGAATGGAAGGAATTTCAGTAAGCTGCTTTTTGTAATTTAGAGGTTTTACGGCCTAATAGGATAGGCTATTCGAAGTTTAAAGTGGCTCTAGCCTTGATCACAATTTAGCTGGATATCCTTTCTCTTTAACCGCATGGGGTATCTCTGTTCTAAGAGGCTTTTAGCCAGTATGTTTGGATGATTGCCTAGTCTTGTGGCGTAATTAGTTTGTATATTTTTTACTTCTTCAACAACTGTGTTAATCTTTAGATCCCTGTGTATAGTGGAATTTTTCACGTACCAAGGCGCCCGGCATATTGATCTTAGTATCTTAGATTGTAGCCTTTGTATTCTTTCTAGACTAGATTTGGATGCTGAACCCCAAAGCTGTATTCCATATATCCAGGATGGTTTTATCATATTATTCGGCATAACTTTTTAGTAGAGGTCGCCTCAGAAAAGATCTTTGTCAAATGAACTTAAAAGACCACAGGAAACGAAAAATTTCGGAATATTAAATGTGTTTTATTTCGGATTCTGCTGGGATTGTTCTGAAGCGATCGAACTACTTCTTTTGCAAAAGAAGGGTTAATTCGATTATATAGTCAAAACTCTCCCTTCAGGCCAAAGAGATTGGTATAGTAAACTTAGAGATCGGATATAAATACCGAGGATATGTAAAAAAAAAAAAATTTAGCAACATCCAACGGCGTCCAAAAAAAAAATTTTCGTAAATGTTTTCCAAAAAAACATCATATTGGGGGCGGGAGGGAGGGGGTGGCGTACAGTGAACTTTTTTTGGTCTATATAAGGCGAGGCTGCCTAATGTTATCATATACATTCGCGGTCCGGTTTTCTATAACGAATCAGTTTTTTTCAATTAAAAAGAAAATTGTTGTCCAAAATAGAAACACCCTAATATCGCATACAAAGCGCATCAACTCAATAAAGCGAAACGCTAAGCAACGCTCAAGTATTTGCTCAGACTTGCTGTTTTATTGTTATTGTTGTTATGTGACAGGTGTCATTTAATTCAAACAGACAAACATCTAAAATATTTCGAGTCGTAAAACAACAAAAACAAAAAACATTCAAAGCGCGCAAAGCGTTTTTTTGCCACAGCCAATGAACTATTTAATCGTTTTAATTGTATTGCAACACCGATAAATTATGGCTAAAAATAAAAAAACGTGCAGAAGGAAGAGAAATACCAACATAAATAAATGCGTTCACCTGCATTTGAAGTGCGTGTGCTCGACTTGCGTTCACACAATCACACATACACGCACGTATAAACGCATAACATCAATGTGCAGCTGTGAATTGTTTTTTGTTCTATTTTTTGTTTATATTGTTTCTTGTTATTTCCAGAAGGAGTGTTGAATTGTTAAAAGCGAATAAACAGTTAATGGCTGTCGGATGCCAATGCATGCCGCCAAATGTCGCATAAATGTCGACTGCTGAGCCGTTTGAGCCTATACACACTTGCGACTCAATCGATTTAGTCGAATGTTGATTTGCATGGGAATGTATGGAAGCATTCACACTACATTCAATTAGTTGTACAACTGAAACAGTTGGATTTGCAGCCCAATTTCATTCCAACTGAAACAGTTGTACAACTGCTTGATCAGCAAGGCGCCCTTCTACGTATTCACACTTGAGACAATTTGGTCGAACGACTACAACAACAACAGTGATATTCGTAGTGGAAAGAGTTGCCATGCTGACAGAACTACTTTTATTTCACTTTTGGTAAATTGTAGAGATTGAATATTTCAATTAATATTTTCAAAATTTTTAAAAACAAAAGGTTCGTTTCTTATTAACTACACCATTTCCAGATGGATTTTAGAAAGCGTTAACTGGATTTTAGAAAGGGGAAATTGGATTTTAGAAATGTCAATTGGATTTTAGAAAGGGGAAATTGGATTTTAGAAATGTCAATTGGATTTTAGAAAGCGTTAAAAGGATTTTAGAAAACAAAATTGGATTTTTGAAAGCGTGAATTGGATTTCAGAATGTGCGTTTATAATAAATTTTACACAGAATTTTTCGAATAGAAATTCTTTATTGCGTATGAAAGTATAAATTAATAATTATATAAATTTTCGAAAATCCAATTTACAGTTTCTAAAGACCAATTTCCCTTTTCTAAAATCAAATCGACATTTCTAAAATCCAATTTCCCCTTTCTAAAATCCAGTTGACGCTTTCTAAAATCCATCTGGAAATGGTGTAGTTATAGACAAGAATTATCTAACTAAGGATATTTACTTCCGTTTTCATATGTTTCTTGATATTGTTGTTCTCTTCAAATGTCATTAATCGCATTTTAAAATAGAAATAATGAAAATGAAATTTCATGAAAATTATTAATGGCTGATTTTTACTATTTTTCCGTTTCTTGTACTTCTGTTCGTTTCGCCTTTATGAGCGTAATTCCTTCCGTTTTTCTCTTTTCATTTACTTGACAGCTAGTTGCTAGTTTAATAAGAAACAAAGCCAAACAATGTATGCACTTTTTGTTTATTTTATTGTTTTTTATTTATTAATCAAGTTGACAGCTGACAAGAAGGTGCTTTCATGTAAGAATGCAGATAAACTTTAACAATTTAATACTTCATCACTTTATATGAAGACCACTAATGTAAAATTTGCTGAGTAAAATGTGAACATTGGCAACACTATGTCATTGTCAATCGCACGACTATTTAGTCTCAAGTGTGAATAGCTGCCACCGATTCGACTAAATAGTTGGAGTAGTGTGAATACAACAGTCCAATTCGACCAAATCGATTGAGTCGCAAGTGTGTATAGGCTCTTTGCTTGACTTGCGATTGTGAACGGCCGATAGATAGATAGATTTGTGCAAATGATACAAAATTAATTCACAATTGGTAACACATTGGCGTGGCAGATAAATCAAAAAGAAAAAGACAAAAAATAATAAAAAAAAAATAAAATTTGTATTTGTTTATCGTTGTTGTAAAATGTAAATCCCTGCGTTTGCTTATTTTTTTTTGTACGAAAAAGCGTGTCATTTTTTTTGTTTGCTCGTTTAGCAAAAAATTTATTATGCATGTTTGTGCAACAATTTAGAGTGTGCGACATTAGGGAATTTGGCAATCACATTTAGTGTGTTCGACTCTTTTGCTAGATTGCATTGAAATTGGCGCATTGCGATTGAATGCGGCACGGCGAGAGGACAAATGGCAAAAAAAAAAAACAAAAAAAAAAATACAAAAAAAAAGTTTGCTTCTTAAGTCTTTAGATTTGTGATTGCGAAGACGAATTCCATTCAACTTTGCTTTAAGTAAATTGATTATATTTATCTATATTTATATTTTACAGCTTTTAAATTTCGCTTGCTTGTATTACAAAGCAAAATAATGATATTTCTATTTCTGGTCAACATCAAAAGGGCAAGCATAGTAAAGATACAGCAAAACACTAAATAAATGTGCAACAAAACACTAAATAAATGTGCAACAGCGAATATTCTCGCAGCGCTCATAATTTTGGAGTCCGATATGCGTCCAAAATAGGTGTCTAATATGAGCCTCGTATGGAATCCAATATTAGTCCGAAAAATATGTGAAACATGAGTCTCAGAAGGAAAAAAGAGTTATAAATATGAGTCCAATTGAGTCTTTTATGGATCTTATTTAGACTCATATCAGGCGACCATCTGAAGAACAGCAATGCATACATTTCTGACTGTAAAATGAGCTCATAATGAGTGTGAACGCTCCGGTTTGGGATTCCTTTCTGACCCTTTTATAACTCCGAATATTTGCTGCGCTAAGTTTTTTTAATGAAAATTTTAATAAACAAATAACACTTAAGAACAAAAGACTTATATACATATGTATGTAAGCGAGTGATGATGAAGAGTTTCTTGTTACTAGTTCACATTGAAATAATGTTTACAAATGATGTATTTCGATGACTAAATAGAAGATGATAAATTAAAATTGCAAAGCGGCAAAATTATGCAATAGAGGGCGAAACCTAGTTGATCGTAACGTTTTAACTGTTAAGCCACCAAAACTTCATTTATCAAATGCTCAATTAAGAAGAAAGGCACAACAAAAAAAATACTAATTTTCTTGTTTTCAAAATTCGTTTGTTTGTGCGTTCGCTGCTTCAGTCTTTCATATTTGAGCCATTGCAATATGGGCAAAAAATCCGATTTCGAGTCACAAAATACTTTCAGCCAAGCTAGCATTACCAAATTTGGAGCATGGATTTCTTCGGTCAAAGTATTCAATATGAGAAAAAATTGTGGTCCATGAACGAGTTTTTCTTTCATATAAATTTTATATTGGACCCAGTCGAACCACATAATTTCTGCTTAATGAAACCAGAGAAATATTTTTAAAACTATATAATTTTGACTTGCATATCACTACTGTGAAATTTTAACCATACCTTCCTTGTATCCATTTTGCGTTAATAGAAAAAAAACTTTTATCTCTTAAGGTACTGCCAAACGATGCAATGAAAGTGCTTTCCAAAAGTGTCAAATCATTGAAAGAACTTTCACGAGTATCCACACGACGCAATGAAAGTGTTTTCAGAAAGCACTTTTACTTCCACTCTTCGAAAACTTTCAGGAATTACTTTTCGTTTGTCCACACTGTGAAAGGGAAATGAGTTTTTGAAAGTACTTTCTGGCAGCTGTAAAATTAAATTCAAACAGCTGTGAGAGAAGATGTAGGAGAGCAAACAGCTTGTTGTGTGACTCACACAGTGTGAGAGCAAACAGCTGTGCGTGGAATGGTGATGGTGGAGACTTTTGTGTTTTTTGTGTTCATATGAAAAATATAACGTGATAATTAATTATTTTAATAATTGTATTTTGTTTATACATATATATTTTTATAAAGAAAACATATTTACATGCCGGTTCGATCATTTAGACAACACTCGTATCAGCTAGCAACTTTCAGAAAGTAAAACACTTTCAGATGTTACAATTGAAAGTGAAAAGTATTTCTGAAAAGTATTTTTCTCGCAGCTAGACGATGAAAGTTTTTCGTAAGAAAGTAATTGCTGAAATTGAGGAAAACACTTTCAGAAAGTATTTTTTTGGTGGCTACACGAGAAAATTTTACTTTTTCACTTTCTGAAAGCACTTTCATTGCATCGTCTGGCAGGAGCTTTAGACTTTTCTTCGGGTACTATTTTAAAATCCACTAAATTTCACGAATGACAAAAATGACGCACAAAAACCGTTTACTTCGGGCTTTTATTACTTACACTAGAGGTGTCAAAAAACTAAAAAATTTTATGTATTCACACTGTTGACTATCCACTTCTCAGAGAAAATACAATTTATTAAATCTTCTAGCTAAAAAATTTACCGCAGAAAATCGATTTTAGGCCATTGTGCACTACTCTTCAAAATGGATAATTTATAATTTCTGAATAATATTTTTTGTAAATTAAATTGGCTTAACTCTACCATCCGAGATGCACGAATGAATTTTAGAAGTAACGCAGCATAGGTAAAATTGTATCTTAATTTTTAACAGTTTCTGTAGCGGAATGGTAGAGAAAAATGTAGAACTCGCATTCCAAACTAATTTTTTGATATTCACAATGGGATGCCATGCCGAAAATTGGTACTAAATAACAATTTTTTTCTTACAATACATGCCTTTTAGTACTTGTTAATTAAGCTTTCGTCATTCTCTCTACCAATCGACTTCCCAGTATTTAATTAGCAAAGATGTTGTTTGATTTTAATGCCCTTCAATTGTGTTTAGCTTATCATTTGCAAATCACTTTAATACATTTCATTGTCATTCTATTAATACTAATTTTCCTTTTATTACTTTCGTTTTCTTATGTAAATTTTGTGTTAGGAAATGTGCACATTGTAATCGTAAAAATAACGAAAATAAAAGAAAAGCAAAATGCTTGCCGCAAATTCCACTAATCCAACTGTTATGTATAATTTTAAAGATGCCAAAATTGAATAAGTGATTACATAATCGGTTTAAGTGGCAGCAATCACAGCACGGCAATAAATGAGAGTCCAAAAAAAAAAAAATAATAATAATAAAAACAGCATCTACAAAATACTTACATACAGGGCCGTGCGCAGGAATTAGCCTTGGGGGGTTTTTAATTTTGATTTGCATTCGCATACATTTTTCGCTAAGATAAACATATATGCTGAAACAGATATCCAGACCCATACATCATAAATTTAAATGTTCTCTAACTTTTTTGAAACTGCATACTCTGATGCTTAAAATTATACCCAAGAAATTTTTTTGGTTGTAAAAATTTTTCTGTATTTGATAGAGAATTTGTGATATGGTGGCATGTTATTCGCACTTTTATGAATTATTGTACTAATTTTGTCAAAAATTATGAGTCAAGATTCAATGCAAAATTTATAAACTGTGTTTTGAAAATTTTTGCAAAATCATTGCAACTTAGATTTGGTCATGGGGGGGGGTTTAATCCCCAAAACCCCCCGTGCGCACGGCCCTGCTTACATATGTAATACAAATAAAAAGAAACAGAAACCATTAAGCTGAAGACAACAACTTTTCACAGTTTTAGTGCCATAATAAACCGATCGTAGCATTTAGTACAGCGCGCGCACACACACACACATGTAGATACCCTGTAGGGAAAATCTCTAGTTCCGAACTAGGTCGCTTCTAGTGTATTTTTCGACACTACTAGTGCGAGCTAAATCTCTTTTGCATGTTATCAACTGGCGAATTTAACACGGCGATGTCCTAGGCGGTGTCAATTGTCACCCTCTGCACTACATTTTCGATAGTTCCGAACTAGTACTAAATTCTGCAGTTTACACTAGTTCGTTTATTGGCACATTTTCGATAGTTCTGAACTAGCTACAAGTACCTACAAATTCTACAGTTTTACATCTGCCGCTCAAGTGCAGACTTTGACACACTTCATGCAAGTGGCGCGATGGCCGACTGGCTAACACATGTGCCTTTCAATCTGAGGGGCGCGGGTTCGAATCCCGTCGGTGTCAAGGTGGACGATAATTTTTTTTTTATTTTTTATTTTTTTTGAATAATATTTTTTTATTTATTTATTTAATAAAATTTACAGTAATATTTAAAAAGTAGTAAAATAAAAAAAATTAAAAATAAGCCTGAGGGATCGGGAAAGCATAATTAGGGGAACATTTCATTTCATAAAAGTTAAGATGCAAATAGAAAACTCTTTATATGAAACGCTTCACTAAACATCTGAGAATTGCAGAAATATACAAAGCCGACGGAAATTGAACGAACGAAAAATTTTCATAGATTTTTGTCACTTCGAAATTGCATACAAATCAAAGTGTGTCTTATAATGGTCACTCAATTCACTCCTCCTGAACTGGTGAGGGTCTAACTACAATTGTTCTAGTTCCCTTTTGACACCTTTTCGCTAGTTCGGAACTAGAAATTTTGCTCACTAGTTATTGAGTTCCCTGCAGGGTATGTATTAAGAGAGTATGGAGATGAGAATATATACATATGTGTTTATGTTTGCATGTTTATGTTGCCGTTTTTTGCTTGTGCTTCAAGCGTAAATTTTTGGTGCATCTGTACTTAGGCAACATTCCACAGCAACAGCAACAATAATAACAACAAATACAACATTCACTACCATTTCGCATGAATATGTTTGTTTTTGCATGTACATACATATGAATATGTACATATATGCAGTGTGTACAGCTCCATTTCGTTATCATTTGGCGTCACTTTTGGTTTGCCAACGATGCCATGCCATGTGATGCCATCTGCGCAGCAACAAACAACAGACATTCCAGCTACATTTGGCAACAACAACAATAACAACAACTGTCAGTTACTTTTCAACATAACAGCTCAACAGCTGTACACCCAAAAGCATTGCCTCAACAAATAGTGAAAGGAAACTTGCAGATATACATACATACATAGTGGCGAGATCACATGATCTTCATCGCTGTTGGAACAGAAGCATAACTTTGCATGTATGTACACATGTATGTATGTATGTATGTACTCGCGCATACTCGTTTTAATTGTCTTATTGCATTTTATATGTGCTTCTGTTGGTTGCTGATTATTTTTTGGCTTATTGAAAGTACAAGTCTGTAGGCATGTACATATGTATGTATGTAGTGCTTATATTTTAATGTGGAATATGATTTTATGCCATATTTATTAATTCTCTTTAAATTAGAAATGATATTAATATTTCGAAGTGTTTTATGTTTGACATAAACATTCGTGTACTTGACTTACATATATACAACAGCCAGTCTTTTTAGAAAGCACTATACGATTACTATATAGATAAGGTGTGTTCCTAAAAGCTTATACTCTAAGCCTTATAGCAAACATTTTAAGGCTAATGCTTTATTCTAAAGCTTATCTGCTTGATTTGTGGAATCTTTATATATATTACGCTAAGTGATTTTTTGTACGCACCATAACTTTTACACCGTTATACCATTTTTTGAAAATGAAAGGGCTCGGCCTGTAGATGTGCAAGAAGGTTTAATATTTTTTTCAAAAGGGTTGCCATCTGTTTAAAAATTTTATTTTCCTGTACAGTTTGATTTTTAAATTTCTGGTACCATATGAAAGGCTTGACCTGAAAATGAGTAATTTATTAAAATTTTTACAAAAAGGGTTGCCACATGTACAAAATTTAAATTTTGTTTGATTTTTAAATTTAAAGTGTCATAAGAAAAGGGTTTTGCCTGAACATATGAAAGGGCTTGAATTGAAAATTACCAATTTATAAAATTTTTTTCAAAAAGTATTTGCCACCTGTTCAAAAATTAATTTTTAGGTTCTAGTTTGTCTATTTTTAAATTTCAGGTGTTATATGAAAAGGCTTGGCCTGGAAATGTGTAATTTATTATACTTTTTACAAAAAGTGTTGGCACTTGATTATAAATTTAGTATTTCGATATAGTTCGTTGGATTTTTAAATTTGAAGTGTCATTGCAAATGGCTTGTTAGATGGATAATAAAATAAAGTTTTTATAAAAACGGTTGCCACTTATTTAAAAAATTTAGTTGAAATTTTTTCACTATACACTCAAAAAACCAGTATCAGTATGATTCTGATAGAAGCTTATTAAATTTATACTTTTCATGGCATAATTTTTTTGGTATCAATATTATGACAAAACATTTTAAACTAATAGTTAAAAGTATTATCTTGATACTTTGGTTATTGATTTGCTTCGAAAAAATATTAATTATATCCTTAAATGTATGTATTAAATTGAAACTAGTTGACTTTATTCACCTATTAAATATACTTTTAATATTTTTAAAATACTTACATATGTATATACATATGTACTAGGGATTCCAATTTTTCCGATTTTTACGATCCCGGGATCCCACATTTTGGGAGTGAAAAAAGTAAATATATATTTCGAGGAACGCTACAACTTTAAAGTGCAAAGAAAAAATTGATTTTTATTGCCATCTTTATTATTTCATTAGTAACAAAATAAAATAGGAACGTAAAATCATGCGTATTATTTAATAATAAGAGTTACTTTAAATAAAAATAGGTAAAAAAACTTTTTAAGTTAAACGGTTTTATGTTATACATACATTGCAATGTTTAAGATAAATGTACTAAAAACCAAAAAATAATAAAATAGATACAGTCGTGGGAATTATAAACATTTGCATAGACTAGACTAAAATAAAACCGTGGGGCACGTCAATTGTCTACAATCGTTGATTAAAATGTTTGTTTTGTAATGTTACACTATAATTAGGCAGTTGTTCAACCGACAACGATGGACGTGTGATAAGTAGGGCTAGAATGTGGAAAAAAGCTAGCAAGCTCGATTATAAGCGAGTTTTAGGGTTTCATAGTGGTGAGCGAGTAGTACTTTTATCATATGTTTTGTCGATTAAAGACAAACTACGAGCAGTGAAACGATTCCTCGTGTGAATGTCCAACGATAAACTAGTTGAAACATCTCTTTTATTAACATGGAGTGTATAACTATTGGAATTTCCATGAGCAAGAAAATAGTAAGTATTTTCCTCACCGTCTGCGGGCCAACTGCTTAACGACGAATTAAACGATTCTTCTATCGCACATTAAGTCGATAATTTGTAGACAATTGACGTGCCCCCCGGTTTTATTTTAGTCTAGTCTATGCAAATGTTTATAATTCCCACGACTGTATCTATTTTATTATTTTTTGGTTTTTAGTACATTTATCTTAAACATTGCAATGTATGTATAACATAAAACCATTTAACTTAAAAAGTTTTTTTACCTATTTTTATTTTCTAGTTTTTAGTTTTTATTTCGCATTCTGTTTAATTCATTTAGTGCTTCATTATTGCAAGGTTTCTTGCCCGTTAGTTTATTGCAGTCCAACGCCTCTATAGCGACCCACGCGCCACCTATCGGAAGTTTTTTTAGGAAAATATTTCCTTTCAAGGTAGTAATACATGTTCCGAATTTCAGCCAAATCGGACCATAAATGCGATTTTTGTAAATATAGCGACCCACGCGCCACCTAGCGGAATTTTTTTTTAAAGAAAATATTTCTTTTCAAGGTAGTAATACATGTTCCGAATTTCAGCCAAATCGGACCATAAATGCGATTTTTGTAAATATAGCGACCCACGCGCCACCTAGCGGAATTTTTTTTTTAAGAAAATATTTCTTTTCAAGGTAGTAATACATGTTCCGAATTTCAGCCAAATCGGACCATAAATGCGATTTTTGTAAATATAGCGACCCACGCGCCACCTAGCGGAATTTTTTTTTTAAGAAAATATTTCTTTTCAAGGTAGTAATACATGTTCCGAATTTCAGCCAAATCGGACCATAAATGCGATTTTTGTAAATATAGCAACCCACGCGCCACCTAGCGGAATTTTTTTTTTTGAGAAAATATTTCTTTTCAAGGTAGTAATACATGTTCCGAATTTCAGCCAAATCGGACCATAAATGCGATTTTTGTAAATATAGAGACCCACGCGCCACCTAGCGGAATTTTTTTTTTAAGAAAATATTTCTTTTCAAGGTAGTAATACATGTTCCGAATTTCAGCCAAATAGGACCATAAATGCGATTTTTGTAAATATAGCGACCCACGCGCCACCTATCGGAATTTTTTTTTTTCATAATATTGCATTGTCATCGGGGTTATACATGCGTGCAAAATTTCAGATTAATCGGTTGACAGGAAGAGGGTGAAATTTGAATTACTAAATTTGACCCAAGAATAAAGAATAAATAATAAAACAAACGGGGTGAGCTAAATAAAACCGTTTAATAAAACAAACGGGGTGAGCTAAATAAAACCGTTTAAAAACGCAACCAACAAAGAAAATTACATACAAAACATTTGCCTTTACAGTTGGTACTTTTAGGATATTAATAATAAAGCTTGTGATCATTTGATAATTTCCAATACAAATTTTTAGAATTTAATGACGTACTTCGTTTAAGCGAATATTTCCAAGCTTGCCGAAAAATACTGAAAATTAATACAACATTCGGAAAAAAATTAGAAATCGGATGCAGAAATTTTGAGATGAATTCCGTGTATACAACTGCGTATTTTATTTTAGTACGTAATGTGAAATTCTCAAATAAAATTAAACTTTTTCCTGGTTTTTACTAATTTTATTTTTGAATTTTTTTTTGCATTTTCTTTAATTATTTACTTTTATTGGGAGGAAATTGCAAAAACCTTTGAGAAATAAATGGCCAAAAATCAGGAAATAGAAATTATCAAATGAATTTTACCACAAGAATTCTAACGATTTAAAAAATACCTAACGTACATTTCCTTACAACGCGTATTTCACAACAAAAAAAATTTAACTACACTAGTTTATAGCCAAAAAATATCTAAAAATTCAGGTATGGGGGAGGGTAGGTATGGGACTGCTGAGCCCAGAACTATTTTTTTTTAATGTTTTGTATGGTTAGGTTTTTGAGATAACGGTAAGTTGGTGTTTCTTTGGTTATCACATCATTCAAAAATTATTTTCGGAAATCACAAATGCGATAACCACAATTAAGCAGGCTAATTTTTAAAAGAATAAAACTTTCCTGAATTTTACTTCCTACAAAAACTTAATTTTAAAATCAAATTTTTTTCAAAAATCGCAAGTAGTTAATAACATTTTGATTTCGACCAGCTGTCACTCAGCGAGGTAATGTCCAATTACTACAAGTTGTACATCGACAATTTTAATTGTCTTTCGAACGAGGTACTGTACTGCTTGTGATTATCGCATTTGTGACTCCCGCGAAAATAATTTTTCAATGAAGTGATAACCAAAAAAACCTAACCATACAAAAAATTAAAAAAAAAAAAAAATAGTTCCGAGCTCAGCAGGCCCATATCTATTCTACCCCAAACCTGAATTTCTTGGTATTTTTTTTTTAATTATTTGTAGTGTTATTAAATCAAAAATATTAATCCTTACTTTGCTTTTTTTATTCTGGCAAAAATGTCAAACTTATTCTGCATTTTCTTCGGACTGTCAAGTTTTTTTATTCTCTTCCACAAAGATTCCACTTATTTTTTAGGGCTGTTTGTTCTATAGACAAAATGTCAAACTGGCCCGACTAAGGGGCAACATTTTCTGTTCTTAGCACAAAAGGGTTGCATTATTTTTGTTTCATTTATCACATGAAAAATGCACCATTTTCATAGGGTACAGGGCACATGTTGATAATGCTGCCATGTAATAATGCAACATTTTCGTTCAGAATAGGAAACGCTATTAGTATACAGATCTGAGACCAATAAAAATTATATAAAATACAATTTTTCATTGCTATAATAGGGGAATATTCTCTCTTTATTTTATCCCGAAAATCCCGGGATAAAATTCTAGTAATCCCGGGATTTCCGGGGAGTCAAAAAGGGCGGGATTGGAATCCCTAATATGTACATATATATGTGATATGATGAGAAAAGAAAACTAACGAGTTTTGACCGAGCTTCTCATACATATGTATGAACATAACCAAAAAAGACAAAAATACGTATTTGTATATATGTACATATACTATACATTACTTGCCCCTCAACTATTTGACTCCAAACCATTCGTGCTTTAAATTCTTTGCTAATTTAACTAACAACTTATTTACATAGTTCATTTAATTTGTGCGTGCATACCATTTGTTCACCTGTTACGTTGTTGCAACAAAAATATTTAACTGCAGATGTTAGCTTGGTGGTGTTGTTACACTTATTAATGGCCGAGGCATAGCTAAGAAAGTCAAGGTGGTTTACTTGGCATTCACTTTAGGAGGTACTTGTACATACAAACATACATACATACGTATATACGCAAAGGCTAGCAAAGAATATTAAAAAAAAAAAAACAAACAAAAATTGATTTAATTTTTACACGCAACGCCATAAAAGTACTTCAAGTTATGTGAGTTTGCAATAATAATTTATTGACGATTTTAGGCTGTTGCTGCAGCTGCTGCTAGTCGTTGGTTATTGGTCAGTGCAAATTGTTTGTCGCATTTAATTTGATGGCTGCCGCGTAACGCCGAATGTGCATAAGCAAGTGTTTGAATATCCCTGTAAAAATTCCGAGTACTCCATTCACTAATCCATGGAGTGCTCGCTATGGACCAACAGATTACTCCATAACTTGCCACATTTCATACAAAAAATATGGTCCATTTAACATTGCATGTCATTGCAATGGAGTATATACTCCAATCCCGCATAACAATCAAACTAATCCATGGAGTACCTACATTGGATTAATTGATGGAGTACCTAACGGTTAGCCGAACATAACAACAAAAACCAAACGTTTATGCGACGACGACGAATAACGTGTATGCGTTCAAACATATGTATGTATGTATGTAGTTATGTATGTATGTATACACATATCGTCGTCGTCGCGATAAGCATTTGGTTTTTGCTATGTTCGGCTAACTACGAACCGATCCAGATACATTAATCGGTCGTTTGGGCTATGTTAGTGGTCACCTTGAAAGTACTCCAACCTACCACAAATGGAGCATATAATCCAATGATTTTTGCAGGGATGTTTATGTGGATGCATGTGTGTGTGTGTGTATCTGTGTATGTAGTAGTTTAATGAACAACTTTTTGGCAGTTGCTTAACTTGTTTTAATTCTTATTTTGACATAATGCAAATATGTATGTTTAAGTAAGTATGACATAAGTCATTTAGAAAAGTTGTCAGTCGATGATCAATTGCGTTCTTTAGTTGTGCGAAAAGTGGGCCATTTATTCAGTAAATGAGCAACTTTTCATGTATAAATTAATGCAAAAAATAAATGCTTTTGTTCTAACTAATCAAGAGTTGTACTCAGTTGATTAATGTGAAAATTGCAAAACTTGGCGAACAGATGGTGAAGCTCGAAGGAACGCAATAAAAAAAGTTATAAACTATATATAAATAATAGATAAACAAACTTATATATCGTTGGGGTAAGTGGGGTAAGTAAAAAGTTCAAGTTTTGGCCGACGAAAAGTAATAAAATCGAGTTTTGGCTGACGAAAAGTAATAAAAGTAATAAAATCCACTTTTGGCTGACGAAAACTATCAATTTCGTTTAAACAACAATAATTTTAATGTAAAAACAGTATATAATTACTGATACTTTTCGTCAGCCAAAAGTCGATTTTATTACTTTTCGTCAGCCAAAACTCGATTTTATTACTTTTCGCCGGCCAAAAGTCAAATGTTCTACTTTTCGTACAGAATTTTTTTATTGATAGCTTTCGCCGGAAATTTTAAATATGTTAGTTTTCGTATGGTATGGTACGACGATATATTAGTAAAAAGCTCCAAATTAACGACTTTCAAAAATGGTGTCACAAATTAACAAAAAAAAAAAATTATTCAATTCAAAAATAAATTTTTCTTTCATGCGATGTCACTCGTCTATAACGAAGTAACCATTCGTAGCTGCAACTCGCTCATAACTACATGCCTACTTTTGAATTATATAATTCACAAAAAAAAAATTATTGTTTGGTCATCATTTGTAAAATACAGCAAGATTTGAAAAAAAAAATATTGCGAAGCATCGTGTGAATCTTAAGAAAATATGAAAACAAAGAAGGGGCAAAAAAAAAAACAAAACATTGCCAATTGTTAGCGGCGTGGCGGCAGAAAAGGCTTAATGGTTAATTAAGCAAAAATAGTCGTGCGGCGCACATAATATTTTCATCATCATCATCATCATCACTTTCAAATTTTAATCACATTACATATATCATGTGTAGCGAAAATTGGGCGAATTGCTGTGCTTGAGCGCAATTTGTAAATTTAAGCTATTCAATCGTACTGAGCGTATATTTTCGCTGTTCATGACAAATTGTTTGTATTTATCACCACCATCGTGTGTTTCTTAGTAAATCACTCTCTTTTGCTTATATAAAAACGTTTTCGCAGCTTGAAATCGCTTTTCAACGAAATTTATGATGAGTTTTTGCACAACAAATTAAACAAAAAAGAATGATGTAATGCTTTATTTTCCAATGCGCAACAACCCTTAGCAATGTCCAGACAAATCTAAACTGTTCTGGATTTGCAGGTAACAGCCCCAATCGCCTTCAGTGCCAATTATTGGGTTTTTTAAGAGCAGCGGTCACCTCTCGGCAGTGGGCGGCATAACCTCCGCGTGTATTTCTGTCATGAAAATGCTTCTCACAAAAAATGCATTCGCCGTTTGGAGCCGGCATAAAACTGTAGGTCCATCCAATTAGTAGGAAAAACTAAAGGAGCACACCTCGAATTGAGAGAGAAGCTCGGCCATAAAACTCGTCGGAATTAAAATAGCGTCATTGTATTATTACCCACCCACATAGCATTTTATGAATTTTTTGATCATATTCCAGTCTTTTTTGATCCCTATGCACGTTTAAAATAATGGAAAATGAGCTCATTTTCTGATCATAAAAGAACCTCTCGTCTGTAGAAAATGGTACCCTACGTCCAACTCTTCTTGGGGAGTCGTTTTCGAGTCTTATTTTAATCGTATTTTAAACATTTTCGAGTCCCTTTCGGTTTTATTTTTTTCGATTTTGAATCTTATTTTGGTCATTTTTGAATCGTTTTCTGATCGTTTTTGAATCTTTTTAGGGCAATTTTTCTTCGTTTTTCTGATCATTTTCGATTGGCTTTCCAATCTTTTTTGTGTATTTTTTCAATCATTTTTCTTTTCATTTTCGAATTTTTTTGGGTCGTTTTTCAGTAACTTTCTGATCAATTTCTAATCATTTTCTAATACTTTTCTACTCTTTTTCCTATCATTTTTGGGTCAGTTTACAACCGCATTTCGTTCCCATCTTTTATGCTTATACATATTCTACCCTTAGCCTTACCTTTACCAATATCGCAAAAAGAACTTCCACGGTCACCCTCAGTCCATTTTGATTGGAAATTTTTAAACAAATTTTAGCCTACAATAATATCAAGCAAATAAGGAGTTTAAGATATAAAAATTTCAATCCATAAATGAATTCCTATGAAAATGCATATGCGCATTTTGGCACATATACGGCAACACGGAAGACATACATCCATATGTTCCTGCTCTACAACATTCGGAACCGTCAATACCGAAATCTAATATAAAATTCTCTGAAATTTTTTTTGAAAAATTTTAGCTTTATGTACTAGGCTTGCTAAGGAATATTTCATTTATTTCCAAAAAAAGAAAAGTAATCGATCACATTTCTAATTTTAGCATGATCAATTTGTGATAAATTATTTTTTTAATCAGCAAAGGGGATCGAAAAAGACTCATCTAGGTGATTTTTATATGATAAAAAATAAAATCACTTTTCAATCGCTGGTCTGACTCGTTTTCGTGTCTTCTTTTAATCGTCAAAGTGATAAATTCTTTTTTTAAACAGCAAAGGGGATCGATTAGCGGTGGCCGCTGTGGTGCAGTGGGTAGAGTGCTCGCCTGCTATGCCAGAGGTCTCGGGTTCAAACCACGGTCCGAGCCAAACAAATTTTTCTAATTAGTAAAAATCCAATTATTGGGTTTTTTAAGAGCAGCGGTCACCTCTCGGCAGTGGGCGGCATACCCTCCGAGAGTATTTCTGCCACGAAAAAGCTTCTCACAAAAAACGCATTCGCCGTTCGGAGCCGGCATAAAACTGTAGGTCCACCCAATTAGTAGGAAAAACAAAAGAGCACACCTCGAATTGGGAGAGAAGCTCGGCCATAAAACTCGTCAGAGTTATAATAGCGCCATTGTATTATATTATTATAAAGGGGATCGAAAAAGGCTCAGTTAGGTGATGTTTATATGACAAAAAATAAAATTACTTTTCAATCGCTGGTGTGACTCATTTTCGAGTCTTATTCTAATAGCAGAGGTGATTAATCAATTTTTGATCATCAAAGGGGATCGAAAAAGACTCGGCGCAGTCAGTTTTCATAAAACAATCTTCCAAATGCTATATTAATATTATTTTTATTCTGTGCTACGAAAACCATTTAATTTGGATCCATCGGTATAGATATGGCCCATTAGAGCAGAAATCCCTTTCGGAATAACGACATCGAAGTTCCTCCCAAGCATGGCGGTCGGTGCACAGTAGTCCGTTGCATTCCTTACAGAGATATTAAGGATCTCAGCATGACTAACTTCATTTATCTTCCAGCCCGGAAGTTCTCTTAAGCACAATGCCTATCGGAAGGACATTAAATAACGTGTCCAGAGCGTTCTTGGTACCTTTTGGAATTTAACAAGTATTCCACCACACCAGAACCCCATACAATAGGATCACTAAACCTTGTGATCACATGAAATATGCAAGCCTCATATAAAACGTACATTTTTGGAGGTTAGATACGTATTAATATCCGTAAAAAAATGCACACGTGATGTTAAGAAAACAGTCTTCTAAACAAATATTACAAGACATGTTAACTCAAAAAAAAAAAAAATTCTACTTAAAACGTCTTTTCTTCTAACAATTGATCCAAGCCGCTTTAGTATAACAAGAAACGGTCCTGGTTATAATAAAAAACGGTAAACTTAAATATTTTCTATTTTGTTATTTGTTTTCCAATTCCATTGCATCTATGAAAATGACATTGTATCTAATGAAGCATAAATATGCACATTCGCACGTGTGTGCAATATTTTCACTTTGCTAATATTTAAGTGCGAAAATTTTCTCTTGCAGAAAATAAAGACTTACAAACCTATTTGAGTAGATTAGTTTTAATAGCTTATTGGCATTTAGTGTTTATTTTTTCTTACATCTTTTACACTTGACGTCTTCATCAGCCAATATGCGCTACAGCAAATATTAGGCCAAACAAACAAACGCTATGCTTCAAAAACAAATGTATACATTTTTTAAAATATTTTCCTTAATCGCTAAATAATAAATACCCATGAGTATATAGATGCATACATATGTATCTACATATTGGAGGCTATAGAAATTGTTCAGTAAACGGTAAGTGGCAAATCGCTAAATGCTTAACAGTGATTGGAGAGCGTAAATGTGACACACCTGTGCGAAAACCAATAATTAAAATTAAAATGCGAAAATACAAAAAAAAAAAAAGAAAAATAAAAAAAAAACGAGAAAAAATACAAACCCACACATCATTCAAATGACAAGCGTATGCAAAACACACACACACATATCACATATTGACCTACTTTTGACTAGAATGAATGGGCCAAAGATATTTAATGAATGACCCAGCGCGCCACGCTACATCAACAAGATATAAACATATCGCACACTAAATCAAAAAGCGTCACAACTCAAAATTTTTCGAAATCGGGTTTCTTCCATAAATTGGTACACAGAATATATCTCTAGCGGCTGCCAAAAAATATTTCCCATCAGAGTCCTTTTTAAGTGAGAAATAACTATTATACGTAGCCTTTTCCCATATCATTACCTATAAAAATTAAAAAGTTTTTTGCCCTGCTGAAAATTTTTGAATTTTGAGTTGTAACGCTTTTTGATTTAGTGTGCGATATGTATGTATCTACAAACTGGACAAAAACAAGGGCAACAACAACAACAAGTGGGCTTAAAATTCATTTTATTAAGTGCAATGTATGCGTGTCGCACTTGTTGGTTTGCTAATTGCTGGAGCTGCTGTTTATTTAAACACCAAAACGCCTGCTGAAGGTTTTCACTTCTTTTGCACAGCGAAAAAAATATAAAGAGCAAATTTCGTGTGACATAAATATGCACAGAATGTCATAATTTATGGCTTTGAAGTTTAATGGGCCATTTGGCCACTGGCATGTTTGTTGGTCAAGTTACACACGCGCATGCGCGTGGAAATCCGTTAAGGCAAGTGCGCATGCGTGGCAACAGAATTTTATTTACTCTACATTTGTGTTAAGCAAATTTTTGGTTTTTGTGATAATAACTTCTTTAATATAGTTTGATGACAGTGTTGAGCTGAGCTGAGCACACGGCAATAAACACATGAAGGTAGTATTTCAAAATTTTAGAAGTTCGTTCACAAGCCCGTTAAAGTTGAATTTGCTCCAAATAACTATATTTATTGTTTGTTCTTTATTTTTAGCTAAGCCTGCGAAATAATAAAGTTTTAGAAGTTAACCTCGCACTTGCCTGCCTTTCACAAACGCAATTATAAATTTGCATTTGCATCCGAATGCACATAAGAAACAAATAATCACCGCATAACCATAAGTCATTACTTACCGTAAAGGCATGCTTGCATGTGTATTAGGGTGTCTCATTTATAACAATATTATTTTTTCTATCTTGTCAGAGTGTCTGAGTTTTTATAGCAAACTAGCTTATAGCTGCAGCTTCTTACAACAATACCCAAATAATACGTTTCTTAATAACTGCTTAATTTTTGGGCTGTTTTTAAGCTTTTTTTTAGTTTATTTAATTACCAGATTTTTTTAAGAAAAATTGTGGTGTGAAAAATTATATTTTGTTTGTTTTTTTTTATGTATTTAATGAGAGTAAATAGGGATTTTCACAATACGTGGACTATTGCGCCATCTGGTGAATTGAAATATAGCCTATACGATGGTCACTTTCCCGTATACATATATATTTTTTGATAATAGCAGTGTTTTTGTATTGTTTTTGTTTTTTTTTGTTTTTTATTTTTTTTTGTTTTTGGTTTTGGTTTTCGTTTTTCGTTTTGTTTCTGTTTTCGTTTTCGTTTTTGTTTTTGCTTTTCTTTTTGTTTTTGTTTGTGTTTTTGTTTTTGGTTTTTATTTTTGTTTTTGTTTTTGTTTTGGTTTTGGTTTTCGTTATTAGTTTTGTTTTTGTTTTTGTTTCTGTTTCTGTTTTTGTTTTCTTTTTCTTTTGATTTTGTTTTTGTTTTTATTTTTGTTTTTGTTTTTCTTTATGTTTTTGCTTTTTTTTGTGTTTTTGTTTTTGCTTTTGATTTTGGTTTTTTTCTTTTTGTTTTTTGTTATTGTTATTGTTTGTTTTTGTTTTGGTTTTGGTTTAGGTTTTTTTTATTTTTGTTTTGGTTTTGGACTTGTTTTTCGTTTTTGTTTCGGTTTCGGTTATTGTTTTGTTTTTGTTTTTGTTTCTGTTTTTTAGTTTTTTTGTTTTTGTTTTTGTAAATAAATAATGTAAATATGATTGTTGTCAATTTCTAGTTTTTCTCAACAAAAAAAAAAGTTTGTGTAAAAATTAATAACCCTAATGTGCATGCATGCGCCATTGGCGTCGTCCAGTTATACCATGTCTCCACATAACGTGTTTCGCTCTTTTTTTCTCCATTTTCTCTCTCAATCTCGTTTCGACACGGAAACCAGTGCCGAATCTCGCCAATTTCCATACAAAATTTCTGAGAGCGAGTGAAGATTGAAACACTGTTTCATTCTGAATCATCTTGCCAACCTCGATGATATCGATGTCTTCTCTAATTTTGTATCGAAAATCTATCGAAATCTCACACAGACCAAAACAAAAACGCAAAAATAAGCAAACATACCAACATTTAAGAAGAGCAAGAAAGAGAAATGTTAAACTGAATCACGATCAGCCACGTGGAGACGGGTTATTTAGCGAGATGTTTTGCTACATGTTTCTTTGGTGAAACAAGTTATGTGGAGACGGGCTTTTAGTTTGCCTTGGTGTCAGGGTGTCAGTTTGTATAATTCATTGGTTTAATAATAAAATTCCAAACCATGCTTTGAAAGCTCGCATTGCTGCTGCTGCAAGTGAATGAATGAATATGCAGCAATTTCTGTTGTAGCTCTCAGCCCAAAGATTTGGTTACGCATGCGCAATATGCCCAACATTCGCAATCATTTATCGATATTGCTTTTATGAGTGAAGCACGCATATGAATACATAAATACATAAATACACAAATACACACATTCGTGCATACATACATACATACATATATGCATTTCGATCGTGTCTTGGGCTCGCGCGCTATTTGTCTGTCAATTAAAGTGCAAACCATTAAACAATTTTCGATTTATCGGAACCAAACGAGGCGCGTTGGCGCATTAGCTTCTATTTTGCGATTGGCGGTGATTTGGTTATTTGGTTGCCGAATTGCGCAAGAACGGCTGCGTGGCCTAGTGGCATATGTATATGAGCAATAAAATCTATAATTAATATTTTGGGCAAATTTGTTTTTTGTGTAGTTATCATTTATCTTATCGCGCTGTGACTTTTCAAAATTTTGGCAGATTTTTTTTTTTTTTGTTATGCGTGGGTGGGTCGTTGTCGTGGTGTTGTTTAAAGCTGTGTGTCAAGTGTGTGTGCAAGATAAATAAAGCCATATGCAAATACAAAAGTTTATACTGGGAAGTTATTTTCACAAATTTGCTAAACTTTTGACATAAAAACTGCCTAAATTAATACATAAATTTAAAAATAAAACAGTTACTTTTCATATCAATATTATCGATAAAAAAGTATAAAAGAAACTTCTGATTCTGGTTGGTCTAAGAATAGGTTAAGCAATAGCAAGCCTGTAATAAAGCATTCAATTTATTTAATTTTCCAAAGTTTTTTTTACAATGCAGATATGTACTGATTTTATTGCAATGCTGTCAATAAAAGCTGACAAAAAATTCGCGTTCAACTGCAATTTGCTTAACAATGGCATTTTGTCACCTAACATCGATTTGTATCGGCGTTATAGCCCTTCTAGACTGGCTATAAAATATGCAATATGCATTCATACATACATACATATATAATTACATGCATGCATACATAAATTCATGTTTTCTGTAACTTGGCAATTCAGAATTTTTTTCAAGCGCATGCGTAACTTGCAAGTCGAGTAAAGAATGAAAAAAATATTTTTCGTGACACGAGCAAATGTCAAAAGTGATCACGCATACATTGAACAATGGAAACCATGTATTGTTGTCAAATCCTTGTGCTCACATATCCATATACATACATACATACATACATACATACATATGCGAACGAATATATGACGTATTTATCTCTCTAGTCACGTTGCTACCTACTTTTTGTATAATTTTTGGTGCAGCAGGTGATAGGTGGGAGTTTTTAAAACAAAAATAATATAAAAAAATAACAATAATAACATTATCATTTATCTACTTATATTATTTTAAATCACTAATTTTGTGTTAATCTACCTTTTCTGCTTTTCTGCGGATCCAACCCCAATAATGGAGTATCGTTCGTTTTAAACTTGAATGACGAAGACATGATCAATTGCTAAGGAAGTTAAAGGAGATCTTATGAGATCATGGGAAAATGTTATGAATAAACCTCTAAAATTTTCAATTAACTTGCTAAATTAATTACATATTTGGCGTTTTCGATTCGCCATCAGACAAGCGAGGTCGGATCGAACAAAAATGTTTGAACCCATAATGAATAGTAGCCATACTCGCTAACTGGTCGATAAAAATTTCCCTCTGCTCGGTAACATTCACATATAAATTTGGCAGAGGGAAATTTATAGCCAGCAGAGAAATTGTGAATCGAAAGCGGCTATTAAAATATAATAAATTAGCCGGCTAACTGCGGTTTCCAAATGTCTTATTAACTAATGCTGTTGTAATAGAAATTCATACGAAAGTTTGGGACATTGCAACTTTATGGTTGGAAAATTAAAGCATTTTGACAGACTGATCTTTAGCCGACTTGATTTTGTTTAACTTGGCTAATTAATTGTCTGAAGTATCAAATTAATCATGACTAAAAAAATTGAATAATGTGATTTATTAGGTTAGGTTGATTTATTAACAATTGGCGTGTATTAATTAAATGTCGTTAATCTTTTTCTTTCTTCACTTTCCTCCTAATTTTTTACGTTTTTTTTTGCAAGCGTTGATTTAAAGAAATCGCTCACATGCAGTCTTGCAATCTTGCTAAGTTTGCAAAGTGAGTGGTTGAAAAGTAAGTTCAATTAATGTTTGTAGTTACGCCCCCACAATTACTTTCTAAGCTTTTCTAGCAAAAAGTGAGAAAAAAGAAAGTCATTTTACTTAAGTAAAGAAATATGAACGAATTGTACATGGAAAAAGTAATGTAATCCAATTAGCGTAAAATGTGTCGAAAGTGAACAATGGCGTCATTTTGTGTGTATTTTTTTCTTAATTTTTAATCAAATACACGAAATTAAATTCAATGAATTGTACATTGAAATTAAATAAACTCCGAAACATATGTATAAGTAATTGGGGTTAATGCTGTGCAATTTCAAAAAAGCATAGATTTTCTTACTTTTTTGCAAATCTAAAAAAAATTGTTACAATCAATATTCAAAAGCCATTGCCATTCAATGTACCATTACACGTTCACTTGTTCGTTGAATATGAGTTTAGTCGTTTTATTTGCACTTTTTGTTGTTGTTAGAAATATTATGTAACTCTTTTGTTTCACGTAACAATTTGTACTATGGTACAACACACTCACACCGCAACACCTTTCTGCACTAAACCGCTCATCAATGAACTTTTCAACAGGCATATGCCATAACATTAAGTGTACTTTCACTTAAACACCTTCAACTCAATCGCCGCCTAATCACCGTACAAATCCCTTCAATAATGCTCGCGGCATGCACGTAATGCTGCTTAATTTAATTAGGCTAATATATAAACAAATGAAAGCAAAAGAAATGTAATCGAAGGTGCTCAAAAAATATTTTAGTTTTGCTTTTTGCTGAAAGCCCTCCTACTGGCGTTACCCGCACTCCCTGTGGCGCCCACCGCAAATTCGGTCGCACAGCAAAGCACCGAGGAACTTTAGTTAGGTTGTAGAGTAGGTTGTAATCAGCAATCGACATAGTACTACAAAGCAATAAATATAACATTTTTTGTGTTGTTGTTTTTTTTTCGTGTGCTGAGTGGCGCCATTGGAACCCTAGACACACTCATTTACTGGTGCCAACTGCTGCAGGTTAGAGACACTCACATAAATAATAAGTCAGTTCAGCTCAGCTCAGCTGGGAGCAGTTGGTGAAGTTGCTTGAAAGAAAAAAAGGGAAAAAGGCAAATTTATAATATCTAACAAAAAAATGTCTGCTGTGGCAAAATATGAACACCATAAAACAACCGAAAAATAGATAAAATAAATAAAAACAAAATAAAGCAACAAAAGAAATATTGCTAGAAATACAGAATAAAAAAGGCTTTACGAGCGACAGCTTGCAGCGCACATTTGGACAGCTGAAAATATGATGAATGAGTTAACGGCTTTAGGCTCAAGTGGCTATGTTACGTGAACTATATGTATGCATGCACCCAGTGCACATATACCAGTGGCGGACGCTTCATACAAGCCGAAAAGCCCTGTTTGCTTAAATACTTTCGTTCCTTTCATTTTACGAATTTCAATTCAAAATCAAATAAATTCGAACATTTCACGAAATTTGCTACTTCGATTTCAGTTTTTCGAACACTTTTTAAAAGCTAAGTTCAAGCACCCAAACCAACAAACCAAATATGCAAACCGAATTCAATCAAAGTCAGTGGCGGAACGCAATCAGATTTTCAGATAATACTGCAAAAAAATACATAAATGGCTATGCTTCATACATAGGCCCAGCCAATTTATGCTAGGTCCGCCACTGACATATATGTACACTAGAGTGCGTTTAAAATTCAAATTAATGATATTTTACTGTATCGCCCCTCAATATGTAGTAACATGGTCAAAGATATCACATATAAATTTTGGTCCCCATTGGTGGCTGTTAAGGCGTGGCGCATTGAGGTCAAAGTTCAGAAAACTCTATGAATGGTCAACAAATCAAAATATTTTTTTTTAGTTATCTAATACCCAAAAATTAATACTTCTATACCCAAGGATAACAAATATAAACGTTGGTTCCGATTGATGACGGTTAGTGGTGTTTTAAGGGGATCAATGTTCAGATTGCCATAGAAGACTTACATTTTTAGTGTCGCATGTGGTAATTTGAACTTTGACCCCCTTGAAACACCAGTAAACCGTCTTTAATCGGGACCAAAATTTATATTTGTTATCATTGGGTGTAGAAGTATTAATCTTGGGTATTAGATAATTAAAAAAAAATATTTTGATTTTTTGACCCTTCATAGAGTTTTCTGAACTTTGACCTCAATGCGCCACGCCTTAACCGCCACCAATCGGGACCAAAATTTATGTGTGATATCTTTGACCATGTTACTACAGACTGAGGGGGCGATACAGTCTTTTTATGAACTTTTAAATTTTTAATACAAATTAAACGCACCCTAATATACATACATATACATATATGTATATACATACATACATATGACTGTTTATGCCATGGGAATGTAAGACACTTTGTTATATGGATTGTGCGTTTAGGAATATAAAGTAGGTAAGTGTGAACCAATTAGAAATCATACATGCAATATGAGTTGATGCATTCATAAGGGACTTGCATACATACATACATACATACACATTTATCGCGGTTGCGTTATACGCAAAAGCCTGGGAAAAACATGCAAATTAGCTTCGCGGGAAGCGCAAAAAGAAAAATGTTTAAATTGCAACAATATAGGACAATCTTCATTAAAAATGCCAATTTAGTTTTTGTTATTACTAAGAATTATTACTTTTTACATTGTTGTTTTTGTAACACAAGTTATAATTAAGCTCAATTATAACTTTTGTCTTCTTCTCTTCTTGCAGACTTTCCATATTAATTGCGGCCATATTAGCGCCATACATTACAACACAAGCGCAATTTCATCATTTCGGTGAACCACTCAATACACATTTGGACAGTGAATGTGCGCTGGTACTAGCAGGACCTGGACGTTCGTCGCTATACGATTATAATGTGAATTTATTTCGTGGCAATATGTAAGTGGCAATATACATACATATATATATGTGATTACAAATGCTAGATATATCGCACACTAAATCAAAAAGCGTTACAACTCAAAATTCAAAATTTTCAGGAGAGGCAAAAAACTTTTTAATTTTTATATGCAATGATATGGGAGAAGGCTACGTATAATAGTTATTTCTCAGTTAAAAAAGACTCTGATGGAAAAGATTTTTTGGCAGCCGCTAGAGATATATTCTGTGTACCAATTTATGGAAGAAACCCGATTTCGAAAAATTTTGAGTTGTGACGCTTTTTGATTTAGTGTGCGATATGTTGTTGTGATGTTTGGGTACTTTATAAGAGATTCTCAAGAAGTATAGTTGTATACTTTCTTTCCGCTAAGGAGCCATATTTTAGTTTTTTTTTTTAAACCAAATGCAACTTCTGGATTCTTTTAAGTATAAGAAACCTTGATCTTGAGACCGCTGGCCAGCGCATTGCAATATACTCGTCTCATATTGCTTATTTAAAGCATGTGCAACAAATATAAACGTATTAATATACATAGATTCATATAGAAAACCACTTTTTGTAAGAGGAAGTGCATTGCATTTTTTTCTTTTTCCTTTAATATTTATGAACGTGTTCAACGTGTTCTCTTCTGTTTTCGGCGGTAAGCTGGTTCCGAATTAAAGCATTGCAGTTTGCAGAAACATATTCATATCCATATCCATATATTTATGCTGTTCACACCTTTTTTGTCAAACGACACTGACGATTGCAATTACCGGCAGCATTAAATGTCAGCAGCCAGTTTGGTTACATACAAGAACATATGTACATACTGGTACATATACCTACATATGTACCTACATTCTAAAGTGTTCATAAATTGTTCATAATTTGTTGTCACATGCATTAGAACAACGAAACAAACGAACGTGTGTCATGCAACATTTGACATTGAAATATAAATTAAGCGGTTCGAAGACTTAATTGGTGATAAAATAGGATTTGCAGAGTTGACTTTGTATGTAAGCATTAAAGTCTTCAAGGCAACTACTTAGAAGTAAATAAAAATGTTGTTGTAAATAACACAATACAATTTCAATAAATTTTTCACAACAAAACAGTGATAGTTATATAAGAGTTACAAAATTCTGCAAAAGGTGTTAAAGGTTTTGCACATGGTCAAATATCTTTGAAAGTGAAGAAACATATATCGTTTCAAAATTCATACCTTTTGGATAATTTTTGGATACTTTTTGGTACAATTTCAAAAGCATTATCTTCAAGTTTCATAAGAATATGTATGAAGAAGTCGTTATTACGAGTAGTAGTACAGTGTGTAGGTACACATATTGTGGAAATAGTTTATGTTTTTACATTAATAAATTCAACGCTGAATAAAAATTCAAATTTCAACTCCCACATAATTTCGGTATTTCGTATTAATTGTATGTAAAATCGAATATTGTTTTTGTTTTTTGTATTAACTATATACTAAACCAATACCGCCAACGAAAGCAAGTAAACAATTTATAAACTCATTTACAAATGTAATGCACACTCGGGTCGCAATAAAACGTGTAACAAACAAATTTTCCGCTCGATTTTGCAAACTATTAAAGCAGACGAATCAAACCACATGCTGACATCAAAGGCTGATTGCAAAAATTAAATGCAAAAAATAAAGCAAAAAAAAAAACAATAAGAAAGAAAAAAAGCAATAACAACTGCATTTGTGGGGCGATGGTGGCGATGTGCAACAAGTGTGGCAAATGTTAGCGATTGTAATGTGAGATGAGATTGAGCTGAGAAACAGCCAACAATAAAATAGACAGGTGGTAGAATAGAGTTAACAGATTTGCTTGAAATAAATATGTTTGCTTGAATATATGCACGTAAATGCATGGCTAAATACGAGTAGTAAAATTATCTCAACTTATGTATGTACATAAATACATATGTATGCATATAACTTGCAGCGGAGCATTGCAGATGATTGCATCTTTCTGCTAATGATGCGATCAATTTTAAAATATGTAGATACTTACATAGGTATATACATTAAGGTGGAGTGAAACGTTTTTTTTTGGAAATTCAATTTGTTCCAAAGACAGAACGGCACCTTTCTAGCCCAGTAATAAGCCTGTAAAATTTTATTGACCTACTCGCATGTTTAGAGGTGCCCCAGCCCCACAATATTGAAAAAATAGCACGATCTGGTACAAATATGAAATTTCTAAAATTATAAAATCAAAAAACGAAGTATGAGGATTAATAAACATGGCTAAGTTGAGTATTAAAGTGATTTTTGTTTTTTTGGAAACAGCAACAACAAAAGTTATCAAAGGTCAAAGTTTATATTATGCATTTTTTAATTGCAATTACTTAAAAACTAATGAACCGATTTCGAATATTTTATACCATTCGATAGGTATTTTCATTCCCTTTAATTTGATATACATTTTATGTGGGTTCCATAATACCCCCCTGCGGGGGTTAACCCCCCTTTTACCCTCCTTACTTTTCATATATAAAATGTATATCAAATTAAAGGGAATCATAATACCTATCGAGTGGTGTAAAAATATTCGAAATCGGTTCAGTATTTTTTAAGAAATTGCAATTTAAAAAATGCATAATATAATCTTTGACCTTTAATAACTTTTGTTGTTGTTGTTTCCAAAAAAAAAAAACAAAATAACTTTAATACTCTTATAAGCTTAGCCATCTTTATTAATCCTCATACTTGGTTTTTTGATTTTATAATTTTAGAAATTTCATATTTGTACCAGATCGTGCTTATTGCTTTCAACTTTGCGGGGCTGGGGGCAGTTCAAAACGTCATCCTATCGCCATAAAATTTTGTGGGGTTCATTAACTCGTATAAAGGCACATTTTCATTGCTGGTACGTTCAAAAAAAGAACAAAAAAAAATCTCCATATGATTTCACTCCACCTTAATATACATACATATTTATGCGACTTTTTGTTTACTTTTTGTGACACAATCTGTCGCCGCCGATTGCATTGCACGCTCGAGATTGCCACTTCCATCCATATACATATATTTGTATGTGTGTGTGTGTATGTTGACATGACAGTTAACGTTGGTGCCATCGTCGAGACAGCAGCCCTCTCACAGACAATAGCTTGTGGTTGCGCCGCCGCTGCTTCTTCGTACTGCATGGTTTTTAGGTGGCGGATGCACTTCAACATTGCATCATCGGCAACAGTTTGTATGTATAGAGTAGCAACAACAAACATCAGCAGCAATCACTCAAACAATCAAGCCACGATTTACCCACATGTATACCTACATAGTAAGCGGTAAACAACAACAACAAATGATGTGACCAAAAGGAAACTGCAGCTGCTACCAATTCGCTCTAATAGCTTTTCTGGTTAACAACAACCAGCTGTTGTGGTTTACTATAGATTCGTCTTTCAATGATGAACAATATGCAGCATCATAAATATTCATACATACATACGTTATGGAGTGCATACTACATACATATGGAGGAATATGTATATACCCTGTAGGAAATTTAATTAATTTTAAATCACTTTATAAACTACTTTATTTTCAATAACAACTAATTGAAAATGTGACTTTTTCCTTTGCAATGAACTGACTTTTTTAACACGGCGATGTCATAGAAAGCAGTCAATTGCCCTATCCTGCATTTGTTTTCAACTACTTTACTAGTAGTTTAAAATAAATAACTTTATCTTGAGTTTCTTTAGAACTACTTTATTTGTAGTTTAATATAAATAACTTAATCCTGCATTTGATGTCGAAATTCAAGAAATGGTAAAAATGCGAAACAAATTTTCCTCAAATTTCGCAAATCGTTCTCAAGTTGATAAACAATATTTGAGAAACAATTGAATTTATGTTAATTTTCAAATGATAAATATGAAACAATATTTTCTCCGTTTGAGAATTTCGTTTTCAGTGTTTAATGGGAAGTGAAGCTGAAAAACGGTAACCAAAAAAAGGAAAAAACGATCTTGGCATACTTAGATCTGAAAACATGTGTTTACATATAAATATGTACATATACAAGAAACTGTCCCGCGCTGCATTTGTTTAAAGCTACTTTAAAATTAGTTGAATATAAATCACTTTTTAATATATTTATTTTTGCAACTAACTTTTTTTCCGTGAGGGTAAGTATAAGTATAAATGCATATGTATATAAACACCATCTAGGAATTGCAAGAATAATTTTACAGTTTTACTTTTTTCTCAAACTCAAATTTTTTTGTTAGTTTGATTTCGATCTAAAAATGTTATTTTAAGTATAATGTACTTATATTGCTGTCCATCTGCGTGCGCGAATATAATTCTAACGAGTTGGCTTTTTGTGGTAAAACAATATCTGACATATCGACGGCTCCAAACAATACTGTACTAAGTCGACTTAGTACATTTTGTCGTTTTTGGCGTTTTCAAGTATTACGTGTCTTAATTTAGATGCTGTCTAATTTTGGTATCAATCGGACAATCCAATCAAAAGTTATAAGCAAAAGTGCTCATCTAATACAACTCGAGATTTTTACAGAACAAAAACTTTGAGAGCTTGCCATGAAAAACAACGTAACAAGTTTTTATTTTTTCTTACGGTTTTATATAGAGCGTACCCTAACTTTGATATTGTCGAGTTTTGGTATTGATAGTTCAATCCAAACAGAAGTTACAAGCGAGGATATACTTAGTATGGAACTGAAGTTTCATATCGAGTTTCAACTTTGAGAGCTTCTCCTGCAAAACCGAGTTTTCAAACTTAGTACAGTATTGTGTGGAAGCGTCGATATCTTGCCTGCAATATTTATTAAATTTTTTCAGTTACCCATTTTATCAGTTATTTTTTCGGAGTTCAAAAAAGTCCGGAACAGAAAATGATGTGCCCATCCTTGACATCAACATGATTCCCAGTACCTCTAGCTTAAAATTTTTCTAACTTTTTGGGCAGGAGTTCACTTATAGGCTTGAGAGACGGCAGCGATAAACCGGATTACCACAACACTTAATTCTATTCAAATTTTACCCTGACAGACCGCAACATAACCCAGCACATTTTTCTATCACCATTCGTTCGCCCTGTTCCGTTCACACCGATCGCTTTTTGAATTGACATCTAAAATATACGAAAGGCAATTTTGTCTTATTTTTTCTTTACTTTTTCCGGCCAAAATAAAAGTACCAAATTTATCTAAATCGTACGAGCCGTTCGCTTTTTATTTGAAGGGACTTTTATTTTGGCCGGAAAAAAATTTTTATTCTGGGACTTAAAAAATAAAAGTCCTGGTATGGCATTTATTTTTTTCAAAGACTTTTATTTTAAAAGTTATAACTATTTGGGTCTCGTGCCATTTTTCCTACAGAGGCCATTTGCGTTGAATAGTGCAGACCCATGGTTAATTTTGTTGTTGTGGCAACAACAAGAAAATATCGAATAGGTAACGGCATTCTACATATTTTTATACTCAGCTGTACTAGTACACAGAGTATTATAGTTTTAATCACATAACGGTGGATTGTAACACCATAAAATAATCGAGATAGATATTGACTTATATATATCAAATTGATCAGTGTGAAAAAAGAAATCGATTGAGCCATGTCCGTCCGTCTGTCCGTCTGTCCGTCCGTCTGTCTGTCTGTACGCACGATAACTCGCGCAAAAATTGAAATATTTTAATGAAATTTGGAATGCAAGTTGGTATCAAGACTGGAACGGATGGTATTGAAAATGGGCGAAATCGGACCATGACCACGCCCACTTCCCCTATATAGTAAAAATCGGAAATTTTGTATCTCAGTCACTAATAGAGCTAGAGTGATAAAATTTCACCCACGTGTGGAGCTCAGGCCCTTATGAAGAAATTTGGTGAGATTTTGAAAAATGGGCGGTGCCACGCCCACTTATTAAGGGCCAAACATTGAAAGTTTTATATGTCATAACTCAGAAACCGTTGAAGATATATCGATGAAATTTGGTAGGCGTGATATACTTACTTAGGCAAATGTTTGGACGAAAAATTTCCAAAATCGGTTAACGACCACGCCCACTTTTATATATGGGTATTATAAAGTGACCTAATAAAAACATTTTAAGCGATATCTCTGTCAAATATAAAGGTATATAATTGAAATTTTATGGCAGGAGTCCAACTGCGGATATAAAACGAAAAGCACAAAAAATTTGGAAAATGGGCGTGGCACCGCCTCTTTTTAGAAGCAGGAATATACGAGATTTCTGAGCCCATAACTCGACAAATAATTTAAATATAATGACGAAACTTGGTGTGTACACTTTTATTAGTTGTGGTAATATATGTTCAAAATTTTAGCGAAATCGGTTGGCGACCACGCCCACTTTTATATATGGGAACTATAAAGGGGCCTAATAAAAATATTTTAAGCGATATCTTTGTCAAATATAAAGATAATTCATTCAAATTTTGTGGCATGAGTTCCACAATAGACCGGAAACAAAAAATAGAAAAATTTGGAAAATTGGCGTGGCACCGCCTCTTTTTAGACAAAGGAATATACGAAATTTCGGAGCCCATAACTCGACAAATAATTGAGACATTAAGACGAAACTTGGTTTATAAACTTTTATAACTTGTGCTAATAGACACGCAAAAATTTATTCAAATCGGTTTATGACCACGCCTACTTTTTAATAAAGATATTTCTGGAACACCCTTTGGAAATTTGTAACGTGACATCTTTGTAATTAGAAGTCATAAAGGAATGAAATTTTGCACAAACGATAATATTCATATGCTTAGTTGGATGACTGATAAAAATGTTGAAAATGGGCGTGGCTACGCCCACTTTATGCAGCACTCGCTTTATATAAAATACACCGTGTTTCCATCAAACGCAAACAAACAATGAAAGCATACAGCTGAGTATCTAATGTTCGATTCCACTCGAACTTGGGCTTCCTTACTTGTTTTTAATAACTGACGCGACGGAATGCATCGATTTCTTTAGAAAATGAGAGCATTTATGGTACAAAATAAGCAAACTGTAAAAAATTGTGGTATACTCTTGCAACTCAAGCACATAGTATTTGATTTGAGATGGGTACAAACATATGAATGCACATAGGTGTATTTGTATGTATGTATGTATGTACGTATGTTTGTATATGAAATGTCATTGCCAGTACAAAGGCCAGCGGCAACTGGTTGAATGTGGACAAAACATCGCCACGTTGAAACGGCCAGTGAATAAATAGTTTATAATAGTTTTTATTGTTTTTGGTTTTTTTTTTAGACTTTTTTGCAAAATTAGCGGTTATAATTTGTACCTAGATTTATGGTTCATATGCATATATGTTTTTTAAAGCCATTAATGCTACATAAAAAAAAAAAGAAAACAAAAAACCAGAAACTAATCTGTTTTTTCCGACGTTGGCCTTGTTTTCTCGAATGGAATTTTTACTTTGTCTTGTATTTGATGGATTTTGCTGAAAACATCTTTCAAAAATATGTATGTATGTATGTATGTATAACTAAACAAAAAATTAAAAAATTTTATGGGCATTTAATTAACATTACATATAAGTTAAATTTGAACATACATACATATGTATGTATGTATGTATGACGAAATGTTGCTAATCCCAAGCCGCGGGCGATGCTCCAAATATGTGTAGCTTTAAAAATGTCGGCAGATTTTCGTTATGTGGAGCAAATAAAATTACTTCACTTGGCAATAAAATACTTCGCAATATTTATCATCTTTTTTTATTGTGTATTGCACATATTGCACTGGCGCTTTTGAATTTTAAATATTTCTCACGAGCTATTAACCATTTAAGACGCAAATTATTGTTATTGTTTTTGATGTTGTTGTTAATTTATTAGTGTTCATATAAGTATTAAGTCAACGCTTTGGCTTTGTATAGCACTGATAAAGACACTTTACTCGCGCTACTTAAATTGCCCTTAATATCTTATCTTATCCCATACAAAGTTCAAGTGTGAAATGATGCCTTCCTTTGACTGCTTAAGCTTATTTTTCACTGATTTCAGATATTGAGAGTTTCCGCAAGAAATTGTGTCATGCATTAAATTAAAGTTTTTTTTTTTATTGTTTATCGAAATACAATCAACTTTTGACCCTTGGCTTTACTTACACCATTACACGATCGCATTTTTGATTGCAATTTCTTTGAAATTTTGCACTAAAAATAATCGATTTTCACTTTCACCACTTGAAGGTAATTTCCGTTGCTATTTTTAGAAGAAAACCTATATAGATATACCAGAGGCGGGCGCTTCATACAAGCTGAGAAGCCCGGCTTGCGTACATATTTTCGTTCATTTCATTTTACAAATTTCTTTAAAATCTGGTTATTTTACGCTTTAAATGCGTTTACTATTTAAGTTCTCAATAATATAGCCCCCACTGTACATCCGGTGCCTAAAAGCATGCTAAGAAAATAGCGTAAATACGCCACCAATCCACCTCACAATGTGTATTTTGTTTGTACAGCCAATCACAACACAATGAGCATGCTTTAACGTTTCCACACATTAGCTTTTACGTGGCTTTCAAAACAGAATAACATAGCTTGTTTTCTCGCTTTCTCTAAGGAGAAATCAATTGCTTATTTTCATACTTAAATTGAAAAAAAACTAGCAAAACACTTTTTTATTTTTCACATGAAATTTGTATGGGGATGAGAAGCTGGCTTCGGCATTCAACAGTATTCACAGTCATATGCATATTTGATATTTTCGTTTGCATGTACATACTTATGTACATAATTTCTTACATATACATTTACATGCAAACATAAATATCAAATACCAGATTATAAAAGCGTTGATTGTGATTTTTGGCGACTATTGGCACAATATCAAGATAATTTTAAAAAGCGACGGAAATCAAAATCAAACATTTCACGACTTTTGGTAATTGGACCTCAGTTCTTCAAACACTAAAGCACCCATTTTTTAGATATTAGATAATAAGCAAATACACTTGCTACTACTGAAATTTCCGTCAGTATAAGGAAATTAAAAATACCTCTGCGCTTTTGTGTGAGATTTCCCTATAAGTTGAGCGTCATCAATCAAAACGTGGACCCGGCTGACCCTCGAATGTTTCTGAGCGATATTGGTAGCAATTGATCTTGATGAGGACTCCAACATACATAGAACTCTTTTAACTGTGATGCCTAGGCCGGGTCCCCAGATATGGGTCATAACGTGGACCCAGATGGTCCTCGAATGTTTCTGTGAGATATTGGCATCAAATGATGAAGACTTCGAGATAGAATTATTTTAATTGTAAGGGCTAGGCCGGGCCCCCAGATATGGGCCAAGACGTATTTAAAAATAATGTAAATAGTATTTATTATTTACTAGACACGAACATTTTTATTTTAAAGATGTTCATTGTAAAATGGCAAAATCAAGAAAAGCATTTCAAATTTAAAAATGTTAATTTTTATTTTAAGCACTATGAAAATTTGAACCAAAAAATTTCGTTTTATTCCATTAATTTTCATTTTTAATTTAAACATGCTCCTTTTTCAATCCTAAATACATTTTAATTTTTAATTTTCATTTTTAATTTATAAATTTCCATTTTTAAAATAAAAATGACATGGTTTAAAACGTTCATCATCAAAATAAAAATTTTATTTTTGATTCATTTTCTCTGAGTGTACAAACAAAAAAATGTGCATCAAGAAAACAAAAATAAAAAATACATATGAAGACAAAAAAAAAATAAACGAGAAAAAACACACTTCAAATTCTCGAATTGTTCAAATGCCCGTACAAACATACGGGTAATAAGCAAACAAACGAGTGCTTGAGCATTTGAAAAGCATTTATTCGGGCTACTCGCAAATGTTAAAAACAAAAATCGAGAGCTCTAGATCAAAGTCAATGACGGAACGCAATCAGACTTTTAGATAATACAGCAAAGAAAATTACGTAAGTGGCTAATGTTTATGCTTCACACATACATGGGCTTGCCCAGACAATTTATGCTAGGTCCGCCACTGAGATATACGTATCTATGTACATTAGACCGTATCGCAAAAAAGTTTGCCGTACGCCTCCCATATGATGTCTTGTTGGAAAACATTTCCGGAAAATTTTTTGATTTTTTTTGGACGCCGCTAAAATGCATTTTTTTATATCTTCTGTATTTATTGTCCCTAAGTTTGATAGACTAATATCTTTGGCTTGAGAGGAGGGTTTCTACTATATAAAATTATTGACCCTTTTTTAGATAATCAGAAAATATAGTATTTTTAGGTTCGCTAGAGGGCTAAAATGTTCTAGAAAATTATTCGCCAGAAATTTTTTTTGCGATACGGTTTAATGTACATATTTATATATACCGTCGCTATATAAGAAAAAAGACGCAAACTGTTTTGTTGAGGAAGAAAGACGCAAACTTTTTTTCTTTCAAAGAAAGACGCATTAAAAATATTTTTCGAAAGAAAGACTCTTTATTTTTTTTTGATAACGAAGAAAGACGCTTTATTTTTTTTTTCTTTCAAAGAAAGACGCATTCAAATATTTTTTAGGAAAGAAAGACGTATTCGATTTTTTATTTTTCTTTGCCAATATTAATGGTAATGCGTCTTTCTTTGCAGTTAATAATGCTAATGCGTCTTTCTTCGTCGAAATATTTTTTAATGCGTCTATCTTCGTCGACATGTTTTGTAAAGCGTCTTTCTTCCCCGACATATTTTTAATGCGCCTTTTTTCGTCGACAAATTACTGACATGCGTCTTTCTTCTTCCGGAGCGGCGATATATTGTCGCCCTCATATCCGAGTAGGTTTGAACCATTCACTTATTGAATAAATATAAGTAATTGCAGGTGAAGTTCATTAAATTTGCTTATTACTTATATAAGCACTTCTGTTTCAATATTCATATTCAGAAAATTGAAGTGGTACCTAAATAGGTAAGTTTTACATCATAGACTGATTTAATGTTTCCGCTTTTTGCGTCAAATTATGTATGTGTCCGTATGTATGGCTGTAGCTGCTTTTTGCGGTCGCCTACACCACAATCACCCGCTAAATCAGCGTGGATTTCTTTCAGTAAATTACAGAAGTAATCGAGTCAAATACTTGATTTTTTTTTCTATTTATTTCTAAGACTTCTGTTGTTAAAAAGTGAAAGCCTCCCTTTCCTTTGTTGGTGTTGAGAGAAGGTTAGATGGCATCGTAATGATGGGTCAGCAAATAGATTGAAGACAACAAGAAAAGTATTTTTTATAACTTGCGGTTTGACTCGTTTTCCTTTCCAATAACTTTGTGCCGCCTTTCAAATATGCAATGGGTTTATAACAGGGCCGTGCGCAGGAATTAGCCTTGGGGGGGTTTTAATTTTGGTTTGCATTCGCATACATTTTTCGCTAAGATAAACATATTTGCTGAAACAGATATCCAGACCCATACATCATAAATTTAAATGTTCTCTAACTTTTCTGAATACTCTGATGCTCTGATGCTCTGATGCTTAAAATTATACCCAAGAAATTTTTTTGGTTGTAAAAATTTTTCTGTATTTGATAGAGAATTTGTGATATGGTGGCATATTATTCGCACTTTTATGTATACATGGCTATAATTAAAGTCCGTTTAACATTGCGATTCTTCGAGGTACGGAAAAGAATTCTGTCAATACTGAATTTATGTCCACATTCACATTGCGATGTATATTCAAGGACGCGAGTCCATTAAGACGATCTTCTTTCATTGTTGACCTCAAGTAAAATTTTAACCCTAGAACCATAACGATATTTCATACTACGTTATTACTATTGTACGTAAATTTTACGTAGTGATTAGAATCCGCCTAATACAACTCTCATTGTTCTCCATTTTGCAGCCAAAGTTGATTACACTACTTTACAAATGGTTAATTTGAATAAAATACCAAGAAATACCTGATATCAAAACTTTTTTTTTTAAATTTTTTTATGGTTATACATATGATGATGCGTAATTTTGTGTTTTTCTGGGTATAACTTCATTCAAAAATATTTTTTGCTAAATTTACAAGAGCGATAACCACAAGCAGTACCTCGTTCGAAAGGAAATTAAAATACGCTTCCAATGACATACAACTTGTAGCGGTTGAACATAACCTCGATGAGCGATAGCTGGTCACAAATTTTTTAATTTCTTGCGATTTTTTTTTTTTTATTTTTTTTTTACTAATTTTTGTTCCAGGTCCAGAGATATAGGTCAAAACGTGGACCCGGATGACCCCGGAATTTTTTTGAGCAATATTGATATAAAAAGAAAGGCTTTGAGCAGGGCTTTTACATGGAGCTGTACTCATTATGATTCCTAGGTCGGGTCCACAGATATGGGTCAAAATGTGGACCCGGATGAACCCGGAACGTTTCTGAGCAATAATAATATAATATACTGGCGCGTTATACAAAAATTACATGAGAATATTACACTTTCATATTAAATACCATATCCTATTTTTTCGCTTATTACTAACTATACGTAAATTTTACGTACACGATTTTTTCGCTTATTACTAACTATACGTAAATTTTACGTATAGGGATTTGCGCCAATCGCTCTCACACACAACGCTCTCATGACAACATTTATTGTACTTTTATATTCGTGTATACGTAAAAATACATGCTGCAAGCACTGCCGGAGTTAGGTACCGTTACAGTATGTAATACTTGTGCAATCACAATTTGAAAATTCTATATACGTAAAATTTACGTACATTATGGTTCTAGGGTTAATCGTCGCAGCGTCGAAAAAGTACGTTCATTTGTTGCTGCCATGATACGAAGCACTTGATGAACATGAAAAGCATCTATTTTACAAATGTCAAGAGCTTCTAGTGGATTTTGAATATCCATAGATGCAATACGTTCCCTCCACAGCTGAACTTCGCTTATCCACGCTTCGGGAAATATATCATGTAATATAGTCTCGTATGATTTAAACAGTTCTGTGCAAGCCGCTTCCTCGAAATTTTGCATTCTTTTGGGGAAAAGGCAAGCAAAATTACACAGAATATTTCGCTGATATAAGAACCGATCTTTGAGATGTGTGACGAATAGATCCAAGTATGGAATATATGTACTTATTCGATAGAAATCTTCTACCGTGTCGGTTACGATGTTACATCGGTGTGTTTGCTTTCCAGCGAATCTTGGGTTTTGGACCGGGATTTCATATGTTGCACAGATCGCAACAACAGCTTCGAATATTTTCTTGAAATCTTCCAAGTAAAAAAGGAATTATAATAGTACACATACATATCTATATACATACATGTATATAAAATTTGAAATCTTAAGCAAAAGCAAATGCTTGGCTTTTATTAATATGACCCATTGTAAGCGAAATCTTTGTCAAATATAAAGATAATTGATTGAAATTTTGTGGCATAAGTCCCACAATAGGCCGGAAACAAAAAACTTTTGAAAATGGGCGTGACACCGCCCCTTTTTGGACAAAGGAATCTACGAGATTTCGGAGCCCATAACTCAAAAAATAATTATTATAATTGATATGTTATGACGAATAATAATAATAATAATAATATAATACAATGGCGCTATTATAACTCTGACGAGTTTTATGGCCGAGCTTCTCTCCCAATTCGAGATGTGCTCCTTTTTTTGTTTTTCCTACTAATTGGGTGGACCTACAGTTTTATGCCGGCTCCGAACGGCGAATACATTTTTTGTGAGAAGCTTTTTCATGGCAGAAATACTCTCGGAGGGTATGCCGCCCACTGCCGAGAGGTGACCGCTGCTCTTAAAAAAACCCAATAATTGAATTTTTACTAATTAGAAAAATTTTTTTGGTGTTTGCTCGGACTGGGGTTTGACCCCGAGACCTCTGGTATAGCAGGCGAGCACTCTACCCACTGCACCACAGCGGACACATGAATAGTTGACTTATCTGGTCTAATTTTGATTCATCAAAACCTAGTTAACCAGGTCCTGAATAGTACTGTTTACAGTACTTGTTAATTGAAACTGCTCACTGTTTTCACAAAATGAAAATTTTTTGTTATCAGTACAATTTTTTGAAAAATTTCAAACGAACATATGCTACACAACTTTTTTAATTTCGGAAAGCTCCAAGTGCAATTCAAAGTGCCGAACTTATGTATTGGCCAACCTTATTTTTTACAACTTTCACCAATTTCTTCTTCCGTAAAATTATTGTACTAATTTTGTCAAAAATTATGAGTCAAGATTCAATGCAAAATTTATAAACTGTGTTTTGAAAATTTTTGCAAAATCATTGCAACTTAGATTTGGTCATGGGGGGTTTAACGCCCCCCCCCCGTGCGCACGGCCCTGGTTTATAATAACATTTAGGAATGTTGAATCGAGTTAACTTAATTAAATTCCGTCTTGTTATCTGTAGTACAAACACTGCAAAAAACTCTACTGCAACAAACCATAATGCAACAGTTAAAATAAAATAAGAAAAGTCGTTAACATACAGCTGTCTGTATTCAAAATGTTGACTGAATACTTGCTGACAAATGGTGTGCAAAGTGCGCATTCCTTTACATCACACATCTTACCTAAGCGCAAAAAGCTAAACGAGATGCAGATATGCTGGCTAGATGAGGACTAGTTTTCCATGTTTGCCTGAAATTTGGTTACTATAAATGAAAGTGCGAATGCAAGTGCGTGATGGCAACATGCAAACAGAACCAGTCATCAAAAAACGAGAAAAAAGTAAATTCATAAACTGATCGAAGTAGTAAAGTTATTTAACAAAGTTGGAAGTTGTAGTTTAGCTGAAGCACAAACTCGTGGTGAAGAGTATAGGTGTGTATAAAATGGCGGCAACATTTCAATGCATACGCGCTACTTTTAGGCCCAACAGCCCACCCATCAACGCGCACCAACTTGTCGATGCCCGTCGCGCAAATTTGCCTGCCTGTCCGCCAGCTAGTCTAACTTTTGCATTGTTGCTGTGATGATTGTTGCGTTGATAGTGCAAAGATTTTCATGAAAATTGTTGCAATTAGGTATGTATGGGGATAATTTGAAGCTTGAAGACGTACTACTGCCTGGGAATGGTCGAAAATTGATGTGAAGATGCATTTATATTATTATTACGAAACCGCCACCTTCAGCGCCCACTACGGGTATAGGGTTGCTGGATGGAAAGACGGTATGGTCATAGCAACATTCCCAGCATGCTCCTTGACGCAGTTCAGGCATCAGACTACCTAGTTCCATCACTGAGTATTGAAAGGAGCTTCACTGCGACATTTCTGTAAAGAAGAGAGTGAAAGAGAGAAAGCGTATGCAAGAAGAAAGCTATCTCCATCTACAATGTAGAGTCTACACCCTAGACCGGCAACAGTGCCCCCGCATGGGGAAATGAGAAACATCACACACATTTTAACCAATGTAGCTCAAATCGGGCTGCGCTCTCCGACAGAAATTCTCTCAGGACTTTGCCGTACTATGATCTACACCGATGGATTCAAAATGGACTGTGGCTTTGGAGCTGTTTCCTCTAATACTAGTATTTAATACTTTTTATTTCATTCCGTCTTCCCAGTTCAGCCAGTATATTCAAAGTCGAAGTTTTTGGCACTGAAAGGGCTTGTAAGCTCCTACAGAAACAGGTGGTAACAGGGGAATAGCTGCATATATATTATATGTTCAGACTGCCAGGCTACTCTAATGGTGCTTAACTCACCTAACCATTACGTCATCCAAAACCATACACAGCTGCAAAAATGTGCGTCAATCGGTGGCCGCTGTACGACTATTCATATCCATCATATGGGTTCCTCGTCAAAGCAACAACGATGGTAATGAGAAGGCTAACGAACTGGCAAATGCGGGGACAGACATGGACGCTAATATAGTAGTCAAATTGAGCTGCCCACTCACATCTATTAAACGAGACATTCACCTAAAATTCAGACAGCAGGTCACTATTCGATGGAACTCAGCGGATACTTCTAAGACCACGGAGCAAACATGTCGGCCATAAGAACCAAAAACTTAATCAGAGGGTCCAGAAGGGACATCTTCCAGATCACAACCACGATTAGAGGACACTGGCCATTTGGTAAGCACGTTGAAAGATTAGGGATCCCGTTCAACAGCATTTGTAGAAGCTGTAATCAAGAGGACAGTGAGGAATAAATGCAACACTTTCTATATGAATGTCCAGCTCTTGCTCACATCAGACATAATGCCATCGACAGTTTTGTGCTTGCCAATTTAAGTGCAATAGCCGATTGCACAGCAGCGAGCCTAAGTCGGTTCATTCATAATGGTTTGAACACACCGGCGAAATCTAGCAAAATCCCACAACCATATTGATTTCATGAGTTATGTGCATAAAAATTGTGCTTCATGTGCTAATTGGGCCTGGCATTTTTCCCAAATTTTATGTGGAATTATATTTTGTATGTGAATTGCTCTTCAATGCTAATTATACCAGCTATTGCTGACAAATTACTTATTGATTTTCACTTATGTACTCCTTATCCAACCGCTATCTAAAAACTCTTTGTCTTTTAATTGTGTATCATATTATCAATCATTTTCTGCGGCTTTCGCATTTTCATCTGAACTCATAATTTGTTTGAACTTCACTTTTTCTGTCTCAATTAGCAAATTTTATGAGCTGCACATTGAACTTTATTAAATGCAATTTTTTTTCTTTTACTTAACAAAAGCAGTCCCTCAGCCAACTGGGAATAGCAAGCAGTAAATTAAAAAGGCAACTTTTACAGATAAACAAAGAAAAACCCAGCCTTTTGCGCTTTAAGCATAAAAAAAGTGGTGCCGTAAGTTGAAAGTAGATAGTGTGTAATAAGTAGGGCAACAGAAGATATGCAAATGCATATTTTTCTGTTGCAGTCCTATTTACATATGATAAATATATATCGGCGTTTTATTTCAAGACGAAGAGAATAAGCATAACTTGTTAGGGCATATTTTCGCATATTTAGGTCAAAAGGCTTATTTTTGCATATCTTGACTTATTTGCATATTTTTGGCATATTTGGCTATAAATTCATATTTTAGCATAGTATTTCGTCGTATTTTTCCCTTTCGCTCGTAAAATTGTTTTTATTTAAATTTTGTACTCTGGCAACTTTGTTTTGTATATGCGCATACTATTTGCCATTCCTCTTTGTCTGACAAGTTCAAGGCGAATTTAATAATTTTCGCAATGCTTCATTCAAATGTGCTACACGAATCAGCTGTGTATCTACATACATAGGCATACTTCAGACGGTATTGATGAAATCCGTGGATCGCGATTCATATTGATAGTGTAGCATCGACTATTGATGGCTCGCGATTCTGGATCGCAAAATGTTTAGAAATTTTGAAATCCGCGATCCGGATCGCAATATTGACAATACGGATTGACTGTGTAGCATGAAAATTTTGCAATCCATCAAAATGCGTGCATATTTAGAAATTTTGAAATCCGTGATCCGGATCGCAATATTGGCAATAAACGAATTGGAAGTGAAAGTGCCGAAAGGGCGGAAGTAAAATATTTTGAATTTCAGAGCGAGAAAAATATCGCAATATTCATATTGAACGTGTAGCACTACACGCTACACAATGTCTGAAATTCTTGCTTTTAAATACGCCCCGATACCTTCAGTTGACGTGAAAAGATCTTTTCCTACGTTTAAAAACTTACCGCGACAATCGACATAGTTTTCTACTTGAAAATTTATCGCAAAATTTCGCCGTTTGTAAACTTTACCCAAATTGATTAAATTTTGTGATAATGTGTCGGCCGACGGATGGGTTCAACTCAAATAAATCTCAAAATTTAATTTGAGTATCTTCAACTACATTTTGACTACATTTTGATGACTGATGACTGATTTCAACTACTGATGACTATCTAAAATCAAAATTGCGGAGGGTCAAACTTCATTTTAGAACTATGCTCCTTTAGACTTTTTTGTTCAGAATTGACCAGAGAATGCAGCTGTGGCCGAAACAAAGTAGGTTTTTTTCCGTCAGTACAAATTGACCCGCCCTAATATATATAGATTTTCGTATGTAAAAATACTTGTTTTCTTTTGGTAACGAAGATGTGTTTCGCAAATGTGAATTTTTTTTATTTCGTCTTTTGTACCTATAAAATGCACCTTTAATAAAAATAATTTTTTGTTACAAAAAGTATTATAATTTAATAAAATGTGAATTTTTTATTTCGCTTTTGTACCTATAAAAACAAATACCTTTAATAAAAATAGTTTTTTTATTACAAAAAGTGTTCTAATTTTATTTAAAACTAATTTTTGATATTTGTCCGGGCCAGGGTTTGAACCTGGAACCTCTTGCATGAAAGGGGAGCACACAACCTACCATGCCGTATATCTTTTTATTAAGTATATAAAAAAAATTTTAAAGGCATATTTTCAATGCTTAAACCAAGTTTTAAGAGCATATTTTTAGCGCTTAAACCATATTTTTAAGGACATATTGTTAGCGCTAAAAACGAATTTTTTAGGGCATATTTTCTGTTGCCCTAGTAATAAGAAATTACTTGTACATACATACCTACATACATTCGTACTTAAATTTGAAATTGAGATCAGCTTTTTATGTCTGGCTGGCGACATTTTTGCGTGAAATTAGCGACCACAAACCCAGACAGTCCCCAATGCCGGCGCGTGGCAATTTCTAGCCAATGACTTGAAAGGCAAGTTATATATGTATGTATATAGGTATATGATATGTATGTATAAGTATGTAGGAATGTACATACGAATAAAATACAATAATACATACATACATACGAATAAAAATACAATTTTGATTTATTATTGTTGTTGTTTCGAACATCTGTTACATATTTGTAATGCTGCAAGAGTTACGCATTTTTCGTGTGTAATAAGTAGATCTTCACAGCTTGCTCTAGGCCTTGTTGGTGCGATTACGTGGAATTTAGCCGGTTATAGATACATGTAGACAAACGTACTTGGCAACATTTGGAAAATTGAAATTGAAAACGAAAAAATGTGTTTAAAATTAAAGCAACCAAAATTGGAATTAAAAATGTTGCTTGCCACTTGTTGAATTTAATTTTAGCGCATGCCTGGCGCGTTTTATAGTTGTTAGCGGTGATTCCTGCTTGGCTATGTACATACATATATACATATATAAAAATGCTTAGTTAAGTATTTTCGAGAACACGGCACAATTTCAAATATTTATAATACTTATAAAAAATCAAAAATAAAAAGTTTTAGTTATATCCTTTCTTCAACAAGCTGTGCTTAACCCGGATTTTCCCAGAACTTTTTTTGTTTCAGATTTTCATAAAAGTATGTACACCAATAAATTTCGACCTCCTGAGCATGAAAATGAAGTCCGTTTTCCAATACCTTGTCGCACTTTTCCGGAAAATGTGAAAAACTTGCGTTACCATATGGTAGCCGTGGGTCGTCTAGGGTACAGGTTTTTGTTTAAAGGGTAAATGATATTTGAAAACTTTTTTTTTAGTTTCACAAAAAAAAAACACATTTTTAATTCATTTTATTGAGATTTAAGTAGGTTTTAAGTAAAGTTATGCAAATAACATATTTTTTTTTAAATACTTCCATATGTAGGGTTGGCCTATTCTGGCAATTACTGCACTTTGTACGCAAATGTGCTTAATAAATAATAACAATAATTAAAAAACTTCTCAAATTGAACATGACGGAGTATATTACGACAATCTTCGTATTCTCCAGTGGAAAAATTGGAAGAGGAAATGGTGCAATATTCTGCACCCGTTCATCTTCTTGTACAAAATGGGGTAATGTCGAGCTACCAGCCATTGCAGCTTCTTAGTCGTCTTTTAGTTGGGCCGTACAAACATCATCTGGTTTACCCGCACATTCCTCTGCAGTATTATTTTCTTCAAAAACGTTGTAATATTGATAAGGCTCCATGTATGTACCTAAATGACAGTACATTTAGTCCACCTTCGTCGAATACCTCATGTTGATCTTGAATGAAATCAAGTATTTGTTGTAACGTTAAACCTCTAAAAGCAGAAAATTTATAAAATTCCAACAAATTAATAATATTACACTAGTTAAATTTACACAACGGCAGAGAAAATCACGCAAAGCCATAAAAAAAACCTGTACCCTAGGCGACCCACGGCTACCATATGGTAACGCCTTTAGAAAAATGTAAAAAAATGTTGGAAAGAAGAATTTTTTCTTTAAAAACTTATTTAGATTAGATAGATAATTTCATTAGCTTTCAAAAGGTGTAATTATTTGAACAATTTATTCTAAAAGTTATACAATATACTTATATTTACTGACATGCCATATCTGAAAACCGGAATTTTCAGTACTAATTTTTGTCACTCCATTTTCACACGCCATAGCTTCGACATTTGAGTACAGAATAACACGATATTTACCTTTTTGCAAAGCTACATTAATTTTTTATTGCAAATCGGCATTTTTGTGGTGTTTTTTTTTCCTTTTGTTTATTTTCTTGTAAATGTAAGGGGATGTTTTGCGTTACCATATGGTGCTCGTTAAGCTGAAACAAAATTTAGTAGATTTTTTTTTCGGACGCACATATACATACATACATATATTACTATTTTATAATATGCATTTATATACTTTTGATTATGTAAACTTTTATCCTCTAATCATATTCAGCACCAATAGTGAGACTAATTTCTCCCGGCTGCACCGATGTCTGGTGATACCATTTGTTTGTATCCAGCACAACTGCGAATAATGCAATATGAAAGCAATTGGCTTTTCCATGAAAACAATACAATATCCTTACTTATCTCTCCTCTGCGCACAATTGTATCGAAACGTTTGCATTTGAAGTAGCATTCCGGTGGAGGTGCCAATATCCAACGTTTACTGCCCGACAACTGTGCTTGCCACGAAGGCAGCCGCACATTGTCGATCTGCAGCAGACAAAAAAGAAAGAAGAAGAAAGAAGAAGAAAAAAAGCAGCCGTATAATTGTTATTGTAATACATTTGTAATTGTAACATTTTCTGCATTATTTCTCTGCCTCTTTACATACATGCATGTGTGCACCCAAGCCAGCTGTGCCAATAAAAAACCAATCTACTGCATTATTTTCCGAAGTTGCTGGCAAAAAGTAGGGACGTCCATAATGCTTGCGAAACTCCTCTGCCGTTTCCGCATTACAATTACTCCAGCCAAAATACCATGGTTGCGTGCCTGGCTGCAATTCGACGCGTTCCTTTGGCATGTCCAGCGCATTGAAGAGATTCTTAAAGCCCGTTTTGTAGGGCAAAAATTGACAGTCGAGTATTTTCTGTTTGCGTTTGGCATTTGCATAGACATCGCGAAAGTACCAGTAGTTGAATTTCTAGAAGCGGAAAATATTAGGGGGTTTATTAAATCTCTATTAATTAAAAAAAAAATATCTGCCACCAACCGTTGTTGCTGTCCAATTCTTTGTTGCATCCTCTACCACAACTGGAGCGCCGCTGTACGCATACTTGGCAGCGAACTCTTCGCTTGTTATGCTACGCAAACGTATTGCACTCTGCACATTTTGACAAAATTCGCAATTCTCTGGCTGCCGAAAGGCATAACGCAATGTTGGCGGTAACTGCAAGAGGCAACGCTGAAAGTTGTAAGAAAATTAGTGTGTGCCTTGTTTTAGTTTGGGAACGAATTGAATATACATATGTGTAGAAAAGAGTAACCATTACATTTTTATTACAATAATAAAGGGGAGTAAAAGTGTTTTGTATGCTAAATTTTACACCTATAACAGCAAATATCTCATAAACTCTAAGCCTGCAGCAAATTTTTATTTCAGTTTTGAGATCTGTGACAGGCCCTCTACCCCGCTGAAGAAATAATTTTTCTCGGGGCGGGGTACCAATAACGGAAGCCGGCCCCAAATTTTCTTGTTAACATATTTTTTAATGTACTACGTGATTAAATATGTTAAAGCACACATTTAGTTTAATTTCTTTTTAGTCTGATAGTTTTCTTATGAAGTCGCTGTTACAGTTGTTAACAAACTTTGTTGTAGTTGTTGTTTATAAAACTAACTAAAAACACGAACGAAAATTGCACTGTACCAATTATATCAATTCACCTTTGATGATAACTCGTCGCAATAGTAATTATAAGCGTATGCCAGCAAGGCAAATAAAAGGCAAAACCTTAAAAGCTTCCTGCTCTTGCTCGTTTCAACATTTTCGTGCATTTCGTGCTCACGCAAAAATTTTTCCACGCAAGCGAATATTTTAGGATCGACACACTCTGATTTGCATTTAGCTAAAATTTCTTGTAATTTTAATTTTGTCTGCTCAACGCACATTTTTGTGTTTTTTTTTTGTTTGCCGGAAACGAAATTCAAATCCAACCGAGACGTTTTAGCGCTGCAAGCAGACTGAGCTGAATGCGTTGACTGTGCTCAGAATTATGGCATTTTCCCAGCTCATGTGCGTATCGGAACGAACGATTGTCTGCGTCTCTCAATCGCATTATTTATCCCTCGAAATGGCAATAATTTGATTATCAGCTTCCTACAGCCATAAACACTTACTGATGCACACTTGTATTGTAGTTGTTTGTGTGACGCGAACAGCAGGGAGTTTGGGTGTCCTTTCAATTGTCACAATTTTATTTCTTAGTTTCGTTTGATTGTGTGTGTGAGGTTGTGTGTGTGTTTGCGTATTAGTCTTTTATGGTGCTTTGGCGTAGGCATTGAACTTGCCAACTGCCAACTTGTTGCTTACATGTGATGATTATGATGCTCTGCTTGCGTTGGTGGTGATGCTGTGGCATCAACGCGTGACTGTAAGCGATAAGCTCGCAACAAGTTGATTGGATAATAAATTATCAATAAAAAGATTAGGGGTGGGATTATTTTTATTTGTCTTTTATTGCTAGTAGAATTATTCATGTGAGTACAAATTTGAAAGGTATTCTACACCATTTACAGCTGTATTTCAGAAAATTCCAAGTGAAATACGATGAGAATCTTCTGTGAATCTTCTCTTCGTAGGTAATCTTCGAATGTGAATCTTTTGCTGATTTAATATTAATAAGAAATAAAAAAAAAACATAAAAACTATTGCTATTCGAAAAAATGCATAAATTTCTCAAAAAGTTTTCATTCGATTATTTCTACCCCTAAACTGTCAAGTTGCATGTAACTATGTACATAGGTTGTTAGTGCGGGGTATAATAAAACACAATTACATATTATTCTGTAAATAGTTTTTTTTATAAATGTATTGGCGGGTTAGATATTATGAAGGGAGTCACCTCCGCGTAAATTAAACGAAACAAATGTGGGTTATTGCGAAACAATACCAGTCGACCTACTTTCTTCAAGGAATTGGCTATGAGATAGGAATAAAATGAGCACAATTAATACTATTACATAGTAACTAATTACTTTCCTATTTGCTTTTTGTTGTTGTTTTTCAGACATCCCTACACAACAGACAACACATGCATTACGTACGATGCTGTGAATGCCGCCTATTTAGATGCGCGAAAACGAATACGTGAGTACTGGAAAGAAAAAAATTTTAGATGATACTGCGACACAAGTTTTTATCTGGGAGCGGAATAATTCCCACACAGAACGAAATAAAATTATCTATATAGTAAAACCCACAAACCATTCAACTGAGGTGAAATTTTTTTTACTGCAATTTTAAATTTGTGAAATTTTGTCTGATTGATTTTCTATAAAGGAAAAAATTGATTAAAATACATATCGTATTGAAATACATATGTGGTTAAAAAACATATATAGGGGATTCACAACCTGTCATATTGCGTCATATCATCATAAGTCATAATATTTTGTGGTTGCATTCTATGCTATATGTGTACTAAATAAATACAACTCTGCACGATATGTTTCTGGGTCGTCGTATTTGATCAGCTGTTTTTGTTTACTTCTTCACAGGTCTTCGGAAAAGTCATTTATAACTATTTCCGTACAATATTTTAATATGACATATGACTTTTTGACACTTTGTGAATCACCTAATAGTAAATTTGCACGAGCTATAATTTCGTAAAATATGTCACCCCTCTAACAGCCCCATGAAGGGGTCGATTTGACCACTATTTTAGAAAGATAAACAAGTAAGGAAGCCTAAGTTCGAGTGGAATCGAACATTAGATACTCAGCTGTATGCTTATTGTTTGTTTGCCTTTGATGGAAACACGGTGTACTTTATATATAGCGAGTGCTGCATGAAGTGGGCGTATCCACGCCCATTTTCCAAAATTTTTCTATTTTTTGTTTCCAGTCTATTGTAGAACTCATGCCACAAAATTTCAATGAATTATCTTTATATTTGACAAAGATATCGCTTAAAATGTTTTTATTAGGCCACTTTATAATACCCATATATAAAAGTGGGCGTGGTCGTCAACCGATTTCGCTAAAATTTTCAACATGTATTGCTACAAGTAATAAAAGTGTATACACCAAGTTTCGTCATAATATATCAATTATTTGTCGAGATATGGGCTCCAAAATCTCGTATATTCCTGCTCCTAAAAGGAGGCGGTGCCACGCCCATTTTCCAAAATTTTTGTGTTTTTTGTTTTATGTCCTTAGTTGGAATCTTGCCATAAAATTTCATTGATATATCTTTATATTTGACAGAGATATCGCTTCAAATGTTTTTATTAGGTCACTTTATAATACCCATATATAAAAGTGGGCGTGGTCGTTAACCGATTTTGGCAATTTTTCGTCCAAACATTTGCCTAAGTATATTACGCCTACCAAATTTCATCGATATATCTTCAACGGTTTCTGAGTTATGAAATATAAAACTTTCAATGTTTGGCCCTTAATAAGTGGGCGTGGCACCGCCCATTTTGCAAAATTTCACCAAATTTCTTCATAAGGGCCTGAGCTCCACACGTGGGTGAAATTTTATCACTCTAGCTCTATTAGTGACTGAGATACAAAATTTCCGATTTTTACTATATAGGGGAAGTGGGCGTGGACATGGTCCGATTTCTCCCATTTTCAATACCATCCGTTCCAGTCTTGATACCAACTTGCATTCCAAATTTCATCAAAATCTTTCAATTTTTGCGCGAGTTATCGTGCGTACAGACAGACAGACGGACAGACGGACGGACATGGCTCAATCGATTTCTTTTTTCACCCTGATCAATTTGATATATATAAGTCAATATCTATCTCGATTATTTTATGGTGTTACAATCCACCGTTATGTGATTAAAACTATAATACTCTGTGTACTAGTACAGCTGAGTATAAAAATAGTAGTTTGGAGGTCGTTAAAATGTTCGAGAAAATTATTCAGAATAAAAGTTCACTGGTGGTCTTCGCAGACATATGTATATACTGCTACTATATCGTTAGTGGGTTTCCGCTGTGTGTGGAAATTATTCCGCCCACAAAAGTGCTGTTGCACAGTGTAATTGCTTTGTCTAAAGCACGTGTAAATGTTTAGATGCATTTTTGGCAGAGTTATATGTATACTTAAAGATATAGAAACAAATCTTTTATTGCTTGCAAACTACATTTTTTTAAGATAATAATCCGTGTTTAATTCAGGCCTTAAGTCTGATTCACAAGCATAGAACGTAGAAATTAAGAGTATAGAGTAGACGCTCACAAATTAGAACTCTTAGTAATTAGAATTTCCAGAAATTAGAATCTAATTTCAGAGCGTATTTTGTTTTTTTTTTTTTTATGCAAAATAGATATAAAAAAGAGAATCCCCATTTTATTCATATTACGCTCGGTAGTTGGATTTTCGTCACTACAGTACAGTTTTTGTTAGTTTTTGTTTGAATTCGACAATTGGAGTACTTATTTTTTGGGCCTTTTTTCACTTAGCGCATAAATACATATATGTATATTGGATTATAACCTTATGTTTTCTCGTTTTTATGAATAAAATTGAATAAGAAAAATTTCATAGTAGTTTTTCAATGCAAATTGACTTAAATTTTAAGGTGGAAATAAAAAAACGTCCAGGAATTAGAATTTTTCAGAAATTAGAATCACCCTAAAACAAAGTGGTACTAATTTGTGAGCGTCTACTGTATATGTATGTAGTTCCAAATACTTTTTTGATAAAAACAATTGGATATACAAATATGTTACTATCCCAAAATTTCACCTAAATTTAATCTCTTTCAGATGTGGCGCAACCGAAAGGTGAGTGGAAAACTGAAGATCTAGCCACCGTGGGGGAATTGCTGCTGGATATTTCAATACAGTTGGCAAGAACGTAAGTACAAATCAGTGCAGGGTCGCAAAGTCTACCGACACAAAAATTTTCCTCTATACCTCTTGTGATGATTACCGGAAAGCAACTGTCAAAATTTGCGTTAGAATTCGACCGAAAAATCGTACAGAATAGCATAATCGCAAATCTGATCTAGAACACCCCCACATATGTGGCTTTCCATAATTCGATATCGCGCGAAATTCGCTACTGAATCATCGTTTTTGCTTTCCGTAAACAAAAATATCGTCGTTCTAAATCGAAAATTCGTTAGAAACGGTTCGACACCAACTTAGCTATCGTCTTGCCTTATCGAATATATCAACCGCCGAAAAATATAACTTCCACATTTTAATATTTTTGTGGGTTTAAATGATTTCTTATTTGTTTACACAACCTTTAAAAGATAATAAAGGCCTTCGATGCAGTTTTTGATATATTGTAAGAAAAGTTTTCCCATCGAAATACAGAAAGCAAGACGGTTCGATATCGAATTGAAATATGGCGCCAATGAGTGTCGAGTATAGAATTACGGAAAGCCACCCCAGTATTTTGAAGGCCTTTTTTCAGACATTTAGCCTTGGGAAATCCATATTTTACCAAAAAAAGGATGTGCTAAATTTTATGCATTACTTACGTTCATTTTTATGCAGTTTTTCCGCTTACTCTATCACTCCTCTCGCCTACTATAGCTTAATCTATTCATATGGTGAACGTTTCATATTAAAAATTCAATATACTCCTATGTAGTCTTGGCGCAAAATGAACATAAAAGTTCTTAGTAATTTAGTCATATATATTTGTCACAATTTCAAAATATAACGGTATCCATTTGACATAAAAGCGTTCACACATTTCAATTCACACGCAACTTGAGCTCAGCTGAGGCATAAACGTAACACGTGTGGATTTGTCGGCTCTACGTATTAAAAAATGCACAGTAGGCCGGTACGTTGCTGCTTAATTGATTACTAAGCCATTGATTGTTTTCTTGTTTGCGTTTGTTGTTGTTGTAGTTGACATAAAAGTATACTGTTAATTGCATATTTTGTGCTTAACGGTCAGTTGTTGGCGACACTTCGAACTGGGTTAATTTGATAATTTTGCAATATTGATTTGTAACAAAACCGTAAAATGCGCGCAGAATGTATGTATACGAGTAGATATAGATACATGTGTGAACGGAAGAATGATTTGGTTTGACACAGCCCATTATAATTTGCCAAAAAGGTTAGAAAAATATGCGATTGAATATTTTATGGATGGCGGCGAAATTTTAATGCAGTGCCAAGTTAAAAAAGGAGAATTAATTTGCTCAACTTGAGCTTTTTGTTTTACTAGTGCCTAAAAGGTAATGGATAATGAGTGACAAGTGTGCCGAAAAGATGTATTAACTTTGATGTATGATTTATGTACGAGTATAAAGAATAAGGTCGTTATAGGAACGTAGAAATTTCTGACTAATTGCAAGTCAAACTGTTGAGTTTAATAATAATTTGAACTTATTTGTAGCTTTGTGTTGAATTGCGACACCACAGCTGTTGGTAATAGAAACGCTAGAAATAATTGTAAAAGAAATAAATAAATTTTATGGCGAATAATTTTCTAGAACATTTTAGCGGCCTTACAAATACTATATTTTTCTGGCTATCTATAAAATGGGGCGAAATAAGCCTTTCGTAGGGGTGCTAGATTTTAAAAATGTTTTAAATTATTCGGCATGAAATTTTAATAGGAGTCTCTTCACAAAAAATCTTTGTAAAATGAACCTAAAAGCCCACAGGAAGCGAAAAACTTATATTCCTCGCAAAGTTAAATGTGTTTTATTTGCAGTTCTAGTAAAGCGATCGTAATTTTTCTCTTACAAAAGATTAATGATTTTTGACGACGTTTAACACGCAGGTAAAAAAAAGTTACATTAAGGTGGTATAAACTAAGTGCTGGATGGAAGTGACCCCAATTGCACACATAGGGTTAATAAGTTTTATACAGTACAAACCCTGCTCTCAAGTCAAAGATATTGGTGTATCAAACTTAGGGATCGGACCATAAATATAATAATATTATATAATACAATGGCGCTATTATAACTCTGACGAGTTTTATGGCCGAGCTTCTCTCCCAATTCGAGGTGTGCTCCTTTTTTGTTTTTCCTACTAATTGGGTGGACCTACAGTTTTATGCCGGCTCCGAACGGCGAGTGCATTTTTTGTGAGAAGCTTTTTCATGGCAGAAATACTCTCGGAGGGTATGCCGCCCACTGCCGAGAGGTGACCGCTGCTCTTAAAAAACCCATTAATTGGATTTTTACTAATTGAAAAATTGTTTTGGTGTTTGGCTCGGACCGTGGTTTGAACCCGAGACCTCTGGCACAGCAGGCGAGCACTCTACCCACTGCACCACAGCGGCTACATACCACCATAAAATACCGAATATATTAAAAAATGAATTTTAGCGACATCTATCGGCGTCCAAAAAAATATACAAAAATATTCCGGAAATATCATTTTAAAAAGACATCATATGTAGGAGAGAGGGCGTACCACGAACTTTTTTTGTCCCTACAAGGCGAGACGTCTAATATACATACAAATGAGAAGACCATTTTCAAAATTGGCTATGTGAATTTTTTTCGATATTGAGTTTTTGATGGATTGTTTATCAGTATAATGTCCATAAAGAATTTATTGCAAAATCCCTCCGTATTCTGAAAAAAAAAAAAAAATACGAATACACTTTCAAACGCCTTTTTGTTTTTTTTTTCTAATTTGTGACTTAATATGAAAAAATTACATAGCCACTTTTGAAAGTGGGCTTATTACTCATATGTGAATATTTTCTCACCACCTACTTTTTGCTGCTGTTAACATTTATTTCCCCACTTTACCACATTCCTTTCAGTTACGGGCTTTCGTATGAGGAAATCGAAAAGGGCTTACCCACCATCGATACGTCGAAGACGCTTATACGTGATGTGTGTCCGCCATTTTTTGCCGGCGTTGAATGTCGTCCCGGCAAGTATCGCCGCTTCGATGGCCTATGCAATAATATTGATCATCCGACGTGGGGCGCCACCATGGCGCCATTCCAACGGCTTATTGGTCCGCTGTATGCGGATGGCATAAATGCGCCACGCATCTCAGTGACCGGACGTGATTTGCCCATTTCTCGTGTCGTTTCGCGTACAATGCATCCCGATGATGGCTATCATGATCACGCTGGTACAGTGATGGTGATTGCTTGGGGTCAATTTATGGATCACGATTTCACGCTAACTGGCACGCCGTTGGGTGAGATTTTTTTTTTTTTGAAGAAGTTGATACATTTTACTTATCACATTTTTTTCTTATATGCCATGTCTGCTCAATAGATCCAATCAATCGCAACGATCCGGAAGAATGCTGCAAACGTCCACTACATCTGAAGCATCCATATTGCAATGAGATACGCGTTCCCGACGATGATTACTTCTATCGTTTGTTCAATGTTAAATGTATCGATTTTGTGCGCGCTTTTCCATCGCCACGTCCCGGCTGCCGTTTGGGTGAGTTTTTTTTTGTTTTTTTTTTGTTATATATCGAGTTGGGAATTATAGTTCTCTCCATTTACATCGTTCCATCTAATTTAAAGGCTCACGTCAACCATTCAACACACTCACCGGTGTCATCGACGCCAATACCGTTTATGGTGTCACGGAGAAATTCTCACACAAACTACGCACCGGATATGGTGGCCTCTTGCGCATGAATCCCGTCTTTAACGAGTATGGCCTGAAGGATTTGTTGCCGCTTAAGCTCGACATACCCGATGAGGGCTGCACACGCCCCAACAAGAGCATGTTCTGCTTTGAAGCGGGCGAGATTCGCGTTAACGAACAGCTGGTGCTGACTTGTATGCACACGCTGATGGCGCGCGAGCACAATCGCATTGCCAATGCGCTGGGGCACATCAACAAGCATTGGGATGATGAGACGCTGTTCCAAGAGGCGCGACGCATCAACATAGCCATCGTACAACATATTACCTTCAATGAATTCTTGCCAATACTGCTGGGCAAGGAAGTGATGGAGAAGTTCGGTTTGGTGCTGCACAAGGATGGCTATTGGGATGGCTATGATACGAAAGTGAATCCGGGCATTATTGATGCTTTTGCTGGTGCTGCCTTCCGTTTCGGACACTCACTGCTGCCCACCGCTGTGGAGCGTTGGTCGAAGGCGCACAAATTTATCGCTTCGAAGCGTTTGTCCGATTTGATTCGGCGTCCGTATGACTTGTATCGCGCTGGTGTATTCGATGAGTATTTCATGGGTTTGATGAATCAAGTGGCGCAGGCCATGGACGACTCGATAACGCAGGAGGTGACCAATCATTTGTTCAAGAAGGAGGGTGCGCGTTACGGCTTGGACTTGGTGGCATTCAATATGCAACGTGGCCGTGAGTTTGGGCTGCCCGGTTATATGGAATTTAGAAAATTCTGTGGCTTGCCAACTTCGAATGCGTGGGAGGAGATGTTTGGTTCAATGCCAAATGATACGATTTTGCGCTATCAGAGCATATTTGAGTAAATATAAGTTGCTATTTAAATATACAATTTCCGTCAATTCTTGTTTTTGTCATTTAAATATTAATAATGAAATTGTAGGCATCCAGCCGATATCGACTTGTGGTCTGGTGGTGTTTCGGAAAAGGCATTACCCGGCTCTATGTTGGGTCCAACCTTCGCCTGCGTCATTGCTACGCAAATGAGTTATTCGCGGCGTGGCGACCGTTTCTGGTACGAGTTGCCCAATCAGCCATCATCATTCACGCCGGAGCAGCTGCAGGAGATAAGGAAAGCGAAATTATCACGTTTGATATGTGACAACACCGATCTTATCGACACCATACAAATATATCCGATGGTGTTGCCAGATCATGAAATGTGAGTTAATATTGAGCATTTATTATTTTATGGAAATCTTGTTTTTGTTTTTGGCTGTTCCCTGAAAAAATCCATTTTATATTACAGCAATCCCAGAGTGCCATGCAAGAGTGGCATTATTCCCTCTATAGACTTAACAAAGTGGGCCGATTTCTCAGTGTCCGATGTCGGCCATCCTGTTTATGTGAGTAACTATTTAAATTCCCAATAAACACAAAAGCGTGAATGATCTCGTGGCGAATTCGAGATAAATTCGCCTATGTGATGCGAGAATATACAAATGCGGGAATCGCTAAGCGTTAAGTGAGTCGCCTGGGAATTCGAATTCGCCGATCTGTCGTCGGTCGCGAAGTATTGCCGCAATAATATTATCAGAGAAGCGAAATCGTCTCGAATCCGAGGCGAATACGTTGTGTTTATTGGGTTCAAGCCAAATTTAAGAAAATTATAATAATTTTCTCTTTGCTTTTGTATTTTTCAGAATTTTATCAACGAAATACCTGATACATTGTTGAACTTCAGGAAGAAATAAGCAGTGCGGTGAATAATAAATTCTAATGTGCGCAAATTTCATGAAGATTCGAAGGTGGTTGGCGAACGAAGAGGTCGGATTAACTACCTTCTAGCTCTTTCCTTAAACTGGATCATACAAATTCGCATTCAGCATTCAACCTTTTTATCTACATCATTTATGTATACACAATCATTCATATACATACATATATACATACTGGATGTATGTATGCACTTTTATTTCTAAGTCACTTTTATATCTTCTTTTCAAGTTTCAAGCGACAAAATATATTCCAGTTGCCGCGCTCGCTGCGAAAAATAATTAACATCTGCATAGACAACGAGTTTCTTTTATAAAAATACAACAATGCATTTATTATTTTAAGCACATAAATCCTTCATAATGTTTGTAGCAGCCATCTCACTGTTTGCATTCACATTTCTTCTTCTTGATTGGCGCTTAACCGTCTAGACGATTCTGGCCGAGTCCAACAGAGCGCGCCAATTGCTTCTGTTTCGTGCAGCATGGCGCCACTTGGGAACACCTAGGGAGGCAGCATCGCTGTCCACCTGATTTTCCCAACGCAGTGGAGGTCTCCCTTTTCTTTTGCGTTCAGCGGGTTTCGATAGAAATGCTTTCTTGGCCGGAGCGCCTTCGTCCATTCTCACGACATGACCTGCCCAACGCAGCCGCTGGATCTTTATTCGCTGAACAATGTCGATGTCTGTGTAAAGCTCGTACAGCTCATCGTTAAATCTCCGTCGATACTCGCCCACGCCAACGCGCAAAGGTCCATAAATCTTACGAAGAACTTTTCTCTCGAATACTCAAAGTGCCATCTCATCTGATTTTGAAATTGTCCATGCTTCTGCGCCGTTCATTCACATTTAGGCGCTAAAAATCTCAAGTTCATTGTTTACAGCGCGCAGCTGGGTATATTTTGTACGCTTACGGCCAATTTCACCGGACACATGTAATGCATAAATCTTAATTTTTGTTAAAATCAAATCATTCATTTATTCACTTAGTCACTTTGAAATCATTATTTCTACACACTTCTCACTCACTTCCTTCAATTAATTAGTGTATGAGAATTTTTGATTGTTTGATATGTTGATGTTTTGTTTCGCTGATAATAACATGTGTACATATTAATTATAAATAGTAAAAACTCTTTTTTAAGCTTATAAATAAATTAAAAAAAAAGAAAATGTCTATTGTATTTATTTGTGGTAAGGATTTATGTGGTGAAATATTGTAAGTGCGGCAACATGTGAAGAGAGTGTACTTGGATATGTTGAGTGAAGTAAGATGCATGGCGCATGTTTTAAAATGGACATTGCCTTCTTTATTGAGGAATGTTTTTTGTGTACAAAAGCTAAGAGTTGTACCATGTGGTTTTAATAATTGAGATTATTAAGAAAATCTAATAGAAAATACTTATTTCCCAATCTGTAGCAGCGAACTTTGAAGAAATAATTATACTTAAATAAGCCCATAACATGGTGAGTGAATTCTTAGAGCTGTAAATGCAATCAATCTAACCACATTATATATACAAATATGGCATACCACAAGAAAATAGATTACTCATCCTTTTTGAACTAGTTTGAAAACCTTATGAAGTTCATCAGGTTCTTTACATCGACGTCCGCGACCTTACATATGATATTCAAGAAAGTAGTCCCAAGAATCATCATCCTTGCAGCTTCTGCAGCATCTTCGGTAGGCTGGATCCAGCTACTATGCATGTTTGCCGATGAGACAGAGTCCTCTGAGTGCCTACCCTCAACATATTCGAGATTTCCTGCCTCCTTTGGGTACATATTTGATGAAATCGCTTGTCTAGGTTTGATGCTAGAAATACTGAGTTCTGTTGCCATCTATCACTCGCTAGTTTATAGATATGCTGTTTAAGCATTAGCTTGCATGTGGCAAACAGCGTACAGCGTATTTTTCAGGAAGAACCTGTTCGGTTGTACCTTGCAATAAAGCAAGTACCAAACGGCAATAAAGCAAGCTTTGCTTTATTTCACTTCCGAATGGGAAATAACACAAAATTTTGGAGTTTGCCTAATTCCTAGCAGAGCTAGGTAATAACGCAAAGTTGGTCTCATTTCACTTTTTTATCCCTGTAAAATTTCATGAGGATCATCGCCGCGACCTAAAGCGGTTGACCGGATTTACTGGTATCTCCTTTGGTGTGCATTCGTCGCTCCTCCATCGCTGGAATTTTGTTTGTTTTGTTTTGTTTAATATAAAAAACCCCGCATGCGAAAATTTTATAAAAAATCACACGGTTTTTAATATCAAATTTTTATTTATTTAACAAAAGCGCCGCAGGGAAAAATTTGGAATAAAAATTCGCGCGTCAATATGTGTGCTCTGCAGCGAAGAACGCACATCAAAAAGAGAAATGAGTAAATAAGGTCATCAAATGTGCAATTTTGCTTTATTGCCCCATCGCCCACTGAAAAATTTGGTATTATTTCTGAAGGTCCTGTGGGATAAAGCAATTTGGTGTTATTCCTCAATGGGGGGCGCAAAAACACAAATTTGCTTTATTACCGTTTGCTTTATAGCACCACACCTTGCCATCGGTATCCCTATGTCCCGGGACACATGCGAGGTGCAAACAGGTCTGTTTGGACATCTCCTGTAGTGATCGGCGACAGTCAAGTGTTAGTACAGAATTGACCGAGTCAAGGGAGCCAAGAGTCTTAATTGCTGCTTGGTCACTGGAGATTAATAAATCCTTGCAAATAGGTTCATATCCTATACGGCTAAAAATTCCATTATGTCTAAAACTTCAGCCTGGTAAACGCTGTGAAAAGACTCCCCCTCCAGATGGAAATGCTACATGGGATGGGTACCACCGATTTGGCTATTTCCAATCATCCCTATCAGCTCTCTGATTCGTACGTAGGGTTGCCAGATATCTTTCCCGAAGAAATCAGTACATTGCTTTCCAAAAAAAAAAAACAATGGGCCATATTAATAAAATCCAAGCAAATGCTTTTACTCAAAATTTCAGAAATTTGACATTAATTTGTATGAACCAAATTTCAAAATTTGAGTAAAAGGTCGGAAATCTTGAGCAAAAGCAAATGCTTGGATTTTATTAATATGACCCAATATATGCGGAGAAAATCGTCTTTATTACCGGCATTTTGTTTTTGTTTCCGTATCATGTTTTGATGACATGACGTTCGCGTTGCTTCCTCCTTCCTAAGAGCCCGTGCACAATTGACTTCTACCTCGCTTTGCTTCAGAGTTCCGTTCAGCATGTGCTTTTCAAAGGGACATGTTCACAATTGAGGTGAAGCGAGTAAAGCAAAGTATAAAGTTAGCCATCTCTCAACTTTTTTACACTTTGACAAACATCTGCCCTTGTATGTGTGTGTGTGTGTATGTTTGTATATCTACACTTATTTCAGCGATTTCGCGCAATTTCGTGAGAAGTGAACAGAGAAAAGTAAAAAATAACATTCGAATAAGCAGAAAAAAGTAAATTCCAAAATATTTTACCAAAAATCAGCTTTATAAATTAAAGCAAAGAAGTGAAGTGGAAATTGTCAAAGTGTTAATTGTAGCAAGCATCTGAAATTTCGCATTGCTTTAAGGTTTTTTCTATCAAAGTTGGAGCAGACAAAGCCAATTGTGCACGGGCTCTAATTGTCTCATGATTATGCCGTGGTTATGTTTACGAGCAAAACACCGATGATATTCGAATTCATTTTCCTCATCGGTGAGAGGTGGTTACGCTTAAATCGATGATTAGAGCGCACATACACAAACTAACTCATTATTACCCCGAAACCTCTGCGTGCTAGGTGCTTGTTTCACCCAGCAAATTTAATCGATGTGAGAGTCCGAAAATTCTCTCACTCGTCGGAGTGCACAACAACAATTACACGTTGCTCGTCGAGTATTGTCGTAAGCATAACAACGGCATTACAAATGTCAAATGAAAACAGTTGGAAAATTAAAACCAGTGCAGGTTAATAAAAATGATTTTTTTTAGTGTCGGCTAAAATCAGTACAAATCAGTACAAAATCCAAAATAACAGTATTTCTTAAGGTGTTTAAGACTATCAGTACGGAGCACGAACAATCAGTATTGTACTGATCAAATCAGTACGTCTGGCAACCCTATTCGTACGCCTCTTTTAAAGCCCGTCTCCACATAACTTGTTTCACCAAAGAAACATGTAGCAAAACATCTCGCTAAATAATCCGTCTCCACGTGGCTGATCGTGATTCAGTTTAACATTTCTCTTTCTTTGTATGTTTGCTTATTTTTGCGTCTTTGTTTTAGTCTGTGTGAGATTTCGATAGATTTTCGATACAAAATTAGAGAAGACATCGATATCATCGAGGTTGGCAAGATGATTCAGAATGAAACAGTGTTTCAATCTTCACTCGCTCTCAGAAATTTTGTATGGAAATTGGCGAGATTCGGCTCTGGTTTCCGTGTCGTAACAAGATTGAGAGAGAAAATGGAGAAAACAAGAGCGAAACACGTTATGTGGAGACATGGTATTAGGCTTATTATTCTTAAATACAAAACACTTTTGTATCACGTTATGCCATTATTTATTTATATATTCCGTTGCAAATCTTAGTTTAATACTTCCATTAACTTAAATTTATAAACTTATCATTACAAAATTTAAATACTTATGTATATAAAAACTACATTTACACACATAATACTAAGAATTAATAAATTAGGAACTTTTTGGCAGCCATAAAAATACTTTTAGTTACGTACTTATACATATATGAATTTATGTATGCGCATGTGTCAGCTTTTATGACGTTTTTTACATTTCAATTATGCATAGCCAGCAAAGCAGCGAGTCAGCGAATGTTAAGCGTTGCGGAGATGCCGACTGTTACACGCCGACAATGACCCAAATCGAGTAGCTGTACGTTTGCGGATACGTTACATAGCCGTAAAGCAGTATGACATTTTTTATACATATGCAAAAAAACAAATACACTAACATGCACATTCAGCTAAAAATAAGCGCTTTTAATGCTTAATGACGACTTGCAGCGCTTAAGCATTTACGGGGGCTTAGCATTTACGGGGAGTAGAAAAAGGGCGCGAGATCACAAAACCAAATCGTTCACACTTTATTCGAGGGCATTGAGGAATGGCGCTATGGAGCCGATATCTTCACAGTCGGGTATGGATTTGCCTTTGAATTTGAGGCAGGATTCCGCGCAAGTTTGACCTTGAAAGTAGTCACCAAACATTTTCTTGCATTGTGCACAATTGTTCAGGCAAATTTGTATGAAATCAATATCTGTGGTGTAAAGAAAATACAAGCAGAAAAAAAGTTTTATTAAATATATTTACTGCCTTTTTTTTGGGCACTTTATAGCATTGAGGTTAGTAGGTATACAAACCAAATCGTTTGCCGTAATGGCCGATGGATGGCATGGCTTCAATTGCCGGCGAGCTAATGAAGGTTACGATTATGGCGATGGCAGCGCAGAGCAGAGTTGATTTGTTGATGGCGAACATTTTGTTTTTATTTTAGAGGAGCTGAAAAGAGATAGAGAGAATATTTCTTCATTTTGCTTAGTTTTATTGTTAATGTTTATTTTTCCGTTTTTTTTTCTCATTATATTTTATGTCCTTTTAACATTTTCACTTTATTAATCCTTCAACCAACTAACTACCTTATAATGTATCTCAATTCTTTTACTCAAAAAACACAAGCGCAAGCAAGTCTGGCATCCGCAGCTTAACGTAATTGACAGCTTCACGGCATTTAATTGAATAATTAAAAAATCTCTTCGACGCTTGCTTTTTTATCTCAACGGCGCATGCGCACGATGTCACACAATAACACGTTGGTGCTTGGCGCGCAGACGCAAATCTGAATAAAAACTGAGATTCATCGATTGCGTCCGTGTTTGTATCACAGTTTAAAGGCGAAAATAAACCAAAAATACAAAAAAAAAAACAAAACTCATGTTTGCAAAGTGAGAGACAGAGATAAGAGGCAGCACAAAGCATTTGCGCGTCGATTTAGGCGGTTTCAACTTACGCGCGTTTTTTTTTTTTGATTGACAGTATCACGCTTTTGTTGTAAGTCAATTAGCATTAAAAGTATTTGAAATAAGGTCTCAGAATGTTAAATAACCTCCTAAGTTTTCTCAAGTATTCACGTGTACGGAGCATAAATATCTATATTATTAATAAGCTAACATAAATATTGTTCGCGCTTCTGCAGCGAGTTTACTAGATTGCCGATTTTAAGACCACCATTAGAAGCATTGAAATTAATTGAAAATTTCGCCGTTTTGATGTCACGACTCGTTAATATAGAACCAGAAGAATAGAGTAAACGAGGATTTCAATTCAAGAACCAGGGCTGGTCCTACGCCCCATATCTATCCTGTTGAGTTTAGGTATCATTTAAAAAGCCCCTCAGGCCTGACGTACTTGAATTCCGAGAGATTGCCGAAGAAAGGCTTGCCGAGGAATTTCATTCTGCCTAGGCAGTGTGTAGAACATTAGCATAGCAAGTGAAGCACCGTCTCCTCCACTACTGGAGGTTTACAGCTGCGACACAGAGTGTTATGATCCAATCCCAATCGGGCCGCGTGGGTAAAAATAGCCCAATATTCCGTCTCATTATCTGGCTCTTTCTTTTTTGTTGCTTGAAATTAACTCAGAACGAAAAAATATATACCTACTGAAGATGGCACATCGCCGAAACTGGTTTATAGGTTTATAACCAAACCAAGTGATGACTAAAATTCTTTCCAAAATACATCACTATCTAGTTCCGTCAGCAGCTGGCACTCTAGTACTAAAACAAAGTGCCATAAAGTATGCAAAGTACTCCTTTACACGGATATCCAAGTACTTCCTTCTTTGACTCAACAAGGAAGTGCTTAAATAACAAATTACAAGCACACAGCTTTTACCATTTAAAAAATATTAAATCATGTCTTGAACGGAATATTCTTAAACGTGAATAGTTGAGGAATTTACCCACAATCAATTGAATAACAAAGAGAATAATAGCAAAGAAAACAAAAATCAAAACCAAAACCAAAACAAAAACCAACAGCGAACAAGCCCACTTTATTGATGAGTTATACACACATAATTCAGCAATGCATATGCTTGTCTACATGTGCTAATTACGACTGGAAGTACTTCGCAACAAAGGAATGTAAAAGCTAAGCGCGTTTGCTTGTCGCCACCGCAGCCAGCAACACTAACAAATCAGATCCGGCAATTGACCAGGAAGTGTCTGCTGTATACCGGCGCTGATGTGACAGCTTCTTGTTGTGATTAAATTCATGAAATGTGTACGCAACACACCGCGAGTACATTTGCGCTTCCAGCTTCTAGAAGTGGAAGCGCTTGGCGTTTTTTGTTCTTGTGCTGCTTACAACTTTTCTAGGGACTATCTACTTAACAATAAATTTGCTGACTTGACACAATTGTTAAGTAGTTGTTAAGACACGAATAAGAATTAAGCAGACGGCTCATCACAAGCAAACAAGCGCTCAAATTGGTAGCTGCACGCGTTCCGCTTGTAGTAAGCACGTTAGCCGGCTTGTCGCGTCTGCGCACTTGCCCTGCGGTGATTATATTTTGTAACAAAGCGATCACAGTCGTATCGAATTGTCACCTGCGGCATGTTTGTTTTTTTTGTTTTTTCAAATTCCGTTTGTGAGGTGTGTCTTCGTAAAAAATGACGCTTTAAGGCGGATATGTCGATATGCAAACGCGCGTTTGTTTGTGTGTTTGTTCAAGCATATTTTCGGAAATTTACGAGTACTTAAGTACTGAATGAATTAATTATTCAAACCTGGTTGTTTGTTAAGTTATTTTTAATAGCCACAATTAGCGTTGGCGTACGTACTTTAGTTATTTTTAGAAATTTTTTGGGCAAATAATTCATCAATAAATGGATTGTGCTTAACATGAGTAGGTACAAATGTATTTGTTTGTATCGGAAGTTAAGTATGCCAAAATTAATATGAGGAAGTTCTCTTTAATTGCTTGCAATTTTTGCTTGGGTATTTTCTATTCGAAGACAAAAACTAATTAATAAAAGGTATAAAGACAATATTTAGGTATAAAAATAATAGTAAATCAGAAGATTCTTGTGAATTTTTATTTGCTCAAGCATTTTTTAAACTGTTTTCAAAAGACTTTTTTAAATAAAGAAACTTTAAATGTACTGGCTTCACATAATTTTTAAAACTTAAATATTTTCAGCACCGTGCATTAATTAACTTTCACTTTTTATTTTATGCAAGCGTACTCCTTAATACTTTATCACATGTAATATATTTAGCAATTAATAAAAAATAACCCCAAAGTTCACTGCATCTTTGACGTCAGCCCTCTCGTCGTCTTTGTTACCTCTCAGACGTTTTTGTCTCAATGAAAGTTTATATATAACCAAGTAACTTACTTGTTCAATCTTGATCCCGAAATTACTTGCGTAAATTCAAGTACGATTCTAACAAGTGTTCACTCAAAACCGGCTATTGACAGACTGTTATCATTGCCATACAAATTATTTGGTATTTATAGCAAAATCAAAGACATTAGAAATAATTGATGGAATGGAATTTGTGTACAAAGAGTTACAAACTTGTTTTGTTTGTCTTTTGTCTCTTGTGATAGCGTGTATTTTATTAATTAATTCCATTTCCGTTTTGGTTATCAACAGCAAAGCGCTTCAGCGTTTTTAAGTGAAATTCGCGGCAGGACATTGCAGGACTGCACTTAAGCAATTAGCAGCTTAGCTTTGGTTGAAGTTTATCTTTTAGAAATACTTGTATACTAAAATTGTAAATTATAGTATTAATTTAAGTTTTTAAAAAATCTTTAAGAAGATAAAATTCTTATTGTGAAATAAATGTAAACTGAACTTGATAAAGAAGAATAATCTATTAAATACCTTTACGGTGCAGAATTGTACATACTCTTTTAGTAGTCGTCTGCCTGGTTGGTTGGAGTGGCGACTAACACAGACTCCAATCAGCGCCAAAGTGCCGTTTTGATACTACAACTCGTAACTAAATAACCAGAAGAATAACGAAAAGAGAATATAAATTCGGAAACCAGTGCAGGTCCTACGCCCTATATCCATTCTGCTGAGTGTAGCTAGCTAAGAAGGCCCTCAGTACTGAAGCACAATGGGAACGTTTCATACAAAAAACGGTCATAAATAGTAAAAATTGACCTAGAGTGCTCAAATTTTGAAAATAAGCTTTTTTATGAATATTAGTACATGGTGTAAAAATGAATTTAATCTGATGACAAATTCTCCCACCCCCCATACCGCGAAAACCCACTAAAATGCACTTATTTTCGAAACTAATTATGTTATAATTCTGAAACTAGATACATATATGGAATCTATATTATGGATGCATTTTTTTCCTGAAATATGACAATTTTTATAATATCTTAACCTAAAATATATATGTAAATACGTTATTTGTTGCTACTGCTTCAAATATCAATGTAGGCACAATTACAATTACATAGGTATAGCATATATTTGTAAATACTTCGAAAATATTTATTCAATAACATATCATTGTGATTTTTATTTATACTTATTTAAAATCTGTACTTTTAGGGCTTGGATCCCCAAGTAAACTCCCATTTGTTACGACACTGCCTAATGCAGTTTGCATTTATAAGGTAACGGCACAGGTGGGAGGAAAAATAAATAAATGCAAATATCAATAAGTTTATGCGTACCGAGTTACATGTACTAAAATTTATCTACATACATCTGAATAATCGGTTGTATGGGAGCTTTATTTTATACTGGATTTGGGCGATTTGGCACAAAGTTATAACACTATTTCATATTCATTAATGGTATAAAAAGCAAAAAATGGTAGTATATCGCTCATTTACTTCAATACTATCATACTTCTGTAAGTTGATTTTACGATAAATCCCTTTAAGTTTTAGGTCGATGATATTTCAATAGTATAGCAAAGATAATTTTTTGATCTCAAACTCTAAATTTTCAATATATCAAACCGAAATTTCTCATATAATGCACTTACATATACATATTCATACATGCATATGTACCTACACACCCATACTTACATTAAAATTCGCGTTTTTGAGTTATGATACTTCTGAAGTAAATAAGCTAAAAGTAAGTATATATGTATATATTATATATAAAATTGCATTAGTTAATATATTAGTTAATATATTAGCGATTTCAAAGCATGAACATTTGTCAAAACTGCTCATCAATGCCGAAATATATGAATAAGTGAGAAGAGCGCGCGTGAATGATGAAACTGACTATGGGGAGTTATAAAGCACACTTGGGGTCAACATATTTGAAAAAATTGAGGAGACCATTTTTTTTGTTTTTTTTTTATTTGATTTCAAACTTTTGAAATTTTTTTAATTTTTTTTTTACCCTGCAAAAAAAAACAATATAAAATAGAACCTATATAGCTAATTCAATATTGAGCTACCGTATTTCATATTGTGAACCATTTTCTATATTACAGACGTAAATTGGATGATAAATCTTCCATACCTTTTATTTTTTTAATTTTGAATATGTCATTATAAATGTAATTTCAAAAATGCACTTTTAGCCAGTTAGGAGAATAATTAAAAAACGCGAAGGCGCGCGTGAAATTAATATCTGTTAATGTGAATATGTTAGTTCATAAGACAAAAAAAAAAACCAAGATATCTTTTTTTTTGTTTTTTTTTTATTTTATTCCTTAAAGTTGACGAAGAAAAAAATTTTTCTATATTTTTTTATCAGTATTTGAAAAATCATATTAAGTCAGATTTTAAAGTTAGAAGAAACGAGATTACTTCTCAGAAAAGTAGAGGTCATTTTCTATATTTACATGTCAAAACCAAATATATAAGTCGATAAATGGCTTAGATAGAGCTTTTCGTAACATGTCATAAAATTCATAATTCATATGACATATTTTTGTTCAACTTTGAGCACCCTGCATGGCTAAATGAAACGGAACTCAATTCGGCCGCTAGGGTACCAATTACCAAATGTCTGATTAATACCGCAGTTAAGCGGGAAATGTGCCTCCTGTCCATCTTTAGATTCGCTGAGGGTCGCATCTCATTGTATGAAGACCAAAGACTTCTGCAGACTCTATAGGTTTCCATTTGATTTTAGCTTCCTCGAACAAGTGCCGAGATATTCGCCATTTGATAAAACCCAAGGGCGCCAGAATCTCCCGCGCCTCTGCAATATCAAGAGCCGAGTCTTTACTGGCTAGTCCTCTCCCTAATAAACCCCTTTTTAACAAACACATGGTCCAAAAATTTATGCTTTCTGCCTACAGCCTCGTCTCTTCAGAACTAAGCAGTGAAGTTACATGAAAAAAACTCCTCGTAAAAACTGCAGTTTGAATTAACTTCATTAAATTTTTATTGTTATTTATTATGAAAATGGATATGAAATAAGGTTTTAAACTTGTTCTTGGGTTAATAGTTATAAATTGCACACTTTTAGGACATTAGAAAATAAACGGTTGAGAACTTTTGAAATTAAGTAAAAAAAGTTCTATAATCTTTTTCTTTCTTCGGGTAATTTTAATAAAAGTCAAGTATTCGCTTTTGTTTAAGATTTCAGAGCTTTTACCAAAATTTTGAAATTTGGTTCATACAAATTAATTTTAAATATTTGAAAACTTTAGTAAAAGCATTTGCTTGGCTTTTTATACTCAGCTGTACTAGTACACAGAGTATTATAGTTTTAATCACATAACGGTGGATTGTAACAGAATGAAATAATCGAGATAGATATAGACTTATATATATCAAAATGATCAGGGTGAAAAGAGAAATCGATTGAGCCATGTCCGTCTGTCCGTCCGTCTGTCCGACTGTCCGTCTGTGAGCACGATAACTCGCGCAAAAATTGAGATATTTTGATAAAATTTGGAACGCAAGTTGGTATCGAGACTGGGACGGTTGGTATTGAAAATTGGCGAAATCGGACCATGACCACGCCCACTTTTCCTATATAGAAAAAATCGGAAATTTGGTATCTCAGCCACTAATATAGCTAGAGCGAAGAAATTTTACCCACGTGTTGGGCTCAAGCCCCTATGAAGAAATTTGATGAAATTTTAGAAAATGGGCGGTGCCACGCCCACTTATTAAGGGTCAAACATTGAGGGTTTTATAAGCCATAACTCAGAAACCATTGAAGATATATCGATGAAATTTGGTACGCGTGATATACTTACTTAGGCAAATGTTTGGACGAAGAATTGTTAAAATCGGTTGACGGCCACGCCCACTTTTATATATGGGTCTTATAAAGTGACCTAATAAAAACATTTTAAGCGATATCTCTGTCAAATATAAAGACATATCATTAAAATTTTATGGCAGGATAACTAACTACGAACATAAGACAAAAACCGTAAAAATTTTAGAAAATGGGCGTGGCACCGCCTCTTTTTAGAAGCAGGAATATACGAGATTTCTTAGCCTATAACTCGACAAATAATTTATATATAATGACGAAACTTGGTGTGTACACTTTTATTACTTGTGGTAATACATGTTCAAAATTTTAGAGAAACCGGTTGACGGCCACACCCACTTTTATATATGTGTATTATAAAGTGACCTAATAAAAACATTTTAAGCCATATCTCTGTCAAATATAAAGATATATCATTGAAATTTTATGCCAGGAGTCCACCTGCGAACATACAACGAAAAACACAAAAATTTTGGAAAATGGGCGTGGCGCCGCCTCTTTTTAGAAGCTGGAATATACGAGATTTCTGAGCCCATAACTCGACAAATAATTGATATATAATGACGAAACTTGGTGTGTGCACTTTTATTACTTGTGGTAATATATGTTCAAAATTTTAGAGAAACCGGTTGACGGCCACACCCACTTTTATATATGGGTATTATAAAGTGGCCTAATAAAAACATTTTAAGCGATATCTTTGTCAAATGTAAAGATAATTCATTGAAATTTTGTGGTATGATTTCTACAATAGACCGGAAACAAAAAATAGAAAAATTTTGGAAAATGGGCGTGGCACGGCCTCCTTTTGGACAAAGGGATATACGAGATTTCTTAGCCTTTAACTCGACAAATAATTGAGATATTATGACGAAACTTGGTTTATACACTTTTATAACTTGTGTTAATAGACACGCAAAAATTTATTGAAATCGGTTTATGACCACGCCTACTTTTTAACAAAGATATTTCTGGAATACCCTTTGGGAATTTGTAACGTGACATCTTTGTAGAAGTCATAAAGGAATGAATTTGTGCACAAAGAATAATATAGATATGCTTAGTTGGATGACTGATAAAAATTTAGAAAATGGGCGTGGCTACGCCCACTTTATGCAGCACTCCCTTTATATAAAATACACCGTGATTCTATCAGACGCAAGCAAACAATGAAAGCATACAGCTGAGTATCTAATGTTCGATTCCACTCGAACTTAGGCTTCCTTACTTGTTTTTTAATACTTACCGCCCTTTCTTTAATTTTTACCTTAAAATAATAAATCAATTACTGTACAAAGCAAAAGTCATATTGGCAAATCAGGTAAATACACATGAGTCAAGTTTTCTCACGTGGGCCAACTAAAATCGATTTTTCGATATTGTATGGTGTATAGATCAATTTTGAAAGCTAACAACCATTGTAATATGATTTTTCAGCGAGTTATTCGCGGTCAAAGTTTTCTTAACGGTTTTTAATTTTTTTGGATAACTCGGTAACCAATGCTTCGATTCTATTGATTTTTTCGGCATTATTTAGGAAACTTATTTAGCAACAAGATGTAGTGGTTAGTTTTTGAAATTTCAAAAGTGGCATAACTCAAAAGTTAATTTTTTGAAGGTAATCGCGCTTTTTCCCCGTTTTTTTTCCACGTTCTCATATGTTTAGGAAAAAACACCAATCAGCAGTCTATGCGCTTAATATCAGGCTTAATTTTGCAGAAAAGAAATTTTGGTAACTCCGTACCAAAAAAAAGTTACAAATTTTTTAATGAAGGCCGGTTGGGGGTTACAATCAATTTTTTATATTTTTTTTTCTACTTTAAAGCTCAAGAGAACATTCGAGGGAAATATAGAGCATCCTAAGACTAATATAATGACGTATCAATTTTAAAAATAAGATGTAAAATAAAAAAGTTAGAATGAAAAAGCTATTTGCACGGAATTTGGCGTGATAAAACAAAACCAAAATTCGTCCCTTAACCCCCTCAACCATAAGCTTAAAATTTAGGGGCACACTTTTGCAAATTTTTTCGATTTAACATGGTTGGGTCATCTAATCGGGTTATTCGTTCCTAAAATGTCCCGGTGGCCGCTGTGGTGCAGTGGGTAGAGTGCTCGCCTGCTATGCCAGAGGTTTCGGGTTCAAACCACGGTCCGAGCCAAACACCAAAACAATTTTTCTAATTAGTGAAAATCCAATTATTGGGTTTTTTTAAGAACAGCGGTCACCTCTCGGCAGTGGGCGGCATACCCTCCGAGATTATTTCTGCCATGAAAAAGCTTCTCACAAAAAATGCATTCGCCGTTCGGAGCCGGCATAAAACTGTAGGTCCACCCAATTAGTAGGAAAAACAAAAAAGGAGCACACCTCGAATTGGGAGAGAAGCTCGGCCATAAAACTCGTCAGAGTTATAATAGCGTCATTGTATTATTATTATTATTATTATTATTATTATTATTAAAATGTCCCTTTGTCTCACCTGAAAAAAAATTTTATTTTTGTGTTTCTTGACTATCATTGCATTCAAAAATATTTTGCGCTAAAGTTACAAGCGATAACCACAAGCTATACCCTGTTCGAAAGACAATGAAAATACGCTTCCAAAGACGTACCACTTTCGGTGGTAGAGCAAAAACTTGCTGAACTGTAGCTCGTCAAAATAAAAAATTTGTTAATTTTTTGCGATCGAAAGCAAAACCTTTGGTTTTAAAAGTAGGTTTTTTATAAGAATTTGTAAAAATCAGGAAAGTTTTATTTTTCCAAAAATTAGCCTGTTAAATTGCAAATATTTTAAGCATAATATTACTAGGATCTGTTGAACACTTTATTTTTGGTAATTTTTTTCAGGTGAAACAAAAGGATATTTTTTGAACGAAAAACTTGGTTAATTGACCCGACCACGTTAAAACGAAAAAAATTTTTAAAAGTCCGCCCTTAAATTTGAAGCTTGTGGTTGATAGGGTTAAGGGACAATTTTTGTTTGTTTTTTATCACGCGAAATACCGCGGAAATAGTTTTTTTTATTGTAACTCTGTTATCTTACATCCGATTTTTAAAATTGATATGTCATTATTTTAGTCTTGTGATGCTCTATATTTGCCCCTAACGTGCTTTTGAGCTGTAAAGTAGAAAAAAAAATAAAAATATAAAATTTGATTTTAACCCCCAACCGACTTTCACTAAAAACGTTGTAACTTTTTTTTGGTACGGAGTTACCAAAATTTCTTTTCTGCAAAATCAAGCCTGATATTAAGCGCATAGACTGCTGATTGGTGTTTTTTCCTAAACATATGAGAACGTGGAAAAAAACGGGGAAAAAGCGCGATTACTTTCAAAAAATGAACTTTTGAGTTATGCCACTTTTGAAATTTCAAAAACCGACCACTACATCTTGTTGCTAAATAAGTTTCCTAAATAACGCCGAAGAAATCAATAGAATCGAAGCATTGGTTACCGAGTTATTCAAAAAAATTAAAAACCGTTAAGAAAACTTTGACCGCGAATAACTCGCTGAAAAATCAAAACTAGCAAAAACGCTTTTGTGATCATATTACAATGTTTGTTAGATTTCAGAATTGATCCATAAACCATACAATATCGAAAAATCGATTTTAGGTGGCCCACTTGAGAAAACTTGACTCACATACGTTTTACTTACATACATACTCCTACATTTAAACCACAATGGCGGAAGTGCGATTGTTGTGCCATCTGTCGGTTAAATTCAGCAAAATCTGCGCAAGCTTACAAAAGCTGGTTTCGTATAGAAGCTGGTAAGTATCTATGGTCGCACAATCGGCTTAAGCGAATTCGTTAACATAGATTTTGTTTTACAATCGTTTGCTAAGATGGATGTTTCTAACGCCCATATAAATCTATATGTACATAAATTAACGTGATGCCTTAAATCAAATTAACGATTTTGTTTCAGTCCCATTCGATGAAAGTTTAGACAAACCTATGAAAAATTTAAAAATTAATATAATTTTTATCTAATACCGCAAATCGATGCTATTATGGTGTAAGATATTAGATATAGATTTTTGGTGCCGATTGAAAACGTTTAAAGCGTGAAGCACAGCTGTCTAGTTCAAATTAGCGATTGCTCTCTACACTTAAGCATCACTCTAATACGATTACTCGTATAAAGAAATATGTAGTTTTAAATGTTATAATTTATATTTGATGAACTCCGATGGACTTCTGCCAAACCTTTTTTATGGAAGAAATGCCTTCGTTTGGTGGATTGGGGTATAGAGCGTAGGAGCAATAATAGGATGAATATGTACGAAAGGGAATATTGCTCACACTAAATTTACGTTTTACTATCGTCGACTTTATTAAACATTTCTATCGCGTGAATCGATTGAATTGTGTGAGGTCAGTAAGAATTTCTGTTTACATAAACACGCATACATACATACCTACATACATTTATATTTGTGCGTTGCAGCTAGCGGAATTTTTTGCTTTATATCGCGATTATTATTATTATTATTACAACTTTTTTTTATTGTTATTGTGTTGCAAACAAAGCAGGTGTTTTAAACCCGCTCGAGGGTGAATTAATTCCATACAAAGAAGCAATTCAAATGGCCGCCTTAACGAAATACGACCGAAGTGCGTGGATGTTGAAGGGCGATGAGCGATGAGTGTCGGGTTGTTTGTTGGCTTGTGTTGCCAATAAAATGCGGCGAATTAACGAAACCACACGAATGACTGCTGTTGAATGCTCGATTATGCGTTGAAAATTTTTTAATATGCAACAATAAAAACAATGAATGTAAAAGCAAAAAGCTATTGCCACTTTCCACGGGTGTGTATGTATGTGTGCGTGTGTTTGTTAGTGCTGTCGTGCAACAGGTGACCACTGCTGTTATTACTGTTATTATTTTCGTGTTAAAATTGCCAATGTGTATGTGTTGTTGCTTTTGTTGTTTTTACGCTTTATGGCTATAGTGAAGCGGCTTAACGCGTTGAAATGTGAAAATTTACTTGGGTTGGCAAAAGAACTTGTATTCGTGCAATGAAAATTGAAATTTTTTGTTTGTGTAAATAAATGAAAATACTTGTTGCACCATTAAATGATTTATGACGTGTTTTGATGAATTGATAGTATGTATTCTCAATTGTACTGAACTTTATGGACGAATATCAGGTCTAGTAAATTTATCATCAATAACAGAGGTTTTCTGGTTTTCTAGGAAGCACGCCCCGAGAAAAATCACCTTTTCAGGGATATAGAGAGGCTCTTACAGATCTCAAAACTGAAATCAAAACTTGCCGGAGGCTTATAGTTTACGAGATATTTCTTGTTAAAGTCATTTTTTAGATCAACCATGACCTCTTTATGTGAAGAGAGATGGAAGCGCATCCACTTATTAAGACCTAAACAGAAACTGAATATGCTTGAAAAAATTTGAAATAACAACTTAAGCATCTATGTAAGTAACTTAAATAATTAAAACTTATAATGATTACCTTTTATCCCATGCCAAAACGTAATTACTTCCTCCCACCCGCAAATAAATAAATTTATGGCCTCAAAAATACTTTAAAACACTTTGCACAAAGCCTCCAATGTGCCGTAAAGTGAATTCAGCGTTTATAATATCTAATCATCATCATAATAATAATGTACTTTATCAAAATTTCACATCGACGGCGGTGAAAGCTGTCAGCCCACAGCAACACAAACAACAACAACAACAACATCAAAAAAACAATAACGAAAACTGCAAAGATGCGGCAACATCCACGGCTCATTGCCGTCACCGCAAATCAGTGGTGCGGTTGTGTTGTTGTTGTATTTATATTAAAGTATGTACATGCACACCCACACGCACAATGCGTTTCTGATGGCTTGGCAAAGATTTCTTGCGCGTGCGACGGGAGTGGTGAGTGAAGCCAAAAAAGTTTTGAAGGCGACAAAAAGCGCACTAATTAAGTAAATTGAGAAAATTGGTAAGAAACCGCGTTTGAGGGGAGAGATGAGTGAGTGAAATGCGCCATAACCAACGAACGTAGCATGACTTGGCAAGGCAAGCCCGGGAAGCAAAGCGTACGTACGCACTGAGATTTGTTGTTTGTTGCGTTGGCGGCGTCAGGTGTGAGTGGCAATTAGCAACGGGTACTTAGCAAACTATTTGAGAAATGACAAATTAATGAGGTGTCAAAATGTGCCTTTCTTCATACACACATACTTACATATAATGCTCTTGTGGCGAAATTAATGCTTGCGAGTACAACAAAATATAAAGAAAAATAAATAACTAAAACCAACAAGTTGAAATAAGAAATTCTAAAGAATATCATTTGTATGATTGAGTACATAATACTTTGAAACCGCCTAATTATGGGTTATATTGTTTTAAAGTGAATATAAATGGCAATGAAAGGGGCATTGTGAAAATTAATTAAGAAGATGTCATTTGCACATTAACCGGCTATATTTAGTATTCAATAATGTAGAAGAAATCGCTCGATTCAAGTAAAAATCAAAAAATATTCTAGTACTCAGTTTTATGATTTCAATGCAAAAATACCTACATATGTATGTTGTAATACACCAGTAATAATCACAGCCCATGTACGCGTTCATAAGCTTTTTATAGCTTTCACACCGACAGCCTCACACCGACACTACAAATCTCTTTGGAACCCACGACGAATTTTTGTTAAACGAGCTAGCGGGTTGTGCTCTAAAGATGACTTGATACGAAACTCTTTCTTACTTTCCCATTTTCAGCACTCACGCGCGGATTTTATTTGGCTTTGTTGCTAGCAAAAACACAACTTAAAACCCCACCGATCAGCTGTTGTGGAAATTGCTGGTGCCAGAAAGGAAAACGAGCCAAAATAAATTGTCACATTTGGTGGATTTTGAGTTTTAGTTTTATGTGTCTTAAATCATGATCGAGTTTTCTTTTGGGTGTAGCCAAGAGCTTTCTGAGCTTTTAACATACATATGCGCCATTTTTGAACGCGTTAGTGTGATAATCCTTGTACTGAGTTTCTGTAACTGAACTATATCAATGTTTTCGACTGAGTGACGTCATAATGACGCCAATCGATAGATTCTCATTTGCCTTTTAGATGGTGACAAAGTGTAACGTATTAATGTGACGTCATTTTGATTGAAAATGTTCGCGATTTTGTTACAGAAACTCACTTCTGATGTACATACATACATATATAACTGACAATCCAAAGCATTGGAGGACCCCATCTTATTCTGCTGCCACCGGTGGATGTCGATTGAAATACTTACTATACCACCGTTCATATTTATCCAAATGAGAGCCTTGTAGAGCGTGTTTTTGTTCGTCGAGAGAGGAATTTACATTACAATTGTTCAACTTTTTGGCAAGAGCGATTCCTTGTTGGATTTACAAGTTCAAATTATTTTCGATGTTGACGGTGTTTCCAAATAGAGAAGTCTTCTCTTGTCTTTTTTTTACAAGAACATCTAATCTTTATTTATGCCCACATGTTTTTAGTCACCTTTCAAATAAATAACTATATACATATGTCCCTCCATACAATATCCATTTTACAAACATCTATTTATCGGTTTCTCTCTGTTTTATGCTTATCTTGTTAACGGTTTGTCGGCTTACCATGAATACTTTGTGGTGCAGCAGCACTTATCTACACTCAGAAAAATAATCACAGTAGTATCAACAGTTTTCTTCTGTTAATCCCTAAATTCGTTAAATTAACAGAAATATGTTTAAGTAGACACATTTAGAGTTATATAAACGAAAACATTTTTTACTTTAACAAACATATCTATTAAAACCTATTTGTTAGTTCAACAGGACTGATCGTCAATTATTAAAAGAAATTTTCGTTGATATAACTGAGTTACTGTTAACTTAACCCTAATATCTGTTGCTGTAACCTTTATATATATATATTTATTTGTTGATTCAACAAATCATTACTGTTGACTAACAAAAGAACAAGTATTTATTTTGCCAGCTTTCTCCGATGTTACTTGTTGCTTTGCTTGCGTGAGTGAGTTTTAATTCACGGATGCTTTTTCGAACAAAGGTAAGTATAATAGCCACTAAAGTTCAATATTCAATATAAAGTTGAATGTTTAATTTCGCACTATACTTGTACATATGATGCCGTTGGATTGAATTTCAGGTTGATGTCATGGTTTGAAATCGGAGGAGAATATAAAATACAGAACACAATAAGAACACAATATAGCAAGCAGTGAAGGCGAAGAAGGTGCCGCAATGGAAAACCAGCGGAGATGAAGCTACATATTTGTACTTGGAAACAGAATGGAGGGAGGATGAAGAGAAAAATGCAAACAAAAGATTTAAAAAACTTGCCAATAGCTCTAAAAGTACACATTATAAAGTGATTGTTAGAAATAAATGGCCATGTAAAACACAAAGGGATTTATTTTTAAGTGACAAATTTTCAACTGCGGAAAATTGTTGATTTAACAGCAAAAGTGTTTGGATACACAGCGATTTTTTGTTTGCAGAGTAGTACAAGAATAAAACTGTTAAAACAAAATATCGTCTGTCAATTTAACAGATATATCCTTTGGATGTGATTTGACTGTGTAATCTGTTGTTTTACCCCGTAATCCCGTTGATATACCAGTATCTTTTCTCTCGGTGTAGGTTCAACCATTCGATTTATTTCTATTTAGCACCTTCTCCTTAATCACCATGCTATTGTACACACAAACAAAGATAAATACATACATGTATGTATATATATATATATATATGCATATGCACATAAACAGTTAAAAAGCTATACACATAAGAAGAAATGCGTATCACAAAGTTTCATTATTACAATCCCATTACATTCTCCACATTTGTAAGTACATCATATGTGTATATATAGCTATGTATGTTTACTTTAATGCCATGTGACATATATGTATGTAGGTATGTATACATTGCACATATCTATGTGCTTTTGTAACCACCTGCATTGAATTGTTTATTTCTACGGTCAGTTGATTGTTTCAACGGCGAGTCATTAAAAGCCAGTCAGTCGGTTGGTTGTGCGGCGAGTCCGGTGTGTGCGTAAATAAATACCAAAGGAAATTGCTGTTAGTGAATGCAAGCAAGGATTTCGTAAACTTAGACTGCTAAACGATGCTTTATTCCTGTTACTTTACCATTTTGTGATTATTCCACTTTTCTAAGCTTGTTTTTTCCAATTTCATTGGCATTCTTCAGTGTACATGCGGGCGAGGGAGCGTTTGTCCCACTTCCTTAATTGTATTTATCTTGTATATATGTCAAATAAATTTGTATTTGCTTAAATAAAAATGGCACGTGTGAGATAGGAGTGCAGCAAATATCATGGAAAACTATCCATGCTTTTCTAACTAGTCCGTAATATATGGAGTGCAGTAAGTCCACAGCGGTGTTCAAGGGATCCTCCGATGATATTTATGCAACGAAACAACTTTTACTTGGCAGCTGGCGTTCGCAATTGGCGTACAAACTACACTGTTAAAGAAGTTCGGCCTTCAGCTTAAGTATTATTTGTTACTTGGCGAAATTCCTTTTATTATACTCACTTTTTTATTTCGTGTTTTACGCTGAATTTTTGTTTGCAAAAGTAACAGTGATTTGTCTTGCCAAGGTAGCAATCTTTACATTACAAGCAAGCCAGCGAGTAAGCGAGCATGTGCACTTTTCATTACAACCTTTACTGCCGCATATTTTAACAACCACTAGCTAAACTTAAAGTATTTACAATATATTCAATGATTTTACTGTATAGCATGAACTAAGAAGGCTTAAGCTTGCAGTTTTGGAACCCACAGAGTAACTTGCAGTGAAAAGTTATTTTCAAGACAGATTTGAAGGTCGTGAACATGGATACTTAAAAGATTTTAACCTAAGATCAGTCAGTCAAGTCAGTTGTGACAGTAGTCCAATTATGTAATTGACTTCGCATCGGTTTATTTAATATGCATTTACTTTGCATAATAAAATGATTAAACAACAACAAAAACAATGCTGACCTGCCCATTATTCATCTTATACTCATTTCCCATTAGATAATTAAAAGGCAACTAGTAAACCCGGCCACGCGATGCTGTGGCTTTCAATTACACTGTGCGACAATTTGAGGGTGGAAGACCAGTTATTGCCACATTTGACCATTTTTGATATACCTGCATAGTTACTGGATATTTTTATTTTCTGTGGACCTAGATTTTTTATACAAAGATTTTGTCCGAGGAGCCCCGTGGTGAAGTTTTGTGCCGAATATTTTGTTAGACCATGGTAACCTTAAAGCGACCTCCAAAAGGCCATTTGGCGTGCTCCTCTTTTTTATAGTTCTCTGTCTCTTCCCCTTTCTCCTTTATTTGCGCTTTCTTTTCCCTTTATCTATTTTATTTTCCGTATTCTTTCCTCTTTCGCTTCCTTTCCTTCGCCATATCCGTCCCTTTCATTTTCCTCTTCCATTTCTTTTAATTACCCAAATTCAGTGCTAGGCTTTGCTTGACACTTCAAATTTAAAAAATGAGATAAACTGTAGCGTGCAAATGGATTTTTGAATATGTGGCAACCCCTTTTGTAAAAATTTTATTAAATTACTCATTATCAGGTCAAGCCCTTTCATATCACACCTCAAATTTAAAAATCAAACAAACTATAGCGCAAAACTGAATTTTTGAACAGGTGGCAACCCTTTTTGTAAAATTTTTATTAAATTACTTAATATCAGGTCAAGCCCTTATATATGGTACCAAAAATTTTAAAATCAAACAAACTATACAGGAGAATTTAATTTTTAAACAGCTGGCAACCGTTTTCAGAAAAATTAAGCCTTCCTGCACATCTACTGGTCAAGCCTTTTAATTTGACACCACATTTCTGGAAATCGGTACGGCTATGGTGCGTACAAAAAATCGCTTAGCGTAATATATATAAAGACTAGCTGACCCGGCAAACTTCGTTCTGCCCAAAATATATTTTTTTATTAATTTCATTTCAAAAATTGTTATTACACCGGTATTATTTTTAATAGAAAATTAACGATTTTTCACTACTTTATTGTGTATACAACTTCAAAAATATATAATTTTTGTATTCAGTTTAAGGCTGCAAGATACACAACATTTTTACACCTTTTCCAGTTTAAGTTCAGAAAGTTACAATTGAAGTTCAGAAAATTACAATTGAAGTTCAGAATTTCCAATTGAAGTTCAGAAAGTTACAATTGAATTTCAGAAAATTACAATTGAAGTTCAGAATTTCCAATTGAAGTTCAGAAAGTTACAATTTAATTTCAGAAAATTACAATTGAAGTTCAGAATTTCCAAATGAACTTCAATTGTAATTTTCTGAACTTCAGTTGTAATTTTCTGAAATTCAATTGTAACTTTCAGAACTTCAATTGTAGTTTTCTGTTCCGGATATTTATTTTCACTGGGTATTGGCTATTTTAACTAAGTAAGTAAGAGTATTGATATAGTATACCTCCATAATGGTTTTCAAGCCCCTCCTCCAATCACTTTAGATATATTCAGCCTCAAAAGTTTAGTACGTATGGGAGGTGCAATGCCCCATTTTTCGATAAAGCTTTTTTTTTTTGGGTGAACATGGTATTGATATCGTATATCTGCATAGTGATTTCTATGTACATGCCATGAACGCTTTTAGGGATATTTAGCCTTAAAAATTAAGAACGCATGGGAGGTTCCACGCCCCCTTTTCCCAAAACTACTGTTTTTTTTCATAAGCATGCTATTGATATCGTTAATCTCCTGATCAATTTTCAGGTCCCAACCCTAAACGCTTTTATAGATATTCAGCTTGAAAAATTAAGTTTGTATGGGAGTTGCCACGCCCCCTTTTCCGATAACCTACACTTTTATGCGCAAAAATTGTTTTGATATCATATAGCTCTGTACCAATTTCCAGGTCCCTGACTTAAATCCTTTTAAAGATATTCAGCTTAAAAAATTAAGTGTTGTTGGGAGGTGCCACGCCCCCTTTTCGTATAACTCCTATTATTTTGCGTTAATATGGAATTGTTATCGTTTATCTCCACATCAATTTCCAAGCCCCTAGCCTAAACAATTTTAGAGATATTCAGCATGAAAAATTAAGCTTGTATGGGGGGTGCCACGCCCCTTTTTCCGATAACCCCCACTTTTATGCGTGGGAATGCTTTTGATATCATTTAGCTCTATACCAATTTTAGGCTCCCTACCTTAAACTGTTTTAGAGATAATCAGCTTTAAAAATTAAGGTTGTATGGGAGGTGCCACGCCCCCTTTTCTGATAACCCCCACTTTTCTGAGTGAGAAGGGTTTTGATATCACCTACCTCTATACCAATTTTCAGCTCCCTACCTTAAACTGTTTTAGAGATAATCAGCTTTAAAAATTAAGGTTGTATGGGAGGTGCCACGCCCCCCTAACATTTTTAAATTTTTTCTTCGTCTAAACCTTCGCTGGGTAACAACAAACAAACCTCCCTAAGGAAGTATTTGATTTGGTTCAGCCGTTTTCAAGTTTTAGCGTTACAATTAAATACCAAATCATTTTTATATATATAGATAGGCGCTTTACGCACAATTTCGCTAAACTGTCCAAATTTCCAGCGTAAAAGATTTATGTTATGCCTGCGTCATATTCCCTTACACAAAATAGGTACTATAACAGCATAAGCTCGCTTAAAACTAATTTGATTATTGATATTTATAGGTGTTTTTAGAGTTTACGCTCTAATGAACAACGAAATTCGCTGCAGCGAACGGCCAGCCACTTGAGCTTGAAAATTTAAGTATTTAAATTTAATGTAATGAATGGAAATTAATCTTCAAATAGTCTATACCTAATGACCTGAATGGGACGTAGGTAGGAGGTCCTTTGCTTCTATTTTGATATAAAACACAATAAAATAAATGACCATTACAAATAGGTAAAGGAAGGAACATGAGCGTGAGGTGAGTTGAGGTAGTGCATGTTATTTTGTACTTCAAGTGGGCGGTGCGTGTGTGTTTGGATGTTTAGAGTGCGATGGATGCTTGATTTATGTAGCGCAAAATGCGTGCACAAATGAAAGAATTAATGCGTAAAAGAATAGAATGAATAATATATGCAGCGATTTAATTCAATTGAATAAATTCGGGGAAAAGATGTGAAGTGAATTTAGCGACCTTCAAGCTAAATTTGTATTTTATGGTATTTTTTTATTTATCTTGAAAAATTCAGTAAAAATTAAATGGCACTAATGCTGATAGTGAGCGATGAGAAGCGTTGACAGTAGCAACTTTTCTAGGGAAATATGTATAAAGCGTGTTTCTTTGGGCATTTCTCTTCTCGCTTATACTGCATTCTGCGCTCTTAGCTGACAGTTTTCATACAAAAGTATGGTTATTTATATTTAACCAATATGTGTAAATTTATTTAATAATAAATGTATTTTATAATATGTATGTATGTATGTATTTTAAAATTACAAAATTTTAGTTCTTTCCAATATGAAAATATTTTAATAATGAACAAAAATGAAATTCAAAAAGATTGAAAAATCATAACTTAAAAATGTTAAATATAAAATTTATAAAAGAGCTAAGTGGTGAGTGATACCACAAAAATGTTAGAGACCTTAAGAGACCTTTAGAGAGTATGCCAGCTACTCATTAAACTGGTTGTAACTGATTATGCCAATTGTTTCTATTGTGAATAAATAACATGGTTTCAAATTGTTGGGATTGAGTCTTGGATAATGTAGAAATTGAGAAGAGGAAGAAAATACACACACTTTTTTGCAATTCCCTTAATAAGCTAAGCGAAGGGCAAATAAAAAGAAAATAGTTTTTGACTACTTCTAAGATCTGTAATGCAAACTATATATATGTAGGTATATCAATGCCACCATTTATTCAATGAAAATTATTATTATTCCAAATAAGAAAGCTCATATTTAGCAAATTTTCTATTACTATATTATATGTATAAATTATAATTTCTATTCATTTCATTCAACAAAACTGTACTAAGTCTGAAAACTGTGTTTTGCAGGAGAAGCTCTCAAAGTTTAAACTGGATATGAAACTTCGGTTGTATGCTAAGTACATTTTCACTTGTAACTTCTGTTTGGATTGAACGATCAACACCAAAACTCGACAATATCAAAGCCAGGGTATGCTTTATATAAAACCGTAAGAAAAAATAAAAAATTTCTACGTGGTTTTCATGGCAAGCTCTCAAAATTTTTATTCTGTAAAAATCTCGAGTTGTATTATATGTACACTTTTGCTTATAACTTTTGATTGGATTGTCCGATTGATACCAAAATTAGGCAGCATCTAAATTAAGACACGTAATACTTGAAACCGCCAAAAACGGGAAAATGTACTAAGTCGACTTAGTACAGTATTTGTTTGGAAGCGTCGATATGTACATACATATATCTTTATTATATATATGCATTTTCATACAAATAGCTTTGTAAACGTGCTCCAGTTAGCACATTTTCTGTTATCAGACATTTCTGAAAAGATTTTCATTTGGTTGCACACACTCAATGGGCAAATGTACACACATAATGCTTGTGCATATGCAAATATGCTTTCATGTGCTGCATACGCAAATGGAACATAGAAGACACATCAATACATAATGGCGTAGCGAGAAGAAGAGCAGAAGTGCATCCGACAATTTATGAGCATTTTGATATTCAAATCATATCAATTCATGCCGCTTCATTCGCTTTCACCACCCGAATCAATGATTTAATATACTTGCAAAGAACGTGACAATAACAGTCGTTCAATTGAATGCTGGAGCTGGTAAACCAAAAAGAGCAAATTAAAGCTATGAGTACCTAGAAGCCGAATGGAGGTATCTATGGTATCATTGAGCTTATTGAGTTAATATTTATTCAAATGAGATTATTACGTGCAACAAAAATGAGGTGAGTGCTGCGTTTAACTACATATTTCTGTGTGCCTAGGAATGTATGTATGTAGTTATGTAATACACACAAGATTAACGAGTCTACCGATTCGGTAACATCCGCAAAACTAATACACCTGTCGAACATTCTGTCATTCAAAGGCGTTTATACTCGTCTAAATGTGTAAGCATCAACGACAAGCAAATGCATTCAAGCGTAATGAGCTGTCGGTCGCTGTCGAATGGCGTGAAGCAGTAAAAAATGGGGTAGGATGTAGAGCTGCAAAACCATCGATAGTCGGACCACTCGATAGTTTCGATAGTCGAAAAAAAACTATCGATACTATCGATAGTTTTTTTATGAATATTTCACTAAAATAAAAAAGGGATGGTTTTGTTTACAGTTTTCTTTCCAAAAAGTCTTTAATTTTTTACGCAAAACAATAATTAAATAAAAGATAAAATAAGAATTAGATACTTCACTTACACTGAGAGAAAAATCAACCAAAAGTTGGTTAATAGTACTAATTTCACACTTGAAATGGAATCAATGTGAATTTTGTTTAATATTTTTTATGGACGAAAAACTCGGTTAGATGAATCATCCGTGTATAGACAAAAGATAAAATTTGTTTGTGACTTCACCCTCTCATAGGGTTAGCGTTAATCAGAGGTTGAGTAAACGGCCCTTGAGCTAAAGATATAGATACTTATGTATTGTGGAACGATCTTTCGTCATCCCTTGTGAAAAAATCGTTCCACAATACATCATATTCCTACCCCGTCGGAAAACCAAGCAAAAAAAAGGAATAATGAAAATTACTTAACTATTGCTTGTCATTTTATATCAGAAGATTTCAAATTGTGAGTAGCTGTACTGTAGACACAAAAGCTGCTGTCAGATACAAATCATTCCGCAGCTAATATATTGGAAACCTTGCACCATGTTCCATGCGAGTTACCGTGTTTTGCATTTAGCTGTGCCAGCAAATTGTTTCTTATTTTAAAGGCAGTACTATTGAACATTAGAAGTTTAAGGCCGCGCAAGAAGTCCATAGTGTTTTGCAAAAAAAAAAGTTGTAAAACGACGCCCTATACACGGATGAGTCATATAACCTAATTTTTAGTCCATAAAATATCCTTTTTGTTTCACATGAAAGAAATCGCTAAAAATAATGTTTTTATCAGATATCTTTGATATTACGTTAACAATTAAACGGGCTAATTTTTAAAAAATATATTTTTTCTGATTTTTATAAAAAAAACTTAATTTGAAAATCAAAACTCTCAAAAATCGGAAAAAATTAAAAATTTTGACATTGACCAGATGTCATTTAGCGAGGTGTGGTTCAATTACTACAAGTTGTATATCGTTAGAAGCGTGGATTTTAGTCGCCTCTTACGACAGACATTCCTTACCACGCGTATATTCTAAGCCCCCTAACCCGCTGGGGTATTAATTTTACCAATTTGATATCGAAATCCAACTCCTCCCTAACATTCAGTATTCTTCTCTTGGGACAAAACTACAAGAATGAATAGGGATAACCATCGATAGTGGAAAAACACTATCGATAGTGACACGAAAATAAAACTATCGATACTATCGATAGTGCCATCGATAGTTTTGCAGCTCTAGTAGGATGCCCACCCGCCGTCTATTATGAATTCACAAAGTTTCCTTAGCGACTTTGCAAAAAGCGTAAAAATGCTATATGTACATCACTGTGTGGAGTATTTATTTTATCTACATCCGTATATCCAGGTGGTTAGTGATTATTTTTGGCGGTGGCAAGCTTACAATGTCTACAACCTACAAAAAATTAATACACATATATTTACTTGTTAGTGGCCACACAAATATACCCATCTAGACGAAAATAAGTAAGCATTCATGAATTTAATATTCTTGCGTAAAATTTACATTATTCAATCATCGTAAGTGCTTTTCTATTTTCTATTTTCCATTTTCTATTTTTTGAGTGTCTCCACAAAAACGTTGGCTTTGGAGTTGTTGTAAAATGTGTGTTGGATTTTTGGCGTTGCTGTTCGTAGAAAAATATTTGTTACGCCAAATAAGACATGAGAATTGACATAATACTACTTACATATGTTTATATATAAAATAAATTTGAAAAATGATGAATATAAACATTATTTGTTAGAATGCTGAATTTTGCTTTTGGTTTGTTGGCTCTGATATATAAATTGTGTGACGTATAAAGTGGGTTTGCTAATCTTTCTTAACGACTAAACATGTGATAAGAATTTATACCATCGAAAGCCCAATATATGTATAAACGAAATTTTAATGAATGATTGCTTAATTTAAAACAAAAAGAAAAATGTTAATAAAAGAACATCTAAATGCTTACGCCACTGATTACACTATGTTACAGCCAAAAAATATCAAGAAATTCAGGTATGGGGGAGATAGGCATGGGCCATACCAGAATTTCTTGGTATTATTATACTCAGCTGTACTAGTACACAGAGTATTATAGTTTTAATCACATAACGGTGGATTGTAACAGAATTAAATAATCGAGATAGATATAGACTTATATATATCAAAATGATCAGGGTGAAAAGAGAAATCGATTGAGCCATGTCCGTCCGTCCGTCGGTCCGTCCGTCTGCCCGTCCGTCCGTCCGTCTGTAAACACTCTAACTCTCGCAAAAATTGAGATATTTTGATGAAATTTGGAATGCAAGTTGGTATCGAGACTGGGACGGTTGGTATTGAAAATGGGCGAAATCGGACCATGACCACGCCCACTTTTCCTATATAGAAAATATCGGAAATTTGGTACCTCAGTCACTAATATAGCTAGAGTGATGAAATTTTACCAACGTGTTGAACTCAGGCCCCTAAGAAGAAATTTGATGAAATTTTGGAAAATGGGCGGTGCCACGCCCACTTATTAAGGGTCAAACATTGAAAGTTTTATATGTCATAACTCAGAAACCGTTGAAGATATATCGATGAAATTTGGCACGCTTGATTTGCTTCTAAGGCAAACGTTTGGATGGAAAATTGTTAAAATCGGTTGTCGGCCACGCCCACTTTTATATATGGGTATTATAAAGTGACCTAATAAAAACATTTTAAGCGAGACCTCTGTCAAATATAAAGATATATCATTGAAATTTTATGGCAGGAGTCCTCCTGCGGATATAAAACGAAAAACACAAAAATTTTGGAAAATGGGCGTGGCACCGCCTCTTTTTAGAAGCAGGAATATACGAGATTTCTGAGCCCATAACCAGACTAATAATTTATACATAATGACGAAACTTGGTGTGTATACTTTTATTACTTGTTGTAATCAAACCTGTTAAATAATGATTATTAATCGTAATGATTACCGGCTTGATTGATTATTTTTTCAACTGTCCATTTAATGATTGATTACCCATTGTTTTCAAATTTTAATGATTATTTTGCAATTACCATTAAAAAAAATTAAAAAAAATCACAAAAAATCAAAAAACAAGAAAAATAATCATAAAAAATCAAAAATAATCAAAAACAAGTAAGGAAGCCTAAGTTCGAGTGGAATCGAACATTAGATACTCAGCTGTATGCTTTCATTGTTTGTTTGCGTTTGATGAAAACACGTTGTATTTTATATAAAGCGAGTGCTGCATAAAGTGGGCGTAGCCACGCCCATTTTCAACATTTTTATCAGTCATCCAACTAAGCATATGAATATTATTCTTTGTGCAAAATTTCATTCCTTTATGACTTCTAGTTACAAAGAAGTCTTGTTACAAATTCCCAAAGGGTGTTCCAGAAATATCTTTGTTAAAAAGTAGGCGTGGTCATAAACCGATTTCAATAAATTTTTGCGTGTCTATTAACACAAGTTATAAAAGTGTATAAACCAAGTTTCGTCATAATATCTCAATTATTTGTCGAGTTGTGGGCTCTGAAATCTCGTTGATTCCTTTGTCTGAAAAGAGGCGGTGCCACGCCCATTTTCCGAAATTTTTCTATTTTTTGTTTCCGATCTATTGTAGAACTCATGCCACAAAATTTCAATGAATTATCTTTATATTTGACAAAGATATCGCTTAAAATGTTTTTATTAGGCCACTTTATGATACCCATATATAAAAGTGGGCGTGGTCGTCAACCGATTTCGCTAAAATTTCGAACATGTATTACTACAAGTAGTGAAAGTGTATAGACCAAGTTTCGTCATAATATATCGATTATTTGTCGAGTTATGGGCTCAGAAATCTCGTATATTCCTGCTTCTAAAAGGAGGCGGTGCCACGCCCATTTTCTAAAATTTTTGTATTTTTTGTTTTATGTCCATAATTGGACACCTTCCATAAAATTTCAATGATATATCTTTATATTTGACAGAGATATCGCTTAAAATGCTTTTATTAGGTCACTTTATAATACCCATATATAAAAGTGGGCGTGGTCGTCAACCGATTTTGGCAATTTTTCGTCCAAACATTTGCCTAAGTAAGTATATCACGCCTATCAAATTTCATCGATATATCTTCAACGGTTTCTGAGTTATGACTCATAAAACTTTCAATGTTTGCCCCTTAATAAGTGGGCGTGGCACCGCCCATTTTCCAAAATTTCACCATATTTCTTCATAAGGGCCTGAGCTCAATACGTGTGTGAAATTTTATCACTCTAGCTCTATTAGTGACCGAGATAAAAAATTTCCGATTTTTACTATATAGGGGAGGTGGGCGTGGTCATGGTCCGATTTCACCCATTTTCAATACCATCCGTTCCTGTCTTGATACCAACTTACATTTCAAATTTCATCAAAATATCTCAATTTTTGCGCGAGTTATCGTGCTCACAGACGGACAGACGGACAGACGGACAGACGGACAGACGGACGGACATGGCTCAATCGATTTCTCTTTTCACCCTGATCATTTTGATATATATAAGTCTATATCTATCTCGATTATTTCATTCTGTTACAATCCACCGTTAGGAAATCAAAACTATAATACTCTGTGTACTAGTACAGCTGAGTATAATAATCAAAAAAAATTACTTTGATTGTTTTTGATTATTTTTGATTATTTATGATTTTTTTTGATTTTTTTTGATTTTTGATGATTTTTTTTAATTTTTATCAATATGGTTTAAAGAAATATGCACATTTGTACGTGTGCAGGTATGTATATAGCCTTTTAAGGCAGACTCCCGACGGTAGCTTGATGGTAGTACCGGGGGGGTCGATACGATGAGCGTAGGTGGTGTAGTGCGGTTAAAGTCCCACACTAACAGGATAAAGGCTCTATATGCTTCCTCCTCGTATATTTGTGCAGAGAGGCATACACATTTATACATATCTTACAAGCTTGGAATTATTGTTAATTTGTCATTGACCGTACATGGTACGATGCACGTTTATATCAAATTATTTATCTTTATGAAAAATTGTTTAAAGTGGCCAAATCAAACATTTTAGTGTAACATTCGCTGTTGTACTAACTCATAAATTGGGCTTTAATACAGAAGTTCTCGTAGTTAGGTATACAATGAAAAGCAACTAATATTGCGGCTGTCTTCGACTGTATCGAGACTTTATCACATTCATGAATGAGGAAAAGAAGCGATACATAGTCTCATTTTCATTAATTTATACGGTGAATTATGTGTGTTATTTATGAAGATGTTATAGTCCAAAATGTCTATATCTGAACAATCCGTTGTATGGGACCTATATGTTATAGTGGTCCAATTTCTCTTAAGAAGTCACCCAAATACCAAATTTCAAGTAGATATCTCAAAAAATTAAGGATTAGTTTACGTTTATACAAACGAATCAGCTCATGATCCTCATCATAGCGGTTATATTTTGGTGGATCTGTCATGCCTCCTTCTGCATTTTCCGTGAGTTTGTCTGTATATTTTATTGCCAAATTTGAAATAATTCTGGTCCAGGGTTATTTTCAGCGTATTTACGATCTCTGTTGCAATGTCTTTGTTCGTTTTCTCTGTCAGTATTTTAGTTAGAGCTTTTAGTATTTCTGTCTTTGGTATCGAGGGGTATAGATCCTTCACGTAAAGTGATACCTGTTTTGAGTCCTTGGGTACGTTCAGAATTCTCAGTTTGTTGACTAGTTCCGTTGTGTTTTTGATTGCTAGCAGCATATTTAGATGTTTTGAAAGTCTATATCCTGGTGCCGATTTATGGTTTACTATTGGTCGCATAGGTGTTCCTGTTTTGTGGATTTTAGGTAGTGCGATCAGTGATGGGGCAGATGGATTTATTGCTGTGAGAGTGTAGGCTACTTTGCTCTCTTATATTTTTCGCTTGTTTTATTGCACACTTTATTGCTATTTGGTATTCTTCCGTTGGGTCTTTTCTCATCTCTCCGGAGCCCATTTCTTTGATTAGTTGACCTGTTTTTGCGGTGTATTCCTCTTCCTCCATTAGCACAGTTGTATTTCCTTTGTCTGTTTCACACTTCATCAATTTTTTCAAAAAAGGAAAAATTCTTAATTTCATATAAGTTGTATTTATTGTTCATCATACGCCATACCGTTTCAGCCCTAGTTATTGCCCTATTGTATTCTTTTAAAAGGCAGAAATATTACGTACTTACGTTCCGACATTGTTCCTCAAATAGGATTATTTGGGAATTTGTATTCGTCTTCGCATGCCTACTACATAATAAAGCAGTAGACGATTTGCTATGTTGCAAATAGATTTACGTAAAGATAATCTCTGTCATAATCAGAATTCTTTATTCGTTCTTCCCTGTCCTTATACTGAACCTAGAAATGAATCTTCCCCAGGTGTAGGAAGGGTCTGTATCCGTATCTAGTACGAAAAACTTCGAACGAGCCAAGGTCTATACACATTTTGTACTTCTAAATTTGTCGACATTTTAATTAGTGCAGTTGTCGCTGTAGAATACACAATGACTTGGATACACCTGTCCCCATATTTACTGCAGGGTTACGTACTTTAATATGCGTTCACATACATTTGTACAAACAAACTTTATGCCTCTCTGACCAAACATACATGCCTACCTGAATACTTATGTGCATGCGTATCCAAATTTCTTTACAACAATATTGAAAAAAATCAAACAAAATAAAAAAAAATCAAAAAAAAATCATAAAAAAATCAAAAAAAAATCAAAAATAATCATAAAAAATCAAAAATAATCAAAAACAATCAAAAAAAAATTATTTTGATTATTTTTGATTATTTTTGATTTTTTATGATTATTTTTGATTTTTTTTTGATTTTTTTTGATTTTTTTTGATTTTTTTTAATGGTAATCATTAAAATTACTTTTTTTCAGCAAAAGAATCAAAATAATGATTACCAATTAAAAAACAAAACAATTTAATTGATTACTAATCCTAATCGGAATTTAACAGGTCTGGTTGTAATACATGTTGAAAATTTTAGCGACGACCACGCCCACTATTATATATGGGTATTATAAAGTGGCCTAATAGCAACATTTTAAACGATATCTTTGTCAAACATAAAGATTATTCATTGAAATTTTGTGGCATAAGTTGCACAATAGACCGGAAACAAAAAATAGAAACATTTTGGAAAATGGGCGTGGCACCGCCTCTTTTTAGACAAAGGAATATACGAGATTTCGGAGCCCAAAATTCGACAAATAATTGAGATATTATGAAGAAACTTGGTTTATACACTTTTATAACTTGTGTTAATAGACACGCAAAAAATTATTGAATTCGGTTTATGACCACGCCTACTTTTTAATAAAGATAGTTCTGGAACACCCTTTGGAAATTTGTAACGTGACATCTTTGTAACTAGAAGTCATAAAGGAATGAAATTTTGCACAAAGAATAATATACATATGCCTAGTTGGATGGCTGATAATAATTTTGAAAATGGGCGTGGCTACGCCCACTTTATCTAGCACTCCCTTTATATAAAATACACCGTGTTTCCATCAAACGCAAAAAAATTATGAAAGCATACAGCTGAGTATCTAATGTTCGATTGCACTCGAACTTAGGCTTCCTTACTTGTTTTTTTTATTATTTGTTGCGTAGTGTTAGTGACTGGCAAACAGTTTAGTTTTTTTGCAGCAAAAAGACTATAACAAACAAATAATGTGTTAAATTTATGTATTTTGCTGATTAAATGTTATGATATCCATCAACTAAACAAAAAACATTAAAAAATGCTACCATAACCCATAATTGTGCATTAGTGTATTTTTATGTATTTTTGTGGGTAAAATACATTTAGCAAAAAAATTGATATTAATGGTGATTGTAATAAATAAGCGAATATCACGCACTCATGCGTTCGGCAACGGTTATCTGCCAAATGGGAGAGAAAACGTGCCAGGCAGCAGATAAATGAATATATCGTCATTTAAACGCCATAAGCACCTAACTGAAACTTTTATAACCGCCTACGGCAGCATAGAGATTTGCCAAACTTTAACTCCTGGCGACCAGCTCATAAATTTGCTCTTTGGGAAGTTCGGCAGGCTCTATATTTCCTTCTAATGTCTTTTTCAGCCCTTAAGTCGTATAGCTGGATGTCAGCAATTCGACTCAATTATAATTTTTGCAGCGAGTGTCGGTAAGGCGATTATAAAAGTTTCACTTGGGCGATTATGAACTTAAAACAGCGATAAGATAAAATTCAAAGCTTGCCGAAGAAACCGAGCACGTACATACATATGTATTTATATTTCAAAAGAGTTGTTAGCCAAATAATATTATATTTAATAAGTATGTGCAAGTACAAATTGAAGAATAGATATATGTACATAAATGTCTCGTTAAAGCAGAACCACCAATTATTATATTTCAAAGACAGACTTGCAGCATACTTACATAAAATGTTTCGAAGAAAATTCTTTTTTTACATATTAGCATGTTACACTTGTAATAAATGCTCTAATAAAGATAAACGAGTGAAAAATCACGCAATCACGAATACACGCGCATGAGAAGTGAACTCATATATGTACTTGTACATACATATTCTTGCACAACTTGCAACACAGCTGCACATGTAGCCTTGTTGCAAGCATCAAAATTAAATATTGCATTTCAGTGTTCATCATCAGTGTGTTTCATAGTTTTCATTCACTTATTTTAACAGCAAAGGTACAAAATGTATGAATGTACATACATAAATAGATACAGACACACATACACACATACACACATGTATGTACATATCCTTTCACGCATGCCGTACGCGCTTTCTCTGCGAAAGTTGCCGCTTAACACAATCAACTCCATCGAAACTTATACCATGTCTCCACATTACGTGTTTCGCTCTTTTTTTCTGCATTTTCTCTCTCAATCTTGTTTCGACACGGAAACCAGTGCCGAAACTCGCCAATTTCCATACAAATTTCTGAGAGCGAGTGAAGATTGAAACACTGTTTCATTCTGAATCATCTTGCCAACCTCGATGATATCGATGTCTTCTCTAATTTTGTATCGAAAATCTATCGAAATCTCACACAGACCAAAACAAAGACGCAAAAATAAGCAAACATACAAACATTTAAGAATAACAAGAAAGAGAAATGTCAAACTGAATCACGATTAGCCACGTGGAGACGGGTTATTGAGCGAGATGTTTTGCTACATGTTTCTCTGGTGAATCAAGTTGTGTGGAGACGGGCTTTTACACTAAAGGCAATCACACTAACAATGCACAGCCATATGTATTTACAAACACACACAACCCAAATGACAAAGCGAGAAAAAATAATAAATGGAAATAAACATGAAAGAGTGTGATACAGGAAGGTGTAAGAAAGCACAGCTAGTACCAACATACATGCATATATACTAAAATAAAACGAAAATAAGGAAAGTACAAAAAGCATTAAAGCAAAAGTAAAAACCAAACTTTTCGCACATACAGAGAACGTGAGTTTTCATAAATTGTCTGATTTTATTGCAATTTTCGCCAACGAAGCGATTTGTGCGGCTCAGCCTCACGCATTCGTGATGTATGAGATTTAGTGTTGGCGCTTGACTCGTCCTTGCTTGTACATGTACATTAGAGTGCTTTTAAAATTTAAATTAACGATATTTTACTGTATCGCCCCCTCAATCTGTAATAACATGGTCAAAGATATCACACATAAATTTTGGTCCCGATTGGTGGCGGTTAAGGCGTGGCGCATTGAGGTCAAAGTTCAGAAAACTCTATGAAGGGCCAAAAAATAAAAATATTTTTTTTAATTATATTATACCCAAAATTAATACTTCTATACCCAATGATAACAAATATAAATTTTGGATCCGATTTATGGCGGTTTAGTGGTGTTTTAAGGGGGTCAATGTTCAGATTGCCATAGAAGACTTACATTTTTAGTGTCGCATATGGTAATCTGAACTTTGACCCCCTTGAAACACCAGTAAACCGTCATCAATCGGGACCAAAATTTATATTTGTTATCATTGGGTATAGAAGTATTAATTTTGGGTATTAGATAATTAAAAAAAATATTTTGATTTTTTGACCCTTCATAGAGTTTTCTGAACTTTGACCTCAATGCGCCACGCCTTAACCGCCACCAATCGGGACCAAAATTTATGTGTGATATCTTTGACCATGTTACTACAGATTGAGGGGGCGATACAGTCTTTTTATGAACTTTTAAATTTTTCATACAAATTAAAAGCACCCTAATGTACATATATACATACATACATACGGAATAACACAAAAAGCAATGCTCGCACAATATATTTTATTGTGTATTCATGTACATTGTACATCCATTCATGCGCCACGCGGCTGCTGTGATTGTGGCCACATTTAATGGAATTGCTTTGTCGTGAGTGCTTTCTCATTAGTAATTTTGGGTTAATAAGTAAAAAAAAGAAACGGAAGAAGGCATTATTGAGATTGGGAGTTGATGTGCAAAAAAAAAAGGAGAGCTTTGCTGTGGATTTAAGAAGATTCTGGCAAATAAGGCAGCATAGAATAAAAGCAAATTTATTTCATTCATGGAATAATGCAAAATAAAATAAAATAAAATAAAATAAAATAAAATAAAATAAAATAAAATATAAAATAAAAAATAAAGAAAATTTACAAAATAAAATAAAAAGTTTAAATAAAAAAAAATAAAAAAATTAAAGAAAATAAATTTAAATAAAAAATAAAATAATATGAAAAAAAATGCAAAAAAATAAAAATGAAGTAAAATAAATTTAAATAAAATAAAATAAAATAAAATAAAATAAAATAAAATAAAATAAAATAAAATAAAATAAAAAATAAAAGAAAATAAATAAAACTAAAAGAGAATAAAATAAGTTTAAACTAAGATAAAAAAAATAAAAAATTAAAGAATAAAATAAAATAAAATAAATAAGAAAATAATAAATTTAAATAAAATAAAAAAACAAAATTAAATAAGAAAAAAAAAAATAACATAAAAAATGAAGAAAAAAATTTAAATAAAATGAAATAAAATAATATAAAATAAAATAAAGTAAAACAAAAAATAAATATATTAAAAAATAAAGAAAATAAAAAAATAAAATAAAAATTTAAATAAAATAATAAAAAAATTAAAGAAAATATATTTAAATAAAAAATAAAATAAAATGCAAAAAAATAAAGAATGAAGTAAAATAAATTTAAATAAAATAAAATAAAATGAAATAAAATAAAATAAGGCGTCTAAAGAAAACGAAAATAAAAATAATAGAAAAAAAAAAATAAAATAAAAAAGAAAAGAAAAGAAAAGAAAAAAGTAAATTTAAATAAAATAATCTATATATATATAAAAATCAAGCCCATTTCTTTGTCGCCGGCTTTCGCCCAAACGCGTGGAGGGATTTTGACCAAATTTACACACCAGCTTAGTACCTTGCCCTAGATGGTTTATATGCATATTTTTTTCAAATCCGGAAGTCGGTTCCCGAGATATAGGTCAAAAGGTCAAAACGTGGATCCAGCTTTCCCCTGAATATTTTTGGACGATATTGGTATCAAATGAAAGGTATTGAACAGAGAATTTACATAGAATAGTACCCATTTTGATTCCTAGATCGGGTCTCCAGATATAGGTCAAACGTGGACCCGGATGACCCTCGAATGTTTCTGAGCGATATTAGTATCAAATGAAAGGGGCTGATAATTACTTCAGCACAGAACTATTATAATTGTGATGCCTATAACGGGTCTCCAGATATAGGTAACAATGTGGACCCGGATGACCCTCGAATATTTCTGAGCGATATTGGTATCAAATGAAAGGTATTGAGCAGAGAATTTACATAGAATAGTACTCATTGTGATTCCTAGGTCGGGTCTCCAGATATGGGTCAAAACGTGGACACGGATAACCCCGGAAAATTTCTCAGCGATATGGGTGTCAAATGAAGGGTACTCAGCAGGGATTTGAGATAGAAATGAACTCATTACGATTCCTAGGTCGGGTCCCAAGGTGTGAGTCAGCACCCGGACCCGGATAACACCGGGATATTTCTCAGGGATATTGGTACCAAATGAACGTGGACCCGGATTGCCCCGGAAAATTTCTCAACGATATAGGCAGGGCTTTTACTTAGAGATGATCTCATTATGATTCCTAGGTCTGGTCCCCAGATGTAGGTCAAAATGTGGATCCGGATGGCCCCGGATAATTTCTCAGCGACATTGTTATTTAATCATGACGATTCCTAGGTGGGATCCCAAGATATGGGTCAATATGTGGACCCGGATAACACCGGGATACACCTTAGGGATATTGGTACCAAATGAACGGGGTTGAGCGGACTCTTATGTAGAGCCGTACCCATTACGATTTCTTGGTCAAGTCTCCAGATAGCGTAGCCATTATTGTTCCTAGCTCAAGTTCCCAGATGTGGATCAATAAGTGGATCCGGTTGAGCCCGGGATGCTTCTGAGCAATACTGATATAAAATGAAAGGTGTTGACCGGGTCTGCTATATAGAGACATTTTCATAGTGATTCTTAGTCCCGATACCCAATTATGGGTAAAAGAGACGATTCGGGCGCCACGGAATGTTTTTAAGCAATGATGGTATGAAATGAGAAGTGGAATGCATGGTATGTTATGCTAAACCCAGTTCCCTAGGGAAAGGGGAAGAGTAATGAGACTGGGAAAGGCAAAGGGATGGAAAAGGAGAGGGAGAATATAATAAAAATGGAATGAAGAGGATGGGGAGAGAGACAGTAAGACAGGGAATTAGAGAAAGAATAAGAGGCGGGAATAAAAAGGAGAAAGACAGAAAAGGAGAGGTAAGAGAGAGCGATAGAGAAAGGGAAGCGGAAATGTGACAGGAAAGGAAAAAGGAAACGAAAATGAAAGGAAAGATAAATGGAAGGGGAAAGAGAAAGAAAAAAGTAGAGGGAAAGGGAGTTGGAGACTAATACGGAGAAAATGGGATAAGAACATGAAGAGGGCAAACTTTTGAAAATATCAATTTTTTGCTTCACATTTTTTAAACTTATCTGAATTGTGCTGAGCACTGCAGCCCGAGGTAATTTCGGTTTCTAGATACATCCAACATATTTTAAAGTGTGCCGTTTTTCGCTTCAAGTACATATAATAGGAAGTGGGCCAAAGCAAAGCTTGGCCGGGTACAGCTAGTATAAAATAAAATAAGGAACAAAATAAATATAAATATATAAAAATAAAAAAATGAAATAAAATAAAATAAAATAAAATGAAAAAATCAAATCAGATAAAATTAAAAACTAAATTAAAATAAAATGCAAAAAAATTAAAATAGAATAAAACGAAATAAAAGAAAATAAAGTAAAATAAAATAAAATAAAATAAATTACAATGAAATTAAATTTATTAAAAAAAAAATATTTTTTAATGCATGGGCTGAGCTAAAATTTGCAGCATCACGCTAACAGTATATATTTATTAGTATGTGTTGCTCCTTTTAATATATGTATGTATATGTATATTTCTATTCTATGCTGGCATTGTCCTTTCAATTTACAATTATTGGGAACTCATTACTTTGCTTGAGTATTAAATTTGAAACCACGTGATAGTTAGATTGCTCGCAATTAAGTGCATTTTGCATATCGCAATAGTTAATTAAAAATTTTCTCACTCCCACCCAACCCAACCCAACACAATCACCAACCACCATATTTTATTAACCCAAACAAAAACTAGCAACGCTTAAGCTTAATGATTTTACTATTTTCGCATCAATTTCAACACTTACCATTTGTTCGCTCCTCCCGACTGAACTTCAAAATAGTGCGGGGTGTTGTGTTGAAATGCGAGTAATGCCACTTATGTTTATTTGCCATTGCCACTTTGAGTGTCGTTTAGTTAATTAAAAATGCAAAATAAAATTTTACGACAAATCGAACTGAGTACGAAACTCTTTTCCAATTGAACTTGTGTGGTAACCAAAAACCCCAATAACCATTAGCTCAACAATAACAATAAACAAATGCAATACACTTTACACTCGATGTGAATTCAGAACATTTGTATGTAGATATGTGTACTGCCACACAAACAAACAAACTCATACAAAACACATTCATGCATAAATACATATGTACCATCCGTATAAGCACTAAAGAATTTGGGGTTGCACAAAATTTTAAAATCATTTAAAAGGGCGAAGTCCTTTAAGTGCGGCAGCAATAAAATGAAATTAGTTCAAGGATTAGCACTCGCGTTAAGTGTGGATACTACTCGAATAACTATCTATTACTTTGTTTAATTTATGGCTTAAGTTTCAACTGGGTATCACAGCATTATGCTTAAATATATGTATGTATGCATGTGTATATGTTAGTCAGCTGATTAACGTTGACGCCAACGAAAGATGAACTGGAAAGCAATTACATACAAAAGTTGCCCGGAAGCGGATAAGCAAATACAAAATATAACAAAAACAATTTAAGTTTCATATTATTGGGGTTCTCATGAGGAATTGTTTGGTTATGCAAATGGAAGGTAGTAAATATACATATATGTAGATAAGTGGTATATATGCATGGAGTGGCTAAGTTTAGTTGATCTAAAATCTTGGAGCTATCTACGCATGTGCCCAATAAAAGTTTAACTAATGATTTAATGAGTTTAACGTAGATAAGTTAGCGGTCCATGTAAGTTTACAATCATTGGGTTATATTAGACAACATAAATATTAGAACTGTGCATGTCATAAACTACAAAGATAATTAGCTCTGTTCAATAACGAAAAATTGTTACGAAATGACAGTTCTCCATACAAAAATGACACATTTTGGGAAAAATTCGTAACAATTTTTCGTTATTGAACAGAGCTATTGTAAAAGGGATTAAAATTGTAAATAATAAAAATCCGATGGCATACTAAGTGCCAATGAGCGATTAGAAGAAAATTAAATGAAGAATTTATTTGATTAAAGTTCTATTTAATAATATTTCACTATCATTAATTTTTCTTAGCTCTAAGATAGATTATAATAATACAGCCGCGCAGCGCAAATACACCAACAACAACCAACAGCATTTCGATGCTAAGCAATAGCAAAAGAGGACGGTAATTCTCAACCATCTTATCAATGTTGGCATATAAAAGGGCCGAAGCAGCCGAATCTGCGCTGTCATACCCCTGATAACGCTCCCCTCTTCATCCGTGCTAGTCGCTTTTTGCTACTGCAACCACTGGCCACTCTTCGCCGCTCTGGCATCCCTGTATCCATTGCCGCTCAACCTCCTCCGAGAATCTCCAATACTAGCCTCTGCCAGCCACCCCTTCCACATCTATAAGCTTCTCCTTCTCTCTTCTCACCTTCTCACTCTCTCGTTACGGGAAGCGGATTCCTTCTGGCAACGCCTCAGACCGATTGCGTGTGTTCGGTCTGAACACATAAATATCATGTTCTTATTCAGTGGGGGTTTGTGGGAAGTCTACTTGACCTTTGACAGATTACCCGTTACCTCATCCTTCTAAAAAATCCACCTCATGTAACTACAAGAATAGTCTATATAAACACTGATACACATATATGTAAATATACACACTGCGGATATACCGCCAAGGAGTAAAACCATGACATCAATATCTTGTGAACAAATTCAATTTCGAGCATTTGTCAGTTAAGTATAATTCGAGTTTCAGCCAATTGCCAACGGAAGTCAAGTGTTGAGTTGAACAAAACGGTTCAACTTAAAACTCAATCTCCTACATAAAAGCCCGCTCATTGTCCAAATACACAGACCAATAGTTGCACAAATCTGTAGACCAATAGAAGTTCCAACACAAAAAATCCGCACTCATCGAAAAGCATCAAATTGCAAGAGGAACTGCAAAGAACGAAGCAATAAAGAAGCGGAAAATGCAGTAAGTGCAAACGCACATACACATCCCCCAAAACTGCTTCTAACAAATGGCCAAATGCTACCACAACAACGCTTACGAACAGAGCAGCAGGATCATTTTCCGGCTGCAATGCCAATTCATAGATTCGCCACGGGCGATTTCGAGACAATTCTTTTGGGAAAAACAGTGGCAACTAAAGGCGTAGATATGATGAAAATAAGTAAGCATGACAACTGCAGATTGTTACTCACAAAAATGCATGAACAAAATTACATGCACATGAACAAAAATGGAAAAATTTACATGCACATGAATGTCTCATAGAAAGAGTTGATAAATTCGAAAAGTAAAATTTTAATATAGAGAGATATCTATAACTACACATACATACATATGTATATGTATACATATGTACTCATGCTTCCATTTCTATCTATTCATATGCGCTTTGGTAGGCAGTCAAGACTGTAGCAAGTCATTTCTACGCCCCTAGTGACTGCTTCGAAAGTCGAATAACCAGAAATACGGGTACACATCCATTTCCGTGCTGCCACATAGTAAGTAATTTGTAGACTGACCTGAGTAGATGGATTCCCAGTAGAAGCTACACAGCACTGGCCGGCTAGCAGTTGAAGTAAACAATAAAAGCACTGAAGTAGAAAACGGAAATTCATATTCTTGCACATCGACCGAGAAAGACGATTAAAGCTTTGGCGAGAGGGGGTGTTTAGTTTGTAATGATGTACAAAGCTATTCAGCAGTTGCGACCACCCAAAGCGAGGTGAACGAGAAGAAGCAGCAGAAACAAGAAAGGCGGAAAAGGTTAAAATTAGTTTGCATTTGAAATGGAAAATTTCTTTTTGTGTCAAATGTTTTCGGTAAACTAACCAGCCAATGCTTTCACTCAATGCTTGCCCTGCTGTGCTGTTACGTATACGCCATGGCGCGCCAGGCCGTTTGGGCGTTTTGTAGCAAACAATGTGTGCTTGTCTAGCCTTCAAGTATTTCTTTTTTGTTTCTGTTTTTTTTTTTTTTTTCCTTATACAAAAACGTGCCTGTACGTCAAGCTCGAAAAGTGATACTTGAGCATTTTCGGCTAACTTACTTACCCACTCCAAAACAATTTTTACATTTTTATCTTGCCTTTGATTGTTTGTACTTGTATATTCCTTTTGTGTAATTTTCTATTTCTATTTAAATATTGCCCTTCGGATTCTTATTTTATTTCACTTACTTTCGGTTTTAACAATTCGAATTTGCCTTTTTCATTGCATACTTGAGCTCTTTCTACGTTAGCAGTTAGTTACCCGACACAATCGAAAACCAAAAGAAATAAGAAAATTTTCAAGTGTTGGAGTAAGCAAGAAAGAAAAAATTATTTGTGTTAGAAGCGTACATTTAATAGTGAGTAAATATACATGTATGTACATATGTGTATACCCTGCAGTAAAAATCCCAAATGAATCCTTTATGAATCACTGAAGAAATTCACCTATGACTGAGGAGGCATCAGTGAATACTTTCATATAAAGACTGCTGAATTTTTTATATAAAATTATATTATAAATGGTTTGCTTTCCTCAGAAAACAAAAAAACAAAAAAATAGAAATTGTACTCATGTACTTATGACGACAGTGATGAATACTCAACAAAGAATCATTAATGATAATTCAGCAGTGAAAAAAATTTACTGCAGGGTATTTGCACATAAGTAGAGCAGCAGCTGAAGAGTCTGCCGACTGCATTACCCATAGCATCGCTGACATGCTTTGTGTGACTCGATCTGTAACATTTCTAACATGATTCGCGCAACTCATTTTAACTTCTTGTAGATATGTATACATATACATATACATACCTACGTATAATGCCCCTGCAGTAAATTTGTTTCACTGCTGAAGGATCAGTGATGATTCTTTGTTGAATATTCATCACTGTCGTCATAACTCAGTATATTTTTATTTGTTTTTGTTTTTTTTTCAGAGGAAAGCAAACCATTTATATGAAAAATTCAGCAGTCTTTATATGAAAGTATTCACTGATGCCTCCTCGTCATAGGTGAATTGCATCAGTGATTCATTAAGGATTCATTGCGGATTTTTACTGCAGGGGCAATATACATACATATAAATAAGAATACCCAATAAACACAAAAGCGGGGATGGTATCGTGGCAAACTCGAGATGAATTCGCGGAGGTGAATGTTATTTTTCGGATTCGTATCGGTTTCGAGATGGACTCGAGAAAAATCAATTATCGCAATAGCATTTATTAATTTTGTTGGATCTTGCTTTACACGAAGAAATTCCCTGTTGGGCTTTAATTTACTCTTTAAAACTCCACTTGAGAAATTTAAAAGTTCGGATGATATCGTGGGGAATTCGAGGCGGATTCGCAGAAGAAGATTTTCTAGAATGTATTCGCCAATGATCCCAAATCTCGAATTGCCAACGATCCGAGAACATAAAAATGCGCGAATCGCTAATGAGAGGTGACTCACCTGGGAATTCGGATTCGCCGATCTATCGTCGCGAACTATCGCCGCGATAATATAATCAGAGAAGCGAACTCGTCTCGAATTCAAGGCCAATCCGTTGTGTTTATTGGGTATATCAATTTATTTTAATTCCATTTTATTTACTTGCCACTCACTTTGTCTGCGCGTCTTTGACAGACCTTAAACAGCGGTAAATGCTCAAATGTCAAATTCTTTTGTCATTCTTCCATTGAGAGATGTTAATTTTAAATCTGTAATAGCAAATAAGTGCTAAAAGCGAAATGGAAAAAGAAGTTTTTTTCAATTAGTTTTTTTTTATTGAAATTGAAAAGTAATTCGATTCCCGCTTGGTAGCGGAAAATGTAATAAAAAAAGGAATTGTTGAAATGATATTCACTTCAGGGAAATTTAGAGATATTTTACACAGAATTTTTGCAAAATTGTTGTATAGCGCATGAAAAGAGAAGAAATTAACATTTAAATTGTTGGAATGCAATTGAAATATTTAATTTAAAAGCAAAGAGAAGCATTTTAAAAACGCAAAGAAGATAAAGACTTAATGCAGCTTGCGTTTCAACGGCTTGAAACGAGCTTCATCAAAGATTCCGTATCATTAAAACTACATTGAATTTTCAGTGCTCGTGTGCATCATTAATCAAGCAAAAAAACTTAGCGCCTTCCTGTTTAGTCAGCTTTCTCAACCGCTCTTACTTATGTATATCAATTTACATAAAAACATTCCTTGATGACATAGAAACTAAACTTGATGACATTTTGCTAACTTCATTCGATACGCCAGATAAATGAAAATGTTTAAATCAAAGCAGAAAAAAGAAAAGAGTTGCACCACCATTCCCGCTGCTGCTACCATGCGCTGCTAATAAAGTGAAAAAGTATTGGTGTGAACTTGCTGTAAATATCAACAAAAATGCAATTGAGTTTTGCAGCAGAGAGAAACTTTGTGTATTTTTCTGTATGTATGTGTTCTTATATGTACGAACAGAAAGAGCAAAATGAGGAAAGGGAGCCCCCCAAGTGTAGATGACTGCGTCAAAGAGTTGATTTTGATAAAACAAAGCTGTGTGTCACGTAGAATAACTCACTTAGTTTCTTTCTCGATTGCACTTACTTACTTCTATGCATAAAATAATGAAGTGTGTATGCACAAGTGGCGTACGCTTGATGCAAGCCGAAAAGCCCGACTTGCCTAAATATTTTCGTTCATTTCATTTAACTAAGTTCTTTAAAATCTGTTCAATTTACGCTTGAAATGTGTTTACTATTTAAGGTCTTCAATAACATATATTGTTTTCTCTCTAAGGGAGGTCAATTGCTTACTTTCAGAGTTAAATTAAAAAAAAAGCAAATCACTTAAAAAGCGACGAAAATCAAAAACCAACTAAAATCAAACCTTACACGACTTTTGCTGACTCGACCTCAGTTTTTCAAACGCCGCTTAAAAGTTAAGCTAAAGCACAATTTTTTAGATATTCTCTTATAGTGCAGTAATAAGCAAATCCACTTGCTGCTGCTGAAACTACCGTCGGTATAAGGAAACTAAAAGTACCTCTACGCTTTCGAGTGAGATTTAGAGTTTGGCATTTATGAGTGTGGCATCATCGATCAATTCAGTTGAATTCTTCCCAAATGATTCCCATAATAACTTCTTCACTGCATTTGTAGATAATTCGCTTTCTTCACTGAATTTACTTTGCACTGAGCCAGGCTTATGGATGCGCTGACCAAGAGTAGATAGAGCTTAAACAACAAAAGTCATATACATACATAATTGTACAACTATTAAAACATAATTATTTTTCATCATCTTCATTTTCTCGATTTATTCCAATAATTTCAGTTTCATACGGTATGAATATAAACAACAAACCGAATTTCCAAACGGAATTTAATCAAAGTCAATGACGGCATGCAATCAGACTTGCAGATAATGCAGCAAAGAGAATTACAGAAATGGCTAATGGCTATGCTTCATACATAGGCTTGCCCAGCCAATTTCTGCTAGGGCCGCCACTGGTATCTGCATATATATGTATGTACGTTTATAAATGACAGCCACATCATCGATGATTGATGGGGTTGCTTGAATGGCGCAAACGAGCAAAATCAAAGCCATTGTTGAAAGAGCTTTTATTGTGAGCAAATTGACTTAACGATCGAGTTACAAAAACAATTGGCAGAGCTTAAGGCGTTCAACGCAAATACATACTTACATACATACGCGCATTAAACGCATTACATTAATATAATAAGGGTTGCATGCAAAGAAATGAACTTAAAGGGAATAATAAATAAGTAAGCATACGCAAATTATCGTAATTATTAGTACTTTGATTATAATTAAGATTAAGTATAGCATAACATTTTACATTTAAAAGATTGCAAACAAATCATCTACACACACTTTAAAAGAAAATAACTTTCACAAGCAAACTCATTATTTCATTGACATATACGAGAAAGACCAAACAGTTTTATTTAATCGACCGCAGCTCAGTGGCTTTCTTTCAGTACATATTTTAATTATGTTCGCAATGTTCACATTCATTCGGCTGGAAAACTTTACTTGCGCCAAAGTCACGTACGGCGTTAACCGCAAAGTCAGTTTGGTTGTTGCGCTCGTTGCTGTGACTGTAGCTGTTGTTGCAAATGCGACAGCGACTTTAGTGACATACAAACATTGTACATACATACATTTATTATCAAGTTATTCATTTGAAATGTCGACATGTTCTATTGTTCTACTTACTTAGTTAAGTAATTGTGCGCTGAGCTTAAATGCATATTTAAGTTATAAGCGCCCAAAATGCGCCGCTCTGCCATTATAAATATTTCATAAATCCACGATTTTGATGCGGCCTTTGAATTTGTATTTGCATATGAATTTACATTTGAATTTTCGCTGCTGCAAGACATTTTCGCGCTAACGGCAGTTAATTCCTTAAGGTGGCCGTCTGTTCTACTTGTGTTGGCTAATTAATGCTTTCGAAATCGTAATAATCGCCTTAGGCTTGTTACTTAGGCATCGTGGTTGCTTTTGTAATTGCTTACGCATACAAATTTAATTGTGTAGCTTATGCAAAATGGTTAAATGGGATTATGCTGTAGGTTTACTTACATAATTTGGCGAGCTCGTAATTTATGTTCACCTTAAGGTTGAATTTGGTTGATTTTATTTTGCTTTGTTTTCTAAAAATAAATAAAGCTTAAAAAAATAAAAAAACACCCTTTAATTTTAAAAATGGTACTAAAAATTGAGAAATAATTTAATTAGAAACAAAATGATGAACGAAAATATAAGTTTTTAAGGAAAAGCGTGGGGGTGCTCAGTATGTCAAAACATATTTCAAATCGCTGTTTTTTTTTACTAATATTTTTATTTTGACTTTTTTGAGATTTCATATAACGTACTGTTTAATTTCGCAACTAGGTATTTATATTTTTGTACTGGTTGTACGAATCGAATATTTTCATGTTCAAATATTATTGAGCACCCCCACGCTTTTCCTTAAATACTTATATTTTCGTTCATCATTTTGTTTCTAATTAAATTATTTCTCAATTTTTAGTACCATTTTTAAGATTAAAGCGTGTTTTTTAGTTTTTTTAAGCTATTATTTATTTTTAACTTTTTAGTGAAATTTTTCATTAAAGGACGTTTTATGTGGACGCAAGAATAAAAGTAAATTTTTACATACATTTTTTCCTTATAAAAAAAAAAAAAAATATGGTCATGGGAGCTCAAAAATGAAGCCTAAACGAAAAAATATCAACTAATATGTACTATGTGTATCGAAGCAAAGCTATTTCAGTTTTTAATCGGATATATGCTCTTCTTTATTCAGTCAGCGCTCCAAGATATTCTCATTGTCCTATAATCACTTCCATATTTTTCTTGTATACGAAAAATAGTAAACAACTTCTTGAAAATAAAAATAGCCAAAGACATGTGAAGGTTACCAAGAAACCAACAGCGAAAAAATAACCTATTTTGGTAATTACCAAGTTCGGCAACCGTGCTATAAATAGAATTTGAACAAACAAAAACAGTTCTTGCTTTGCATACGTATGTATGTACATGCGGTTGATTTCATTGCAAATATAACAACAACAAAACAGAAAGTTTCAAGCTTCATTTTTGAGTGAATTTATGCATTGAGTTTATCGCCAACGCTATGAGCGATCGCTGGCTGTTGTGCGTTAGTTCGCTAGCTATTTGAGTGGTTGTACGTTTTTATTTGAACATTTGTTTGTGATTTGAGAAGAATGTATTTTTGAGCGTTCGTAAGTGAGTTTTTCCGTACCCTGAAAGCTTGTTACTTATTGGCTTGTATACGGGAGTGAATTGAAATTCATAGAGGCTATTTTGAAGAAAGGTAACATAAAAGCCGCAATGAAACATAAAGTATAATGTTGAATGTCCTACTATATGATGCCGTTGGGCTGTTGATGTCATGTTTCGAATCCGGAGGAGAATAGAAATAATAGAGAGAACACAAAAAAGTGAATGTTTGAAAGATATAATAATTTAGTTAAATGTTTCAACTTTTAGGATGGGATGAAGTTACATACATACAGGTGAAGCTAATAAAAGCGTGTTAATAAATATTAACCACCAGCCCTTTTCAGTTTCGATTTATGAGATTTGAGAATTTGATGAAAATGACAATTGTTTTTCAGTCTCACCCCCTAAATCGGTAAAACTACGGTCAAAGATAGCATATGGACGAATTTAGAATCAGATAGCCATATGGGACTCCTGTAAGACACTCCTTAACACTCTCCGATAGGGACCAAAATTTGCATTTGTTATGTTTGAGTACAGGACAAACGATTTTGGGCATGAAATACATATACAAAAAATTAAACTTAATTTTTTTAGTCTCCATAGAGTTTTCTGAACTCTGACCCCTGTGCGACACCCCTTAACCGCTTCCGATCAGGAAAACAATTTATATTTGGTATCGTCGACTACACGGTAAAAACTAACCTTACTCCCTTATTCATAAAAAATATAAAAGGTTTATAGAGCTTTTTAAAATGACATTTCCATACAAATTTTCAATTATAAGAGTTTAATAAACCTATTTTATTTTGTTTTGTACTTTCAATATGAGAGCGTTGAGCAGGCCTGATTTAAATAAATACAAAATGTTTTTTAAAGTGAAATAGGTATGACGGAGAAATTAAATTTATTAAATTTATTAAAACAAATTACCCGCAAAGCGAATTTTTCATGCCTGATGGAACAATTATATCAAGTAAGTAATACAGGAGATTAAGTAAGTATTTTGAGGGTAAACTTTGTTTATTTTATTTTTTTTCAGTCTTGAGGCAGCTGATGGTCTCTCTTGATACCACGATATCCCTGCAAGATCGAGACAGTGCCGAAATTTCTCTGGCAAAGGCCACTATGTGATAATTCCTATCGTTGTAATATTACATATATTATATGGAATAAAATAAGCATTTATACATATTTTTGGTTTTGATTTAATACCAAAAAGTATAGCATTTATTCCCATTTTCGGATAGATCTTATACCATTTCAACTATTTTTTTTTTTATTTAATTTCAAAAAAGTATTAATTTGATACCAAGAATAATTTTTGTCTCTCATATTCCCTTCTTATTTTTTAAGCCAGAATGGTACCAAATACCAAAATGTTTTTAAAATTAAACTAAAATTTTTACCGTGTATGTTAACATCGACCTAATCGGGGGTGAGCTGGAGGAAGTATGCAATGAAATTTTTCTCCCTACATTTGGGGACCACCCTAATGTACACATATACGTATATTTACGGGTGCTGCAGCAAATGTAGGGGACAGTAACGTAAAGCGATAGTCTCGCACTGGAGAGTTTATGGCTGCCTCAGAACTGGTTATAAAAGGATATAGAGCGCCACAGTTAGTACAAATATTTTTACTAACAGCTTCAGTCTAAGCTTTACATTTTTGAATGTGGCATGGGTTCAGCTACTCGGACTTTAGTTTTATTAGCAGCACGTAGGTACTCGCGGCAGACGGTCTTAGTGTCTCAACTAACTCCGATCCATTAATTTTAAAGAATCTCTGAACTCCGCATATTGGAGACAGTTTAGAGCGCATTCAAAAGTTCTATAATTGAGACAGTTAAAATCACTGCTTTGGAATTGATCGAGAGCCAGTCCTGTCTCTTTATGTGCTAGTTTATGAAGGGGTATACAGATGTGTGTTTGTATATCGTATAATTGACATGCACAGCTATTTGATGATTGCCAAAGAAAAACCACAAGGTTGAAAATTCGTGAAATTAATTTGCAGTTTTGCGTATTTGTTGATTAAGCTGCTAAAGAAACCGCAAAGTCTTTGTCATAAAGAAGTATCCCAGCAAACATGCCGAGTCAGAAAAGATTCAGAAAGTAATCCTAATCTAAAGCGTTCACACTCATTATGAGCTAATTCTTGGAGTCCGAAATGTATGTACCTATATCTGTTCTTAAGGTGGTCGCCCGATATGAGCATAATTTCATACAGCATGCGAGCCTGAATAAAAGTCATAAAATTGTGCTATTGGACGCATATTTATTACTCTTTTTTCCTTCTTTTATGACTAAGAAAACCAAAAATATATTTTTCTTTTGCATTTTCCTTCCTTTGACCCAGTTCTCTTCGTGCTATCTCCATTCACCACCGCTTCTTCTCCTCTTCTTTTATTGTGGAACCTTGTTCAACTTCACTGATTGCTTTATAGTGTTGTCTGTTTTGTATTCTCCTCCGTATTCGAAACTGAATATTTAGTAATACTTTTTTACTTCCCTTTTTCAAAACAGCATCTATGTACGAATTAAAATTATCATATTAAAAAAAAAAATTAAATTAAAGTTATAAAAATCTTTTCCTATCGGACTTTAAAATTCTGAGGTTCCGAGAATGTTTGCTGGGATGTACATAGGTATACACCCAACAGACCAGGAAGTAAGCGAAATGTAATAGGACTTGAGAACAAGCTTATAACAATTGTCCATTGTAAGCTTATTGCAATACAGTTTATATAAGCTTAATTGTAAGCTTACTCACTTACTTTATGTAAGCCTTCCTCAATACTCCTTATGTTAAAAAGCTTGAAAACAATATTACAATAAGCTTACTTTACACTTGAAATGAAAGCTTGAAAAACTATTAATAATAACATTGTTATAAGCTTGCTGTAAAATTTTTTTAAATTTTGGTTTTACAATGATTCATATAATTCATTATTCCTCTTTCGTAAAAGGGAAGTATAAAAGCCTCAATAAAATTCAATATAATGTTGAATGTTCCACTATATGATATCGTTGAATTGAATTTCAAGTTGATGTCATGGTTCGAAACAGGAGGAGGATATAAAACAAAGAACTTTGCAGTAAAGGTGAAGAAGGAAAGAAAATGAAAAGCAATATGCAAATGAAAATTTATTTTTTTCTTTTTTCTACTATTTATACAAACAATTGTATTTATAAGCTTACATGTAAGCTTACAACAAGCTTTCACAAGTAATATTTTTCTACAATTACATTTGTAAGCTTATAGAAAGGGTGTCGTTTGATTTTTCTACAATTGTTCTTAAGTCTTTTTCAATAGTTTACACAAGTATTTCTCAAGCTTAACGCTTATATTTGTAAGCTTGTTATAATATAATTCTCAAGCCTTTTGGTTTATTGGGTATAATACGAAATAATAATTGTGAATAGATAATATTTCTTATGTGTGTTATACTTATGTGCATACGTAAGTATTTGAGCAAAGAATTAATTTTTTTTTTGCTTTATTAGTTCTATTAAGATTTTCATTTCAGTCCTCTCCCACCATCTGCCCATCCCGATGATCAAAATTTTTTTTATGAAAAATTTGTTAGTTTAACATATTTATTCATCCTTTTATAATATCTCAAAAAATCATATTCAATTTGAATCTAATTTTTTGAGCTTTAGAACACTCAACAGCTTAATGGTTTCATTTGGACCTTTCTATGATGACTTTAGCTCACATATTTAGGTATGTGTGTATGTAGTTTTAAAATTTCATAGAAGTAGTAAGCACTTTGTATTTCTAAGATCTATCAAGAAGTTAAAAGCTTTCAACTTAATTGATGCCCTTTAATATACGACTTATTGTTTTAGAAATAATATAAATATATCTATAAATATATCTATAAATACATATGTAGATGTGTAAGTGTATAGACGTTAATTACTTTTTGCTTGTTTGTCTTTCATTATATGCATCTTTATGTGTGAACTAGACAAACCACTTTGTAGTCTTTAGATACTTATTTCTCTAGCGTTGAAAAAGTATTTTGGAAATGACAAGAAATGATTAAACATTTCATTTACAGTCTATGGAAATACACACAAAGAAAGCTCAACACTTGCAAGTCATATATGAATATAGGCACAAAGTCTTACATATTTTATTGAACAAAAATTCGAAATGCATATGCAGATATACATACATACATGGATATAGTATACATATGAATAAAGGCAAATAAGTACATATGTATAAAAGTTATGTGTGATGTTAGATTAAATTTTCGAAAAATGTGATTTTAGGCAATAAAATTTGCAGCTGTTGCTGACACCCAACTAACAAGGCAACAAAATATGCATAGCCTAGTTATTACTTACTTATACATATGTAAAAACATACTCATTTGAAAGATACATGTATATAACAGTATGCATAAATCTTGCTTGATTTAAGAAGGAAACGCCCAAAATATACATATAGTATATATGTACACTCTGTATAAATATTCATGATGGCTACAAAGATAGATAAGTATAAATAGGTGTGTATCTGTTAATAAGAATACATAGTTTTGCTCACAACAGCATTAATATTGAATATTATATATTTACTTGAAAATGCATACACATATATATATTCATAGATATGTTTGCATGCACGCTGGTCGTTGCTTTCAAATGCAATCAATTCTGTGTTAAACAACAATAACAGAAACAAGTAAAAGCGCGGCTGTCTTCGGCTGTACCGAAGACTTCATACCTTTCATGAGTGGGGAAATGAAAAGTTACCTCTGTATGTACATAGCCGGATTAAGTTTAATTTATAATTTTAATTCTGTGGGTTATTTATGGAAAGATTTATTAGAAAAAATGGTGTCTTGGCTATTTAAATGGAGGAGTTATACACCAAAATGTCCATATCTGAACAATCGGTTGTATGGGAGCTATATGTTATAATGGTCCGATCTTGACAATTTTCGGTAACCCCGTTTGGGCCCATATGGGTACAAATACTTAAAACTTTCACGCCGTTAGCTGTTAAAATGGAGAAGTTATACACCAAAATGTCCATATCTGAACAATCGGTTGTAGGGGAGCTATAGGTTATAGTGGCCGATCTTAACAATTTTCGGTAATCCCGTTTGGGCCCATATGGGTACAAATACTTCAAAATTTCACGCCGTTAGCTGTTAAAATGGAGGAGTTATACACCAAAATGTCCATATCTGAACAATCGGTTGTAGGGGAGCTATATGTTATAGTGGTCCGATCTTGACAATTTTCGGTAACCCTGTTTGGGCCCATATGGGTACAAATACTTAAAAATTTCATGCCGTTAGCTGTTAAAATGGAGGAGTTATACACCAAAATGTCCATATCTGAACAATCGGTTGTAGGGGAGCTATAGGTTATAGTGGCCCGATCTTAACAATTTTCAGCAATCCCGTTTGGGTCCATATGGGTACAAATACTTCAAAATTTCAGGCCGTTAGCTGTTAAAATGGAGGAGTTATACACCAAAATGTGTATATCTGAATAATCGGATGTTGTGGAACTATATGTTATAGTGGTCCGATCTTGACAATTTTCGGTAACCTTGTTTGGGCCAAAATGGGCACGTCTACTTCAAAGTTTCATGTCCTTAGCTGTTTAAATGGGGAAGTTATGCACAAATTACATCCAAAAATTTCATGTATATCTGAATAATCGGTTGTTTTCTATATGTTATAGTGGTCCGATTCGGCCGGTTCCGACAAATGATCAGCTGCATATAACAACATACCTGTATTCCGAATTTCATTCAGATATCTCAAAAACTGAGGGACTAGGTTGCGTTCACACAGACGGACGGACGGACAGACGGACAGACGGACAGAGGGACATGGCTTAATCGACTCAGCTCGTGATTCTGATCATATCGGTATATATTTTGGTGGGTCCCCCACGCTTCCTTCTGGTACTTTCGACAAAAATTTTTTGGCACTAAGTTATAATACCATTTCATTCTCATGAAAGGTATAATAATGCCCAAATGACAGTCAACCGCTTACAAATACATAGATATTATTTTATGTATGCATTCATAGCAAATACTCGGCCACATGTCATGTCAGTGATTACCAATAACTCTTAGAACAATGATGCCGATTCACCGAATTCCAGAAATTGAATGGCCATTCATGTGCAAACAATGCTTGCAATAAAAGCATGCAATCTTAAGTGACCCTAAGGCACGTTGGCATGTATGTACATTAAGCCGTTTCGCCTTATATGGATAAAAAAAAAAGTCCACCGTACTCAACCCGATATGATATATTTTTCGATAACATTTCCATAAAATTTTTTTTGGCACCGCTAGATGTCACTAAAATAAATTTTTTCATGTCTTTGGTATTTATGGTCCGATCACCAAGTTTGATGCACCAATGCATTTGGCTTGAAACAAACAATATATTATCTTATTAACCCTATGTACGCCATTTGTTCACTACCACCCATTAATTAGTTTATACCGCCCTAATGTACATTTTTATGCCTGCATGTTAAATGTAGTCAAAAATCATGAATTGTTTTCAAAAGAAATATTTCGATGGCTTCAGTGGAACTGCAAATAAAACACATTCCGAGGAATATAAGTTTTTCGCTTCTTGTGGTCTTCTAGGTTCATTTTACAAAAAAATGTTCAGGGGAGATCCCTACTAGAATTTTATGGCGAATAATCTCCTAGAACACTTTAACCCTCTACTATTTTTTCTTGAATTTTTGAAAAAGGGACAAAAATAACCCTTTCGTGGAGGTTTCAAAGACATTGCTGTATCAAGAGATCGGACCATAAATACCAAAGTTATGAAAAAAAATTATTTTAGCGAAATCTAACGGCGTCCAAATAAAAATTAAAATTCCTTCCGAAAATGTTTTTCAAAAAAACATCATATGGGGGTCGCACTGTGAACTTTTTTTGCGATACGGTCTAATGTACATGTGTATGTCATTCGCATATGGAAATGCATTTAACGGATTCATGTTCATAGATACTTCTTGGAAATCATTTTCATGCAGAAAATCTTGCGCAAATTTGGTTTAGAAAATATATACATATCTATATAACTGTAATGCGCTTGAATTGTTTTTGTAGCATAACCATTTCATATCAAAAATTATAATTCAAAAGAATTTCAAATATATACATATCTATATAACTGTAATGCGCTTGAATTGTTTTTGTAGCATAACCATTTCATATCAAAAATTATAATTCAAACGAATTTCATTTGAAATTAAAAAATAACAAAGAAAAAAGTTAAATAAATTGGTTTCTTTGCTTTGAGTTTAAGCTAAATGCATTTTCTTTAAATTTTATATATATGTACATATATTTCTATATGAATAACTAAATATGTACTTATACTGGAGTATCCAGGTCGTTATACTGCCGCGACTAACACATATGAATATATACTCACATAACTACGTATCATTAGCCCAATATATCAATCAACATTAATGAAAATATTAGCTAAAATTTATTTGCTGCGCGTTTCTTCATTAAAAAATAACCCAAAGTACTTGTCTGCATTCCCTTAGTTCGAGTATCGCTTGCAAATGCAACCGTCTCTACGTCGAGTAATCATAAAAATTGATACGCTTGCCACAAACTTCAACAGGCACTCGTCGCGCCAAGCGAAAACTATAATGAATGATTGCATACAAATCACATTTCGAAAATTGGCTGCATATATACACATACATAGATACACACATACATAGGTATATGCACATATCTAAACATTAATACGCTTTCATGCCGCAAACTCGCTAAGTCTGCACTTAAAAAAAACTACTTCTGATGTAATGGATAGCGGTGGAACGAAGAATTGTGCTGAGCAATCTCATATAACCCTAGTAGCGGTCATCAACATAGACATGTATATATAATATTGAGGGTGCAGTGAAATAACGCCCGTGGAATTAACGCCCGCGGGCGTTATTTCCCCAAAAAAAGGAAATAACGCCCGCGGGCGTTTCTTCTTTTCTTGAAAAAGAAATAATTCCCGCGGGCGTTATTTCGTTTGATCCATGGGCTTTATTTCTCTTTCGGAAGGGCAATTAAGCCCGCAGACGGGTTTTTTTTTTAAATATGGTGTATTAGGGAAAAAGCGCCGCAGGCGAAAAATTGGAATAAAAAATCGCGCGATTTTTAATTCCAATTTTTCGTGTTTTCTGAGTATGGTGTATTATAATTGGAAAACGCGCCGCAGGCGAAAAATTGGAATAAAAAATCGCGCGATTTTTAATTCCAATTTTTCGTGTTTTCTGAGTATGGTGTATTATAATTGGAAAACGCGCCGCAGGCGAAAAAGTGGAATAAAAAATCGCGCGATTTTTAATTCCAATTTTTCGTGTTTTCTGAGTAAGGTGTATTATAATTGGAAAACGCGCCGCAGGCGAAAAATTGGAATAAAAAATCGCGCGATTTTTAATTCCAATTTTTCGATTCTTTAAATTTTTTTTAAATCCCTTCTAAATATTCAAATATTATGTACATATGTGTCAACTCCGCCGCTTAATAGAAATAATACCTACGAGTAATTACTGAGACAGAGAGGCTCAGGGTTATTACTGAGAGAAGCTTAGTTAAATGGATATTATTTAAAATAAATATATCTGCGGCGCTTTTCCAATAAAACAAACACCATATTTAAAAAAACGAAAAATTGGAATAAAATATCGCGCGATTTTTTATTCCAATTTTTCGCCTGCGGCGCTTTTCCCACTAATTCACCATATTTAAAAAAAAACCCCCGTCTGCGGGCTTAATTGCCCTTTCGAAAGGGAAATAAAGCCCACATCGCCGAATAGGGCGCGCGGGCGTTCTTTCCCTTTCTGAGTGGAAATAATACCCACGGGTTTGATTTCGTTTTATTCGCAGGCGCTATTTCTTTTTCAAGAAAAGAAAAAACGCCCGCGGGTGTTATTTCCTTTTTTTTGGGAAATAACGCCCGCGGGCGTTAATTCCACGGGCGTTATTTCACTGCACCAATATTGAGAATTAATATGTATACTAAAAATATACTTTTATTACTTTTGAATTATTTGAAGCTCTCACGCTTAAATCATAGTTGAATTATATCCCTTTTCGCGCCGCAGCATCATTTTATCTGCTGGGTTAGCACTTGAGCCAATTTGTGCAAAAAATTATCATTCAACCAACTATCAATACTTTTATGTCGCAACCCAGGTACCACAACATCACACACACACACACACCAATGCATATACATACAACGTTAAAGTGCTAAGTAGATTTGGAAACACTTTCGATGATGATAAGTTGCGGGAAAAAGTTGGTAGTTGTCGGTGAAATTTCCGCAGCCGAGTGCGTTACCGCGAAATGATTAGCTTCCATTTTTAGCACAGTTGAATCGAAGCAGACCTGGGTAATATCAAGTACAAGTACGACTTGTGACAAGTACATTTTAAAAGAATTGTACTAGTACTAGTACTTGCATTCCCAAATTTTCAAGTACTAGTACAAGTACAAGTACAAAGAATTGAAAAAGAATTGAATTTTTAGCAAATGCTTCAAAGTAATCGAAAAGAATTGAATGTACTTGAAAAGAATTGAAAAATGTACTTGAAAAGAATTGAAAAACGTACTTGAACCGATTTTTCAATTCTTTTTATTCTTTCAAGTACTTGAAAACAATTGAAAAATCGGTTCAAGTACATTTTTCAATTCTTTTCAAGTACATTCAATTCTTTTCAATTGAAAAATGTACTTGAACCGATTTTTCAATTCTTTCGAGTACTTGAAAAGAATTGAAAAATCGTTTCAAGTACATTTTTCAATTCTTTTCAAGTACATTCAATTCTTTTCAATTACTTTAAAGTATTTGCTAAAAATTCAATTCTTTTTCAATTCCTTGTACTTGTACTTTTACTAGTACTTGAATATTCTGAAAGTACTTGGTACGGACTCATTACTTCAAGATCAAAATATAAAGTATTTAAGTACGTAATAGTCCAATTACTACTGAGTATTACCCAGGTATGAATCGAAGTATGTCAACAACATCAAATACCAAAAAAAAAAAACAACACCAAATCCCACTAAAATGCAAACAACAAAAAACACAAAGTTGCCAAAGTAACAGAATATTGGATAGTTTGTCATGCGGTGTGACAGCGCAAATCAGCATAAAATTCATGGTAAAAAGTGGAAAAAATATAAAATATGTATGCACATGAAAAAACAAGTTTCCCTGAAAAAAATGCAGAAAATTTATATAAATGAAAAATTTTGCTATGCAAACTGGCAAAAAAAAACTTGCCATAGATGAAAATCAAAGAAATTGCGCACAAAAAATAGAATGGCTGCAAGTCGACAAATGGCGCGCACATAAACCAGAGTTGCATGCAACCGCAAGGCAGCAAGCAAACCAACCAGGGGAACTGTGTGAATAACGGAAAATTTGGGAATTTATGAAAAATGCACTGCAACTAAATTGAGCGAAAATTTGCGCAAACCAATTATGTGCGTGTTATACATACAAATGTACGATTATATTTATAAATGTATGCAAATGTAATGCAAACTTCATGTGAATATATGAATTTACTACATACTCGTACATGCACATATAGATGCTAACGATCAACAGATGTGACATATATCGCCGTTTAATTTTCATAACCGCTAACCAAAATTTCTGCAAAAAATTAAAATTGATTTCTGACGCCCAACTTTAAGACTTCAAAGCTGGAAAGGTCATTGGAGGGAAATATAGAGCCACAAAAAATCGTTTTATGTTTTTATGTATTGGGGCGGGCATATTCTTCATTTGAAAATTTCTGGTTATTTCCGGTGCGCTGTCCTAACACGAACAAACACATAAATATATTTATGATTGGATATGTGTACATATATACCTTCCACAAAATCTACGCCAGAAGGTGGTAAGGCTTATGATATAATGCTGAAAATATAATGCTGAAAATTCTAAGGGACATAAGCTGTATCGGCAAATGCTGATAATAAAGCTGATTTTCTCCTGTGCTGATGTCATTAGACTTTAAAGACTACTCTCTCTCCCTCCCTCTCTGAGAGAAAACCTTACTCTAAAGGTTTTTTAAATAAAGTTTAGATAATTCCTTATAATAAGGGCTTATGTGGCGTTTAACTGCCTTATATGAAGGCTTTTTCGCCATAGAAAATAAGACCTGAATCAAAATTCTTATAATAAGGGATTATATTTAGTTTAAGTACCTTATAATAAGCCTTCTATAAGGAATAATAAAAGGCGCTTTTTTGCATAATTCATATTTTTAGAGCTGCTTGTGGCTTATTTGATGGATTCTGCTCAGCCTAAAAAGTGAATATTCATACATGTATCGGAACGAGACAAGCGTGCGCTATTTAACCAACCACTTGCTTGCATGTCAGCTGAAAATACACTGAATATTTCTGCTAAGCGGCAATCGACAATGTGTGAACGTAGGAAATTCTTTGCGCTCTCAACACATTAGGCTCTCTTTGACCATATTTGATCATAAAACTCAAATTTCCTTTCTCTCTTTTTGAGATTCACCTTTTTAAGGTCTTAGGCTTATTGTACCTTTTGGTGGGTATCTACACAATTATACACATATACATACGTATGACATGGAAATAAGTTGACTTACACCACTTTCATTAAAGCGCTAACTGCGGCATTGTTATTTAAGCTAATCTTTAAGAACTGAGATTACATCCCGAACTTCACTCTACATTCAACTTTATGTTTGCTATTTGTGAATAATCAGGGAAAGCCACTGCCAACAAAACATCTACGTTTGCGGACATATGCGAGTTGTATCAAAACCACATCCGTATGCAATTCATTCACCAAACAAAAAGAATTACTTGCATTTGCTCACACCGCGAGAAATTGGCTAACGGAATATAAGGAAGTGGAATAAAGAATTGTGGAAAAGGATAAAAAGTGTTGCAGGAGGTGTTTTTAAAGCAGTTACGTATCTTAAGCAGCGCTTTGAAAACTTTAATTGGAAGTAAATTTGCAAAAGATTTAATTTTTAAAAATACTACCAAGAACAAACGAGGTTGTTCGAGGCCTTCGCTTTCGCAGAAAATTAAAAATAACTGCATTTTTAAATATTTAAATGCAATGGAAGAGATATTTTTGCTAAAAGCTGCCGTCGCTTAACAAAGTATTAAGTTATATTGCAATGGATGCATTCTCACATCATTTATCAATGCCGAAACAAAACTACTTATGTACATACATACATACACATAAACACTGCCAATACAGACTAAACAAGAAGTAAGATACGTTGCAGAATTCTCGCAAGTTGGCGGTGCTGCATAGGCAATAACAACAAAACCATCAACAACAACAATGTTGGCGTCAAATTATTGGATGATTTATTGATGTCGTTTTGCTTAGTTTAGCAGCAGATATTGCGACCTCAACAGACAGCAAAAAAAAATGCGGAAAAATACGAACGAGCAAGTGTCGTATTTGTGCACAAAACACATGCATGCATACATATGTAAGTAAAATTGGAGTTTTTTTTTGTTTAGAACGCTTCTCTTGAAAGTTGTGCTCCTGCAGCAAAACGGAAAACATTGCTACATCGGGAAAAAATGCGAAAAAAAAACGCGCGCTGGCACTTGGCGCATCAATTTGTGCCCGCAATGCTTAACGATGCAAACGGAAGTCGATATGCTGCAGCCAAAGCTGCCAAAGGAACGTACAGATACATACGTGGATACATATTTATGTACACTAACACTCACGCTGTGCTTTTCTACGTAGTTTTGCCAAATAAAAATGTTAAAACAGGTGCAGTGAAATAACGCCCGTGGAATTAACGCCCGCGGGCGTTATTTCCCATAAAAAGGAAATAACGCCCGCGGGCGTTTTTTCTTTTATTGAAAAAGAAATAATTCCCGCGGGCGTAATTTCGTTTGATCCATGGGCTTTATTTCTCTTTCGGAAGGGCAATTAAGCCAGCAGACGGGGTTTTTTTTTTAAATATGCTGTATTAGGGAATAAAGCGCCGCAGGCGAAAAATTGTAATAAAAAATCGCGCGATTTTTAATTCCAATTTTTCGTTTTTTCCGAATATGGTGTATTATAAGTGGAAAACGCGCCGCAGGCGAAAAAATTGGAATAAAAAATCGCGCGATTTTTAATTCCAATTTTTCGATTCTTTAAATTTTTTTTTAATCCCTTCTAAATATTCAAATACTCAATCGAATAAACAAAGCTTCAGTAAATTTCTATAATCATTTATTACTAACAATTTTCAAGATCCGTAAGTAAGTAAATATTTAAATACTCAATCAAAATAAACAAAACTTCATTACATACATATTGGCACTTTCAGACCACAATCTAAGCAAATACTCTTATAGAGTTTTCAACAATTTGACGACAAACCGGGCACAAAATATTTCTATTGCCATTTACGATTGCAACCTTACTGTGCCCTCCAAAGCAATCCGCACACAATTTAAAGTGATTGCATGGGCTTAAGAGAATATCGCGTGGCTTGGTAAAACAAATAACACACAACAACATGCTTTGACTCTCTGACGCTTTTGCATTGTGTTTTAATTGAGTTCATAATATACATTTTTTTTACCACTTCTTCTTGACTATCATGAGTATGCATTTTGTTATTTAATTTTTTACATACATTCGTAACATTGTCTATACAAACACTAACTTCACATTTGTTCTGGTAACACACATAACGAGTATTTTTTACGTTTGAGCTTTTTACTTAAAATAATTGATTCTCCTCTTCTAAATATAATAAACGGCTATTCCTCCTTAAGCCTGCAATAAATTTGTAACGCACTACCACTTCCATGATGCTCCCTTTAGTAACGTCACTTACAAATTGATCAAATGGAGATGAAAACCAAAAACTGCCGCCAATTCTCCAATTATATGGTATATATGTATGTACATATCCATATGTGTCAACTCCGCCGCTTAATAGAAATAATACCTACGAGTAATTACTGAGACAGAGAGGCTTAGGGTTATTACTGAGAGAGGCTTAGTTAAATGGATATTATTTAATATAAGTATATCTGCGGCGCTTTTCCCAATAATAATACACCACATTAAAAAAAAAACGAAAAATTGGAATTAAAAATCGCGCCATATTTAAAAAAAAAACCCGTCTGCGGGCTTAATTGCCCTTTCGAAAGGGAAATAAAGCCCACATCGCCGAATAGGGCGCGCAGGCGTTCTTTCCCGTTCTGAGTGGAAATAATACCCACGGGTTTAATTTCGTTTTATTCGCAGGCGCTATTTCTTTTTCAAGAAAAGAAAAAACGCCCGCAGGTGTAATTTCCTTTTTTTGGGAAATAACGCCCGCGGGCGTTAATTCCACGGGCGTTATTTCACTGCACCGTTAAAACACTAACAACTGTAGTAAACCCCCAAGATTTACATTAGCCTTATTACGCTTTGGCATTGGCTTAGGCGAAGCCGGAACCATTCCAGTTTATAAAATCAGCAACAAATACATGCATATACATATGTATGTATGTATGTATGTATTATGTATGTATGTACTTTTATAGATAAGCAACTGGCAAAGTTCTGGTCGTTTGCATGTAAGTAGCTATGTAATGCAAAAAGTGGCAAAAAGTGGCGAAAAGTTGACTTTACAGCGAATGGGAAAATCTGCGGCAAACATAAATGAAATCAAGAACACTTTTCGCTTTATAGAGCGCATAAGCACAAATATATTTACACAGTCACATATACATATATCGTCGTTTAAATATCTTAATACCATCAACATCTAGGTTAGGTTAGGTTAGGTTGGCCAGTATAGAGTGATCCCTTAGATAGACCACATATCGACGATTCCAAGCAATAATGTACTAAGTCGACTTAGTACGTTTTCCCGTTTTAGGTATTTTCAAGTAGAACGTGTCTTAATTTGGATGCTGTCAAATTTTGGTATCAATCGGACAATCCAATCAAAAGTTATAAGCAAAAGTGTACCTATAATACAACTAGGGATGGCAACTATAACCGGAAAAACGATTATAATCGGTTAATTTCTTTCGGTTAACGGTTAAAATGTATCGGTTTTTTCCTTTTGATTATTTTTTCGATTAACCTTTTTCCTCTCAAGTCGAAAATAATCGAAAGGAAATAATCGAAGTTGAGAATTACTGTGTAACCTAATACAAACGCAAGTCGTTAAAATTGTTTTTGGGAAAATTTTCCATTAAGGAACAATGCCCCGAAATAAATGACTATTTCAGGGGGGGGGGGGGGGGTAGAGGGGCTCTCACAGGACTTGGAACTGAAATCAAAAATTTCCGGAGGCTTGTATTTTAAAAGATATTTGTAGTTAAAATTTTAAAATTTACCAAACAAAACACGAAAACTGCGATCTATTGCTGAGATAAAAGCAAGTATTAAAGCGAGCAAATGCATATACATATGTATGTGTGTAGAACAACATTTTGCGTTGGCCGCCTTCAGCCGCGCTTTAAAAAAATAATCCTCAGCCGACATAATTCTCTTTCTGGGGTAATTATCTCGTAAACTGTAAACTTCCTGCAAGTTTTGATTTCAGTTTTGAGATATCTGAGAGCCCCTGAAAAAGTAATTTTTTTTCGTGGTGCGCTTTCTTAGTGGAAAGCCGACACTTTTTTTTTGTTTATAACGTGTTTTTAGTAAAGATGAGATAGCAACAAAATATTGACGATTTTTTCGCTGAAATGACGATTTTTTATTATTATAATAAAAACGAACACACATACATAGTATGTATAAAAAATTAGCTTGTTTGTCCTCTTGGGGTACTACGTATTAATTTATCAATAATTGTAATCGAAAAACGGTTATAATCGGTTAGTTCCCTACGATTATTCGCGATTAATAATCGAACCCTTTCGATTAACCTAAAAAACGGTTAATCGATTAAATACAACTCGAAATTTTTATAGAATAATAACTTTGAGAGCTTGCCATGAAAAACCACGTAGCAAATTTTTTTTTTTTCTTACGGTTTTATGTAAAGTTTATCCTAACTTTGATATTGTAGAATTTTGATGTCGATCGTTCAATCTGAACAACTGAAGTTTCATATCGAGTTTAAACTTTGAGGGCTTCTCCTGCAAAACACAGTTTTAGGCTTAGTACAGTTTTGTTTGGAAGCGTCGATATGGTCCTTAGTTTTGCCAACATCATACTGGAGGTGTTATACTAAACTTGGGATGCAAGACTTCATAAGTTTTAGTATTTTATATATTTTCTGAAGAGTACCTATTTTGTTGACCACTAGATTCGACAACAGCTCACTCAACAGCTTTTGCTAGCTTTTCTCGATCTCCCGCACGCAGTCTGCCCCGGCGCAAGCACTAGGAACAGGCATCGGGGTGGAGAGCCGGTGGTCCATTGCCCAGGCAGCAACGTCTTGGAAGTTTCAGCCGAGGGTTTTTGCCTCCCCATCATCATCATCTAAGTCATGATTATAGCCAACTTGCTCGCTATCTTGCAGCTAGAAGCTTGTAAGAATTAAGGTATATATCTAAACATGTACCGAAACGGTAAACGAATGTACCAAAGACTGCCTAGCCAATACTCACAAACACAGCATCAACAAGTTTTAGCTAAATTTCATAAATAATCTTGTTCACTACTGAAAATTGCTTGAATCGTAGACATAAAATCGAAAGTAGAAAATTTCTTTTTTCAGTACTTTGTATTTGATATATCAGCAACTAATCGTTGTCTTCTTGCAAAAATCCATTAACTTTTTGCCCTTTGCTTTATTGATTGCTGATTTTTACCGCCTTTCACAAACAAAGTGAAATGAAATACGTAATTTCCTTTATCTTTTTTTGTCCCTTATGTGCTTACATATTGCACATACAAATGTGTGTATGTAGGTGTTTTTTTTTACTTGCATGCCAATCTGATTTTACACAAATTGATAATAAGAACAAAAAAATGAAAAAAGAGTCACACACAAAGTTTGTTGCATGTTGAATGTGCTCAATGTAGTGAAATGTGTTCGCTTTATTGTTCTCGACCAAATGTCACACGCACACAATCACACAACACAAAACTGACTAAATGGCCTTTTCATTTATGCGCTACTCCTATACAGATGCTGTATCTTATGACTTGTAACTATGACGTTCGTTTATCATTCTCATTCTTATTTTCATTTCATTTTTTTATCTTTGCTCTCTGTTTTAATTTTTTCCTCCATATTTTTTGTTGGCTATGAATTAAACTGCATCCATCTGCCCTTTTCACATTACCAATGACCCATTAGCTTACAGCAGGCCGACCAGCAGCAGCAGGTTGCTGAGGATGTAAGTAGAACAGTGCTGCAGTTGGAGCAGATGGAAATATGTAGCACATATGTACATATGTATGTCCGCATGTATGTATGTATAGGTAAATATCGTATCTAATAGCAGGCAAGCTTTAAATTGCTTTTGTAAAGTAAACTTAATTTGCTATGCTGCTTTGATCACACTCCCTCTCTCTCCCTCGCATGCACACAAACATAGAACCAAACTTATATGCAAATATCTGCATATGCACACGTTCTATTTTACATATGTACATATACAAGTATATACATATTCATGTGTTTGTCTGTAGGCGTGTTGTGTGAAACGCTTCTTCAATAAATTCATTGCTGCCGGACTATGACAAATGCAATTTAATTTCAAAACATCAGCTACCTGAGCGTATCGGTAATGTAAGAAGAGGAAAGAAAGTTGCATTAGACTCACAACAAAAACAATGTGAAAAAAAAACTTATTTTGTTTGTAGTATAATAAAATTTAAATTCAATTTCCAATCTAAAAATTGCCATAATTCTGCCATGCTGGGTTCGAACATGCAATTATTTGTGTTTGCAATATGAACAAGTAGTGTGTTCAAGGAGATGGAACGTGATACATATACACTCAGAAAAAAAATTATCAACACGATTCATGTAAAATTAACACGATCGATCTTTACACAGGGAACATCAACATTTTTTTCAAATTACACGATGTTTGAAACATGATTATGGCTTTGTAACTGTCATCTGAAAATTTGGTAAATTTAACCAAATTTTATTGTTGATACAACATGAAGAAATTTTAAAATATACAAGATGATTCAAATATAAAATTTTATTCCTAAATGTCATTTGGAATTTGGTTTATTTAACATGATGATAGTGTCAATATAAACTAAAAAAATGTTAGAAAAATGACGTCCCAATTTTAGTGTTAATACAACATGAAAACAAATGTTAAAACAACAAGAACCACAATTAACAATAAAAGTTGGTTGATATAACACGAAACAATGTTCAAACATAAGCGTCATTTGGAATTTTGGTTTATTCAACACGATGATAGTGTCAATATAATCTAAATAAGTGTTAAAAAGAACATCAAAACTATTTTGAAACATACACAATTTTTTCAACGTTTGAAGTTCTGCTGTTCGTGCAAAACACAAACTAATATTATTTTTTTTAACTAAGAGAAAATTTTGTGCCGTGGCAATGATGGGATTTTAGCATCATTGGCAGTGCGTGATAATGGTTTTTCCTTTTATGTTTTTAGTTCGCAGGTAAGATAAAAGTGGATTGCATTTTTGTTGCTGAAAGTTTTTAATGTTAAATATTTTCTTTTTCCTCTTCATAGTTTGCAATTTTTACCACGAAGAGATGTTTAGCGAATGGAGTCTTTCGCGCAGCATGCGGTGCATATACCGTTACATTAGCGGCCAAACATTACTCGGTGGCAGAGATAGTAAGTACTATCGCCCATGTATAAACTATTCGTATGAGAAGGACGCTTTCAATTTGGTCGGTTGTGTGGGTGATGTACTCGAATATGCTTTATTGATCTGATGATTATATATTTTATGTTTTATATGTTTTTTTATTTAAAAAAAATAAATTGTAAAATCAACAAGACTTTCTAGTTAATTTAACAATAAATTTAAGGTAAAATCAAAAAGATGTTATTGTCAATTCAACAGGACCATTTCGTGTTAATTTAACCAGCTTTTATTGTAACATTAACTAGTTAAAATTGTAAAATCAACAGGAAGACTCAATACTTTTTAATGTTAATTCTACAGTTGTCATCCTGTTAAACTAACACTTGACAGTAGTGTTAAATTTACACGATTACATGATGGCATACATTAAGCATCGTGTTGAAAAAAATTAACCACAAAATTTGTTGATTTTTGGTTGATTTCACACTATTTTTTTTCTGGGTGTAGATAAATAATATTATCTTTTTAGGTAAAGAAAGAATTCATGTTCATTTTATATGCATAGTTCTGCTTGCACTGGCAATAGTTTCATATTTATTTTCAACTAATTAAATTAGAATTGTTTACGATCATGATAAAAAGCATATCAAAACTTATTAAGTATTTAACTGTGTCGTATGCGTGCTACCAACGGGGAAAGGGTATTTATTTCTTTTTGAAAATGCAGTGCTACCAAAAAGTAGAAAAGTCTTTGTTGTCTTTCGGCTCGTTATTATTATGGAAAAGTAATGGCATAGTGCATAATTTAGCTTACGACGTATAGTAAGTTCAAGCAAATTGCATATTATATTCATTTCAACCCTTGTAAAATAAAGTGTGATCTGATATAAATGCATACATATTAGGTTAAAACAAGCAAAAGGTAATTGGACTACAGTAAAACGCATATCTTATTACATTATAACTAGTAAACCTGGTCACGCGATGCTCTGGCTTTCAATTGCACTGTGCGACAATGTGAGGGTAGAATACCACTTATTACTATATTTAACAATTTTTTTGATTACCATTTAAAATTTGACTTCCCCTTAAAAATGGCAGAATATATCGGCTTTAAGCCCATAGATTCTTATTAATAAAATATAAAATTAAGCATATACATAATTACTGGTTATTTATTTTTATTTTCCGTCGACCTAGATTATGTATACAAAGATTTTGTCCGAAGAGTCCCATAGTGAAGTTTTAATGCGAATAATTTTCCACAATATTTTATCCATATATGTAGCTACCTCCAAAAGGTCATTTGTCGCACTTCCTTTCTCTTCCCCTTCCCTTTTATTTGCGCTTCCTCTTCCTTTATCCATTTTATTTTCCGTACTCTTCCCTCTTTAGCTTCCTTTCCTTCGCCATTTCCGTTCCTTTTATTTTCCCCTCCCCTTTCTTTTTAATACAGGGCAAGACCTTTCATGACACTTAAAATTTGAAAACCGGACAAACTGTAGCGTAAAAATAATTTTTTTAACAGGTGGCCAATCGTTTTGTAAAAATCATAATAAATTAATCATTTTCAGGCCAAGCATTTTCATATGCCCGGCAAAGCCATTTCATATGACACTTTAAATTTAAAAATCAAACTGTGGAGTAAAAATAAATTTTGGAACAGGTGGCATCCCTCTTTGTAAAAATTATGATAAATTATTCATCTTGAGGCAAAGCACTTTCCTATGACACCTCATATCTAAAAATCAAACAGACTATAGCGTAAAAATTAAATTCTGAACAGGTGGCAACCCTTTTTACAAAAATTATAATAAATTACTAATTTCCAGAGAAATCCCTTTCATATGGTGCCAAAAATTTTAAAATCAAACAAACTATACAGTAAAATTAAATTTTCAAACATCTGGCAACCCTTTTCAAAAAAATTAAACCTTCCTGCACATCTACAGGTCAAGCCCTTTCATATGACACCACATTTTCGAAAATCGGTATAACGGTGTAAAAGTTATGGTGCTTACAAAAAATCGCTTAGCGTAATATATATAAAGATATAAAGATATCCAAAATTGAATATTTCAAATATAGTAAATTAAATTGCAGTTACTTCGCGAAAGATTTGTTTTAAAGAAAGCTTGCAAATTTAAATTGAATTAAAAATTCATTTATTCTGTGTATCCAAAACCATACAAAGCAATTATAATTTATAATAATAAATGAATTTGCTGGCATTCGGTTTGTGTTTATATTTTTGTATCTACATATCTATGTATCTCACTAGATACAAATGTACACTGTGGGGAAAATCTCTATTTCAGAAATAGTTCGCTTCTAGTGCATTTCTCGGCACTACTAGTGCGCAGTTCATAATCTTTTCCATGCAACTGAAGAATTTAACAAGGTGATCTCTTCATACCAAATGCTTCACTAACCATCTGAAAATTGCGGAAATATGCAAAGCCAGCCGCAATTGAACAAACGAAAAATGTTCATAGAATTTTTATCACTTCGAAATTGCAGACAAATGAAAGTGTGCCCTATAATGGACACTCAATTCGCTCGTTCGAAAGCGGTGAGAGTCTAAGTACAATTAAACAAGTGCTTTTGCTGGTCCGGAACTAGAAAATTAGCTCACTAGTTTCTGATTTCCCTGCAGGGCATATTAAAAGGTATGCGAATACGTAAGCATTATTGTGTACCAATGTTACGTATACGCCATGTACGGCCACATATGGCATGGGCGGGCCAGCAATTTGAGTATTAGTATTAGTAAATGTAAAGCAAATTAGAAACATGCACATAATCAATATTTCTTAGCCAAATTTCGTAAAAATGTATGTAAACTAATTTAGTCATGCATGCCGAACTATAATTAAATATTGTGTGCTTTGAATTATTTGTGCAAATGAAATAGTAGACTTTATGAAGTCGGAGTGAAATGTAAGAGCATTACTTTATAGCAAATTGCAAATTAGTTAATTGATGAATAAATGGAGGGAATAACAACGGATAGGTAAGTTGAGAATAAGCAAAAATATCTACTTTTTGAAATTGGCGTTCTAATGCCCTTGTTGTACTTTATCCCTTCTATATAATAAGCGAGATTCTGCTTCATAAGTCTGTAAACAAAAGAGTTCAAAGAAAACAAAAAAACTAAAATTATAACTTAAAGTTGTATCTACTAGAAATTTATCTGCCGAATATATAGATGAACAAAATAATTAAGCTTTAATCTGGTGAAACAAAGATCATTTCATTTAATTTCATCTTTACTTTGAAATAAAGATTTTTTTTTTAAATTTATGTTCAAGTCTAATATGAATTTAAGCATTTGAGATACTTTTAATATTTTCTAATATTTACATTTTAAATAAAATATCTCCGGCCGCAAAACCTTTATGCATATTTCCTTGTCTGTATCAATGGAAAAACTATTTTATATTTACGAATATAATAGAGAAAATCAATTAATGGATTGAGTTGAGTTTACATGTGAATTTTGTGTGCGAATTAGAAATATTAATTTCCATTTGATCTTTGTACGTTTGAATGAATTTCTTTAGCAAAGTTTTATGTGTATGCTTGAACAGAAACAAAGCCAATTACTATTTATTGTTAATTCATGCTCCAAAACTTTTTACGCATGAAAAACTAAAATTCATAAGTAAAATATTCTGCTTATTTAATTAAGTTGAAGACAAACAAAGCAGCAATTTATGAATGTGGACTGTTTATTTATGTATGTATGTATGTAAGTATGTATGTATGTGCAATGATAATACATATACGATTTTTGTGTTCGTGAAATATATTAAGTATGTATATCTCTAATACTAAATTTAATTTGAGTTATTCATCTTTCATTACAACGAAGGGTAAATTTAAGCTTTTTCTCAACCATAACTGTACTATAATTTTAGCATGTACATTAGGGTGCTTTTAATTTGTATGAAAAATTTAAAAGTTCATAAAAAGACTTTATCGCCCCCTAAATCTGTAGTAACATGGTCAAAGATATCACTCATAAATTTTGGTCCCGATTGGTGGCGGTTAAGGCGTGGCGCATTGAGGTCAAAGTTCAGAAAACTCTATGAAGGGTCAAGAAATCAAAATATTTTTTTTAATTATCTAATACCCATAATTAATACTTCTATACCCAAGGATAACAAATATAAATTTTGGTCCCGATTGATGATGGTTTACTGGTGTTTCAAGGGGGTCAAAGTTCAGATTACCATATGCGACACTAAAAATGTAAGTCTTCTATGGCAATGTGAACATTGACCCCCTTAAAACACCACTAAACCGTCATCAACCGGAACCAAAATTTATATTTGTTATCCTTGGGTATAGAAGTATTAATTTTGGGTATTAGATAATTAAAAAAAAATATTTTGATTTTTTGACCCTTCATAGAGTTTTCTGAACTTTGACCTCAATGCGCCATGCCTTAACCGCCACCAATCGGGACCAAAGTTTATGTGTGATATCTTTGACCATGTTACTACAGATTGAGGGGGCGATACAGTAAAATATCGTTAATTTGAATTTTAAACGCACTCTAATGTACATATGCAAAATTTGTTCTAGAAATTCTTTTAATAAGCAACTTAGATTTCAAGTATTATTTTTTTAAATTTATTTATTTTAGTTTTTGTTTTATTTTGTTTTATTTTGTTTTTTTATTTTTATTTTATTTTATTTTATTTTATTTGACTTTATTTTATTTTATTTTATTTTATTTTATTTTATTTTATTTTATTTTATTTTATTTTATTTTATTGTATTTTATTTTATTTTATTTTATTTTATTTTATTTTTTTTATTTTATTTTATTTTATTTTACTTTTGTCTTGCTTTATTTTATTTTATTTTATTTTATTTGATATTATATTATTTTTTTGTTTTATTTTATTGTATTTTATTTAATTTTTTTATTTTATTTTATTGTATTTTATTTTATTTTATTTTATTTTATTTTATTTTATTTTATTTTATTTTATTTTATTTTATTTTATTATTTTTAATTTTTTCTTGCTTTGTTTTATTTTTTTTATTTTTTTGTTTCATTTTATTTTAGTTTATTTTATTTTATTTTCATATTGCTTTATTTTATTTTATTTTATTTTATTTTCTTCTATTTTATTATACCTTTCATGAGAATGAAATGGTATTATAACTTATACATACCGATATGATCAGAATCACGAGCTGAGTCGATTAAGCCATGTCCGTCTGTCCGTCTGTCCGTCCGTCCGTCTGTGTGAATGCAAACTAGTCTCTCAGTTTTTGAGATATCTGAATGAAATTCGAAATACAGGTATGTTGTTATATGCAGCTGATCATTTGTCGGAACCGTCCGAATCGGATCACTATAACTTATTGAAAACAACCGATTATTCAGTTATACATGAAATTTTTGGATGTAATTTGTGCATAACTTCCCCATTTAAACAGTCAAGGACATGAAACTTTGAAGTAGACGTGCCCATTTTGGCTCAAACAAGGTTACCGAAAATTGCCAAGATCGGACCACTATAACGTATAGTTCCACAACATCCGATTATTCAGATATACACATTTTGGTGTATAACTCCTCCATTTTAGCAGCTAAAGGCCTGAAATTTTGAAGTATTTGTATCCATATGGGCGCAAACGGGATTACCGAAAACTGTTGAGATCGGACCACTATAACCTATAGCTCCCCTACAACCGATTGTTCAGATATGGACATTTTGGTGTATAACTCCTCCATTTAAATAGCCAAGACACCATTTTACCATTTTCTAATAAATCTTTCCATAAATAACCCACAGAATTAAAATTATAAATTAAACTTAATCCGGCTATGTACATACATACATAGGTAACTTTTCATTTCCCCACTCATGAAAGGTATGAAGTCTTCGGTACGGCCGAAGACAGCCGCGCTTTTACTTGTTTTTTTGTTTCATTTTATTTTAGGGCCGATTTCATAATCAAATTAAAAGTTCCTTTAAATTCTAAAGGAGCCTTTAATTTGCTGATCGATTTCATAAAGTCTTTTTGAAGATAAAAGTTCCTTTAAAGTTAAATACCCAAAATCGGGCATTTAAGTTATTTAAAGGTTCCTTTTGCCAGAAAAAATTTCATTTCCGCAGTCTGTCAAAATCAAAAATTTATTAAAATTTTTGAACCGGTTTGTTTGTTGTTTTGGTTGTTGAGTCCTATAATACAATATTCATCTTCTTCCTCTTTGTGAGGTTGGATGACCGCTTCCTATTTTTTCTGCACTGGGTTTCCAAATTATTATTCTTTGTTTTTTTCTTCTTTTTTTCAAAAAAAAAAAAAAAAAAAAGCCAAAATCAAAAAATTTATTTATTTTCAGAAAAAAGCCAAATGTCAAATTTCAATATTTTTAAATTTATGACAATCATTTGACGTTAAAGGAGCCTTTTAATTATATATGATTATGAAATCACTCCCACTTTAAAGAACATTTAAATGGCTCTTAAATTAAAGGCTCCTTTAACAAAAGGAGCTTTAAGAATTTCATTATGAAATCGGCCCTTAGTTTATTTTATTTATTTATTTTATTTTATTTTATTTTATTTTATTTTATTTTTTTCTTGCTTTATTTTATTTTATTTTATTTTATTTTATTTTATTTTATTTGATATTATATTACTTTTTTATTTTCCTTTCTTTTATTTTATTTTATTTTATTTTATTTTACTTTATTTTACTTTATTTTTTTTTTTTTTGTTCTTTATTTTCTTTTCAAACTCCAGCTATGATGAACTTGTGCTTCAAAAGTATTTCTTGCCACATTAAATTCATAATTTCTCACTACACAACTCAACTACGAAGCTTATCAAAGAGCAATAAAAAGTATGAATAGCCTTTAATTTTCATGCAATTAAATATTTCCTCATTTCAAGTTGCAAAATAATTTCATTAACAAATAAAAGGTAACAATTTTTCGAGGGCGGCTTTATAACCAACTCACTTACGTTGCATGCACATTAGCAAAGTATGCTTAGAGTATTTGCTTTGAAGTGGTAAATGTTATAAAAAGTCTATATATATATATATATACATATATATCTGTATATATATATTTGAAACAGGATACAGTTAAAGGAAAAATTAAAAATTACACTCAGACACTCAGTGCATTGCAGCAGTCAACATTTGCCTTTTGAGTTGTTGAATTTTTGAATTGTTGAATTGTTCAAATTGAAGCCACTTGACAGCATTTCAGTGCTTTGCCACGGATCTGCCTGCGGTATCTCGTGCAGCTGCTAATGCACACACGTGATTACATGCATTTATAGATATGATAGACATACACACATAGATATGAATCTCAACTTAAGCTCCAACAGGATGCTGGCTGCCATATTGTCTACCGTCACGAAGTCGCTTTGTTTGTTTGCACTTCAAACCGGCACACACACAGCAACGCATGTAACTTGCGGCAAAAGCAAATGATGGAATGAATTGCGAATAAAGCAAATAATCATTAAAATAAACGAGATAATTAAAAGCACCCCCGTGGTTAAGCTTGCGGTGCGGTTGGTTGGTTGGTAGGAAATGAAGAAGGCAACGCCAGCGTGTCTGTTTACTGAATTTGCTACTAAGGCAATTGACATACGATTTATGGTGAAGCAATGGTTTGTGGAATCTGCTGCTATTTCACGTATAAATAAATATATTTTCATATTAGACCTTTCTTGATTGTATAGTATGTACATATGTATAAAGCCATACTTAATTATATTTAAAAAATATTAATTCTATTTGTTTTTATTAGGTTTGTGATTTAAAATAATCGCAATGAAGTGAAGTAAAGAGCTTTTATGTTTCATAAGAAAATAAGAAAATGTATACTTAAAATGATTTCACTTTATAACATTACCACAGTTGTCCTCTAGGTACTTAAATAAAGCTGACCACATCAAAACTACTTTTATGGTTTACTAAACCTTTTGTTTAATAAAAAAAAAAGGCCTTTTGACAAGCAAACATGGAACACAATTGCAACTGAATACAATATAAAAACAATCTGTCAACGATTTGCCGTCCCAGAAAACAAAAAAAATTAGCTTTCCCTGTTGTCTTTCTTGTAAGACACATAAAGACAAATAGCCAACAAACCACTGAAGAAAGGGAGTTGTTGTGAATGGACTCGTTTGGTCCTTTTTTCAGCTACATACGTATACATAAATGTGAGTATTTATCTGCCTATAAGTGGTTGCTTTCAATTTTTGTTTGGTTTCGTTTTTATTCTTATTTTTATTGTTATTTTGTTCACAGGCAATTGCCTCTGTTTCCACTTGAATCAATTTTCATTGTCGCCTTCATTTTTATTATTGCAAAGTAAAAAACGACGAACTATTACCTATTTAGTTCTGTAAGCTTTAATGCGTATTTGTTGAATGTGTGTGCATGTGCGTGTACTTATGTTTGTAGATATGTATATGCCAGTGGTGGACGCTTCTTACAAGCCGAAAAGACCGGCTTGCCTAAATATTTTCGTTCATTTCATTTACGAATTTCTTTAAAATCTGGTTATTTTACGCTACTATTACTATTTATGTAATAGAAAACGTTTATTTTGTTTGTACATCCAATTAAAGCACAACCTGGGTTGGTGAGGATACTTTATAAGCGTAGTTATAAATATCCTCGAAAATCAAACTCAAATAAACATTACACGAATTTTGCTAATTCGACTTCAGTTGTTCAAACACTGCTTAAAAGTTAAGCTAAAGCAACCATTTTTTAGATATTTGCTTATAGTGCAATAATAAGCAAATCCACTTGCTGCTGCTAAAATTGCCGTCGGTGTATGGAAACTAAAAATACCTCTGCGCTTGCGTGTGAGTTTCAGTGATTTCTCTATAAGTTTGGCGTCAGCAATCAATTCAATTTAATTCTTTCCAAATGATTCTAATAACAACTTCTCCTCCGCTTTTGTAGATAATTCACGTTCTGATAATGAAGAAGAACTTGCATTTACTCTCGACTGAGCCAGGCTCGTTCATGTGCTGATCAAAAGTTGGTACAGCTAAACCAAGAAAACATATATTCATACTATATATTGTATATCAAAACTTAGGGCACAGCCAGACTACGCAAGAAATTATTTGCAGAAAGTCAAAAATTCAAATTTTTGTATTTGTTTTTTTTAAAGCAACAAATACAAAAATTTGAATTTTTCACTTTCTGAAAGTACTTTCTTGCGTCGTCTGGCTGTGCTCTTAATTGTTCTTTGTCATTTTCAAAGTCAGTAACGGAACGCAATCTGACTTTCAGATAATACAGCAAAGAAAATTATAGAAATGAGGCTATGCCTCACACATAGGCTTACCCAGCCAATTTATGCTAGGTCTGCCACTGGTACATATATGTATGTGTATTGGGTAATGGGTAATAGAGGAAGGTGGCAGAGTATAGCGTTGCGTTTGTAAGCTTTCAAGCTGATGAGCAAATATAATGAAACTACATAAGCATTACGCTTGAAAATAAAGATAAAAACAAAAACAAAAAAAAATTAGCAAAAAAATAAAACAGAAATGAAAAAGCATAAAAGAAATCGGAAAATGCATATAAAAGTAGTTATCAATAATGAAAGTGGAAAATCGAGTAGGGCATCGAAACAACTTAGCAGAAAAAGAAAAATAAAATGCTCAAACATCCTGTTGCTATACGGTTTACTGCTTTACTACTTCTGAACTAGAAGTAAAGCGATAGATAAAAGTCAATGTAAAAGTAAAAAAAAAGAGAGAAAGTGATTGGCGGAGAAACCAAACAACGGGCGAGCCGAAAGGAAGACAGAAAAAACAACGCACAGACTGACAGACGGACAGAAAAACAGACTGAAAAAGAGACAGACAAACAAACAGAAAATACTAAAGAGTGGCATTTTAATGCAATGCAAAGAATTAATGGAAGACAATTTACTTAGAAGAAAATGGAAATGGAATAAAGTATTGCAGAAAGACGCAAAGTCGAACACACACACATAATACACATTGGACAATATAATGAATGCAAAAATAGAACGTTTAGTTGGAAGCAACGCAGAACGATGATGAACAGTATAACGAACGCGAATATATAGATAAATTGAAGCAATCGAATTGTGAATGAAAAATGAGGTTAGCACACTGCGATTCGCAACCAAACCCAACGCAGTTTTCCAGTCTGCGAACGAAACGCTTGTGTTGCCAGTCAATTGAATTACGAGCGCGCCATAAAACGTGGCGCAATAAATGCGAAGATAAAATGGAAAAACAAAACAACCATAGACGTACTTGCACTTCATTCAAATGCAAATGAAATATGTATGTAGAGGGTATGTAGGTAGTACATATTTATGTAGATACAATGATAGAGATTAATGGAAAGTAAATAGGTTAAGTGTTCGTTGAGTGGGGGTCATAGCCTTTATTATGCAATTAAAAACAATATGCTTTATTGAGTTGCTGAGAGGTGGGTGCTGGGTTAAGTAAGGCAAAACTGTTTGACAAATTCGATATTTGATTATAGTAAAGTAACATGGTAAAAGAAGATAAAATGATGATAATGATAGCGAAATAAAAAAATGGCATGGAAAAATGCGCTAATTTGATTAAAAAATATGTTTGTCAGGGCCGATGACCTAACGCAATGACAGTTGGGAAGAGAGCGAGAGAGAGAGAGGGAGGCCTAAAGTCACTTTGCTTTGAAGAGGCGTTAGATGTACGGGCAGATGAAATTAGTGCTTTGATAGATCTAACGATTAGCAACAGTTCTTAATGATAGCTGCATAGCAATTCATGACACAAGAAAGAGTTTCTTGTCTATTTCTGAGGTTCTAACCCTGGTACCCCGAAATAAGTCCCAAATGAAATAAGTCCCAAAAAAAAAAATGAAATAACTCCCAAATATTTTCCATACAAATTGGGACTTATTTCATAATGAAATAACTCCCAATGCATTGGGACTTATTTCATAATATTTTGTTGGGACTTATTTCATAATGAAATAACTCCCAAATGAAATAACTCCCAACGAAATTCCGTTTGGAATTATTTCATTATTTTCCAGCTTTGGGAGTTATTTCATATTTGTTGGGACTTATTTCATTTCTCTTAAAAATGCATTGGGAGTTATTTCATATTTCTTGGGAGTTATTTCATTTCTCTTAAATTTGCAATTTAACAAACTTCGACGTTTTTGTAACGTTATAAAGTAACCGAAAGCCGGGATCCGTACGATAAATCGAAAAAAAATGTCGAATCTTAAAAGACCGAATTAAAAACTGTCGAAATGAGGAAAATGACCGAAAAAGGCCGAAATTTGTATACTTACATTTTTATCGCCGCCGCTGAAGGGTGTACCACGCAGAAGGACATCACCGTGGCGGTAGCCACGGTTAGGGCACACGTCCGGACGGATGCGTAGCCCAGGGTTATTTTTTATAAGCGCGGCCGAAGGCCGCCAACGCAGAAAAGGGTTCGGTGCAGTGAAATAACGCCCGTGGAAATAACGCCCGCGCGCCAAACCCCATATTAAAAAAAAACGAAAAATTGGAATTAAAAATCGCGCGATTTTTTATTCCAATATTTCGCCTGCGGCGCTTTTTCCAATAAAACAAACACCATACTTAAAAAAACCAAAAATTGGAATTAAAAATCACGCGATTTTTTATTCCAATTTTTCGCTTGCGGCGCTTTTTCCAATAAAACAAACACCATATTTAAAAAAACCAAAAATTGGAATTAAAAATCGCGCGATTTTTTATTTCAACTTTTCGCCTGCGGCGCCTTTTCCAATAAAACAAACACCATATTTAAAAAAACCAAAAATTGGAATTAAAAATCGCGCGATTTTTTATTTCAATTTTTCGCCTGCGGCGCCTTTTCCAATAAAACAAACACCATATTTAAAAAAAACCAAAAATTGGAAATAAAAATCGCGCGATAGATGTCCTTCTGCATAGTACTTTTTGGGAGATATTTCATATTTCTTGGAATTTATTTCATTTGGGAGTTATTTCATATTTTTTGGGATTTGGGGCCTCATTATGAAATAAGCCTCAAATATTGGGACTTATTTCATTTCCTTCTTTGGGAGTTATTTCATTTCTAAAAGTTGGGAGTTATTTCATTTTTATTGGGACTTATTTCATTGGGAGTTATTTCATTGGGACTTATTTCATTTGGGACTTATTTCGGGGTACCTCTAACCCTAATTGTGTTGGCTTTAAAGTAGCGCCGCGGAGCAAAGGATTGCTCTGCTCCTGCTCCTCTCACATAATTTTTTTTTTGCTCTGGTTCCGCTCTTAGCTCCCAATTTTTTTTGCTCCGATAAACAAAAAATGTTATCTACTACTGTATCAGTGATGGAAAATAACACGTGCCTGTGTATTTTCTGCATCTTGGCACTTATCACAATCGACAAGACTGTCTTAATCAGATACGATAATTTTTAATGATGAACGCTTACCTGAGATATCTCCAGCTCCGCTCCGGGAAAAAGCCTTAGCTCCTTTGTACGATCCGGCCCGGGGCCCTGATTTAAAGCAAAAGTGGGTAGAGTGTTCGCCTGCCATACCAAAGTTTCGGGTACAAGCCTCAACACGGACCAACACCAATAATTTAATTTAACTAATTTCCCAATTATATAATACCCATTAGTGAGGGTTTAAAAACAGCGGTCACCTCTCGGTAGTGGGCGGCATATCCTCCGAAAATGCTTCTCACCAAAAATGCATTCGTGTTTGGGAGCCGGCACAAAACTGTAGGTCCACCCAATTAGCAGGAAAAACAAGAATTATGTCGTACAGCTCGAATTGGAAGAGAAGCTCGGCCTTAAAACTCGTTACAGTTATATTCTGACCAACGTTTAATATTATATTGTTATCAAATGAGACTGTTAACAAAAATAAATAATATCTAATATAACTTTTTTACTCTATTTTCTTTTCTTTTAACTCAAAATCCTTTTAAACTTACGCTCATTTAATTTACACCAATGGCAATTGTTTTACTTGCAGTTTTAATCAACACAAAGAAAATTGCGAAAGCGAAGCTGAATTAGAAAAGTGCTGCCGCACAAGTAACAGTAAGTAACAGCAGTGCCCCAGCGCGAGCGAAGCGGCGTGTGTAATACGAGTAATTGCACTTAACAGCGCTAACTACTTTTCGAAATTAGCACTACTGCTGCTACATAAAGCAAAAGCAACAACAATGAACAACCAAAACTAAAAGAATATGTAATTGCAATAACAGCAACAAGCGTAGACACCGCAGCAGCAATAATTACATACAAACAAATGCAGTTGAGCATCACACAAAAGCTTTGGCTGTGCTGAGCTCCAGCTGCGTCCTTACAAATACACCACACTGCAACCGAAATCTGTTACTGAGCCGGCAACTTGCAACCGAGGTTGAGATACTTTTAATTGCGTGATTACCGCGGTTATACTCTTACACACTTAACAATTAAGACCAGGGCCGTGCGCACGGGGGGGGGTTTGGGGTTAAACCCCCCCATGACCAAATCTAAGTTGCAATGATTTTGCAAAAATTTTCAAAATACAGTTTATAAATTTTGCATTGAATTTTGACTCATAATTTTTGACAATATTAGTTACAATAATTTTACGGAAGAAGAATTGGTAAAAGTTGCAAAAAATAAGGTTGGCCAATACATAAGTTCGGCACTTTGAATTGCACTTGGAGCTTTCCGAAATTACAAAGTTGTGTAGCATATGTTCCTTTGGCATTTTTTAAAAAATTGTACTGATAACAAAAAATGTTCATTTTGTGAAAACAGTGAGCAGTTTCAATTAACAAGTACACGGAAAGAAATTTGTATACCTGAATCAAGAAAAATGCTTTCTTGAACTCAAAAATTGACTTAATTATTACTGGAAATAAGAAATTGAGTTTTCCAAAAATGAGACAATTATTTTCTTATTCAAGAACACTAACAAAATCTATAGAAAAAAAAATGTTGAAAAAAAATGTTTAAATAAATAAGAACATCTTTTCTTAAATTTACTTAAATGAAGAAAATCTTTTTGCTAATATCAAGAAGAATTTAAGAAAATTGTGTTTCGACGAATTGGAACAATAAAATACAGCGAAAAAAATGTAAAATTAATAAGAAAACGTTTTCTTGAGCGAATTTTCTTGCTGAATTTGCATTTCCAAAGTTACATGTATTTTTTTTCATTTGCCATCCGCTTTGCATATTTCTGAATATTTTAGAAATTCTCAGATTGTTAGTGAAGCATTTGGTATAAGGAGTTCACTATTTGCATCTTCATTTATATTAAATAAAATGTTGTCATTTCAATAAACAAGTCCTAGAAAAATACTAGTTGACTAATTATGGTTTTCTAATCCCTCATGATTAGTTTTCATTTTCCTTATTTTTTACGTTTTTAATATTTTTAGAAAATATTTGCTTAGTTTAATATTTAATATTTTCTTATGCCTCAGACACACATGTGGTATGAATATTAGAATATCAATATTATGATTTGGCTATGCTATGAAAATTTTCAATTAAACTACAATATGAGGGTGACACATATGTGGTATAGATCGAAATATTATTACTATACTACGATGTGTGTCTCTCGCATTACTTACTTAAGCTCGTATAAGAAAAGTTTTACTTGCAACAAAAAAATAATTTCTTAATTTATTTCAAAAAACAAGAAAAAAACACTTACCCTAAGTAAATTATTTCTTATTTATTTAAAATCCAATTTCACTTGAAGCAAAAAATTTTCTTGGATTTTCTTGATATTAAGAAATTATTTTCTAAGTTCAAAATCAAGTCTAATTTTTCTCGTCTCGGCATTGATTCTAGTAAAATATTCTTTCCGTGTACTATTCAGGACCTGGTTAACTAGGTTTTCATGAATCATAATGAGTTTCAGAAAAGTTACAGAACATTTAAATTTATGGTGTATGGGTCTGGATATCTGTTTCAGCAAATATGTTTATCTTAGCGAAAAATGTATGCGAATGCAAACCAAAATTAAAAACCCCCCCAAGGCTAATTCCTGCGCACGGCCCTGATTAAGACACATTCATTTATTTACGTACTAATAATATATATGTGCGCGCTTAAACATATGTATATACACATATGCTTTTATATATATACGCAAGTGCTTTTACAATTATTTGTTAAGCCAAAGTGGTATGTAGGAAATGGCAACATTGTAAAACTTGCATTTAAACTACGATTTAGTATAATTTGTCTCGAGTTATCAAAAATAATCAAAATAATTTTTTTTGATTGTTTTTGATTATTTTTGATTTTTTATGATTATTTTTGATTTTTTTTTGATTTTTTATGATTTTTTTTTGATTTTTTTTTTCATTTTGTTTGATTTTTTTCAATATTGTTGTAAAGAAATTTGGATACGCATGCACATAAGTATTCAAGTAGGCATGCATGTTTCGTCAGAGTGGCATAAAGTTTGTTTGTACAAATGTATGTGAACACATATTAAAGTACGTAACCCTGCAGTAAATATGGGGACAGGTGCATCCAAGTCATTGTGTATTTTACAGCGACAACTGCACTAATTAAAATGTCGACAAACTTATAAGTACAAAATTTGTATAGACCTTGGCTCGTTGGAAGTTTTTCGTACTAGATACGGATACAAGCCCTTCCTACACCTGGGGTAGATTCATTTCTAGGTCCAGGATAAGGACAGGGAAGAGCGAATAAATAATTTTGATTATGACAGAGATTATCTTTACGCAAATCTATTTGCAGCATAGCAAATCGTCTACTGATTATTTTTGGATATTTTTGATTTTTTATGGTTATTTTTATTCTTTTTTTTGATTTTTATGATATTTTTTTGATTTTTTTAATGGTAATTGCAAAACAGTCATTAAAATTTGAAAACAATGGGTAATCAATCATTAAATAGATACCTGAAAACATAATCAATCAAGCCGGTAATCATTACGATTAATAATCATTATTTAACAGGTCTGGTTACAAGTAGATAAATTTCGATTGTTGGACACGGTCATGTCTACCAAGTAGGATTCAAATGTTTCGCACTGCAATAACCCTTTTTTGCTTGGCTTGAATAAAGATGTAAAGCGTTTTCGACTGAAGAAAAAAACTACGCGTCCAATCAAATATGCAAATTAGCAAAAGATTTAATTATTTACTTTATACGTGCCTTATGAGGGTTGTTTGATATGTTCGTGATATTTTGACTAAGAAATAAATTTTTCGGCAAAAAAGTATTTTGTTTTTCAACATAAGCTCCTCCTAGCTCGATACACTTAATCCAACGTATTTCCATTTTTATTATTCCTTCCACAAAATAGGCTTTTTCAAGGCTCCCAAAATATGAATTTTTTTCTGTGATGGCCTCTTCGTATGACCCAAACCTCTTACCACCCAGTCATTTCTTTAGATTTGGAAACAGAAAATAATCGGAGGGGGCTAAATATGGAGAATATGATAGTTGAGCTAGCAACTTGTAACTCAATTTATGCGGTGCGGTCGTGCATTGTTATGCTGAAACAGAATTTTGTTTCTTACCCAAATGGGGTCGCTTGGCCGGCAGACCCACTTTCTTTGAAGCACGTTCACCCGGAGAAACCCACTGTTTTGATTTTTCCTTGGTTTCTGGTGTGGTATGATAAGTTCAATTTTCATCAACGGTAAGAAAACGGCACAAAAATTCGTTCGGATTACTACAAACACTCCTTTGAAGTAGTCACACGATTACGCCTATTATCGAGTGTAAGCAACGGCAGCAGCCATCGCGCGTATAACTTTTTCATGTCTAAATATTTATGTAAGATGTGATGTATTCACTCAGTTGAGATGCCTATGGTCTCAGTTATTTCGTGAAATTTAATTCTCCGATCGTCTAATACAATCCAATGCATTTTATAGAAGTTTCTGACTTGACTACTTTTTTTGGATGAGCTGAGCGTTCGGTCTGACTTTTGTTAATACAGCCACAATGGAATTCAGTAAACCACTTTTTAGCCATTGGAAATGATGAAGTAGAGTCCAGACAGTATTTACACAGCCTTTCCGTGGTTTCGGTTATGTTTTTTGTATGAAAAATTAATGCGGAATCAGCACATGAAATTCCATTTTTGTTAAAACATCCGAGGCCTTCGGCTTAAAATAGCTCTCAAACACAAATTATATTGCGCAGATTGCTCAAACTTTTACAGTAGTCTTTTAAGACTCTTAAATTAAGAGATGGTAGTTGATGTGGGCAGCGTTGAATTTAAAATTACTGTTCAGAAACTTCAAAATGTCATGGTCTTATCCAAGAACCCTCGTATTTTAATTTTCGTTCAAAATATTTCAAATAACTTTTGTACTCGTGCACTCTTTAATTTCAATTGTTGCGGAAGTGCGCAGAAAATTCTTACAAACAAACAAGGCAGCCAACTGGAAAATCATTATTTATTATTATGCCATATTAATTGATGACAAAACAATTTTTAGGAAGATATTTTTAAACTATATACTATGTACATAAGTAATAGCACAACTAGTATTTTATCATTACATACCCTGATTTCTTAGAGTAATTAACGCATACGAGATTCAGAAGGGAATGTATATTAGGGTGGGGCGATTTACGAACCTATATCGCACCAGCGAAATTCGGTTTCCTCTCCTTTTTCTGAGTAGAAAACTCCTCCACAACATTTGTCTAAAATTAATTTTGATGTTCCGGAATTTGGTTTTCATGGACCAAGACGGATTTTTGAAAATAAAAATTGGTCAAAAATTGGAAAAAAATATCTAGGTCAATGTGCACATCGAATTGAAGCACAATTTTATGCTGAATCCGGAGATGAAATCAGAAATAAAATCGGATGATTCGTTTTCGAGATATAGCCCGTTTATGGAGGCTGAATGCCCAAAATCGCATACTTTCTCGATTATCTCCTGTTGTATTCAAATATCTTAATTTTTTCTGCAACTTTCTTAAACTTAACTCAATACAATATATGAACAGTATTTCAAAATATTAATTTATCCTCCGGTATAGGAAAACTAGAATGCACTCTTTTTTCCTTTGCCTAAAATCGCGGTATGTGTTCTCTATGTTATAGTCATCCGCTACCGATGATTTTCGCCGACAGCGCTTTGTGCACAATAAATGCTCCAATTCCAAAATTTCAGAATTTTAGCAGCAAAAATTGAAAAGTTATACCCTAAAACGTAGACTTATGCTTCTGAAATTTTTGTTTTGCTTCCAATAGTACGCTATGGCGTATAAGTAACCTTGAGTTTTTTTTAGAGTTGAGTAAAGTAAAAAAACAAGTCCCAAACGGCATACCGCGATTTTGGGCCAAGGAGAAAGGAGTGCATTCTAGTTTTCCTATACCGGAAGTTAAATTAATATTTTAAAATACTGTTCCTATATTGCATTGACTTATGTTTAAGAAATTCGCAAACATATTAAATATATGTATATTGTACACAGCAAGAGATAATCGCGAAAGTATGCGATTTGGGGCATTCAGCCTCCATAACCGGAAATCAGGCTATATCTTGAAAACGAATCATCCGATTTTAATTCTAATTTCATCTCTGGATTCAGCATAGAATTCTGCTTCAATTCGATGTGCACATTGGCCTGGATATTTTTTTGCCGATTTTTGCCTAATTTGTATGTTCAAAAATCTGTCTTGGTTCATAAAAATCAAATTCCAGAACATCAAAATTAATTTTAGACAAATGTCGTGGAGGAGTTGTCTACTCAGAAAAATGAGAGGAATCCGAATTTCGATAGCGCGGTATCGATTAATTTCCCTCCATACAAATCGCCCCACCCTAGTGTATATGTTTGAGACTTCAGACTAACGTTAAGAGGCATTCTAGAACTATCCTTAAACGAGTACATGCCAACTTCAACTGACGCTATTTTAAATAACATATGTCCATTAATTTTTATAAAAAAAAGTGCACTTCTATTACCGAAATTAGTTTTTATTTTCTTAAAGAAAATCTTACTTTGAAGCCCCGCTTTCTAATTATCATCTTCCATGTACCTAGTATATGAATTCTAAGCCTTAATGCATTCAAAAATTTTAGCACAACATCTACATACGTACATATGTACATATGTATTAATGTAAATGCACAAATGCAAGTCGCATTTATTATGAACCAATTTCAGAAGTAAACCAACAAATGAAAGAAAAAATGATGAAGAAGAAGAAGAAGTGCAGCATTGTGTTAAAGCGAAACATTATATTGTGCTGCTTACCGCATATGTTATTATTACAATAAGTATACGTACAAATATGCTAAAATACATACTTACATAACTTCAACAACAGCAGCAACAACAACAAGGCACAAGTACACTCACTTAAGTACTTACTTATATGATTGTCTACTCATTGTGTTGTTGTGTCGGCATATGCTGTACTTCCTTCATCGCATTTGCCGCTACTTGCCACATTTAGCTGCATACATACCTACATACGCATGTACATCCTATCCGGTATCATTTTGCGTCATTCTTAAGCCATGCAAAAGCACTTAATTTGAGTGAGCCGCATGTGTATTGTAGCATTTCTAGTCTACAACTTTACTTACTCATTCCATGCGCCGCGAACCCAATCATATTTAATGCACTCGCAACCAAACCTATTTACATACATGCAGGCATACATATTTACATAAGTATATGTAAGCGAAAATGCACTTCAACACGCATTCACCAAACATTTTCATTGCCAACTCTCTGCTTCCAGCGTATAATTTCATACACTGTTGCAACTTCGCTGAGAAAACTTACACAGAGGGGGACGCATGATTTGTGGCATTTGCAACAGGGAAAATAGCAGCAACATTATATTAAGTTGCAAACTTTTAACACTTCGGTTAATACAAGACTATGCAGGGATATTTTCTTTGAAATGCGATATGGACTTTATTTCGTCTCACTAAAAAACAGATCAGATACTGAAGACCATTTCTGCTTTGGGGAATTGAAGTAGTTAAACCTATTATTTATTATCTTTGTTGCTGTTGTTTAGACGTGGATTTTGACATGATATCTCCAGTGTAAATCGGGGCCATTAGAACAACTATGTAGAAATCAGCTCATTACTCTTTACAAACATTTTGAAAATTAATTTTCTTCAGTTCTCTAGTTTTTCAATTTCTGATTTAATTCAGAAGGGTTAAGAAGCGTAGTTATCACCATTGGCGTGCTCCCTTCTCGCTAAAGGCGCTTAGTGGAAACACACACAATGAATGGAAAAACAAAAATTTGCTTAAAACAGCTTCTCAGTTTCCAATTATGGAAAGTTGGCGTTCTCAGCACAGAGCGCACAAAATATTTCTACATTTATACGTAGGTATGGACATAAATACCCTGCAGCAAATCGCGCTAGTTTCAGACTAGTGCAGAACTAGTTCAAAAAGAACCAGTGTTGGTTTTCCTTCTATTCTAACGCAATGTTTTCAACTGCCTTTTTTTTTTATACCTTTCATGAGAATGAAATGGTATTATAACTTTGTGCCAAAAAGTTTTTGTGGAAAGTAGGTACCAGAAGGAAGCGTGGGAGACCTACCAAAATATATACCGATATGATCAGAATCACGAGCTGAGTCGGTTAAGCCATGTCCGTCTGTCCGTCCGTCCGTCTGTGTGAACGCAAACTAGTCCCTCAATTTTTGAGATATCTGAATGAAAGTCGGAATACAGGTATGTTGTTATATACAGCTGATCATTTGTCGGAACCGGCCGAATCGGACCACTATAACATATAGAAAACTACCGATTATTCAGATATATATGAAAATTTTGGGGTGTAATTTCTGCATAACTTCCCCATTTAAACAGCTAAGGACATGAAACTTTGAAGTAGACGTGCCCATATTGGCCTAAACAAGGTTACTGAAAATTGTCAAGATCGGTCCACTATAACATATAGTTCCACAACAACCGATTGTTCAGATATACACATTTTGGGGTATAACTTCTCCATTTAAATAGCCCAGACACCATTTTTAACACGCTTTTATTAGTTTTACCTGTATGTATGTATGTAAACAAGTTACGTATATGCAGTGTAGTTCACTGTATGTTTGCTTGTACGCATTATGTAGCATAAGTTAACGCAAAAGCCTGTGTATTCATACACTGAATGGGAGTTTTTCAGTGTGAGATGTGCTTATTTCTAATAAATCCTTCCATAAATAACCAACAGAATTGAAATTATAAATTATACTAAATCAGGCTATGTATACATTGGTAACTTTTCATTTCCCCACTCATGAAAGGTATGAAGTCTTCGGTACGGCCGAAGACAGCCGCGCTTTTACTTGTTTTAACATGGTGATGTCCTACGAAGTGGCAATTATGCCCCTCTGCAGAAATTTGGAACGAGTACTAAACTACTTCCTATATGGACAACACTGCGTTAGTTAAAAAATCAATAGTTCGGAGATAGTTGAAAAGAAAGCACTTCAGTACTAATTCAAAAATGGTCGGTCTTTGGCCGTGCTTTACAAAAATAATCCTCAGTCGGCAGAACGCTTAACATACTGAAAATAAATGCGGCATTACATAATAAAATCCCAAGTTTTTGAAACCTAACCACACAAAAGGTAAAAATATCCCCATTCAGCTACAAATGGCAAGTCATATTTGATTAACCATCCATTCCGATTGGTACAACCCGCGAAAAGACAGCAAAAAGGAGCATTATTGTAAAGTGCGACATTTGTTGTTGCTCAACTTTAAAGTAAAAGCCGTTAGCATAAATTTTTCACGAAGTCACAAAATGAACTGCCCCGCTCTGCATCCCTTTAGAACCAGTTCTGAGCTAGTTGTGAACGCTCTAGTTCTAGACGGTCGTGTTTCGGAACGGTCCCTTACATTAGCTGCAGGGTAAGCGGTGCAAATGGCGACCACGACGACAACGATCACGAACATCCATCCCGTTTGCCGCATCGCTTGCCGCGCTTTGTGGTGGTTGAAGTTTAATGACAAAAGTGCTTTATGACAGTTGCGGCTTGAGTTTGCCACCACCCAGCTTACCCAATCCACTCTAGTTATTTCATTCATCCACTCATTCTACGCGTATTCTTTTAATTCTTGTTTGTGTGTGTTTTTTTTTTGTCTTGTAAGTATTTGCAGCAACTGCGCTTGAATGGCGCACAAAACAGATGCGTACTCAAAGTGCAAGTCGAAACGGATGATGACAGCCGTCCCCGTTAATGCGCATTGGGCGTTTCTCACTTGCAATTTAGATAATAATTTTAATATTTTAATGAAGTGTTTATGATGCAATTACAAAAGTGGAGTGCTGCCGTTGTCGCTGCCGGTGGTAAAATTGTTTGAATTTAAAGGCGCGTCGGCAACGCGCGTCGCGTCGCGTCGCTGCTCGTGCGTTCACTGCAATTTGTTAAATGGGTTTAAGCGCATGCAACCATATGAGTACGTACATACATACATACAAAATTTGCAATTTGCCGACATATGTGCAAATGTGCATATGGACATGATATACAAATGTATGTGTGTTTGTAAATATATACACACATTAAATCACATCAAATTATCCTTATTGCATTCATTATGGACATAAACAGCGCATTTTTTACCAAATTAATTTAAAAATTCAATTTGCACCATCAGCAGCGCGATAATAAAGTATTACTTTAATAGCTGTCACTTTTCCAATTAAATGTTGTCATTGATTTTTTTTCTTTTTGTTTTTTTTTTTTGTTGCTGTTGTTGTATAATGGCGTATATACAATGGATAATCATGTTGATGGAGTGTGCGTTATGCCCAAGTGTATATTTAAGTGCTTAAACAAGTGTCCATACAATGTTTCATACAATATGGTAAATATTATAAAAGTAAATAATATTTTATTAAAAAAAATTATTCACATGGAAATGTGTACAATCAAGTGAATGTTGTACTACGTACTGCCTTGAATGTTAACTGGTTTTGACGGTAAAAATTTACTAAAAAGTACTAAAAATACCAAAGAGTATATATATAAAGATGTACGCAATTTGTATTAAAAAATTGTAGAATATACTAAAATCTATACCGAAATTATAAAAAAAAAAGTACTAAAAATAACAAAGTGTACTAAAAATTCAAAAAAATCAGCATGATTCTACTAGAACGTTACTAAAATGTAGTAAATGAGCTAAAAGTTATAATAGAGTCATTCAGGTACTAAAAAGTTCTCAAAAAGTACTAAAAAATTTGTGCATAAATTTGCAATTATAGGAGAGAATGTACACAAATTAAACTAATATTTAGCAAAAAGTACTAAAAACTATAGTGGAAATTTTAAATAAAATGTACTAAAAAGTATTAAAAATACAAAAGTGTACTAAAATCATACTAACATGACAGGATACGCAGAAATTGCATAAAAAAATGGAAAATGTACTAAAAGTTGTAGTAGAATTATTTAAGAAAAACTTACAAAAAAGTACTAAAAATACAAAAGTGTACTAAAAAATTAGGATGTGCCAACTAAAACTTTACTAAATTGTAGTAAGAGTTAAAAGTTATAGTGGAATCATAAAAACGGGTACTAAAATGTACTGAAAAATTTCTAAAAAAGTAATAAAAAATAAATTGCATTCAGAAAATTACATAATAAACTTTAATAACCACCACCATAAAATAGTAAAATGTACTAAAATTTGTTGTGGAATTATTAAAAAAATACAAAAAGTACTAAAAATACAAAAGTGTACTAAAAATCTGCTAAAAAATCAGGATGTTCCTACTAAAACTTTACTAAATTGTAGTAAGAATTAAAAGTTATAATGAAATCATAAAAAACGGATAATAAAATATACTAAAGAGTTTCCAAAAAAAAGTATTAAAAAATAAATTGTATTCAGAAAATTTCTAGAATAAACTTTAATAACCAGCACCAGATACGCACGTAACTTCTGAAAATTATTTTTCTCGCAACTAGACAATGAAAGTTTTTCGTAAGAAAGTAATTGCTAAAATTTCGGAAAACACTTTCAGAAAGTATTTTTTTGGTAGCTACACGAGAAAATTTTACTTTTTCACTTTCTGAAAGCACTTTCATTGCAACGTCTGGCAGTACCTTTACAGTTGCAACCTTGAACTCAGTGTATGTATGAAGTCACATAAGGTGTATATTCTTCCAGTCAAGAGACAAAAATCCACCCTTTTAAAATCATATTATGTCATGTGGAAGGATTTTCCGTCATAATTGGTTATGATTGGTTTGTAGATAAACCGGCTTCGGCGATGTGCTATCTTCAGTGTCTTTTTTCTTTCATTTTCAACTTGAACAGTCAACAAAAAAAGAGAAATAAGTGTCATTCATCTCAATGCAGTTATAGCACGCGCTGCAGCACGCAAATACATATACGTAATTATTTTTCAAGTGCCCATCAGCAATGGAAACAATTTGTTGCAACAAAGTCATTGTCATCACTCGGCTTTGTTAATTGAAACGAGGGATTTTAATGAGGAGTGGTACTCACCAATTTTGTGAGTAAAATCATATATTTAGAAAAATGTTGTATTTAGATCAGAGTATGGTAAAATTGTGAGAGAGTTTGCGTTGCGCTACATTGGTTAAAATGTGTGTGTGATATTTCTCATTTGCCCGTGGGACCATTTTTTGTTTTGAAGTGGAAGAATGTAACAAAACGTTTTAGATATTAGTGGTAATCTTTTGTAAGCAACCTGCAAAAGAATGCACTACCTGCTTTTATTGAGGGATTACTGAGGTATGGTTGAGGAATTTTTTAAATTGTGATTCATTTACAACACTACTGTGAGCTTTTATAATTTGACTTTTTTCATTGACACTATCCCTGCAAAAAATTCGACTAATTCGGGATGTATCCGGGATCACTTGCAATGGAGTATGCGACTAATACAACTTGTGGTCTCTTTATATGGAATGAAGTTTTCCCTTTTGTTTGAGCATGTCCTATGTGGAGACTAATTGTACCCTTATAGATCTGAACGAAATCATATTTAGATGTTCGTTTATAACCTTTTGAGTACAATTGTCAACAATTTGTCAACATTTTCACCCTTCCCTATAAAATTGAGGAGTAATTGTACCCGAAAGAGAGGAGTCCGGGACAAATCGCACAATTTTTAAAGTGCTATTGAAGGACACAAAAAAAGCGGTTAGTTTTTAAAATTTATTTAAATTTCTATGTACATATACATATATAACTAATGAATGTCGGTAGAATCGTTCCAAATAAAAATTAAATATGTGTATTAATGGAAAGAAAAAAGGCGTTACTTATTTATTTGCGAATTTCTCCAGTAGATCTAGCTTTATTTTTTCTATTTCGAGGTATTTTCCAAATTTAGCCTTCAAAATTTCCTTCGTAATACCTTCCTCGAGCTGCAAGCCTTTTGCGTGTGGATAGATTTTGTGAGACGGATGAACGATGTGATGGTGATGATGACAGTGACGACGGAGATGATTGTAATAGGGACGGTTTTGGGTGGATGGTGGTGGTGGAGATAATTGTGATGAAGACGACGATGGTGATGAGGGCGATGATGTTTGAGATAAAGGCGTCATATGTGATGAGGGCGGCGATGATTGTGGCGGGATCGATGAAGATTTTATACCAAATGGCCAGGAACCAGAATGAACCGTGTGGTTTTTTCATATTATTGGGGTTTGCACAAATATTTCTTCTCTTTTTTCCATAAATGGAGCGAAATATGGACTGGCTCCTGTTCGTCTATTGTTATTGGACGCGGATTTACATGCTTGAAGCAAAGTGCGCATCTTCGATTCCAAAAAAAAAATGAAGTAGGAGATTTCAATGATATCAAATTTGATCAAAAAATGTTTGAAAAATGTTTAAAAATATGTATCATAAATGATTACTTAAGAATAGTCATATTTAGGGTACATTTTTCTCCCGACGATTCACTCATATTCCAATAGAAAATGTTTTTAAATTTGATCGTTTTTAATCATCTGGGCGTATGATATTTGAATATTTTTTGATCAAAATTTTCAAAAAATGCTGGCTGGGAAATTTTTTCATTTCTGATTTTTTGACGTTTATTTGAAATTTTCCACTTACTTTCCGTTGACCATTCACAATGACGCACGTTTTTTAACTTTTCAACACTGTTTTCAAGTTGGTTATGACTTACCGAGTTATACGCTTGCTGCTTATTTTTTAACTGGTCGCTTATTTTTTTTGTAGGCAATTCCTCAATTTTTGTGGTGTTCTTTTGCATGTTGCTTGCAAAAGATTACAACTATTATTTATAACATGGATTTTATCTTTTACTTTTCAAAGATATGTATGTAAGACTAAATCATTATCACTTTATGCGAACGCTGCTTCCACATCTCAGCAGAGAAAGATTATGCCATTATATAATGCACTCAAAACACTCCTGATTTACTTACTTATACACTTAATCACTTCCTAATTTTGCACACTGAACTATAAGCTTATGCTGCCAACATTACATATTTTACAATAACTAATTACTAATTTGTATTTTGTATATGTGCATTGTCTTTACATCGTTACATTTCGTCCTTATTAGGCACGCAGTTTGACCTCGATAAAATCAATGTTATTGGATATTTTAAACAAACATAAATTCTGTACACATTGCCCCCCTCCTTTCCCTGCTAAACCCACAAACAGTCTATTGCTACTTCAAGCATTTCTTCATTATTTACTTGGCCAGCGAAGACAAACATTTTGTACTGTTGCATGTGGCATGTGGCATGCGGTAGGTTGTATTGTTGACAGGGTTTCTTCTTGATTGATTGAAATTGTGAGGACTATGAGATAAGTGTCGAAAGATATATATGTACAATACAAGCATACATATTCACACATATGAATGCGATCTACATAAATATGTACATATGTACTTTCTAAGCTTTCTCTCTGTCAAATTGAATTGGCCTGATCAAACGTTGCAATTCTATTGACCCCATTAGGCATACACAAAAGCTAATATATGCCTGTGCATATGTATGTGCGTGTGCGAACTTTCACATATGTTTGTATTTGCATATGAATTGAGTAAACTGCATTTTGCCGAATAAGCACAAATATTCGCAAAATCCTTGCAATTTGCAAAGCGACTGCTCGCTCACCCATTCAGTTCAACAAATCAAAAATCAGCTGGAAATTTTTAGTGACCTAACTACCATATCATCATTGCCATCACAATCATAATTATCATTATCATCATCATTATGCACAAACACTCATGCACTTCTTGTCACTTTCAAACCATCGTGTTGAGCTTGTGTGTCTCTGCGGTGCGCGCATTTATCATCAACTCGCCTCAAGTCACGTCATTCGTTACAAATGAACTTCGCATTTATGTACGCCTGCAGACGAAATTTCGTTTGGGTACTTACTCGTACTTACTTTTGCTGATGCGCCGATTTTGGTAGTATGAGCGAAATTAGGTCATCTTGTCATGGACTTACTTAGTAAATAGTAGTTTGTTGACGGAGTGTGATTTAGCTTACTTTACAGTATCTACTTTCGCCAACATGAGTATAACGTTGCTGATTGGAATTGCTTTTTTTTTCAGATGATTTTGTGTATTTGAAAATGGAAATGTATGAGTGGATGTGTAATTTTAAGCTGATATGTATATTGGAGGAAAGTAAAGTTTTACCCATTTTTACTTTAAGCGGTATTATCCAATATGGAAGCTGAGTTTAGTGTTGCGTATGTCGTACTTTTTCTATTCGATTTCATGTTTTAGTAGCCATAAATGAAGAATATGATCGTTTTATAATGAGTAAGTGTTAAAATCATACACCAAAGGTTTCTTTTTAAGATCTCGCTGAATTCAGCTGAAGCACAAAAAGTTCGAGTCGATATATAAATTTTGGTTAATGATATCTGTAAAACATATTATGATTTTTGGAGTACTTTTGGTGAGGATCTGCTTTGCCAGATTCCAAGTTTAGTATAACGCTTCTAATACGATGTTGGCAACACTACGGATCATATGTTGACTATGTGAGGGGGATCAGTGTATACTGCCCAATCTAAGCTTGCTACCTACAATTTGTACACAATTCACAATTAGGCCATTTAACGATTCTCTGCGCCACCGTTTCTCTATTTTCACGAATTGAATATCATTTTACCGATTTCGAAATTTATGCTTTTGTATATATGTATGTATGTATTTACGTAAGCGCGGGAAATGGCTCGCACGTGTTGCTGCTCAATGTAATACGAGCATTTACTTAAGCAAATCGAGCAATTGGAGTTTCGAGATCCATTGAATTTCAATTCAACAGCACCAGACACTCCACCACATCCAAATATGTCGAAACACCAGTAGAAAACGTGCTGCTAACTACGAGAGCTTTATAAAAAGCATTGCGTTCGATTCGCCGCGCTGCAAACTGGAGGCCCAATTTCAGTTCAGTTGTGTGTCCAATTTGTTCGAACATTCGGTGGTTATTTTGTGTTTTTGTTTGTGTATGTGATGTAGTGGTAATTAGAAAGTTCATGCAGAATCAGCTCATGTCATTTATAGATTCGCTTGTTCACATTTACGTAGGTATATGTGTATGTATGTATACACCCTGCAAAAAAAATCTATAAGCCAAAGCTGTCAAAAAGGCATATGTTGGCATATGCTGATTGCTGTTATGCGCTTATTCCCTCTGCTGCAAACATTTTAATACTTAATTTTCTGTTATGCGTTCATATATAAAATATAGAGAGAGGGAGAGGAAAATGAGATTTGTGAGCAAACATGTGCAAAGAGAGCACATTCTTTTATTATTAAATAAGCCGGAAGTTGTGTAAAAATGTGAATTATCCAGCTAAAAAAAAACGCCTTTTTGCTATACCTTATATAAGCCTTATTATAAGATTCATATAACTCCAAATAATCCTTTATTATTAGAAATTAATCGGACCTTATTTCTTATGGATAATAAGAATTATTATAAGATATATTTAAACAACATATCGCACGTTTTATGCAATAGGGATTTAACTCGAAATTTTCGATTTCTGGTATTTTGCCATATATTTCAATAACTGGGTCATGCCTTTGAGTCTAGTCTTATAAAATACCCAAAATATAAAAATGGCGGAAATAAAAGTGATTTTGGAGTTAGCCGTAGAAGGAAACTGTTTGAAATTATAAAAGTTTGTTTGCGTTTTCCCAAAAAAAATTTTTTGAGTTAAATCCCTATTGAATAACATGTGCGATATATGCTCTTATTATAAGCAATTATCTAAGCCTCATTTTCCATACCAACCCAATAAACACAGACGCGAGGATGATATCGCGGCGAATTCGAGGCGAGTTCGCGAAAGCAGACTTTCGCGAATGTAATTTCTCGGACTCGCCTCGAGTTCGCGGCAAGTTCGAGTAAATCAATTTTCGCGATATCATATTTTTCTATTTTTTAAGTTGTTTTGCACTAAAAAATCATTATAGTTCTTATAAAAATATATTAAATGCTTTGTCTTATTTTATACGGATTTAACCCATTGCCAGTAAACCAAATTCTGAAATTTTAATTTTTCGAAACGCCATTTATAAAAAAATCTCGAATCGCTAATGAACAAATTTTCGAATCGCCAACGATCAGAGAAATTAAAAATTCTCGAATCTCTAGTGATAGGTGACATGCCTACGAATTCGGATTCGCCGATCTATCGCCGCGAACTATTGCCGCGATAATATAATCAGAGAAAGCGAATCCGACGCGAATTCGAGGCGAATCCGTTGGGTTTATTGGGAAATGAACCTTTGGAATAAGGTTTCCTCTCGGAGAGAGAGCGAGTAGTACTTATTGTCGGATGATATCAATACAGGAAAATCAGCTTTATGATTAGCCTTTGTCCATACAACTTAAGTCGCTTAGAATTTTCAGGCATTATTTCTTAACCTTATAATCCTCTAGAATAAACTTTAATAAGGCGTAGATTTTTTGTTGGGCATGTAAGGCTTTGTATGGTTAATTCAGCATTAGGCCCGAAATGTGTGCGCAAATCAATTTTCTCTTTCCCTGTAAAAATCATAGGGTTATATGATCCATTTTGTGGTAGGTAGGAGTACTTTCAAAGTGATCGTTTATCTGCATCGGCTCATAGTTAGCCGAACATTGCTACGAAAACCGAATGTATGTATGTATATCGCGATAACGACGAAGCAAGTGCGTACATTTGTATGTGTATGTATGTATGTATGTACATATGCATGCTCGTTTCAACGTTCACGATTTAGTAATAAAAAGACATTGAACGCGACACATGTTGGTGATTGCGCTAGAAAAATTTTATTATTTTATTTTTATTAAAGAAAGGCTTACTTATATATATATGTAATGCTAATAATCAAATTGAATTGACAGTAGTTCAAATCTGTTCAGAGATAATTAAATTTCATTAATTTTAGTACCTACTCCATGAATTACTCCCATGTAGGTACTCCATGGATTACTCCTATGTAGGTACTCCTTGGATTACTCGGGTGTCATGCGGAAATCGGAGTATGTGATCCCTGCCTAGGACATCGCCATGTTAAATGGACCATATTTTTTATATGAAATGTGGCAGGTTGAGGAGTACTCGGTTGGTCCATAGCGAGTACTCTATACACGCGTGCATGGAGTACTCGGCTTGTTTGCAGGGTTATATCTGAAAACACACACATCCACAATTCGGCCTACATTTGTATGCATGTGCGCATGTAGGTGTGTGCATAAATGTGCGCTTTGCAGGTAACAAAACTACGCTCATATTTTGGGGACTATAATCCAAAATCGATATTTCCGTCATCGATGTTGTTGATAATAACTACATTGTCGTCGACAACAACAACAGCAGCAACCAAAACCTACGTAGCACTTCACTAGTAATAGATTTAGTTGTTGAACAAGTATGAATTGAGTGAGGGTGTTGGGGGGGCATATACATAAATAATGTGCAGTTTAGTGGAACAGGCAGAAACGTTCATAAATTGTAGAGTTCTGAATTTTAAACTTGAAAACTTGCTGTTGCAAGAGCGTGTACCTATGGAAAACGATATTGCTTGCGTATTGACTGCTTTTTGAAAACGTCAGCTGAACATTTGCTATTCTGAATCTACTATACCAAAATGCATGAATTGGCCTATTTCTTTTCCTCTTCTTGTGCTAATTATACACGAGCATTGTAAAATGGAAATGGACCAAATTCATGTTAATGAAAGGTATAAAAACCAGAAAAGCAATGCAAAAATTTGTCGCTTAACATTTGCATTACAACAAATATGTATAAAACAGCAATTGCCAAAACATGCCAAGCGTGCACCAACATAGCAATTGGGGAACAGCTGCAGCATAAGCGAAAACACCAACTGATGTTACAACAACAAGTAATAGCCAAAAAATTGAAAAGTGAGCGGATTGAATTGCCGTGTTTTTGTTGTTGCAAGAAATGCAAGTCAAGTTACATCTCCATACCTAGGCAATGCTGACTGCATTTTGCGCCTAAAAGCAGACTACATAAAATGCACTTTCATGCAAGCACATAAAAATCTATACACACTTGTGTATATATGTATTTTGCATTAAATGACACGTCCGCCGGCCGCACTAAATGCAACTGCGAGACGAACGCATTTTTGCATAAATGAGTGCATGAGCCGGAGATGGGCGCTGCAGCGACAGTTGCCGTTGCTGTTGTTGTTGTTGACACAAAAATCGAAACGATTTGCATGCGAAAATAGATAATTGTATGCTTGCAAGCGTAATGCTTTCCCTCTACTTTTCCCTTCTTGCTTCTCAAATCTGTTCAGCAAATAGGCTTGTGTGTGTGCTTGTGCCCGGAGACCGTGTTGCGTTTGGCTGCGTTGCGGACACCAGTGCATACGCCCGAATGTAGGCTTCATTATAATCGCATCGAGAAATGCATTGACCGCAAAAGCCTGCGGTCATTGCAAATCACAATCTAGGTACTCTTCCTTCCCCGCTGCTCTACACAATCTCTCTGTGGGTCACTTGAATATTTTTGGCTTGTTGGCGTTGCAATCGCTTGCAATCGAAAATGCTGGCAAATACTAATTCTAACTACACATTTTGTGGAAAATGAATGCAAATGTGCTTTAAAGCTTTTCTCTATGCATTTATGCTATTTTACAAATAGGTACTCATCCAAATTCACATACAAAAAAGCATTTATGCACCCAACCAAATATTTTTGTTGTGTTTTGTTAACTGCAGCATTGCGTAAAACTGTGAAAATTACAAAAAAAAAAATGAAATTGCGTATCCATAAGCCCTCTTTTTGGCCGAATCACACATTGCTTTTGAAAATGATTTTTTACTATTTAGTGTTACTTAGCATTCGATTCGAGTTGAGAATATTTCAAGCGAAAAGCAAAATTGTATTTTGTTACCAGATGCTTACTAAAATTTTAATATCGAAAACACCAAGCAAAAGTGAAAAAGGTAATATTATAAAAATATAAATGATAAAAAACTTGAAAAAAAGTCAAAAAATAAAAACAAAATCGAACAGGAAACTCAATAAACATAGGCTGCGTTGTTGTATTGATGTTATTCTAATTTTTATGGGAAAAACTAACCCTGCTGATACAGTTGTTGTAAACCTAGACCACTTTATAACGTTATACTACTTTAAAAGAGCTTGTGAATTACCCAATGGATATTTGAAAGTTTATATCGAAATAATATTTTATACGGCATCGAGATGTTCTAGATGGGTTTGTTTTGACAGGTTTAGCTTTCTTAGAGGTACATAAACGTTTAATTGGTCTTATTATTTTATTTGACATTCGTCAAAGGCTCCCCAAACTGGAAAGTCAAATGTACCCCAAATGACTTTATCCAAAATAATCATCACAAAAATTTTTTTTCTTTCAAAACATTTAATAATTAAGATTTATTTTCAATCTTTAAGCTTCGAAGAGCCAGTTAAGAACACTCATTTAAGGAAAAAATTTAGTTTTACTTGTGAAAACGCTTACGTGGCACTACACAAAAATTACATCAGCTAACGGAAAATCATCGAATCATGTGTTACTTCGCTAGGCATTAAAGCAGAGCTGCCAAATTAGGTATACACATGTGTTATTGTATAAGGCTGCATTCAATTCTATTTTTGTGAAGTTTTTATAACGTTTTTACACCGAAAATGGCAAAGTCAACGGTGCCCCAAAGTCAAAAGGACCCCAACTTACCCTACATAAGCAAGTGCTTTATCAGCTACTTGCGCCTGCAGCTTCGGCTTTAGCAATTCGAAATTTGCTGCTACTGCTGCATCTGCTTCTGCTGATCAACATCAAAGTGCATTGCTCTTCAGTAATTAATTCCAAAGTAAATGGGCAGAAAGATAATTGAACGTTTCACAAGAAAACAAGCTGACTTAGTGCACTTAGTATTTGTATGTACGATTACCCTGCAGGGAACTCAATAACTAGTGAGCAAAATTTCTAGTTCCGAACTAGCGAAAAGGTGTCAAAAGGGAACTAGATCAATTGTAGTTAGACCCTCACCAGTTCAGGAGGAGTGAATTGAGTGACCATTATAAGACACACTTTGATTTGTATGCAATTTCGAAGTGACAAAAATTCTATGAAACTTTTTCGTTCGTTCAATTTCCGTCGGCTTTGTATATTTCTGCAATTCTCAGATGTTTAGTGAAGCGTTTCATATAAAGAGTTTTCTATTTGCATCTTAACTTGTATGAAATGAAATGTTCCCCTAATTATGCTTTTCCGATCCCTCAGGCTTATCTTTAATTTTTTTTATTTTATTACTTTATAAATATTACTGTAAATTTTATTAAATAAATAAATAAAAAAATTTTAGTCAAAAAAAAAAATTAAAAAAAAAATTATCATCCACCTTGACGCGGATTCGAACCCGCGCCCCTCAGATTGAAAGGCACATGCGTTAGCCAGTCGGCCATCGCGCCACTTGCATGAAGTGTGTCAAAGTCTGCACTTAAGCGGCAGATGTAAAACTGTAGAATTTGTAGGTACTTGTAGTTCAGAACTATCGAAAATGTGCCAATAAACGAACTAGTGTAAACTGTAGAATTTAGCACTAGTTCGGAACTATCGAAAATGTAGTGCAGAGGGTGACAATTGACACCGCCTAGGACATCTACGTGTTAAATTCGCCAGTTGATAACATGCAAAAGAGATTTAGCTCCCACTAGTAGTGTCAAAAAATGCACTAGAAGCGACCTAGTTCGGAACTAGAGATTTTCCCTACAGGGTATGTATGTATGTATGTATGTATGTATGTATACATATCCATAAAGTGGATTTTCAGCTAATGTATGTATGTATTTACACTTTCGCAAAGAGAATTTCAAATTGCCATTAAAATTGTGCAAGCAAATCAGCAGTGAATTGTTTGATTTTACCACATTCAGAAATTGAGTTTTATGATCGTTCTAGACATTGAACTAATACATACATTCTATAGAAAAACGTACGTAGATATATATCTGCGGCCACAAGCAATAACCGCTTAAGTCGACTTAGGAAGATTTTGAGTTACATATACCACATTATTCTTCTTTTATAACTCTATATTTCTGTAAAACCCCCATTCTTATAACTTAATTCAATAAAAAGATATAAATAAAAACATGTAGGCTTAACTTACAGTAGAGGTATATTAAACTTGCTATAACAGCCAAAGTAGACGTATTTACGTAATAAAATTTCTTGATGACACTTAGTTTTATTTACAAAATTTGTTTGCAATATTGTGGATGGCTCACTGATTTTGCGTCCGTAGTTTTTAATAGATTTTTATGATTTGTTAAGAAACGCCTTCGAATATAAAAATCAATTTATCTCGAAATCATATTTTTCGACTTAAGCGATTATTGCAAATTGCCACAGATATACATACATATCTGTGCCCACAAATTAAAGTAGCCTAACTCGAGATAATGCGAAATTGAGTTATTGTTATAGTGTTAGACTTTGGATGAAAACCCATCGATCTGTCTTATCCCCATTTAAATTGGAGTAATATTTAAAAAGTTATCTATATATATATAAAAATCAAGCCCATTTCTTTGTCGCCGGCTTTCGCCCAAACGCGTGGAGGGATTTTGACCAAATTTACACACCAGCTTAGTACCTTGCCCTAGATGGTTTACATACATATTTTTTTCAAATCCGGAAGTCGGCTCCCGAGATATAGGTCAAAAGGCCAAAACGTGGATCCGGATTTCCCCTGAATATTTTTGGACGATATTGGTATCAAATGCAAGGTATTGATCAGAGAATTTACATAGAGTAGTACTCATTGTGATTCCTAGGTCGGGTCTCTAGATATGGGTCAAAACGTGGACCCGGATGACCCTCGAATGTTTCTGAGCGATATTGGTGTCAAAGGAAAGGTGTTGAGCAGAGAATTTACACAGAATAGTACTCATTGTGATTCCTAGGTCGGGTCTCCAGATATGGGTCAAAACGTGGACCCGGATGACCCTCGAATGTTTCTGAGCGATATTGGAATCAAATGAAAGGTGTTGAGCAGAGAATTTACACAGAATAGTACACATTGTGATTCCTAGATCGGGTCTCCAGATATAGGTCACAAAGTGGACCCGGATGACCCTCGGATGTTTTTGAGCGATATTGGTATCAAATGAAAGGTCTTGATGAGGAGTTCAACATAGAACTATTTTATTTGTGATGCTTAGGACGGGTCCCCAAATATGGGTCAAAACGTGGACCCGGATGACCCCGGAAAATTTCTCAGTGATATTGGTATCAAATGAAGGGATTTGAGCAGGGATTTTACATAGAAATGAACTCAATTACAATCCTTAGGTCGGGTCCCAAGGTGTGGGTCAACACGCGGACCCGGACAACACCGGGATATTTCTCAGGGATATTCGTACCAAACGAAAAGTTTTGAGCAAGGCCTTTACACAGAGGTGAACTGATTATGATTCCTAGGTCTGGTCCCTAAATGTGGGTCAAAATGTGGACCGGGATGGCCCCGGAAAATTTCTGAACGATATTGTTATTTAATCACGGCGCATGAAGATTCCTAGGTGGGATCCCAAGGTATGGGTCAATATGTGGACCAGGATAAAATCGGGATATATCTTAGGGATATTGGTACCAAAAGAAAGGTGTTGAGCGGACTCTCATTTAGAGCCGTACTCATTGCGATTTCTTAGTCAAGTCTCCAGATACCGTAGCCATTATGTTTCCTAGGTCAAGTTCCCAGATGTGGGTCAACAAGTGGACCCGGATAAGCCCGGGATGCTTCTGAGTAATACTGATATAAAATGAAAGGTGTTGACCGGGTCTGCTATATAGATAACTTCATAGTGATTCTTAGTCCCGATACCCAATTATGGGTAAAAGAGACGATTCGGATGCCACGGAATGTTTTTAAGCAATGATGGTATCTGTGGCCGCTGTGGTGCAGTGGGTAGAGTGCTCGCCTGCTATGCCAGAGGTCTCGGGTTCAAACCACGGTCCGAGCCAAACACCAAAACAATTTTTCTAATTAGTAAAAATCCAATTATTGGGTTTTTTAAGAGCAGCGGTCACCTCTCGGCAGTGGGCGGCATACCCTCCGAGAGTATTTCTGCCATGAAAAAGCTTCTCACAAAAAATGCATTCGCCGTTCGGAGCCGGCATAAAACTGTAGGTCCACCCAATTTGTAGGAAAAAAAAGGAGCACACCTCGAATTGGGAGAGAAGCTCGGCCATAAAACTCGTCAGAGTTATAATAGCGCCATTGTATTATTATTATAATGATGGTATCAAATGAGAAGTGGACTGCAGGGTATGTTATGCTAAACCCAGTTCCCTAGGGAAAGGGGAAGAGTAATGAGACTGGGAAAGGCAAAGGCAAAGGCAAAGGGACGGAAAAGGAGAATATAATAAAAATGTAATGAAGAGGATCGGGAGAGAAGACAGGGAAGTAGAGAAGGAATGAGAGGGGGAATAAAAAGGAGAAAGACAGAAAAGGAGAGGTAAGAGAGAGCGATAGAGAAAGGGAAGCAGAAATGTGATGGCAAAGGAAAAGGGAAACGGAAATTAAAGGAAAGATAAATGGAAAGGGAAAGAGAAAAAGAAAGAGAAAGAGAAAGAGAAAGAGAAAGAGAAAGAGAAAGAGAAAGAGAAAGAGAAAGAGAAAGAGGAAGAGAAAGAGAAAGAGAAAGAGAAAAGTAGATGGAAAGGGAGTTGGAAACTAATACGAAGAAAAATGGGATAAGAACATGAAGAGGGCAAACTTTTGAAAATATCAATTTTTTCCTACACTTTTTTTAAACTTATCTGAATTGTGCTGAGCTCTGCAGCACGAGGTAATTTCGGTTTCTAGATACTTCCAACATATTTTAAAGTGTGCCGTTTTTCGCTTCAAGTACCTATAATAGGAAGTGGGCCAAAGCAAAGCTTGGCCGGGTACAGCTAGTTAAGATATAAAAATTATCCTAACTCAGATAGAAATATTTTGCACCAGTTAAAACAACTTATCTTCTAGCAAATCTAGTATGAAAAATCGTTTTATTAAAACATCCTAACTAGAGTTATGTGGGTACTTCATGGACGTATTTATTTGCGTTTTTAGTTTATTAAAAAACTTAACTTCAGTTAGGAATTATAATTTTTTTTTATCAATTTTGTTTTCATAGCCTAAGTGGAAATAGGTTATTTTAAGTGATTTTTTTTTATTTTTACACAATTTATCTCGAGCTAGGTTTTTTTGTTAGAATATTTTTCTCATTTCATGCGTTATTATCTTCAGTTAGGTTTTTTTGTTGGAAGCAAGTGGATATGATAAACTGAGATAAGAGATTTTTCAAGGATATATATTATAGAAATTCAATTAATTGTTATATACTGTATACATGAAACGCCTATTTTCATCAATTAAACTTTAATGTGGCCGCTGAGGTGCAGTGCGTAGAGTGCTCGCTGCTATACCAGAGGTCTCGGGTTCTAACCCAGTCCGGACAAACACCACAAAAAATTTTTCTAATTGATTAAAACCCAATTATTGGGTTTTTTTAAATAGCGGTCACCTCTCGGTAGTGGGCGGCATACCCTCCGAGTGTATTTCTGCCATGAAAAGGCTACTCAAAAAAAAAGCATTCGCCGTTCGGAGCTCGCATAAAACTGTAGGTCCTCAGGAAAAACAATAGTTAAGAAGCACACCTCGAATTGGGAGAGAAGCTTGGCAATAAAACTCGTCAGAGTTTTAATATCGCCAGTGTATTATTATTGTTATTTTTTTTATTTATTAATATTGATAGTTAAGCTTAAAAGCTAGAAACTAACAGATATTTTTTATATAGCACTGGCAACTCAGGCCTTCGGCTAGTTATTATTGTTATTAAACTTTAATCGTGTAGCCTTTTACAAGGTATGGATCCTGGTAACATGGAAGAAGAAGACTTTCTAAATATGGATTAAATTAGCGACGACTCAATTAAGGACTCATTTTTTAACGATAGTCAGTCGGACACGGGGTCAGATAGTGCTGATTAGCCTATGCCTTCCTACATCTTTTTGCGATCTTCTGAATATTTTTATAAACGCTTTATACACTTTTTATTTAACTGTACATGACTGTGTTTCCGGACAACCTACGTGTTATATATGTCATGAGACCCTTGCAAATCGTGTGGCAATGGAATAGCATCATGGTTATTCAAACACTTAAATAGCTTACCATTCAATATTAAACATGTCGTTTTGTATAGCGATTGCTGTCCTGGCCAAAACCAAAACTCTTTTATTAGTACTATGTTTTAAATCTTCATGCAAGGTGATACTAACATTGAGAAAATTTATCACAAGTTTTTGGTTCCTGGTCATACGCATATGGAGTGTGCTGTAGACATGTCTTAATTGAACGAAAAAAAAAAAAACAAACGAATATAGAGATTAATCACTGGGTTTATAAACATATGTATTTTGCACATGACTCTATACATATATATTTTTATGTATTTAAGTGAAATTTTGAAGACATAAGAATCCTTGTATTTTTCAGTGATATATGAATAAATAAATCCTTTAAAATTCAAAAAATTTCTAAAATAGCAACCCACTCCCTTAGGCGGACACCTCTCTTGGGCGGACAAAATTTGCCCGACGGTGAGTGTCCGCCCAAGGGAGGTTTCACTGTATGTTTACCAGCTGTTTTCTATCAAACAGTAGTGCTACCGCGCCCCTTTTTTCGGCGGTTCCAGCTGTTATAGCTTTGAACCTCTTGCTTGGGAGTCTTCATTAATGATTTCCGGATAAACCAAGCTTCTTGTGGTGATTTCCCTAATACCATGCCTTTTTCAATATTCGGTAAAATAAAACGCATATTCAGTTCGGGTTGAAAACGATCCGCGGCGTAGGATTATGGATTATTTTTTTCAGGCTCAAACAACAATGATTAGCGAAACGATTTTTATTTTATTTCATTCATTTCAAACAAAAATTAAAAGTCAAAAACTCTAAGACTTCTAATTCCACTACTTAGTTAGTTATATCCACTTAAATGGTCGTTTCGGGTCGTTTTCGACCCGAACGTAGGTCTACGCTCGAGTTAAATGGAAATAAAAACCTTATTGGGAAGAATTCAACACAATAAAAGCACTTAACTAGAGTTAATTCTGCTTTTCGTAAAAATTGCATCCAATAAAAGCACTTAAGTTATAAAAGACAATTTTTTGCAATTAACCTTGCTTTAAGATTTCTGGTTCACAACTATTCCTTCTCTAACACTACAAATCCATTATTTGCCCTTTTAAAAATCCGAATTGGTCCAATGGTTTAAATTTTGACAAAAAATTGAGTTTTCTCCGTTTACCATATTTTGAGTTAGGCTACTTTAATTTGCGGGCACAGATATGTTTGTATCAGTGGCAGACGCTTCATACAGCCCGAAAAGCCTGGCTTGCCTAAATATTTTAATTCACGAATTTCTTCAAAATCTGGTTAATTTACGCTTAAAATGTGTTTACTACTTAGGTTCTCATGGCGCGTTAGCCCCCCAACAACATTCGCGTTGTAATGTAGCGTTAGAATAATGCAGATGCCACTGTAACATCCGACAACTTGCGCCTAAAAGCCCTCTAGGAAAATAACGTGTATTTATTTCAGTACAAATTTCCTTGTAAAATCACCAGTCGAAAGCTTACAACCAAGCCTAAGCAGATTTAACCCATATTGTGGTATACGCTGACCTAAGGTTTGGATAATTTTAGAATAAAAGATAACTTAGCTTACGACTGTTTCTTAAAAAGATTCCCCTTGAACCACATTCAATATGCTTTTTCATTCTCAAATATCTATAGTATTTATTTAATACTTTGATTTTAGTTTATTAGATAGTCTATTGATTTAATTTTTACAATACATATAACCTAGAGCATCGTACAATCTTATTGGTTAGATTACACTGCTCTACAGCCAAAAAATACTCTGAACGCAACCATCCTTTCTATATGTAAAATCGGTCGCTGATTCCGAAAATCGGGTTCATTTTTAATTCTATGGGAAGGTTTTTGAGATATCGGCAATTTACCGTTATTTGGCCAATGTGTCCACTTAATCCTGTATATCTCTTTAACACAGTGAGTTATATTCCTTAGGGTGACACCAAACGAAAGAAAATTAAATTTCCTTTTCACGGCTCCTATAACATTTTTCTCTAACTCTTATAGTTTCTGAAATATTGACGATTAAATTTTAATTTTTTCGATTTTTTACGATTTTTTGAAGAAAAAATTGACTTTGTCAGGCAATATCTTTAAAACCAATACTTTTACCTTCGGTTTTACTCCTTTTCATGAAGCTCTATTCTATTACCAAAAAAATAAGCTATCAACGATGAAAATCCATTGTAAAATGGAAAAGTTATAGGCGATCAAGTAAATACAGCCAGGTCGCGCAATGCCTCTGCACGCGTACATTCTATGCATATTGTACCAATACCTACACATCTGCAGTAGCAGCACATTGGCAGCGCAGTAGATACAAGCCCATTTACGGGTATAACATGCATAAAATATACCCGTGTAGAGGCATTGTGCGACCTGGCTGTATTTACTTGATCGCCTATAACTTTTCCATTTTACCATGGATTTTCTTCGTTGATAGCTTATTTTTTTGCTAATGGAATGGAGCTTCACGTAAAAGATTAAAACCGAAGGTGAAGACATTGGTTTTAAAGATATTGTCTGACAAAGTAAATTTTTTCTTCAAAAAATCGTAAAAAATCGAAAAAATTAAAATTTAATCGTCAATATTTCAGAAACTATAAGAGTTAGAGAAAAATGTTATAGGAGCCATGAAAAGGAAATTTAATTTTCTTTCGTTTGGTGTCACCCTAAGGAATATAACTCACTGTGTTAAAGAGATATACAGGATTAAGTGGACACATTGGCCAAATAACGGTAAATTTCCGATATCTCAAAAACCTTCCCATAGAATTAAAAATGAACCCGATTTTCGGAATCAGCGACCGATTTTACATATAGATAGGATAGTCACGTCCAAAGTACAGACAAAAAATTTCATTTTGTGATCCAGTGTTATCTAGTGTATTTTCGTGGAACTAATTTACATATTCAGGTTTTCTATTAATATTAACAGTAAATTACATTTGTAAATTCATTTTATTTTTTAATTTTTTAATCTCATCTCTTAATATAACACTTAACTTATTTGCTTTTGCATTTGATTTAAATTAATATCTTATTTTATTAACTAGAAAATTTTTTGTATGTAATTAAATTGTAAAGAGCTGTTGTAGAATTAACCAAGGTGGTTAGCTATTCAGCGTTAATATTCTGATATAAGCTATGATGTAATAATACTTAAAAAAGAAATTGTTATAATAACTAAAAAAATTTAAATGCCATCTTAGGTGGTTTTAAAAATGTTATATATGTTAATTTTTTTGGAAGAACATTTTTTTTTTAATTTTATTTAATGTAAACGACGTAAGCGCTTAAAAATCTGAAAATTATTTAACAAAATTTTCGAAAAGCTTATTTTTAAAAATATCTCTTCGTCTGCCAACTCATTTCTAATACTCTAATTTAATTTAATCCCTTTCTCCATAAACATATCGACCCCTTTGTGCGATTTTATCGTGAGGGTCCTTTTCTCGAAATTTACTCGTTGATGCAAATTTGTTCTACATCCCTCAGCGCATCACCTGATAAAATATTATAGCTGAAATCGTTATAATTGTGCCAAAAATTGACCTTCTTTTTTATCGTAAGGGACAATGTATACTTTTTTCTTGAGCTCGAATTTATCGTACCGCCCATATAAAAAATATGTTGAATATCGCTAGTAGGAAATCAAAGGTGGAAACTGACTTACTTAGTATATTACCATGACCCCATCATTAAAAATGCAAAATTATGGAATAAGACACTTGTATTTGTCATATACAACCTTTTTTAAATATTATCGTAAGGGACAAAATTATAATTTTTTCGCAACCTGCAAATTTTTTCAAGAAAAAAAAATATCAGGTTCAGTATATTAATTATCCATCTAATCGCGTGTTTAATTTCATTTAAATATACCAGTAAAAAATAGTAAAAAAAAAAACAAAAAAAAATTATCTCCTGTAAAATTTGCTATTGTCCCTTACGATAAAGTCGCACAAAGTGGTCGATATATGTACATACCTCCACACATACATACTACTAGTTACATATGTATTCGGATATTTTTTTTTGCTCCTGTTCGCTATCACACCATTTTATAAATCTCATTTAATTTATTTAATTCCGTGACTTCCCCTCTTCAATATCAATACTCCCCGACATACTATGTACATTCAAAATACAGACATATTTGCAATTTCTGCTAATGCAACATTGTGGCAAATTGAAAACTGCACTCAGCCAACATACAAAGCTAACATAACCCTGCAAAAATCCCGAGTACACCCTGGGCCAGTCGAGACCAGTCGTGACCAATCAGGTACTGCACAATTAACCACATTTGATATAAAAAAATGGTCCAGTTAACGTTGCGATATCATAGCGTTGGACCACTTACTCCACATATACCCATATGGAGTTAATTGGATTATATCATTTACATGTGATGTGGTCAATTGTGAAGTACTTGACTAGCCTTGACTGATCCATGGAATACTCGTATTTTCGCAGGGTTATGTAAGCTTTGTACATGCATATACATACGTATTTTACGTATGTACCCAGTAGGCCCAATGGTCTACAAATCATCAATACTTTGCTCATTACATTTCCTTTAGTCAAGATAACAACTTCCATGACTATCGCACGGCGATGGCCGCCTGCGCATGAATGACTTTGTATAGTAAAAAAAAGCAATGAAGCGAAAACGTCGAGATTTCATTCCAAACCGCATGCTTTTTTCGTATGGTCGTTATTATTCTCTTGATAGATATTCAGCGTGAAGTGTAGCAGTGTTTTAGTGCTGAATATACAACTGCCTACCCCCTAACTTTGTTATGTACTTCATTCGCATAAATTTTTATGCTTCGGCTTACTCGTCTTAACTCCTACTTTAGTCAGCGAAGAAATGATCTGTGCTCAATTTGTACTTGCCGCTCAACATACTTAAGGAGTACATGCGGTGTATCTAACAAAAACAAGTATGCTGGCATGAAAAAAAATCGCATCACCTAACAAATGGGCCTAGTGGGTATAGTGGATTGATATCACAAACAAAATTTGTTCTTGTTGTAAACCTAAAATACTTATTATATTCAGTTCAAAATTTAAACTAAATTAATTATTTTAATACCTTTTTTTGTGTGCATCCTTACTTTCTGTATTTTTAGGTTATTGGCTTAACTTTTTATTTTATTGTTTCGCCTATTATTGGGCTAAATACACAATCATACATACGTATGTTTGTTGTTGGTGATTTTTAATTCATTAATTTTTACATGTTAGTCTTATTTCATTTATGTAAAGAGTCATCCACTTCATTGCAGACTTTCACACAAAAAATACCAAGTATTAAAATGTAATATAATTATTTACAGTGTTGCCACACATTCCAGTTAAAATTAAATTATTTTTCTTTTTATACGGTGGCATACAAGTAAATGCATTTGCTGGGTTTCGGAGTTGGATCGTTTGAATACGTAGCTTAGGTTGGCATTCCCTAGTGCTGCGGCAGTGTCTAAATGCATTTGTAAACGTGCATGTGGGTATACTTGAGTAAACATTAAACATGTATGGTAAATTCTTGCCGCTCTTGTTCTTTCTTTTCGTGATATCTGTAACGTGAAAAGTAAAAAGAAAAGAAACAATATACGACGTGCTTAATGAACGATAGAACAGTGCTTGGCAAATACTTTAATTTGCTATGGTAGGGGTACAGGGGTAGCTATTTCAATCTCGAAGCTTTTGTTGGGATCTTAGTGGGTTAGCATTAGGGTTAGTGAAGAAAATAATCTTTCTTTAGCTTAGAGAAATTTTAAATAATATTTTAAAACCCCAAGCTCAAGCTTTATTGGGACGGAGACATCAAGGAAACCAAATGCAGAAATTTTTCTTAAAACGAAAAAAAAGAAAATAAGCTTGAAATGAACTCAAGACTATAAGAAATCTTGAAATAACCTTACCTTGCTAGCAGTGAGGTCAATTCCTCGCGATCCATCTTGGCCAACTGCACATCCGTCTTCTCCATGACACGTTGCACCTCCAAGTCGAGCGCGCGTTGTTCGCGATCGCATTCACCTTCGCTGAGTTCGCGCGGATCGGTAAACCCCGATGGCGGACGAAAACCCAAATCGCCGGATGCCACAGCGGCAATGGCGGCTGCCAAAGAGGCGCCCGTATCAGAGTTAACCTCACTGTCTAAACTGTAAATAAATTGTGGCGGTGCGAAATTGCGAGAGCAGCAGATAGAAAGAAACAGAAAAATAAGAAATTGATAAAGCTTTTTTTAACGTTTTTAACATTTTATAAATTGTAGTATGTACGTAGTATAAGCATTAATGCTACACAAACAGCATATGTGTATCAAATACATAAATTAAAATATATTCTAGGCCAAAAGTTATACCAAAGCAAATATTCCAAACAAGTTTGTGTTTATTGAGACTAAAAATTTTGAATTTTGTTTTAAGTACTTACTACAAATTTTGCACTTAATCACGATAAACATACCCTTTGCTGCTGAAATTTAGCTTCATAAAATAATATTTCCTCAACTTTCCCTTAACTTCAAATAATCGAATAATCAATCATAATCAATTTTTTCTTTGGCGGAGCTTGGGGTTTAGGTACCTGAACTACCTGTTGCTACTACCAGGGCATATTCTCCGCTCCAACGTCTGATGTTCCTTTCCCTGCTGTTGCTGCTGCTGTTGCTGTTGTAATTGCAATTGTTGTTGTTGCTTGCGATTACGCTGTGCACGCTTATCCCCACCGCCACCACCGCCACCACCTGCACCCATACCCGGAACTATGCCGCCCAGCTGCCGGGACCCGCTTATGCGCCGCTCCACCGGTGAGCCTTGCTCATTGTTTGACTCTGTGCTCGAGTCTGGGCGAAACATATCTGCAAAAGCGAATACAAAGCGTGGTTAAGACACATAAGCACGGGCGCCACACCTATACGCACCTGCAGTTTGGCGCCCATCACCGCTGCGCGTCGACTTACAAGGAACTCTGTAGGTTGGCATATTCGAAAATTCGGTGCTGGGACTGAGGCTCGTGTCCGATTCGGATTCACAGCGTACGCCAGTTACAACAACGCCGCTAGAACTGCCTATGATGCCACTACCACTGCCACCACCACCACCACCGCCGCCGCCGCCTCCACTGCCACTGCTGGTGCTCTTGCTGCCGCGAATGCCATCGTTGGTGCGTGCACTCTTCTTGGAATGACCCGATTGCGAACCGGCCACCATAGTCAATGATTTGCTGAGTGTCGATTCGTCTAAAGATAATAAGTTGCAATGTCGATAGAGACAGAGTGAGCGGGAGAGAGAGAGAGAGAGCGATAGGGGAAGAGAGTAACAAATATTCTGCAGAAAACCAAGCAAAACTCATGTCAATTACCGTCCGTATTGTAGAAGCGCTGCTTGTGCCAACTAGATTTCGACTTGACGTGCCCGAATCCAGAGCTCGCCGGCAGCAGCGGATAAGCCATTGCATTGAGATTATCGCCCTCCGGATGTCCAAATGTCTTAAATTGCATGGTATAGTCCATTGGTGAGGCGGTAACACCGCTGCGCGATGGCGTCTTCGATGAGGAGCCGCCAGCACCTGCGCCCGTGCGTCCGCCATTTACGCTGAATGTGGCATATGGCGAGATCTCATACATTTCTGTGCGCCAAGATAAGGGCGAAAAGCAAACACAAAAAGAGAAAAGAAAAACGAAAAGAGAAAGGAAAAACGAAAAGAGAAAACAAAAACACACAATAAGTAATGGAGAAAATTATTTAATTACTCCAGCTCGTTTACTGCACAGAAAGATATTTGCTTTGTTACAGTTTGGGCACGCATCCGATAACGTCGCTTCGCATCACGGCTTCGCATCACTCGCCACCACAAATCTATGCAGTTTCCGGCTGTCTCTTTTTTCATTTCACATACAACAGCACAGGGATACATGGACAAGGACATGGAGACGGACAGGGACACGGACACGGACATGCACAACTCACCTGATTCGTTTGCCTTATCCACCGTTTTTACTGGCGATGCACTGTACACCTGCTGATTGCGTCGATTGTCGTGATCTTCTTTGTAATCACCGGGCAGTGTGCGCGACTCGTAGCCCTCGGTCATGGGACCGCACAACGTGCGACGGTGCTTAATTGTTAAAGCGCTGCATGACGGCGTTGGCGGCACAAGACAGAAGGCGAATGGCAGAACAAGTCGAATGGCAAATGGCAGTTGGCCACAGGTTGGCAGCGTGAAAAAAGTAAATACATAAATGAATGAAAGAAAATCAAATAACATAAAACAGCTTTCTTTAAAACAAAAAAAAAAACAAAACTCTGTCTATCTTGTCTCGAGCGCAATAAAGTGCAAATTAAAAACGTGATTTCGCCGCTGTGCCAATTAAATTGTTTTGCTCACTGTCGGCTTAGAAAAACTGCTAGTCATTAACACGCAATCTTTGTGTTAATTCAGGGAATGTATATACATTTGTGTGTGTGTGTGTGTATGTGTGCTTGGAGAGTAGTAGAGAGCAGTAGACTAAGGGTGGAATATAATTGGCTGGCTGTAGTTTTGTTACACCTTATCGTTTTTCCATTGCGATGAAAATAATTTGACCGTGTTGCAGTTGTAGAAATATTCTAGTTAGAGCGCTGAAGAAAGCGTGAACTTTTAGGTATTTTTTGGATGAGTATATATAAAGACAAGTTACTAATATAACTCTTCATATTGCCGTTTAAACTTTGGTACCTGGATGACCGAGATTATTCCGGGCTGCATATTTTCGGAAGTCTTTGCAAACGAAATAAAAAGTACCTAAAAAAAAAAATGATTGGAATAATGGAACTTTTCAGAAGTTCGCCCTCGAGACCCCTTGTACAGTAAATTTCATGAAAATTCTTGAAGCCGTTTGAGAAATCCATAACTAAAGTAAATCCATCTCGCTTCGCTGCGATATCTCTACCTCTTCATGTCCCTCACCTTCTTCTTCGTCTTGGGCTTTATCTTTCATCTCCGTTTTCTTTTTCATTTCTCTTTCCCTATCGCTCTAACAACACCTTCTTTTCTCTCTGTCTCCTATTCGTTCTCCCTTCCCTCTCCCATTCTGTTATCGTTTCCTTTTACATCTCCTTTTCCCTCCCTTTCTCCTTCCCATCTCTATTCCATTCCACTCGTCTTTCTTTTCCTTTTCATCTTATCTTTATATAAGGAACTAGGTTGGGCATTACATCGAAGAGAGCTCTATACTGAAGCCATGATTCTCATTTTTCACTTCATACCAATGTCGCTCAGAAACATTTCGAGGTTATCCGGGTCCACGTTGTGACCCATATCTGGGGACCCGGCCTTGGCATCACAATTAAAAGAGTTCTACGTTAAAGTACTCATCAAGACCCTTCATTTGCTACCAATATCGTTTAGAAACATTCGAGGGTCATCCGGGTCTAAGTTCTGACCCATATCTCGAGACCCGGGTTAGAAGTGGGTGAAAAAATTAAATTTTTCAAAATTTCGACCCAGAAAGCTCCTTTATTCCAAATCGGTGGAGCCGTTTTTGAGATCCGGTATATATATATTTTGGCCATAAAACTCGTCAGAGTTATAATAGCGCCATTGTATTATATTATATTATTATAGATCGCCTAAGTGAGACTTTCATAACCGCCTAACCGACAATTGTGCCAAAAATTTTAACTGAATTCCTAACGTAGGATTTCAGAGCAGAAAATTACATTAGAAGGAAATATAGAGCTTACCGAACTTCCCAAAGCCTAATTTATGTTATGGATCTATAGAGCTGGGCGCCAGGAGTTAAAGTTTGGCAAATCTCAAATTTGGCATAGGCGGTTATGAAGTTTAAACGACAATATACAAAATTGGATGAAACAAATACTTGGAAACAAAAGTATAAGCCGAGCTGCGATTTTAATTTGTTTTTATGTCTTTGAAAGTTTAGAAATTTTGATCGATCTAACATAACTGAAAAGTTTTAAATTCATAGTCGGCCACTCGCGTCCTCCTTTGCTTCTGTACACTAATGCATCACAAGGCCAATTAAAATATTTTGCTGATTAAGCTTTCTAATTATTGCAGGAAATAGAATTCATAGTTTTTTCGTCAATTTTCAATCTCTCTGTGTCAAAAACCAACGCCAAAAGCTAAAGGAAAAAGGTTCATGCTAAACTTCAATATCATCAACTCATCAATTCAATGGCAACGCTGCCAACGTCAATGCAACAACAATGTGCACGTTTCAATGAACGAAGATGGTTATCAGCGACCCGCAGGCCAAATCACTTCCTCTAATTCAGCGTACTTCTCGCTGCCGTGAGAATTTTCGCATTTTTTGTACCTACTCTGTTATTTTTTTTTTGTTTTTGTTTTTTCTTGTATTTTTTTTTTTTTTTGTAATTTTTTTGTTCATTTTTTTTTACACTCTGTTGCGTACTTACATGGTAATGATGGCAACGGTGATGATGACGATAACAATTAATGTCGAAAACCAATCACCGTTGGTGGGATTCGTTGCATTTATCAGATTGTTCATCAAATCATTTTCCGATGGGAAAACCTGCGGCGGCGGTATTGTAACTCCATCCAAATTCGTTGTTGCGAAATGATAGTGTTCGGTGGTTTTGCCAGCATCGTTTGTGGCCGAAACGCGCAGTTGATACCATTTGGCTGGCAGAAAATCGCAAAATATTAAATTTTCACGATTCTCCTCGGCATTCGAGATGTCAGATGTGACGACCGTCCAACGGATGTCCCCTGTGTATATGTGCAAAAAAAAACAGAAGTTAAATGGTAATGCTGATTGCTTGTGGTGCATGTAAAGCGCCTCTGTTCAGGCACAGACGCGCAAAACTTTGTATTTGTGCATGTACATTAGGGTGATCCCCAAATATATATACGGAGGCAAATTTTATATCACATGTGCCCAACCTCACCCCCTATGTCGATGTTAACATAATCGAAGATGTCACAAATAATTTTTTGTTCTGATCGGAGATGTGTCGCACAGTGGTCAAAATTTAGAAAACTCTATGGCGACTAAAAAGCTAAATTAAATTTTTTGGATATTTCATGCCCAAAATCTATAGTACTTCACTTCAGGATACTAAATGTAAATTTTGGTCCCGATTGGAGACGTGTAAGGAGTGTCACAGAGGGGTCAAATTTTGTATTGCCATATGGGACCACCATGCGACACCCATTAATCGCCAGCGATCGGCACCAAAATTTATATTTTGTATCCTTGAGCAGGTATCGCTCGGGATCAAAATTTACATGCGTTGTTACCGATGTAGGTAGACGGAAGAAAATCGCTAATTTGATTTTTTGAGGATCACTCTAATGCACATATAAGTACTCGTATGTATATGTGTATGTTTAGAAATGGAGAAATAAGCGCGGTGGGTCTTAGTACCGCAGTGAAGCTACTGGTGTTGTGAAGTTGAATGGGTGCAGTGAAATAACGCCCATGGAATTAACGCCCGCGGGCGTTATTTCCAAAAAAGGAAATAACGCCCGCGGGCGTTTTTTCTTTTCTTGAAAAAGAAATAGCGCCTACGAATAAAACGAAATTAAACCCGTGGGTATTATTTCCACTCAGAAAGGGAAAGAACGCCCGCGCGCCCTATTCGGCGATGTGGGCTTTATTTCCCTTTCGAAAGGGCAATTAAGCCCGCAGACGGGTTTTTTTTTTTAAATATGGTGTATTAGTGGGAAAAGCGCCGCAGGCGAAAAATTGGAATAAAAAATCGCGCGATTTTTAATTCCAATTTTTCGTTTTTTTTTTTTAATATGGTGTATTAGTATTGGAAAAAGCGCCGCAGGCGAATCAAATGAGTAATCCCGAAAATAAGACATGTGACACAGAAGACATTGATGTATCCGAAATGGATTGTTCTGACTATGAAGAAACGGCGGACAATTTTTGCGAGAGTCAAAGCATGTTGTTGTGTGTTATTTGTTTTACCAAGCCACGCGATGTTCTCTTAAGCCCATGCAATCACTTTAAATTGTGTGCGGATTGCTTTGGAGAGCACAGTAAGGTTGCAATCGTAAATGGCAATAGAAATATTTTGTGCCCGGTTTGTCGTCAAATTGTTGAAAACTCTATAAGAGTATTTGTTTAGATTGTGGTCTGAAAGTGCCAATATGTATGTAATGAAGTTTTGTTTATTGTTGGGGTAAGTGGAAAAAAATTCAACAACTATTTACAGCGAAGGTTGAGTGTATAGCTATTTCACGAAAACCCATTTTCGATCATCAGCACTCTTTTCGGAAGTGGATGCACCGGGGATTGAACCCGAGTCCATTCCATCTTCAGCCGCAATGACCCAACGCATAAACACACTCGGCCATTGAGACTCTGTGCAAGCTGTTGGATTTTCCCCACTTTTGGCTTTTTCATTGTCAACATTAACGTTAGTGTGTATCAGTGTTCTGCTTCGAGTAAGGTTTTCGGCTCATCGATCTGACACAGTGCAATGCAAGTCATACACATGATGTTTACCCGAATAAGCGATACGAGTAAAGCTTTTGTACGTTCGATGTCAAACGAACAAATGTTTGGTTGGAAAGATATGTACAAAACAATGATTTGTACATAAGTAGAAATTATCGTTTGATCGATCGGTGTATGAGTTGTACTTAAACAGAAATGATCGTTTGATCGTACACTGTACGATCATGTACATTTTTAATATGTGTGTCGTAGAAATATATGTATGTATATACATATATATGTATGTATGTATGCTGGATTTAGTTTTAAAGCCGTTTTTCTTGCATTTTCAATTCTTTATTTTCTGTAATCTTTGTATGAGTGCGGATCAGCCGCTTTATTTTACATATCAAAAGTTTAAATAAACGATTAAAAACTTTTCAAAGCGATAAAATGAAAAATCAATTTGTTTTATTTTCATTAGTAGATACTTTTTTATTTCATTTTTAATATAAAATTAGAAAAGCTATTATATAAAAGGAAAAAATTCGTGCATACAAATTAGGCATTATTTCATTCTTTATTCTTGTTTTCATTAATACTTTTTATACTTAGCTGTACTAGTACACAGAGTGTTATAGTTTTAATCACATAACGGTGGATTGTAACAGAATGAAATAATCGAGATAGATATAGACTTATATATATCAAAATGATCAGGGTGAAAAGAGAAATCGGTTGAGCCATGTCCGTCCGTCTGTCCGTCTGTAAACACTCTAACTCGCGCAAAAATTGAGATATTTTGATGAAATTTGGAATGCAAGTTGGTTTCGAGACTGGGACGGTTGGTATTGAAAATGGGTGAAATCGGATCATGAAAATTTGCGCTCACTTGCTGCACTGCTAGCTGGAATGGATAATATTTTAAGGGCAAAATTATAAAGAGTTGGAAACTCATTTTTATGATTTTCCCACCACTGCATGGTATCAAAATTATTTTCGAAGGCTGTTTGCCAATCGGTAACATTTTTCTCTATGGCAAAATGAGGTAGAAAATTTTTGCCATATTGAAAAAAAAAACCTATTTTGCTGTGCCAAACGGAAGGAAAATTTTGACAGTTACAAAGATACACATTTGGGCGAAAACGGGCAACGATACAATTTTAAACCGTAAAATGCATATAATTGTTGATGGCAGTTTTAATGGAACAGAAGAAATGTATTCATGAAACGATTTGATGTTATTTTGTATTTAAATATTTGTGTTACTTGTATGTGTATGTATTTACAAATGTGTATGTATTTCAAATCCACCACGAATACTTTTAAAATTTTACTCCCTTATGTCAAAATTTCATTTTTTCTACCGATTGGCACACGGCCGAATTATACAAATTCATTAATTTGACACCCGTTTTCGTCTTCAATTTCACAAAAAACTTCCCACACTTCACTACGGCCTTTTCTTTTATTAGATTTTTTGTAAACACCACTTTTAAGTTTTTCGTACAGTCGAATGATCGTATAAACATGCAATGATCGCGATCGATCAACTGATCGATCGGTTCGTTATAGTATGTACATTGTATACTCGTGCGATCATACAGTGATCGTATCGTTCAACCTGTACATATGTTTGTTTCAAACCAAACCGTTCGATCGCTGTGTTGTTTAGTATGAAAGCATACAAACGAGCTGTAGCTCGTACGTTTACGGTTTGCCGGGTATCAAACGTACGTACACAATGAGTTGTATGCTATACCCGAACTTCAAACTGATCGAAGCAGAACTCTGGTGTGTATATGCTTTTGCATATATTCTCCACAAATGTGCTGAATTTTTGTTGTAGGCAGTTCGCAATGAACATTGTTGTTGGTATTTATTTTATGTATATACCAAACAACGTTAACAATTTTACTTGAAAGAGTTTTTAGTGCTTAGCACGAAATTTTTATTTTAATTCAATTTTTAATCGCGCGATTTTTTATTCCAATTTTTCGCCTGCGGCGCTTTTTTCCCTAATACACCATATTTAAAAAAAGCCCGTCTGCGGGCTTAATTGCCCTTCCGAAAGAGAAATAAAGCCCGTGGATCAAACGTAATAACGCCCGCGGGAATTATTTCTTTTCAAGAAAGGAAAAAATGCCCGCGGGTGTTATTTCCTTTTTTTCGGAAATAACGCCCACGGGCGTTAATTCCACGGGCGTTATTTCACTGCACCAGTTGAATGCAATGCAAGTACATCTGTAAATGTGTGCATGTGTGAGTGTGTGTTGTATTTTAATGATATTGCGGTTGCAGGCGGTTGATAGGCAAAAAGCGGCCGCCCCATCAGCACCAAAGGTCTAACATGATGTGTTCATATTTTATGCAAGAGACAAATTCACATATGTGTACAGATGTACATACTTATCTGAGCAGATATCTAACGATAATGTGTTTTAGAACAGAGCAATCTATGTATGCGAATTAAGGTGGGAGTGATTTTTAAATTATTTTTCCTATTCCCTATTTCCTATGTTTACTTCGGCTACAAATGCACCAATAAAACTGTGCAAGAGCACTTTTGTGGGCGGAATAATTCCTACACAGGTTCGTTTTGGCCCCTTTTTTAGAAAGTGCGAAAAAATAGTAGGTTGAAGTTCGATAGAGGGTTAAAATGTTCTAGAAAATTATTCACCATAAAATTTCACTAGGGTTCCCCACAGACAAAATCTTTGTACAAAGAACCTATAAGTCCACAGGGTTCATAATTATAATCATTATTAATATAAAAAAAACACTTGTTATTTGGAATCCACAAAATCTGAAAATTTCCACCGTTATTCAGGACAACCCTATTGTATGCAGTCATGTGAGCAAGCTCATAGGCATGCTATTGCACTGCGATATATTCAATAATCGAAATTGATTGACTTTCTAGGGAATTCTGTTTAACCAGCCGACTCGAGAATCTGGAGAGATTTAGTATGTCGCTAAAGCTGTGAATGCGCAGATATGATTTTTACACACAATTCCTTCAAAATTTTATGCAAATTTCAATTTCCTAGCACAAAAGGTTTGGTTCAAAGAAACAAGTTTATTTTATAGTCAGCGTGTGGTAGATTGCCATTTATATCTCAATCCACTATATCGCGGAGGACATTACATATGTATGTAAGTGCGTATGCATATAAAAATGAACATGTTGACACACAAATTAATTGAATTTTAACTAAAATTTAAACACTTCAAGTGTAATCTGCTAAAAATGATGCGCAACGTTAGCTTTCAACGCATTCTATTTAAAAAGCAAGCTTTTAAGTGTAAATTTAATAAAACGTTAATAGATACGCACAAAAAAATTCATTATTGTTAACTTAAAATCACATGTTGCAATTAATTAATTTTTCTTTTTTTGTCGCATTGCATTTAATTGCGCAGCTGCGTACTCTCGTAATTTGCAACATTCACATTGAATTTGTACGGAATACATTTTGTGATTTTAAATAGAAAATGGCTGTTCAATAAACTCTAAAACCGCAACCGCAACTCTGACGCCTTACAACAACAATAACAAAAAAAGCAATAAAATAACAACGAAAAACCGCGCTGCCGCTCACAAACCGCCTACCGATTAAATGCTTTTAGATAATTGTAAAATGTATGCAGTTGTTTTTCTTATTGTTGGCTTTATTATTGTATAAACAACCATTGCTACATACTTAGTTGTTTGGAGAAAGCTGGTGACAAAAATATTCAATAACAAAATTCTGCGTACAAAGCCGTTTACGTGCAAACCGCAATCGTGTGGTGATTGATTGGCAATCGCCAAATTGCCAATGCAACAACAAGCAAAGCGTGCAACACTAAGTTCATACCTATGTACATTAGACCGTCTCGCCTTAGTTATACGGACCAAAAAAAGTCCACCGTACGCCTCGCCACATCATGTATTTTTGGCAAGCATTTCCAAAAAAATTTTATATATGTATGTATATATATATTTTTTTTGGATGCCGCTCGCTAAAATTAATTTTTTAATATCTTCCGATCTTTCGATCTATAAGTTTGATACACAAATGTCCTTGGCTTGAGGGGATGGTTTCTACTTTATAATCATGATAATGTACATACATATGTAGGTAAATTAGGGTGGCCCTCAAAAAATCAAATTATCGATTTTCGTCGATCTCACCCCCTAAATTGGTAATTGCAAAGTCATAGATATCAAATATAAATTTTGGTTCTTATCGGAGGTGGTCTATTTCTGCTCTTTTCTTTTCTCAATCTTTCCTACATAATCTCTCTTATCCTTGTTACTTGACTAGGTGTTTTTGTTGTAGTGCTTTTGCTAATTTCTTATGTTTCTAATTCCTTGAAACTACACACCACTTTCAGCCAAACATGTTCACAATTCCATGGTAAGTTTGGTGACCACGCACAAACTCACCTATGCATGCGCATTGACACAGCTATGATGTGTGCAAAAACATTCAGCATTCAACAACAACCACACGGCAATTTTCCAACGACGATTGTGCACGCGTTTAATGAAAATTGGCGCAGTTCTATTTGAGAGCAATACCTTTCTAATGGTATTCTTAGTTTTAAAACTGGTTCCGTAGGTTCGACGGAGAAGATGGAACAAAATTTATGTTATCGTATTAATAATATAGATTTTTAATTCTCCATAGAATTTTTTGTACTTTAACCACTGTGCCAATCCAGATCACCCTCTCCGATCGGCAAAAAAAAATTACATGTGTTACCTTCGACTATGTTAGCATCGATCTAGGGGTGAGGTTGAATATGACTTAAAATTTGTGCCCAAACATTTGTAGACCACCGTAATATACATGTGTATATAGATAATGTATGTCTCTTTATATCTATATAAAAAGTATTTCTAATTAAGAATCCCCTCCTTAATTCATTCTGCGTGCCCTCCCTCCCTCCCTCCCTCCCCTTGCTCATTTCATTTTGCCTTAATTCACTTACCCAACGGTCGATGTTCAATTGAGAAATGATGTATGGGACAGCCGCCATTGTTCCATGTTGACAATTTCAAATTTACACAAGACGTATTGGTGGCAATCAATTCATTGCCGTTAGGTGCTTGTGATGCTGCAATGGAAATGGAAATAAGTATTTTAATTATTAATCAACCTAAATGTTTAAAGGTCAAGTTGATGGTGATGCTGTTTAGCACATTTATAAGGTGGAGTGGGTTGTAAATTTGGTAAAAATTACTATATTATATAAGTAAGTCACAAGGTGTATCCTAAGTTACTTATAAACAATGGCTCATAATCTCAATTGTGAAGATTCCCAAAGTCTCCTATCTCTCCAGATATTCTTCACTATTAATATTTTATTATCAAAACTTGTAACAAGATCCGTAGCATTTCATATTTTAATTTAATATTCAACCTACCAAACATGGCGACATTCAACAACAAACTATACAACCCTTTGTAACCATTGTAAATAGCAAGTCCTTTTTATACAAAAAAAAAAACATTTATGTCACCACATCATTTAACTATTTCATCGCTTTGCACATCACAACCTCATCACTCCGTCACATCACCACCTCAACACATCACAATTTATCATATATACACATTCAAACAATCATCTTTTGCAGAGTTCACTCACCTTTGCCCTTGGTCCAGACATTAATTTCCTCGCTGGACACACCATCGCCCACAATATTATGTGCCGACATTTTGATGATATACTGATTGCCACACTTCAAGCCAGTTATCGTATAAGCATTATTTTCTGGCACCAATTCGGTTTGTGACCATGTTTCGCCGGTGATGCGATACGAAATCGTATAGCCCTGCAAGGGGGCGCCACCATCGTCCGGTGGATCCCAGCTCACACGTATGCTATCGGCCGATGCATATTGTACGATGATTTGTGGGGCGGCGGGCGGTTTCATGGCAATCACTTGATATTGAATCTCATCGCTGCCAAACAGATTATTCGCTGTGCAAGTGTAATTTCCGGACAGACTGCCCTCCACGCCTGTTTAACAACCCGAAACAAAGACAGAGAAAGAAAGCGGAGCAGAGTAGCGGAAAGTCATAGCCAGAGCCAGAGCCAGCGCCAGAATTGGTTGCCATTGAACATTCAATACGGTCATTCGTCGTTGTGTGTGTGTGTTTTTTTTTTGTATTTTTTATTTTTGCATATTTAAATGTGTGCAACAGCATTTGTTAGCGTGTGTATTGTTGTTGTTGTGGTTGTGTAGCATGCAACGAAAAATAAATTAAAATAGAAAAGGTTACAAATATGTTCAGCAGCATGGAAAATTGAAATTTTTTATATTTTTCAGATAATTGGAATTCGACACGGCACGACACAGCGCAGCGCACTGCCCCGTGTTGTGCCCCCGCGTCTACTCGGTTATACATAAACTATAGATATAAGTATCGTATGGCAAAGGGTAGTGATTTGCTCGCAAGCAAAAACATGTGGAAGTAAGCGCATTGTCAGAATAATAAATTAAATTGAAGAGAACACTTGATGCGAAAGGGATTTTAATTTATGAAACTGGAACGGTTATTAGATTTGAATATTTTAGTACACAATTTAGTGGCACTTATGTCAAAATGTTTTTGTGCGGATGTGCCTAATATCTAAAGGATATGGAGGATGTAGTAGGTGCTTGCAGAATTTTGTTTTGTTATGGTTGAAGGCGCACAAAAACAAAATGTCGAAATGCAATGCAGTTTTTGTAAACAAAAATTTTGCAATCAGAATTGATTGAACTACAAAACTACATACATAAAAAAAGGTATATTATGTTAATAAATAATGACAACTCCTAGTTTAATACTCACGATGTATCTTCAAATTGCCCTCGTTGGTCACCTCATAGAAAGGGCTAAATGTGACAGGACGATCTCTGGTCAGCCATCTGGCACGCGGCGTCGGATTGCCCACTGCCAAGCATTCCAAAACCAAAGGCGTGCCAACTGCCTTGCGCACCAGCTGACCAAAGGACGCTATGCGTGCGGGAGCTGAAAGCCAAAAAAAGGGAAGAGAAACCAAAAAAAGAAAGAAGTACTATATAAAAGTATGTATTTAAGTAAATGTGTAGTAACAAAGTGACAAAGCCAATAAATGTATAAATATTGTATAACAGAATGCCATGGATTATAATTTAAATTCAATTAAATCCACTTAATTAACCTGAGCGCGCGAAAATCGAAAGCACAACTCAAATTCACTTGTTCGGCCGTTGATTTAATTAAAACGCTAAGTGAGTGAGGAAGTAAATAAGCAACTCTGTGACACTGTTAGCCAATTAAATGGATTTAAAAAAAAAGATTTATTGTTCAGTGTGGTGGATTTTGCAACAAAATGATATTGAAATTAAGTTAAATTAAATTTTTTTCAATACTTTTCAAGCTCTGGATTACTTTTCGCATTGTGTTAAATACAACATAAGCCGCATTCGTTTCGGCAAGAGTTAGAGACTTGCGAAAAAACAACCACTGGTATAAAAACAAGTGAAAATTATACGACCGTTCGTTAAAGTAAAGGAATTGGAAACAAGTAAGGAAGCCTAAGTTCGAGTGGAATCGAACATTAGATACTCAGCTGTATGCTTTCATTGTTTGTTTGCGTTTGTTCGATATAGGGTGTATTTTATATGAAACGAGTGCTGCATAAACAGGGCGCAGCCACGCCCATTTTCAAAATTTGTATCAATCATCCAAATAAGCATATAAATATTATTGTTAGTGCAAAATTGCATCCCTCTATGACTTTTAGTTACAAAGACTTCACGTTACAAATTCCAAAAGGGTGTTCCAGAAATATCTTTGTTAAAAAGTAGGCGTGGTCATAAACCGATTTCAATACATTTTTGCGTGTCTATTAACACGTGTTATAAAAGTGTATAAACCAAGTTTCGTCATAATATCTCAGTTATTTGTCGAGTAATAGGCACGTAGATTCCTTTGTATAAAAAGAGGCGGTGCCACGCCCATTTTCCAAACTTTTTTTATTTTTTGTTTCCGGTCTATTGTAAAACTCATGTCACAAAATTTCAATGAATTATCTTTATATTTCACAGAGATATCGCTTAAAATGGTTTTATTAGGTCACTTTATAATACCCATATATAAAAGTGGGCGTGGCCGTCAACCGATTTTGATAATTTTTCGTCAAAACATTTGTCTATGTAAGCAAATTACGCATAACAAATTTCATTGATATATCTTCAACGGTTTCTGAGTTATGACATATAAAACTTTCAATGTTTGACCCTTAATAAGTGGGCGTGGCACCGCCCATTTTCCATAACTTCATCAAATTTCTTCATAAGGGCCTGAGCTCAATACGTGGGTAAAATTTTATCACTCTAGCTATATTAGTGGCTGAGATACCAAATTTCCGATTTTTTCTATATAGGAAAAGTGGGCGTGGTCATGGTCCGATTTCGCCCATTTTCAATACCAACCGTCCCAGTCTAGATACCAACTTGCATTTCAAATTTCATCAAAATATCTCAATTTTTACGCGAGTTAGAGTGCGTACGGACGGACGGACGGACGGACGGACATGGCTCAATCGATTTCTCTTTTCACCCTGATCATTTTGATATATATAAGTCCATATCTATCTCGATTATTTCATTATGTTACAATCCACCGTTATGAAATCAAAATTATAATACTCTGTGTACTAGTACAGCTGAGTATAAAAAGGTGTGTTTATTTGATGAAATTTCTTAAAAAAATTTATCGATAGATGTCTCCCTATCTTCGAATCTAGCCAAGACTCAATGTAACACCGTTCGTTGAAGTACGGACAAAGAACATATGTTGTACAATATACGTTCTTTGGTACGGAATTGGAGAAAATTTTCTAACGAACGGTATTGCGTTGAATTCGAAGATAGGGGAGACATCTGTTGACAAAAATTTGAAACCATTTCACTTATTCACAATAGAAAAAATTGGCATAATCAGTAAAGATCAGTTTAATGAGTAGCTGGCATACTCTCTAAAGCTCTCTTAAAGTCTCTAACATTTTGAATGGAAACTGTCAGCCAAGAGAGCAGAATCGAGTATAAGCCAGCAGAGAAGTGCCCAATAAAACACTCCTATAAATTCTGTATGCTGTTGCTGCTGCTACTCTGCACACTATTAAAATGCTTACAAACCCATCAATCAGTTGCGGGGTAGTGGTCAAAATGAACTCTCATACATACGTGTGTAAATTTTACATACATATAAGCACACACTCACCTCGCGTATTTGTGGCTTGCGCAACCACAGATGTTGGCTCGCCCTCGCCCACCGAGGTCGAAGCGGATACCCAGAATTCGTACATTTGGTTTTCGGCAAGGCCGCGCGCCTCATACGTCACCGGATAGCCATTCTCATCCACGCGCACCATATAAGCTATGCGAGAGTCGTAACGGTAAAGGCAAATTGAGTTGAACAGCAGCCAAGTTTGTGTACAAAGAGAAAAAGAGACGGAGGGAGAGAGAGAGAAGAGGAAAAGAGCAAGAAGGTAGAACGTTGTCAGTTGTGCTGCATTAAATTTCACTTCTTTTTTAACATATAGAGGTGAAAATAATAAAATTTAATGTAGCATAAAGTAATCATTGCAATTTAATCAACACGAATGGCATTTGGAGAAAATTAATAAAGGGTAATTAACTTAACAGCAGCAGGTATATTCCTCTTCATAAATACCAGCACAAATTATATACATACGAGTACATAAGTGCTATTAGTCACTATTAATTTTGCAGATACTTTCGTAATAAAAAATGTGTGTATGAATTTTGCATGTTTTTTTTTGTTGTTTTCACTCACATTTCGCTTGGCCCTTCCGCCCCGCTTCACGCGAATAAACCGTATAGTGCGATATTATGCCATTGCGATTTTTCGGCGGCAACCATGAAATCAATATTGAATCAGCTGTTAAGGCCGCCGCTTTAATGGACGCTGGCGCATCTGGCACATCGTCCTCGGTTTGACAGTACAACGGTTGACTGGCCATGCCATCACCCGTTGCCGTGTAAGCCAAAACGCGCATCGAATAATTGGTCGCCTTGTGTAGCGTATGCAAATATGTTTCCAGATTGGATGTACGTTTCACCTCCAATTTGGCGGGAAAGTCAACTGTGACACAAAAACAAACAAAAAATGTGTTATTTAAGAGAAATAGAAATGCATTAAACGTTAAAAATAATTTGTAGCACTAAGAACTAACTAAATGACATGAGCTGTAAAACTGAATAACGAAATCACTTAATTAGTGTCAGTTTTATTATTTCAAATGATCAAAATCGTTTTTGATTCAGCTAACAAGCCCAGCAAGCTTTAATACATTTACCCATAAAGTTCACAAGCAATTTCTACGTAGTCTCCATTCAAACATTTTGCTCATATCTTGTAGCCAAAAATTATTAATGAAATAAATAATAACAACTGGCACCGTAATAAATCATCCGCATTATTTTTTAGTTATACAATTTAAGTATGCCACAATTACTAAAAATTTTAATAACAAAGTGGCGTTAATAATTGAATAATAAACAATAAAAACTACAAAAAAAACTCTTAACCCAATTTGCATTATGAAAATTATTATTATTTTTTGTTTTGTTTCGCGCAGCATACTAATTTTAATTGCTTTGCTGCATTCTAAATTGACGCCGAACTCAAACGAAACAATTTAATTTTATGATAATATGATAAAAAAATAATATAATATAATATGCAATTTATGTATGAATGTGTGTTTATGATTGAATTTTTAATCTGCACATATGTTTGATTAAAGCAAGCATATTGCAGAAACGCTATATGAAGATGGCAACAAAATGTACATAGGTACAAACATAAAAGCTTAAAGACACATATGTACAAAAGGGTGGTCGTTAAAATCAAATTATCGATTTCATTCGGTCTCACTCGCTATATCGGTAAGAGCACAATCAAGGATATGAAATAAATTTTGGACCCGCTCGGAGATGGTCAAGAGGTGTCGCACAGGCGCCAAAGTTCAGACAACTCTATGGAATTCAAAAATTAAATTAGTATGTTTTATAGCTAATGTCCAAAATCGGTGATCTTGAGCCAAAAGATATATTTTTGTCCGGGGCTGCACATTAACGTTATTTTTTATCAATAACCAAAAAAAAAATTTTGTTTTCCATTCAATTTGAAAAATTTTAACGTTAAATGCTTAACAAAAAAATACTGTTTTGATAATTATCAAAAAAACTTATCAAAAAGAATTTCGTTTTGTTGATTATCAAAAAACAAATATTGAAAAAATTTCGTTTCGGCAGCCAACAAAAAAAAAATTATCAAAAAAATAACGTTAATAAAAAAAGAAGAAAATTCAAAGTAAAATGAACCCGTAAGCCCGAAATAATTTTTTATTATTATTTTCTTTTTGATTATTAATAATTTTGATAATTTTTTTTTTATAATCAACGAAACGTAATAATTTCAATAATTTTTATTTGATACTAGCTGAAACTTCGTTCTGCCCAAAATAGATTTTTTTATTAATTTCATTTCAAAAATTGTTATTACACCGGTATTGTTTTTAATAGAAAATTAACGATTTTTCACTACTTCATTGTGTATACAACTACAAAAATATATAATTTTAGTATTCAGTTTAAGGCTGCACGATACACAACATTTTTAGTTTTCTGTTCCGGATATTTATTTTCACTGAGTATTGGCTATTTTAACCAATTAAGTAAGAGTATTGATACGTATAGTATACCCCCATAATGGTTTTCAGGCCCTTCCTCCAACCCTTTTAGATATATTCAGCCTCAAAAGTTTAGTACGTATGGGAGGTGCAATGCCCCATTTTTCGATAAATCTTTTCTTTTTTTTGGGTGAACATGGTATTGATATCGTATATCTGCATAGTGATTTCTATGTACATGCCATGAACGCTTTTAGGGATATTTAGCCTTAAAAATTAAGAACGCATGGGAGGTGCCACGCCCCCTTTTCCCAAAACTACTGTTTTTTTTCATAAGCATGCTATTGATATCGTTAATCTCCTGATCAATTTTCAGGTCCCAACCCTAAACGCTTTTATAGATATTCAGCTTGAAAAATTAAGTTTGTATGGGAGATGCCACGCCCCCTTTTCCGATAACCTACACTTTTATGCGCAAAAATTGTTTTGATATCATACAGCTCTGTACCAATTTCTAGGTCCCTGACTTAAATCCTTTTAAAGATATCCAATTTTCAGCTCCCTACCTTGAACTGTTTTAGGGATAATCAGCTTTCAAAATTAAGGTTGTATGGGAGGTGCCACGCCTCCTTTTCTGATAACCCCCACTTTTCTGATTGAGAAGGGTTTTGATATCACCTACCTCTATACCAATTTTCAGCTCCCTACCTTGAACTGTTTTAGAGATAATCAACTTTCAAAATTAAGGTTGTATGGGAGGTGCCACGCTCCCTTTTCTGATAACCCCCACTTTTCTGAGTGAGAAAGGTTTTGATATCACCTACCTCTATACCAATTTTCAGCTCCCTACCATGAACTGTTTTAGAGATAATCAGTTTTAAAAATTAAGGTTGTATGGGAGGTGCCACGCCCCCCTAACATTATTTAATTTTTTCTTCGTCTAAACCTTCGCGGGGTAACAACAAACAAACCCCCCTAAGGAAGTATTTGATTTGGTTCAGCCGTTTTCAAGTTTTAGCGTTACAATTAAATACCAAATCATTTTTATATATATAGAAGAATTAACAAAACAAAATTTTTTTTGTTGATATCGTTGTGCAGCCTTGTTTTTGTCCCGAATGGAGATGGTTAAGGGTTGTCGCACAGGGGTCACATATGGTTATACGAATTTTGACCCCATCAACCGTCTCCGATCGAGACCAAAATTTATATGCGCTATCTTTGACCGTATTAGCATACAGATACTTAGGGTCTTAGGTTGAAGGAGTGTGTTATAAAATTATTTATACATTTGGTGACCAACCTAATGTTTATATGTAGGTACATATCACGTAAATCTAAGTTAACTAGCACTGAAATGAGCGAATGGGCAACAAGGTTAGCTAGTCGCAGCTACAACAAAATTTACATTTACTCTGTTTGTGTTAATTTTCCTAGTGAACGTCAATTCGCATAGTGAAAAACAAACAACAAATTCATGGTGGCTGCCTAAGAAACTAGGGAGACAAAGTTGCTCAAGTTAAAATTACCAATAGAAGAACCTGAAAAGATCATAACATGAAATACATCAAGGTCCAAGCAAATCTTTAATGCATCATTAGCTTCCTCCTTCATTAGACAGTATTTTATGGTAGATTATTGTGCAGATTTACGTACATAGATTGTAGAAGGTCTTTTAGGTTCTTTGTACAAAGATTTTGTCCGAGAGGATCCCCAGTTAAATTCTATGGCGACAAATTTTCTAGAATATTTTAACTATCTAGCGACCTTCAAAATATATTTTTCTAAACTGTCTAAAAAATGCGTCGAAACGACCTCTTCGTATGGTTGTTAGAGGCTTAAAGTATTCTACGAAATTAAAGCTCGTGCAATTTTACTATATGTTTCTTAACAACATTTTACTATACAACATGAATTTTTACAATTTTTCATTTATTTAAAAATCACTCAGACAAAATTTCGCAAATTTAAAATTGCTATAAAAATCAATTTGACCTCAGTTAGCAAAACCATTTGTGGATTTTTCTACATGGATAGTGGCTTTTCGTTCTGTGTGCAAATTATTTCGCTCCCATAAAAAAAACCCACAATTTTTGTCACAGTGTTATTTAAAATTTAAAATAAGAATCCTTTTGTAAAAACTGCTTTTATAATGCAGTAACAAATGCTATTCCAAAGATTTTAATAGTTGGCAATATGAGTAAAAACGTCCCTATGCATACATATGTACATATTATTATCACTATTACAGCATACTGAATATTAGCTTCAATACGAGTACAAAAAAAAAAACACAAACAGAAACCCTCAAAGTGTCTGGGCTAATACACTGCTAAGACGTGCATTCGCATTCCAATGTGGGAATGTTGATGTATTGTGGTATTCGAACTCACTTTGATTCACAATTGGGCGATATAAAATTTTATAGCCCTGAATTATGCCACCATGAAATTGCAATGGCGGCTCCAGCCACGATATCTTCAGACTCTGCGACGACAATGCGGTACAGTTGACATGTTGCGGCGGTGCTTCGGGCACTGCAAAGAAAAGAAAAACAAGAAGACAAATTACAGAAACTGTGTGAGACAAAAAAGAATAAACAGCAAAGAAAAGTTAAAACACAAACACATTAAAACTTGCAGTAACGAGTAGTCATTGCTTTAGTTTGTGTTATAAGTACCTACAGTTAAAAATGTTATAGAGTCTGGTGGGGCAAAGCGGAAGACAAGCCAAGCATATTGGAGATGGCATTTACATACACACACACACACAATATAAATCGATATGTATGTATGTATGTGTGTATATGTATTTTATATAGCTTTTTGTTCCAATAAACTTGGATAGTAAAGTTGTGGTTGCGTGTTTTGCTTTTGAGGGCGATACGGACGTGGAAATTGTTGAACAGCTAGCTGGTGTTTCTTTACGGGAAGCGATTTAAAGTTTTACGAACTCATTAGAGATGTCCATGCCTTAAAAGCAACGCTGTAATCGCTTTGAAATGCACTCAACCTAATGTATGTATGTACATTAAGATGATACTCGCTGCAGCTGCTGCTCTGTCGTCGAACACTTAATGCAATGGGATAATACTCGTACAAATTCACCAGCCATAGGGAGGAGTGTACTGCCTTGAAAACATACAAGCACACCTTGCAGGAATGAAAGGTTTTTGGTGTGAATAGAAATATATTATACCTACCCAGGCAGGACAGCGTTCAAAGGAATAAAAAGCAGCGCTCATTTTGCAAATACTTACTTTTCTCGCTTGACTTAATTTGTACTCGGTAAATAAAAAATATATATTTAGGTGGCTACATACCCAACTAGCACCTAAGTAACAATGACGAATACGGGAACCTTAGGTGTGTAGCAATTACGTAGCATTCACTAAATGTACGACTTCGGTGAGAAATTAACTTTGTTTGACAAATTCCCAGTCGCCCCGTGGTAATTTCTACCTATAATTGTTACTTTAAAGTTAAGTGGATTTTTAGTGACATTACCGGTAGTAGAAACGTCGTGGTTACTAGTAAAAGTACCTCGAAGTTTTTAAAACTTATACGTGGCAAATAATGGTAGCGGCGACAAATTCGTGTTACTTAAATGCAACTTTAAAGTGCCAGCTACTTTATAGCAACAGTAATAGTTTCGGTTACGTTTTTAGGACGTTAATTGCCCGCTTAATGTCACGGAACTTGTAGGTAATATTCAGTGGTCATAATAATGTATCCATTACCTATAGATCACGACGTAGTTACCAATGGCTACTACAAAGTGCATGTTACTTCTCTAGCTCACCATGAAGTAAAAAATTCTATCTAGTTCCGAGTATTACAAACTAAATTGGTCTAGTAATGCCGTCTGTTTAATCTCAGTTGCCACACTGCAATTAACATCCAAAGTAGGTAATTTTTTCGCCGTTGGTAATTTCGTAACTTTCAAATGCGCTATTAAAATTCTTACTAAGGCCGTGTGTGAATCGGTAGAAAAGAACACAACGAGTAAATGTTTGCCAGATATGGGGTGAAAAACATTTTACTAGCCGATAGCACTATAAGGAAAATTTCAAAGTTCTTGATTATTTACAGTAAAAATTAAAGCTTAAAAACCGCTTTTTCAAGAGAATAACGGTATGCTCTCATTTTGTTGTCAAGAAATTTATTTTTGACATCCATTTTTACATTTTTTTTATTAAAATAATACTTCTACGGTACAATTTGATCCCGAGTTTTCTATACATTTTTATATGGTAGTTTTGTCATCGTATCAAATTGAGATTTGAGGGAGATATACAAACTTTACCAACTTTTGTGGGATTTTTTTAAATTTGTTTAAGTACCAAAATACGTGCAAGCATTTTGGAAAAAAAAATCGTATTTTAAAATTTTCAGATTTATGCCGGAATCGCAATTTGGCGTTAGGTCGGTCGCGCGTTGATGTATTAGAAGTTGGATTGTAAACATGTTCACTGCCACTAATATATTTTTTTTAATTTTTTCATAAATTTCAAAATTTTTCATAAAAAAAAAAAACCAATTTTAATTACTAATGCCGGAATCGCAATTTGGCGTTCGGTCGGTCGCGCTTCTGACAAGTGAGTAGAAATGTATGGAAATATATGAAGCAAATCGCATTGTGACCCCAAGCGTTTGATCGTAAAATTTTTGTAATATCGTATATTTATTGCAACCCTGTATAACGCCTGAGTTGAACATTTCTCTACTATCTTATTATCTTTATATTTGACAAAGATATAGCTTAAAATGTTTCTATTAGGCTACTTTATAATACCCATATATAAAAGTGGGCGTGGTCGTCAACCGCTCTCGCTACAATTTTCAACATGTATTACCACAAGTAATAAAAGTTTACACACCAAGTTTCGTCACTATATATAAATTATTAGTCGGGTTATGGGCTCAGAAATCTCGTATATTCCTGCTTCTGAAAAGAGGCGGTGCCACGCCCATTTTCCAAAATTTTTGTGTTTTTGGTTTTATTTCCGCAGGTGGACTGCTGCCATAAAATTTCAATACTATATCTTTATATTTGACAGAGATATCGCTTAAAATGTTTTTATTAGGTCACTTTATAATACACATATATAAAAGTGGGCGTGGTCGTCAACCGCTCTCGCTACAATTTTCAACATGTATTACCACAAGTAATAAAAGTTTACACACCAAGTTTCGTCACTATATATAAATTATTAGTCGGGTTATGGGCTCAGAAATCTCGTATATTCCTGCTTCTGAAAAGAGGCGGTGCCACGCCCATTTTCCAAAATTTTTGTGTTTTTGGTTTTATTTCCGCAGGTGGACTGCTACCATAAAATTTCAATATATTTATATTTGACAGAGATATCGCTTAAAATGTTTTTATTAGGTCACTTTATAATACACATATATAAAAGTGGGCGTGTTCGTCAACCGATATTGGTAATTTTTCGTCCACAGATTTGCCTAAGTAAATATATCACGCGTACCAAATTTCATCGATATATCTTTAACGGTTTCTGAGTTATGACATATTAAACTTTCAATGTTTGACCCTTAATAAGTGGGCGTGGCACCGCCCATTTTCCAAAATTTGATCAAATTTCTTCTTAGGGGCCTGAGCTCAACACGTGGGTAAAATTTCATCACTATAGCTTTAATAGTGACTGAGATACCAAATTTCCGATTTTTTCTATATAGGAAAAGTGGGCGTGGTCATGGTCCGATTTGGCACATTTTCAATACTAACCGTCCCAGTGTCGATACCAACTTGCATTTCAAATTTCATCACAATATCTCAATTTTCGCGCGAGTTAGAGTGTTTACAGACGGACAGACGGACGGACATGGCTCAATCGATTTCTCTTTTCACCCTGATCATTTTGATATATATAAGTCTATATCTATCTCGATTATTTCATTCTGTTGCAATCCACCGTTATGTGATTAAAACTATAATACTCTGTGTACTAGTACAGCTGAGTATAATAACGCCGAAGTGTATATATTAACGAGTTTGTTAGAGAAAATAATGCTGAAGAGTAGATATTAACGAGTTCGTTAGTGAAAATAACGCTGGCGAATAGATATTACCGAGTTCGTTAACACTTGTTGGAACTCGCAATTTATTAAACGAGTTGCTTGAACGATTCACGACTCGCTATTAGCGAGTCGCTAAACGTTGGCGAAATATTATTTTGTCGAAAAGGTTTTACATATACATATGTACGTTATGATATGAAGACAAAACTTCTTTGACACATTCCTAATATATGTATTAAGGTATTGCTTTGAAGATTATTTCCTGCAGGGACTATACGAAATGAGAGTGTGAACAACACTCTGTCATATAAAGACAAAACTTCCACCTTCCAGGACACACAAAGTGGCTACATAAACCGCATTTTCAAGTGTTGCAAACAAAAACAAAATAAATATATATATACCTACATACATTTATATATATGTACATACGTACTTGCTATGCAACAATCACAGCAACAACAATTAAACACATACATACATACATATATGCCTACTTACCACCTTCGGCTGTCGTCCCAAAGATGGCAGCACTCCATGGCCCCGAACCGAAGCTGTTCAAGGCTCGCACAGTCACCGCATACCTGGTGTATTTGCGCAAACCGCGAATGGTTGCCTTTGTGGTTGCCCAACCACTTACAATCACCGACTTGAGTGAATTATTGACAACGCTAATGTAGTTGATGTTCTGTTTCTCTTCGCTGCAGTTGACGGTATAGCCGATAAGTTCACCGTTCCAGGACTCACGTGAGGGTATCTGAGAAGACAAAAACAAAAAGGGAGAATTTTAGTGCCAAGATACATGATATTTTATAAAGGAAAATAGGTAAAGTAAGTAGTTCTTGTTGGCCAGAAAAGCAATACAAACAAACACACAAACAAGTGATGATGACTGAGCGGGCGACCATATAAATGTTTATTTTATGCTAAGAATGCGCACAATTGTCGTGAAAATGATGTTAGAACAAATAACTTAGACTGTGATACGAGAGGGGTGTGAGTGAAAGTGGAGCACCGGTAGCGAGTGGCAGCTGTGGCATCTACTTACTTAGTTATTTATGGTATAGGTAAAAAGCATTGAAGTCGTAAGTGCATTTGATGGCTTTTGCTTTCACATGCACATAAATCAGTCACCGTTGTTGGCTGTTGAATTATTAATTTGAATATAAAAAAACTTTCAAGCTGTTTAATAGAGGTGATGATTGCGTTTAAGGCGGCGAGATATTATGTGCGAATAATGCATACGAAGAGAGAGTGGGTAAGTAAATAAAATCTGATTTTTCCTTTCATTTATTTCTATAAAAGCCAGTGTTACTGGCTCACAAGCAATTAGGTTAAAAGCAGTTTGCATCAACTTGTCATTAACTTTTGGATTTATAGTAGAAAGCAGGTGACCAAAGCTGTTTGGGGAGGTAATGGCTTTTTTGAAATGAGCGTTTTATTTTTGTGGAAAACACAAATGGAGACATTAAAAAAATTAGAGTTACTAGGTTAACTGAAATCAAACATAATCTCAATGTATTGTGGAACGAATTTCCGTCATCCCTTGTCAAGTTTGATTTGGTTATAAACCAGTTTCAGCTATGTGCCATCTTAAGTATCATGTTTCGTCCTCACGATGACGGAAATTCGTTCCACAATACACCACAATCCTACCCTGTATGAAAAGCAAACAACAAAAACGAAAACATATTCTCCCTTATTCCAGTTATATTGAATCCCAGACCACAATCTGATAGACGGTAATGAGAAAGCTGATGAACAAGCTGATGAGCTGGCGAAAAAGGGTGCTGTTCTCGGAGCAGAACACTCCATGGACCTCACGATGCCACTCAGTGAAATTAAGCGTAGGCACTATGTATATATGTTGGACTAGGCCGATAGGGCGTAGAAACAATCGCAGGACTGTAGGGTTCTCAAAATTATGTATGTGTTAATCGTTCGTTCCGAAAATAAATAAATGCTACTATCCCTGAAAAGGGATGAATGTAGACTTATAATGGGGGTCCTCACAGGGCACTGTCTCTTAGCGTCACATGCTTTTAATATGGCACTAGTTAGTTAAAGCGAATGCAGCGGCTGCAGATTGCACGAGGAGACGTTGGAGCATGTTCCCTGCTCCTGCCCTGCGTTTTCCAGGCTGAGACCTAGGCTAATAGCGGAAGTCGTATTCATTGATCTCGAATCGGTATCCAAAATAGAGGTAAAAAAAATTCTTGGTATTTGCTAATGGGAAGGGGTTTTACTTGAGGCTGAGTACAGGCTTTGAATGTGGAGGTTTTCGTGTTGAAGAATGTTTATGGTAACACTAGGAACTCATTCAGTCTATGTGAAGCTATTAATGACCAGGCAGTTCAATGTAACCTAACCTAACCTCCCTTATGCTAGAAACCAGTACGTGAAAAATTTAAAATATTTGGGGAACAAGTTAAATCTATACTATGAAATTGAAAGTGTATCTAAATTAAGATAGTTTCATGTATGCAGAATACTCTAGCATTTGACAGACTATGACTCAGATGTCACGATTCTGTACACTTTCAATCCCAAGAAGGCATTGAGAACCGATAGTTACATGTATCAGTTATTGAAACTCGCAAAAAGAAAGGTATACCTGCCTCAAAAATGCTGTTGGCAATTCTGATCTACGTGGAAATCTTTGGATCGGCCAACTTAACCTAAGCTAAATGTTACAGGATATTAAAAAGGCACTATGTCAGAGTCAATGCATAGCTAGACGCGACTATACAGAGCTTCTATGTTACACACTCAATTTCAAAGACGCTTAGGCTACCTGTTATACGGTCTTTAAACAACTAAATCTAACACTTCCGTTGCCTACACAAACACTTGACTGAAACACTCACTCACTCAACTCACCTGCCATGTCACAATCAATTCACTTTCGCCGCCAGTTTGCACTTGCACATTCGAGGGCGCTTCGGTGGGTGCTTCCTCCTGCGTTTTCAATACAATAGGATCGGTGAATGGGCTGCGCTCGATTTCGTTGATTGCTTGCATGCGAATGAGAAAAGTGGTTGCCGGCGTCAGGCCAGCAACAATGGCACTTTCACGCAAATCGCTGTCATAACTGTCAAGATGTGCGCGAAACAAAAGAACAAGAAGAAGGAAAAAGTAAAAAGCAAGCATAGCAAAAAATATGAATGGCATTAATACAGAGCATATAACTATAAGTGATTTCATTCATATGTATGTAAGTAGGTATGTAATCTAGGTACATATGTACATTTTTCAAAACTCACCTACGACTAATACTCGTCGACGGCAACGTAACATTAATTATGTTCGGTCCACTCCAATCACCGCCGCCCCCAACGCCCGGCAAACCGAGCGCTGCATGCGATTTCAAATATTTCAAAGGCTGATATTGCACCAAATAGCTGAGCACCGGCGAATTGCCATCGAACGGACGCCGCCACGACAGCTTGACGGTGCGCGAACCCACCTCGAACACCTCCAAATTGGACGGTGTGTCTGGGCGTTCTTGCACCGCCAAAAAAATTACCAACTCCGCACGACCATACGGATTCTCGGCGATGCAACGATAAATGCCCGAATCGTGACGATCCGAACGGGCAATGGTTAGCTGCGAATCGACGCCCTTTTCCGTTTTCATTTCCGCAATGCTAAAACGGAAATTATTCAGGTCAATACGGCCGTTGTTGTGCGTCCACGAAATGGTTATGGGTTCGTCGCCTTTGGCTTGGCAATCGAGGCTGACGGGATCGTTGCGACGTGAAGAGACATTGCGAGCAGCCTGTTCGAAGCGTGCGGGTTCTAAAGAGTGTGTGCGTGTGTGGAAGAGAGAGAGAGAGAGAAAGTGAAATGTAAAAAAGACGTGCGCACTTTTTTGTGGTCAATCAATTTTTGGTGGAAGGGAATTAGCGGCAACGCAGTTATGTGCGTATGTACTCACCATTCACATTGATGCGTATGATTTTCTTCAAACCGGCGCCAATGTTGTTTGTGGCCTGGCACATGTAGTAGCCCTCATCAATATCCGTGGCTAAATTAAGTACGAGCGAGTTATTTCGCATGCTGAGCGGCTTAAAGTCCTGCGATAACTTGCCTGTACGTGTTTAAGTTGGAAGAAGGAGAAGAGTAAACAGCATGAATTTAGTGCCCTTTGCTATAATTTTATGTATCTATTTACTTTCTGCCCGCATTTGTGCAAACAGTCTCAGCTGGCGCAAATACATACAATGAGCATAAATATATGTATGAATGTATATTAGGCCGTCTCGCCTTATATGGATCAAGAAAAAGGTCCACCGTACATGAAAGTCTTTGGCTTGAGAGGGAAGTTTCCACTATATAATCGTTTTAACCCTATATGCGCCATTGGCGTCACTATCACCCGGTACTTAGTTTATGCCACCTTAATGTACCTTTTATTGCCTGCGTGTTTAACCCAACGTCAATGTTTATAGCTACAAATTCGAAACTGTTAAGGACTTCGTCTATTTGGGAACCAGCATTAAGACCAAGAATGATGTCAGCACGGAGATCCAACGAAGAATCACGCTTGCCAATAAATGCTACTTCGGACTAAGTAGGCAACTGAAAAGTAAAGTCCTCTCTCGACAAACAAAAATCACACTCTACAGGATGCTCATCGTTCCAGTCCTCATGTACGGCGCAGAAGCATGGACAATTTCAAAATCAGATGAGATGGCACTTGGAGTATTCGAGAGAAAAGTTCTTCGTAAGATTTATAGACCTTTGCGCGTTCGCGTGGGCGAGTATCGACGGAGATTTAACGATGAGCTGTACGAGCTTTACACAGACATCGACATTGTTCAGCGAATAAAGATCCAGCGGCTGCGTTGGGCAGGTCATGTCGTGAATGGACGAAGGCGCTCCGGCCAAGAAAGCATTTCTATCGAAACCCGCTGAACGCAAAAGAAAGGGGAGACCTCCACTGCGTTGGGAAAATCAGGTGGACAGCGATGCTGGCTCCCTAGGTGTCCCCAAGTGGCGCCATGCTGCACGAAACAGAAGCAATTGGCGCGCTCTGTTGGACTCGGCCAGAATCGTCTAGACGGTTAAGCGCCAATCAAGAAGAAGAAGAAGTGTTTAACCTCGTCAAAAACCATTAACCTTTTGCAAACGAAGTATTTGGATCCGTCTAGTAGAACACGAAAAAAACACATTCAACATTTTGAGGAATATATGTGTTTCGTTTCCTGTGGTCGTTTAGGTTCAATTTACAAAGATTTCTTCTGAGGTGACCCCTACTGAAATTTTATGACGAATAATTTTCTAGCACATCTTAACCCTCCAGCACACCCACACTCATAGAAAAACAGCATTTTAAAATCAAAAATAAAATTTTTATTTTCATAATGCACGTTTTAAACCAAACCATTTTTATTTTAACAATGAAAATGTTTAAACTAAAAATGAAATTTTTGATTAAGAATGAAATTTTTGAAGTAAAAATGCATTTTGGATTTAAAAAGAAACATATGTACCTAAATTAGAAATGAAAATGAATGTTGATTCAAAAACTCGCTCTTTGTTCAGAATTTTTTTGTGAGAAAATATTTTTTTGTGAGAACTCCAACAAAAACAATAATGAGAATCGAGTTTTTTTAATTTTGTTTTTACAATGATTCATATAATTCATGGATTCTTTTTTTAGGAAAATGGTTACTACAATTCAATATAATGTTTAATGTTTGAATTTCAGGTCGAATCCGGAGGAGAATATAAAATAAAGAAGAAAAAGGAGAATAAGGAGACTAAGAAATAATAGAGATAGCAAACAGTTAAGGCGAAGAAGAAAAGAAGAGGAGAACGAGCGGAGGCTACATTTTTGTAGTTTGGACTCGGATTGTGAGAAGATGAAGAGAGTGGCGTTGGATTTAATTTTGATTTCGGAAGAGAAAATGAAATAGAGAACACTGCAGCGTTTTTTCTCATAGTGCTTAAAATAAAAATAAACATTTTTAAATTTAAAATGTTTTTTCTTGATTTAAAAATTTTACGATGAACTTTTTTAAAATAAATTAAATCAATGAAACGGCCGAAAAGCTCCAAAAAAATCAATAATAATTAAAAATTTGGCCCAAAAAGAAACAAAAATGTTCTTATTTACATCACTTTTAAATACGTTTTTGCACATTTTAAGCACGTTTTCACATGTTTTTATAATTTTTTTCCCCTGAGGGTTATTTTGACACCTGTTTTGGAAGTCAGTTAAGATGTTCTAAAAAATTATTCGCCACAAAATCTCGCGGCATCCAAAAAATAATAAAAAAAATTTTCCAAAAAGACATCATATGGGGGGCGTACAGCGAACTTTTTTTTTGCGATACGGTCTAATGTACATACATATATAAATTTGTTTGTAGGCGCCCATCAATGCCAAAATAGCTTAATTAATATTCTAACATTTCTGACATTAATTTATTTGCTTTGCTGCTCACATTCTCTTTCGCTACATTCTTTTTATATACTTTTATAATACATTTATTTGTTTTTTCCTTTTGGTGTATACGCTTTTCCTATCACACTTTATGGTTTGTATCCTTTTAATATGAACTCCATTGAGTCCTCAGCCGTGTTGCCGCAACGCGCGCGCTCAAACACAATTTAACTTACGAACCCAAAGTCGCCGTCTATAAAACTTTAATGAACTCGCATTTCTGGATTAAGTTTACCACCGACGCTTTTGCTTTTCTTTTACTTTAGCAAAGTTCACTTTTTCATTGGTTTTGTTTCCTTTTTATTTGCTTTTTTTTTTGGTTTTGTACAACTAAAAGTTGAAAAAATTCTTCTCGCAACAGGCAAAGCCGCCAGAGACTAGCCAAACACAGTGCAGCATTTATAAATGTTTGGGGTTTCTTGTATGTATGTATGTATGCTTAAAAGTATTATCTACGCTCTACATGTTCTATTGCCCAGTCTAACCTAGCAAGCCATCATTCTTTTGCAACATTTTGTTTTTCTTTTGGGTGGTTATACTAAAAAACTACTCACCCTGTCCTTTGAACCAGGTAATAGTCGGAATCGGATATCCTTCCGCCTCGCAATTTATCGATATTGTATTGCCCAGCATTATGGCTGTGTCCATTGGCTCTAGCGCCCAGCGTGGCGCAACTAAATAAATGTAAGTTGCAGGCAAAGCAAACCGAAAGCAAAGCAAAACGCCCACACACGGCGCGTACGAGTAGGAGCACGAGTTTTATGTTGAACGAGCGCAGCATTGTCCAGAAAATTGTAGCAACATAAGTACATATGTACGCGGTGAGTGAGCGTGTGATGAAGTGAAGCATTGAGTAGCGTTGAAGCAGCCCAGAGCAGCCCAGAGCAGCCCAGCAGCACCAGCAAAGTTGTAAAGATACAAAGTAGAAAAGTACATAGCAAAATTAACAGCAATGCCACCATGTATGTATGTATATATATTAGGCAGAGCTGGGCGATAAGGATTACATGTGCAATCGATTACACATAGGATTACGATTACATTAATCGTAATTTCAAGTTTTTTACGATTACGATTACAGTAATTCTTATTTTTGTAACGACAATTACGATTACAGTAATCGTAATTTCAAGTTTCTTACGATTGCGATTACAGTAATCGTAATTTTTGTAACGACGATTACGATTACAGTAATTGTAATTTCAAGTTTTTGACGATTACGATTACAGTAATCCTTATTTTCTGTAATCTTAAATTACAAAATTTAAGAATTACATGTAAAAAATTATTAAAATTGCTTTTTGATACTAAACGGTGTAGGGAGGAAAATATGCTTGGCTCTGAAAGAAGTGCTAAAAACTACAAATAATTATGTAAAGCTTGCAATTTCACACATATTATATACATTTTGAAATATTTGCGGTTGAGATAGCAGCTTTTAGTGGACTGGAGACAATGGCCTCGTGCATAAAAATCGATCTGTAGCTCACACTAATTTTCTTAGTAAAATGTGGATTTTGCATGTATAAAAAATATGTATTACAATTGCTAGATTTTACTAAACAAATTACTACTTAGGTTTATCTCATAACAAAATTAAAAAGTAATAAAACTCCACTGCAACTTTTGAAGATGTAAACGACCATAACTATGAAAAGCCAATATTAGATGAAGATTTTTTGACTTCGGCGGTAAATACCTAACTACATATCTATGTAACAACTTAATATATATTTTATTTAAAACTCAATATACTTTTAGAAAACACTGATTTACCTAAAGTGCTTCCTGGTAGTGGCTCAAACATTATAGGAGAAGAATTTTTTAAATATTTGAACGATGCTGATAGTAGCCATGGCTGTTTTAAAAGATATCCTCTGATAAAGAAAGCATCTTTAAGATTCAACACCCCGCTTACATCGTCAGCACCTGTGGAAAGGCTATTTTTGTTGGCGGGCATTATAAACAGTCCTCGACGCCATGCACTTTCCGATGTTTCTTTTGAAAAATTAGTTCTGCTTAAGGCTAATATTGAACATTATTGAATGTAAATTATCCAAACAGCAGTCTTAATTTTGTATCTTTATTATTTCCGCTAATTTTCTCTCTTATTAATACACATCCCAGTTTTAATTGTTTACTTAATGTGTGAGAAATAAACACATATGTATGTATGTATGTAAAAATTATTATTATTTCTTGGAAAACGATGTTGTGTAAGTATATCACTGTTTTTTACACATTGTAATCCCAGAAAACGAGAACAGTAATCGTAATTTCAAGTTTCTTACGATTACGATTACAGTAATTCTTATTTTTGTAACGACGATTACGATTACAGTAATCGTAATTTCAAGTTTCTTACGATTACGATTACAGTAATCATAATTTTTTTAACTACGATTACGATTACAGTAATTGTAATTTCAAGTTTTTTACGATTACGATTACAGTAATCGTAATTTTTGTAGCGACGATTACGATTACAGTAATCGTAATTTCAAAATTTCTAAGATTACGATTATTGTAATCGTAATCATCTTGTAATCGTAATCCTTATCGCCCAGCTCTGATATTAGGGTGGGGTGATTTGTATGGAGGGAAATTAATCGATACCGAGCCATCGAAATTCGGATTCCTCTCATTTTTCTGAGTAGAAAACTCCTCCACGACATTTGTCTAAAATTAATTTTGATGTTCCGGAATTTTGTTTTTATGAACCAAGACGAATTTTTGAAAATAAAAATTGGGCAAAAATCGACAAAAAATATCCAGGCCAATATGCACATAGAATTGAAGCAGAATTTTATGCTGAATCCAGATATGAAATCGAAACTAAAATCGGATGATCCGTTTTCGAGATATAGCCTGATTTCCGGTTATGGAGGCTGAATGCCCAAAATCGCATATTTTCGCGATTGTCCCTTGTTGTGTATAATACATCTTAATTTTTTTTTGCAAACTTCTTAAAGATAAGGCAATAAAATATATGAACAGTATTTTAAAATATTAATTTATCTTCCGGTATAGGAAAACTAGAATGCACTCTTTTTTTCTTGGTCCAAAAGCGCGGTATGGGTTCTCTATGTTATAGTCATCCGATACCGATGAATTTCGCCGACAGCGCTTTGTCTACAACAAATGCTCTAAATAAAAAATTTCAGAATTTTAGCTGCAAAAATTGAGGAGTTATAGCCCAAAACGTAGACTTATGCTGTTTGGGACTTGTTTTTTTTACTTTACTCAACTCTAAAAAAAACACAAGGTTACTCATACGCCATAGCGTACTATTGGAAGCAAAAAACAAATTTCAGAAGCATAAGTCTACGTTTTAGGGAATAACTCTTCAATTTTTGCAGCTAAAATTGTGAATTTTTTTATTTAGAGCACTTATTGTACCAAAGCGCGATGGGCGAATATCATCGGTATCGGATGACTATAACATAGAGAACCCATACAGCGATTTTGGGCCAAGGAAAAAAGAGTGCATTCTAATTTTCCTATACCGGAAGATAAATTAATATTTTAAAATACTATTCATATATTGTATTGACTTATCTTTAAGAAGTTTGCAAAAAAAAAGTAAGATGTATTGTACACAACAAGAGATTACCGCAAAAATATGCGATTTTGGGCATTCAGCCTCCACAACCGGAAATCAGGCTATATCTCGAAAACGGATCATCCGATTTTAATTCGGATTTCATATCTGCATTCAGCATAAAATTCTGCTTCAAGCCGATGTGCATATTGATCTGAATATTTTTTTGTCAATTTTTGCCCAATTTTTGTTTTCAAAAATTCGTCTTGGTTCATAAAACCAAATTCCGGAACATCAAAATTAATTTTAGACAAATGTCGAGGAGGAGTTTTCTACTCAGAAAAATGAGAGGAATCCAAATTTCGATCGCGCGATATAGGTTAGTAAATCGCCCCACCCTAATATATATAAGTAAATATGTATGTATATCAGCAGCATAAATGAAGCGTCCGTTCGATTATTCGACTCGTCTGTCTTCAGTATAGTTGTGTGTGTGTTGCTTAAGCGTTCTTCTATGCGCCAACTTGAAAGTATTGGCTTTGTACGTACTTTTACTAATACCGTAAGTTATTTGCTTCCAGCTTCGCCTTCGCTTACTTATTTCGAGTTAATTTGACGAAAAAAATGTGCTACGTGATTTATTTCAAAGTAAAAGCATAGAAAAGCACACACACACTTCCTTTGATTTAAGGTAAAATAAATAGTTGCAAACTCATTAGTATTTGAAATATTTATGTAGCACTTTCATTAATTAACACTAATGAGGGTGATTAATTCTTATTGATTAGAAGATAATACATATGTGCTGACATAAAACGACAGGCAGAGTTGAAATAGACTTTAGAACAAAGAAAGCTCAGGCATTATAAGTGTTTAAGCAACTTATACTGCATGTGCTTTTCGTTCGTTCATTCGCATGCGGTTGTGCAAATTTCTGTAATTCTCAGCTGGCTTATGAATTGTTGGAGCCATAGTTGAGCACCTCATACCCGGGATTTTTCGCAATGAAAAAGAGGTGGGCACTCTCGCCTGATCTCGAAGTCGCAATAAGCAACGCTGCGTGGCGTAGTTATTTTTCAGTTTTGCTTAAAAAGCAAATATGTGCGCACAAAAATTGTAAAAAAATGTTCGGTAGGTTTTTATTGTATTTCAATCAACATTTTTATAAAAATTGTGTGTCCATCAAATCAGATGCTAATTTAGCTACTTTTATGCAATGTCATGGCTGTGGCTTGTTTGTCTAAGCTTGCGTTTCGTTTTCGTCTCGTTTGCGTTTCTCGTTTGCTTAATTTATGTACAGAAAAAAAGGTATGCGTTACACACTTAGTATGTCCACTAATTTTTCACATTTCTACGCTTTGGCTTTTCGCAACGTACCTCTGACTTGCAATTCGGCGGTGTAATTCACCTTCGCTGCCGCGTTGCTTGCATAACAAGTGTATTTGCCGCTGTGCTTGGCGCTGATGTCCTTGAAGACCAACAGCGAGTAGAATTCCTCCTTTTTCTCGGTAATCTGTGATATGCAAAGGAGGGAAAGAATGTTAAAAATGTGTAATAGCTAGAGCTCGGATAATAGGTGAAAATTAAACGCCTAAAATTATGCTACGTAATGCTTATGAGCACATCCAGTGGCAAGTTTAAGGGTGGGTGCGTTCGGGTCTAAGCCCCCCGTGAATACAATTGGATTTTTTGCTTACTAGGATGCCAGAAAAATAAATTATTAAGGTTTTTTATGGGTTGCACGTGAAAAATTACAAACAAAGCTACCATAAATAATAAAGAATAATAAAAAATAAAGTATAATAAATAAATATATAATTATAAAGAATAAAGAAAAAAATTAAAAATTAGTAGTGACTCGCTTAAATTTGAGACAAAATCTTCGAACGTGTAGGGAAAAAAATTACAGTTTCAAACCAAATATATTTTGAATGAAAATCAGGCAAGTGCATATTAGCAAATGGAATATATAATACAGCTTTTTAATTTGTAGTGGTCTGACTTTAAATATTTGCATATTTTAGGTAAAAAAAACATTGATTTGATCTTTCCTATATTTTCTTATGACCATTTCAGTTTTACATTTTTCCAATTGGACACTCGGCATAATACCATATCTGTAAAAATGCGAATTTCTCTCCTGGTAAAAAACGGTTTTGCATTTTTGTTTATGAGTTATTGGAAAATTAAATATGCCACAATTTACTTACTTTTCCCTTTTTATTTTCATTGCAGCCAGTTTTGTTTTGCTTAGTTATTTGAATATTAACTATGCCACAATTTACTTACTTTTCCCAAATTTTATTTTCAATACAGCTAGTTTTGTTTTGCTTTCAAGAAGCTTGACGATGTAAAAAAATATAAAATACAAAATTGAAATAAGTTTTGTTTTTTTTTTTTCTAAACGCAAGACGTACGAGTGTTCTTCATACTTTTTTTCAGTAAAAATGTCAAAGAAACTAAATCCCTCTTTGGCTTTATTTAATCACACCTCACTGTATGCTTATTCAAACTTCAAATTTGTGTAACATGATTAAGAACTTTTCTAATAAAATCTTCACCCACCATACCATTATTCGACCCTTCTAAATTTAAATTGTAATCCCGCCACTGAAAAAAAAAATTTACAAAATATAGCATTTTCTAGGCGCTTGATTTCACCTATTTTTCCGAGCTCTAGTAATAGCGCATTTTTTGTAATTCAATCAGCACAAAAAATATATGTAGATATGCATGTATGTTTGTCCGGCTACTTTATACATTCATGGAATTTCAGCTTAGCTATCTTATGAACATGAAACAAAACACACGTTTTTTTTCTTTTTCTCTTGTTAATTTAAATAACTTTGACACTTTGTTTAGAAAATTTCATTTAACAAAATTCCTTTCACCTCTTGTTGTAACAAGCACCATTCAACCGACTCACTCATTACACACGCACTCTGCTTGAACTTTTGATGCATTTTTCTTTGTTTGTCTGCTTATATTTTAGTTGCTTTGTTTTCAATTTCGAAATTCATTACCTCACCCCATCCACCCTTCACACAATTGATCAACTCACCTGTAAACTTGTCGGTATGGACATGTCATCCTTTTTCCAGCTAAAATAGATTGGCATATCACCGGATGAAACAGCGCACGTAATTTGCGCACGTCCACCCTCTTGTAGATTTTTGGGAAATTTAAACGGCTCAATGACAGGCGGACCTGAAAAACAAAAAGAAAGTGAGAGATGAGAAAAATGTATACATACATATTTTGTCGCTTGAATAATGAAACAACGTATTATGTATGACTCCACTATATATTATACGTTGTTTTATTATTCAAGCGACGAGTTGTATTTTAAAGACTGTATATCAAATGTTAATAGAAACGGTTTTAAGTTTTTTGCACACATCAGTAACAAAAAAGTTTCGTCAGAGCTACGAACCGTCATCTATACCTGTGTGGGCAAGCTTAATGTAACTAATACTTCTCGCCGTACTGTGATGCCCCGTGTCTGAACCAGCAAGAATCGGTCGATGAGCCGGCGGCAATTCCAATATCGATTATATAAAAATGACTGTGAGTCTGTGGGTCGGTGTGTCCTTAATGGACCCCCCATGTTATCAACCGATATTAATGAAATTTTCACAGTAGATTCATATGGCATTAACACACATGATAGGGTCTAGAGAAAAAGTAAAAACTTACCGGAATACAGACCCAAATGTAGACCCAGTGGGACCCAGCAAGTATTTAAGCAATATTGGTATCAAATGAAAGATATTGAGCAGGCCTTTAACGTAAAACTCTTTTAAGGCCGAGCTTCTCTTCCCAATCCGAGGCGTGCACGTTAACTTTTGTTTTTCCTACAAATTGGATAGACCTACGATTTTATGCCGACTCCGAACGGCAAATGCATTTTTTATGAGAAGCATTTTCAAGGCAGAATTACACTCGGACGGTATGCCGCCCACTGCCGAGAGGTGACCGCTATTTATAAAAACCCAGTAATTGGGTTCTAATTAATTAGAAAAATTTGTTAGTGTTTGTCCAGTCCTCTGGTATGGCAGGCGAGCACTGTACTCTCTACGGCATAGTGGCCAGATGCCTTGTTAAAAATAATCACCTCAGTTCGGTGATCATCATACAGTTATAATTTGTATTCTCGCTGTGTTTGTAAATGTACACATTCTTTATATGTACTCGTAAATGGTCCCTTTGTGTTTTTAAAGTCGCAATTTTGCCAATTCAAAGAAATCTTCAACACTAACGCTGATTTATATAAAGAGCACAATTTATAGTTGGAAAATTTATCATTTAACCAGCAGTGAAACGAGAATTTCTGTCAACTTTATCTCTTCAGTAAAAATAACAAGTCGCCAGACTAGCAAATCAGCGCCGGTAAGCGCACAAGCGTCTGTACTTGAATAGAGATAATAGATGTTGGTACATAAAAGCAATCGGGGATCCCTTACCCTTACAATAAATCGCCAGCATATGCGATATACACACACTTACATACTTAAAAGTGCATACATGTCTACGGGAAAAGCTTTTTACTTACTATTCACATTCAGCTGCATATCGCGACGCGCTTCCTCACCCACCCGACTTCGCACAATGCACGTGTACATGCCCTGATCACGGGTCGGTTCGACATTCTTGATGACAAGATAGCCGCCCTGCTGCACCGGTGACAACGAGTAATGTGAATCTGAAAACAGGAACATGGAATACATACAATAAAGCAAAGTAAAAGGTCAAAAAGCAAAAAAAAAAAAAACAAAGAAAGAAACACAATCTCTGCTAGCGTTTGTATAGCGTTTGAAGAGGGAGTGCTGAAGTAGATAGAAATAGTTAGCACTAAACTGCAGCTGACAAAAGGGGGAAAAGGTGCGGGAAAATGAATTTAAAGTGGACGCAAAGTTATATATTGAACGTTTGTTAAAAACACTATCGCAAGGGAAATGCGCGCTGGCACACAAATGTCAAACAAACAAATGGATTAAATGGACAAGCGGACAGCCGGACGTGTGGTGAGTTGGAGAGTGGAGAGAGTGAGCGAAGTGTGGTGTGTGTTGAATAAACAAAGGATAAAAGCGTATAAATCCAACAGCGTTAATGCGTTGCCGTACCGCTCGCTAACACTTTACATTGTATGCCCAAACTCCGCTCACCACTCGGAAAAATTCCACAGGACTTTTATTTGTGTTTGCACTATTTTTGTGTTAGGGTATTTCTGGTGTGCATGAACAAAGTAAAAACATACATACGAGTATATACAATATTATGCAATGAACATGAATGCACACGACAACACGAAATCGTGCACGTACATTGGCAATTTGTCTTACTTGATGTCAATTCCTGATGGCCTTTCTCCCATCTAATTTGTTCGATTGGATAACCGGAAAATGGACAATGAACAATTATGTCTTCGCCGGCGACAGCTTTTATGGGGCCAATGGCGCGCACATATGGCGGACCTGCGGATTACAAAAAAAAATAATGAAGAGAAAAAATGTCATGAGTTTTTTTTTTAATGAAAAATGTATGCAAAATAAAGCTTTAATGTTTTTAAGGCTTTAAAAAAATTGTTTGTATAAATTATTAAATGCTGTTAGAGGATTCAACGGTTTGTCGCGCGATTTTTTATGATATGAATATGAATATGTTTATGAATATGAATATGACTATGAATATGAATATGAATATGAATATGAATATGAATATGAATATGAATATGAATATGAATATGAATATGAATATGAATATGAATATGAATATGAATATGAATATGAATATGAATATGTGAATATGAATATGAATATGAATATGAATATGAATATGAATATGAATATGAATATGAATATGAATATGAATATGAATATGAATATGAATATGAATATGAATATGAATATGAATATGAATATGAATATGAATATGAATATGAATATGAATATGAATATGAATATGAATATGAATATGAATATGAATATGAATATGAATATGAATATGAATATGAATATGAATATGAATATGAATATGAATATGAATATGAATATGAATATGAATATGAATATGAATATGAATATGAATATGAATATGAATATGAATATGAATATGAATATGAATATGAATATGAATATGAATATGAATATGAATATGAATATGAATATGAATATGAATATGAATATGAATATGAATATGAATATGAATATGAATATGAATATGAATATGAATATGAATATGAATATGAATATGAATATGAATATGAATATGAATATGAATATGAATATGAATATGAATATGAATATGAATATGAATATGAATATGAATATGAATATGAATATGAATATGAATATGAATATGAATATGAATATGAATATGAATATGAATATGAATATGAATATGAATATGAATATGAATATGAATATGAATATGAATATGAATATGAATATGAATATGAATATGAATATGAATATGAATATGAATATGAATATGAATATGAATATGAATACTAATACTAATACGAATTGATATAGTAAAAAGAAATGTAACAAGTAAGGAAGCCTAAGTTCGAGTGGAATCGAACATTAGATACTCAGCTGTATGCTTTTATTGTTTGTTTGCGTTTAATGGAAACACGTTGTACTTTATATAAAGTGAGTGCTGCATAAAGTGGGCGTAGCCACGCCCATTTTCCAAAATTTTTATCAGTTATCCAACTAAGTATATGAATATTATTATTTGTGCAAAATTTCATTCCTTTACGAGTTCTAGTTACAAAGATTTCACGTTAAAAATTCCCAAAGGGTGTTTCAGAAATATCTTTGTTAAAAAGTAGGCGTGGTCATAAATCGATTTCAATAAATTTTTGCGTGTCTATTACCACAAGTGACAAAAGTGTACGCACCAAGTTTCGTCATTATATATCAATTATTTGTCGAGTTATGGGCTAAGAAATCTCGTATATTCCTGCTTCTAAAAGGAGGCGGTGCCACGCCCATTTTCCAAAATTTTTGTGTTTTTTGTTTTATGTCCATAGTTGGACTCCTGCCATAAAGTTTCAATGATATATCTTTATATTTGACAGAGATATCGCTTAAAATGTTTTTATTAGGCCACTTTATAATACCCATATATAAAAGTGGGCGTGGTCGTCAAACGATTTTGGCAATTTTTCGTCCAAACATTTGCCTAAGTAAGTATATCACGCCTACCAAATTTCATCGATATGTCTTCAACGGTTTCTGAGTTATGACTCATAAAACTTTCAATGTTTGCCCCTTAATAAGTGGGCGTGGCACCGCCCATTTTCCAAAATTTCACCATATTTCTTCATAAGGGCCTGAGCTCAATACGTGGGTAAAATTTCATCACTCCAGCTCTATTAGTTACTGAGATACAAAATTTCGGATTTTTACTATATAGGGGAGGTGGGCGTGGTCATGGTCCGATTTCGCCCATTTTCAATACCATCCCTTCTCGTCTTAATACCAACTTGCATTCCAAATTTCATCAAAATATTTCAATTTTTGCGCGAGTTATCGTGCTCACAGACGGACGGACGGACAGACGGACGGACATGGCTCAATCGATTTCTCTTTTCACCCTGATCATTTTTATATATATAAGTCTATATCTATCTCGATTATTTCATTCTGTTACAATCCACCGTTAGGAAATCAAAACTATAATACTCTGTGTACTAGTACAGCTGAGTATAAAAATGAGGTCTATAAACGGAATCAAACTTCAGGAAAGGCCTTCCAGGTTAATATTTGCCTTATCCATTAGGGTTCTCTTATCATCGCTCAATTCGTACCAATCTTTAAATATGATTGATATGCACGCAAAAATTCACCTTATTCCCGCAAACTAACATCAAAACGTAGATATATAATCATAATGGAACATTTTCTAATTACAAACAAACTGCAACTGTATTTAATTATTAGGTAATTTCATTTAATTTTAGAAATTTTAAATATGCCTTCAGATTAAACATTTACGTATCTGAGTTATGCAGGCGTCCTTAAATTACACATATGCCCCAGCCCTTGAGGCAACGAATGTCAAACGCCCAGTTGAATTACGGTTAAATCCCGTTGCTTGTCATGTGAAATTTGTTTTGTTGCATAAATTTAGGCGTAAGGCATTTGACTAATTTGCATTCATATGCTTGTGTGTGTGCATAATGTATAGATATACGTGTATATACATATATGTACATTTGTCCTGCAGATAAGCTCATATAAACAAATACACAACAACAACAACAACATGCCTTAGTAGAGCAAACGCAAATGCAAATGCAAATAATGTCCGTTCCAAAATGGCGTACACACTTACATACATACAACCAGATGCACACTTACGCAAACATACACATACATATGTATACATATAACAGTAATGCACGCATCCTAATATACATATATAACTATGTACATATGAGCTTGTGTGCAAATAGAGCCTATAGGGATAATCTCTAGTTTAGATTCGAAGCCTTTCCAGTGCAATTAGCGCTCACCTCTAGTGCAAACCAAATCTTCTTTGAAGGCAAACAACTGGCGAGTTTAATGCGATGACATTAGAGAGTATTTGTTGTTGTCTCACCATTTATATAGTTGGGTTAGAGCAAGCATCGGAATAGATATGATTGAAATAGCTTAGTTGAGGGATTTTATGTAATATGTACTACAAATGAATCAGAAATTTTGGTTTTGATTCTCTGCAAGGCATCTGTATGCAAAAAGTAAATATATATGTATTAACACACACACACATACAGCATAAATTATAACAGCATTCAACAAACCTAAATTATGAATGCGACACATACAAACATACGCAGTGTCGTATATATGTCTTAATCAGAGCTGGGCGATAAGGATTACTTGTGCAATCGATTACACGTAGGATTACGATTACTGTAATCGTAATCGTAAAAAACTTGAAATTTTTGTAACGACGATTACGATTACAGTAATTGTAATTTCAAGTTTTTGACGATTACGATTACAGTAATCGTAATTTTTGTAACGACGATTACGATTACAGTAATTGTAATTTCAAGTTTTTGACGATTACGATTACAGTAATCCTTATTTTCTGTAATCTTAAATTACAAAATTTAAGAATTACATGTAAAAAATTATTAAAATTGCTTTTTGATACTAAACGGTGTAGGGAGGAAAATATGCTTGGCTCTGAAAAAAGTGCTAAAAACTACAAATAATTATGTAAAGCTTGCAATTTCACACATATTATATACATTTTGAAATATTTGCGGTTGAGATAGCAGCTTTTAGTGGGCTGGAGACAATGGCCACATGCATAAAAATCGACCTGTAGCTCACACTAATTTTCTTCGTAAAATTTGGATTTTGCATGTATAAAAAATATGTATTACAATTGCTAGATTTTACTAAACAAATTACTTAGGTTTATCTCATAACAAAATTAAAAAGCAATAAAACTCCACTGCAACTTTTGAAGATGTAAATGACCATAACTATGAAAAGCCAATATTAGATGAAGATTTTTTTGACTTCGGCGGTAAATACCTAACTACATATCTATATAACAACTTAATATATATTTTATTTAAAACTCAATATACCTTTAGAAAACACTGATTTACCTGAAGTGCTTCCTGGTAGTGGCTCAAACATTATAGGAGAAGAATTTTTTAAATATTTGAACGATGCTGATAGTAGCCATGGCTGTTTTAAAAGATATCCTCTGATAAAGAAAGCATCTTTAAGATTCAGCACCCCGCTTACATCGTCAGCACCTGTGGAAAGGCTATTTTCGTTGGCGGGCATTATAAACAGTCCTCGACGCCATGCACTTTCCGATGTTTCTTTTGAAAAATTAGTTCTGCTTAAGGCTAATATTGAATATTATTGAATTTAAATTATCCAAACAGCAGTCTTAATTTTGTATCTTTATTATTTCCGCTAATTTTCTCTCTTCTTAATACACATCCCAGTTTTAATTGTTTACTTAATGTGTGAGAAATAAACACATATGTATGCATGTATGTAAAAATTATTATTATTTCTTGGAAAATGATGTTGGGTAAGTATATCACTGTTTTTTACACATTGTAATCCCAGAAAACGAGAACAGTAATCGTAATTTCAAGTTTCTTACGATTACGATTACAGTAATCGTAATTTTTGTAACGACGATTACGATTACAGTAATCGTAATTTCAAGTTTCTTACGATTACGATTACAGTAATCGTAATTTTTGTAACGACGATTACGATTACAGTAATCGTAATTTCAAAATTTCTAAGATTACGATTACTGTAATCGTAATCATCTTGTAATCGTAATCCTTATCGCCCAGCTCTGGTCTTAATATACATACAGTGTGTATATGTATTTGATTGCCTTGAAATGAACATACAACTACAACAACACATTATGTATATATTTACCTAATACAGCAAATGCATGAATACATTAATATATGAAAATATATGCGCATTTGCTTCATATACATTCTCACACACATACCAACACATATACACAAACGCACACACACGCACTACACGCAAACTAATAACATATGCATAAATTATTGCGGCTGATTCGGCTCAATGGGTAATGAGTTTTGCATTAATATGCGATAACGGCAGAGTAACTTCATAGTACAAAGTGATTGAGTACATCCATACATACATATATGCATAAACAGTTATACATGCAAACTTCGAAATATATTTACATACGCAATTATGCATTCATGCATATTTATTATTTACTGCTTTTTATTGTTATCGCTAATGTATGCACACCGCACCTCACCTGACAGCATCAAAATTGTGAATTATGTGTGTGTGTGTGTATGTGTGTGAAGTTTATCAGTATCTTATTAAGGCATTTCCACATTCAGGATTATTATTAGATTGACTAACAGGATTTCATGGTGATTTTGTAACTAAATTAATACTAAGTTGGGAAGAAATTTATTGAAAGCGATTAGTACTTTTTTTGCAATTAATCGGAAAAGTTCAAGGTATTCCAGTAGTTGGTTTATTGGCTGTAATAATGCAGTAAATATAAAATTCTCAAAACTTTCATTGCGCGAAGGTGATACTTTGACTGATTAAGGGGAAAATTAATAGTTTCCCTTAGAACTTAGCATGTAATCGCATTCGTAAACATAGTCAATACTTACAGCATCTATCTTCGCACAGCGGTGTCTACATGGCGTATGAGTAACTTTGCTAGGAAGCACTAGTACGTTTAAGCTCTTGCACTGCGCCACAGCACTTTTGTGGGCGGAATAATTCCCACACAGAACGAAAGACCACTATCCACATAATAAAACCCTCAACCCGATCCGCGCCCTGAGGTCAAATTTTCTTTTATAGCTTTCTGCATTCTTTTAGGTTCCTTGTACGAATATTTTCTCTGAGAAGGCAGCTAGTGAAATTTTATGGCGAATAATTTTCTAGAACATTTTAACCCTCCAACGAACTTTGGAATACTATTTTTTCGCTCTTAATAGAAAAGGGGTCAAAACGACCTGTTCGTGGAGGTGCTAGATGGTTAAAGTATTCTTCGAAATTAAAGACAGTGAAATTATACTATATGTTTCCTAATAATATATTTCTATACTATATGTATATCAGCCCATCTAATCTAATCTAATCTAATCTAATCTAATCTAATCTAATCTAATCTAATCTAATCTAATCTAATCTAATCTAATCTAATCTAATCTAATCTAATCTAATCTAATCTAATCTAATCTAATCTAATCTAATCTAATCTAATCTAATCTAATCTAATCTAATCTAATCTAATCTAATCTAATCTAATCTAATCTAATCTAATCTAATCTAATCTAATCTAATCTAATCTAATCTAATCTAATCTAATCTAATCTAATCTAATCTAATCTAATCTAATCTAATCTAACCTAATCTAATCTAATCTAATCTAATCTAATCTAATCTAATCTAATCTAATCTAATCTAATCTAATCGAATATAATCTAATCTAATCTAATCAAATCTAATCTAATCTAATCTAATCTAATATAATCTAATCTAATCTAATGTAATCTAATCTAATCTAATCTAGTCTAATCTAATCCAATCTAATCTAATCTAATCTAATCTAATCTAATCTAATATAATCTAATCTAATCTAATCTAATCTAATCTAATCTAATCTAATCTAATCTAATGTAATCTAATCTAATCTAATCTAATGTAATCTAATCTAATCTAAGCTAAGCTAATCTAATCTAATCTAATCTAATCTAAGCTAAGCTAATCTAATCTAATCTAATCTAATCTAATGTTATCTAGCCTAATCTAATATAATCTAATCTCATTTAATCTAATCTAATCTAATTTAATCTAAACTAATCTAATCTGATCTAATCTAAATAATTTTTTACTTTATTTTAAAACCACTCAGGCAAAATTTCGCAAATTGGAAATAGTAAAAAAGATTTGGCCTTTTGTTCTGTGTGGAAATTATTCCGCCCCAGACAACAACCTTCAATTTGTGTCACAGTGTTATAGAAAATATTCTGAATCACATTATTTATTAAATTATTTACTAACCTAATTTGTTTACTTATGGTATTCAAAAATTCTATTTTTTCTTCGAGTTTGTTAAAAATTAAAAAAAATTAAAATTCAAGAAATTTCGCATGCAGAAGAATCTTGTCTTGTTTCATTATTATCTGCAATCTTTGCTGGAGCAGAAGTTGAATGCTTTTATTTTCTTTAAGTTTCCTATTTCTGCCAAATTACACATAAAAGCCAAATCGACATTTGAATAAAATATGAATCAATAATATCAACTTCTTTAGTTTGCTTTATTTTGCAACAAGTACAAGCGCACACATCCATACCCTGCAAAAAAATGTGCGATCTATCCCGAAAGAGATTTGTCCTCGATTGATCTCTTTCGAGAACAATCGGTCCACAATTAGTCCCCGATTGTTCCCGTACGGGTGTAAATGTAGACTAATTGTAGACCAATTGTTCCCTAACGGGTATAAATATAGATTAATCGCTTTTATCCCGAACGGATATAAATGTAGATTAATCGCTTTCGTTCCGAAGGGGTACAAATCTAGATTCCTTAAATGTAGAAATTTTACAAAAATATGCAATGTATTTAAAAATTTGTAGAACAACCGGTAAAAGGAATTGAACACCCTTTCTTTTAATAACAATGATGAATAATAATTTTAACAAAATGTTGCCTAAAATGTTCTATGAAAAATTCCTTTTTTTTTTCAAAAGTAAAACATTATATAATCTTTATTAGATTATTATAGATTATTAGATTGTTATTAAAAATTGTCTTGACGAACAACTTGGAAAAACCTACATTTGTACCCGTTCGTGCTGGAAGCGATTGATCTACATTTGTACCCGTTCGGTATGTTAATGATTAATCTACATTGGTACCCGTTCGGGTATACAAGTTGAACAATTAGTCTCTTCATAGGACATGCTCGAATAAATGCGATCAATTCACTCCATATAAAGGGATGTAAAATTGTATTAGTCGCATTCTCCCTTGCGATTGATCCCGGACACGTCCCGGATTAATCGCATTTGTTGCAGGGTACATACATACGTACATACATAGATACTCGTATATGTGACGAGCGTTGTGTCGATGCGGAAAACTATAGTCGGCAATCAAGTTGCACTTATAAGGCTATCAGCTGACGATGCAAAGAAAGCTCTTAGAGCAAACAAAGTTAAAATTGGCTGGTCAATCTGCCGTATAAGGGAACATACCCCACTTAACCGTTGCTTCAAATGCTTCAACTTGGGGCATTTAGCGCGCCAGTGTACTAGTAACATAGAGAGGTCATCGATGTGTACGCGTTGGGGAAACACAGGTCATAAGGCAAAAGAGTGCACTAATACCCACAAATGTATGTTCTGTTCAGGTGCTCACTCTGCCCTCAGTGGGAAATGCCCAAAAAATATTGAGATGACAAAAGTAGTAAGAAAATGAAAATCCTTCAACTAAATTTAAATCACTGTGCCGCAGCCCAAGATCTGCTGAAGCAAACAGTTATAGAAGAAAATATCGACATAGCAATTCTTAGCGAGCAATATACCCAGAGGCCCGACTGCACCTGGTTTGCAGACGCAAGCGGGAAAGCAGCAATATGGTCTTGCAAAGGTCGCCCTTTTCAATCTTTTGCAAGAGACACAAGTAACGGCTTCACGTGGGCACAAATATTTGGTGTTTACATAGTTAGCTGTTATGCTCCGCCTAGTGCTTCCTCAACAGAATTCGAAAGTATGCTGTTAAATTTAACAATGGTAGCCAGAGGAAAAGTCCCTATAATTATAGCTGGTGACTTTAATGCCTGGTGTACAGCATGGGGAAGCTCTCGCACCAACCATCGTGGAAAGCTCGTACTTGAGTTCCTAAGCCAAGCGAACCTTACGCTAATAAATAGCGGATCACAAAGCACATTTAGAAAGGGGAAAAAATCATCTATAATAGACCTAATGTTTGCAAACGACTCGTTAAGTCCTAGAATAAGGTGGCATGTTTCCGAAATCTACACAAATAGCGACCATATGGCGATCATTGCCGAAGTATCACAACCCTCTAACCCCCACCCAGGGGTCGGCACGAGATGCCAAAAGTACACATGGAGGAAGCGGGATTTCGACGCTGAATTATTCAATCTGGCATGGGATACATCACCTCCAGCACATCGAAAAGCCGAGAGACTAGCGTCTGACATTGGAAACAGGTTGATTGCAGCCTGCGATACAACAATGCGGCGTGGCACTTTTCATCCACATAGAAGACCGGTTTACTGGTGGAATGATGAGATAGCTAAGCTCAGAAAATTATGTATTGCGGCACGGCGTAGATACCACAGAAACAGGCGAGGGAATAACGAACTAGAACTACGAGAGTGCTTCAAAAGTGCAAGAAAACATTGAAAAAAGCCATTGCCCAAAGCAAGAAGAGCTGTTTCAATAAACTATGTGAAGAAGCAAACGTCGACCCATGGGGGAAAGCATACAAAGTATGTCTGGCTAAGTTCAAGCGTGAAACTCAGCCGCCTACATGTTCAATGTTCCTTCTCAAGATAATCGAGAGCTTATTTCCAAAACACGAGCCACTAAAAATACCACGCGGTCAAGTCAAAGAACGGCCTTTAATAATTACAGAAGAAGAACTCCTGGAGGTAGCTAAAAGTTTGCAGGATAAAAAAGCACCGGGTGTGGACGGCATTCCCAACAAAGCCCTAAAAGAGGCATTATATACAAATACAAGCATGTTTGCAACTATGTACAATGCATGTCTAACAGAGGGTATTTTTCCCACCCCATGGAAAATCCAACGCTTAGTTCTGATACTTAAACCTAAGAAAGCGCCAGACGAACCTTCGTCTTATCGGCCTATTTGCATGCTAGATTCGATTGGCAAAATATATGAGAAATTGATATGCAACCGATTGGAGACCGCTATCCAAAATGCCGGCGGACTCTCGGAGTGGCAATTTGGTTTTCGAAAAGGCAAATCGACGATTGATGCCACAAGAGAGGTTATTAAAATAGCAAAAACCGCCGTTAGTGGCAAAAGATGGAAAGGTGGCTCAAAAAAGTATTGCGCCCTAATTACACTAGATGTAAAAAACGCTTTTAACTCCGCTGGATGGTATCACATAATAAGGGCATTACGCAAATTCAAGGTGCCGCAATATCTCTTGAACATTATTCTGAGCTACTTTACGGATAGAATTCTCATCTATGATTCCGACGAAGGCGTTAAGAAATACGCTATTTCTAGTGGAGTACCGCAAGGATCGGTACTAGGTCCGTTGCTATGGAACGTAATGTATGACGGTGTCCTAAAGCTCCCTCAGTCAGCAAACTTGAAACTGATCGCTTACGCAGATGACTTAATAGTTGTAGGTGTCGCCAAACACCTTAAAGACCTCCAACGCTTGTGTAACGATGCTATACGTCGAATCCGTCACTGGTTTTCGTTATTAAATCTTAGCCTGGCAGAGAATAAAACCGAGGTACTACTCGTAAGTACAAGGAAAGTGCAAGAGAAAATTTGCATATCCGTTGGGGATTGGGAGATAACCTCCCAGCCAAATCTCAAATACCTGGGGGTAATACTAGATGGCAAGCTAACATTTAAAGACCATCTTAACCAAGCTGCAGAGAAAGCGATGAAAATGTATGGTGGACTCTCAAGAATGATGGCGAACAAGGGTTGTGTACGTTCAAGCCGTAGGCATCTTATTTCAAAGGCAATTAGCTCAGTCATACTGTATGCTGCCCCGGTGTGGATCGAAGCTGTCGAGTGTAAAACTTACATAAAACAAATACAATCGGTTTACCGACTCGCCGCTCTTCGCGTAATAAGTGCATTTCGCACTGTCTCTAGCGACGCTGCCGAAGTCATAGCAAACATGCCTCCAATCGACATTCAAACTCGAGAAGTGTGCGATTTACATAATGTAAGAAAGCCAGCCACATCTATCGAAAAAGCAGAGATAAAGGGAAAGTGTCGCCAAATGTGGCAGCAACGCTGGCAAGCTTCATCGAAGGGTAGATGGACGTACAGGCTTATACCGAACATCAGCAGTTGGGTAGATAGAAAGCACGGCGAACCCAATTTCCACCTCACCCAGATCCTTAGTGGGCATGAGTGTTTTAGAGCTTACCTTTATAGGTTCAAGATAGAAGAGAGTCCCTTTTGCCCTGAATGTCCAGGAAAGGTAGAAAGTGCAGAACATGTGTTTTTTGAATGTCCTCGTTTCCTAGGAGAACGTAGGCGAATACAGGGTATTTCAGGAGCAGCTATCACGGTGGAAAATTTGACTGCACTTATGTGTCAGTCCTCTGATACATGGGATATAGTTAGCGAGGTTTCGGCATCAATCATGGCCCAACTGCGCTCGACAGATCAACGTAGGCGTCAGTCCGTCCGCAATTAAAAAATATGTAGACTTAAGTGTCTAATCTCCACTCCCAGGAAGTAATACCTTGTCCGGTGGTTCCGTGGGAGTATTGTCTGGGGCGGGAGTAGGTTAGGTTTAGCGGGTTGAAGTCTCGCACTTTTCGGCCACTTGAAATAGAGTGAGTGCCTCAGTGATTCAGTGATTCAGTACTTCAGTGGGCCGAATGCATTCCACACACATATGTAAATACATACATACATATGCGTCTGTGTGACTGCATGTTCGGCATAAATAAGGAAGCCAAAAAGCAAAACAGCATTGCATATTGACATAAATACGTTATTTGCATACATACAAAAAATCGTGTGGAATTTTCGACTTCATTTTTGCATAAAAAAGCATACACACACACACTTGAACACTTCTATATGCCAAATCACACAGAATGCCACAACGTGACAGACAACATATGGTGTTTCTCGCTTTCTCTCTTTTTTTGCGAGCAAAATCCATTTCAATACGACAAAGCCAACCAGTCAACCAGCCAAGCAACCAACAACGCCCCACTTATTTTTTGCTCATTTGCCGCATGAATGCAAACTCCAAATAAGCTTATTGAAATTGTTGTTTTTTCGTATTGCAATCAGTGATACATATTCTGTATTGACTGTGCATATAATGCAACATATGCCCGTATGTTTGTATGTATGCAATTCGCAAGCAGCAACCAGCAACATCCAGCACAGACAGATTCACATTGCCTTTCGCTGCTCGGCGACTGCTGTGTTGCGCAGCGTTGCATCTGACTGGCATAAGTATGCGCAAATATTACTAACTTGCATTGTGACTCTGATTTTATTATTGCACACATACACATACACATACATATATACCAAATACACAAATAAGTATCTATCTATTTTGCGAATCTATTTGAGATAAACATGCTTGGGTTTCTGTATAAAAAAATATGCAATATGCAATATGTGTATTCGTATATTCGTATTTTCGAGGCTTCACCGCTCATTTCTTGTTGACAATGAATGCAATAAATTTTCTCCATTCAATTTTTTATGTGCTCCTTATTGCCTCGATAAGGCATTTTGTATGACAATCGCACAAAGCCATAAATTGTGTGTGCTTTAGTTTCATTGTAGTGGTCGGAAAATGTTTATAATGCCTATTAAGTTGAGCGTACATGGTCAGACAGCTGAGTACATGTTGCTTTGCAAATACTTAAGTATATTTGTATGCACTTAATGGTATGTACATATATGAAAGCATAAAGGCGGAAATGGCATTGCCAATCAGTCAAATAGACTTCTTAAGCGCTCTCTCTCTCCACCCATGATGGGTGACCCATCCAGTCACGAGTAATGGCAGTGCGCCAAATGATGTGATATTCTCAAAATTTTCATAATCTCATAAAGTCAGTAAAGTATAAGAAGAATATGATTCTGACAATAGGTTGATGATATTCGCATTTTCATTGTCACGATAATAATAAGCGTTATATAACTGTTGAATTTTATGCACTTTTTGCTATTTTTGTGCAATAAGCAATTCTTTTATAGACTACACTGTGCGACAGCACTTTTGGGAGAGGAATAATTTTCACAAAAACCACAATCCATATATTACATTTTCAGGTCAAATGAAAGCCTTTTCAATTGAATTTAAACCTTTTTCAATCGAATTCAAACCTTTTTCAATTGAAACGAAACCTTTTTAATAACATCTCAATTGAAAAGGGTCACATTTCAATTGAAAAAGGTCTAATTTCAATTGAAAAAAATTCCACATGACTTGAAAAAAGTTTCATTTGACCTGAAACCGCTTTAGTAAAACCCCCAAAGCGTTTTGCTCCCTGGGTCAAATTTGTATACCTTTCATGGGCTTTGTGCCGAAACACGAATGGTGAAAGTACCAGAAGGAGGCGTGGAAGACCTACCAAAATATATACCAACTAGCCGGACCCGTGCGCATCTTGCGCAAAAAATAACAAAACATACGTGGCGCCAGTCGGTATGGTTTGTGCTGTCACGCCCATTTTAAAAAAACTTATTATTTATTTGGTTTGGTGGACTTTATGGAACTTTCAATGAATTACCTAGATATATGTTTGACAAAGATATCGCATAAAATGTTGTTATTATTCCTATATAGGTATGTGCAATATATTTTTATATATTTTATATTTATTTTTATGTGCGTATGTGGTTCTTGCCGACTTGGGTAATTTTTTTCCACACGTTTGCCTTGGCTTAATCGATTTATCTGCTACAGTTCCTGAGTTTTGACTTATAAATCTTTGAAAATTTGCTCCTCTTGGCCCATTTTTCAAAATTTCAGCACGTTTCCTCATAACGGCATAACGTCATTTCATCACTCAGGCTTTATTAGTGACTGAATTATCATGTTTTACGTGTTTTTCGAAATACACACATATGCCTTATTTTCAACCCCAACTTTCTCTGTTCCTATTAGAATCTGTGTACCAAATTTCATTAAAATATTTCTATTTTTGCGCAAGTTAGAGTGTATACGACCGGACGGACGGACATGGTTCAATCATTTTTTTCATCCTGATCGTTTTGATATACTCGTATATATTAAGGTGGAGTGAAAATTTTTTTTTGGAAATTCAATTTGTTCCAAAGCCAGAACGGCACCTTTCTAGCCCAGTAATAAGCCTTTAAAATTTTATTGACCTACTCGCATGTTTAGAGGTGCCCTCAGCCCCACAACGTTGAAAAAATAGCACGATCTGGTACAAATGTGAAATTTCTACAATTATGAAATAAAAAAAACCAAGTATGAGGATTGATAAACAGGCTAAGTTGAGTATAAAAGTGAATTTTTTTTTGGAAACAACAACAACCAAAGTTATTAAAGGTCAAAGTTTATATTATGCATTTTTTAAATTGCAATTACTTAAAAACTACTGAACCGATTTCAAATATTTTATACCATTCGATAGGTATTTTGAATCCCTTTAGTTTGATATACATTTTATGTGGGTTCCATAACACTCCCCGCTGCGGGGGTAAACCCCTCTTTTACCCCCCTTACTTTTCATATAAAGTACCACGCCCAATAAAACACCGTTTCGCATGCATAGCTAATTAATACCTTTAAAACGATGCCTTACTTATTAATTTTGGTAAATCATGTGAGCAGAAAAAGGGATATTTATAAAACACCAATTAGAAATAATATATATGATATTATCTGGATCATGAGCTGAGTCGATTAAGCCATGTCCGTCTGTCTGCCTGTCTGTCTGTCTGTTTGATCGCAAACTAGTCCCTCAGTTTTTGAGATATCTGCTTGAAATTCGGAATGCGATTGTATTTTTAGAAGAAGCTGATCATTTGTCGGAATCGGCCGAATCGGACCACTATAACATATAGCTGCCATACAACCGATTGTTCAGATATTGACATTTTGGTGTATAACTTCTCCATTTAAACAGCTAAGGCCATGAAAGTTTGAAGTATTTGTACCCATATGGACCTAAATAATGTCACCGAAATTCGTCTAGAGCGGACCACTATAACATATAGCTGCCATACAACCAATTGTTCATATATGGACATTTTTGTGTATAACTTCTCCATTTAAATGATGACACTCATTTTTCAAAGGAATCTATGCATAAATAACCCACAGAATTGAATGTATAAATTAAACAATGTCACACTATGTAACTTTTCATTTCCCCATTCATGAAAGGTATGAAGTCTTCGGTACGGTCGAAGACAGCCGCGCTATTACTTGTTTTTATTGCTGTTTAAGATTTGCGAAATTTTGTGATTAAATAAATACAAAAAGGCTTAAAATACATATCGTATAAAAAAGTGTTGTTGGGAACCATATAGTAAAATTGCACGAGCTTCAGTTTCGTAGAATACTTTAACCCACTAACACCTCCACGAAGAAGTCCTTTCGACACCTTTTGTTAAATAGAAGGTAATTTGAAGCTCGATATAGGGTTAAAATGTTCTAGGAAATTATTCGCCCTAAAATTTCACTAGGGGTCCCCTCACAAAAAAAAAATCTTTATACAAGGAACCTAAAATACCACAGCAAGCATAAATCATACATACGTTTCTTGTATGTGTTTTTCACAGTGCTATTTAAGTCTTCATTATTTGGTTGATTAACGGAGGCATGTTGTGAACATGAATGAGTCTAATTTACTCAGAAAGCAATTGAGAATATTTAGGTCCTTACACCGCAATTAAAATTCGTCATACTTTGAATTAGAATGCCCATTTGTAAAGTCGCTCATACGCCGTGTAGTCTCATGCATATTTTATTGAGTATGTTATGTATCTTTTAATGTTTTTCAAAATAAAACTAGACTCCCTAATGAAAACGAGAATACCGTCGAAATGCGTAGGAGGACAAAGCAGATAATAATTTGCCTTTAAATTTAATCGGCCAAAAAGCTTTGTTTTCAAAATATTTATTAATCTGAAAATTATGGCCTATCAACAATACGAAACCAACATGAAAATTGCTTAGGCGTTAGCTGACCAAGTGAATATTAAGCTCCCTGATTTTGAGTACTGAGATGACTTTTATCAAAACTCACACATTTTTTCACCATTTGCTTTATAATCTTGTTCTTTGTATGATTGTTATAACAGCCCTTATATTTAGCAACAAAGCTAATTTAGTGACTTTCACATAACTACTATTTTTTTAAATAAACGAAATCAATTGTGTTGTTATCTGTATAGCCAACGATTTCATATACAAATTTTAGCTAATAAATACACAGTCACTTAACACAAAGCTGCTGGCTCTTGTATACATATGTATATACAGTAGAATCGCACAAAAGTTAACTCGCGAGAAAGTTAAACCTTCGGGTAAGTTAACCAAATTTGAGCGTCCACGTACGGCTCTAAAAAGTTAACTCTTGGTTAACTTTTCTGAGCTTATCGATTTTTTTCAAATCCAACCGTTTATTTCTCAGCAAAAACAAGCTCATTCCCCTTGTTTCTATGTATTCCCGGAGTTTGCGTGCATTCCCCGAATTTCTGTGTAAAAAAATATTGTCGGTGTCGCGAGGTACAAATGTAGTTAGTCGTTTGAACTATTGAGTGGTGTAAACATAGTTTGGGTGTTAAAAATGGCAACAAAGCGGAATAAATCATCGCAAATTAGATTGAATTTACATCAAAAAGCTGATATTTTAAGAAAACTTAATGAAGGTATTCACGGAAACCGCTTGGCATTAGATTATAGTGTATCTAAAGTGGCCATCTCAAAAATAATGAAAAAACGATATGAAATTTTGGAGGCAGTGGCAAGCACACAGGAATTGGCAACCAAGAAAACTTTGCACAAGTCGGAATATCCCGTTCTCGAGGCAAGGTTGTATAAATGGGTTTTGAACCAAAGGCAACGCAATTGTGCAATTAGTAGTCCAATTTTAAAATCAAGAGCTAAGCTTGAACTTGCCAAAATATACCCTAGAAAAAATTTTTATGCAAGTGATGGATGGCTAGCAAATTTTATGTATGTAAATTAAGTCTATGTTTCTGCTTTGTAATGAATAAAACTGAGATATTCAAATAAATTTGATATGTTATATCCCAAAAATTATGTTTATTAGCGTATTCTATCAATTTTAAAAACCACCTGGAAAAGTTAATATTTCGGAAAAGTTAAATGCCCTTGGGACCATTTGGTTAACTTTTGTGCGATTCTACTGTATAACCAAATGAATCTTCCTCGTAAGGATATTGAAGAAACTGCTAGAATTTATAACTTTTGGTATATAAATATGTATATGTGGGCACCACAGATTCAAATGGCAATTTATCTACCTTCTACTTTTCTTTAAGGCACACATCTAATAGAAGGCTGCACGAATGGATTCGAAACGGCCAACAAAATATTCGCGGCCGTCCAATTACACTACCTACTTGTTTCTGTCGTTTTAGAATAAACGCAAGTAGAGCACAACCATAAACAGAACCAATACAATTACTTATTCGTAGCGACAATTACATGACCTTAAAAAGGTTCTGCAAATAGTGTACACTACTTGCGAATACTACGAATATAATCGAAATATATGTATGTACATACATATTTTCATAAACACACATCCAGACGTTGTGTTCAGCAAAATTACGCTGCTAGTGTGAGTGTGTGTATGTGCATATACATACACATTAGGGCGGGTCGATTGGTAGGGGCCAAAAAAAAATTAACAGGGACACATCGCAATTATAAAAATTTGGGTAATTTCAAGCTTTTTGCCCAAGAAACCATATGTCTAAAATAAATTTCGATCCAGAGCTTTTTACGATCTACATACTGTTCTATATATTTTAAAATAACTTGGTAACTAATACTTCGATTCTTTTGATTTTTCGGCATTAGTTGGGAAACTTATTTGGCATATTAAGGTCGTTTTGTGAAGGAAATAAAGTTCTCCCGAAATTCGCGGAACAACCCGATTTGGAATATAATACGGAAATCTAAACCTAAAATTTTTCCTTAATATATTAAAATTTAGAGGTCGTGCAAATGCCTCCAAATTTCTTTCTCCTTTTATATCAGTGATGATACATAATTTTTTTCAAAGTCCTTAATGAACAAGAAAAACATTTCTTATCATTAAAAAATGGAACATATGTTTATTGGGCTTTTATTTTTTGGTCCACCTTAATGCCATATGCACATTAAATAAACAAACAAACCAAAGAAGCAACAAGGTTTTGTGAATACTTCATAACATGGTTATTATTATGTTCTATTCTATCGTGGCGAATAGTGTACACTAATCGCTCCAACAGAGCAAATAAAAATAGTATTTGTACTACAAATGAAAAGTATGGGTTATATTCGTATCTGCATTGAAATTGTGCTGTGACTAATTGTACAATGCATAGAGTATTCGAAAATATAGAAGAAGCAAATGGTATTGTGCAGAGGTCTAATATCTAAGCGCATGTACATACATACATACATTGTACACATTGCAAATTATGTATGTACATTATCAATGCGCAAATTGAATGACCACACAATGTATTTTCTACATTCTACACCAGAGGACGGTCTACTAATACAACTGATGTTTGTTTTTGGCATTTTTCCTTGCTTGTTTTTCTGCCGGCTCAGCAATTTTCATACAATATCTTGCTCTATGAATTTGGAATTACATTGCGTTCTTGCTAAAGAATAAACAACAGATTTTAATAAATTTTTAACATACACAAATGCACATACATACAAGTATACATACATATGTGGATACTCATATACTGGTATGGTTATTATCATGCCCAAAATTGTTTAAAGATTTTGTACAATACATGCATCTATGCTATTTATATGTCAATATGTATGTATGCACAAGTATATAAGCATGTGTACGCCCTGTGTGTATATGTAAATTAATATATGTTTGTTAAAAGCTCAGCATTTGCGGAAAATGTTTGCTCTACGGGCATTTTATGACATTCTATTCTCTATATTTTGTGTGTCGGCTTGGGATCAGCAATATTTCCAATCAATGTTCGTTAGTAAGGCATAAGATAATAAAAAACAGCAACAATAACAAAGGCAAGATAATAAAAATAACAAAACAGCAACAACGGCAAGATAATAAAAATAACAAAAACGAAACAAAATATTTGTTATAAAGTAGCTGAGGTATAAAGTGAAAGATGGGCGGGATACGGATTACGGATATTGACATGCTCGCATATTAAATACAAAGTCCATACAAATAGATATCCACATACATATCTATATAAATATGTAGCACACATAAATAAGTATGTACAAAGCATGTGAAAAAAAATGTGTGCGCAAAAAATATTGTCATTATTAGAGTTCGGCAAGTATACGCCAAATAAGCAGACTAATAAAACTGCAAAGGGCGAAAAATGCCGGATGTCTGTATGAGGGTTATCTCACAGCGTGTACGACCCTGAAACACAGCGCAGAGTATGCTTAAACATATGAAGATATATACATGTAAAAGGGTGTGCGCTTTGCACACCAATAACGCGATAGCTGTTGCTTTATCAGCAACGCTGCGCAGCACTGCCTCGTCCATCATGCCCGTACTTATGCGCTCCCTAATCATCACTACGCCACATCGGACTTGGCTTGTCAGCAGCTTTAACGCTGAAAACTCCACTCGTTTCGTCCATAGTGGCCTTTGTCATCATCAACACTATCTATTCCACTCATTTTGCTATCGTCATCAATGTGCCGTTATTTGCAAGCTCTCCCTCTGATAACAATGAAACTTCAACAATGCAGACAGTCACAGTCATGGTCGCGTCGCGCTGCAGTCTAACTACACTAAGGATGTACATACTCATATAATAAGGATGTATGCATATAAGTATTATACTTATAGGTTAGCTAACTGTAACAATAAAGCTTTTCAATGAAAATGGCTGAAGGCGGGACGGCAAAAGCGAATGAGTACGAAGCTGGATAAATGGTAATAGCAAATCGATGAGTTTATTGCGCTTCCCCTGCTGCTTTTATGTAAGCCAACAACACAATTGATAATGAGGAAGTAGAGGAAATTGATTTTCAGCTGCACTTGAAAATGTTCTCTGCTAGAAAAATTCTTTTATTCAACTTTTTCGTTGTTTTTTTTTTAGCTTTTTTACAGCTTTTTTTTGCTATAAGCTCTTCCTTTTTACAAAGTAACCACATAATGTGTGGAATGTTCGACGATTTAATGTTTTTAGCAGTAACTTGAATAAGTGAATGTGTATGTAGCTGCAGTTACATACTTAGTTGTAGTAAGCATTTTAAGCAGCAGATGAAAAGTAATTGAAATTAAAAAAAAAAATACGAGTTTCTTTATACTCGTAATATTACATCCATACATATTTTATAACAAGTATTTCAATTTGCGAAAATAATGTAGCGAAAATAACACCGTACAACAATTTTTGCAGTTTTTGAAAAATCCAAGTGGTTTGAAAGGGTTTGATTAAAATATTTGTTGAATATTGCTTTAGTGTTAAACGAGACAATGTCTATTATGAGTCCGATGCATAAAAAGAACACGTTAATATAGTACATATTTTCTTTAAATAAATTTGAAAATATTTCCATTGAAAAATTATAACAAACTTCTTTTTTGTTATTTTTATTGATAGCAAGCATATACTTAGGCTTTTTGCTTTCTTTTAAGGTGGCAACCCTACCAAAAATACTTTCAGCACTTGTATCTCTTAATTCTCTTTAATTTGATATCCATATTTCCATATTTTATGGCTTCTTATAAATGTAATTGATTTTAAAATTTCAAACGAGTTTCAACCCTGCCAAAAAAATATAACGCTGATTGTATTTTTTAATCCTCTTTAATTTGATATCCATATTTCCATATTTTATGGTTTCTTATAAATATAATTGAGTTTAAAATTTCAAAAGGGTGGCAACCCTGCCAAAAAAATATATCGCTGATTGTATTTCTTAATCCTCTTTACCTCGTTTATCCATATTTTCACATTTCTTAGCTTTTTATAAACATAATTGAGTTTAAGAATTTCAAACATGTGGCAACCCTACCAAAAAAATATATATCACTGACCGTATCTCTTAATTCTATTTAATTTGATACCTTTATTTCCATATTTACGGCATTTCATAAATACAATTCAGTTTAAAATTTGAAAAAGGTGGCAATCCTACTTAAGAATATATATATATTATCACATCTCTTAATCCTCTTTAATATGATACCCATATTTCCATATTTCTATATCTGATTTTATTTTTTATGAATATAATTGGGTTTAAAAATTTCAAACAGGTGGCAACCTTACAAAAATACATATCACCGATCGTATCTCTTAATTATCTTTAATTTAGTACCCATTTTTCCACATATTATGGTTTCTTATAGACATAATTAAGTTTAAGATTTTCAAATAGGTGGCAACCTTACCAAAACAATATACATATATCACTTATCGTATCTTTTAATTCTCTTTAATTTAATACCCATGTTTCCATATTTAATAAAATAATAAATAAAATTGAGTTTAAAATTTTAAAATTTCAAAAAGGTGGCAACTCTACCAATAAAATATATATCACTGATCGCATATCTTAATCCCATCTTATGATTTCTTATAAACATAATTAAGCTTAAATTTTCACCCTTTTCACCCTTAATTCGCCCTTAAACTTAAAAATAAAAATCGCGTTGTAAGTTTTAAGTTACTTCGCCGAAACACAAAATATGTTGTAGACCTTTTATTTCACTATTTAATCTCTTTATGTAATCTTTCTTCGTAATCAAAACATTTCAGAAGTTGGTAACCCTCAATTTTGTATACCGAAAGTATTCCTGCTATTATAGTAAACAATCCAAAGAAAAACTCATTCAAATCGCTTAAGCCATTCTCAAGTTTTAAACACACAACATAAAATAAAATAATAAAATAATTTCAACTAACCCGAAAAAAGCACCCTCGTCATCAGGATACGTCAGAACACTTTTCAAACCCCTTGGTTTTTTTTAGCTGTTGTATAGTACAATTATAATTGGACAAAATGTGTTTTAACAAAAGAACTGAGAAATGTTTGTTCACGTATCTCATCATCTTATGTAATGGTTCATCGAGCTTTTGTCTAAAATTTACCACACAACCTTGTATATAGACACATAGATATATCTATCTAGAATATATCATGCACATGGTAAACTTAAGGGCACTCACAACCACACCAATCAAAATATAAATGTATATGCACTTATGGCTACTCATAATTAACGTCATTAAATAGTTTAAACTCCAAACCGCAATTTAACACGCATTATTTCTGACAGCAAAGTTTTTCTTTGTAACTCTAAAGTTTCAATAAAATTTCAGCGGTCATTCATTAAAAAATTAAGTTACTACACACACATAAGTAAATACAGTACACAAAAAAAGAGCAAAAACATAAGAAAACAAAATCCACACTTACCATAAACATTCAATCTCGCTGAGTGCTCCACGCTGCCCATCGAATTGGTGGCAATGCACTTATAGAGACCACCATCGTCGGGACGGACATGCGATATATTCAAGTGACTGATCACATCGCCAGACATATCAACAAACTGACCGATGGCGAAGCGATGATGCAATGAAATATCCATTATCGGCTGTGAGTCCAGTAGCCAGGCAAACTGCGAGGTGGTGAGTGTGAAAGGAAAAGGAGAGAAAAAAAAAAACAAAAAGAAAAACAAAAACAAGAAATACGAATTATAATCACTTAGTGAAGCAGTAAGAACATTTTATGTACGTGAGCTGGCATGTGTATTTTGGCATATATGTATGTTAACAGTTGCTTTAAATGCATCGCTGTTGCAAATCTCACCCTCAAACAAACAAAAATATACAAACTGCAAGCGCATTGATAGCTGAAAATGCGAATAATTTAAGTCTGGCTTGCGTGTTGGTGCACTTACTTGAGGTGGCGGCGAACCGCTGGCCGAGCACTTAAGCGATATTAATGGGCCAGGCCGCACATTTTGCTCGATGAAGGTGTAAATCAATTCGGGCACAGTGTCTGTTAAAAGTGAAGATACATAGATGGTAACTGAGTATGTAATTAAACGCGTATATTTATCATAATTTATTTAAAGTTTGACATAATTTAATGCTTTCTGCAAAATAAATCAAATGGCTCTACTCACCGCCCAACTTCAGCTCGGCCATGGCTTGTGCGCTGGCTCTGCTATTCTCCACCAAACATTGATAAACGCCACGATCGCGTCGCCCCACATTTTGCACCATCAGCGAGGTCTTTGCGAGAAAGCGAATGCTGCGAATATTAGAACAGAAATATTGCTGTTAGTGCTTTGCATCTACAAACATGATGGGAGTATGTAAATATGTACTTGGACAGATAACTTGGTAATTATTCTTAGGGACGATTTTTTCATTGAAAACTAGCTTGGTTTGAAATTTTTATTTTCCCTACACATTTCAAGTAAAAAATTGGAATATTTTTTAACTAACGTATTTTTAGCTTACTAAAGTGTTGCGAATATGAAAATCAGTCCCAGAAAACTTCTCCAAATTAGACTAAACATCTCATAGTATATGCTGGAACAACGTGCTCTATACAAGAATCTCTGGGAGGAGCGAATGGGACGACTTGGTTGGACCCTTACCTCACACTCCATCAATTTTCACAGACGGCTCTCAACTAAACGGCAAGGTTGGCAGTGGAATATTCTCGAAGAAGATCACTGCAGTGTTTTTCTGGCGGAGCTAAATGCTATTTTGGAGACTTGCCCATTGCCTCACGATTTTTTCCAACAGCCAAGCGGCCATAAAATCGCTGGAAAGCAGTAACTCAGAATGGCAGATCTAAACCGACTTGCCGAAAGGTGCAGCCTGGCTGTCGTATGGGTCACAGTGCACTGTGGCATCTCACCAAACTGCACCGCAGACGAGTTGGCAAGGGAAGGAATTTATCTGGAGGAAACATTGGCCACCAGCTGGCTGGCCTCTGCTCTTAATACATGCAAAAACTGGCTTCGATCTTACTTCATAAAACAGCCGAATGTTAGATAGACTGGAGAATACACTTGTTTTTATCCAGCCAAATTCGACCTAGACTGGATGAGGAAAGGTCAAGATCAATGAATTTTCTCAGTCGTCACCACATTGGCCTTCTAGTTGGCATAATGACGGGCCTCTGGATGCCTATGAATCCATGGAACGCGCATGGGTCTCCTTGCTAACGATGAAGAGGAGGTAGAAAGTGTAAAGCACTACCTATGCTCTTATTCCGCACTGTCTAACTGCAGTTACGCTTACCGCCACCGGCACACCTTTCAGTGACTGGAAGCGCTTGAAACACACAAAAGTATCGGAAATCTTACGCTATATGAAGCGAACAAGTTGGTTCAGCTTCATAGGCATCTATCTCCGCAAGAGGTATCCTACTTGTCTCAAAATCAAAAACCACTATCTCCATTTATTTTCTGTTAAATTCAGCGAATTAAGCTGAATATTTAAACAAGTTACGAAGAGCAGACTTTAAAGCTCAAAGGCTAGCTAGAGGATAGCAAACATATCTTCGAGGACATGTGGTCTATGTACCTAAGGTACAACTGAGTGCAATTCTGTTGGATATTTGTATGTGTAGGTATGCATACATATGAATATGGACAGCTAACATCTGCTTAGTGCCTTGCAACAAAGCACAAATACATATACGATGTTATAGATAGCATAGATATTGTTTGCATAGAACAAAACAAACAAGTCAACCAGCTGCCGAGTGTCGCCCGGCGGAGCGCACACAAATATTGAGCAAAGTAAATACAAACAAACACGCAACGCATTTATTTGTGAAGCAAGTATAACACACTGGCACTGAGGAACTTATAGACAACTGGGAGTTTAAAAGGCCACGCATGGACTCAAAGAAGATACATGTCGGAGGCTCCTCATTCATTCGAATAACATGGAATGGACGGGATAGTTGTTCAATTTATATTCAAGCAATTGTTAGAGCTCATGCTTGGCATTCCTTCCTACGGTGACCAAATATTCATTGTAGTCCATTTCGGCGCTGGGTATACACCAATAACAATGTCCTTTTCGTCCTTTTTAAATCCATATTGTTTGTACATATGCTCATATTGACATATGTATGTACGCTTGCTCCCATGCCGTGTGCTATTTGAACATTCATAAAATTTGCACAATTCGATTCGATTATTTTCTTTGCTGGCAACCATGCGTTTGGAATTTATTATATGTATGTATATTTATGTGATTAGCATAATCAGAGAGATTGTCTGCTTGATTTGCAAATCCGTTACAGCGCTTAGTCCATTTTTTCGCATCCTTTTTTTGTTATTCTTTTATTGGTTGTTTCGATTTGATTATGTTTTGTTTTGCTTCGTGTTTTTTTTTTTGGCTTGTCGCCAACATCTGTTGTGCGAATGGCTAAATGCTTTGGTCAGTTTTATTGTAAGGCAAGTATGTAATTTGGTAATAAAATGCTGGCAAGCTAATTCTATTTAGCATATTTATGTATAAGGATTGACTTTCGGTTGCAGAATATATTAGTGACCAAATAAATTCTTATTTTGCCAACCCTTTTTGGATTAGGCAATCCGGGGATATACATATGGATGCGTTAATTGCTACTTGGTTGAAGGCTAAAGACGAATGGAACGATGAGGAAGATTAGCTTAGTTTGCAGTGGCTGCTAGAGTTTCCACTTAGCACACTTAGGCCACGATGTTCCCATTGTGATATCACGTGGATTCGAAGAAGCCCCCCCTACTCGAAACATCGCGTAGATTTTACAAATCTTAGAATTTTCCAAAATTCCATAAAAGCTAGATCCCCTAGATCCCTATATTGGTAGGCTCCTAAATGCTTCAGTCCCCTCCCTTCTAGTGCTGGTCGCAATCACGTAGCAAGTGTTTTACTGTTTCGAACTCCTCTTCGTCCTCACAAGCCCAATCGTAATATGGAGCATTCATACTTTCTGCATGCTTCCCAAGAACTATTGGGCCTCTAATAAGTGCAAGCTCGAACCTTTCGAGTGCAAGCAGACGCTTTGTCCGTCTGGCATTCCAGTGAGTCACCATTTCATAATTCCCTTTGAAACAGTTTTTCGGTAAGCTATAATCCGATTGTTAATTTGGAATGACCCTATAATGACTATATTCTATATCTCCAAGCTGCATTGTAACTTTTTTTATAGTTTATTCTAATTACATATATTCGAATGTTTTCAAAACAAACCGTCATTCAGTTCGAGTAATCACAGTTAGTTTCTATGTGCTCTAAATAAATCGTTCATGTATATCTATCTATCCACTACAACCAAGCATTCATAAATAAATAAACTAAACTTTTTGCCTATCTGTTGATGCATAATCGGCAAATCCAAATCCAAAAGTTTTCATTTCATAAAGCAATACACAAAACATGTGAATAGAGAACGTTTTGTTTGTGTATTTATTTGGCAATTCTCTATGCCGAACTTTTCCCGCCGTCAACACACTTCAATGGATATTTATTGATAAAAACGCAAAGCAGAGCACACACTTATTGCACCTCGTTATATGCAAATATTTGTATGTTATATAGATTTTATTCATTATTTTTTCGTTATTTATTTTGTGCCTGTTGCCAGTGCTGCTCGTTGCTCTTCACATACCCGTGTTCGTCATCAACATCATCAACGTTTGCAAGTTGAACTTTCAAGTTCAAAAACCGCAAACAAATGAACAAACCAATTAGTTCTGACTCTGATTTTAGATGCATTTTGTTTATCTGCCTCTTTGTCTAATCTGTCTGCTATTGAACAATGTAATTTTTCAAATTTTAACAAATGTGAAGTGGGGGAAAAAGTTTTATTTGGCAATACATACAAATTTAACAAGAGTTTTTTCAACCTGTGCTTTTCAAAGCTGCAAACACTCATTCAACCGAATTTTACTGCAATGCAACTGCAATAGCAATATTTTTATTTGCTTTCTTTTTTACAAATATTACCTGTAAAATTTTTCTATTTCAACTTACTTCTCTCGACCATTACCCAACGCACTGTTGCCCTCCAGCGGCATGCCATTGTGCAGCCATTCGATGCCATCGATTGATGAGCCCGTCGTGGAACAATTGAAAATTGCCATTCCGCCCGAATTGACAATTTGCACTTGCGGCAAAATATGCACTGACACATACGAATTTACGAGCAGGCGAATTTCGACACGTTGCTCGCCGAATTGATTCGCCGCTTGGCATATCTGTAAATGAGAAAAATATGTGAAAAACAATGCATCAAATAAACTTGATGAATTACGAAATAAGCTAATAATAAAATGTAATTGACGCCAAAAGAAAATAAAGTGTATTGCATTAATGCTTTTTAAAGTCACGGCGAAGTTTTAAATTGACAATTTTCGCCGCGTATTACCTACGTGAAATGAACTGCACGTTGGCGTTGATGGCATTCATAACTCGATTTTAAGTTTGCAGGTGTTTTTTGAAAGCGCATTGGCAATGCAACTGTCATTACACTGTGCAACAAACAGGGTTTGAAAAACTGCCAGCAAAACAGCAACAGTCTCAAAAAATAAGCTGCTGCTGTTCTGCGAAATTTGTCATTATTTTTTTAGAACTTTTGAATTTTGATTTCCTTTGAAAATATCTACATTCGAAGCAGAAAGCATTCGAATCATTTTTTTTTTTTTGTTTCTCTGTGCTGTTGCTTTGCTGTGTAATTTCAAACAGTTCAGTTAACAGCAAAGCACAGATAAACAAAAATTTCAATTTTCAGTACGGCTTTTTGAAATTTGTTTTTTTTTTACCTTATAATTTCGATTGTGTTCACATACATAAGTAAAAAAAAAAAACAACAAATGTCCTGTAAAAAAAACAAATTATGTTTGCATTTTGTTGTTGTTTTACTGTGCTGTAAAAATTTCCACAGTACAGCAACAGTCGACAGTAATTTTTGGAAATTGAAGGCTGCATAGTTACAGTACAGTAGAATTTTTTATTTTTTTTACTTTTGCTGCGCTGTTCATTTTTTAATTTTGAAATTCAAAGTAAATGAAAAAGAAAGTTGAAAGTAATTTCAAACCCTGGCAACAAACTATGAACTTTAAAGATATTAGTAAGAAGGAAATTTCGTATATTATTGTGGCCGGAGGTTAAGGTAGTAATTTACATATACATATACTTATTTTTGATACTCTTTTTGATTTCAAATAGGTTTTTGTTTTATTTCTTCGAAACATATCCGCTAAATAGTATTTCCCAGTGAATGTGTCTCTTTCTTTTCACGTGCGCATGAAATTCTTTCCGCATAACTTAAACGACATTCTTTGTTATAAAGTGCATTAGAGTGCTTCACTTTTAGACAATATTTTTTCTCAGTCTTCCATTAAGTCAGCACAAAGAAGAAAAAATATCGGCTGAAGCACCCTAATGTGCATGTATGCCCAAGTACATATGTACGCTTATGCATTCACGCAATAAATTTGCAAAATTTAACCACAATAAAGCAGAAAAAGCAGCTGCACACACACATAGATAAGTTCGTACGCAATTTCACTCAATTCTTATTCATCTTAATTCTCTAATATTTTCTTCTTCTTCTTCTTCTTCTTCTTCTTCTTCGCGTCTCGCTCGCTTTCTTTTTTACCTGTCATACGCTAACTAGCAACTTTTGCGCCATTTACCTATTAACAAAAGCAAAAAAAAGGAAAACTAAAAAGGCGCGACGTTGTTACACCCACTTACCCATTTTCCAGCATCACGTTCGTCAGCATTTTTGATAAGCAACAGCGTGCGTGACAATATCACACGCTGTGAAGATGGAATCGGATACAATGCTGATGAATCTGAAACGCGATACCACCTGCAAATAAAAACCGAGAAAGCTTATAAGACGGCATAACTAAGTAAGGTATAGACAAGTAAAGAAAAAATGTACAAAAAAATATCTAGACAAAAAATTTTAAGCGAATAAATTAAATGAATACTTTGCGAAAATGAAAAGAGGAGGAAACAGCGATTTCACCTTTTCTATGTACTTTGCCGTTTATTGCAGAGCGTGAGCGTGTTTTAGTTAGTGTAAGTGTGTGTGTGTGTCTCTCTCTATGTACTAGCAGAAAATTCAGCAAAATAACACGGCAAATACCCATATTATCACGTATGTGCGTTCAGGCAACTGTTTTATTCATACCCTCCAGGCAAATCCATAACTAGTGAACACAATTTCTGGTTCAGAACTAGCGAAAGGTGTCAAATAGGCGTCAGTTCAATTGCCGTCGGCTTTGCATATTTCTGCAATTCTCAGATTATTATTGAAGCATATTATGTAAGGAGTATTTACAGTTTGCAACTTCACTTAATGATTTCTCAATTTAATGAAATAAAATGTTCCCCTAATTATGCTTTTCTGGTCCCCCAGGTTTATTTAAATTTTTTTTTTTTTGTATTTTATTACTTTTTAAATATTGTTTTAAATTTTTATTAAATAAAAAATAAAAATAAAAATAAAAAACAAAAATAAAAAAAATAAAAAAAATTATCATCCGCCACGGTCATAATTCGAACCCGCGATCCCCAGATTGAAAGTCTCACGCGCTAACCACCCTGCCATCGCGCTACATGTTTTAAGCGTGTCAAATGCTGCACTTAAGTGGCAGCTGTAAAACTGTAGAATTTGTAGGAATTTTTACCTAGTTCAGAACTATCGAATAGGTAAGTAATCGGTGGACAACTGACACCGCCAATGACATCACCATGTTAAATTCGCCAGTTGCTAACATGCAAAAGAGATTGAGCTCGCACTAGTAGTGTCGAAAAATACACTAGCTGCGCACCAGTTATGAACTAGAGATTTTCCCCACATGGCAATGAATTACTTGCTACATTGTCAGCTCAACAGTTGCTGCCTGGCGTTTAGCCATGGGTAATGGCGCAATTTTTTTGGCGCTTATACAATAACACCAGCACCAACCGTGGCGCCGCCCACGGTTCTGGCGCAATAACACCTTTAGCGCAATTGCCATGGAATAATCGATAAATAACACTTGTTCGCTTCTTACTGTCTACTATACCCATTTTATTTCTTTTGGCGCAATTCTGCTTACATACACGCTGTCAGAATAATTGTGCCACAATTAAATTTAATTTTAAAAATAATTTGCGTATATTTGTGAAAATATGCTGGCATCTCGTTTTTCGGCAGGCATCTTCATTATGAAATACGAGGGTCGGCTCCACCCTATTAAAAAGAAAGATTCCGGGTCCGGGCGCATTATATCGAAATTTCCCCTTACCATTTACCATGCGTAACAAAAATATACTATATGCTAATAAATATTTTATTTAATTTATTTTGTATTATATTTTTTTCTCCTATTCACAGATAATGTCAATTTTGTCTTGTTTATTTGTGAAAGTAAAATATCAATACCCTTTCGTATTAGCGATGGTTGGGTAATGGCGTTAGCATACATAATTGTGACGGTGTCATATACGCTGTGCTGTTATTGGCTTTGTGGTGGTGCCATTTTACACTAGCGCTATATTGGTGCTGGTGTTAGCGCACGAAATTGAGTCAGTGTTATATTGCAATAGCGCATCATTGTGTTGGCGCTACATTTTGTTGGCGCTATACTGAGTTGGCGCTACATTGAGTTGACGCTACATTGAGTTGGCGCTATATTGAGTTGGCGCATTTTCCAAATCGGAGTTAGCGCAATAACACCAGGGTTGGCGCCAGCGCAATTGCGCGGCGCAGCGCAGTGTTACCCATGCCTACTGGCGTTATGTACGTGTATAACTACAACTATAACTACACAACATCTCTCCAAAGAACGTAAATTTTATAAGAAGGGAGAATCCGCTCACGAAAAATGTAGCGAGTAAATTACGAAATTGGCTGAAATTTCAATCCAGGTTGAATTTCTGTTTTGATTCTTTCATCCGTAATTTCGTGGCGAAATAAAGTTAACGCCATTTTTGTTTCAATTTTGTCTTTGTCATTTGCTTTCCTACCCAATGCGAAATTTGAAGAGCCATAACATATGTTCAAAATCAAAATATTTAGCTTATTATTTATATTAAGTATTATTTAAATAATAACTAAATATATGTTTTAAGTGGTTCTACAATATATATATATAAATAATAATAAGATGTTTATCTCTATACATTAGGTGTTGTTATATATGTATATATTGTTTATGACAATATGCAAATTTATTGATCATATACATTTTTTGAACATTCCAACAATGGATGTTATCGAAATCAGAATTTATGGTGTTTAAATTTCGCAATATATCAAATAATTATGATTTCCATTTTTATTTTGTGTCTTTCCAAATGCTGATTATGCGCACAGGGCATTCTGACTGCACAAAGAAGAAAATGCGAAAGAGCTACGCACACCATCTTACGTAGGCCACATATGTATACAGACAATTTTAATTGTGTTGGTGTCCGCGGTTTTTTTTGCGATGTTGAGAAATAACATGGGCTTCGATTGGCTGCTTTTGTTTTTGTATCACCACACATATCTGCTTCTTCGCTGTTCTGTTCTAGTGACATATACCCAATGCCAAGATGCCTAACACATTACACCTTTTGAACGACCAATACCACAATTTGTACACAATGCAAACTGATTTACAATGTGCATAAAGAAGTGTATAGACTTCACAAATATTAATTTTGTTATTTTTTGAGTTTAGTTATGTTTGTGAGGTTTGCATATGTACATATATGCAAACATCATCAATTCTATAATCTACATTTTCGCTGTTGGGTATATTCGTAAATGCTTTGCATTTTTGGTTCTAATGATGACGATCTTACTTCTTTGGCAAACCAGTTATGCCTATGATTATTTATGTATGCATGTACGTAAGTTTCTATATCCAACTGGCAAAGACTCGAATTTAACATTTTGTATGAAAGAAATGCGATTAATTCGGAACGTGTTCGGGATCAATCGCTCACATCCCGAAGGTTGCAAATGTAGTTTAATCTCCTTCATTCAAAGCTATAAGGCTATTTTTTGTTATGAAAATTTCTAAAAATGGTTAATTGTTATATGTATATGTATATTAGAACAAAGTTTATTCGATTCGTTTCCATCTCGTAGTGAAATCTTTTAAATTAGAATTAAGTATTTTCTCCAAATATTTTTATATATCAGTCATGAAGATTTAAATAAAGATTATACAATAAGTTTTAAATAATATAGGTAATATAATATAATATAATATAATATAATATAATATAATATAATATAATATAATATAATATAATATAATATAATATAATATAATATAATATAATATAATATAATATAATATAATATAATATAATATAATATAATATAATATAATATAATATAATATAATATAATATAATATAATATAATATAATATAATATAATATAATATAATATAATATAATATAATATAATATAATATAATATAATATAATATAATATAATATAATATAATATAATATAATATAATATAATATAATATAATATAATATAATATAATATAATATAATATAATATAATATAATATAATATAATATAATATAATATAATGTAATAAGTTTTACTTTTGAAAAAATTTGCCTACATTTATACCGGGACAAGCCCTTTCGGGATTAATCGCATATTTTATGGAGGTGAATCTAAAATCCTGAAACTTATTAAACTTATTTGAAGTTAGGCTTCTGGATGACGAAAAGGTAGGGAAGGCGTAGTGTTTGAGGGAAGAAGTCCCAAACAAACCTTGATTCATAATTATGATGCACCAGGCGCACATCAAAAATAAAAAGAAGCGCCGAATTAATTTTTGCATACGTATATATGTACATATGTACACATATTTGCATGTCCATACATACATATGTACATATGTATGCCAAATGTATGCATGCATAAGTCAGAGATTTCTATTTTCTATTCTTATTCGTTCTTATTACTTATTCGCGTCGAAAAACCAAAATAAAAAAGTCAAGTGAATTCGGGACGCGAAAAATAGTGTGAGGCAACTCGCGCATACTGGATTGAAATTTCAGAGCCGATTTTATCGAACTCGTCCAAAATAACGAAAATTCCCTTCTTATACAATTTACGTTCTTTGATCTCTCTTTCTCTCTCTCTCTCTCTCTCTGCTTGCGTATTTTCTTCACCGTGAACAATTCGTTTACCCTAGTTAATACACGTTTATCTGTCTGCCTCTGCATCCGCAGGACTCTGCGTGTTTTTATATCCATACCCTGTAGGGAAAATCTCTAGTTCCGAACTAGGTCGCTTCTAGTACATTTATCGACACTACTAGTGCGAGCTAAATCTCTTTTGCATGTTATCAACTGGCGAATTTAACACGGCGATGTCCTAGGCGGTGTCAATTGTCGCCCTCTGCACTACATTTTCGATAGTTCCGAACTAGTACTAAATTCTAAAGTTTTCACTAGTTCGTTTATTGGCACAATTTCGATAGTTCTGAACTAGCTCCAAGTACCTACAAATTCTACAGTTTTACATCTGTCGCTTAAGTGCAGCATTTGACGCACTTCATGCAAGTGGCGCGATGGCCGACTGGCTAACTCATTTGCCTTTCAATCTGAGGGTCGCGGGTGCGAATCCTGTCGGTGTCAAGGTGAATGATAATTTTTAAAAAAATTTTTTTTTAACTAATATTTTTTTATTTATTTATTTAATAAAAATTTGCAATAATATTTAAAAAGTAATAAAATAAAAAAAAATTAAAAATAAGCCTGAGGGATCGGAAAAGCATAATTAGGGGAACATTTCATTTCATAAGAGATGCAAATAGAAAACTCTTTATATAAAATGCTTCATTAAACATCTGAGAATTGCAAAAATAGACAAAGCCGAAGGTAATAGAACGAACGAAAAATTTTCGTAGAATTTTTGTCACTTGCATACAAATCAAAGTGTGCTAATAATGGTCACTCAATTCACTCCTTCTGAACTGGTGACGGTCTAGCTACAATTAATCTAGTTCCCTTTTGACACCTTTTCGCTAGTTCGGAACTAGAAATTTTGCTGACTAGTTATTGAGTTCCCTGCAGGGTATGAATGGATGTACATATGTGTGTACGTGTTTGTGTATGTATGAATGTGTGGCTTGGTATGTTAAAAAGTGTTTTATATTGCTACCATTTTCGTAGTGATTTATTAATATAAATTCACACAGCTCGCAATAAATGTGCAAGTAAATTATATTTTATTGTTATTATACAGACACGCTGCGGAATTACACGTAGACAGACACAGCATACAGACACATAAGAGCGGTTAAATATAGAAGCAGAAGACAGTGAAGCTCGACATTTTTTTGAATATATGTACGTACATACCCATTCAAGTAATTTATATGGCATTTTATTAAATTCTGCATGCCATTTTCAATCAACAAATAAGCTAATTAAAAGTGGTGTATATTTTTGTGAAAGAAATGCTGCTTTCGAAATATCTTTAGCTTCTTTTAGATTCATTCCAAATGTTGTTGACTCGTAATAGAGCAAAGCACAAGCTTCTATGGTCTAATGGTCTTAATAATTTCTCTTGGGTTCAAACTTCGCAAATAAGAACTCTTATTTCCTTAAGCCAAGCCATAGTGGAATATTTTATTCGATCTTTAACTTAAAAAAAGTTAAGTTTAGGCTTGATAATAATCGAATGCTATTGGCTACTAAATATATTTGCGGATGACCCTAACGGTTGTAAGGTAGCTTATCAAGTGCAAAAAATGTCATTCACTTTTCAAACTCTATTTAAATTTTTTTTATCTGGAGCTGAATTATTTCAAAGTAAATTCATTTTATACCAAACAAAAGCTGTTATACGACCTAAAGAATTATTTGCTTTAAGCGAATATAAAAAGCATTACTTTGATGGGTTTTTTTAATGCTCTTTTTATTTTCTAATATTTTATTTGCTATACTGCACAATGTCTTTTTCACACTTTCACACACGCTGCCTATGAAAATATAATCCACTTAGGCGCAAGATAAAAATCAAAAGGAAAACAAAACAAATAACAGAAGGCACAAATACAACAACAACAAACAATTGAATAAAAACAGCTGACATGGCGTATGAGTAACCCATATCAATTGAATGTTGAACCTATTGCACACACAATCAATCACTGTCAGATAAAGGAACACACGCGCGTACTCGAATAAATGAGCTATGAAATGAATGGCTCGGTGTTGTCGCTGCACAATGGGGGAAATTATTTTAGGTAGGGCAGATGCTTACATACATACATATGTATGTACATATTCTATGCAGGAAGTTAGTTATTTACTACGGCACGTGGTGTTTTAAAGAAAAATTTCAATTTGGCAGAGGGCAGCGATTTAAAATTTTATAAGTAAATTTTTACTTTTTGTGCAATCATAATGATTGTTAAAAGATATGGTTTCACAGAAGAGCATATTGTGTTTAAAAACTAGATTGGAATTTTTTGTGCACGGTGGTGTAGCAAAATGAAGGGAGGAGCTGCGACATGCTATAGAAAAAGGTTGCCAAAGTTGTTTTATACACATGTATATAACAATGCCATGAACAAGCTTCTCACAAAAAAATGCATTCGCCGTTCGGAGCCGGCATAAAACTGTAGGTCCACCCAATTGGTAGGAAAAACAAAAAGGAGCACACCTCAAATTGGGAGAGAAGCTCGGCCATAAAACTCGTCAGAGTTATAATAGCACCATTGTATTATTATATTATATAACAATGACTGCTGTGATATCTATCATAGTAAAATCTTTCATTTGTTTCCTTTTCGTACTCTCACATTTCAGCTTAAATAGCAAAGGAAAACTAAGCAAGATATCTTAATCTATACAAAACTTACTAAGCACATCAACTGCTTTGTACGAGTATGTAAGTATATCTAATGCATCAAAGCAACGCCAAATCACTAAGGCACCAAGGCGTAAGCGTGCTGTGAGTTTAGTTGCCACAAAAGCGAAGTTGATTATTCAACAATTTGCGTGTTTATGAGTGCGAAAAGACTGCTTAACAAAGTTCAGTGCAAAAAAGCACAGAAAAAGCGAAAAAAAATATTCAAAAGGGATAAAAACTAAGCTGGCAGTTTATTGAGTTCCGCCTGTGTCTTGTTGCTGATACTTGAAAAGCAAAAATAAGCACACAAATGCTAATCTCTATGTCTGCATATCAAACAGCACTGGCTGCCAGGGCGTATGAGTAACCTTCTATCAACGCTAAATATGTGTAGTAAGGTGGAGTGAAAACATATGGAGATTTTTTTTGTTCTTTTTTTGAATGTACCGCCTTTATACGAGTTAATGAACCCGACAAAATTTTATGGCAATAGGACGACGTTTTGAACTGCCCCCAGCCCCGGGCAATAAGCACGATCTGGTACAAATATGAAATTTTCAAAATTATAAAATCAAAAAACGAAGTATGGGGATTGATAAAGATGGCTAAGCTGAGTATTAAAGTGAATTTATATTTTTTTGAAACAAGAACAACAAAAGTTATTAAAGGTCAAAGTTTATATTATACATTTTTTAAATTGCAGGTACTTAATAAATAATAGCTTAAAAAAAACTAAAAAACACGCTTTAATCTTAAAAATCGTACTAAAAATTGAGAAATAATTTAATTGGAAACAAAATGATGAACGAAAATATAAGTATTTAAGGAAAAGCGTCGGGTGGTGCTCAGTATGTCAAAAAATATTTAAGATCGCTGTTTTTAACTAATATTTTTATTTTGACTTTTTTGAGATTTCATATAACGTACTCTTTAATTTCGCAACTAGGTATGTATATTTTTGTACTAGTCGTACGAATCGAATATTTTCATATTCAAATATTATTGAGCACCCCCACGCTTTTCCTTAAATACTTATATTTTCGTTCATCATTTTGTTTCTAATTAAATTCTTTCTCAATTTTTAGTACAATTTTTAAGATTAAAGCGTGTTTTTTAGTTTTTTTTTAAGCTATTATTTATTTTTAACTTTTTAGTGAAAATTTTCATTAAAGGATGTTTTATGCGGACGCAAGAATAAAAGTAAAAAGAAGTCTGATGAAGGGATGTGGTGATCTCCGAAATAGATCTACATACATATGTATTTATAACTTCTACCAAAAATATTAATTTTTCACATACATTTTTTCCTTATAAAAAAAAAAAATTGGTCATAAGAGCTCAAAAATGAAGCCTAAACGAAAAAATATCAACTAATATGTACTATGTCTATCGAAGCAAAACTATTTCAGTTTTTAATCGGAGATATGCTCTTCTTTATTTGCCTGTGCATATTCACAATGAACAGTCAGCGCTCCAAATTATTCTCATTGTCCTATAATCACTTCCATATTTTTCTTGTATACCAAAAATAGTAAACAACTTCTTGAAAACAAAAATTGCCAAACAGATGTGAAAGTTACCAAGAAACCAACAGAGAAAAATAACCTATTTTGGTAATTACCAAGTTCGGCAACCATGCTATAAATAGAATTTGAACCAGGGTTTGAAATTGCTTAGCTACTTTTGCTGCATTTGCTCTTGCTTTGCTTTTGCTAATGAAAAATAAATTAGCAAACTCGGCCAGCCGAGTAAAAAACGAGAACACGATTCATTCGCTTCAGTTTTCAGCTGAGCCGTTTTTGCTTGTATAGTTAAGCAAAAGCAAAGCAACGCGATTTGGGGGATTTCATTTTACTTCCAGCAATTATAGTCCGGGAGCCAGCTGGCATTTTGAGTGACACATTTTAAGAGAGCTAAGATTTTCAGGTAATGTTGCCCTCGTGTTGCTAATAAACGAGGTGAACGTCAGCTGCCATGGTAGCGGTGGGTGTGGCCGCGGCAGCCACCCAAAACCGCAAAATTTCGAGAAAAAAAAACTCATATTAAGAGCACTGAGACTTTGTGTGTACTTTGTTTTTGATGCAAGGAAACAGAAAAAACTAATCAGCTGACTTTGGGGTGGGGGGAAGTACGTCAGCTGCGCCCCCCAACATGTCAAAAATAGGCGAATTCTGAAGTCATATTAAGAGAGCTGAAATTTGAGGAGGTGATAGTAGACGGTACCAGTTTAACAAAAAAAAACGTCAGCTGCAGTTTCCGTGGTGGAAAAGTGCTCAGCTGGCGACCTAAAGATACGGCGCATCGTTATGGGCGCGGGCGCGATGCATGCTTTTACTGCATCTGCTGAGCACTTTTCCGCTGCGAAAACTTCAGCTGGCAATTTTTTTCGTTTAAATCTTACTGATAACTGTTAGTTTACGAAGTTTTAGCTTTCTTAATATCGAATAACTATGTATTTTTATTAATCAAATAGTGCGTACCTATATGCGCTCGCGCTACGCCTATATCACGGAAGCGGCTACTTCGCTCTCGTGCTTAATTGTGTTATAGACCACTAAATTATTATTTAATTCAATATTTAAGCATTTATGTAAAAAAATACAATAATGTTATTCCAAATATTCCTTATAATCGCCCTCAAATTCTGGCTCGCTTTCGTGGTCGCTGGAGTCCATGTCGATCGTCGGAATCCGAGCCATGCGTTCGTCCTCATCTGTAGGAAAACATAATAAATAATATATTATAATATATAATTATGCATAAAAGTAGCATAACATAATAATAAAACGATGCAACTATTGTGACGTGGTGTAATACTTTTTCTTCCTTGATTGTAACATCGCCGGCAGAAGGGGGTAGCTGTTCGCCACCGAACCATTTAAATACATAATCAGCAAGAATAAAATAATACTTTTCTAAAGCGAAATTTTACGCTGAATATTATCTCCATTTTTTGTGGCAGACCCAAATTCTGAGATATCAGTTAAAATGTAGAAAAAACCACATAAGTATGCTATACTTTGCTCACATAAGCCTCATCAAAAAAATTTATTAGATGTGAGTAATTACTTTTGAATACTCTTTTGTGATTTTCTGGATTTGTTACACGTATGATTGTCCAAAAATAATCTCCCATTATATCCTCACCCAGAAAAAAAATCGTGTGAAATCAACCAAAAATCAACAAATTTTGTGGTTAATTTTTTTCAACACGATTGTCAATGTATGCCAACCTGTAAACGTGTAAATTTAACACTACTGTCAAGTGTTAGTTTAACACGATTATAACTGTAGAATTAACACTAAAATCTTTAAAAAATTTACATGATCTAATGTTGATTTAACATGATTTTTTAGTTAAATTAACACGAGATGGCCGTGTTAAATTAACAATAACATCTTTTTGACTTTATCTTAAATTTATTGTTAAATTAACCAGATGTTGACTGATTTTATAAATTAAAAAGTATATTTTTATTAAATTAAATAATATTTATGTATATGTATAACATTCGCTAAGCTAGTTATAAATGTACACTTATTGTTAAGGAAGCGGCATCTCAAGATGCTCTTAGACTGCGAGAGTTGGGAATCCGAAGTTTTCGCTATACAGAAAGCCTGCAAGGCTCTACTGGAAACGGAAAGTGCCGGTGTCGGAAACAGGATAGCATTTTACTGCGATAGTAAGGCGGCTCTGAGGGCCGCTTCTCCTTGTTAGTAATGGGTAAAAGTTAGAGGCTTGTGGCAAACATTGAATGATCATTGTTTAAAATACCCTATTAGGAGGAAAAAGAAAATATTTTAGGTCAAACACTTTCAGAAAACAAAAATGCAATCCTCTTTTAACTCACATGTAAACCGAAAATATTAGCTCATTAATTCAAAACCGCAAAACTTTATTTTTATTTAAAAAAAATTAAATAAATAAATAATATTCCTCTTGCACGAACAGAAGAACTTCAAAGCTTGGAAAACAAAATTGTCTTTGTTTCAAAATTGTTTTGACATTCTTTTTTTAACACTTTTTGGAGATTGTATTTATACTATCGTCATGTTAAATAAAACAGATTCCGAATGACATTTAGGAATAAAATTTTATATTTGAATCATCTTTTATATTTTAAAATTGCTTCATGTTTTATCAACAATAAAATTTGGTTGAATTTACCAATCTTATCTAAAAAATCGTTACTTTTTCGTCAAAGAAGGAGCAGAGCAGTCTGAGCTTTACGAGAGCTTAGCAGGCGTCCCGCAAGGTAGTGTAATGGGCCCAATACTGTACCTACTTTACACATACGACCTCCCAATAGCAGAAGGAGTCACTATCGGCACTTTTGCCGATGACACTGCTGTACTGGCTTCAGACCTCAACCCTAACGTCGCCTCACTCAAGCTTCAAAGAAGTTTAAATAAAATTACCCATTGGCTGAAAGACTGGCGGATAAAGTCAAATGAATCAAAATCTGTTCAAGTGACGTTTACCACTAGACGTAACACTTGCCCACCCGTAAAACTCAATGGCATTGATATACCGCAAAGTGACGTAAAAAAGTACCTGGGTATGCATCTCGACAGAAAACTAATATGGAGAACCCACATATTCACCAAACGAAAAGCTCTTGGTATAAAACTGAGAAATCTTTATTGGCTCATGAATCGAAACTCCCAACTATCAATCGACAACAAACTCCTGCTCTACTCAGCTATCTTAAAACCCATTTGGACCTATGGCATACGGGAACCGCAGCAAACTCAAATATAGAGATTCTCCAAAGATTCCAATCGAAAACCATTAGAATGATTGTAAATGCGCCCTACTACGTCACGAACGACCAACTACATCGTGACCTAAAGATACCTACTATCTCTCAAGAAATCAGAAAGTATGCTGCATCATACAAAATGAGAATATTAGCTCACCCCAACCCACTCGTTCTAGCCCTGACGGCAAGACCAACCAATTTCGTACGCCTCAAAAGAAAATCATTTACAGATCTTTGCTGATGCACTACAATAAATGGATGCACTACTGAGAGCAATCCATACATGCCCACCATGTTTATTAAGTCATTATTAATTACTAATTACTTTTAACGAACCACAAAATTGTTAGATGTATTTTATTTATACACTTGGCAAAATATATTGGATGCTAAAAAAAAAAAAAAAAGAATTTACCAAAATGTCTGATGACTTTATAAATTAAAAGTCATGTTTCACACATCGTGTAATTTGAAAAAAATTGTTGCTGTTCTACGTGTAAAGATCGGTCGTGTTAATTTTACACGAATCGTGTTGATGTTTCTTTTTCTGAGTGCTCCTACCAAGATCTTTGATATCGCCTTTCAAAAACTATTAAGTCCTGATGAAATTTCTCACCATATTCATCACTTTCAGCACCTAAATTTGTAGGGAAATTATCAAGATGTGAAGCAATTAATTTTAGGCGGCATATTAAATTTGTTTGCTCCATAATTTTGCAATAAAGTAACTTTTTGTTACCTAGATGTCCACAAGCAGTTTGTTTAAAACTAATTTTTTCTCACCTATACAGCTTTTATGATTTTAGGACAATCGAATCTGAAATTTCTTTAAAAAAATTCGATTTTTTTGCTATTGTAACCAAACTACTTGACCAATTTTGAGTATGAAGGCAAAAAATATTTGTTGGAACTGCCTTTACCAGCTCCCTTGGATGTGAATGGCTAATACTTTTTTTTTGATGAGGCTTATGTGAGCAAAGTCTTGCATACTTATATGGCTTTTTCTACATTTTAACTGATATCTCAGAATCTGGGTCTGCCACAAAAAATGGAGATAATATTCAGCGTAAAATTTCGCTTTAGAAAAGTATTATTTTATTCTTGCTGATTATGTATTTAAATGGTTCGGTGGCGAACAGCTACCCCCTTCTGCCGGCGATGTTACAATCAAGGAAGAAAAAGTATTACACCACGTCACAATAGTTGCATCGTTTTATTATTATGTTATGCTACTTTTATGCATAATTATATATTATAATATATTATTTATTATGTTTTCCTACAGATGAGGACGAACGCATGGCTCGGATTCCGACGATCGACATGGACTCCAGCGACCACGAAAGCGAGCCAGAATTTGAGGGCGATTATAAGGAATATTTGGAATAACATTATTGTATTTTTTTACATAAATGCTTAAATATTGAATTAAATAATAATTTAGTGGTCTATAACACAATTAAGCACGAGAGCGAAGTAGCCGCTTCCGTGATATAGGCGTAGCGCGCGCGCATATAGGTACGCACTATTTGATTAATAAAAATACATAGTTATTCGATATTAAGAAAGCTAAAACTTCGTAAACTAACAGTTATCAGTAAGATTTAAACGAAAAAAATTGCCAGCTGAAGTTTTCGCAGCGGAAAAGTGCTCAGCCGATGCAGTAAAAGCATGCATCGCGCCCGCGCCCATAACGATGCGCCGTATCTTTAGGTCGCCAGCTGAGCACTTTTCCACCACGGAAACTGCAGCTGACGTTTTTTTTTGTTAAACTGGTACCGTCTACTATCACCTCCTCAAATTTCAGCTCTCTTAATATGACTTCAGAATTCGCCTATTTTTGACATGTTGGGGGGCGCAGCTGACGTACTTCCCCCCACCCCAAAGTCAGCTGATTAGTTTTTTCTGTTTCCTTGCATCAAAAACAAAGTACACACAAAGTCTCAGTGCTCTTAATATGAGTTTTTTTTTCTCGAAATTTTGCGGTTTTGGGTGGCTGCCGCGGCCACACCCACCGCAAATGCGCCAGCTGACGTTCACTTCCTTTACCAGGAGTATTCAAAGAACTATTCTACAAAATCTTAGTGCTCTTAATATTGGTCGTCAAAAATGCCAGCTGGCTCCCGGACTATTCCCTGCTAGAATTGTGTGACCGAAAGTACTAACACTATTACAAAAATATAATATTACCAACACATTTGCACTCGTATGTGTTCTAGCCAAGTTCAAAACCAATGAGATAGATAAGGATAGAATGGAATTTGAAAATACACATACGGGAACGTGATGAATGAAACGGTCACAAAAGTTACCGATGCCCTTAAGAATGTGATAGGAAATATCCCAAAACTTTTGGTCATGCCTGCCGGTCTTATGACCGGTCAAATGACCTGCACAGTTCTTGCAGGGTTAGTTGTCTTTGCATTTTTTCTGCTTTTGCTTATTGCATCTTGTTAACATTACCAGAGTTGAGTGATTTGAGAGAAAAGTTGAAAAAATTAGCAGCGCGCTGTAGAATGGAATGTTACTTTACATTTGTGCACATCTGCTGATATTCTTAGTTTTATTCACATTCACCAATGCACCAAATTCCTAAAACAGCAAAGTAATTTTAAAATTTTCTTATCGAATTTCAATTATAAATAAATTTAAGAATTAAAAAAAATCAATTTAAATTAGTTTCAATTTGACTTTTCTGGGACTCGAACCTGCGCCTCTATGTACATATCTTTCTGTATTAAAAAATTATAATTCAATAGATGCTTTTGTGTACACAACAATTTTTTGATATGTTTGGGGGACAGTAGGATTTTCGTTGATCAGTCATCAGAGTCTAGCAGCTGCTGTGCCCCGATACACCAAGATGAATGGTGAGGGTTTTGAAGCAGCCACCAATTTATTATTGCTCAATAGATGTACATATGTATGTACATATGTACATATGTATTGATGCATCATCTATTTGTTCAGAGAGGATGACAATTAAATTTCATTGGCATAGGTATAGAGATGGTTGATCGTTGCTCATCAACGAGGTTGATGGGTTGGCCATCAACAAGATGAAATGGACAACAAAATGTTTTTACATTTTCAAAATTTCGAAAATTTTAAAATAATTAAAAAATCGATGTGGAAATTGTAAAAATACTCACAGGTTGTAGCAAACTGTTGCATTTTTGTATGGTTTTTAATACAGAAAATGCATTGATGCGCAGGTTCGAGTCCCAGTAAAGTCAAATTGAAATTAATTTTAATTGATTTTTTTTTTTAATTTTTAATTTATTTATAATTCAAATTCGATAAGAAAATAGTTAAAACACCAGCGGTTTTGGGAAATTAGTGCATCGATGGAATTGGTGTGTGGGAGGAATAATGAGCCATATCAGCAGATGTGCAGAAATTTAATATAACATTCCTTTCTACAGACGAACTCGCTCTACTTCTGTTATTTTAACAGCCAGCTGTGTTGAATTAAAATTTTTTATTCACCAGATGCACTAACAGAATTTTTTTGGGTCTCTGGCTTCCACGATTATTCGTAGTTGCAACTTCTCTGTTCATCTACGTTCTCTGTTATTGGCTTGCATACGGGAGTGAATTGAATGAAATTCATAGAGGCTATTTTGAAGAGAGGTAACATAAAAGCCACAATGAAGCATAGAGTATAATGTTGAATCTCATTATATGATGTTGTTGGGTTGAATCCCATGTTGATGTCACGTTTCGAATCCGGAGGTGAATAGAAATAATAGAGGAGAGAACACAATAAAAGTAAAAGTGAATGTTTCAAAAAAATAATAATTGAGTTAAACGTTCGCAACTTTTAGGTTGGGATGAAGTTACATACATACATACATACATACATACATACAGGTGAAGCTAATAAAAGCGTGTTAAAAACTACTGAACCGATTTCGTATGTTTTTACACCGTTCGATAGGTACTTTGATTCATATATATATATTTGAAATCGGTTTAGTAGTTTCAAAGTAATTGCAATTTAAAAAATGCATAATATAAATTTTGACCTTTAATAACTTTTTTTATTGTTGTTTCCAAAAAAAAAATTCACTTTAATACTCAACTTAGCCATGTTTATCAATCCTCATACTTCGTTTTTTGATTTTATAATTTTAGAAATTATCCATTTGTACCAGATCGTGCTATTTTTTTAAACTTTGTGGGGCTGGGGGCACCTCTAAACATGCGAGTAGGTCAATAAAATTTTACAGGCTTATTTCTGGGCTAGAGAGGTGTCGTTCTGGCTTTGGAACAAATTGAATTTCCAAAAAAAAAAATTTTCACTCCACCTTAATGTGGAGCAATGCATTGGTTATATTGGTTATATATATATATATATATATAAGCATGTGTTTGTATGCATGTGCGTATGTATAGCTGGTACGTATGATTTGCTTTGCTTCTCGCTTCCTGCTTCTATTGTGTACGCTTCGATTTACTAAAATTTACTTAGCATTAAATTTGCGTTGCGTACGTGCCAAGAATGGAAAAATTATTTTTGCCTTGCCACACTGCCATAGCTTTGTGTGCTACAAATCTGCCAAAGATTACACTTAAGCAGCATTCATTGATTTCGTAGAATAAGTTGACTGTCGCACGTAGGCGCTGTGTGCGGCGTGTGGCAAAGCAGCGGAAAGTTGGAAAGGGGGAAAGGATCGGCATATTTTTAGAGAGATTGAGCTACGCATGCTTTTAGAGGAAGTGTAGGGCTCGTTATTTATGTGATGGAAGTTTTTCACAATATTAGATTGAATTTTTTTTTTTTTTTTGATTTAGTTGACCAATATGAGATTTTCTTTATACAAAATCATATACATACATTTAACCCTTTTATGCTCTGTGTATATTTAGCATTTGCAAAATATACTTGACTTCCGAATTTAAAAAGCTTAGTCCAGCCAGCTATGAAAGCAATATGCTGATGCAAAATCAGCCCTTATTGTGCGCCAAATATACATATGTATGCAGATACGAGTACACCCAAAAATGGTCTCAAAGCAAACATAAATATCTGCTATAATTAACAGTGGAGCTGGTCATAGCATAAAGAAATGTACATACGTACATATATGCAAGTGTGTACATTGAAAAGCAAAGGAGCAGCAGATGGGAAGAAATGTATAGAGCGTAAGGCAATAGTGATGGGTTAGTTCGTGCAAGCACGTCTGCCCACCACGATAACCAACACAAAAAGGCAAAAGCAAACAGGCCATCATCAGCATTAATATCAAGCTGGCCACATTTATTATCTACATTAGAGTGGTCGTCTCATTCATGACTTGTACGTGCGAAACACACAAACTTGCTGAAACTGGAATATAGATGAAACCCTGTGTACATATGACATACATAGAAAAGTGAGTAGTTATGTATAAATATGTATATATCTATGGGGCACTATAACTGCTGCACAAACGGTTGTCTTGCTTTTGGCTAGCACATTATATAAACTTAGTTTTATATTTATTTTAGTTATATATGTATATGTATGTAGTATGTATATGCGAATAAATAACTGCTAAATAGATGACACATAAGAGAGTACAAATAAATGCTGAACACATGTTTCGTATAACATTAAAAGCAAAATAAAATCCAATTAGATGTCTTTAGTGGCAGCAATTTAATATTAAATATAATAAGTATTAATTTAAGCTAAATATGTTTGCATATACATACATATATATAATAAGAGTTGACATTTTAATTATTTTTGCTTGCTGCTTAAATTTAGAACTAAATAGCTCTTTATGTATGTATGTTAGTCAGAAAACTTACGTGAATATGGGAAAAGGATTGCCATGTATGTTGCAAGGCAAATGCACGTCATTGCCACGTTCCACATGAATTTCCATGACTGGTTTTTGCGTGGTGCGCGGCGCTAGATTTTTGCTTAAATCTGTGGAAAAGAAAAAAAATTGAAATAGAAACGATTTTGTAGCTGAGTCAATATGTTTGTGTTAAATTTTAAAACCTTAAATTAATTTGAATGGAAATCTCGTTTGCACGTATAAAATTTACTTATTTCAAAGTTGAACTCCGCAAGTGCCAGTGCGTATACGTAACTTTTTTACACAATAGTCAAGCAAAAAATACTAGTTCAAAGTAGAAGCAATTGAAAGAAAATATCCAGTAACTAACACAATTACGTTGCAGCTATTTAGAAATATTTTCTTTACACTGAGTGTAGGTGTATCTATTGATTGTATTTCAGGAAAATGCTTCGACCGCATAACTATTGCATATGTACATAATATAATATGTACTACATATGTATGTTAATGTATATGTATATATGCCTGCAAATGCATACGAACTGCGTATAAGAATTTTCAGGCAATTCTAGTAAAAAGTTTATCGATACCTTATGTTTTTGCATGTACATTAGACCGTATCGCATAAAAAAAAATTAAATGTTTGAACATGTATTCATATGTAAAAATTTATGGACGTACCTACCTACCTACATATACATATAATATCAACAACAAAACCAAACCAAAAACAACAACAGACACAAAAAAAAAAAACAAAAGAAAAAACATAAGTAAAATTAACGCAACAATAACAACCACAACAAAAACAAAAACAGAAAAGAAAAAAATATAAACAGAAATAAAGAAAAACCATAAGAAACAAAATAAAAGAAAAAACCCCAAAAACAATAACGAAAAACAGAAAAAACCAAAGCTAAAAACGAGAAAAAAAAAACAAAAACAAAACCAAAAATAGAAAACAAGGAAAAACAAAAACCGAAACAGAAATAAAGAAAAATCTTTTACAAAATAAAAGAAAAAACAACCCAAATACAAACACGAAAAACAGAAAAACCAAAAGAAACAAAATAAATGAAAAATAAACCGAAAAAGAATAACGAAAAAACAGAAAAAATAAAAAAAAAAACAAAAACAAAAACAAAAAGATAAAACACCACAGCAAAATACAAAAAAAAAAAATACAGAAAAAAAAACAGAAAAAAGAAAAAAAAACAGAAATAAAGAATTTTATGTGAATTTTATATGAGCTATTGACCAGTTTATAATTAAGAAAAATTGAGAAAATTTTTTTGGTAGAAGTTATGGATCCATTTCGGAGACCACCACATCCCCTCATCAGACTTCTTCCAGCGGCCTCAACCGAGAATCGAACTTAGGTCGTTTCGATTGGTAGTCCAATGTCTATCTCATTGTGCTACCACCGCCGTCAGCTTTGTTTCGCTTAAATTTCAATTTTCCTTATATTACAGTCCACATACCAACAACAGTAGCTTAATGACACTCTGTCCCCCAAAAGAAACAAAATAAAAAAAAACCAAAGCTAAAACCAAAAAAAAAAATAAAAAAGTAGAAAAAAAAACAAAAAAGTAGAAAAAAAAAACAAAAAACAATAAACAAAAAAAAAAACAAAAAACAAAAACAAAAACAACAAAAAAATAGCAGCAGTGACAATAGCTACAAAAAATTCTAAAAAATTATAGTCGAATTTTAATCCCAAGAAAACCACAAAGAGAAAAATATTGCTATTTCCGAAATGTTTGCATATCAAAGTTCACGAGTACCCGTTACTCACGCCTCAATTTTTTTATAATTTTTTTCTTTTACCTAAATAAATTTCGCTAAAATACTCTTTCTATATATCTTAGGCGAGACGGCCTAATGCACATATATGTATACATACTTTATATTACACATAAGAGAAGCTAAATTTACTTTTTTCTTTCTTGCTAGAAAATTTATGTAAATAACACTTTTACCACTTTGAGTTTGTTGAAATTGCTAAAAATATATATTCGAGTGTTGCCAGAAGCACCTGAACAAAAGAAATACATATGTACATGCATTTATAATACATTTATTGTATTCTATAAAACTTTACATATTTGCATACATACCTTTCACCTGCAGCATGATGGCATCACTGCGCTGCTTTTCACCATTCAATGTATTCGTAACCAGACAAGAGAACTTAACTAGACTATCTTCGGTGCGCACCGAGCGTATATAGAGATCACCATGTGACGAAAGCACCACATAACGTCCAGCTGTAAACAAAGCAAAATACAGAAACAAAAACAAAAAGTTGCATTACAAATTTTCTTTCTTGTGTCTCTACTTTCGATATTAAAATGGCAAAAAAATTTCGGTAAAGATAATATTTATGAAAACCGAAAAAAAAAACATGCACATGTGTACAAGTATGCACATTCTTGTTATATTTAAATAATAAACATAAACACGCATACATGATGTGAATTTTGTATGAGCTATTGGCCAGTTTTATTTAAGAAAAATTGATATTAAATCTACCACAAGCATGAGCATTTTTCTTTTTACGTATATTGCTATGGTTGCAAATTAAAGTTATGTTTGACATTTTAGAACAGAAGCAAAAATAAAAAATAAAACTTGAATTATTTAATGGAAGTTTATCTTTATTGCATTTAAAGTAGAGTCATGTATATTAAGATTTACCAATGGCTCTCTATCGGTCTGTTTGCACACCTATTTTCTACTCATATCGGTGCATTCCTCTGTTGCTATTTCAAGCACCAAATCCTTCAAATCATTATCTTGTTATTGAATACACGAATTTGTACCGTATAATTTCGTATGAGAGTTTTAAATGAAAAGCCGTTCAGTATAATAAACAATAATTGCACGCAAAAGCGCCATAAACCATTATCAATGCGTACATACATAAGAATAAACACCAGCATCCGTTTACACAATTGAATAGTGCTGATGCCGATAGTAAACCCAGGCCACACACCAACAGCCAACTAGCCATGGCAACCAAAAATAAAAAATGAAACGAAATAGGTTTACAACAAACCAAGCGTCCGGCAGCATTTACAGGAACGCAAACCAAACTACGGCCTCATATTCGTTAACACATACGCACAAAGGTATGCACCCTGCAGGGAACTCAATAACTAGTGACCAAAATTTCTAGTTCCGAACTAGCGAAAAGGTGTCAAAAAGGAACTAATCAATTGTCACCAGTTCAGTGGGAGTGAATTGGTGGATCAATGGTCACTGACCATTATAAAACACACTTTGATTTACATATATGCAATTTCGAATTTACAAAAATTCTATGAACATTTTTCATTCGTTCAATTGCCGCCAGCATTGTATATTTCTGAAATTCTCAGATGGTTAGTGAAGCATTTGATATATATTACGCTAAGCGATTTTTTGTACGCACCATAACTTTTACAGTTTTATACCGATTTTCGAAGATGGGGTGTCAGATGAAAGGGCTTGACCTGTAGATGTGCAGGAAGGTTTAATATTTCTGAAAAGGGTTGCCACCTGTTAAAAAATTTAATTCTCCTGTATAGTTTGATTGATTTTTAAATTTCAGGTACCATATGAAAGGGCTTGAGCAGAAAATGAATAATTTATTAAAATTTGTACAAAAAGGGTTGCCCCCTGTTCAAAAATTCAGTTTTACGCTATAGTTTGTTTGATTTTTAAACTTGAGGTTTCATATGAAAGGGCTTTACGTTACAATGAGTAATTTATTAAAATTTTTACAAAAAGGGTTGCTACCTGTTCAAAAATTCAGTGTTATGCTGTAGTTGTTTGATCTTTAAATTTGAGGTGTCATGTGAAAGGGCTTTGTGTGAAAATAAGTATGTAATTTATTATAATTTTTACAAAAAGAGTTGCCACCTGTTCAAAATTTCACGATATAGTTTGTTTGATTTTTAAATTCCAGGTACTATATGAAAGTGCTTGACCTGAAAATGAGTAATTTATTAACAGTTTTACAAAAAGGGTTGCCACCTGTTCAGAAATTCAGTTTTACGCTATAGTTTGTTTGATTTTTAAATTTGAGATATCATATGAAAGAAAACCAGAAAGAGAAAGAGGACTGCAACAAATGGCCTTTAGGAGATCACTTTAAGGTTAACATATTCAAGAAAATTATTCGGCATAAAACTTCACTATGGGGCTCCTCGCACAAAATCTTTGTATAAAAAATCTAGGTCCACAGAAAATGAAAATAACCAGTAACTATCTAGGTATATGCTTCATTTTATATTTTATTAATAAGATTCTATGGGCTTACAGCCGATTCATATTATGCCAATTTTAAGGGGAAGTCAAATTTAAAATGTTAATCAAAAAAATTTTCAAATATGGCAAAAAGTAAGTGGTCTTCCACCCTCAAATCGTCTCACAGTGTAATCAAAAGCCACAGCATCGCGTGACAGGGTTTAATAGTTTGATATAAAAAGTATTCAATTTGCATCTTCACTTGTATGAAAGGAAATGTTGCCCTTTGCTTGAGCAAATGGAAAATACTAGTTCACTAGTTTTTCCGATCTCCGGAAATATTTTTCGTAAACTTTTTAAATATTTTTATTCAACAATTTAATTGACAGCAACAGAAATCGAACCGCGATCGGCCGATCCAAGTCAGAATGCTGCACTTACATGGCATACATATATAAAACTGTAGAGTTTGTAGGTACTTCCGAACTTCCGAACTAACGAAATTGTGACAATAAACGAACTAGTGCAAACTATAGAATTTAGTACTAGTCCGGAACTACCGAAAATCTAGTTCCGAGGGTGACAAATGACACTGCCTATGACATCGTCGTGTTAAATTCGCCAGTTGATAACATGCAAAAGAGATTTAGCTCGCACTACTAGTGGCGAAAAATGCGCTATAATCAACATAGTCAGTAACTAGAGATTTTCCCTACAGAGAATGTACACGCGCGATGAACGCTGTGGCTTGCTGTGTGTGTGCATGGATGTGACCGAATATTCCCACAGTACAAAAAACTTTTCCCAATAAATGTCAACTGCAACAAATTTCCGCTTCGATACACCAGAGAGCAACAACAACAACAACGACAACGGCAAAAGTAGCAAAATGGACATGAATACCAAAAATCAGCGCCGCTGCATAGTTACGGTATCGATAGTACAAAAATAACCAAACGAAAAAAAGAATAAAAAAAAGTTGACGTAGGCGAGTATGGTGACCGTGCAAAGAGGCACGGAAAATGGCCAAAAATTGCAGATTCTGCGAAAGCGTGTTGAAGGGAAATGTATGAGGATGAGACTGACTGTTGGCACCGAAGTGTGAGCCGGAAGGAATTGCGAGCATAAATTTTGTGTGGCATATTGATGGGATAGTAAGTAACGTGGGGCATTATTGTAGGGAATCATTTTATAGCACAGAAAGGGCTTAACAGACAGTCAAGGGTTTTTGGGATTTGCACTTAACATGTGATAATCATTCAATAGTTTCTTATATTCAAATTAAGTTCTCTATGAAAGTGAAATAATATAGGATAAAATAGCACTTGGATAATTTATTTAATAGAAATGTTATAGGAAGTATTAGTTGCTTTGAAAAAATCGATTGTTTGCTATGAGAGGCACATTATTCTCTCATTCCTGTTTCCAACACAACCCAGCCTATACTATCAAGGAAATGGGTGCCCTTAGGTTGCGGGAGTTGTGAATGTGGAAGGAACGTACATACAGTTACGGTCGCATTCTGCTTCAAGTCACTGTATCCCACATAAATACAAAGAGAGATTATATCTATACTATAACAGTCTTCGACAAAAGCTATTAGATTATCTTTCCATCTAGGAAGGGGAGAACTGGGGAGATGGTAAACTGGCTGAAAGAGACGGTGGAGCACCTGCTATGCGAGTATCCTTCGCACTGTCAATGTGGAATGAAGTTCCTTGGCAAGCCCTTCTTGGACAGCCTCCCAGAAGTCAAGACGTGAGGCCTGCTTAAACGCTTAAATTCAACACGATGGATATAGGGTGTGGGAACTGCCCTGCTCACTCTCTTCTACTTCTACTTTTCACTGGTTAAGTCACGAGTTGTGGTATTAAAACGGCGAATCTGCGCTAATTGAAGTCAGTGGAACTCGCCACCCAAACCAACCAAAAAACCATCAAGGAAATGAACTACTGAACCTACTGCTTCTGGTTTTCACGCATTAATGCTGATTTTTTGATCGAAATTAAGTTTATTTGCATTTTTTGAGTTCAACAAACCGGCTTTGCCTGACTCTGTGACGAATGTATCAAAGTTTATTTGCATGGAGCGTAGAGCTAAACAAACAATACAACTTGCAGAGCCAAGCAGTTGAATGGTCAGTGATTGCTCTTTCACTGCAAATACAAACAGAGACAGAACACAAAGTCAGACATGGAGACAGCAGTGCCAGTGTAACTGTGTCAACTGCTAAAACGAATGTACATTAAGCCGTATCACGTTATATGGACAAAAAAAAAAAAGTTTAGTGTGTGTCAGTTTTATTTGAACACTTATGTCGAAAAAATATTTTTGGTGTAAAAAAATTTTTTTTAGGCCCGCGTTAAAAACAGCTAAATCGCGTTTTTATACTCAGCTGTACTAGTACACAGAGTATTATAGTTTTAATCACATAACGGTGGATTGTAACAGAATGAAATAATCGAGATAGATATAGACTTATACATATCAAAATGATCAGGGTGAAAAGAGAAATCGATTGAGCCATGTCCGTCCGTCCGTCCGTCCGTCTGTCCGTCCGTCTGTCCGTCCGTCTGTCCGTCCGTCTGTCCGTCTGTAAATACTCTAACTCGCGCAAAAATTGAGATATTTTGATGAAATTTGAAATGCAAGTTGGTATCGAGACTGGGACGGTTGGTATTGAAAATGGGCGACATCGGACCATGACCACGCCCACTTTTCCTATATAGAAAAAATCGGAAATTTGGTATCTCAGTCACTAATATAGCTGGAGCGATGAAATTTTACCCACGTGTTGAGCTCAGGCTAGGAAGAAATTTGATGAAATTTTGGTAAATGGGCGGAGCCACGCACACTTATTAAGGGCCAAACCTTGAAAGTTTTATATGTCATAACTCAGAAACCATTGAAGATATATCGATGAAATTTGGTACGCGTGATTTGCTTACGGCAAACGTTTGGACGGAAAATAGTTAAAATCGGTTGACGGCCACGCCCACTTTTATATGTGTATTATAAAGTGGCCTAATAAAAACATTTTAAGCGATATCTCTGTCAAATTTAAAGATATATCATTGAAATTTTATAGCAGGAGTCCAACTGCGGACATAAAACGAAAAACACAAAAATTTTGGAAAATGGGCGTGGCACCGCCTCTTTTTAGAAACAGGAATATACGAGATTTCTGAGCCCATAACTCGACAAATAATTTATATATAATCATGAAACTTCACAATACGCCAAATACTGGAAAAAACCCATAAAAAAGGAACCGACACACACCATCTCTTTGTCGATTTTAAAGCCGCTTTTGATAAAACGAATAGGAATTGCCTATATGCCGCAATGTCTGAATTTGGTTTCCCTGCAAAACTTATACGGCTATGCCAAATGACGTTGACTAACACCACCAGCTCCGTCAGAATTGGGAAGGACCTCTCCGAACCGTTCGAGACCAAACGAGGTTTCAGACAAGGTGATTCCCTTTCGTGTGACTTCTTCAATTTGGTGCTGGAAAAGATAATACGAGCTGCAGAACTTAACCATACAGGAAGCATTCTATACCACAAGAGTGTACAACTGCTGGCGTACGCCGATGATATCGACATTATTGGCACTAACACTCGCGCCGTATGTTCTGCCTTCTCCAAGCTGGATAAAGAGGCTAAGAAAATGGGTTTGGCGGTTAACGAGGACAAGATGAAGTACCTCCTGTCATCACACAAAGAAACAGCACGCCTTGGCAGCCACGTCAATGTTGATAGCTACAAATTCGAAACTGTTAAGGACTTCGTCTATTTGGGAACCAGCATTAACACCAAGAATGATGTCAGCACGGAGATCCAACGAAGAATCACGCTTGCCAATAAATGCTACTTCGGACTAAGTAGGCAACTGAAAAGTAAAGTCCTCTCTCGACAAACAAAAATCACACTCTACAGAACGCTCATCGTTCCAGTCCTCACTTACGGCGCAGAAGCATGGACAATTTCAAAATCAGATGAGATGGCACTTGGAGTACTCGAGAGAAAAGTTCTTCGTAAGATTTATAGACCTTTGCGCGTTGGCGTGGGCGAGTATCGACGGAGATTTAACAATGAGCTGTACGAGCTGTACGCAGACATCGACATTGTTCAGCGAATAAAGATCCAGCGGCTGCGTTGGGCAGGTCATGTCGTGAGAATGGACGAAGGCGCTCCGGCCAAGAAAGCATTTCTATCGAAACCCGCTGAACGCAAAAGAAAAGGGAGACCTCCACTGCGTTGGGAAAATCAGGTGGACAGCGATGCTGCCTCCCTAGGTGTTCCCAAGTGGCGCCATGCTGCACGAAACAGAAGCAATTGGCGCGCTCTGTTGGACTCGGCCAGAATCGTCTAGACGGTTAAGCGCCAATCAAGAAGAAGAAGAATCATGAAACTTGGTGTGTACACTTTTATTACTTGTGGTAATACATGTTCAAAATTTTAGCGAAATCGGTTTGACGACCACGCCCACTTTTATACATGGGAACTATAAAGTGGCCTAATAAAAACATTTTAAGCGATATCTTTGTCAAATATAAAGATAATTCCTTGAAATTTTGTGGCATGAGTTCCACACTAGACCGGAAACAAAAAATATAAAAATTTTGGAAAATGGGCGTGGCACCACCTGTTTTTAGACAAAGGAATATACGAGATTTCTTAGCCTACAACTCGACAAATAATTGAGATATTATAACGAAACTTGGTTTATACACTTTTACAACTTGTGTTAATAGACACGCAAAAATTTATTGAAATCGGTTTATGACCACGCCTACTTTTTAACAAAGATATTTCTGGAACACCCTTTGGGAATTTGTAACGTGACATCTTTGAAACTAGAAATCAAAAAGGAATGAAATTTTGCACAAAGAATAATATTCATATGCTTAGTTGAATGACTGATAAAAATGTTGAAAATGGGCGTGGCTACGCCCACTTTATGCGGCACTCGCTTTATGTAAAATACGCCGTGTTTCCATCAAACGCAAACAAACAATGAAAGCATACAGCTGAGTATCTAATGTTCGATTCCACTCGAACTTAGGCTTCCTTACTTGTTTATAATAACTTCCTTATTTGATGTCGGATCTCTATGATCTTAATGTCGCAGAAAAGGTCTCGTTCAGCACTATATTTGGCCCATATAAAGTTTAGTCCTCAAAGCTTGTCCTGAGTTTTACCTTTAAAAATTTTGGAGTTACTATCCCTAGATTTTTTTATTTTTATCACTAATACAAAGCTCTCAAAAAACCATGAGAAATCCCCAAAAAAAATTCTAGCCTTTATTCACAAACAAAAAAGTTATAACTAACGTTGTAAAATGAAACAATTGTTTTTTTTATAAAAAAAATTACCACAGAGAAACGGCGAAACACGTCAGCTTAATTTTTGGCTCCAGATTACGATGGCGTTACTGCCTCATATAAATAACAACTTGGGATAATTTTTCAAAAAACAGGTTCTCTGATTTTAAAACGGTATAATTTTTTTGTTTGTGAATAAAGGCTACAACTTTTTAGCGGAGTCCTCATGGTTTTTTGAAAGCTTTGTATTAGTGATAACAATAAAAAAAATCTAGGGATAGTAACTCCAAAATTTTTAAAGGTAAAACTCAGAACAACCTTTGAGGTCGAAACTTTATATGGGCCAAATATAGTGCAGAGCGAGACCTTTTCTGCGACATTAAGATCATAGAGATCCGACACAAATAAGGAAGTTATTACAAAAAACGCGATTTAGCTGTTTTTAACGCGGGCCTAAAAAAAAATTTTACGCCATAAATATTTTTTCGACGTAAGTGTTCAAATAAAACTGACACACGCAAACTTTATTTTCGTGATACGGCTTAATGTACATATATAAACAACAAAAAAACTATCAGCAAAAAAAAGTGCAAAACACTGCAATTCCGCCAAAAACCACCGGAGAAGAACCAAAAAAAGTAATCAACTGCAAAAAAAAAAACAAGAAAAAAAATCCTGCAAAAATTTGTTAAAAATGAAAAAAGGACATGCAAATACCAAAGTATGTTACAAGTTACGATATATGTGCATACGTATGTATACTTATATGTAAATAGTGCATATGCAAACTTTTCGTCTCTTGATACTCACCAACATCGGATAAATCGGGCAGCAATATCTCCTCGCCGCGATGCCAGCTGGACACTTTGACATACGGTCGCACATAGTCGGGAATAGCGCACTTAATCAACGCTGAATTTCCCATATAGACTTCGGTGTTTTCCACGTGCACATGAAATTGTCGGCGTACAACTACAACAAGGTGAGCATGAAAAGAAAAAGAAGAAGAGAAAGCGGTGAAAAAAGCACGTTAAAACTTGTATAAAATTTGAATTGGAATGACTTTGCGAATGTTAATTATGAATGGCGAAATAATTGTGTAACGGTGTATTCGTTTTGTATTTGCAGCTCGTGGACATTCACACGCGAGCAGACAGACGTGTCTATTTAAGCATACCCTGTAGGAAATTTAATTAATTTTAAATCACTTTATAAACTACTTTATTTTCAATAACAACTAATTGAAAATGTGACTTTTTCCTTTGCAATGAACTGACTTTTTTAACACGGCGATGTCATAGCAAGCAGTCAATTGCCCTATCCTGCATTTGTTTTCAACTACTTTACTAGTAGTTTAAAATAAATAACTTTATCTTGAGTTTCTTTTCAACTACTTTACTTGTAGTTTAATATAAATAACTTAATCCTGCATTTGATGTCGAAATTCAAGAAATGGTAAAAATGCGAAACAAATTTTCCTCAAATTTCGCAAATCGTTCTCAAGTTGATAAACAATATTTGAGAAACAATTGAATTTATGTTAATTTTCAAATGATAAATATGAAACAATATTTTCTCCGTTTGAGAATTTCGTTTTCAGTGTTTAATGGGAAGTGAAGCTGAAAAACGGTAACCAAAAAAAGGAAAAAACAATCTTGGCATACTTAGATCTGAAAACATGTGTTTACATATAAATATGTACATATACAAGAAACTGTCCCGCGCTGCATTTGTTTAAAGCTACTTTAAAATTAGTTGAATATAAATCACTTTTTAATATATTTATTTTTGCAACTAACTTTTTTTCCGTGAGGGTAGATATAGTTTTGTGTGAATGTTGGCGTGGTCTCAGTTGTGAATGAGCGAATTTAAATTTTAACGAGTAGAAAAAACATATTCAATTTGTGAAATTGCACAAACGAAACTTACATATTGTTAAAATAATATCTATTCATACACAAAAATATATATATGTATGTATGTATCTCTGGATGGTTATAAGGTACTCAGAGCGCAGTCGATTTTTATTTCACACAGTTTTTAAAATGGGACTAGTTGGTGAAAGCGAATGCAGGGGATGCGGATCGCAGGAAGAGGCGGTATAGCATGTTCTTTGCTCCTGCCCAACATTTTCTACGCTACGTCTTCGGCTACTAGGGGAACTTGTTTTCAGGGATCTCGAATTTGTAACCAAAATAAGGAAAGGAAATTCTTTGTATTTCCCAAAGGGACGGGGTACTTATTCAGTTTGCGTCCAGGCGTTTAATGTAGATGTTTTAATGTTCAAGAACTCTTCTGGTGACACTACGGACTTACCTAGTATATTTGATATCAACCATCCCATCCGCGTCTATAAGCCTCTCCTTCTCTCTTCTCACCATCTTACTCTCTCGTTATGAAAAACTGCTTCCCTTCTTATCACTTTCGGCCGTGTGTTATACTTAGTGTTTTTATTCATTGGAGGTTTGTGTGACCTCTACTCGACCTTGGATAGACTGGTCAAACCCTCCCGTTACCTCAGCCTTCGAAAAAACCCACCTCATAATTTTTATACTCAGCTGTACTAGTACACATAGTATTATAGTTTTGATTTCATAACGGTGGATTGTAACATAATGAAATAATCGAGATAGATATGGACTTATATATATCAAAATGATCAGGGTGAAAAGAGAAATCGATTGAGCCATGTCCGTCCGTCCGTCCGTCTGTAAACACTCTAACTTGCGCAAAAATTTAGATATTTTGATGAAATTTGGAATGCAATTTGGTATCGACACTGGGACGGTTGGTATTGAAAATGAGCGAAATCAGACCATGACCACGCCCACTTTACGTATATAGAAAAAATCGGAAATTTGGTATCTCAGTCACTAATATAGCTGGAGCGATGAAATTTCACCCACGCATTGAGCTCAGGCCCTTATGAAAATTTTGATGAAATTTTGGAAAATGGGCGGTGCCACGCCCACTTATTAAGGGGAAAACATTGAAAGTTTTATGAGTAATAACTCAGAAACCGTTGAAGATATAGCGATGGAATTTGGTACGCGTGATATATTTACTTAGGCAAATGTTTGGACGAAAAATTACCAAAATCGGTTGACGACCACACCCCCTTTTATATATGCGTATTATAAAGTGGCCTAATATTTAAAAACATTTTAAGAGATATCTCTGTCAAATATAAAGGTATATCACTGAAATTTTGTCGCATGAGTCCCACTGCGGACGTAAAACTAAAAACACAAAAATTTTGGAAAATGGGCGTGGCACCACCTCTTTTTAGACAAAGGAATCTACGAGATTTCGGAGCCCATAACTCGACAAATAACTGAGGTATTATGACGAAAATTGGTTTATACACTTTTAAAACGAAAAAAATGATTGAAATCTGTTTATGACCACGCCTACTTTTTAATAAAGATTTTTTCTGGAACACCCTTTGTGACATTTTTGTAACTAGAAGTCAGGAAATTTTGCACAAAGAATAATATTCATATGCTTAGTTGGATGACTGATAAAAATTTTGAAAAAGGAACTGGCTGCGCCCACTTTATGCAGCACTCGCTTTATATAAAGTACACCGTGTTTCCATCACACGCAAACAAACAATGAAAGCATACAGCTGAGTACCTAATGTTCGATTCCACTCGAGCTTAGGCTTCCTTACTTGTTTTGTATATTTTTCAAGTTCCCACGTCAGTTACATAAATAATCAAATTACCTGTATTAATTTATGTTTTCCTAATTTAAGATCTAAGCAGAACACTTTTTATAACACTTTTTATAACACTTTTTAATACAAGCAAACATACCAACATTTTATACGCAAATAGTAAAAAAAAGAAAGCGTGAGTAACGAGTACTCATGAACATTGATGTGTAAACAGTTTCGAAATCGGATTTTTATTCCCTTTCCCTTGTTCCTTTAATTAAAATGCGAATTTGTTTTTTTTGTTGTTTGGTTTTTGATTTTTGATTTTTGATTTCTGATTTTGATTTGTTTTGCTCAGAAACATGCAAAATCATTCGGGTCCACGTTTGACCCATATCTCGGGACTCCGTGTTGAAGTCCCGCTCAAAACCTTTCATTTGATACCAATATTGCTCAGAAATTTCGAGGATCATCCGGAGACCCGGCCTAGGAATCATAAAGAATAGAGCTCTATATGAAAGCCCCACTCAACACATTTCATTTGATACCAATATTGCTCAGAAACATTCAAGGATCATTCGGGTCCTCGTTTTGACCCATATCTCGTGACCCGACCTAGGGACCATAAAGAATAGAGCTCGCTGTAGAAGGCCTGCTCAAAACCTTTCATTTGATACCAATATTGCTCAGAAACATGGAAGATCATCCGGGTCCTCGTTTTGACCCATATCTCCGGACCCGACCTAGGAACCATAAAGAATATAGCTCCCTGTAGAAGGACTTCTCAAAACCTTTCATTTGATACCAATATTGCTCAGAAACATGCAAGGATCATTCGGATCCTCGTTTTGACCTATGTATGTATATCTCGGGACCCGACCTAGGAATCATAAAGAGTAGAGCTCTCTGTAGAAGCCTTCCTCAAAACCTTTCATTTGATACCAATTTTACTCAGAAACATTCAAGGATCATCCGGGTCCTCGTTTTGACCCATATCTGGAGACCCGGTCTAGGGGTCACAATGAAAAGAGCTTCATATCGAAGTCCTGCTCAAAACCTTTCATTTGATACCAATATTGCTCAGAAAATTAGATAGGTAGATGTAGGTATGCATATCCATGCATTTGCATACATGTTCAAACAGGTTGGTCCTCTTTATTTTGCCTATTTGTCGCATTGTTTCTTCGCTTCGTTGCTGTTGTTGCTGATATTTGCATTTGCACGACTATGCATGCAAGCATTTGTAAGTACATGCCTAGCTACCTACCTACCACTGACAATGCCAAGGTCATTTACATGTTTACGCATTTACATGTTTACACATTTACATGTTTACGCGTAAACTTTACCTGTTTTTCGAAATCACTCGTAGCTACAGCAAAGATGTTTACACATCAAAAAACAATTATGTATTTAAAAACTATCACATAAAAAATAACAGCTGTGCGAATGTTGAAAGTTAAATTCAATGGATATAAAAATATATATGTATAATCCACCAGAGTACAAATATTGAGTGAATTACCAACCGGAGCGCACACGAGTGGCACTGCAGCAGCAACGACATCCATACCGTCCATGATGCCACGAATGAACGAGCGCGGGCAAAGCAAATTGCTGTCTATAGTATTTTTAATAAATTACAACAATTTTATAGAATTTTTCATTGAACAATTTTTTCACAATAAATTTCTATAGAGTGAACCATCCTTTTTTATTTTTATTTTTATTTTTATTTTAGTCTGCTTTGGCTTTATTAAGTTTACTTTTTACATTCGCGGTCACTGAAAGTCAAACAAATGAAGTCGCAGCAGCTTTTTCAGTAGTGCATTAAAATTGACGATGAAGCGGGAAAAAAAAACAGAAATCAACAAGAAAAAATTGCAGTAAAAAATGTAGCAAGAAAAAAAACGAAAAATTTACACTTATCAGCGAGATATCACAGCATTTAAGACCATTTATGAAGTTGCCCGAAAGCAAAAAAAAGCAATACACAAAAAATATTTCAACTGCGTTGCTGTGTTGAATATTTAGTTGCTTGCTTTTTCGCAAAAACAAGCGCATTCTTTCTACTACATGCATAAATATTCAGTGATAAATCAACTGTGTGCTTTAGTCTATTTTTACATTTTCGCGGTAGAAAATTTTTATTCTATTCAAAACTTTTGTCTTTATTTTGCATATTTTTGAAGTAAACAACATTCAACGCCTTTTAGTGATAATATCGTTGTCGCTAGCCGTAGCAGCAGTAACACAGAATGCCAAGTGAAACCTACATTCATTCAAATCTACAAATATACATACATACTTATATATACCAATCGGCAGCAGCATCATTAATGCGCGAGAAAAAGCCTGATTAATTTTGCTTCCAGCTGCCGCTACGGTGACAAGATTGCTTTTCATGCGACTTTGATGTCAACTTTGTTGCTAAACTACAAATTGAACAGAAAAAAAAAAACAGAAAGGTGACAGCAGTAATCTGCCTTCGGAATCAAGTGTGCTCATCCCACGCACACACACACACACACACACACATACATAAACCGAAGGACGCACGCGACACACAGAAATGTTCTCGAGTGGGAAGTTAGCCACCGTTGTTGTCTGTTGCAAAAAAAAAGAGAAAAAAACTGTGTCAATGCAACAACAACAATATTGAAACAATAACACATTGGAAAATTTAAACAAAATTGTCATCGGATGCACAGCGACTGAAATTAATCTAAAGGTAATACGTAACGTTGAGCTCATTGACTTGTCGTTTCTATGATTGGAAGACGAAACATGATTGTGCTTTGTGCTGGTAAAGCGACTTTATGTCACGTTGGAACTTTCTGCATAAAAAAAGATGTTATTCAATTTATGTTTCTTTTTTTTATAAATAAACTAGCTGACCCGGCAGACGTGGTTCTGCTAGAACTTATTCCTATGAAGCCTAAAGAAAAGTCTTTTATTACCGTATTGCTAACCATTGTCTTAGAGTCCATCTTAATGACTGCGAACAATAAAAAATTTTCTATTCTCTGAATAAAATTTATAGCTATATTCGCCGCGACAAACCTACTTCCCCCAATCCCTATTTCAATCTCAATCTCAATCGCAATCTCCATCCCTATCCTTATCCCTATACCTATCTACCTTTACCTTACCGGGACGTCCATCACCATCCGGGCCCACTACTTTAGCCATCTCTGGGAAACAGCCTTAGAAATCGCAATGAAAATAGCTGTATGTGGAAGCCCTGCTCAACGCCTTTCATTTGCTACCAATATCGCTCGAAAACATTCAGGGGTTATCTGGGTCCACGCTTTGACCCAAATCTTGGAACCCGTCCAAGGCATCACTATTTAAAGAGCTCTTTGTTGAAGTCCCCCTCAACAAATTTCATTTGATAACAATATTGCTCGAAGACTTGCTGGGTCGATCCGGGTCCACATTTAGGCCTGTATTCCGGGAAGCTCCCACTCTTTCGAAAATCTATATACCCTATTATATGCGCTGACACCAAATGAATCTGTTGTGAAAATTTCATAAAGATCGGTTTATTACTTTGGGAGTCTATAAAGGACACACATGCGCGGATTTTGCCAATTTTCGGGCTTTTCCGGAGGGATTTTCCAAAATGTTTCCTTGTAGGAACCTTCTCCTCGAGAATACGAACAACTGGAAAGAATTTCACAGAAATCGGTCCAGCCCTTCTCATCTGCTGAGGTTAGTAACATTTTTTACACCATTTTTATATATATAGATACATAGGTATTCTGTGTAAAGCAGAGATTTGCTTTTGCTATGCACGCGTTCAAAAGCTTTCTGTAGCTTTCACACCGACAGCCTCACACGGACACTACAGAACTCTTCGTGCACGAAAAGAAATTTCGTTTGCAAATTTTTGTTCAACGATTTCTAGTCAGCGTTAGGCTGTTGAGCTAGAAGGTTGTGCTGCTCGTGCAGTCTCTGAACGCTTGTAAATGATTGTGCGTTGGGGGTGGTTTTTTTTTATCTAATTTTTTACGTAATATTTTTATTAGGCTTTGTTTTCTTGCTTTTATTTTGTTTATGTTTTTTTTGTTAAGTTAATAATAATAGTAATATCCATTTCCAATTTCAAAATTTTAGTCTTCGACCATGATTGAGTTTCTTTTGGGTGTAGGCGAGAGCTTTTTGTGCTTTTAACACATGCATAATATGTAAGAGTGTTAGTGTGATAATCCCTGGTGTAAAGCATTGCTTAGCATTATCACTACTTGGTATTTGCGTAGTTGAGATGTTGTATTGAATTATTAATGCCTCATCATTTTATCGCCCACAAAATTGCTACATAATTTGGAAGTGATACATTAGATACATTATACTTAATAAAAATGCTACAAAATGTGCATGACACGTCCCTCGGCTCGGGTTATTTCATTTCCCTAGCTTAAAATTACTTACTATTTTTATTTGCATAGTACCTATGCATGATAGCTCTGGTAGCAAAACCTTCATCTAACAATGATGATGTACTAGCGATGTATGCGCAACAATGCAACTTACACATACATGTAAATACAACTACAAAAGTGAATTCGTTGTGTTGAAGAAAAACTACGAGATAGCAAAAATATTACCAACAGCATTTCTCAAAGCCCCGTCCTTGCCTGCTGTAGACGAGCAAAAGTCATTTATATTTTTCCTAAGTTGTCGATTTGTTTGCTTTGACAGCAGCAGCATTGGAGAGGGAGCAGCGTGTATGCATGTGCACGGTAGGCAGGAAGCGACGATAGGTTGCATGAAAATGTCGAGAAAAAAGGAAAGTGGGGTTGTGTTATGTGATGTTTATAGATGAAACATCCGTTGAAATTAAAATCCGAGCTGCTCCTTTTTCAAGGATATCCACATTTTTTGTTTTTTTTGAAAGGATCAAATATTGAGGAAATCGAATATTCGCCACCGTCCAAATTTTTCCGATTTCAATACATTATTTGGTCGCTAAGGGATACAAAAAAAGGTATTAAAAAGAAAACAGGACACCTGTAGTGGAAAAATCCAATGTGAACAGGACCTAAAGGATAACCACTGAAATATAAAATAACACAAAAAGTACCCACTTTAATTTGCGTATAACTCCTAAAATGTTAACTCTACGTGAAAATTTCTTATTATATGTTTCATTCAGAATAAATAAAGAAATATTTCTTTAATATACAATTTTGATGTACCTGCAGTGCTTAATGTACTTTTGTGCATCTAAAGTGAAAATTTCAAAAAAAGTACGTTTTTTTTATGGTGCTACTTTAAGTTCAAATATTTTTCTAGTTTATGTAAATATTTTAATCTAATGATCCAACTCTCATTCCTACATATCTCTACGTTAATACTAAAAAAGAGTTAGAGCTGAGATACGCGCTAGCTGTGCACGGTGGGCGGGAAGCAACAATAGGTTGCATGGGAATATCGTAAAAACGATGGCCCAACGAATATGTGCCTAGCTGTGTGCTGGTACTAATTTTCGTTTAAGAAAAATGTTGGAGATTTTATTCACGCTTGCTGTGTGTTTATGAAGTATATTAGAATATCATTTTACGTAAGTGTTTAGCCGGCGATCGTTTTTTCGATATTTTCATGCAACCTATTGTTGCTTACCGCCCACCGTGCACAGCTAGCGCGTATTTCAGCTCTAATTCTTTTTAATATTAACGTACAGATATGTAAGAATGAGAATTGGATCATTAGATTAAAATATTTACATAAACTAGAAAAATATTTGAACTTAAAATAGCACCATAAAAAAAACGTACTTTTTTTGAAATTTTCACTTTAGATGGACCAAAGTGCATTAACCACTGCAGGTACATCAAAATTGTATATCAAAGAAATATTCCCTTATTTATTCTGAATGAAACATATTATAAGGAATTTTCACGTAGAGTTAATATGTTAGGAGTTATACGCAAATTAAAGTGGGTACTTTTTGTGTTATTTTATATTTCAGTGGTTATCCTTTAGGTCCTGTTCACATTGGATTTTTCCACTACAGGTGTCCATTTTTCTTTTTAATACCTTTTTTTGTATCCCTTAGCGACCAAATAATGTATTGAAATCGGAAAAATTTGGACGGTGGCGAATTTTCGATTTTCTCAATATTTGATCCTTTCAAAAAAAACAAAAAATGTGGATATCCTTGAAAAAGGAGCAGCTCGGATTTTAATTTCAACGGATGTTCCATCTATAAACATCACATAATACAACCCCACTTTCCTTTTTTCTCGACATTTTCATGCAACCTATCGTCGCTTCCTGCCTACCGTGTGTGGTTTGTTGCTTTTTTATTTTTGCTCATTTTAAATATGGAGATTTATTGCCAACTTTTATATGTTCAAAGGAAAACTTTAGCATGGCAATAATACGAAAAAGATATAAAAGCTTTCACAACATAAATGTTTTTAAAATATATAAAAGAGCGCGGAAAATATTTTGACTGTAAACTTTATTACAAGAGTTATCAATTTATTTGAACACTACCATTTTCAGCATAATTGTAACTTACTCTTAACAAATGAAAATATTCTAAAAAGCTCTATAAATATATAGTAAATATATCAGATTTGTTAAGTAATATATTCCTTTCGGAATTAAATTTCCTCGGAATTGAGCCCAGAGTAATGCAATTCCTTACGAAAGGAATGCATTACTTAACAAGTCTGAAATACATATATATATTATAATCTCTGTAATAATTTAATTTAATGTAAATTGCCTCACTAACAAATAGGCATATCCATACTATTGTACTTAAAGTGCTCAAAAATATATATAAATTTGGATAATTTGTTAAAGCTTTTCATCTTAACGAGAGCTACTTATGTCTCCTCAAAAAAAGCACCACTCTACTAAGTACATGCTCTTTCAAGTACACATGCACTTGTTTTGCTTGTTACTTGTCGAGCTTATCTCAAGTTTCGCATTTTTGCTATTAGCTACAACTAAAAATGTTGCCTGCCGCTGCCATTGCTAGTGCAATTTACAAAAATTTCGTTACAAACTGAAAAAAAAAAAACAAAAAAAAAAATCAAAAAAAAACAATAAATAGAAAACCCTATTTGTAGGGAAGATGTTTGCGCTTTAATATATTTACCAACTGCACTTTTGTGAATTTGGTTTGTATTTCTATGCATATATACTGATATAGTTGTGTGTCTGTGTGTATTTACACTCACCTGCCTGCACCTGCACATTCCGGCTGAGCACAGTGCCAGCTTCGTTGGCCGCCCGGCACCGATACGTCGCCTCATGCACATCCGTGCGATAGTACTGCGCCAAAAATGGTGGGAAATACAATGTGCCATTGCCAGTAATTTTTCTACAACCAAAAGAGAGAGAGAGATAGAGAATGCATAGATGTAAAGACAGCAAAAGGTAATGTAAATTTAAAATGTTGTAGTTTTTATGTGTTTTACAAAATGTATGAGGAAATGCGCATAAAAGTAACAAAAGTAAGCGCCAGGAAATGTTCTTATTACCGTTTTAAGCAATTTTGTTAACATACAACTTACATATGAGCTTGTTATACAAATCTACGTATGTTATACTTATCTACGTATGTCATATCTGTATGTATGAATAAAATTTGGCCATATAAATATTTGAATATTTTAAAACATTGTGAGTGCTTTAGCGCAAATAAATGGAAATGCTTGTGAGAGTTAAATTATTGTGGGCGAAATAATAATAACCACAAATAGTACATACTTTCGTATGAAGAGCTTTTTAAAGCTTATTCGTTGGCCATTATGAGTAAAATAATAAACAGTTATGAGGTGGAGTTGATATTCATATGCTTTACCTCATCAATTATCGTAATGAGTATGTACCAAGGATGGGCATTTTTGCATTACCATTCAAAGTGCATTACCATTCAATAGTGAATGGTAGTGCAAAATTGGTTTGCATTACCATTCAGTAGGGAATGGGAATGCAAATTTGGTTTGCATTACCATTCAGTAGTGAATGGGAATGAAAATGTGGTTTGCATTACCATTCAGTAGTGAATGGGAATGCAAATGTGGTTCGCATTACCATTCAGTAGTGAATGGGAATGCAAAGGTGAATGCATTCCCATTCATTGCATTCCCACTGCAAATGTGATTTGCACTGGACTAGTACTCTATTCGGAAAAGTTGGTCTGAGAGGCATCCTCTTTCATAATAACTAGCGTTTGTTCGTGTTGAGTAAAATTTTTGTAAATTTGTTGAACTGTGTAATTATAACCTCAGAAGTTGAAAGAAATACTTTTACTTACAGGTATAACATAGAACATATGTACATATTACCATGCCGTGTTGGTTTCCCTTTACTTTGCTAAGCCTAATTCCATATTTATAATATCCCATAAACTTCCTTTCCGTTAATAAATAGATTAGCCACTTAATACCTTAACTATGGTCACAGGTTTTAACTGTTATTAAATGATGAATGGTTGTCCAAATCACTCGCACTCATTTTTAATTAATAGTCCAAATCACATTTGCAGTGGGAATGCAATGAAAGGGAATGCATTCACCTTTGCATTCGCATTCACTATTGAATGGTAGTGCAAGCCACATTTGCATTCCCATTCACTACTGAATGGTAGTGCAAGCCACATTTGCATTCCCATTCACTACTGAATGGTAATGCGAACCACATTTGCATTCCCATTCACTACTGAATGGTAATGCAAACCAAATTTGCATTCCCATTCGCTACTGAATGGTAATGCAAATCAATTTTGCACTACCACTCATCATTGATTGGTGGCTGCAAGGCTGAATGCAATCAAAATTGAATGCAGCTTGCCCAACCCTGGTATGTACTCATATTTGGAGTTATACGCGTTGGTTACTCATACGCCCTGGTGCACTCAAGCAAATACAAATGTACCTGTCAGGGATGGGCATTATTCAAAATTTGAATAATTCAATAACGAAAAAATAAAAATAAATTTTTATTCTTCATTCTCATATCCTTGAATAAAGAATAAATTTTTATTCTTCATTCCGGCGCGCTTGAATAAAGAATAATTTTTTATTCCTTATTCTGATACCCTTGAATAAAGAATAAAAATTTATTCTTCATTCTGATACCCTTGAATAAAAAATAAATTTTTATTCTTCATTTTGGTGCCCTTGAATAAAGAATAAAAATTTATTCTTCATTCTGATACCCTTGAATAAAAAATAAATTTTTATTCTTCATTCTGATGCCCTTGAATAAAGAATAATTTTTTATTCTTCATCCGAAATTGGTTGAATAAAAAATAAAATTTTATTTTTCATTCAGATAATTTTGAATAAAGAATCAATTTTTATTCACGTTATTCAAATTATTCTTGCAGGTCACACAAGTAAATGATTTTGCGAATATTTTTCTGAATACGAACCAAGTATTTTCCCGAGCCCCAACCGAATATTTTTCCGAATACTTTCCCGAATCCGAACCCAAATACTCAACCGAATATTTTTCTGAATCCGAACCGAATATTTTACCGAATACTTTCCCGAATCCGAACCGAATATTCTCCCAAATCCGAAACCGAATACTTTCCCGAGTCTGAACCGAATACTTTTCCGGGTCCGAACCGAATACTTTTCCGGGTTCGAACCGAATACTTTTCCGGGTTCGATCCGAATACTTTTCCGAGTTCGAACCGAATACTTTTCCGGGTTCGAACCGAATACTTTTCCGGGTCCGAACCGAATACTTTTCCGAGTTCGAACCGAATACTTTTCTGAGTCCGAACCGATTACTGTACCGAGTCCGGGACCCGCTGGCTCTGTAATTAACGAAGTTATGGTAAAAATGAAAATGTCCTTGTATTTGAATAGAACGGCGCCAAATTTCATTATCGGTTCGGACCCGGAAAAGTATTCGGTTCGAACCCGGAAAAGTATTCGGTTCGGACCCGGAAAAGTATTCGGTTCAGACTCGGGAAAGTATTCGGTTTCGGATTTGGGAGAATATTCGGTTCGGATTCGGGAAAGTATTCGGTAAAATATTCGGTGCGGATTCAGAAAAATATTCGGTTGAGTGTTTGGGTTCGGATTCGGGAAAGTATTCGGAAAAATATTCGGTTGGGGCTCGGGAAAATACTTGGTTCGTATTCAGAAAAATATTCGCAAAATCATTTACTTGTGTGACCTGCAAGAATAATTTGAATAACGTGAATAAAAATTGATTCTTTATTCAAAATTATCTGAATGAAAAATAAAATTTTATTTTTTATTCAACCAATTTCGGATGAAGAATAAAAAATTATTCTTTATTCAAGGGCATCAGAATGAAGAATAAAAATTTATTTTTTATTCAAGGGTATCAGAATGAAGAATAAATTTTTATTCTTTATTCAAGGGTATCAAAATGAAGAATAAAAAATTATTCTTTATTCCAGGGCACCAAAATGAAGAATAAAAATTTATTTTTTATTCAAGGGCATCAGAATGAAGAATAAATTTTTATTCTTTATTCAAGGGTATCAGAATAAGGAATAAAAAATTATTCTTTATTCAAGCGCGCCGGAATGAAGAATAAAAATTTATTCTTTATTCAAGGATATGAGAATGAAGAATAAAAATTTATTTTTTATTTGAATAAAAATTTATTCATGTGTTATTATGCATGTGCAGCACGGTGTTTGCATGTTCATATACATACATATTAGCATTAACGAATTGCAGTGTTGCAAATTTTTTTTTATAAAATTGCGATAATCCTGAAAATATCGAGTATTTCTTTGATCAAATATTCCTCAACGATTTGATCGAATGTGTTTGACAGAAAAGTTTCACTTTTTGCTTTGCTATTGACATTTGATGGATGAGTTCAAATAAATTACACTTGAAATTTGATATTCGCATTAATATTCTTTCCATATTCGTTATTTTTAGTTTGATTTCTGTAAGTATGTAGTTACTGGCAGTTCAATAGCAAAGTAAATAAAGAAAAGGATTTTTTGTGGAAATGCAAATATACATATGCATATTGGATTGTTACCTTAAGTTTTCTCGTTTTTATGAATAAAATTTAATAACACAAAATTTCTTTGTAGTTTTTCAAATTTAAGTCAATTTCAAGGTTTTATTGAAATAAAAAAACCTCCAGGAATTAGAATTTTTCAGAAATTGGAATCACCCTAAAAACAAAGTGGTTCTAATATGGGAGCGTCTACTGTACTTGCATGTGCGCTGAATCGTATAATAAAAATACGATTCTTCCTACTTTATAATTAGAGAAATCAGTCAATTAAAGCCTTATCTATCATTTAGATTTCCCTAGCTCTCATTATCGGCTCGGTTAATAACATAAGTGAGCAGAAAAAAGCCAAAACTGCAATCGTACTGTCCTTATACACTCTGCCTTTAAATATATTTTATCCAATTTTTAATTCAGCACATCGAATAATAATTGACTAAACACCAATGTAACTCTAACAGCTTGTCCTTCATCCTTCAATTTAACTGCAAAGGAAATTACAATTGCAACTAAGTTAAAATATACAATTTATGCAAATCACTCGCGAGCGTTGCCTGGAAAAATAGCACAATACAATGCCTTCACTCTTCCAACGCCATAACGTTTGATTGAAATATTTCTGCTCTCAACTTGCAGAATTGCAGTGCACCGACTCTACATTGCTACTCTACTGCGCTTCTCTTCGCTCACTCTGTCCTCCACACGTTTCTTTTGTGTTGTTGGTAGCTGTCAAAAAACTTTCAAAATACAGTTACCGCTATACTCACCACACCATATAAACATACAAGTCAACATGAACGTCTATCAGCGCACAATTTCGTTAACACAAAATCTTCCCACCACATCATCTCTTCTGCATGCATGCATTTTCTTGTCGTTTTTGTTGTATCCACTCGGCTAAATTGTACATCAGACAGTACAATACACATATCCATCGGTTGAAGTTTTAATGTCCTTAATAGTCATGACAGCATAAATCATTTAACCCTACCACATACTTCACAAATCATCCACTCGACATTTCAAATACACATATTTGCACCTCCCTCTTCACCACGAGGTACCACCAACAACCCTACATCTAACGGTATGCCGCAAACATCGGCAATGGTTGAATGCTTTTCATAGAAATACACATGTACAAACATGCATCTGGTTGTGTGTGTAGATGGAAGTAGGTACTCATATTTGTGTGTAGCAGTAGCAGTGTACTGCATAAGCTGATTCGCTTACGTTTTCAAGTGAGTTAAAAATACACCAGCTATGTGATATCTTTGACCTTACTTTAGGGGATGAGTTTGAAAAAAATGTTTATTTGTATTTAAGGGTCACCCTAATGTACATAGGTCATTGAAATCGAGATATGTTTAAGTCTAAAGTAGTCAAGTAAATTAAAAGCAATTATTAAATACATGTTTCCTTACTTGCTTGCTCAAAAGCTATAGTGAAAGTGAATCACTTTCAAGTAGCTTGAAAATGTAAGTAGCTCGCTGGTGTTCTCTGAAGTTTATAGATTCGATAAGTAACATGCTATTTGTAACAGTAACAAAACAAGCCAGGGACGGGCAGCCGTTAACTCAGTCGGCTCACTATTGCTTCATTTAGGTTACGCCTCAGCCTGAATTCAAGTAGAGCAAGCATTTAGGCCGACACTTGAAATTCGAGGCACATTCGTAGCTTATATCGAGGAACGAACGTGTACGGAGAGAAAGAAAAGCCGGAGAGAAAAAGAAATGGAAAAAGTGATACGGGTAATGAAACAAATCAAGCAGCATAAAATGTGTAGAAATGTCATAATTTTGAGTTCTATAGTCAATTAATTAACAGCGAGATCTCTCGGTGAGACGATCTTTACGCCTAAGCAAACCAAAAGTTATACGATTATAAGGAGTTCCACAGTGAACACGTTTTTAAGATTTTTATTCACGCCTTTACTGCTTGACTCAACAAGTTACATTTTGTTGGCCAGCGCTTTGGAAAGCACCCCTTTACGGCAGACCACCTAACAAACCAAACGAACTAGCCAAGCAGCAGCCATCCCGCTTCCCACAACGACTCGTCCTTTGTTCCCAGCCGGTTCATTGTGCTCTGTTGTCGGTTATTCATGTTTTCTGTCAAATGAACGTTGCGTTTTCCTTTCTCACTGGCAATGCTTTTTATGTTGCCTTTATTGTTATTTATTTCTTCTTCTTTTTTTTGCTTTTTCTTCATTTTTTCTATTGCTTGTTCTCTAATAAATATATGTGAACACTGTCTTTTTATTGCTACGCGTTGAGTGTGAATTTATGAATGTATTTGCGCATCTTTCTCTGCGAATTTTTTTTATACTCAGCTGTACTAGTACACAGAGTATTATAGTTTTAATCACATAACGGTGGATTGTAACAGAATGAAATAATCGAGATAGATATAGACTTATATATATCAAAATGATCAGGGTGAAAAGAGAAATCGATTGAGCCATGTCCGTCCGTCCGTCCGTCCGTCCGTCCGTCCGTCCGTCCGTCCGTCTGTCCGTCCGTCCGTCCGTCCGTCCGTCTGTAAACACTCTAACTCGCGCAAAAATTGAGATATTTTGATGAAATTTGGAACGCAAGTTGGTATCGAGACTGGGACGGTTGGTATTGAAAATGGGCGAAATCGGACCATGACCACGCCCACTTTTCCTATATAGAAAAAATCGGAAATTTGGTATCTCAGCCACTAATATAGCTAGAGTTTTAAAATTTTACCCACGTATTGAGCTCGGGCCCTTATGAAGAAATTTGATGAAGTTTTGGAAAATGGGCGGTGCCACGCCCACTTATTAAGGGTCAAACATTGAAAGTTTTATATGTCATAACTCAGAAACCGTTGAAGATATATCGATGAAATTTGGTACGCGTAATTTGCTTACATAGACAAATGTTTTGACGAAAAATTATCAAAATCGGTTTACGGCCACGCCCACTTTTATATATGTGTATTATAAAGTGACCTAATAAAACCATTTTAAGCGATATCTCTGTCAAATATAAAGATCTATCATTGAAATTTTGTCGCATGAGTCCAACTATGGACATAAAACAAAAAACACAAAAATTTTGGAATATGGGCGGTGCCACGCCCACTTATTAAGGGGCAGACATTGAAAGTTTTATGAGTCATAACTCAGAAACCGTTGAAGATATATCGATGAAATTCGGTACGCGTAATATAATTACTTAGTCAAATGTTTTGGCGAAAAATTATCAAAATCGGTTGACGGCCACGCCCACTTTTATATATAGGAAATATAAGGGGGCCTAATAAAAACATTTTAAGCGATATCTCTGTCAAATATAAAGATCAATCACTGAGATTTTGTGGCAGGAGTCCAACTATGGACATAAAACAAAAACTACAAAAATTTTGGAAAATGGGCGGTGCCACGCCCACTTATTAAGGAGCGAATATTGAAAGTTTAATAAGCCATAACTCAGAAACCGTTAAAGATATATCGATGAAATCTGGTACGCGTGATATATTTACTTAGCCAAATGTGTGGACGAAAAATTACCAAAATCGGTTGACGACCGCGCCCACTTTTATATATGTGTATTATAAAGTGACCTAATAAAACCATTTTAAGCGATATCTATGTGAAATATAAAGATAATTCATTGAAATTTTGTGACATGAGTTTTACAATAGACCGGAAACAAAAAATAAAAAAGTTTGGAAAATGGGCGTGGCACCGCCTCTTTTTAGACAAAGGGATATATGAGATTTCTTAGCCTTTAACTCGACAAATAATTGAGATATTATGACGAAACTTGGTTTATACACTTTTATAACATGTGTTAATAGACACGCAAAAATGTATTGAAATCGGTTTATGACCACGCCTACTTTTTAACAAAGATATTTCTGGAACACCCTTTTGGAATTTGTAACGTGAAGTCTTTGTAACTAAAAGTCATAGAGGGATGAAATTTTGCACTAACAATAATATTTGTATGCTTATTTGGATGATTGATATAAATTTTGAAAATGGGCGTGGCTGCGCCCTGTTTATGCAGCACTCGTTTCATATAAAATACACCCTATATCGAACAAACGCAAACAAACAATGAAAGCATACAGCTGAGTATCTAATGTTCGATTGCACTCGAACTTAGGCTTCCTTACTTGTTTTTTGCAATATTACTTTTTATGTGTCATACCGCGATATCAGAACCTCAACATTGATTTTGACAGGCTATTCTGCTCTGTTCTCTGCTCGTTCACTCCGCATCTTTGGCTTGTGTTTTTATTTCAAATTCTTTTCTTTTTTTTCAGCCTTCTTCTAACTTTACATAAAGAAACACATCCTTAACACTAACTGTAAATCTCTGCACCAGCGTGTACTTTCTTAGATGAAAGATGCTTCATGTGGCAGCAGAACACAAAACAAAAAACTCCTTGGCTTTTAAAGTTTATTTGTGTTGCATTGCGATCACGAGAGTGTAAAGCGGGGCGCAGCGCAAGCATTTCTATGATATCAATGTGTCCTTTTCATAGTGACAACGCTTAAGATTTGCAACTTTTTGTTTGAATCACGCACGCATTTGAAGATGCGACATTTTTAATGCAGTATTATACGTATATGCATGTTTGTATGTATGTATGTATGCACATATTTGCGGCTCCATGTCTACGTTATTGTGTGTTATTTTTCTTGTTTGTATATTTGTGCGCTTTCTTTTCGCTTTGAAATCTCAGCAGTTTTCGTACATATGTGTATTTAAGAAACTTGAAAATCTGCTGTCTCAGGGTGAAAACAGAATCGGTACGTAACGACACGACATTGCGACAACGACAGTCTCTTGACGTAAAAATGTCGGTGCGAAGCCAGCGACTGAAACATAATAAATGCGGCAACGACCGCCCCTACAGAAGGCTCGTTGCCGCCACATTACAGTTTTTCATTCACAGCTAAAAAGTTTTTGGTTCAGATCGTAATTTTTTAATGTAAAATAATAAATTAAATAGTTAAATTTATTAATTTAATGCTGTAAACTGTTATTATATTTGGTTGTGTATAAATACTTCTACTTTTTTTGTAAAATTTCGTTAGATTTATTGAGTTGTCAAAATATTCATATTTCATAATGCAGTGGCAACTCGTCGTCCACTCGTCGTCGTCACCAAAATTAGAAATCGGTCTAAGTTGACGACAACGTAATTTTGTCGGTGGACGACGTCGTGCCGCGTCGTCTTTATTATAATTGCTTTCATAAGAACGCATGGGTTTTAATTTGACAGACTGTCGTTGTCGCAACGTCGTGTCGTTACGGATCGATTCTGTTTTCACACTAATGTGTAAAGTGCACTCTTTGTAAGGATTTTGTTCGGGCGTAACCATGAATGTTGCAGACGCGCCGCCGACAAAAGAACATGCTTTTGAAATTAGAGGGTTAAATACATAGAGTTCCCTACTTGAATGTATTACAACAATGCTTGTCAACGCTGATTTCTCTTACTTACATACAGGGCCGCGGGGAGGGGGGGCAGCCAGGGCAATCGATCTGGGGCCTGGCAGGTTTTTGGGGGCCCGGAAAGGCAAAGTAGTATTGACAGTACTCGAACTAGAATTTCATAGATACATACATAGGTATTTTGTTGCTACAAAAAATTGTTTTAAAATTGAAGTGTTTAACTTAACCAAATCACCAAACTAAAATCATAAGCATCCAATCAAATATTTACCTTGTTTATACAAGGGCAAATCCTAGAAAAGTGAGTTGAAATTGGAAGGAATTGGAGGAAAATCGACTTTGATTTAGAGTTTCCAAAGTACCGCAATTGGTAAGGTGGTGAACCAAGCTTCTCAGAAATATTTACTTTTTAAATGAAAAATGTTGGTAACCCTGTTTAAATTGATTTCAAAGAGTTAAGGTATACAAAATTTTAAAAATTATTAAAAACAATACCATTATCTATCTACTATTATTTCCACGATTTTATAGTTAGATACTAGAGTTATTACCAGGAACAAGTGCAAGAAGGATTAAATAAATAAACTGACATTGCGATTAAATTTAGTTTTTTGTGGAAGTATCAGGATCTATCGGAAGAAGAGCTCAGAGAAAAGGCAACGGCATTCTGCACGATTTATGGCATAGATATTTCTACGGATCTAATAGATGAAATCATTTATCTCAAAGCCATCCACTTAACAAATTTGGGATGTGATTCGCTGCCACCAACTCAACTTCTGAACAAACTTCATAACTTGAAGATGGAAGTATTATTTCCTAACATCTGCATAGCATTAAGAATATCTTGCACACTTCCAGTCAGTGTGGCTGAAGGGGAGCGTTCTTTCAGTCTATTGTCTCGCGTGAAAATTTGTTTGCCTTCTACTATGAGCCAAAATAGCTTGACAAGCCTTGGAACATTGGCATTGGCGTCCAGCCTTGCTCGCAGCATTAGTTTTGACTCAGTAATTTCCATATTCGCAGACCAAAAAGCACGGAAGGTTTTCCTTGGATGATTCAAGCTCTTAAAATGTATTTAAAAAAGTTAATGTAAGCAAATCAAACAATGAGATCTAACATTTCATTTATGTATGTATTGGGGTCTATACACATTGCGTCTGACTCGCGAGTCATCTGTGTACGTGTTGACTCGCTGTCATTCTGGGCTCACTTGCGTCATTCATTTGTGAATAGTTTTCATTGCAGAAGGTTCGGAATGAATATCTCAGACGACCTGTATACTTCGATGAATTCAAGTAAAAAAAATTGTATCTTCCTCAATATCGAACTTATTGGCAAACATTTTTGAAAATAAAATATATTTTTTCTTTTCGTTATTTATTTTTTAAACGGTTTGGAAAATTTGACAGGCGAGTCACAGCAAAATATCAAACTAATTTTGATTTTCTTGAGTCATGCCAGAGTCATGTCGGTGTAACTATTACATGCGCATTTTCACTAATACACCTAAGCTGACTCTTGAGTCCGACGCATCGTGCATAGACCCTATATGTAAGTGCTCTAGTAAATCTTATTTTATATGAAATAAAACTGACAATGTTAATTGAAAAATTTTTGTATGTTATTTTTTTACTAGATTGAATTTATTTTTTAGGCGGGCCCGTAAACGCGAACTGTCCCAGGGGCCCGGCTCGGCTCTCTGCGGGCCTGCTTACATATGTTGGAATGCACATATATGTACTTATATGGGTGTTTCCAGCGTTACGGACGTTCCATGCTGCGACATTATTTTCAGTATAAAACGTATAGTAGGCTTTGGATCAGAATATTTTTTTTTGTCATATGTAGCATTTGTACTCCTCTATCCAAAGCTATCAAACTTTTTTTCTAGAGATGACACATTACCACTGTAGAAGGATTTAAAGTTGCCGTTCGGACGTTCCTCAAAAGTACCTCGTATTTGAGGTTACACCTGATTTCGTTAAAATTCTGCGAATTGGTTGATGCTACAAGAAAATGATGTATATACGACTAACAGAGGAATATACAAGGACTGTCACCACATTAAAGTTATATTTCTGTAGACGTTTTTTATTGGAGAAATATCGGTTTTAATTTTGTTCGGACGTTCCCGTTCGGACGTTCCAAATTTTTATATGAAGGAAAACATGAATTTTTCATAACAAAACAAGTGTTGAGCACATATTTTATTGCAATTAACTCATTAATTCAAAATTTACATTTTTTTGACATTCGGCACTTTCTTCTGACAATTGTTTCAATTTGACAACTATAAAATAAATTATTTTTAAAATATAAAATATATGGAAATACATATTTTAAATTTGCCTCTTGTGAGCTTCTGCTTTGGCCGTAAGGGGAAAGAAGTCCGGAAGAAAAGTCATACTGCGCAATAGCTTCTCTTTATAACATGGAATGTACAGCTATTCTGCCACTTGAGTTTCATCATTTTTTTGTTTCGATAATTTAAATTCAAATTTCCAAAAAAATTCAATGATGGATACATACATATGTATAATCTCAATGAAAATGAATTGTTAATGTTATTTAAGGTGTTTATTTTTCAAAATACTAAATATTTTGCAAATATCTTTTTACAACTGTGATTGCATTAAATACACCTGTTGTTTTTGTAAAAGCTGTTGGTTTGTAAAAAATGTTTTCAAGAACTTAATAAACTTGTATAATTTTTTTTAATCAGCTTGAACTATTCTTATGAGTTGGAAAAGGATTTACGTCAAAATAAAAACTTTGGAACCAGCCATGGCATACTATGCCATGGAATTAGCACTAAAGCCCAAATTACATCAGCGATGTGGCAGCGGGCAGCGACGGTTTTCGAAATCAGCTGATGAGTCTAATATGAGCAGTGTCTGCCAGACCAGACACAATAGAGCGTTCGCAGTATTTGGCAGTGATTTCTTTATATATTAGGCCTGTTTCCTTTTACCTTGGACACGTGGTGACATAAATTTACTTACCATTTTCATGTCCACTTTTTTCAATTAAAATAATCAATCTTGTTTAATTTTTTCCTCTGCTCTTTCTTCTTCTTTGCTTTTGCATCCCGCCAGCAATATTTGCTAGTGGAAATCAATTAAGTAAAAATTAAATTCT